>CM072807.1:49654570-51017903 GCA_037013495.1 Hippophae tibetana
ATTTGTGATTTGTCACTTACGAAAACAAAAAATAGTCAAAGGCCAAAAACTGTAAAATTAAAATTCAAAATATTGATATATTAAGCTAGATAACCAATTATTAGCAACCATGGTTTTGATAAAAAAAATGATGCGAAAATATTAGGCACACAAACTTGGAAACCAAGAACCAAAAGGAATAAGAAAGATTGAATTGCAAAAAAGGTGGTTAGGAAGATCAAATTGGTATCCTAAATCGCAAGAACCAAAAACAAAGCAATATTGTACTACTAAATTGTTAGCCGTCAGAAAATTGAATAAAAGATGAAATTTAGGTTCGAGAACACGGAAAACTAATATATTGATTCTAGATGTTTTAATTTATCGAGAATAGCTTCCATTTGATATACTATAATAGTTTTTTTGATTCATAGTTTAAATGTAATAAGGGATTAAAGTGGCAATCATAATTAATAATTGTTTTTAATTGAAAAAATTAGTAACTCGCTTGTTTTTTCAAATAACAAGGATAGGTTTAATACTGAAAACAAAGAACAAGAAAAAGATACAAACAATTAAAAGAAATGTACGAATTAAATATCATGAATGAAAATAATGACGACAACATTAAAAGAAAGAAAAAACTTTAGGGAACAAATTTCTTTTTTGTTTTGTGATTCGTCACTTACGAAAACAAAAAATAGTGAAAGGCCAAAAACTTTAAAATTAAAATTCAAAAAATTGATATATCAAGATAGATAACCAATTATTAGCAACCATGGTTTTGATACCAAATGCTGCGAAAATATTAGGCACACAACCTTGGAACCCAAGAACCAAAAGGAATAAGAAAGATTGAATTGCAAAGAAGGTGGTTAGGAAGATCAAATTGGTATCCTAAATGGCAAGAACCCAAAACAAAGCAATATTGTGCGACGAAATTGTAAGCCGTCAGAAAATTCAATAAAAGATGAAATTTGGGTTCGAGAACACGGAAAACTAATATATTGATTCTAGATGTTTTAATTGATCGAGAATAGCTTCCATTTGATATACTATAATACTTTTTTTGATTCATAGTTTAAATGTAATAAGGGATTAAAGTGGCAATCATAATTAATAATTGTTTTTAATTGAAAAAATTAGTAACTCGCTTGTTTTTTCAAATAACAAGGATAGGTTTAATACTGAAAACAAAGAACAAGAAAAAGATACAAACAATTAAAAGAAATGTACGAATTAAATATCATGAATGAAAATAATGACGATAACATTAAAAGAAAGAAGAAACTTTAGGGAACAAATTTCTTTTTTGTTTTGTGATTTGTCACTTACGAAATCAAAAAATAGTGAAAGGCCAAAAACTTTAAAATTAAAATTCAAAAAATTGATATATCAAGATAGATAACCAATTATTAGCAACCATGGTTTTGATACCAAATGCTGCGAAAATATTAGGCACACAACCTTGGAACCCAAGAACCAAAAGGAATAAGAAAGATTGAATTGCAAAGAAGGTGGTTAGGAAGATCAAATTGGTATCCTAAATGGCAAGAACCCAAAACAAAGCAATATTGTACGACTAAATTGCAAGCCGTCAGAAAATTGAATAAAAGATGAAATTTGGGTTCAAGAACACGGAAACCTAATATATTGATTCTAGATGTTTTAATTTATCGAGAATAGCTTCCATTTGATATACCATAATACTTTTTTGATTCATAGTTTAAATGTAATAAGGTTTTAAAGTGGCAATCATAATTAATAATTGTTTTTAATTTCAAAAATTAGTAACTCGCTTGTTTTTTCAAATAACAAAGAAGGTTTAATACTGAAAACAAAGAACAAGAAAAAGATACAACCAATTAAAAGAAATGTACGAATTAAATATCATGAAAGAAAATAATGACGACAATATTAAAAGAAAGAACAAACTTTAGGTAACAAATTGCTTTTTTGATTTGTGATTTGTCACTTACGAAAAGAAAAAATAGTCAAAGGCCAAAAACATTAAAATTAAAATTCAAAAATTGATATATCAAGCTAGATAACCAATTATTAGAAACCATGGTTTTGATACCAAATGATGCGAAAATATTAGGCACACAACCTTGGAACCCAAGAACCAAAAGGAATAAGAAAGATTGAATTGCAAAGAAGGTGGTTACGAAGATCAAATTGGTATCCTAAATGGCAAGAACCAAAAACAAAGCAATATTGTACGACTAATTTGTAAGCCGTCAGAAAATTCAATAAAAGATGAAATTTGGGTTCGAGAACACGGAAAACTAATATATTGATTCTAGATGTTTTAATTGATCGAGAATAGCTTCCATTTGATATACTATAATAGTTTTTTGGATTCATAGTTTAAATGTAATAAGGGATTAAAGTGGCAATCATAATTAATAATTGTTTTTAATTGCAAAAATTAGTAACTCGCTTGTTTTTTCAAATAACAAGGATAGGTTTAATACTGAAAACGAAGAACAAGAAAAAGATACAAACAATTAAAAGAAAAGTACAAATTAAATATCATGAACGAAAATAATGACAACAACATTAAAAGAAGGAACAAAATTTAGGGACCAAATTACTTTCTTTTGTTCTGTGATTTTTCACTTACGAAAACAAAAAACAATCAATGGCCAAACACTTTAAAATTAAAATTCAAAAAATTGATATATCAAGGTAGATAACCAATTATTAGCAACCATGGTTTTGATACCAAATGATGCGAAAATATTACACACACAACCTTAGAACCCAAGAACCAAATGGAATAATAAAGATGGAATTGCAAAGAAGGTGGTTAGGAAGATCAAATTGGTATCCTAAATGGCAAGAACCCAAAACAAAGCAATATTGTGCGACGAAATTGTAAGCCGTCAAAAAATTCAATAAAAGATGAATTTTGGGTTCGAGAACACGGAAAACTAATATATTGTTTCTATATGTTTTAATTTATCGAGAATAGCTTCCATTTGATATACTATTATAGTTTTTTCGATTCATAGTTTAAATGTAATAAGGATTTAAAGTGGCAACCATAATTAATAATTGTTTTTAATTGCAAAAATTAGTAACTCGCTTGTTTTTTCAAATAACAAAGATAGGTTGAAAACTGAAAACAAAGAAAAAGAAAAAGATACAAACAATTAAAAGAAAAGTACGAATTAAATATCATGAACGAAAATAATGACAACAACATTAAAAGAAAGAACAAACTTTAGGGACCAAATTTCTTTCTTTTGTTTTGTGATTTTTCACTTACGAAAACAAAAAACAATCAATGGCCAAACACTTTAAAATTAATATCCAAAAAATTCATATATCAAGCTATACAACCAATTATTAGCAACCATTGTTTTGATACCAAATGATGCGAAAATAATAGGCACACAACCTTGGAACCCAAGAACCAAAAGGAATAAGAAAGATTGAATTGCAAAGAAGGTGATTAGGAAGATCAAATTGGTATCCTAAATGGCAAGAACCCAAAACAAAGCAATATTGTGCGACGAAATTGTAAGCCGTCAAAAAATTGAATAAAAGATGAAATTTGGGTTCGAGAACACGGAAAACTAATATATTGTTTCTATATGTTTTAATTTATCGAGAATAGCTTCCATTTGATATACTATAATAGTTTTTTCGATTCATAGTTTAAATGTAATAAGGGTTTAAAGTGGCAACCATAGTTAATAATATTTTTTAATTGCAAAAATTAGTAACTCGCTTGTTTTTTCAAATAACAAAGATAGGTTGAAAACTGAAAACAAAGAACAAGAAAAAGATACAAACAATTAAAAGAAAAGTACGAATAAAATGTCATGAACGAAAATAATGACAACAACATTAAAAGAAAGAACAAACTTTAGGCACCAAATTTCTTTCTTTTGTTCTGTGATTTTTCACTTACGAAAACAAAAAAAATCAATGGCCAAACACTTTAAAATTAAAATTCAAAAAATTGATATATCAAGCTAGACAACCAATTATTACCAACCATTGTTTTGATACCAAATGATGCGAAAATATTAGGCACACAACCTTGGAACCCAAGAACCAAAAGGAATAAGAAAGATTGAATTGCAAAGAAGGTGGTTAGGAAGATCAAATTGGTATCTTAAATGGCAAGAACCCAAAACAAAGCAATATTGTGCGACGAAATTGTAAGACGTCAGAAAATTGAATAAAAGATGAAATTTGGGTTCGAGAACACGAAAATCTAATATATTGTTTCTATATCTTTTAATTTATCGAGAATAGCTTCCATTTGATATACTATAATAGTTTTTTTGATTCATAGTTTAAATGTAATAAGGGTTTAAAATGGCAACCATAATTAATAATATTTTTTAATTGCAAAAATTAGTAACTCGCTTGTTTTTTCAAATAACAAAGATAGGTTGAAAACTGAAAACAAAGAACAAGAAAAAGATACAAACAATTAAAAGAAAAGTACGAATAAAATGTCATGAACGAAAATAATGACAACAACATTAAAAGAAAGAACAAACTTTAGGCACCAAATTTCTTTCTTTTGTTCTGTGATTTTTCACTTACGAAAACAAAAAAAATCAATGGCCAAACACTTTAAAATTAAAATTCAAAAAATTGATATATCAAGCTAGATAACCAATTATTAGCAACCATGGTTTTGATACCAAATGATGCAAAAATATTAGGCACACAACCTTGGAACCCAAGAACCAAAATGAATAAGAAAGATTGAATTGCAAAGAAGGTGGTTAGGAAGATCAAATTGGTATCCTAAATGGCAAGAACCCAAAACCAAGCAATATTGTGTGACGAAATTGTAAGCCGTCAGAAAATTCAATAAAAGATGAAATATGGGTCCGAGAACACGGAAAACTAATATATTGTTTCTATATGTTTTAATTAATCGAGAATAGCTTCCATTTAATATACTATAATAGTTTTTTCGATTCATAGTTTAAATGTAATAAGGGTTTAAAGTGGCAACCATAGTTAATAATATTTTTTAATTGCAAAAATTAGTAACTCGCTTGTTTTTTCAAATAACAAAGATAGGTTTAATACTGAAAACAAAGAACAAGAAAAAGATACAAACAATTAAAAGAAAATTACGAATAAAATATCATGAACGAAAATAATGACAACAACATTAAAAGAAAGAACAAACTTTAGGGACCAAATTTCTTTCTTTTGTTCTGTGATTTTTCACTTACGAAAACAAAAAAACAATCAATGGCCAAACACTTTAAAATTAAAATGCAAAAAATTCATATATCAAGCTATACAACCAATTATTAGCAACCATTGTTTTGATACCAAATGATGCGAAAATATTAGGCACACAACCTTGGAACCCAAGAACCAAAAGGAATAAGAAAGATTGAATTGCAAAGAAGGTGGTTAGGAAGATCAAATTGGTATCCTAAATGGCAAGAACCCAAAACAAAGCAATATTGTGCGACGAAATTGTAAGCCGTCAAAAAATTGAATAAAAGATGAAATTTGGGTTCGAGAACACGGAAAACTAATATATTGTTTTTATATGTTTTAATTTATCGAGAATAGCTTCCATTTGATATACTATAATAGATTTTTCGATTCATAGTTTAAATGTAATAAGGGTTTAAAGTGGCAACCATAATTAATAATATTTTTTAATTGCAAAAATTAGTAACTCGCTTGTTTTTTCAAATAACAAAGATAGGTTGAAAACTGAAAACAAAGAACAAGAAAAAGATACAAACAATTAAAAGAAAATTACGAATAAAATATCATGAACGAAAATAATGACAACAACATTAAAAGAAAGAACAAACTTTAGGGACCAAATTTCTTTCTTTTGTTATGTGATTTTTCACTTACGAAAACAAAAAACAATCAATGGCCAAACACTTTAAAATTAAAATTCAAAAAATTCATATATCAAGCTATACAACCAATTATTAGGAACCATTGTTTTGATACCAAATGATGCGAAAATATTAGGCACACAACCTTGGAACCCAAGAACCAAAAGGAATAAAAAATATTGAATTGCAAAGAAGGTGGTTAGGAAGATCAAATTGGTATCCTAAATGGCAAGAACCCAAAACACAGCAATATTGTGCGACGAAATTGTAAGCCGTCAAAAAATTGAATAAAAGATGAAATTTGGGTTCGAGAACACGGAAAACTAATATATTGTTTCTATATGTTTTAATTTATCGAGAATAGCTTCCATTTGATATACTATAATAGTTTTTTCGATTCATAGTTTAAATGTAATAAGGGTTTAAAGTGGCAACCATACTTTAATAATATTTTTTTAATTGCAAAAATTAGTAACTCGCTTGTTTTTTCAAATAACAAAGATAGGTTTAATACTGAAAACAAAGAACAAGAAAAAGATACAAACAATTAAAAGAAAATTACGAATAAAATATCATGAACGAAAATAATGACAACAACATTAAAAGAAAGAACAAACTTTAGGGACCAAATTTCTTTCTTTTGTTATGTGATTTTTCACTTACGAAAACAAAAAACAATCAATGGCCAAACACTTTAAAATTAAAATCCAAAAAATTCATATATCAAGCTATACAACCAATTATTAGGAACCATTGTTTTGATACCAAATGATGCGAAAATATTAGGCACACAACCTTGGAACCCAAGAACCAAAAGGAATAAGAAAGATTGAATTGCAAAGAAGGTGGTTAGGAAGATCAAATTGGTATCTTAAATGGGAAGAACCAAAAACAAAGCAATATTTTACGACTCAATTGTAAGACGTCAGAAAATTCAATAAAAGATGAAATTTGGGTTCGAGAACACGGAAATCTAATATATTGATTCTAGATGTTTTAATTTATCGAGAATAGCTTCCATTTGATATACTATAATAGTTTTTTCGATTCATAGATTAAATATAATAAGGGTTTAAAGTGGCAACCATAATTAATAATATTTTTTAATTGCAAAAATTAGTAACTCGCTTGTTTTTTCAAAAAACAAAGATAGGTTGAAAACAGAAAACAAAGAACAAGAAAAAGATACAAACAATTAAAAGAAAATTACGAATAAAATATCATGAACGAAAATAATGACAACAACATTAAAAGAATGAACAAACTTTAGGGACCAAATTTCTTTCTTTTGTTTTGTGATTTTTCACTTACGAAAACAAAAAAAATCAATGGCCAAACACTTTAAAATTAAAATTCAAAAAATTGATATATCCAGCTAGATAACCAATTATTAGCAACCATGGTTTTGATACCAAATGATGCGAAAATATTAGGCACACAACCTTGGAACCCAAGAACCAAAAGGAATAAAAAAGATTGAATTGCAAAGAAGGTGGTTAGGAAGATCAAATTGGTATCCTAAATGGCAAGAACCCAAAACAAAGCAATATTGTGCGACGAAATTGTAAGCCGTCAGAAAATTCAATAAAAGATGAAATATGGGTCCGAGAACACGGAAAACTAATATATTGTTTCTATATGTTTTAATTTATCGAGAATAGCTTCCATTTGATATACTATAATAGTCTTTTCGATTCATAGTTTAAATGTAATAAGGGTTTAAAGTGGCAACCATAGTTAATAATATTTTTTAATTGCAAAAATTAGTAACTCGCTTGTTTTTTCAAATAACAAAGATAGGTTTAATACTGAAAACAAAGAACAAGAAAAAGATACAAACAATTAAAAGAAAATTACGAATAAAATATCATGAATGAAAATAATGACAACAACATTAAAAGAAAGAACAAACTTTAGGGACCAAATTTCTTTCTTTTGTTCTGTGATTTTTCACTTACGAAAACAAAAAAACAATCAATGGCCAAACACTTTAAAATTAAAATCCAAAAAATTCATATATCAAGCTATACAACCAATTATTAGCAACCATTGTTTTGATACCAAATGATGCGAAAATATTAGGCACACAACCTTGGAACCCAAGAACCAAAAGGAATAAGAAAGATTGAATTGCAAAGAAGGTGGTTAGGAAGATCAAATTGGTATCCTAAATGGCAAGAACCCAAAACAAAGCAATATTGTGCGACGAAATTGTAAGCCGTCAAAAAATTGAATAAAAGATGAAATTTGGGTTCGAGAACACGGAAAACTAATATATTGTTTTTATATGTTTTAATTTATCGAGAATAGCTTCCATTTGATATACTATAATAGATTTTTCGATTCATAGTTTAAATGTAATAAGGGTTTAAAGTGGCAACCATAATTAATAATATTTTTTAATTGCAAAAATTAGTAACTCGCTTGTTTTTTCAAATAACAAAGATAGGTTGAAAACTGAAAACAAAGAACAAGAAAAAGATACAAACAATTAAAAGAAAATTACGAATAAAATATCATGAACGAAAATAATGACAACAACATTAAAAGAAAGAACAAACTTTAGGGACCAAATTTCTTTCTTTTTTTATGTGATTTTTCACTTACGAAAACAAAAAACAATCAATGGCCAAACACTTTAAAATTAAAATCCAAAAAATTCATATATCAAGCTATACAACCAATTATTAGGAACCATTGTTTTGATACCAAATGATGCGAAAATATTAGGCACACAACCTTGGAACCCAAGAACCAAAAGGAATAAGAAAGATTGAATTGCAAAGAAGGTGGTTAGGAAGATCAAATTGGTATCCTAAATGGCAAGAACCCAAAACACAGCAATATTGTGCGACGAAATTGTAAGCCGTCAAAAAATTGAATAAAAGATGAAATTTGGGTTCGAGAACACGGAAAACTAATATATTGTTTCTATATGTTTTAATTTATCGAGAATAGCTTCCATTTGATATACTATAATAGTTTTTTCGATTCATAGTTTAAATGTAATAAGGGTTTAAAGTGGCAACCATAATTAATAATATTTTTTAATTGCAAAAATTAGTAACTCGCTTGTTTTTTCAAATAACAAAGATAGGTTGAAAACTGAAAACAAAGAACAAGAAAAAGATACAAACAATTAAAAGAAAATTACGAATAAAATGTCATGAACGAAAATAATGACAACAACATTAAAAGAAAGAACAAACTTTAGGCACCAAATTTCTTTCTTTTGTTCTGTGATTTTTCACTTACGAAAACAAAAAAAATCAATGGCCAAACACTTTAAAATTAAAATTCAAAAAATTGATATATCAAGCTAGATAACCAATTATTAGCAACCATGGTTTTGATACCAAATGATGCAAAAATATTAGGCACACAACCTTGGAACCCAAGAACCAAAATGAATAAGAAAGATTGAATTGCAAAGAAGGTGGTTAGGAAGATCAAATTGGTATCCTAAATGGCAAGAACCCAAAACCAAGCAATATTGTGTGACGAAATTGTAAGCCGTCAGAAAATTCAATAAAAGATGAAATATGGGTCCGAGAACACGGAAAACTAATATATTGTTTCTATATGTTTTAATTTATCGAGAATAGCTTCCATTTAATATACTATAATAGTTTTTTCGATTCATAGTTTAAATGTAATAAGGGTTTAAAGTGGCAACCATAGTTAATAATATTTTTTAATTGCAAAAATTAGTAACTCGCTTGTTTTTTCAAATAACAAAGATAGGTTTAATACTGAAAACAAAGAACAAGAAAAAGATACAAACAATTAAAAGAAAATTACGAATAAAATATCATGAACGAAAATAATGACAACAACATTAAAAGAAAGAACAAACTTTAGGGACCAAATTTCTTTCTTTTGTTCTGTGATTTTTCACTTACGAAAACAAAAAAACAATCAATGGCCAAACACTTTAAAATTAAAATCCAAAAAATTCATATATCAAGCTATACAACCAATTATTAGCAACCATTGTTTTGATACCAAATGATGCGAAAATATTAGGCACACAACCTTGGAACCCAAGAACCAAAAGGAATAAGAAAGATTGAATTGCAAAGAAGGTGGTTAGGAAGATCAAATTGGTATCCTAAATGGCAAGAACCCAAAACAAAGCAATATTGTGCGACGAAATTGTAAGCCGTCAAAAAATTGAATAAAAGATGAAATTTGAGTTCGAGAACACGGAAAACTAATATATTGTTTTTATATGTTTTAATTTATCGATAATAGCTTCCATTTGATATAGTATAATAGATTTTTCGATTCATAGTTTAAATGTAATAAGGGTTTAAAGTGGCAACCATAATTAATAATATTTTTTAATTGCAAAAATTAGTAACTCGCTTGTTTTTTCAAATAACAAAGATAGGTTGAAAACTGAAAACAAAGAACAAGAAAAAGATACAAACAATTAAAAGAAAATTACGAATAAAATATCATGAACGAAAATAATGACAACAACATTAAAAGAAAGAACAAACTTTAGGGACCAAATTTCTTTCTTTTGTTATGTGATTTTTCACTTACGAAAACAAAAAACAATCAATGGCCAAACACTTTAAAATTAAAATCCAAAAAATTCATATATCAAGCTATACAACCAATTATTAGGAACCATTGTTTTGATACCAAATGATGCGAAAATATTAGGCACACAACCTTGGAACCCAAGAACCAAAAGGAATAAGAAAGATTGAATTGCAAAGAAGGTGGTTAGGAAGATCAAATTGGTATCCTAAATGGCAAGAACCCAAAACACAGCAATATTGTGCGACGAAATTGTAAGCCGTCAAAAAATTGAATAAAAGATGAAATTTGGGTTCGAGAATACGGAAAACTAATATATTGTTTCTATATGTTTTAATTTATCGTGAATAGCTTCCATTTGATATACTATAATAGTTTTTTCGATTCATAGTTTAAATGTAATAAGGGTTTAAAGTGGCAACCATAATTAAGAATATTTTTTAATTGCAAAAATTAGTAACTCGCTTGTTTTTTCAAAAAACAAAGATAGGTTGAAAACAGAAAACAAAGAACAAGAAAAAGATACAAACAATTAAAAGAAAATTACGAATAAAATATCATGAACGAAAATAATGACAACAACATTAAAAGAAAGAACAAACTTTAGGGACCAAATTTCTTTCTTTTGTTCTGTGATTTTTCACTTACGAAAACAAAAAAACAATCAATGGCCAAACACTTTAAAATTAAAATCCAAAAAATTCATATATCAAGCTATACAACCAATTATTAGCAACCATTGTTTTGATACCAAATGATGCGAAAATATTAGGCACACAACCTTGGAACCCAAGAACCAAAAGGAATAAGAAAGATTGAATTGCAAAGAAGGTGGTTAGGAAGATCAAATTGGTATCCTAAATGGCAAGAACCCAAAACAAAGCAATATTGTGCGACGAAATTGTAAGCCGTCAAAAAATTGAATAAAAGATGAAATTTGGGTTCGAGAACACGGAAAACTAATATATTGTTTTTATATGTTTTAATTTATCGAGAATAGCTTCCATTTGATATACTATAATAGATTTTTCGATTCATAGTTTAAATGTAATAAGGGTTTAAAGTGGCAACCATAATTAATAATATTTTTTAATTGCAAAAATTAGTAACTCGCTTGTTTTTTCAAATAACAAAGATAGGTTGAAAACTGAAAACAAAGAACAAGAAAAAGATAAAAACAATTAAAAGAAAAGTACGAATTAAATATCATGAACGAAAATAATGACAACAACATTAAAAGAAAGAAGAAACTTTAGGGACCAAATTTCTTTCTTTTGTTTTGTGATTTTTCACTTACGAAAACAAAAAAAATCAATGGCCAAACACTTTAAAATTAAAATTCAAAAAATTGATATATCCAGCTAGATAACCAATTATTAGCAACCATGGTTTTGATACCAAATGATGCGAAAATATTAGGCACACAACCTTGGAACCCAAGAACCAAAAGGAATAAAAAAGATTGAATTGCAAAGAAGGTGGTTAGGAAGATCAAATTGGTATCCTAAATGGGAAGAACCAAAAACAAAGCAATATTTTACGACTCAATTGTAAGACGTCAGAAAATTCAATAAAAGATGAAATTTGGGTTCGAGAACACGGAAATCTAATATATTGATTCTAGATGTTTTAATTTATCGAGAATAGCTTCCATTTGATATACTATAATAGTTTTTTCGATTCATAGATTAAATGTAATAAGGGTTTAAAGTGGCAACCATAATTAATAATATTTTTTAATTGCAAAAATTAGTAACTCGCTTGTTTTTTCAAAAAACAAAGATAGGTTGAAAACAGAAAACAAAGAACAAGAAAAAGATACAAACAATTAAAAGAAAATTACGAATAAAATATCATGAACGAAAATAATGACAACAACATTAAAAGAATGAACAAACTTTAGGGACCAAATTTCTTTCTTTTGTTTTGTGATTTTTCACTTACGAAAACAAAAAAAATCAATGGCCAAACACTTTAAAATTAAAATTCAAAAAATTGATATATCCAGCTAGATAACCAATTATTAGCAACCATGGTTTTGATACCAAATGATGCGAAAATATTAGGCACACAACCTTGGAACCCAAGAACCAAAAGGAATAAAAAAGATTGAATTGCAAAGAAGGTGGTTAGGAAGATCAAATTGGTAACCTAACTGGCAAGAACCCAAAACAAAGCAATATTGTGCGACGAAATTGTAAGCCGTCAGAAAATTCAATAAAAGATGAAATTTGGGTTCGAGAACACGGAAATCTAATATATTGTTTCTATATGTTTTAATTTATCGAGAATAGCTTCCATTTGATATACTATAATAGTCTTTTCGATTCATAGTTTAAATGTAATAAGGGTTTAAAGTGGCAACCATAATTAATAATATTTTTTAATTGAAAAAATTAGTAACTCGCTTGTTTTTTCAAATAACAAAGATAGGTTGAAAACTGAAAACAAAGAACAAGAAAAAGATAAAAACAATTAAAAGAAAAGTACGAATTAAATATCATGAACGAAAATAATGACAACAACATTAAAAGAAAGAAGAAACTTTAGGGACCAAATTTCTTTCTTTTGTTTTGTGATTTTTCACTTAAGAAAACAAAAAACAATCAATGGCCAAACATTTTAAAATTAAAATCCAAAAAATTGATATATCAAGCTAGACAACCAATTATTACCAACCATTGTTTTGATACCAAATGATGCGAAAATATTAGGCACACAACCTTGGAACCCAAGAACCAAAAGGAATAAGAAAGATTGAATTGCAAAGAAGGTGGTTAGGAAGATCAAATTGGTATCTTAAATGGCAAGAACCCAAAACAAAGCAATATTGTGCGACGAAATTGTAAGACGTCAGAAAATTGAATAAAAGATGAAATTTGGGTTCGAGAACACGAAAATCTAATATATTGTTTCTATATGTTTTAATTTATCGAGAATAGCTTCCATTTGATATACTATAATAGTTTTTTGGATTCATAGTTTAAATGTAATAAGGGTTTAAAATGGCAACCATAATTAATAATATTTTTTAATTGCAAAAATTAGTAACTCGCTTGTTTTTTCAAATAACAAAGATAGGTTGAAAACTGAAAACAAAGAACAAGAAAAAGATACAAACAATTAAAAGAAAAGTACGAATAAAATGTCATGAACGAAAATAATGACAACAACATTAAAAGAAAGAACAAACTTTAGGCACCAAATTTCTTTCTTTTGTTCTGTGATTTTTCACTTACGAAATCAAAAAAAATCAATGGCCAAACACTTTAAAATTAAAATTCAAAAAATTGATATATCAAGCTAGATAACCAATTATTAGCAACCATGGTTTTGATACCAAATGATGCAAAAATATTAGGCACACAACCTTGGAACCCAAGAACCAAAATGAATAAGAAAGATTGAATTGCAAAGAAGGTGGTTAGGAAGATCAAATTGGTATCCTAAATGGCAAGAACCCAAAACCAAGCAATATTGTGTGACGAAATTGTAAGCCGTCAGAAAATTCAATAAAAGATGAAATATGGGTCCGAGAACACGGAAAACTAATATATTGTTTCTATATGTTTTAATTTATCGAGAATAGCTTCCATTTAATATACTATAATAGTTTTTTCGATTCATAGTTTAAATGTAATAAGGGTTTAAAGTGGCAACCATAGTTAATAATATTTTTTAATTGCAAAAATTAGTAACTCGCTTGTTTTTTCAAATAACAAAGATAGGTTTAATACTGAAAACAAAGAACAAGAAAAAGATACAAACAATTAAAAGAAAATTACGAATAAAATATCATGAACGAAAATAATGACAATAACATTAAAAGAAAGAACAAACTTTAGGGACCAAATTTCTTTCTTTTGTTCTGTGATTTTTCACTTACGAAAACAAAAAAACAATCAATGGCCAAACACTTTAAAATTAAAATCCAAAAAATTCATATATCAAGCTATACAACCAATTATTAGCAACCATTGTTTTGATACCAAATGATGCGAAAATATTAGGCACACAACCTTGGAACCCAAGAACCAAAAGGAATAAGAAAGATTGAATTGCAAAGAAGGTGGTTAGGAAGATCAAATTGGTATCCTAAATGGCAAGAACCCAAAACAAAGCAATATTGTGCGACGAAATTGTAAGACGTCAGAAAATTGAATAAAAGATGAAATTTGGGTTCGAGAACACGAAAATCTAATATATTGTTTCTATATGTTTTAATTTATCGAGAATAGCTTCCATTTGATATACTATAATAGTTTTTTTGATTCATAGTTTAAATGTAATAAGGGTTTAAAATGGCAACCATAATTAATAATATTTTTTAATTGCAAAAATTAGTAACTCGCTTGTTTTTTCAAATAACAAAGATAGGTTGAAAACTGAAAACAAAGAACAAGAAAAAGATACAAACAATTAAAAGAAAAGTACGAATAAAATGTCATGAACGAAAATAATGACAACAACATTAAAAGAAAGAACAAACTTTAGGCACCAAATTTCTTTCTTTTGTTCTGTGATTTTTCACTTACGAAAACAAAAAAAATCAATGGCCAAACACTTTAAAATTAAAATTCAAAAAATTGATATATCAAGCTAGATAACCAATTATTAGCAACCATGGTTTTGATACCAAATGATGCAAAAATATTAGGCACACAACCTTGGAACCCAAGAACCAAAATGAATAAGAAAGATTGAATTGCAAAGAAGGTGGTTAGGAAGATCAAATTGGTATCCTAAATGGCAAGAACCCAAAACCAAGCAATATTGTGTGACGAAATTGTAAGCCGTCAGAAAATTCAATAAAAGATGAAATATGGGTCCGAGAACACGGAAAACTAATATATTGTTTCTATATGTTTTAATTTATCGAGAATAGCTTCCATTTAATATACTATAATAGTTTTTTCGATTCATAGTTTAAATGTAATAAGGGTTTAAAGTGGCAACCATAGTTAATAATATTTTTTAATTGCAAAAATTAGTAACTCGCTTGTTTTTTCAAATAACAAAGATAGGTTTAATAGTGAAAACAAAGAACAAGAAAAAGATACAAACAATTAAAAGAAAATTACGAATAAAATATCATGAACGAAAATAATGACAACAACATTAAAAGAAAGAACAAACTTTAGGGACCAAATTTCTTTCTTTTGTTCTGTGATTTTTCACTTACGAAAACAAAAAAACAATCAATGGCCAAACATTTTAAAATTAAAATCCAAAAAATTCATATATCAAGCTATACAACCAATTATTAGCAACCATTGTTTTGATACCAAATGATGCGAAAATATTAGGCACACAACCTTGGAATCCAAGAACCAAAAGGAATAAGAAAGATTGAATTGCAAAGAAGGTGGTTAGGAAGATCAAATTGGTATCCTAAATGGCAAGAACCCAAAACAAAGCAATATTTTGCGACGAAATTGTAAGCCGTCAAAAAATTGAATAAAAGATGAAATTTGGGTTCGAGAACACGGAAAACTAATATATTGTTTTTATATGTTTTAATTTATCGAGAATAGCTTCCATTTGATATACTATAATAGATTTTTCGATTCATAGTTTAAATGTAATAAGGGTTTAAAGTGGCAACCATAATTAATAATATTTTTTAATTGCAAAAATTAGTAACTCGCTTGTTTTTTCAAATAACAAAGATAGGTTGAAAACTGAAAACAAAGAACAAGAAAAAGATACAAACAATTAAAAGAAAATTACGAAAAAAATATCATGAACGAAAATAATGACAACAACATTAAAAGAAAGAACAAACTTTAGGGACCAAATTTCTTTCTTTTTTTATGTGATTTTTCACTTACGAAAACAAAAAACAATCAATGGCCAAACACTTTAAAATTAAAATCCAAAAAATTCATATATCAAGCTATACAACCAATTATTAGGAACCATTGTTTTGATACCAAATGATGCGAAAATATTAGGCACACAACCTTGGAACCCAAGAACCAAAAGGAATAAGAAAGATTGAATTGCAAAGAAGGTGGTTAGGAAGATCAAATTGGTATCCTAAATGGCAAGAACCCAAAACACAGCAATATTTTGCGACGAAATTGTAAGCCGTCAAAAAATGGAATAAAAGATGAAATTTGGGTTCGAGAACACGGAAAACTAATATATTGTTTCTATATGTTTTAATTTATCGAGAATAGCTTCCATTTGATATACTATAATAGTTTTTTCGATTCATAGTTTAAATGTAATAAGGGTTTAAAGTGGCAACCATAATTAATAATATTTTTTAATTGCAAAAATTAGTAACTCGCTTGTTTTTTCAAATAACAAAGATAGGTTGAAAACTGAAAACAAAGAACAAGAAAAAGATACAAACAATTAAAAGAAAATTACGAATAAAATATCATGAACGAAAATAATGACAACAACATTAAAAGAAAGAACAAACTTTAGGGACCAAATTTCTTTCTTTTGTTATGTGATTTTTCACTTACGAAAACAAAAAACAATCAATGGCCAAACACTTTAAAATTAAAATCCAAAAAATTCATATATCAAGCTATACAACCAATTATTAGGAACCATTGTTTTGATACCAAATGATGCGAAAATATTAGGCACACAACCTTGGAACCCAAGAACCAAAAGGAATAAGAAAGATTGAATTGCAAAGAAGGTGGTTAGGAAGATCAAATTGGTATCTTAAATGGGAAGAACCAAAAACAAAGCAATATTTTACGACTCAATTGTAAGACGTCAGAAAATTCAATAAAAGATGAAATTTGGGTTCGAGAACACGGAAATCTAATATATAGATTCTAGATGTTTTAATTTATCGAGAATAGCTTCCATTTGATATACTATAATAGTTTTTTCGATTCATAGATTAAAAGTAATAAGGGTTTAAAGTGGCAACCATAATTAATAATATTTTTTAATTGCAAAAATTAGTAACTCGCTTGTTTTTTCAAAAAACAAAGATAGGTTGAAAACAGAAAACAAAGAACAAGAAAAAGATACAAACAATTAAAAGAAAATTACGAATAAAATATCATGAACGAAAATAATGACAACAACATTAAAAGAATGAACAAACTTTAGGGACCAAATTTCTTTCTTTTGTTTTGTGATTTTTCACTTACGAAAACAAAAAAAAATCAATGGCCAAACACTTTAAAATTAAAATTCAAAAAATTGATATATCCAGCTAGATAACCAATTATTAGCAACCATGGTTTTGATACCAAATGATGCGAAAATATTACCTACACAACCTTGGAACCCAAGAACCAAAAGGAATAAAAAAGATTGAATTGCAAAGAAGGTGGTTAGGAAGATCAAATTGGTATCCTAACTGGCAAGAACCCAAAACAAAGCAATATTGTGCGACGAAATTGTAAGCCGTCAGAAAATTCAATAAAAGATGAAATTTGGGTTCGAGAACACGGAAATCTAATATATTGTTTCTATATGTTTTAATTTATCGAGAATAGCTTCCATTTGATATACTATAATAGTCTTTTCGATTCATAGTTTAAATGTAATAAGGGTTTAAAGTGGCAACCATAATTAATAATATTTTTTAATTGAAAAAATTAGTAACTCGCTTGTTTTTTCAAATAACAAAGATAGGTTGAAAACTAAAAACAAAGAACAAGAAAAAGATAAAAACAATTAAAAGAAAAGTACGAATTAAATATCATGAACGAAAATAATGACAACAACATTAAAAGAAAGAAGAAACTTTAGGGACAAAATTTCTTTCTTTTGTTTTGTGATTTTTCACTTAAGAAAACAAAAAACAATCAATGGCCAAACATTTTAAAATTAAAATCCAAAAAATTGATATATCAAGCTAGACAACCAATTATTACCAACCATTGTTTTGATACCAAATGATGCGAAAATATTAGGCACACAACCTTGGAACCCAAGAACCAAAAGGAATAAGAAAGATTGAATTGCAAAGAAGGTGGTTAGGAAGATCAAATTGGTATCCTAAATGGCAAGAACCAAAAACAAAGCAATATTTTACGACTCAATTGTAAGACGTCAGAAAATTCAATAAAAGATGAAATTTGGGTTCGAGAACACGGAAATCTAATATATAGATTCTAGATGTTTTAATTTATCGAGAATAGCTTCCATTTGATATACTATAATAGTTTTTTCGATTCATAGATTAAATGTAATAAGGGTTTAAAGTGGCAACCATAATTAATAATATTTTTTAATTGCAAAAATTAGTAACTCGCTTGTTTTTTCAAAAAACAAAGATAGGTTGAAAACAGAAAACAAAGAACAAGAAAAAGATACAAACAATTAAAAGAAAATTACGAATAAAATATCATGAACGAAAATAATGACAACAACATTAAAAGAATGAACAAACTTTAGGGACCAAATTTCTTTCTTTTGTTTTGTGATTTTTCACTTACGAAAACAAAAAAAATCAATGGCCAAACACTTTAAAATTAAAATTCAAAAAATTGATATATCCAGCTAGATAACCAATTATTAGCAACCATGGTTTTGATACCAAATGATGCGAAAATATTAGGCACACAACCTTGGAACCCAAGAACCAAAAGGAATAAAAAAGATTGAATTGCAAAGAAGGTGGTTAGGAAGATCAAATTGGTATCCTAACTGGCAAGAACCCAAAACAAAGCAATATTGTGCGACGAAATTGTAAGCCGTCAGAAAATTCAATACAAGATGAAATTTGGGTTCGAGAACACGGAAATCTAATATATTGTTTCTATATGTTTTAATTTATCGAGAATAGCTTCCATTTGATATACTATAATAGTCTTTTCGATTCATAGTTTAAATGTAATAAGGGTTTAAAGTGGCAACCATAATTAATAATATTTTTTAATTGAAAAAATTAGTAACTCGCTTGTTTTTTCAAATAACAAAGATAGGTTGAAAACTAAAAACAAAGAACAAGAAAAAGATAAAAACAATTAAAAGAAAAGTACGAATTAAATATCATGAACGAAAATAATGACAACAACATTAAAAGAAAGAAGAAACTTTAGGGACAAAATTTTTTTTTTTTGTTTTGTGATTTTTCACTTAAGAAAACAAAAAACAATCAATGGCCAAACATTTTAAAATTAAAATCCAAAAAATTGATATATCAAGCTAGACAACCAATTATTACCAACCATTGTTTTGATACCAAATGATGCGAAAATATTAGGCACACAACCTTGGAACCCAAGAACCAAAAGGAATAAGAAAGATTGAATTGCAAAGAAGGTGGTTAGGAAGATCAAATTGGTATCCTATATGGCAAGAACCAAAAACAAAGCAATATTGTACGACTAAATTGCAAGCCGTCAGAAAATTGAATAAAAGATGAAATTTGGGTTCGAGAACACGGAAACCTAATATATTGATTCTAGATTTTTTAATTTATCGAGAATAGCTTCCATTTGATATACCATAATACTTTTTTGATTCATAGTTTAAATGTAATAAGGGTTTAAAGTGGCAATCATAATTAATAATTGTTTTTAATTGCAAAAATTAGTAACTCGCTTGTTTTTTCAAATAACAAAGATAGGTTTAATACTGAAAACAAAGAACAAGAAAAAGATACAACCAATTAAAAGAAATGTACGAATGAAATATCATGAAAGAAAATAATGACGACAATATTAAAAGAAAGAACAAACTTTAGGTAACAAATTGCTTTTTTGATTTGTGATTTGTCACTTACGAAAAGAAAAAATAGTCAAAGGCCAAAAACATTAAAATTAAAATTCAAAAATTGATATATCAAGCTAAATAACCAATTATTAGAAACCATGGTTTTGATACCAAATGATGCGAAAATATTAGGCACACAACCTTGGAACCCAAGAACCAAAAGGAATAAGAAAGATTGAATTGCAAAAAAGGTGGTTAGGAAGATCAAATTCGTATCCTAAATGGAAAGAAACAAAAACAAAGCAATATTGTACGGCTAAATTGTAAGCCGTCAGAAAATTGAATAAAAGATGAAATTTGGGTTCGAGAACACGGAAAACTAATATATTGATTCTAGATGTTTTAATTTATCGAGAATATCTTCCATTTGATATACTATAATAGTTTTTTTTATTCATAGTTTAAATGTAATAAGGGTTTAAAGTGGCAATCATAATTAATTATTGTTTTTAATTGCAAAAATTAGTAAATCGCTTGTTTTTTGAAATAACAAAGATAGGTTTAATACTGAAAACAAAGAACAAGAAAAAGATACAAACAATTAAAAGAAATGTACGAATTAAATATCATGAATGAAAATAATGACGACAACATTAAAAGAAAGAACAAACTTTAGGGAACAAATTTCTTTTTTGATTTGTCACTTACGAAAACAAAAAATAGTCAAAGGCCAAAAACTGTAAAATTAAAATTCAAAATATTGATATATCAAGCTATATAACCAATTATTAGCAACCATGGTTTTGATAAAAAAAATGATGCGAAAATATTAGGCACACAAACTTGGAACCCAAGAACCAAAAGGAATAAGAAAGATTGAATTGCAAAAAAGGTGGTTAGGAAGATCAAATTGGTATCCTAAATCGCAAGAACCAAAAACAAAGCAATATTGTACGACTAAATTGTTAGCCGTCAGAAAATTGAATAAAAGATGAAATTTAGGTTCGAGAACACGGAAAACTAATATATTGATTCTAGATGTTTTAATTTATCGAGAATAGCTTCCATTTGATATACTATAATAGTTTTTTTGATTCATAGTTTAAATGTAATAAGGGATTAAAGTGGCAATCATAATTAATAATTGTTTTTAATTGCAAAAATTAGTAAATCGCTTGTTTTTTCAAATAACAAAGATAGGTTTAATACTGAAAACAAAGAACAAGAAAAAGATACAAACAGTTAAAAGAAATGTACGAATTAAATATCATGAATGAGAATAATGACGACAACATTAAAAGAAAGAAGAAACTTTAGGGAACAAATTTCTTTTTTGTTTTGTGATTCGTCACTTACGAAAACAAAAAATAGTGAAAGGCCAAAAACTTTAAAATTAAAATTCAAAAAATTGATATATCAAGATAGATAACCAATTATTAGCAACCATGGTTTTGATACCAAATGATGCGAAAATATTAGGCACACTACCTTGGAACCCAAGAACCAAAAGGAATAAGAAAGATTGAATTGCAAAGAAGGTGGTTAGGAAGATCAAATTGGTATCCTAAATGGCAAGAACCCAAAACAAAGCGATATTGTGCGACGAAATTGTAAGCCATCAGAAAATTCAATAAAAGATGAAATTTGGGTTCGAGAACACGGAAATCTAATATATTGTTTCTATATGTTTTAATTGATCGAGAATAGCTTCCATTTGATATACTATAATAGTTTTTTTGATTCATAGTTTAAATGTAATAAGGGATTAAAATGGCAATCATAATTAATAATTGTTTTTAATTGCAAAAATTAGTAACTCGCTTGTTTTTTCAAATAAGAAGGATAGGTTTAATACTGAAAACAAAGAACAAGAAAAAGATACAAACAATTAAAAGAAATGTACGAATTAAATATCATGAATGAAAATAATGACGACAACATTAAAAGAAAGAAGAAACTTTAGGGACCAAATTTCTTTCTTTTGTTTTGTGATTTTTCACTTACGAAAACAAAAAACAATCAATGGCCAAACACTTTAAAATTACAATCCAAAAAATTCATATATCAAGCTAGACAACCAATTATTAGCAACCATTGTTTTGATACCAAATGATGCGAAAATATTAGGCACACAACCTTGGAACCCAAGAACCAAAAGGAATAAGAAAGATTGAATTGCAAAGAAGGTGGTTAGGAAGATCAAATTGGTATCCTAAATGGCAAGAACCAAAAACAAAGCAATATTGTGGGATGAAATTGTAAGCCGTCAGAAAATTCAATAAAAGATGAAATTTGGGTTCGAGAACACGGAAATCTAATATATTGTTTCTATATGTTTTAATTTATCGAGAATAGCTTCCATTTGATATACTATAATAGTTTTTTCGATTCATAGTTTAAATGTAATAAGGGTTTAAAGTGGCAACCAGAATTAATAATATTTTTTAATTGCAAAAATTAGTAACTCGCTTGTTTTTTCAAATAACAAAGATATGTTGAAAACTGAAAACAAAGAACAAGAAAAAGATACAAACAATTAAAAGAAATGTACGAATTAAATATCATGAATGAAAATAATGACGACAACATTAAAAGAAAGAAGAAACTTTAGGGAACAAATTTCTTTTTTGTTTTGTGATTTGTCACTTACGAAAACAAAAAATAGTCAAAGGCCAAACATTTTAAAATTAAAATCCAAAAAATTGATATATCAAGCCAGACAACTAATTATTAGCCACCATTGTTTTGATACCAAATGATGCGAAAATATTAGGCACACAACCTTGGAACCCAAGAACCAAAAGGAATAAGAAAGATTGAATTGCAAAGAAGGTGGTTAGGAAGATCAAATTGGTATCCTAAATGGCAAGAACCAAAAACAAAGCAATATTGTGCGATGAAATTGTAAGCCGTCAGAAAATTCAATAAAAGATGAAATTTGGGTTCGAGAACACGGAAATCTAATATATTGTTACTATATGTTTTAATTTATCGAGAATAGCTTCCATTTGATATACTATATTAGTTTTTTCGATTCATAGTTTAAATGTAATAAGGGTTTAAAGTGGCAACCAGAATTAATAATATTTTTTAATTGCAAAAATTAGTACCTCGCTTGTTTTTTCAAATAACAAAGATATGTTGAAAACTGAAAACAAAGAACAAGAAAAAGATAAAAACAATTAAAAGAAAAGTACGAATTAAATATCATGAACGAAAATAATGACAACAACATTAAAAGAAAGAAGAAACTTTAGGGACCAAATTTCTTTCTTTTGTTTTGTGATTTTTCACTTACGAAAACAAAAAAACAATAAATGGCCAAACACTTTAAAATTAAAATCCAAAAAATTCATATATCAAGCTAGACAACTAATTATTAGCAACCATTGTTTTGATACCAAATGATGCGAAAATATTAGGCACACAACCTTGGAACCCAAGAACCAAAAGGAATAAGAAAGATTGAATTGCAAAGAAGGTGGTTAGGAAGATCAAATTGGTATCCTAAATGGCAAGAACCAAAAACAAAGCAATATTGTGGGATGAAATTGTAAGCCGTCAGAAAATTCAATAAAAGATGAAATTTGGGTTCGAGAACACGGAAATCTAATATATTGTTTCTATATGTTTTAATTTATCGAGAATAGCTTCCATTTGATATACTATAATAGTTTTTTCGATTCATAGTTTAAATGTAATAAGGGTTTAAAGTGGCAACCAGAATTAATAATATTTTTTAATTGCAAAAATTAGTAACTCGCTTGTTTTTTCAAATAACAAAGATATGTTGAAAACTGAAAACAAAGAACAAGAAAAAGATACAAACAATTAAAAGAAATGTACGAATTAAATATCATGAATGAAAATAATGACGACAACATTAAAAGAAAGAAGAAACTTTAGGGAACAAATTTCTTTTTTGTTTTGTGATTTGTCACTTACGAAAACAAAAAATAGTCAAAGGCCAAACATTTTAAAATTAAAATCCAAAAAATTGATATATCAAGCCAGACAACTAATTATTAGCCACCATTGTTTTGATACCAAATGATGCGAAAATATTAGGCACACAACCTTGGAACCCAAGAACCAAAAGGAATAAGAAAGATTGAATTGCAAAGAAGGTGGTTAGGAAGATCAAATTGGTATCCTAAATGGCAAGAACCAAAAACAAAGCAATATTGTGCGATGAAATTGTAAGCCGTCAGAAAATTCAATAAAAGATGAAATTTGGGTTCGAGAACACGGAAATCTAATATATTGTTACTATATGTTTTAATTTATCGAGAATAGCTTCCATTTGATATACTATATTAGTTTTTTCGATTCATAGTTTAAATGTAATAAGGGTTTAAAGTGGCAACCAGAATTAATAATATTTTTTAATTGCAAAAATTAGTACCTCGCTTGTTTTTTCAAATAACAAAGATATGTTGAAAACTGAAAACAAAGAACAAGAAAAAGATAAAAACAATTAAAAGAAAAGTACGAATTAAATATCATGAACGAAAATAATGACAACAACATTAAAAGAAAGAAGAAACTTTAGGGACCAAATTTCTTTCTTTTGTTTTGTGATTTTTCACTTACGAAAACAAAAAAACAATAAATGGCCAAACACTTTAAAATTAAAATCCAAAAAATTCATATATCAAGCTAGACAACTAATTATTAGCAACCATTGTTTTGATACCAAATGATGCGAAAATATTAGGCACACAACCTTGGAACCCAAGAACCAAAAGGAATAAGAAAGATTGAATTGCAAAGAATGTGGTTAGGAAGATCAAATTGGTATCCTAAATGGCAAGAACCAAAAAAACAAAGCAATATTGTACGACTCAATTGTAAGCCGTCAGAAAATTCAATAAAAGATGAAATTTGGGTTCGAGAACACGGAAATCTAATATATTGTTTCTAGATGTTTTAATTTATCGAGAATAGCTTCCATTTGATATACTATAATAGTTTTTTCGATTCATAGTTTAAATGTAATAAGGGTTTAAAGTGGCAACCAGAATTAATAATTGTTTTTAATTGCAAAAATTAGTAACTCGCTTGTTTTTTCAAATAACAAAGATATGTTGAAAACTGAAAAAAAAGAACAAGAAAAAGATAAAAACAATTAAAAGAAAAGTACGAATTAAATATCATGAACGAAAATAATGACAACAACATTAAAAGAAAGAAGAAACTTTAGGGAACAAATTTCTTTTTTGTTTTGTGATTCGTCACTTACGAAAACAAAAAATAGTGAAAGGCCAAAAACTTTAAAATTAAAATCCAAAAATTTCATATATCAAGCTAGACAACCAATTATTAGCAACCATTGTTTTGATACCAAATGATGCGAAAATATTAGGCACACAACCTTGGAACCCAAGAACCAAAAGGAATAAGAAAGATTGAATTGCAAAGAATGTGGTTAGGAAGATCAAATTGGTATCCTAAATGGCAAGAACCCAAAACAAAGCAATATTGTACGACTCAATTGTAAGACGTCAGAAAATTCAATAAAAGATGAAATTTGGGTTTGAAAACACGGAAATCTAATATTTTGATTCTAGATGTTTTAATTTATCGAGAATAGCTTCCATTTGATATACTCTAATAGTTTTTTTGATTCATAGTTTAAATGTAATAAGGGATTAAAGTGGCAATCATAATTAATAATTGTTTTTAATTGCAAAAATTAGTAACTCGCTTGTTTTTTCAAATAACAAAGATAGGTTTAATACTGAAAACAAAGAACAAGAAAAAGATACAAACAATTAAAAGAAATGTACGAATTAAATATCATGAATGAAAATAATGACGACAACATTAAAAGAAAGAAGAAACTTTAGGGAACAAATTTCTTTTTTGTTTTGTGATTTGTCACTTACGAAAACAAAAAATAGTCAAAGGCCAAACATTTTAAAATTAAAATCCAAAAAATTGATATATCAAGCTAGACAACTAATTATTAGCCACCATTGTTTTGATACCAAATGATGCGAAAATATTAGGCACACAACCTTGGAACCCAAGAACCAAAAGGAATAAGAAAGATTGAATTGCAAAGAAGGTGGTTAGGAAGATCAAATTGGTATCCTAAATGGCAAGAACCAAAAACAAAGCAATATTGTGCGATGAAATTGTAAGCCGTCAGAAAATTCAATAAAAGATGAAATTTGGGTTCGAGAACACGGAAATCTAATATATTGTTACTATATGTTTTAATTTATCGAGAATAGCTTCCATTTGATATACTATAATAGTTTTTTCGATTCATAGTTTAAATGTAATAAGGGTTTAAAGTGGCAACCAGAATTAATAATATTTTTTAATTGCAAAAATTAGTACCTCGCTTGTTTTTTCAAATAACAAAGATATGTTGAAAACTGAAAACAAAGAACAAGAAAAAGATAAAAACAATTAAAAGAAAAGTACGAATTAAATATCATGAACGAAAATAATGACAACAACATTAAAAGAAAGAAGAAACTTTAGGGACCAAATTTCTTTCTTTTGTTTTGTGATTTTTCACTTACGAAAACAAAAAAACAATAAATGGCCAAACCCTTTAAAATTAAAATCCAAAAAATTCATATATCAAGCTAGACAACTAATTATTAGCAACCATTGTTTTGATACCAAATGATGCGAAAATATTAGGCACACAACCTTGGAACCCAAGAACCAAAAGGAATAAGAAAGATTGAATTGCAAAGAATGTGGTTAGGAAGATCAAATTGGTATCCTAAATGGCAAGAACCAAAAAAAAAAAGCAATATTGTACGACTCAATTGTAAGACGTCAGAAAATTCAATAAAAGATGAAATTTGGGTTTGAGAACACGGAAATCTAATATATTGATTCTAGATGTTTTAATTTATCGAGAATAGCTTCCATTTGATATACTATAATAGTTTTTTTGATTCATAGTTTAAATGTAATAAGGGATTAAAGTGGCAATCATAATTAATAATTGTTTTTAATTGCAAAAATTAGTAACTCGCTTGTTTTTTCAAATAACAAAGATAGGTTTAATACTGAAAACAAAGAACAAGAAAAAGATACAAACAGTTAAAAGAAATGTACGAATTAAATATCATGAATGAAAATAATGACGACAACATTAAAAGAAAGAAGAAACTTTAGGGAACAAATTTCTTTTTTGTTTTGTGATTCGTCACTTACGAAAACAAAAAATAGTGAAAGGCCAAAAACTTTAAAATTAAAATTCAAAAAATTGATATATCAAGATAGATAACCAATTATTAGCAACCATGGTTTTTAATACCAAATGATGCGAAAATATTAGGCACACAACCTTGGAACCCAAGAACCAAAAGGAATAAGAAAGATTGAATTGCAAAGAAGGTGGTTAGGAAGATCAAATTGGTATCCTAAATGGCAAGAACCAAAAACAAAGCAATATTGTGCGATGAAATTGTAAGCCGTCAGAAAATTCAATAAAAGATGAAATTTGGGTTCGAGAACACGGAAATCTAATATATTGTTACTATATGTTTTAATTTATCGAGAATAGCTTCCATTTGATATACTATAATAGTTTTTTCGATTCATAGTTTAAATGTAATAAGGGTTTAAAGTGGCAACCAGAATTAATAATATTTTTTAATTGCAAAAATTAGTACCTCGCTTGTTTTTTCAAATAACAAAGATATGTTGAAAACTGAAAACAAAGAACAAGAAAAAGATAAAAACAATTAAAAGAAAAGTACGAATTAAATATCATGAACGAAAATAATGACAACAACATTAAAAGAAAGAAGAAACATTAGGGAACAAATTTCTTTTTTGTTTTGTGATTCGTCACTTACGAAAACAAAAAATAGTGAAAGGCCAAAAACTTTAAAATTAAAATTCAAAAAATTGATATATCAAGATAGATAACCAATTATTAGCAACCATGGTTTTTTATACCAAATGATGCGAAAATATTAGGCACACAACCTTGGAACCCAAGAACCAAAAGGAATAAGAAAGATTGAATTGCAAAGAAGGTGGTTAGGAAGATCAAATTGGTATCCTAAATGGCAAGAACCAAAAACAAAGCAATATTGTACGACTAAATTGCAAGCCGTCAGAAAATTGAATAAAAGATGAAATTTGGGTTCGAGAACACGGAAACCTAATATATTGATTCTAGATTTTTTAATTTATCGAGAATAGCTTCCATTTGATATACCATAATACTTTTTTGATTCATAGTTTAAATGTAATAAGGGTTTAAAGTGGCAATCATAATTAATAATTGTTTTTAATTGCAAAAATTAGTAACTCGCTTGTTTTTTCAAATAACAAAGATAGGTTTAATACTGAAAACAAAGAACAAGAAAAAGATACAACCAATTAAAAGAAATGTACGAATGAAATATCATGAAAGAAAATAATGACGACAATATTAAAAGAAAGAACAAACTTTAGGTAACAAATTGCTTTTTTGATTTGTGATTTGTCACTTACGAAAAGAAAAAATAGTCAAAGGCCAAAAACATTAAAATTAAAATTCAAAAATTGATATATCAAGCTAAATAACCAATTATTAGAAACCATGGTTTTGATACCAAATGATGCGAAAATATTAGGCACACAACCTTGGAACCCAAGAACCAAAAGGAATAAGAAAGATTGAATTGCAAAAAAGGTGGTTAGGAAGATCAAATTCGTATCCTAAATGGAAAGAAACAAAAACAAAGCAATATTGTACGGCTAAATTGTAAGCCGTCAGAAAATTGAATAAAAGATGAAATTTGGGTTCGAGAACACGGAAAACTAATATATTGATTCTAGATGTTTTAATTTATCGAGAATATCTTCCATTTGATATACTATAATAGTTTTTTTTATTCATAGTTTAAATGTAATAAGGGTTTAAAGTGGCAATCATAATTAATTATTGTTTTTAATTGCAAAAATTAGTAAATCGCTTGTTTTTTGAAATAACAAAGATAGGTTTAATACTGAAAACAAAGAACAAGAAAAAGATACAAACAATTAAAAGAAATGTACGAATTAAATATCATGAATGAAAATAATGACGACAACATTAAAAGAAAGAACAAACTTTAGGGAACAAATTTCTTTTTTGATTTGTCACTTACGAAAACAAAAAATAGTCAAAGGCCAAAAACTGTAAAATTAAAATTCAAAATATTGATATATCAAGCTATATAACCAATTATTAGCAACCATGGTTTTGATAAAAAAAATGATGCGAAAATATTAGGCACACAAACTTGGAACCCAAGAACCAAAAGGAATAAGAAAGATTGAATTGCAAAAAAGGTGGTTAGGAAGATCAAATTGGTATCCTAAATCGCAAGAACCAAAAACAAAGCAATATTGTACGACTAAATTGTTAGCCGTCAGAAAATTGAATAAAAGATGAAATTTAGGTTCGAGAACACGGAAAACTAATATATTGATTCTAGATGTTTTAATTTATCGAGAATAGCTTCCATTTGATATACTATAATAGTTTTTTTGATTCATAGTTTAAATGTAATAAGGGATTAAAGTGGCAATCATAATTAATAATTGTTTTTAATTGCAAAAATTAGTAAATCGCTTGTTTTTTCAAATAACAAAGATAGGTTTAATACTGAAAACAAAGAACAAGAAAAAGATACAAACAGTTAAAAGAAATGTACGAATTAAATATCATGAATGAGAATAATGACGACAACATTAAAAGAAAGAAGAAACTTTAGGGAACAAATTTCTTTTTTGTTTTGTGATTCGTCACTTACGAAAACAAAAAATAGTGAAAGGCCAAAAACTTTAAAATTAAAATTCAAAAAATTGATATATCAAGATAGATAACCAATTATTAGCAACCATGGTTTTGATACCAAATGATGCGAAAATATTAGGCACACTACCTTGGAACCCAAGAACCAAAAGGAATAAGAAAGATTGAATTGCAAAGAAGGTGGTTAGGAAGATCAAATTGGTATCCTAAATGGCAAGAACCCAAAACAAAGCGATATTGTGCGACGAAATTGTAAGCCATCAGAAAATTCAATAAAAGATGAAATTTGGGTTCGAGAACACGGAAATCTAATATATTGTTTCTATATGTTTTAATTGATCGAGAATAGCTTCCATTTGATATACTATAATAGTTTTTTTGATTCATAGTTTAAATGTAATAAGGGATTAAAATGGCAATCATAATTAATAATTGTTTTTAATTGCAAAAATTAGTAACTCGCTTGTTTTTTCAAATAAGAAGGATAGGTTTAATACTGAAAACAAAGAACAAGAAAAAGATACAAACAATTAAAAGAAATGTACGAATTAAATATCATGAATGAAAATAATGACGACAACATTAAAAGAAAGAAGAAACTTTAGGGACCAAATTTCTTTCTTTTGTTTTGTGATTTTTCACTTACGAAAACAAAAAACAATCAATGGCCAAACACTTTAAAATTACAATCCAAAAAATTCATATATCAAGCTAGACAACCAATTATTAGCAACCATTGTTTTGATACCAAATGATGCGAAAATATTAGGCACACAACCTTGGAACCCAAGAACCAAAAGGAATAAGAAAGATTGAATTGCAAAGAAGGTGGTTAGGAAGATCAAATTGGTATCCTAAATGGCAAGAACCAAAAACAAAGCAATATTGTGCGATGAAATTGTAAGCCGTCAGAAAATTCAATAAAAGATGAAATTTGGGTTCGAGAACACGGAAATCTAATATATTGTTACTATATGTTTTAATTTATCGAGAATAGCTTCCATTTGATATACTATATTAGTTTTTTCGATTCATAGTTTAAATGTAATAAGGGTTTAAAGTGGCAACCAGAATTAATAATATTTTTTAATTGCAAAAATTAGTACCTCGCTTGTTTTTTCAAATAACAAAGATATGTTGAAAACTGAAAACAAAGAACAAGAAAAAGATAAAAACAATTAAAAGAAAAGTACGAATTAAATATCATGAACGAAAATAATGACAACAACATTAAAAGAAAGAAGAAACTTTAGGGACCAAATTTCTTTCTTTTGTTTTGTGATTTTTCACTTACGAAAACAAAAAAACAATAAATGGCCAAACACTTTAAAATTAAAATCCAAAAAATTCATATATCAAGCTAGACAACTAATTATTAGCAACCATTGTTTTGATACCAAATGATGCGAAAATATTAGGCACACAACCTTGGAACCCAAGAACCAAAAGGAATAAGAAAGATTGAATTGCAAAGAATGTGGTTAGGAAGATCAAATTGGTATCCTAAATGGCAAGAACCAAAAAAACAAAGCAATATTGTACGACTCAATTGTAAGCCGTCAGAAAATTCAATAAAAGATGAAATTTGGGTTCGAGAACACGGAAATCTAATATATTGTTTCTAGATGTTTTAATTTATCGAGAATAGCTTCCATTTGATATACTATAATAGTTTTTTCGATTCATAGTTTAAATGTAATAAGGGTTTAAAGTGGCAACCAGAATTAATAATTGTTTTTAATTGCAAAAATTAGTAACTCGCTTGTTTTTTCAAATAACAAAGATATGTTGAAAACTGAAAAAAAAGAACAAGAAAAAGATAAAAACAATTAAAAGAAAAGTACGAATTAAATATCATGAACGAAAATAATGACAACAACATTAAAAGAAAGAAGAAACTTTAGGGAACAAATTTCTTTTTTGTTTTGTGATTCGTCACTTACGAAAACAAAAAATAGTGAAAGGCCAAAAACTTTAAAATTAAAATCCAAAAATTTCATATATCAAGCTAGACAACCAATTATTAGCAACCATTGTTTTGATACCAAATGATGCGAAAATATTAGGCACACAACCTTGGAACCCAAGAACCAAAAGGAATAAGAAAGATTGAATTGCAAAGAATGTGGTTAGGAAGATCAAATTGGTATCCTAAATGGCAAGAACCCAAAACAAAGCAATATTGTACGACTCAATTGTAAGACGTCAGAAAATTCAATAAAAGATGAAATTTGGGTTTGAAAACACGGAAATCTAATATTTTGATTCTAGATGTTTTAATTTATCGAGAATAGCTTCCATTTGATATACTATAATAGTTTTTTTGATTCATAGTTTAAATGTAATAAGGGATTAAAGTGGCAATCATAATTAATAATTGTTTTTAATTGCAAAAATTAGTAAATCGCTTGTTTTTTCAAATAACAAAGATAGGTTTAATACTGAAAACAAAGAACAAGAAAAAGATACAAACAGTTAAAAGAAATGTACGAATTAAATATCATGAATGAGAATAATGACGACAACATTAAAAGAAAGAAGAAACTTTAGGGAACAAATTTCTTTTTTGTTTTGTGATTCGTCACTTACGAAAACAAAAAATAGTGAAAGGCCAAAAACTTTAAAATTAAAATTCAAAAAATTGATATATCAAGATAGATAACCAATTATTAGCAACCATGGTTTTGATACCAAATGATGCGAAAATATTAGGCACACTACCTTGGAACCCAAGAACCAAAAGGAATAAGAAAGATTGAATTGCAAAGAAGGTGGTTAGGAAGATCAAATTGGTATCCTAAATGGCAAGAACCCAAAACAAAGCGATATTGTGCGACGAAATTGTAAGCCATCAGAAAATTCAATAAAAGATGAAATTTGGGTTCGAGAACACGGAAATCTAATATATTGTTTCTATATGTTTTAATTGATCGAGAATAGCTTCCATTTGATATACTATAATAGTTTTTTTGATTCATAGTTTAAATGTAATAAGGGATTAAAATGGCAATCATAATTAATAATTGTTTTTAATTGCAAAAATTAGTAACTCGCTTGTTTTTTCAAATAAGAAGGATAGGTTTAATACTGAAAACAAAGAACAAGAAAAAGATACAAACAATTAAAAGAAATGTACGAATTAAATATCATGAATGAAAATAATGACGACAACATTAAAAGAAAGAAGAAACTTTAGGGACCAAATTTCTTTCTTTTGTTTTGTGATTTTTCACTTACGAAAACAAAAAACAATCAATGGCCAAACACTTTAAAATTACAATCCAAAAAATTCATATATCAAGCTAGACAACCAATTATTAGCAACCATTGTTTTGATACCAAATGATGCGAAAATATTAGGCACACAACCTTGGAACCCAAGAACCAAAAGGAATAAGAAAGATTGAATTGCAAAGAAGGTGGTTAGGAAGATCAAATTGGTATCCTAAATGGCAAGAACCAAAAACAAAGCAATATTGTGGGATGAAATTGTAAGCCGTCAGAAAATTCAATAAAAGATGAAATTTGGGTTCGAGAACACGGAAATCTAATATATTGTTTCTATATGTTTTAATTTATCGAGAATAGCTTCCATTTGATATACTATAATAGTTTTTTCGATTCATAGTTTAAATGTAATAAGGGTTTAAAGTGGCAACCAGAATTAATAATATTTTTTAATTGCAAAAATTAGTAACTCGCTTGTTTTTTCAAATAACAAAGATATGTTGAAAACTGAAAACAAAGAACAAGAAAAAGATACAAACAATTAAAAGAAATGTACGAATTAAATATCATGAATGAAAATAATGACGACAACATTAAAAGAAAGAAGAAACTTTAGGGAACAAATTTCTTTTTTGTTTTGTGATTTGTCACTTACGAAAACAAAAAATAGTCAAAGGCCAAACATTTTAAAATTAAAATCCAAAAAATTGATATATCAAGCCAGACAACTAATTATTAGCCACCATTGTTTTGATACCAAATGATGCGAAAATATTAGGCACACAACCTTGGAACCCAAGAACCAAAAGGAATAAGAAAGATTGAATTGCAAAGAAGGTGGTTAGGAAGATCAAATTGGTATCCTAAATGGCAAGAACCAAAAACAAAGCAATATTGTGCGATGAAATTGTAAGCCGTCAGAAAATTCAATAAAAGATGAAATTTGGGTTCGAGAACACGGAAATCTAATATATTGTTACTATATGTTTTAATTTATCGAGAATAGCTTCCATTTGATATACTATATTAGTTTTTTCGATTCATAGTTTAAATGTAATAAGGGTTTAAAGTGGCAACCAGAATTAATAATATTTTTTAATTGCAAAAATTAGTACCTCGCTTGTTTTTTCAAATAACAAAGATATGTTGAAAACTGAAAACAAAGAACAAGAAAAAGATAAAAACAATTAAAAGAAAAGTACGAATTAAATATCATGAACGAAAATAATGACAACAACATTAAAAGAAAGAAGAAACTTTAGGGACCAAATTTCTTTCTTTTGTTTTGTGATTTTTCACTTACGAAAACAAAAAAACAATAAATGGCCAAACACTTTAAAATTAAAATCCAAAAAATTCATATATCAAGCTAGACAACTAATTATTAGCAACCATTGTTTTGATACCAAATGATGCGAAAATATTAGGCACACAACCTTGGAACCCAAGAACCAAAAGGAATAAGAAAGATTGAATTGCAAAGAATGTGGTTAGGAAGATCAAATTGGTATCCTAAATGGCAAGAACCAAAAAAACAAAGCAATATTGTACGACTCAATTGTAAGCCGTCAGAAAATTCAATAAAAGATGAAATTTGGGTTCGAGAACACGGAAATCTAATATATTGTTTCTAGATGTTTTAATTTATCGAGAATAGCTTCCATTTGATATACTATAATAGTTTTTTCGATTCATAGTTTAAATGTAATAAGGGTTTAAAGTGGCAACCAGAATTAATAATTGTTTTTAATTGCAAAAATTAGTAACTCGCTTGTTTTTTCAAATAACAAAGATATGTTGAAAACTGAAAAAAAAGAACAAGAAAAAGATAAAAACAATTAAAAGAAAAGTACGAATTAAATATCATGAACGAAAATAATGACAACAACATTAAAAGAAAGAAGAAACTTTAGGGAACAAATTTCTTTTTTGTTTTGTGATTCGTCACTTACGAAAACAAAAAATAGTGAAAGGCCAAAAACTTTAAAATTAAAATCCAAAAATTTCATATATCAAGCTAGACAACCAATTATTAGCAACCATTGTTTTGATACCAAATGATGCGAAAATATTAGGCACACAACCTTGGAACCCAAGAACCAAAAGGAATAAGAAAGATTGAATTGCAAAGAATGTGGTTAGGAAGATCAAATTGGTATCCTAAATGGCAAGAACCCAAAACAAAGCAATATTGTACGACTCAATTGTAAGACGTCAGAAAATTCAATAAAAGATGAAATTTGGGTTTGAAAACACGGAAATCTAATATTTTGATTCTAGATGTTTTAATTTATCGAGAATAGCTTCCATTTGATATACTCTAATAGTTTTTTTGATTCATAGTTTAAATGTAATAAGGGATTAAAGTGGCAATCATAATTAATAATTGTTTTTAATTGCAAAAATTAGTAACTCGCTTGTTTTTTCAAATAACAAAGATAGGTTTAATACTGAAAACAAAGAACAAGAAAAAGATACAAACAATTAAAAGAAATGTACGAATTAAATATCATGAATGAAAATAATGACGACAACATTAAAAGAAAGAAGAAACTTTAGGGAACAAATTTCTTTTTTGTTTTGTGATTTGTCACTTACGAAAACAAAAAATAGTCAAAGGCCAAACATTTTAAAATTAAAATCCAAAAAATTGATATATCAAGCTAGACAACTAATTATTAGCCACCATTGTTTTGATACCAAATGATGCGAAAATATTAGGCACACAACCTTGGAACCCAAGAACCAAAAGGAATAAGAAAGATTGAATTGCAAAGAAGGTGGTTAGGAAGATCAAATTGGTATCCTAAATGGCAAGAACCAAAAACAAAGCAATATTGTGCGATGAAATTGTAAGCCGTCAGAAAATTCAATAAAAGATGAAATTTGGGTTCGAGAACACGGAAATCTAATATATTGTTACTATATGTTTTAATTTATCGAGAATAGCTTCCATTTGATATACTATAATAGTTTTTTCGATTCATAGTTTAAATGTAATAAGGGTTTAAAGTGGCAACCAGAATTAATAATATTTTTTAATTGCAAAAATTAGTACCTCGCTTGTTTTTTCAAATAACAAAGATATGTTGAAAACTGAAAACAAAGAACAAGAAAAAGATAAAAACAATTAAAAGAAAAGTACGAATTAAATATCATGAACGAAAATAATGACAACAACATTAAAAGAAAGAAGAAACTTTAGGGACCAAATTTCTTTCTTTTGTTTTGTGATTTTTCACTTACGAAAACAAAAAAACAATAAATGGCCAAACACTTTAAAATTAAAATCCAAAAAATTCATATATCAAGCTAGACAACTAATTATTAGCAACCATTGTTTTGATACCAAATGATGCGAAAATATTAGGCACACAACCTTGGAACCCAAGAACCAAAAGGAATAAGAAAGATTGAATTGCAAAGAATGTGGTTAGGAAGATCAAATTGGTATCCTAAATGGCAAGAACCAAAAAAAAAAAGCAATATTGTACGACTCAATTGTAAGACGTCAGAAAATTCAATAAAAGATGAAATTTGGGTTTGAGAACACGGAAATCTAATATATTGATTCTAGATGTTTTAATTTATCGAGAATAGCTTCCATTTGATATACTATAATAGTTTTTTTGATTCATAGTTTAAATGTAATAAGGGATTAAAGTGGCAATCATAATTAATAATTGTTTTTAATTGCAAAAATTAGTAACTCGCTTGTTTTTTCAAATAACAAAGATAGGTTTAATACTGAAAACAAAGAACAAGAAAAAGATACAAACAGTTATAAGAAATGTACGAATTAAATATCATGAATGAAAATAATGACGACAACATTAAAAGAAAGAAGAAACATTAGGGAACAAATTTCTTTTTTGTTTTGTGATTCGTCACTTACGAAAACAAAAAATAGTGAAAGGCCAAAAACTTTAAAATTAAAATTCAAAAAATTGATATATCAAGATAGATAACCAATTATTAGCAACCATGGTTTTTAATACCAAATGATGCGAAAATATTAGGCACACAACCTTGGAACCCAAGAACCAAAAGGAATAAGAAAGATTGAATTGCAAAGAAGGTGGTTAGGAAGATCAAATTGGTATCCTAAATGGCAAGAACCAAAAACAAAGCAATATTGTGCGATGAAATTGTAAGCCGTCAGAAAATTCAATAAAAGATGAAATTTGGGTTCGAGAACACGGAAATCTAATATATTGTTACTATATGTTTTAATTTATCGAGAATAGCTTCCATTTGATATACTATAATAGTTTTTTCGATTCATAGTTTAAATGTAATAAGGGTTTAAAGTGGCAACCAGAATTAATAATATTTTTTAATTGCAAAAATTAGTACCTCGCTTGTTTTTTCAAATAACAAAGATATGTTGAAAACTGAAAACAAAGAACAAGAAAAAGATAAAAACAATTAAAAGAAAAGTACGAATTAAATATCATGAACGAAAATAATGACAACAACATTAAAAGAAAGAAGAAACATTAGGGAACAAATTTCTTTTTTGTTTTGTGATTCGTCACTTACGAAAACAAAAAATAGTGAAAGGCCAAAAACTTTAAAATTAAAATTCAAAAAATTGATATATCAAGATAGATAACCAATTATTAGCAACCATGGTTTTTTATACCAAATGATGCGAAAATATTAGGCACACAACCTTGGAACCCAAGAACCAAAAGGAATAAGAAAGATTGAATTGCAAAGAATGTGGTTAGGAAGATCAAATTGGTATCCTTAATGGCAAGAACCAAAAAAAAAAAGCAATATTGTACGACTCAATTGTAAGACGTCAGAAAATTCAATAAAAGATGAAATTTGGGTTTGAGAACACGGAAATCTAATATATTGATTCTAGATGTTTTAATTTATCGAGAATAGCTTCCATTTGATATACTATAATAGTTTTTTTGATTCATAGTTTAAATGTAATAAGGGATTAAAGTGGCAATCATAATTAATAATTGTTTTTAATTGCAAAAATTAGTAACTCGCTTGTTTTTTCAAATAACAAAGATAGGTTTAATACTGAAAACAAAGAACAAGAAAAAGATACAAACAGTTAAAAGAAATGTACGAATTAAATATCATGAATGAAAATAATGACGACAACATTAAAAGAAAGAAGAAACTTTAGGGAACAAATTTCTTTTTTGTTTTGTGATTCGTCACTTACGAAAACAAAAAATAGTGAAAGGCCAAAAACTTTAAAATTAAAATTCAAAAAATTGATATATCAAGATAGATAACCAATTATTAGCAACCATGGTTTTTAATACCAAATGATGCGAAAATATTAGGCACACAACCTTGGAACCCAAGAACCAAAAGGAATAAGAAAGATTGAATTGCAAAGAAGGTGGTTAGGAAGATCAAATTGGTATCCTAAATGGCAAGAACCCAAAACAAAGCAATATTGTGCTACGAAATTGTAAGCCGTCAGAAAATTCAATAAAAGATGAAATTTGGGTTCGAGAACACGGAAATCTAATATATTGTTTCTATATGTTTTAATTGATCGAGAATAGCTTCCATTTGATATACTATTATAGTTTTTTTGATTCATAGTTTAAATGTAATAAGGGATTAAAGTGGCAATCATAATTAATAATTGTTTTTAATTGCAAAAATTAGTAACTCGCTTGTTTTTTCAAATAAGAAGGATAGGTTTAATACTGAAAACAAAGAACAAGAAAAAGATACAAACAATTAAAAGAAATGTACGAATTAAATATCATGAATGAAAATAATGACGACAACATTAAAAGAAAGAAGAAACTTTAGGGACCAAATTTCTTTCTTTTGTTTTGTGATTTTTCACTTACGAAAACAAAAAACAATCAATGGCCAAACACTTTAAAATTAAAATCCAAAAAATTCATATATCAAGCTAGACAACCAATTATTAGCAACCATTGTTTTGATACCAAATGATGCGAAAATATTAGGCACACAACCTTGGAACCCAAGAACCAAAAGGAATAAGAAAGATTGAATTGCAAAGAAGGTGGTTAGGAAGATCAAATTGGTATCCTAAATGGCAAGAACCAAAAACAAAGCAATATTGTGCGATGAAATTGTAAGCCGTCAGAAAATTCAATAAAAGATGAAATTTGGGTTCAAGAACACGGAAATCTAATATATTGTTTCTATATGTTTTAATTTATCGAGAATAGCTTCCATTTGATATACTATAATAGTTTTTTCGATTCATAGTTTAAATGTAATAAGGGTTTAAAGTGGCAACCAGAATTAATAATATTTTTTAATTGCAAAAATTAGTAACTCGCTTGTTTTTTCAAATAACAAAGATATGTTGAAAACTGAAAACAAAGAACAAGAAAAAGATAAAAACAATTAAAAGAAAAGTACGAATTAAATATCATGAACGAAAATAATGACAACAACATTAAAAGAAAGAAGAAACTTTAGGGACCAAATTTCTTTCTTTTGTTTTGTGATTTTTCACTTACGAAAACAAAAAAAACAATAAATGGCCAAACACTTTAAAATTAAAATCCAAAAAATTCATATATCAAGCTAGACAACCAATTATTAGCAACCATTGTTTTGATACCAAATGATGCGAAAATATTAGGCACACAACCTTGGAACCCAAGAACCAAAAGGAATAAGAAAGATTGAATTGCAAAGAATGTGGTTAGGAAGATCAAATTGGTATCCTAAATGGCAAGAACAAAAAAAAAAGCAATATTGTACGACTCAATTGTAAGACGTCAGAAAATTCAATAAAAGATGAAATTTGGGTTTGAGAACACGGAAATCTAATATATTGATTCTAGATGTTTTAATTTATCGAGAATAGCTTCCATTTGATATACTATAATAGTTTTTTTGATTCATAATTTAAATGTAATAAGGGATTAAAGTGGCAATCATAATTAATAATTGTTTTTAATTGCAAAAATTAGTAACTCGCTTGTTTTTTCAAATAACAAAGATAGGTTTAATACTGAAAACAAAGAACAAGAAAAAGATACAAACAATTAAAAGAAATGTACGAATTAAATATCATGAATGAAAATAATGACGACAACATTAAAAGAAAGAAGAAACTTTAGGGAACAAATTTCTTTTTTGTTTTGTGATTTGTCACTTACGAAAACAAAAAATAGTCAAAGGCCAAACATTTTAAAATTAAAATCCAAAAAATTGATATATCAAGCTAGACAACTAATTATTAGCAACCATTGTTTTGATACCAAATGATGCGAAAATATTAGGCACACAACCTTGGAACCCAAGAACCAAAAGGAATAAGAAAGATTGAATTGCAAAGAAGGTGGTTACGAAGATCAAATTGGTATCCTAAATGGCAAGAACCAAAAACAAAGCAATATTGTACGACTAAATTGTAAGCCGTCAGAAAATTGAATAAACGATGAAATTTGGGTTCGAGAACACGGAAACCTAATATATTGATTCTAGATGTTTTAATTTATCGAGAATAGCTTTCAATTGATATACTATAATAGTTTTTTTGATTCATAGTTTAAATGTAATAAGGGTTTAAAGTGGCAATCATAATTAATAATTGTTTGTAATTGCAAAAATTAGTAACTCGCTTGTTTTTTTCAAATAACAAAGATAGGTTTAATACTGAAAACAAAGAACAAGAAAAAGATACAAACAGTTAAAAGAAATGTACGAATTAAATATCATGAATGAAAATAATGACGACAACATTAAAAGAAAGAAGAAACATTAGGGAACAAATTTCTTTTTTGTTTTGTGATTCGTCACTTACGAAAACAAAAAATAGTGAAAGGCCAAAAACTTTAAAATTAAAATTCAAAAAATTGATATATCAAGATAGATAACCAATTATTAGCAACCATGGTTTTTTATACCAAATGATGCGAAAATATTAGGCACACAACCTTGGAACCCAAGAACCAAAAGGAATAAGAAAGATTGAATTGCAAAGAAGGTGGTTAGGAAGATCAAATTGGTATCCTAAATGGCAAGAACCCAAAACAAAGCAATATTGTGCTACGAAATTGTAAGCCGTCAGAAAATTCAATAAAAGATGAAATTTGGGTTCGAGAACACGGAAATCTAATATATTGTTTCTATATGTTTTAATTGATCGAGAATAGCTTCCATTTGATATACTATAATAGTTTTTTTGATTCATAGTTTAAATGTAATAAGGGATTAAAGTGGCAATCATAATTAATAATTGTTTTTAATTGCAAAAATTAGTAACTCGCTTGTTTTTTCAAATAAGAAGGATGGGTTTAATACTGAAAACAAAGAACAAGAAAAAGATACAAACAATTAAAAGAACTGTACGAATTAAATATCATGAATGAAAATAATGACGACAACATTAAAAGAAAGAAGAAACTTTAGGGACCAAATTTCTTTCTTTTGTTTTGTGATTTTTCACTTACGAAAACAAAAAACAATCAATGGCCAAACACTTTAAAATTAAAATCCAAAAAATTCATATATCAAGCTAGACAACCAATTATTAGCAACCATTGTTTTGATACCAAATGATGCGAAAATATTAGGCACACAACCTTGGAACCCAAGAACCAAAAGGAATAAGAAAGATTGAATTGCAAAGAAGGTGGTTAGGAAGATCAAATTGGTATCCTAAATGGCAAGAACCCAAAACAAAGCAATATTGTGCGACGAAATTGTAAGCCGTCAAAAAATTGAATAAAAGATGAAATTTGGGTTCGAGAACACGGAAAACTAATATATTGTTTCTATATGTTTTAATTTATCGAGAATAGCTTCCATTTGATATACTATAATAGTTTTTTCGATTCATAGTTTAAATGTAATAAGGGTTTAAAGTGGCAACCAGAATTAATAATATTTTTTAATTGCAAAAATTAGTAACTCGCTTGTTTTTTCAAATAACAAAGATATGTTGAAAACTGAAAACAAAGAACAAGAAAAAGATAAAAACAATTAAAAGAAAAGTACGAATTAAATATCATGAACGAAAATAATGACAACAACATTAAAAGAAAGAAGAAACTTTAGGGACCAAATTTCTTTCTTTTGTTTTGTGATTTTTCACTTACGAAAACAAAAAAAACAATAAATGGCCAAACACTTTAAAATTAAAATCCAAAAAATTCATATATCAAGCTAGACAACCAATTATTAGCAACCATTGTTTTGATACCAAATGATGCGAAAATATTAGGCACACAACCTTGGAACCCAAGAACCAAAAGGAATAAGAAAGATTGAATTGCAAAGAATGTGGTTAGGAAGATCAAATTGGTATCCTAAATGGCAAGAACAAAAAAAAAAGCAATATTGTACGACTCAATTGTAAGACGTCAGAAAATTCAATAAAAGATGAAATTTGGGTTTGAGAACACGGAAATCTAATATATTGATTCTAGATGTTTTAATTTATCGAGAATAGCTTCCATTTGATATACTATAATAGTTTTTTTGATTCATAATTTAAATGTAATAAGGGATTAAAGTGGCAATCATAATTAATAATTGTTTTTAATTGCAAAAATTAGTAACTCGCTTGTTTTTTCAAATAACAAAGATAGGTTTAATACTGAAAACAAAGAACAAGAAAAAGATACAAACAATTAAAAGAAATGTACGAATTAAATATCATGAATGAAAATAATGACGACAACATTAAAAGAAAGAAGAAACTTTAGGGAACAAATTTCTTTTTTGTTTTGTGATTTGTCACTTACGAAAACAAAAAATAGTCAAAGGCCAAACATTTTAAAATTAAAATCCAAAAAATTGATATATCAAGCTAGACAACTAATTATTAGCAACCATTGTTTTGATACCAAATGATGCGAAAATATTAGGCACACAACCTTGGAACCCAAGAACCAAAAGGAATAAGAAAGATTGAATTGCAAAGAAGGTGGTTACGAAGATCAAATTGGTATCCTAAATGGCAAGAACCAAAAACAAAGCAATATTGTACGACTAAATTGTAAGCCGTCAGAAAATTGAATAAACGATGAAATTTGGGTTCGAGAACACGGAAACCTAATATATTGATTCTAGATGTTTTAATTTATCGAGAATAGCTTTCAATTGATATACTATAATAGTTTTTTTGATTCATAGTTTAAATGTAATAAGGGTTTAAAGTGGCAATCATAATTAATAATTGTTTGTAATTGCAAAAATTAGTAACTCGCTTGTTTTTTTCAAATAACAAAGATAGGTTTAATACTGAAAACAAAGAACAAGAAAAAGATACAAACAGTTAAAAGAAATGTACGAATTAAATATCATGAATGAAAATAATGACGACAACATTAAAAGAAAGAAGAAACATTAGGGAACAAATTTCTTTTTTGTTTTGTGATTCGTCACTTACGAAAACAAAAAATAGTGAAAGGCCAAAAACTTTAAAATTAAAATTCAAAAAATTGATATATCAAGATAGATAACCAATTATTAGCAACCATGGTTTTTTATACCAAATGATGCGAAAATATTAGGCACACAACCTTGGAACCCAAGAACCAAAAGGAATAAGAAAGATTGAATTGCAAAGAAGGTGGTTAGGAAGATCAAATTGGTATCCTAAATGGCAAGAACCCAAAACAAAGCAATATTGTGCTACGAAATTGTAAGCCGTCAGAAAATTCAATAAAAGATGAAATTTGGGTTCGAGAACACGGAAATCTAATATATTGTTTCTATATGTTTTAATTGATCGAGAATAGCTTCCATTTGATATACTATAATAGTTTTTTTGATTCATAGTTTAAATGTAATAAGGGATTAAAGTGGCAATCATAATTAATAATTGTTTTTAATTGCAAAAATTAGTAACTCGCTTGTTTTTTCAAATAAGAAGGATGGGTTTAATACTGAAAACAAAGAACAAGAAAAAGATACAAACAATTAAAAGAACTATACGAATTAAATATCATGAATGAAAATAATGACGACAACATTAAAAGAAAGAAGAAACTTTAGGGACCAAATTTCTTTCTTTTGTTTTGTGATTTTTCACTTACGAAAACAAAAAACAATCAATGGCCAAACACTTTAAAATTAAAATCCAAAAAATTCATATATCAAGCTAGACAACCAATTATTAGCAACCATTGTTTTGATACCAAATGATGCGAAAATATTAGGCACACAACCTTGGAACCCAAGAACCAAAAGGAATAAGAAAGATTGAATTGCAAAGAAGGTGGTTAGGAAGATCAAATTGGTATCATAAATGGCAAGAACCCAAAACAAAGCAATATTGTGCGACGAAATTGTAAGCCGTCAAAAAATTGAATAAAAGATGAAATTTGGGTTCGAGAACACGGAAAACTAATATATTGTTTCTATATGTTTTAATTTATCGAGAATAGCTTCCATTTGATATACTATAATAGTTTTTTCGATTCATAGTTTAAATGTAATAAGGGTTTAAAGTGGCAACCAGAATTAATAATATTTTTTAATTGCAAAAATTAGTAACTCGCTTGTTTTTTCAAATAACAAAGATATGTTGAAAACTGAAAACAAAGAACAAGAAAAAGATAAAAACAATTAAAAGAAAAGTACGAATTAAATATCATGAACGAAAATAATGACAACAACATTAAAAGAAAGAAGAAACTTTAGGGACCAAATTTCTTTCTTTTGTTTTGTGATTTTTCACTTACGAAAACAAAAAAACAATAAATGGCCAAACACTTTAAAATTAAAATCCAAAAAATTCATATATCAAGCTAGACAACCAATTATTAGCAACCATTGTTTTGATACCAAATGATGCGAAAATATTAGGCACCCAACCTTGGAACCCAAGAACCAAAAGGAATAAGAAAGATTGAATTGCAAAGAATGTGGTTAGGAAGATCAAATTGGTATCCTAAATGGCAAGAACCAAAAAAAAAAGCAATATTGTACGACTCAATTGTAAGACGTCAGAAAATTCAATAAAAGATGAAATTTGGGTTCGAGAACACGGAAATCTAATATATTGATTCTAGATGTTTTAATTTATCGAGAATAGCTTCCATTTGATATACTATAATAGTTTTTTTGATTCATAGTTTAAATGTAATAAGGGATTAAAGTGGCAATCATAATTAATAATTGTTTTTAATTGCAAAAATTAGTAACTCGCTTGTTTTTTCAAATAACAAAGATAGGTTTAATACTGAAAACAAAGAACAAGAAAAAGATACAAACAATTAAAAGAAATGTACGAATTAAATATCATGAATGAAAATAATGACGACAACATTAAAAGAAAGAAGAAACTTTAGGGAACAAATTTCTTTTTTGTTTTGTGATTTGTCACTTACGAAAACAAAAAATAGTCAAAGGCCAAACATTTTAAAATTAAAATCCAAAAAATTGATATATCAAGCTAGACAACTAATTATTAGCAACCATTGTTTTGATACCAAATGATGCGAAAATATTAGGCACACAACCTTGGAACCCAAGAACCAAAAGGAATAAGAAAGATTGAATTGCAAAGAATGTGGTTAGGAAGATCAAATTGGTATCCTAAATGGCAAGAACCAAAAAAAAAAGCAATATTGTACGACTCAATTGTAAGACGTCAGAAAATTCAATAAAAGATGAAATTTGGGTTCGAGAACACGGAAATCTAATATATTGATTCTAGATGTTTTAATTTATCGAGAATAGCTTCCATTTGATATACTATAATAGTTTTTTTGATTCATAGTTTAAATGTAATAAGGGATTAAAGTGGCAATCATAATTAATAATTGTTTTTAATTGCAAAAATTAGTAACTCGCTTGTTTTTTCAAATAACAAAGATAGGTTTAATACTGAAAACAAAGAACAAGAAAAAGATACAAACAATTAAAAGAAATGTACGAATTAAATATCATGAATGAAAATAATGACGACAACATTAAAAGAAAGAAGAAACTTTAGGGACCAAATTTCTTTCTTTTGTTTTGTGATTTTTCACTTACGAAAACAAAAAACAATCAATGGCCAAACACTTTAAAATTAAAATCCAAAAAATTCATATATCAAGCTAGACAACCAATTATTAGCAACCATTGTTTTGATACCAAATGATGCGAAAATATTAGGCACACAACCTTGGAACCCAAGAACCAAAAGGAATAAGAAAGATTGAATTGCAAAGAAGGTGGTTAGGAAGATCAAATTGGTATCCTAAATGGCAAGAACCAAAAACAAAGCAATATTGTGCGATGAAATTGTAAGCCGTCAGAAAATTCAATAAAAGATGAAATTTGGGTTCAAGAACACGGAAATCTAATATATTGTTTCTATATGTTTTAATTTATCGAGAATAGCTTCCATTTGATATACTATAATAGTTTTTTCGATTCATAGTTTAAATGTAATAAGGGTTTAAAGTGGCAACCAGAATTAATAATATTTTTTAATTGCAAAAATTAGTAACTCGCTTGTTTTTTCAAATAACAAAGATATGTTGAAAACTGAAAACAAAGAACAAGAAAAAGATAAAAACAATTAAAAGAAAAGTACGAATTAAATATCATGAACGAAAATAATGACAACAACATTAAAAGAAAGAAGAAACTTTAGGGACCAAATTTCTTTCTTTTGTTTTGTGATTTTTCACTTACGAAAACAAAAAAAACAATAAATGGCCAAACACTTTAAAATTAAAATCCAAAAAATTCATATATCAAGCTAGACAACCAATTATTAGCAACCATTGTTTTGATACCAAATGATGCGAAAATATTAGGCACACAACCTTGGAACCCAAGAACCAAAAGGAATAAGAAAGATTGAATTGCAAAGAATGTGGTTAGGAAGATCAAATTGGTATCCTAAATGGCAAGAACAAAAAAAAAAGCAATATTGTACGACTCAATTGTAAGACGTCAGAAAATTCAATAAAAGATGAAATTTGGGTTTGAGAACACGGAAATCTAATATATTGATTCTAGATGTTTTAATTTATCGAGAATAGCTTCCATTTGATATACTATAATAGTTTTTTTGATTCATAATTTAAATGTAATAAGGGATTAAAGTGGCAATCATAATTAATAATTGTTTTTAATTGCAAAAATTAGTAACTCGCTTGTTTTTTCAAATAACAAAGATAGGTTTAATACTGAAAACAAAGAACAAGAAAAAGATACAAACAATTAAAAGAAATGTACGAATTAAATATCATGAATGAAAATAATGACGACAACATTAAAAGAAAGAAGAAACTTTAGGGAACAAATTTCTTTTTTGTTTTGTGATTTGTCACTTACGAAAACAAAAAATAGTCAAAGGCCAAACATTTTAAAATTAAAATCCAAAAAATTGATATATCAAGCTAGACAACTAATTATTAGCAACCATTGTTTTGATACCAAATGATGCGAAAATATTAGGCACACAACCTTGGAACCCAAGAACCAAAAGGAATAAGAAAGATTGAATTGCAAAGAAGGTGGTTACGAAGATCAAATTGGTATCCTAAATGGCAAGAACCAAAAACAAAGCAATATTGTACGACTAAATTGTAAGCCGTCAGAAAATTGAATAAACGATGAAATTTGGGTTCGAGAACACGGAAACCTAATATATTGATTCTAGATGTTTTAATTTATCGAGAATAGCTTTCAATTGATATACTATAATAGTTTTTTTGATTCATAGTTTAAATGTAATAAGGGTTTAAAGTGGCAATCATAATTAATAATTGTTTGTAATTGCAAAAATTAGTAACTCGCTTGTTTTTTTCAAATAACAAAGATAGGTTTAATACTGAAAACAAAGAACAAGAAAAAGATACAAACAGTTAAAAGAAATGTACGAATTAAATATCATGAATGAAAATAATGACGACAACATTAAAAGAAAGAAGAAACATTAGGGAACAAATTTCTTTTTTGTTTTGTGATTCGTCACTTACGAAAACAAAAAATAGTGAAAGGCCAAAAACTTTAAAATTAAAATTCAAAAAATTGATATATCAAGATAGATAACCAATTATTAGCAACCATGGTTTTTTATACCAAATGATGCGAAAATATTAGGCACACAACCTTGGAACCCAAGAACCAAAAGGAATAAGAAAGATTGAATTGCAAAGAAGGTGGTTAGGAAGATCAAATTGGTATCCTAAATGGCAAGAACCCAAAACAAAGCAATATTGTGCTACGAAATTGTAAGCCGTCAGAAAATTCAATAAAAGATGAAATTTGGGTTCGAGAACACGGAAATCTAATATATTGTTTCTATATGTTTTAATTGATCGAGAATAGCTTCCATTTGATATACTATAATAGTTTTTTTGATTCATAGTTTAAATGTAATAAGGGATTAAAGTGGCAATCATAATTAATAATTGTTTTTAATTGCAAAAATTAGTAACTCGCTTGTTTTTTCAAATAAGAAGGATGGGTTTAATACTGAAAACAAAGAACAAGAAAAAGATACAAACAATTAAAAGAACTGTACGAATTAAATATCATGAATGAAAATAATGACGACAACATTAAAAGAAAGAAGAAACTTTAGGGACCAAATTTCTTTCTTTTGTTTTGTGATTTTTCACTTACGAAAACAAAAAACAATCAATGGCCAAACACTTTAAAATTAAAATCCAAAAAATTCATATATCAAGCTAGACAACCAATTATTAGCAACCATTGTTTTGATACCAAATGATGCGAAAATATTAGGCACACAACCTTGGAACCCAAGAACCAAAAGGAATAAGAAAGATTGAATTGCAAAGAAGGTGGTTAGGAAGATCAAATTGGTATCCTAAATGGCAAGAACCAAAAACAAAGCAATATTGTGCGATGAAATTGTAAGCCGTCAGAAAATTCAATAAAAGATGAAATTTGGGTTCAAGAACACGGAAATCTAATATATTGTTTCTATATGTTTTAATTTATCGAGAATAGCTTCCATTTGATATACTATAATAGTTTTTTCGATTCATAGTTTAAATGTAATAAGGGTTTAAAGTGGCAACCAGAATTAATAATATTTTTTAATTGCAAAAATTAGTAACTCGCTTGTTTTTTCAAATAACAAAGATATGTTGAAAACTGAAAACAAAGAACAAGAAAAAGATAAAAACAATTAAAAGAAAAGTACGAATTAAATATCATGAACGAAAATAATGACAACAACATTAAAAGAAAGAAGAAACTTTAGGGACCAAATTTCTTTCTTTTGTTTTGTGATTTTTCACTTACGAAAACAAAAAAACAATAAATGGCCAAACACTTTAAAATTAAAATCCAAAAAATTCATATATCAAGCTAGACAACCAATTATTAGCAACCATTGTTTTGATACCAAATGATGCGAAAATATTAGGCACACAACCTTGGAACCCAAGAACCAAAAGGAATAAGAAAGATTGAATTGCAAAGAATGTGGTTAGGAAGATCAAATTGGTATCCTAAATGGCAAGAACCAAAAAAAAAAGCAATATTGTACGACTCAATTGTAAGACGTCAGAAAATTCAATAAAAGATGAAATTTGGGTTCGAGAACACGGAAATCTAATATATTGATTCTAGATGTTTTAATTTATCGAGAATAGCTTCCATTTGATATACTATAATAGTTTTTTTGATTCATAGTTTAAATGTAATAAGGGATTAAAGTGGCAATCATAATTAATAATTGTTTTTAATTGCAAAAATTAGTAACTCGCTTGTTTTTTCAAATAACAAAGATAGGTTTAATACTGAAAACAAAGAACAAGAAAAAGATACAAACAATTAAAAGAAATGTACGAATTAAATATCATGAATGAAAATAATGACGACAACATTAAAAGAAAGAAGAAACTTTAGGGAACAAATTTCTTTTTTGTTTTGTGATTTGTCACTTACGAAAACAAAAAATAGTCAAAGGCCAAACATTTTAAAATTAAAATCCAAAAAATTGATATATCAAGCTAGACAACTAATTATTAGCAACCATTGTTTTGATACCAAATGATGCGAAAATATTAGGCACACAACCTTGGAACCCAAGAACCAAAAGGAATAAGAAAGATTGAATTGCAAAGAATGTGGTTAGGAAGATCAAATTGGTATCCTAAATGGCAAGAACCAAAAAAAAAAAGCAATATTGTACGACTCAATTGTAAGACGTCAGAAAATTCAATAAAAGATGAAATTTGGGTTCGAGAACACGGAAATCTAATATATTGATTCTAGATGTTTTAATTTATCGAGAATAGCTTCCATTTGATATACTATAATAGTTTTTTTGATTCATAGTTTAAATGTAATAAGGGATTAAAGTGGCAATCATAATTAATAATTGTTTTTAATTGCAAAAATTAGTAACTCGCTTGTTTTTTCAAATAACAAAGATAGGTTTAATACTGAAAACAAAGAACAAGAAAAAGATACAAACAATTAAAAGAAATGTACGAATTAAATATCATGAATGAAAATAATGACGACAACATTAAAAGAAAGAAGAAACTTTAGGGACCAAATTTCTTTCTTTTGTTTTGTGATTTTTCACTTACGAAAACAAAAAACAATCAATGGCCAAACACTTTAAAATTAAAATCCAAAAAATTCATATATCAAGCTAGACAACCAATTATTAGCAACCATTGTTTTGATACCAAATGATGCGAAAATATTAGGCACACAACCTTGGAACCCAAGAACCAAAAGGAATAAGAAAGATTGAATTGCAAAGAAGGTGGTTAGGAAGATCAAATTGGTATCCTAAATGGCAAGAACCAAAAACAAAGCAATATTGTGCGATGAAATTGTAAGCCGTCAAAAAATTCAATAAAAGATGAAATTTGGGTTCAAGAACACGGAAATCTAATATATTGTTTCTATATGTTTTAATTTATCGAGAATAGCTTCCATTTGATATACTATAATAGTTTTTTCGATTCATAGTTTAAATGTAATAAGGGTTTAAAGTGGCAACCAGAATTAATAATATTTTTTAATTGCAAAAATTAGTAACTCGCTTGTTTTTTCAAATAACAAAGATATGTTGAAAACTGAAAACAAAGAACAAGAAAAAGATAAAAACAATTAAAAGAAAAGTACGAATTAAATATCATGAACGAAAATAATGACAACAACATTAAAAGAAAGAAGAAACTTTAGGGACCAAATTTCTTTCTTTTGTTTTGTGATTTTTCAGTTACGAAAACAAAAAAACAATAAATGGCCAAACACTTTAAAATTAAAATCCAAAAAATTCATATATCAAGGTAGACAACCAATTATTAGCAACCATTGTTTTGATACCAAATGATGCGAAAATATTAGGCACACAACCTTGGAACCCAAGAACCAAAAGGAATAAGAAAGATTGAATTGCAAAGAATGTGGTTAGGAAGATCAAATTGGTATCCTAAATGGCAAGAACAAAAAAAAAAGCAATATTGTACGACTCAATTGTAAGACGTCAGAAAATTCAATAAAAGATGAAATTTGGGTTTGAGAACACGGAAATCTAATATATTGATTGTAGATGTTTTAATTTATCGAGAATAGCTTCCATTTGATATACTATAATAGTTTTTTTGATTCATAATTTAAATGTAATAAGGGATTAAAGTGGCAATCATAATTAATAATTGTTTTTAATTGCAAAAATTAGTAACTCGCTTGTTTTTTCAAATAACAAAGATAGGTTTAATACTGAAAACAAAGAACAAGAAAAAGATACAAACAATTAAAAGAAATTTACGAATTAAATATCATGAATGAAAATAATGACGACAACATTAAAAGAAAGAAGAAACTTTAGGGAACAAATTTCTTTTTTGTTTTGTGATTTGTCACTTACGAAAACAAAAAACAGTCAAAGGCCAAACATTTTAAAATTAAAATCCAAAAAATTGATATATCAAGCTAGACAACTAATTATTAGCAACCATTGTTTTGATACCAAATGATGCGAAAATATTAGGCACACAACCTTGGAACCCAAGAACCAAAAGGAATAAGAAAGATTGAATTGCAAAGAAGGTGGTTAGGAAGATCAAATTGGTATCCTAAATGGCAAGAACCCAAAACAAAGCAATATTGTGCTACGAAATTGTAAGCCGTCAGAAAATTCAATAAAAGATGAAATTTGGGTTCGAGAACACGGAAATCTAATATATTGTTTCTATATATTTTAATTGATCGAGAATAGCTTCCATTTGATATACTATAATAGTTTTTTTGATTCATAGTTTAAATGTAATAAGGGATTAAAGTGGCAATCATAATTAATAATTGTTTTTTATTGCAAAAATTAGTAACTCGCTTGTTTTTTCAAATAAGAAGGATGGGTTTAATACTGAAAACAAAGAACAAGAAAAAGATACAAACAATTAAAAGAACTGTACGAATTAAATATCATGAATGAAAATAATGACGACAACATTAAAAGAAAGAAGAAACTTTAGGGACCAAATTTCTTTCTTTTGTTTTGTGATTTTTCACTTACGAAAACAAAAAACAATCAATGGCCAAACACTTTAAAATTAAAATCCAAAAAATTCATATATCAAGCTAGACAACCAATTATTAGCAACCATTGTTTTGATACCAAATGATGCGAAAATATTAGGCACACAACCTTGGAACCCAAGAACCAAAAGGAATAAGAAAGATTGAATTGCAAAGAATGTGGTTAGGAAGATCAAATTGGTATCTTAAATGGCAAGAACCAAAAACAAAGCAATATTGTACGACTCAATTGTAAGACGTCAGAAAATTCAATAAAAGAAGAAATTTGGGTTTGAAAACACGGAAATCTAATATATTGATTCTAGATGTTTTAATTTATCGAGAATAGCTTCCATTTGATATACTCTAATAGTTTTTTTGATTCATAGTTTAAATGTAATAAGGGATTAAAGTGGCAATCATAATTAATAATTGTTTTTAATTGCAAAAATTAGTAACTCGCTTGTTTTTTCAAATAACAAAGATAGGTTTAATACTGAAAACAAAGAACAAGAAAAAGATACAAACAATTAAAAGAAATATACGAATTAAATATCATGAATGAAAATAATGACGACAACATTAAAAGAAAGAAGAAACTTTAGGGAACAAATTTTTTTTTGTTTTGTGATTTGTCACTTACGAAAACAAAAAATAGTCAAAGGCCAAACATTTTAAAATTAAAATCCAAAAAATTGATATATCAAGCTAGACAACTAATTATTAGCAACCATTGTTTTGATACCAAATGATGCGAAAATATTAGGCACACAACCTTGGAACCCAAGAACCAAAAGGAATAAGAAAGATTGAATTGCAAAGAAGGTGGTTACGAAGATCAAATTGGTATCCTAAATGGCAAGAACCAAAAACAAAGCAATATTGTACGACTAAATTGTAAGCCGTCAGAAAATTGAATAAACGATGAAATTTGGGTTCGAGAACACGGAAACCTAATATATTGATTCTAGATGTTTTAATTTATCGAGAATAGCTTTCATTTGATATACTATAATAGTTTTTTTGATTCATAGTTTAAATGTAATAAGGGTTTAAAGTGGCAATCATAATTAATAATTGTTTGTAATTGCAAAAATTAGTAACTCGCTTGTTTTTTCAAATAACAAAGATAGGTTTAATACTGAAAACAAAGAACAAGAAAAAGATACAAACAAATAAAAGAAATGTACGAATTAAATATCATGAAAGAAAATAATGACGACAACCTTAAAATAAAGAACAAACTTTAGGTAACAAATTGCTTTTTTGATTTGTGATTTGTCACTTACGAAAACAAAAAATAGTCAAAGGCCAAAAACATTAAAATTAAAATTGAAAAATTGATATATCAAGCTAGATAACCAATTATTAGAAACCATGGTTTTGATACCAAATGATGCGAAAATATTAGGCACACAACCTTGGAACCCAAGAACCAAAAGGAATAAGAAAGATTGAATTGCAAAGAAGGTGGTTAGGAAGATCAAATTGGTATCCTAAATGGAAAGAACCAAAAACAAAGAAATATTGTACGGCTAAATTGTAAGCCGTCCGAAAATTGAATAAAAGATGAAATTTGGGTTCGAGAACACAGAAAACTAAAATATTGATTCTAGATGTTTTAATTGATCGAGAATAGCTTCCATTTGATATACTATAATAGTTTTTTTGATTCATAGTTTAAATGTAATAAGGGATTAAAGTGGCAATCATAATTAATAATTGTTTTTAATTGCAAAAATTAGTAAATCGCTTGTTTTTTCAAATAACAAGGATAGGTTTAATACTGAAAACAAAGAACAAGAAAAAGATACAAACAATTAAAAGAAATGTACGAATTAAATATCATGAATGAAAATAATGACGACAACATTAAAAGAAAGAAGAAACTTTAGGGAAAAAATTTCTTTTTTGTTTTGTGATTTGTCACTTACGAAAACAAAAAATAGTGAAAGGCCAAAAACTTTAAAATTAAAATTCAAAAAATTGATATATCAAGCTAGATAACCAATTATTAGCAACCATGGTTTTGATACCAAATGATGCAAAAATATTAGGCACACAACCTTGGAACCCAAGAACCAAAAGGAATAAGAAAGATTGAATTGCAAAGAAGGTGGTTAGGAAGATCAAATTGGTATCCTAAATGGCAAGAACCAAAAACAAAGAAATATTGTGCGATGAAATTGTAAGCCGTCAGAAAATTCAATAAATGATGAAATTTGGGTTCGAGAACACGGAAATCTAATATATTGTTTCTATATGTTTTAATTTATGGAGAATAGCTTCCATTTGATATACTATAATAGTTTTTTCGATTCATAGTTTAAATGTAATAAGGGTTTAAAGTGGCAACCATAATTAATAATATTTTTTAATTGCAAAAATTAGTAACTCGCTTGTTTTTTCAAATAACAAAGATAGGTTTAATACTGAAAACAAAGAACAAGAAAAAGATAAAAACAATTAAAAGAAAAGTACGAATTAAATATCATGAACGAAAATAATGAAACCAACATTAAAAGAAAGAAGAAACTTTAGGGACCAAATTTCTTTCTTTTGTTTTGTGATTTTTAACTTACGAAAACAAAAAACAATCAATGGCCAAACACATTAAAATTAAAATCCAAAAAATTCATATATCAAGCTAGACAACCAATTATTAGCAACCATTGTTTTGATACCAAATGATGCGAAAATATTAGGCACACAACCTTGGAACCCAAGAACCAAAAGGAATAAGAAAGATTGAATTGCAAAGAATGTGGTTAGGAAGATCAAATTGGTATCCTAAATGGCAAGAACCCAAAACCAAGTAATAATGTGTGATGAAATTGTAAGCCATCAGAAAATTCAATAAAAGATGAAATTTTGGTTCGAGAACACGGAAATCTAATATATTGTTTCTATATGTTTTAATTTATCGAGAATAGCTTCCATTTGGTATACTATAATAGTTTTTTCGATTCATAGTTTAAATGTAATAAGGGTTTAAAGTGGCAACCATAGTTAATAATATTTTTTAATTGCAAAAATTAGTAACTCGCTTGTTTTCTCAAATAACAAAGATAGGTTTAATACTGAAAACAAAGAACAAGAAAAAAATACAAACAATTAAAAGAAATGTACGAATTAAATATCATGAACGAAAATAATGACAACAACATTAAAAGAAAGAACAAACTTTAGGGACCAAATTTCTTTCTTTTGTTTTGTGATTTTTCACTTACGAAAACCAAAAAAAACCAATGGCCAAACACTTTAAAATAAAAATTCAAAAAATTGATATATCAAGCTAGATAACCAATTATTAGCAACCATGGTTTTGATACCAAATGATGCGAAAATATTAGTCACACAACCTTGGAACCAAAGAACCAAAAGGAATAAAAAAGATTGAATTGCAAAGAAGGTGGTTAGGAAGATAAATTGGTATCCTAAATGGCAAGAACCCAAAACAAAGCAATATTGTGCGACGAAATTGTAAGCCGTCAGAAAATTCAATAAAAGATGAAATTTGGGTTCGAGAACACGGAAATCTAATATATTTTTTCTATATGTTTTAATTTATCGAGAATAGCTTCCATTTGATATAACATAATACTTTTTTGATTCATAGTTTAAATGTAATAAGGGTTTAAAGTGGCAATCATAATTAATAATTGTTTTTAATTGCAAAAATTAGTAACTCGCTTGTTTTTTCAAATAACAAAGATAGGTTTAATATTGAAAACAAAGAACAAGAAAAGGATACAAACAATTAAAAAAAATGTACGAATTAAATATCATGAAAGAAAATAATGACGACAATATTAAAAGAAAGAACAAACTTTAGGTAACAAATTGCTTTTATGATTTGTGATTTGTCACTTACGAAAAGAAAAAATAGTCAAAGGCCAAAAACATTAAAATTGAAATTCAAAAATTGATATATCAAGCTAGATAACCAATTATTAGAAACCATGGTTTTGATACCGAATGATGCGAAAATATTAGGCACATAATCTTGGAACCCAAGAACCAAAAGGAATAAGAAAGATTAAATTGCAAAAAAGGTGGTTAGGAAGATCAAATTAGTATCCTAAATCGCAAGAACCAAAAACAAAGCAATATTGTACGACTAAATTATAAGCCGTCAGAAAATTGAATAAAAGATGAAATTTAGGTTCGAGAACACGGAAAACTAATATATTGATTCTAGATGTTTTAATTTATCGAGAATAGCTTCCATTTGATATACTATAATAGTTTTTTTGATTCATAGTTTAAATGTAATAAGGGATTAAAGTGGCAATCATAATTAATAATTGTTTTTAATTGCAAAAATTAGTAACTCGCTTGTTTTTTCAAATAACAAAGATAGGTTTAATACTGAAAACAAAGAACAAGAAAAAGATACAAACAATTAAAAGAAATGTACGAATTAAATATCATGAATGAAAATAATGACGACAACATTAAAAGAAAGAACAAACTTTAGGGAACAAATTTCTTTTTTGATTTGTGATTTGTCACTTACGAAAACAAAAAATAGTCAAAGGCCAAACGTTTTAAAATTAAAATGCAAAAAATTGATATATCAAGCTAGACAACCAATTATTAGCAACCATTGTTTTGATACCAAATGATGCGAAAATATTAGGCACACAACCTTGGTACCCACGAACCAAAAGGAATAAGAAAGATTGAATTGCAAAGAAGGTGGTTACGAAGATCAAATTGGTATCTTAAATGGCAAGAACCAAAAACAAAGCAATATTGTACGACTAAATTGTAAGCCGTCAGAAAATTGAATAAACGATGAAATTTGGGTTCGAGAACACGGAAACCTAATATATTGATCCTAGATGTTTTAATTTATCGAGAATAGCTTTCATTTGATATACTATAATATATTTTTTGATTCATAGTTTAAATGTAATAAGGGTTTAAAGTGGCAATCATAATTAATAATTGTTTTTAATTGCCAAAATTAGTAAATCGCTTGTTTTTTCAAATAACAAAGATAGGTTTAATACTGAAAACAAAGAACAAGAAAAAGATACAAACAATTAAAAGAAATGTACGAATTAAATATCATGAATTAAAATAATGACGACAACATTAAAAGAAAGAACAAACTTTAGGGAACAAATTTCTTTTTTGATTTTTGATTTGTCACTTACGAAAACAAAAAATAGTCAAAGGCCAAAAACTGTAAAATTAAAATTCAAAAAATTGATATATCAAGCTAGATAACCAATTATTAGCAACCATGGTTTTGATAAAAAAAATGATGCGAAAATATTAGGCACACAAACTTGCAACCCAAGAACCAAAAGGAATAAGAAAGATTGAATTGCAAAAAAGGTGGTTAGGAAGATCAAATTGCTATCCTAAATCGCAAGAACCAAAAACAAAGCAATATTGTACGACTAAATTATAAGCCGTCGGAAAATTGAATAAAAGATGAAATTTAGGTTCGAGAACACGGAAAACTAATATATTGATTCTAGATGTTTTAATTTATCGAGAATAGCTTCCATTTGATATACTATAATAGTTTTTTTGATTCATAGTTTAAATGTAATAAGGGATTAAAGTGGCAATCATAATTAATAATTGTTTTTAATTGCAAAAATTAGTAACTCGCTTGTTTTTTCAAATAACAAAGATAGGTTTAATACTGAAAATAAAGAACAAGAAAAAGATACAAACAATTAAAAGAAATGTACGAATTAAATATCATGAATGAAAATAATGATGACAACATTAAAAGAAAGATGAAACTTTAGGGAAAAAATTTCTTTTTTGTTTTATGAATTGTCACTTACGAAAACAAAAAATAGTGAAAGGCCAAAAACTTTAAAATTAAAATTCAAAAAATTGATATATCAAGATAGATAACCAATTATTAGCAACCATGGTTTTGATACCGAATGATGCGAAAATATTAGGCACATAACCTTGGAACCCAAGAACCAAAAGGAATAAGAAAGATTAAATTGCAAAAAAGGTGGTTAGGAAGATCAAATTGGTATCCTAAATGGAAAGAACCAAAAACAAAGAAATATTGTACCGCTAAATTGTAAGTCGTGAGAAAATTGAATAAAAATGAAATTTGGGTTCGAGAACACGGAAAACTAATATATTGATTCTAGATGTTTTAATTTATCGAGAATAGCTTCCATTTGATATACTATAATAGTTTTTTTTTGATTCATAGTTTAAATGTAATAAGGGTTTAAAGTGGCAATCATAATTAATAATTGTTTTTAATTGCAAAAATTAGTAAATCGCTTGTTTTTTCAAATAACAAAGATAGGTTTAATACTGAAAACAAAGAACAAGAAAAAGATACAAACAATTAAAAGAAATGTACGAATTAAATATCATGAATGAAAATAATGACGACAACATTAAAAGAAAGAACAAACTTTAGGGAACAAATTTCTTTTTTGATTTGTGATTTGTCACTTAGGAAAACAAAAAATAGTCAAAGGCCAAAAACTGTAAAATTAAAATTCAAAAAATTGATATATCAAGCTAGATAACCAATTATTAGCAACCATTGTTTTGATAAAAAAAATGATGCGAAAATATTAGGCACACAAAGTTGCAACCCAAGAACCAAAAGGAATAAGAAAGATTGAATTGCAAAAAAGGTGGTTAGGAAGATCAAATTGGTATCCTAAATCGCAAGAACCAAAAACAAAGCAATATTGTACGACTAAATTATAAGCCGTCAGAAAATTGAATAAAAGATGAAATTTGGGTTCGAGAACACGGAAAACTAATATATTGATTCTAGATGTTTTAATTTATCGAGAATAGCTTCCATTTGATATACTATAATAGTTTTTTTGATTCATAGTTTAAATGTAATAAGGGATTAAAGTGGCAATCATAATTAATAATTGTTTTTAATTGCAAAAATTAGTAACTCGCTTGTTTTTTCAAATAACAAAGATAGGTTTAATACTGAAAACAAAGAACAAGAAAAAGATACAAACAATTAAAAGAAATGTACGAATTAAATATCATGAATGAAAATAATGACGACAACATTAAAAGAAAGATGAAACTTTAGGGAAAAAATTTCTTTTTTGTTTTGTGAATTGTCACTTACGAAAACAAAAAATAGTGAAAGGCCAAAAACTTTAAAATTAAAATTCAAAAAATTGATATATCAAGATAGATAACCAATTATTAGCAACCATGGTTTTGATACCAAATGATGCGAAAATATTAGGCACACAACCTTGGAACCCAAGAACCAAAAGGAATAAGAAAGATTGAATTGCAAAGAAGGTGGTTAGGAAGATCAAATTGGTATCCTAAATGGAAAGAACCCAAAACAAAGCAATATTGTGCGACGAAATTGTAAGCCGTCAGAAAATTAAATAAAAGATGAAATTTGGGTTCGAGAACACGGAAATCTAATATATTGTTTCAATATGTTTTAATTTAACGAGAATAGCTTCCATTTGATATACTATAATAGTTTTTTTTGATTCATAGTTTAAATGTAATAAGGGTTTAAACTGGCAATCATAATTAATAATTGTTTTTAATTGCAAAAATTAGTAAATCACTTGTTTTTTCAAATAACAAAGATAGGTTTAATACTGAAAACAAAGAACAAGAAAAAGATACAAACAATTAAAAGAAATGTACGAATTAAATATCATGAATGAAAATATTGACGACAACATTAAAAGAAAGAACAAACTTTAGGGAACAAATTTCTTTTTTCATTTGTGATTTGTCACTTAGGAAAACAAAAAATAGTCAAAGGCCAAAAACTCTAAAATTAAAATTCAAAAAATTGATATATCAAGCTAGATAACCAATTATTAGCAACCATGGTTTTGATAAAAAAAATGATGCGAAAATATTAGGCACACAAACATGGAACCCAAGAACCAAAAGGAATAAGAAAGATCGAATTGCAAAAAAGGTGGTTAGGAAGATCAAATTGGTATCCTAAATCGCAAGAACCAAAAACAAAGCAATATTGTACGGCTAAATTGTAAGCCGTCAGAAAATTGAATAAAAGATGAAATTTAGGTTCGAGAACACGGAAAACAAATATATTGATTCTAGATGTTTTAATTTATCGAGAATAGCTTCTATTTGATATACTATAATAGTTTTTTTGATTCATAGTTTAAATGTAATAAGGGTTTAAAGTGGCAATCATAATTAATAATTGTTTTTAATTGCCAAAATTAGTAAATCGCTTGTTTTTTCAAATAACAAAGATAGGTTTAATACTGAAAACAAAGAACAAGAAAAAGATACAAACAATTAAAAGAAATGTACGAATTAAATATCATGAATGAAAATAATGACGACAACATTAAAAGAAAGAACAAACTTTAGGGAACAAATTTCTTTTTTGATTTGTGATTTGTCACTTACGAAAACAAAAAATAGTCAAAGGCCAAACGTTTTAAAATTAAAATGCAAAAAATTGATATATCAAGCTAGACAACCAATTATTAGCAACCATTGTTTTGATACCAAATGATGCGAAAATATTAGGCACACAACCTTGGAACCGACGAACCAAAAGGAATAAGAAAGATTGAATTGCAAAGAAGGTGGTTACGAAGATCAAATTGGTATCTTAAATGGCAAGAACCAAAAACAAAGCAATATTGTACGAATAAATTGTAAGCCGTCAGAAAATTGAATAAACGATGAAATTTGGGTTCGAGAACACGGAAACCTAATATATTGATCCTAGATGTTTTAATTTATCGAGAATAGCTTTTATTTGATATACTATAATATTTTTTTTGATTCATAGTTTAAATGTAATAAGGGTTTAAAGTTGCAATCATAATTAATAATTGTTTTTAATTGCAAAAATTAGTAAATCGCTTGTTTTTTTAAAATAACAAAGATAGGTTTAATACTGAAAACAAAGAACAAGAAAAAGATACAAACAATTAAAAGAAATGTACGAATAAAATATCATGAATGAAAATAATGACGACAACATTAAAAGAAAGAACAAACTTTAGGGAACAAATTTCTTTTTTGATTTGTGATTTGTCACTTACGAAAACAAAAAATAGTCAAAGGCCAAAAACATTAAAATTGAAATTCAAATATTGATATATCAAGCTAGATAACCAATTATTAGAAACCATGGTTTTGATAAAAAAAATGATGCGAAAATATTAGGCACACAAACTTGGAACCCAAGAACCAAAAGGAATAAGAAAGATCGAATTGCAAAAAAGGTGGTTAGGAAGATCAAATTGGTATCCTAAATCGCAAGAACCAAAAACAAAGCAATATTGTACGGCTAAATTGTAAGCCGTCAGAAAATTGAATAAAAGATGAAATTTAGGTTCGAGAACACGGAAAACAAATATATTGATTCTAGATGTTTTAATTTATCGAGAATAGCTTCTATTTGATATACTATAATAGTTTTTTTGATTCATAGTTTAAATGTAATAAGGGTTTAAAGTGGCAATCATAATTAATAATTGTTTTTAATTGCCAAAATTAGTAAATCGCTTGTTTTTTCAAATAACAAAGATAGGTTTAATACTGAAAACAAAGAACAAGAAAAAGATACAAACAATTAAAAGAAATGTACGAATTAAATATCATGAATGAAAATAATGACGACAACATTAAAAGAAAGAACAAACTTTAGGTAACAAATTGCTTTTATGATTTGTGATTTGTCACTTACGAAAAGAAAAAATAGTCAAAGGCCAAAAACATTAAAATTATTAGCAACCATGGTTTTGATACCAAATGATGCGAAAATAGTAGGCACACAACCTTGGAACCCAAGAACCAAAAGGAATAAGAAAGATTGAATTGCAAAAAAGGTGGTTAGGAAGATCAAATTGGTATCCTAAATGGAAAGAACCAAAAACAAAGCAATATTGTACGGCTAAATTGTAAGCCGTCAGAAAATTGAATAAAAGATGAAATTTGGGTTCGAGAACACGGAAAACTAATATATTGATTCTAGATGTTTTAATTTATCGAGAATAGCTTCCATTTGATATACTATAATAGTTTTTTTGATTCATAGTTTAAATGTAATAAGGGTTTAAAGTGGCAATCATAATTAATAATTGTTTTTAATTGCAAAAATTAGTAAATCGCTTGTTTTTTCAAATAACAAAGATAGGTTTAATACTAAAACAAAGAACAAGAAAAAGATACAAACAATTAAAAGAAATGTACGAATTAAATATCATGAATGAAAATAATGACGACAACATTAAAAGAAAGAACAAACTTTAGGGAACAAATTTCTTTTTTGATTTGTGATTTGTCACTTACGAAAACAAAAAATAGTCAAAGGCCAAAAACTGTAAAATTAAAATCTAAAAAATTGATATATCAAGCTAGACAACCAATTATTACCAACCATTGTTTTGATACAAAATGATGCGAAAATATTAGGCACACAACCTTGGAACCCAAGAACCAAAAGGAATAAGAAAGATTGAATTGCAAAGAAGGTGGTTAGGAAGATCAAATTGGTATCTTAAATGGCAAGAACCAAAAACAAAGCAATATTGTACGACTCAATTGTAAGACGTCAGAAAATTCAATAAAAGATGAAATTTGGGTTCGAGAACACGGAAATCTAATATATTGATTCTAGATGTTTTAATTTATCGAGAATAGCTTCCATTTGATATACTATAATAGTTTTTTCGATTCATAGTTTAAATGTAATAAGGGTTTAAAGTGGCAACCATAATTAATAATATTTTTTAATTGCAAAAATTAGTAACTCGCTTGTTTTTTCAAATAACAAAGATAGGTTGAAAACTGAAAACAAAGAACAAGAAAAAGATACAAACAATTAAAAGAAAATTACGAATAAAATATCATGAACGAAAATAATGACAACAACATTAAAAGAAAGAACAAACTTTAGGGACCAAATTTCTTTCTTTTGTTTTTTGATTTTTCACTTTCGAAAACAAAAAAAAATAAATGGCCAAACACTTTAAAATTAAAATTCAAAAAATTGATATATCAAGCTAGATAACCAATTATTAGCAACCATGGTTTTGATACCAAATGATGCAAAAATATTAGGCACACAACCTTGGAACCCAAGAACCAAAAGGAATAAGAAAGATTGAATTGCAAAGATGGTGGTTAGGAAGATCAAATTGGTATCCTAAATGGAAAGAACCCAAAACCAAGCAATATTGTGTGTCGAAATTGTAAGCCATCAGAAAATTCAATAAAAGATGAAATTTGGGTTCGAGAACACGGAAATCTAATATATTGTTTCTATATGTTTTAATTTATCGAGAATAGCTTCCATTTGATATACTATAATAGTTTTTTCGATTCATAGTTTAAAAGTAATAAGGGTTTAAAGTGGCAATCATAATTAATAATTGTTTTTAATTGCAAAAATTATTAAATCCCTTGTTTTTTCAAATAACAAAGATAGGTTTAATACTGAAAACAAAGAACAAGAAAAACATACAAACAATTAAAAGAAATGTACGAATTAAATATCATCAAAGAAAATAATGACGACAATATTAAAAGAAAGAACAAACTTTAGGTAACAAATTGCTTTTTTGATTTGTGATTTGTCACTTACGAAAACAAAAAATAGTCAAAGGCCAAAAACATTAAAATTAAAATTCAAAAATTGATATATCAAGCTAGACAACCAATTATTAGAAACCATGGTTTTGATACCAAATGATGCGAAAATATTAGGCACACAACCTTGGAACCCAAGAACCAAAAGGAATAAGAAAGATTGAATTGCAAAAAAGGTGGTTAGGAAGATCAAATTGGTATCCTAAATCGCAAGAACCAAACACAAAGCAATATTGTACGACTAAATTGTAAGCCGTCAGAAAATTCAATAAAAGATGAAATTTGGGTTCGAGAACACGGAAATCTAATATATTGTTTCTATATGTTTTAATTTATCGAGAATAGCTTCCATTTGCTATACTATAATAGTTTTTTCGATTCATAGTTTAAATGTAATAAGGGTTTAAAGTGGCAACCATAGTTAATAATCTTTTTTAATTGCAAAAATTAGTAACTCGCTTGTTTTTTCAAATAACAAAGATAGGTTGAAAACTGAAAACAAAGAACAAGAAAAAAATACAAACAATTAAAAGAAAGTACGAATTAAATATCATGAACGAAAATAATGACGACAACATTAAAAGAAAGAAGAAACTTTAGGGAACAAATTTCTTTTTTGTTTTGTGATTTGTCACTTACGAAAACAAAAAATAGTGAAAGGCCAAAAACTTTAAAATTAAAATCCAAAAAATTGATATATCAAGCTAGACAACCAATTATTACCAACCATTGTTTTGATACCAAATGATGTGAAAATATTAGGCACACAACCTTGAAACCCAAGAACCAAAAGGAATAAGAAAGATTGAATTGCAAAAAAGGTGGTTAGGAAGATCAAATTGGTATCCTAATTGGAAAGAACCAAAAACAAAGCAATATTGTACGGCTAAATTGTAAGCCGTCAGAAAATTGAATAAAAGATGAAATTTGGGTTCGAGAACACGGAAAACTAATATATTGATTCTAGATGTTTTAATTTATCGAGAATAGCTTCCATTTGATATACTATAATAGTTTTTTTGATTCATAGTTTAAATGTAATAAGGGTTTAAAGTGGCAATCATAATTAATAATTGTTTTTAATTGCAAAAATTAGTAAATCGCTTGTTTTTTCAAATAACAAAGCTAGGTTTAATACTGAAAACAAAGAACAAGAAAAAGATACAAACAATTAAAAGAAATGTACGAATTAAATATCATGAATGAAAATAATGACGACAACATTAAAAGAAAGAACAAACTTTAGGGAACAAATTTCTTTTTTGATTTGTGATTTGTCACTTACGAAAACAAAAAATAGTCAAAGGCCAAAAACTGTAAAATTAAAATTCAAAAAATTGATATATCAAGCGAGATAACCAATTATTAGCAACCATGGTTTTGATAAAAAAAAATGATGCGAAAATATTAGGCACACAACCTTGGAACCCATGAACCAAAAGGAATAAGAAAGATTGAATTGCAAAAAAGGTGGTTAGGAAGATCAAATTGGTATCCTAAATCGCAAGAACCAAAAACAAAGCAATATTGTACGGCTAAGTTGTAAGCCGTCAGAAAATTGAATAAAAGATGAAATTTAGGTTCGAGAACACGGAAAACTAATATATTGATTCTAGATGTTTTAATTTATCGAGAATAGCTTCCATTTGATATACTATAATAGTTTTTTTGATTCATAGTTTAAATGTAATAAGGGTTTAAAGTGGAAATCATAATTAATAATTGTTTTTAATTGCAAAAATTAGTAAATCGCTTGTTTTTTCAAATAACAAAGACAGGTTTAATACTGAAAACAAAGAACAAGAAAAAGATACAAACAATTAAAAGAAATGTACGAATTAAATATCATGAATGAAAATAATGACGACAACATTAAAAGAAAGAACAAACTTTAGGGAACAAATTTCTTTTTTGATTTGTGATTTGTCACTTACGAAAACAAAAAATAGTCAAAGGCCAAAAACTGTAAAATTAAAATTCAAAAAATTGATATATCAAGGTAGATAACCAATTATTAGCAACCATGGTTTTGATAAAAAAATGATGCGAAAATATTAGGCACACAAACTTGGAACCCAAGAACCAAAAGGAATAAGAAAGATTGAATTGCAAAAAAGGTGGTTCGGAAGATCAAATTGGTATCCTAAATCGCAAGAACCAAAAACAAAGCAATATTGTACGACTAAATTGTAAGCCGTCAGAAAATTGAATAAAAGATGAAATTTGGGTTCGAGAACACAGAAATCTAATATATTGATTCTAGATGTTTTAATTTATCGAGAATAGCTTCCATTTGATATACTATAATAGTTTTTTCGATTCATAGTTTAAATGTAATAAGGGATTAAAGTGGCAATCATAATTAATAATTGTTTTTAATTGCAAAAATTAGTAACTCGCTTGTTTTTTCAAATAACAAAGATAGGTTTAATACTGAAAACAAATAACAAGAAAAAAATACAAACAATTAAAAGAAAGTAGGAATTAAATATCATGAACGAAAATAATGACAAAAACATTAAAAGAAAGAAGAAACTTTAGGGAACAAATTTCTTTTTTGATTTGTGATTTGTCACTTACGAAAACAAAAAATAGTCAAAGGCCAAAAACTGTAAAATTAAAATTCAAAAAATTGATATATAAAGCTAGATAACCAATTATTAGCAACCATGGTTTTGATAAAAAAATTATGCGAAAATATAAGGCACACAAACTTGGAACCCAAGAACCAAAAGGAATAAGAAAGATTGAATTGCAAAAAAGGTAGTTAGGAAGATCAAATTGGTATCCTAAATCGCAAGAACCAAACACAAAGCAATATTGTACGACTAAATTGTAAGCCGTCAGAAAATTCAATAAAAGATGAAATTTGGGTTCGAGAACACGGAAATCTAATATATTGTTTCTATATGTTTTAATTTACCGAGAATAGCTTCCATTTGATATACTATAATAGTTTTTTCGATTCATAGTTTAAATGTAATAAGGGTTTAAAGTGGCAACCATAGTTAATAATATTTTTTAATTGCAAAAATTAGTAACTCGCTTGTTTTTTCAAATAACAAAGATAGTTTAATACTGAAAACAAAGAACAAGAAAAAAATACAAACAATTAAAAGAAAGTACGAATTAAATATCATGAACGAAAATAATGACGACAACATTAAAAGAAAGAAGAAACTTTTTGGGAACAAATTTCTTTTTTGTTTTGTGATTTGTCACTTACGAAAACAAAAAATAGTGAAAGGCCAAAAACATTAAAATTAAAATCCAAAAAATTGATATATCAAGCTAGACAACCAATTATTACCAACCATTGTTTTGATACCAAATGATGCGAAAATATTAGGCACACAACCTTGGAACCCAAGAACCAAAAGGAATAAGAAAGATTGAATTGCAAAAAAGGTGGTTAGGAAGATCAAATTGGTATCCTAAATGGAAAGAACCAAAAACAAAGAAATATTGTACGGCTAAATTGTAAGCCGTCAGAAAATTGAATAAAAGATGAAATTTGGGTTCGAGAACACGGAAAACTAATATATTGATTCTAGATGTTTTAATTTATCGAGAATAGCTTCCATTTGATATACTATAATAGTTTTTTTGATTCATAGTTTAAATGTAATAAGGGTTTAAAGTGGCAATCATAATTAATAATTGTTTTTAATTGCAAAAATTAGTAAATCGCTTGTTTTTTCAAATAACAAAGATAGGTTTAATACTGAAAACAAAGAACAAGAAAAAGATACAAACAATTAAAAGAAATGTACGAATTAAATATCATGAATGAAAATAATGACGAGAACATTAAAAGAAAGAACAAACTTTAGGGAACAAATTTCTTTTTTGATTTGTGATTTGTCACTTACGAAAACAAAAAATAGTCAAAGGCCAAAAACTGTAAAATTAAAATTCAAAAAATTGATATATCAAGCGAGATAACCAATTATTAGCAACCATGGTTTTGATAAAAAAAAATGATGCGAAAATATTAGGCACACAACCTTGGAACCCAAGAACCAAAAGGAATAAGAAAGATTGAATTGCAAAAAAGGTGGTTAGGAAGATCAAATTAGTATCCTAAATGGAAAGAACCAAAAACAAAGCAATATTGTAAGGCTAAATTGTAAGCCGTCAGAAAATTGAATAAAAGATGAAATTTGGGTTCGAGAACACGGAAAACTAATATATTGATTCTAGATGTTTTAATTTATCGAGAATAGCTTCCATTTGATATACTATAATAGTTTTTTTTGATTCATAGTTTAAATGTAATAAGGGTTTAAAGTGGAAATCATAATTAATAATTGTTTTTAATTGCAAAAATTAGTAAATCGCTTGTTTTTTTAAATAACAAAGATAGGTTTAACACTGAAAACAAAGAACAAGAAAAAGATACAAACAATTAAAAGAAATGTACGAATTAAATATCATGAATGAAAATAATGACGACAACATTAAAAGAAAGAACAAACTTTAGGGAACAAATTTCTTTTTTGATTTGTGATTTGTCACTTACGAAAACAAAAAATAGTCAAAGGCCAAAAACTGTAAAATTAAAATTCAAAAAATTGATATATCAAGCTAGATAACCAATTATTAGCAACCATGGTTTTGATAAAAATATGATGCAAAAATATTAGGCACACAAACTTGGAACCCAAGAACCAAAAGGAATAAGAAAGATTGAATTGCAAAAAAGGTGGTTAGGAAGATCAAATTGGTATCCTAAATCGCAAGAACCAAAAACAAAGCAATATTGTACGACTAAATTGTAAGTCGTCAGAAAATTGAATAAAAGATGAAATTTATGTTCGAGAACACGGAAATCTAATATATTGTTTCTATATGTTTTAATTTATCGAGAATAGCTTCCATTTGATATACTATAATAGTTTTTTCGATTCATAGTTTAAATGTAATAAGGGTTTAAAGTGGCAACCATAGTTAATAATATTTTTTAATTGCAAAAATTAGTAACTCGCTTGTTTTTTCAAATAACAAAGATAGTTTAATACTGAAAACAAAGAACAAGAAAAAAATACAAACAATTAAAAGAAAGTACGAATTAAATATCATGAACGAAAATAATGACGACAACATTAAAAGAAAGAAGAAACTTTAGGGAACAAATTTCTTTTTTGTTTTGTGATTTGTCACTTACGAAAACAAAAAATAGTGAAAGGCCAAAAACATTAAAATTAAAATCCAAAAAATTGATATATCAAGCTAGACAACCAATTATTACCAACCATTGTTTTGATACCAAATGATGCGAAAATATTAGGCACACAACCTTGGAACCCAAGAACCAAAAGGAATAAGAAAAATTGAATTGCGAAAAAGGTGGTTAGGAAGATCAAATTGGTATCCTAAATGGAAAGAACCAAAAACAAAGCAATATTGTACGGCTAAATTGTAAGCCGTCAGAAAATTGAATAAAAGATGAAATTTGGGTTCGAGAACACGGAAAACTAATATATTGATTCTAGATGTTTTAATTTATCGAGAATAGCTTCCATTTGATATACTATAATAGTTTTTTTGATTCATAGTTTAAATGTAATAAGGGTTTAAAGTGGCAATCATAATTAATAATTGTTTTTAATTGCAAAAATTAGTAAATCGCTTGTTTTTTCAAATAACAAAGATAGGTTTAATACTGAAAACAAAGAACAAGAAAAAGATACAAACAATTAAAAGAAATGTACGAATTAAATATCATGAATGAAAATAATGACGAGAACATTAAAAGAAAGAACAAACTTTAGGGAACAAATTTCTTTTTTGATTTGTGATTTGTCACTTACGAAAACAAAAAATAGTCAAAGGCCAAAAACTGTAAAATTAAAATTCAAAAAATTGATATATCAAGCTAGATAACCAATTATTAGCAACCATGGTTTTGATAAAAAAATGATGCGAAAATATTAGGCACACAAACTTGGAACCCAAGAAACAAAAGGAATAAGAAAGATTGAATTGCAAAAAAGGTGGTTAGGAAGATCAAATTGGTATCCTAAATCGCAAGAACCAAAAACAAAGCAATATTGTACGTAAGCCGTCAGAAAATTCAATAAAAGATGAAATTTGGGTTCGAGAACACGGAAATCTAATATATTGTTTCTATATGTTTTAATTTATCGAGAATAGCTTCCATTTGATATACTATAATAGTTTTTTCGATTTATAGTTTAAATGTAATAAGGGTTTAAAGTGGCAACCATAATTAATAATATTTTTTAATTGAAAAAATTAGTAACTCGCTTGTTTTTTCAAATAACAAAGATAGGTTGAAAACTGAAAACAAAGAACAAGAAAAAGATAAAAACAATTAAAAGAAATGTACGAATTAAATATCATGAACGAAAATAATGACAACAACATTAAAAGAAAGAACAAACTTTAGGGACCAAATTTCTTTCTTTTGTTTTGTGATTTTTCACTTACGAAAACAAAAAACAATCAATGGCCAAACATTTTAAAATTAAAATCCAAAAAATTGATATATCAAGCTAGACAACCAATTATTAGCAACCATTGTTTTGATACCAAATGATGCGAAAATATTAGGCACACAACCTTGGAACCCAAGAACCAAAAGGAATAAGAAAGATTGAATTGCAAAGAAGGTGGTTAGGAAGATCAAATTGGTATCTTAAATGGCAAGAACCAAAAACAAAGCAATATTGTACGACTCAATTGTAAGACGTCAGAAAATTCAATAAAAGATGAAATTTGGGTTCGAGAACACGGAAATCTAATATATTGATTCTATATGTTTTAATTTATCGAGAATAGCTTCCATTTGATATACTATAATAGTTTTTTCTATTCATAGTTTAAATGTAATAAGGGTTTAAAGTGGCAACCATAGTTAATAATATTTTTTAATTGCAAAAATTAGTAACTCGCTTGTTTTTTCAAATAACAAAGATAGGTTGAAAACTGAAAACAAAGAACAAGAAAAAATTACAAACAATTAAAAGAAAATTACGAATAAAATATCATGAACGAAAATAATGACGACAACATTAAAAGAAAGAACAAACTTTAGGGACCAAATTTCTTTCTTTTGTTTTTTGATTTTTCACTTACGATAACAAAAAAAATAAATGGCCAAACACTTTAAAATTAAAATTCAAAAAATTGATATATCAAGCTAGATAACCAATTATTAGCAACCATTTTTTTGATACCAAATGATGCGAAAATATTAGGCACACAACCTTGGAACCCAAGAACCAAAAGGAATAAGAAAGATTGAATTGCAAAGAAGGTGGTTAGGAAGATCAAATTGGTATCCTAAATGGCAAGAACCCAAAACCAAGCAATATTGTGTGACGAAATTGTAAGCCATCAGAAAATTGAATAAAAGATGAAATTTGGGTTCGAGAACACGGAAATCTAATATATTGTTTCTATATGTTTTAATTTATCGAGAATAGCTTCCATTTGATATACTATAATAGTTTTTTTGATTCATAGTTTAAATGTAATAAGGGTTTAAAGTGGCAATCATAATTAATAATTGTTTTTAATTGCAAAAATTAGTAAATCGCTTGTTTTTTCAAATAACAAAGATAGGTTTAATATTGAAAACAAAGAACAAGAAAAAGATACAAACAATTAAAAGAAATGTACGAATTAAATATCATTAAAGAAAATAATGACGACAATATTAAAAGAAAGAACAAACTTTAGGTAACAAATTGCTTTTTTGATTTGTGATTTGTCACTTACGAAAACAAAAAATAGTCAAAGGCCAAAAACATTTAAATTAAAATTCAAAAATTGATATATCAAGCTAGATAACCAATTATTAGAAACCATGGTTTTGATACCAAATGATGCGAAAATATTAGGCACACAACCTTGGAACCCAAGAACCAAAAGGAATAAGAAAGATTGAATTGCAAAAAAGGTGGTTAGGAAGATCAAATTGGTATCCTAAATGGAAAGAACCAAAAACAAAGCAATATTGTAAGGCTAAATTGTAAGCCGTCAGAAAATTGAATAAAAGATGAAATTTGGGTTCGAGAACACGGAAAACTAATATATTGATTCTAGATGTTTTAATTTATCGAGAATAGCTTCCATTTGATATACTATAATAGTTTTTTTTGATTCATAGTTTAAATGTAATAAGGGTTTAAAGTGGAAATCATAATTAATAATTGTTTTTAATTGCAAAAATTAGTAAATCGCTTGTTTTTTTAAATAACAAAGATAGGTTTAACACTGAAAACAAAGAACAAGAAAAAGATACAAACAATTAAAAGAAATGTACGAATTAAATATCATGAATGAAAATAATGACGACAACATTAAAAGAAAGAACAAACTTTAGGGAACAAATTTCTTTTTTGATTTGTGATTTGTCACTTACGAAAACAAAAAATAGTCAAAGGCCAAAAACTGTAAAATTAAAATTCAAAAAATTGATATATCAAGCTAGATAACCAATTATTAGCAACCATGGTTTTGATAAAAATATGATGCGAAAATATTAGGCACACAAACTTGGAACCCAAGAACCAAAAGGAATAAGAAAGATTGAATTGCAAAAAAGGTGGTTAGGAAGATCAAATTGGTATCCTAAATCGCAAGAACCAAAAACAAAGCAATATTGTACGACTAAATTGTAAGCCGTCAGAAAATTGAATAAAAGATGAAATTTAGGTTCGAGAACACGGAAAACTAATATATTGATTCTAGATGTTTTAATTTATCGAGAATATCTTCCATTTGATATACTATAATAGTTTTTTTGATTCATAGTTTAAATGTAATAAGGGATTAAAGTGGCAATCATAATTAATAATTGTTTTTAATTGCAAAAATTAGTAACTCGCTTGTTTTTTAAATTAACAAAGATAGGTTTAATACTGAAAACAAAGAACAAGAAAAAGATACAAACAATTAAAAGAAATGTACGAATTAAATATCATGAATGAAAATAATGACGACAACATTAAAAGAAAGAAGAAACTTTAGGGAACAAATTTCTTTTTTGTTTTGTGATTTGTCACTTACGAAAACAAAAAATAGTGAAAGGCCAAAAACTTTAAAATTAAAATTCAAAAAATTGATATATCAAGATAGATAACCAATTTTTAGCAACCATGGTTTTGATACCAAATGATGCAAAAATATTAGGCACACAACCTTGGAACCCAAGAACCAAATGGAATAAGAAAGATTGAATTGCAAAGAAGGTGGTTAGGAAGGTCAAATTGGTATCCTAAATGTCAAGAACCCAAAACAAAGTAATATTGTGCGACGAAATTGTAAGCCGTCAGAAAATTCAATAAAAGATGAAATTTGGGTTCGAGAACACGGAAATCTAATATATTGTTTCTATATGTTTTAATTTATCGAGAATAGCTTCCATTTGATATACTATAATAATTTTTTTGATTCATAGTTTAAATGTAATAAGGGTTTAAAGTGGCAATCATAATTAATAATTGTTTTTAATTGCAAAAATTAGTAAATTGCTTGTTTTTTCAAATAACAAAGATAGGTTTAATACTGAAAACAAAGAACAAGAAAAAGATACAAACAATTAAAAGAAATGTACGAATTAAATATCATGAATGAAAATAATGACGACAACATTAAAAGAAAGAACAAACTTTAGGGAACAAATTTCTTTTTTGATTTGTGATTTGTCACTTACGAAAACAAAAAATAGTCAAAGGCCAAAAACTCTATAATTAAAATTCAAAAAATTGATATATCAAGCTAGATAACCAATTATTAGTAACCATGGTTTTGATAAAAAAAATGATGCGAAAATATTAGGCACACAAACTTGGAACCCAAGAACCAAAAGGAATAAGAAAGATTGAATTGCAAAAAAGGTGCTTAGGAAGATCAAATTGGTATCCTAAATCGCAAGAACCAAAAACAAAGCAATATTGTACAAGTAAATTGTAAGCCGTCAGAAAATTGAATAAAAGATGAAATTTAGGTTCGAGAACACGGAAAACTAATATATTGATTCTATATGTTTTAATTTATCGAGAATAGCTTCCATTTGATATACTATAATAGTTTTTTTGATTCATAGTTTAAATGTAATAAGGGATTAAAGTGGCAATCATAATTAATAATTGTTTTTAATTGCAAAAATTAGTAACTCGCTTGTTTTTTCAAATAACAAAGATAGGTTTAATACTGAAAACAAAGAACAAGAAAAAGATACAAACAATTAAAAGAAATGTACGAATTAAATATCATGAATGAAAATAATGACGACAACATTAAAAGAAAGAAGAAACTTTAGGGAACAAATTGCTTTTTTGATTTGTGATTTGTCACTTACGAAAACAAAAAATAGTCAAAGGCCAAAAACTGTAAAATTAAAATTCAAAAAATTGATATATCAAGCTAGATAACCAATTATTAGCAACCATGGTTTTGATAAAAAAATGATGCGAAAATATTAGGCACACAAACTTGGAACCCAAGAAACAAAAGGAATAAGAAAGATTGAATTGCAAAAAAGGTGGTTAGGAAGATCAAATTGGTATCCTAAATCGCAAGAACCAAAAACAAAGCAATATTGTACGTAAGCCGTCAGAAAATTCAATAAAAGATGAAATTTGGGTTCGAGAACACGGAAATCTAATATATTGTTTCTATATGTTTTAATTTATCGAGAATAGCTTCCATTTGATATACTATAATAGTTTTTTCGATTTATAGTTTAAATGTAATAAGGGTTTAAAGTGGCAACCATAATTAATAATATTTTTTAATTGAAAAAATTAGTAACTCGCTTGTTTTTTCAAATAACAAAGATAGGTTGAAAACTGAAAACAAAGAACAAGAAAAAGATAAAAACAATTAAAAGAAATGTACGAATTAAATATCATGAACGAAAATAATGACAACAACATTAAAAGAAAGAACAAACTTTAGGGACCAAATTTCTTTCTTTTGTTTTGTGATTTTTCACTTACGAAAACAAAAAACAATCAATGGCCAAACATTTTAAAATTAAAATCCAAAAAATTGATATATCAAGCTAGACAACCAATTATTAGCAACCATTGTTTTGATACCAAATGATGCGAAAATATTAGGCACACAACCTTGGAACCCAAGAACCAAAAGGAATAAGAAAGATTGAATTGCAAAGAAGGTGGTTAGGAAGATCAAATTGGTATCTTAAATGGCAAGAACCAAAAACAAAGCAATATTGTACGACTCAATTGTAAGACGTCAGAAAATTCAATAAAAGATGAAATTTGGGTTCGAGAACACGGAAATCTAATATATTGATTCTATATGTTTTAATTTATCGAGAATAGCTTCCATTTGATATACTATAATAGTTTTTTCTATTCATAGTTTAAATGTAATAAGGGTTTAAAGTGGCAACCATAGTTAATAATATTTTTTAATTGCAAAAATTAGTAACTCGCTTGTTTTTTCAAATAACAAAGATAGGTTGAAAACTGAAAACAAAGAACAAGAAAAAATTACAAACAATTAAAAGAAAATTACGAATAAAATATCATGAACGAAAATAATGACGACAACATTAAAAGAAAGAACAAACTTTAGGGACCAAATTTCTTTCTTTTGTTTTTTGATTTTTCACTTACGATAACAAAAAAAATAAATGGCCAAACACTTTAAAATTAAAATTCAAAAAATTGATATATCAAGCTAGATAACCAATTATTAGCAACCATTTTTTTGATACCAAATGATGCGAAAATATTAGGCACACAACCTTGGAACCCAAGAACCAAAAGGAATAAGAAAGATTGAATTGCAAAGAAGGTGGTTAGGAAGATCAAATTGGTATCCTAAATGGCAAGAACCCAAAACCAAGCAATATTGTGTGACGAAATTGTAAGCCATCAGAAAATTGAATAAAAGATGAAATTTGGGTTCGAGAACACGGAAATCTAATATATTGTTTCTATATGTTTTAATTTATCGAGAATAGCTTCCATTTGATATACTATAATAGTTTTTTTGATTCATAGTTTAAATGTAATAAGGGTTTAAAGTGGCAATCATAATTAATAATTGTTTTTAATTGCAAAAATTAGTAAATCGCTTGTTTTTTCAAATAACAAAGATAGGTTTAATATTGAAAACAAAGAACAAGAAAAAGATACAAACAATTAAAAGAAATGTACGAATTAAATATCATTAAAGAAAATAATGACGACAATATTAAAAGAAAGAACAAACTTTAGGTAACAAATTGCTTTTTTGATTTGTGATTTGTCACTTACGAAAACAAAAAATAGTCAAAGGCCAAAAACATTTAAATTAAAATTCAAAAATTGATATATCAAGCTAGATAACCAATTATTAGAAACCATGGTTTTGATACCAAATGATGCGAAAATATTAGGCACACAACCTTGGAACCCAAGAACCAAAAGGAATAAGAAAGATTGAATTGCAAAAAAGGTGGTTAGGAAGATCAAATTGGTATCCTAAATGGAAAGAACCAAAAACAAAGCAATATTGTAAGGCTAAATTGTAAGCCGTCAGAAAATTGAATAAAAGATGAAATTTGGGTTCGAGAACACGGAAAACTAATATATTGATTCTAGATGTTTTAATTTATCGAGAATAGCTTCCATTTGATATACTATAATAGTTTTTTTTGATTCATAGTTTAAATGTAATAAGGGTTTAAAGTGGAAATCATAATTAATAATTGTTTTTAATTGCAAAAATTAGTAAATCGCTTGTTTTTTTAAATAACAAAGATAGGTTTAACACTGAAAACAAAGAACAAGAAAAAGATACAAACAATTAAAAGAAATGTACGAATTAAATATCATGAATGAAAATAATGACGACAACATTAAAAGAAAGAACAAACTTTAGGGAACAAATTTCTTTTTTGATTTGTGATTTGTCACTTACGAAAACAAAAAATAGTCAAAGCCCAAAAACTGTAAAATTAAAATTCAAAAAATTGATATATCAAGCTAGATAACCAATTATTAGCAACCATGGTTTTGATAAAAATATGATGCGAAAATATTAGGCACACAAACTTGGAACCCAAGAACCAAAAGGAATAAGAAAGATTGAATTGCAAAAAAGGTGGTTAGGAAGATCAAATTGGTATCCTAAATCGCAAGAACCAAAAACAAAGCAATATTGTACGACTAAATTGTAAGCCGTCAGAAAATTGAATAAAAGATGAAATTTAGGTTCGAGAACACGGAAAACTAATATATTGATTCTAGATGTTTTAATTTATCGAGAATATCTTCCATTTGATATACTATAATAGTTTTTTTGATTCATAGTTTAAATGTAATAAGGGATTAAAGTGGCAATCATAATTAATAATTGTTTTTAATTGCAAAAATTAGTAACTCGCTTGTTTTTTAAATTAACAAAGATAGGTTTAATACTGAAAACAAAGAACAAGAAAAAGATACAAACAATTAAAAGAAATGTACGAATTAAATATCATGAATGAAAATAATGACGACAACATTAAAAGAAAGAAGAAACTTTAGGGAACAAATTTCTTTTTTGTTTTGTGATTTGTCACTTACGAAAACAAAAAATAGTGAAAGGCCAAAAACTTTAAAATTAAAATTCAAAAAATTGATATATCAAGATAGATAACCAATTTTTAGCAACCATGGTTTTGATACCAAATGATGCAAAAATATTAGGCACACAACCTTGGAACCCAAGAACCAAATGGAATAAGAAAGATTGAATTGCAAAGAAGGTGGTTAGGAAGGTCAAATTGGTATCCTAAATGTCAAGAACCCAAAACAAAGTAATATTGTGCGACGAAATTGTAAGCCGTCAGAAAATTCAATAAAAGATGAAATTTGGGTTCGAGAACACGGAAATCTAATATATTGTTTCTATATGTTTTAATTTATCGAGAATAGCTTCCATTTGATATACTATAATAATTTTTTTGATTCATAGTTTAAATGTAATAAGGGTTTAAAGTGGCAATCATAATTAATAATTGTTTTTAATTGCAAAAATTAGTAAATTGCTTGTTTTTTCAAATAACAAAGATAGGTTTAATACTGAAAACAAAGAACAAGAAAAAGATACAAACAATTAAAAGAAATGTACGAATTAAATATCATGAATGAAAATAATGACGACAACATTAAAAGAAAGAACAAACTTTAGGGAACAAATTTCTTTTTTGATTTGTGATTTGTCACTTACGAAAACAAAAAATAGTCAAAGGCCAAAAACTCTATAATTAAAATTCAAAAAATTGATATATCAAGCTAGATAACCAATTATTAGTAACCATGGTTTTGATAAAAAAAATGATGCGAAAATATTAGGCACACAAACTTGGAACCCAAGAACCAAAAGGAATAAGAAAGATTGAATTGCAAAAAAGGTGCTTAGGAAGATCAAATTGGTATCCTAAATCGCAAGAACCAAAAACAAAGCAATATTGTACAAGTAAATTGTAAGCCGTCAGAAAATTGAATAAAAGATGAAATTTAGGTTCGAGAACACGGAAAACTAATATATTGATTCTATATGTTTTAATTTATCGAGAATAGCTTCCATTTGATATACTATAATAGTTTTTTTGATTCATAGTTTAAATGTAATAAGGGATTAAAGTGGCAATCATAATTAATAATTGTTTTTAATTGCAAAAATTAGTAACTCGCTTGTTTTTTCAAATAACAAAGATAGGTTTAATACTGAAAACAAAGAACAAGAAAAAGATACAAACAATTAAAAGAAATGTACGAATTAAATATCATGAATGAAAATAATGACGACAACATTAAAAGAAAGAAGAAACTTTAGGGAACAAATTGCTTTTTTGATTTGTGATTTGTCACTTACGAAAACAAAAAATAGTCAAAGGCCAAAAACATTTAAATTAAAATTCAAAAATTGATATATCAAGCTAGATAACCAATTATTAGAAACCATGGTTTTGATACCAAATGATGCGAAAATATTAGGCACACAACCTTGGAACCCAAGAACCAAAAGGAATAAGAAAGATTGAATTGCAAAAAAGGTGGTTAGGAAGATCAAATTGGTATCCTAAATGGAAAGAACCAAAAACAAAGCAATATTGTAAGGCTAAATTGTAAGCCGTCAGAAAATTGAATAAAAGATGAAATTTGGGTTCGAGAACACGGAAAACTAATATATTGATTCTAGATGTTTTAATTTATCGAGAATAGCTTCCATTTGATATACTATAATAGTTTTTTTTGATTCATAGTTTAAATGTAATAAGGGTTTAAAGTGGAAATCATAATTAATAATTGTTTTTAATTGCAAAAATTAGTAAATCGCTTGTTTTTTTAAATAACAAAGATAGGTTTAACACTGAAAACAAAGAACAAGAAAAAGATACAAACAATTAAAAGAAATGTACGAATTAAATATCATGAATGAAAATAATGACGACAACATTAAAAGAAAGAACAAACTTTAGGGAACAAATTTCTTTTTTGATTTGTGATTTGTCACTTACGAAAACAAAAAATAGTCAAAGGCCAAAAACTGTAAAATTAAAATTCAAAAAATTGATATATCAAGCTAGATAACCAATTATTAGCAACCATGGTTTTGATAAAAATATGATGCGAAAATATTAGGCACACAAACTTGGAACCCAAGAACCAAAAGGAATAAGAAAGATTGAATTGCAAAAAAGGTGGTTAGGAAGATCAAATTGGTATCCTAAATCGCAAGAACCAAAAACAAAGCAATATTGTACGACTAAATTGTAAGCCGTCAGAAAATTGAATAAAAGATGAAATTTAGGTTCGAGAACACGGAAAACTAATATATTGATTCTAGATGTTTTAATTTATCGAGAATATCTTCCATTTGATATACTATAATAGTTTTTTTGATTCATAGTTTAAATGTAATAAGGGATTAAAGTGGCAATCATAATTAATAATTGTTTTTAATTGCAAAAATTAGTAACTCGCTTGTTTTTTAAATTAACAAAGATAGGTTTAATACTGAAAACAAAGAACAAGAAAAAGATACAAACAATTAAAAGAAATGTACGAATTAAATATCATGAATGAAAATAATGACGACAACATTAAAAGAAAGAAGAAACTTTAGGGAACAAATTGCTTTTTTGATTTGTGATTTGTCACTTACGAAAACAAAAAATAGTCAAAGGCCAAAAACATTTAAATTAAAATTCAAAAATTGATATATCAAGCTAGATAACCAATTATTAGAAACCATGGTTTTGATACCAAATGATGCGAAAATATTAGGCACACAACCTTGGAACCCAAGAACCAAAAGGAATAAGAAAGATTGAATTGCAAAAAAGGTGGTTAGGAAGATCAAATTGGTATCCTAAATGGAAAGAACCAAAAACAAAGCAATATTGTAAGGCTAAATTGTAAGCCGTCAGAAAATTGAATAAAAGATGAAATTTGGGTTCGAGAACACGGAAAACTAATATATTGATTCTAGATGTTTTAATTTATCGAGAATAGCTTCCATTTGATATACTATAATAGTTTTTTTTGATTCATAGTTTAAATGTAATAAGGGTTTAAAGTGGAAATCATAATTAATAATTGTTTTTAATTGCAAAAATTAGTAAATCGCTTGTTTTTTTAAATAACAAAGATAGGTTTAACACTGAAAACAAAGAACAAGAAAAAGATACAAACAATTAAAAGAAATGTACGAATTAAATATCATGAATGAAAATAATGACGACAACATTAAAAGAAAGAACAAACTTTAGGGAACAAATTTCTTTTTTGATTTGTGATTTATCACTTACGAAAACAAAAAATAGTCAAAGGCCAAAAACTCTAAAATTAAAATTCAAAAAATTGATATATCAAGCTAGATAACCAATTATTAGCAACCATGGTTTTGATAAAAATATGATGCGAAAATATTAGGCACACAAACTTGGAACCCAAGAACCAAAAGGAATAAGAAAGATTGAATTGCAAAAAAGGTGGTTAGGAAGATCAAATTGGTATCCTAAATCGCAAGAACCAAAAACAAAGCAATATTGTACGACTAAATTGTAAGCCGTCAGAAAATTGAATAAAAGATGAAATTTAGGTTCGAGAACACGGAAAACTAATATATTGATTCTAGATGTTTTAATTTATCGAGAATATCTTCCATTTGATATACTATAATAGTTTTTTTGATTCATAGTTTAAATGTAATAAGGGATTAAAGTGGCAATCATAATTAATAATTGTTTTTAATTGCAAAAATTAGTAACTCGCTTGTTTTTTAAATTAACAAAGATAGGTTTAATACTGAAAACAAAGAACAAGAAAAAGATACAAACAATTAAAAGAAATGTACGAATTAAATATCATGAATGAAAATAATGACGACAACATTAAAAGAAAGAAGAAACTATAGGGAACAAATTTCTTTTTTGTTTTGTGATTTGTCACTTACGAAAACAAAAAATAGTGAAAGGCCAAAAACTTTAAAATTAAAATTCAAAAAATTGATATATCAAGATAGATAACCAATTTTTAGCAACCATGGTTTTGATACCAAATGATGCAAAAATATTAGGCACACAACCTTGGAACCCAAGAACCAAATGGAATAAGAAAGATTGAATTGCAAAGAAGGTAGTTAGGAAGGTCAAATTGGTATCCTAAATGGCAAGAACCCAAAACAAAGTAATATTGTGCGACGAAATTGTAAGCCGTCAGAAAATTCAATAAAAGATGAAATTTGGGTTCGAGAACACGGAAATCTAATATATTGTTTCTATATGTTTTAATTTATCGAGAATAGCTTCCATTTGATATACTATAATAATTTTTTTGATTCATAGTTTAAATGTAATAAGGGTTTAAAGTGGCAATCATAATTAATAATTGTTTTTAATTGCAAAAATTAGTAAATTGCTTGTTTTTTCAAATAACAAAGATAGGTTTAATACTGAAAACAAAGAACAAGAAAAAGATACAAACAATTAAAAGAAATGTACGAATTAAATATCATGAATGAAAATAATGACGATAACATTAAAAGAAAGAACAAACTTTAGGGAACAAATTTCTTTTTTGATTTGTGATTTGTCACTTACGAAAACAAAAAATAGTCAAAGGCCAAAAACTCTATAATTAAAATTCAAAAAATTGATATATCAAGCTAGATAACCAATTATTAGTAACCATGGTTTTGATAAAAAAAATGATGCGAAAATATTAGGCACACAAACTTGGAACCCAAGAACCAAAAGGAATAAGATAGATTGAATTGCAAAAAAGGTGCTTAGGAAGATCAAATTGGTATCCTAAATCGCAAGAACCAAAAACAAAGCAATATTGTACAAGTAAATTGTAAGCCGTCAGAAAATTGAATAAAAGATGAAATTTAGGTTCGAGAACACGGAAAACTAATATATTGATTCTAGATGTTTTAATTTATCGAGAATAGCTTCCATTTGATATACTATAATAGTTTTTTTGATTCATAGTTTAAATGTAATAAGGGATTAAAGTGGCAATCATAATTAATAATTGTTTTTAATTGCAAAAATTAGTAACTCGCTTGTTTTTTCAAATAACAAAGATAGGTTTAATACTGAAAACAAAGAACAAGAAAAAGATACAAACAATTAAAAGAAATGTACGAATTAAATATCATGAATGAAAATAATGACGACAACATTAAAAGAAAGAAGAAACTTTAGGGAACAAATTTCTTTTTTGTTTTGTGATTTGTCACTTACGAAAACAAAAAATAGTGAAAGGCCAAAAACTTTAAAATTAAAATTCAATAAATTGATATATCAAGCTAGATAACCAATTATTAGAAAACATGGTTTTGATACCAAATGATGCGAAAATATTAGGCACACAACCTTGGAACCCAAGAACCAAAAGGAATAAGAAAGATTGAATTGCAAAGAAGGTGGTTAGGAAGATCAAATCGGTATCCTAAATGGCAAGAACCCAAAACAAAGCAATATTGTGCGACGAAATTGTAAGCCGTCAGAAAATTCAATAAAACATGAAATTTGGGTTCGAGAACACGGAAATCTAATATATTGTTTCTATATGTTTTAATTTATCGAGAATAGCTTCCATTTGATATACTATAATAGTTTTTTCGATTCATAGTTTAAATGTAATAAGGGTTTAAAGTGGCAACCATAATTAATAATATTTTTTAATTGAAAAAATTAGTAACTCGCTTGTTTTTTCAAATAACCAAGATAGGTTGAAAACTGAAAACAAAGAACAAGAAAAAGATAAAAACAATTAAAAGAAAAGTACGAATTAAATATCATGAACGAAAATAATGACAACAACATTAAAAGAAAGAAGAAACTTTAGGGACCAAATTTCTTTCTTTTGTTTTGTGATTTTTCACTTACGAAAACAAAAAACAATCAATGGCCAAACATTTTAAAATTAAAATCCAAAAAATTGATATATCAAGCTAGACAACCAATTATTACCAACCATTGTTTTGATACCAAATGATGCGAAAATATTAGGCACACAACCTTGGAACCCAAGAACCAAAAGGAATAAGAAAGATTGAATTGCAAAGAAGGTGGTTAGGAAGATCAAATTGGTATCCTAAATGGCAAGAACCCAAAACAAAGCAATATTGTGCGACGAAATTGTAAGCCGTCAGAAAATTCAATAAAACATGAAATTTGGGTTCGAGAACACGGAAATCTAATATATTGTTTCTATATGTTTTAATTTATCGAGAATAGCTTCCATTTGATATACTATAATAGTTTTTTCGATTCATAGTTTAAATGTAATAAGGGTTTAAAGTGGCAACCATAATTAATAATATTTTTTAATTGAAAAAATTAGTAACTCGCTTGTTTTTTCAAATAACCAAGATAGGTTGAAAACTAAAAACAAAGAACAAGAAAAAGATAAAAACAATTAAAAGAAAAGTACGAATTAAATATCATGAACGAAAATAATGACAACAACATTAAAAGAAAGAAGAAACTTTAGGGAGCAAATTTCTTTCTTTTGTTTTGTGATTTTTCACTTACGAAAACAAAAAACAATCAATGGCCAAACATTTTAAAATTAAAATCCAAAAAATTGATATATCAAGCTAGACAACCAATTATTACCAACCATTGTTTTGATACCAAATGATGCGAAAATATTAGGCACACAACCTTGGAACCCAAGAACCAAAAGGAATAAGAAAGATTGAATTGCAAAGAAGGTGGTTAGGAAGATCAAATTGGTATCCTAAATGGCAAGAACCCAAAACAAAGCAATATTGTGCGACGAAATTGTAAGCCGTCAGAAAATTCAATAAAACATGAAATTTGGGTTCGAGAACACGGAAATCTAATATATTGTTTCTATATGTTTTAATTTATCGAGAATAGCTTCCATTTGATATACTATAATAGTTTTTTCGATTCATAGTTTAAATGTAATAAGGGTTTAAAGTGGCAACCATAATTAATTATATTTTTTAATTGAAAAAATTAGTAACTCGCTTGTTTTTTCAAATAACCAAGATAGGTTGAAAACTGAAAACAAAGAACAAGAAAAAGATAAAAACAATTAAAAGAAAAGTACGAATTAAATATCATGAACGAAAATAATGACAACAACATTAAAAGAAAGAAGAAACTTTAGGGACCAAATTTCTTTCTTTTGTTTTGTGATTTTTCACTTACGAAAACAAAAAACAATTAATGGCCAAACATTTTAAAATTAAAATCCAAAAAATTGATATATCAAGTTAGACAACCAATTATTACCAACCATTGTTTTGATACCAAATGATGCGAAAATATTAGGCACACAACCTTGGAACCCAAGAACCAAAAGGAATAAGAAAGATTGAATTGCAAAGAAGGTGGTTAGGAAGATCAAATTGGTATCCTAAATGGCAAGAACCAAAAACAAAGCAATATTGTACGACTAAATTGCAAGCCGTCAGAAAATTGAATAAAAGATGAAATTTGGGTTCGAGAACATGGAAACCTAATATATTGATTCTAGATGTTTTAATTTATCGAGAATAGCTTCCATTTGATATACCATAATAGTTTTTTTGATTCATAGTTTAAATGTAATAAGGGTTTAAAGTGGCAATCATAATTAATAATTGTTTTTAATTGCAAAAATTAGTAACTCGCTTGTTTTTTCAAATAACAAAGATAGGTTTAATACTGAAAACAAAGAACAAGAAAAAGATACAAACAATTAAAAGAAATGTACGAATTAAATATCATGAAAGAAAATAATGACGACAATATTAAAAGAAAGAACAAACTTTAGGTAACAAATTGCTTTTTTGATTTGTGATTTTTCACTTACGAAAAGAAAAAATAGTCAAAGGCCAAAAACATTAAAATTCAAATTCAAAAATTGATATATCAAGCTAGATAACCAATTATTAGCAACCATGGTTTTGATACCAAATGATGCGAAAATATTAGGCACACAACCTTGGAACCCAAGAACCAAAAGGAATAAGAAAGATTGAATTCAAAAAAGGTGGTTAGGAAGATCAAATTGGTATCCTAAATGGAAAGAACCAAAAACAAAGCAATATTGTACGGCTAAATTGTAAGCCATCAGAAAATTCAATAAAAGATGAAATTTGGGTTCGAGAACACGGAAAACTAATATATTGATTCTAGATGTTTTAATTTATCGAGAATAGCTTCCATTTGATATACTATAATAGTTTTTTTTATTAATAGTTTAAATGTAATAAGGGTTTAAAGTGGCAATCATAATTAATAATTGTTTTTAATTGCAAAAATTAGTAAATCGCTTGTTTTTTCAAATAACAAAGATAGGTTTAATACTGAAAACAAAGAGCAAGAAAAAGATACAAACAATTAAAATAAATGTACGAATTAAATATCATGAATGAAAATAATGACGACAACATTAAAAGAAAGAACAAACATTAGGGAACAAATTTCTTTTTTGATTTGTGATTTGTCACTTACGAAAACAAAAAATAGTCAAAGGCCAAAAACTGTAAAATTAAAATTCAAAAAATTGATATATCAAGCTAGATAACCAATTATTAGCAACCATGGTTTTGATAAAAAAATGATGCGAAAATATTAGGCACACAAACTTGGAACCCAAGAACCAAAAGGAATAAGAAAGCTTGAATTGCAAAAAAGGTGGTTAGGAAGTCAAATTGGTATCCTAAATGGCAAGAACCAAAAACAAAGCAATATTGTACGACTAAATTGCAAGCCGTCAGAAAATTGAATAAAAGATGAAATTTGGGTTCGAGAACATGGAAACCTAATATATTGATTCTAGATGTTTTAATTTATCGAGAATAGCTTCCATTTGATATACCATAATAGTTTTTTTGATTCATAGTTTAAATGTAATAAGGGTTTAAAGTGGCAATCATAATTAATAATTGTTTTTAATTGCAAAAATTAGTAACTCGCTTGTTTTTTCAAATAACAAAGATAGGTTTAATACTGAAAACAAAGAACAAGAAAAAGATACAAACAATTAAAAGAAATGTACGAATTAAATATCATGAAAGAAAATAATGACGACAATATTAAAAGAAAGAACAAACTTTAGGTAACAAATTGCTTTTTTGATTTGTGATTTTTCACTTACGAAAAGAAAAAATAGTCAAAGGCCAAAAACATTAAAATTCAAATTCAAAAATTGATATATCAAGCTAGATAACCAATTATTAGCAACCATGGTTTTGATACCAAATGATGCGAAAATATTAGGCACACAACCTTGGAACCCAAGAACCAAAAGGAATAAGAAAGATTGAATTCAAAAAAGGTGGTTAGGAAGATCAAATTGGTATCCTAAATGGAAAGAACCAAAAACAAAGCAATATTGTACGGTTAAATTGTAAGCCATCAGAAAATTCAATAAAAGATGAAATTTGGGTTCGAGAACACGGAAAACTAATATATTGATTCTAGATGTTTTAATTTATCGAGAATAGCTTCCATTTGATATACTATAATAGTTTTTTTTATTAATAGTTTAAATGTAATAAGGGTTTAAAGTGGCAATCATAATTAATAATTGTTTTTAATTGCAAAAATTAGTAAATCGCTTGTTTTTTCAAATAACAAAGATAGGTTTAATACTGAAAACAAAGAGCAAGAAAAAGATACAAACAATTAAAATAAATGTACGAATTAAATATCATGAATGAAAATAATGACGACAACATTAAAAGAAAGAACAAACATTAGGGAACAAATTTCTTTTTTGATTTGTGATTTGTCACTTACGAAAACAAAAAATAGTCATAGGCCAAAAACTGTAAAATTAAAATTCAAAAAATTGATATATCAAGCTAGATAACCAATTATTAGCAACCATGGTTTTGATAAAAAAATGATGCGAAAATATTAGGCACACAAACTTGGAACCCAAGAACCAAAAGGAATAAGAAAGCTTGAATTGCAAAAAAGGTGGTTAGGAAGTCAAATTGGTATCCTAAATCGCAAGAACCAAAAACAAAGCAATATTGTACGACTAAATTGTAAGAGGTCAGAAAATTGAATAAAAGATGAAATTTGGGTTCGAGAACACGGAAAACTAATATATTGATTCTAGATGTTTTAATTTATCGAGAATAGCTTCCATTTGATATACTATAATAGTTTTTTTTATTAATAGTTTAAATGTAATAAGGGTTTAAAGTGGCAATCATAATTAATAATTTTTTTTAATTGCAAAAATTAGTAACTCGCTTGTTTTTTCAAATAACAAAGATAGGTTTAATACTGAAAACAAAGAACAACAAAAAGATACAAACAATTAAAATAAATGTACGAATTAAATATCATGAATGAAAATAATGACGACAACATTAAAAGAAAGAACAAACATTAGGGAACAAATTTCTTTTTTGATTTGTGATTTGTCACTTACGAAAACAAAAAATAGGTAAAGGCCAAAAACTATAAAATTAAAATTCAAAAAATTGATATATCAAGCTAGATAACCAATTATTAGCAACCATGGTTTTGATACCAAATGATGCGAAAATATTAGGCACACAACCTTGGAACCCAAGAACCAAAACGAATAAGAAAGATTGAATTGCAAAGAAGGTGGTTAGGAAGATCAAATTGGTATCCTAAATGGCAAGAACCAAAAACAAAGCAATATTGTACGACTAAATTGCAAGCCGTCAGAAAATTGAATAAAAGATGAAATTTGGGTTCGAGAACACGGAAACCTAATATATTGATTCTAGATGTTTTAATTTATCGAGAATAGCTTCCATTTGATATACCATAATAGTTTTTTTGATTCATAGTTTAAATGTAATAAGGGTTTAACGTGGCAATCATAATTAATAATTGTTTTTAATTGCAAAAATTAGTAACTCGCTTGTTTTTTCAAATAACAAAGATAGGTTTAATACTCAAAACAAAGAACAAGAAAAAGATACAAACAATTAAAAGAAATGTACGAATTAAATATCATGAAAGAAAATAATGACGACAATATTAAAAGAAAGAACAAACTTTAGGTAACAAATTGCTTTTTTGATTTGTGATTTGTCACTTACGAAAAGAAAAAATAGTCAAAGGCCAAAAACATTAAAATTCAAATTCAAAAATTGATATATCAAGCTAGATAACCAATTATTAGCAACCATGGTTTTGATACCAAATGATGCGAAAATATTAGGCACACAACCTTGGAACCCAAGAACCAAAAGGAATAAGAAAGATTGAATTGCAAAAAAGGTGGTTAGGAAGATCAAATTGGTATCCTAAATGGAAAGAACCAAAAACAAAGCAATATTGTACGGCTAAATTGTAAGCCATCAGAAAATTCAATAAAAGATGAAATTTGGGTTCGAGAACACGGAAAACTAATATATTGATTCTAGATGTTTTAATTTATCGAGAATAGCTTCCATTTGATATACTATAATTGTTTTTTTTATTAATAGTTTAAATGTAATAAGGGTTTAAAGTGGCAATCATAATTAATAATTGTTTTTAATTGCAAAAATTAGTAAATCGCTTGTTTTTTCAAATAACAAAGATAGGTTTAATACTGAAAACAAAGAGCAAGAAAAAGATACAAACAATTAAAATAAATGTACGAATTAAATATCATGAATTAAAATAATGACGACAACATTAAAAGAAAGAACAAACATTAGGGAACAAATTTCTTTTTTGATTTGTGATTTGTCACTTACGAAAACAAAAAATAGTCAAAGGCCAAAAAATGTAAAATTAAAATTCAAAAAATTGATATATCAAGCTAGATAACCAATTATTAGCAACCATGGTTTTGATAAAAAAATGATGCGAAAATATTAGGCACACAAACTTGGAACCCAAGAACCAAAAGGAATAAGAAAGCTTGAATTGCAAAAAAGGTGGTTAGGAAGTCAAATTGGTATCCTAAATCGCAAGAACCAAAAACAAAGCAATATTGTACGACTAAATTGTAAGAGGTCAGAAAATTGAATAAAAGATGAAATTTGGGTTCGAGAACACGGAAAACTAATATATTGATTCTAGATGTTTTAATTTATCGAGAATAGCTTCCATTTGATATACTATAATAGTTTTTTTTATTAATAGTTTAAATGTAATAAGGGTTTAAAGTGGCAATCATAATTAATAATTTTTTTTAATTGCAAAAATTAGTAACTCGCTTGTTTTTTCAAATAACAAAGATAGGTTTAATACTGAAAACAAAGAACAACAAAAAGATACAAACAATTAAAATAAATGTACGAATTAAATATCATGAATGAAAATAATGACGACAACATTAAAAGAAAGAACAAACATTAGGGAACAAATTTCTTTTTTGATTTGTGATTTGTCACTTACGAAAACAAAAAATAGGTAAAGGCCAAAAACTATAAAATTAAAATTCAAAAAATTGATATATCAAGCTAGATAACCAATTATTAGCAACCATGGTTTTGATACCAAATGATGCGAAAATATTAGGCACACAACCTTGGAACCCAAGAACCAAAACGAATAAGAAAGATTGAATTGCAAAGAAGGTGGTTAGGAAGATCAAATTGGTATCCTAAATGGCAAGAACCAAAAACAAAGCAATATTGTACGACTAAATTGCAAGCCGTCAGAAAATTGAATAAAAGATGAAATTTGGGTTCGAGAACACGGAAACCTAATATATTGATTCTAGATGTTTTAATTTATCGAGAATAGCTTCCATTTGATATACCATAATAGTTTTTTTGATTCATAGTTTAAATGTAATAAGGATTTAACGTGGCAATCATAATTAATAATTGTTTTTAATTGCAAAAATTAGTAACTCGCTTGTTTTTTCAAATAACAAAGATAGGTTTAATACTGAAAACAAAGAACAAGAAAAAGATACAAACAATTAAAAGAAATGTACGAATTAAATATCATGAAAGAAAATAATGACGACAATATTAAAAGAAAGAACAAACTTTAGGTAACAAATTGCTTTTTTGATTTGTGATTTGTCACTTACCAAAAGAAAAAATAGTCAAAGGCCAAAAACATTAAAATTCAAATTCAAAAATTGATATATCAAGCTAGATAACCAATTATTAGCAACCATGGTTTTGATACCAAATGATGCGAAAATATTAGGCACACAACCTTGGAACCCTAGAACCAAAAGGAATAAGAAAGATTGAATTGCAAAAAAGGTGGTTAGGAAGATCAAATTGGTATCCTAAATGGAAAGAACCAAAAACAAAGCAATATTGTACGGCTAAATTGTAAGCCATCAGAAAATTCAATAAAAGATGAAATTTGGGTTCGAGAACACGGAAAACTAATATATTGATTCTAGATGTTTTAATTTATCGAGAATAGCTTCCATTTGATATACTATAATATTTTTTTTATTAATAGTTTAAATGTAATAAGGGTTTAAAGTGGCAATCATAATTAATAATTGTTTTTAATTGCAAAAATTAGTAAATCGCTTGTTTTTTCAAATAACAAAGATAGGTTTAATACTGAAAACAAAGAGCAAGAAAAAGATACAAAAATTAAAATAAATGTACGAATTAAATATCATGAATGAAAATAATGACGACAACATTAAAAGAAAGAACAAACATTAGGGAACAAATTTCTTTTTTGATTTGTGATTTGTCACTTACGAAAACAAAAAATAGTCAAAGGCCAAAAACTATAAAATTAAAATTCAAAAAATTGATATATCAAGCTAGATAACAGTTTATTAGCAACCATGGTTTTGATAAAAAAATGATGCGAAAATATAAGGCACACAAACTTGGAACCCAAGAACCAAAATGAATAAGAAAGATTGAATTGCAAAAAAGGTGCTTAGGAAGATGAAATTGGTATCCTAAATCGCAAGAACCAAAAACAAAGCAATATTGTATGACTAAATTGTAAGCCGTCAGAAAATTGAATAAAAGATGAAATTTAGGTTCGAGAACACGGAAAACTAATATATTGATTCTAGATGTTTTAATTTATCGAGAATACCTTCCATTTGATATACTATAATAGTTTTTTTGATTCATAGTTTAAATGTAATAAGGGATTAAAGTGGCAATCATAATTAATAATTGTTTTTAATTGCAAAAATTAGTAACTCGCTTGTTTTTTCAAATAACAAAGATAGGTTTAATACTGAAAACAAAGAACAAGAAAAAGATACAAACAATTAAAAGAAATGTACGAATTAAATATCATGAATGAAAATAATGACGACAACATTAAAAGAAAGAACAAACATTAGGGAACAAATTTCTTTTTTGATTTGTGATTTGTCACTTACGAAAACAAAAAATAGGTAAAGGCCAAAAACTATAAAATTAAAATTCAAAAAATTGATATATCAAGCTAGATAACCAATTATTAGCAACCATGGTTTTGATACCAAATGATGCGAAAATATTAGGCACACAACCTTGGAACCCAAGAACCAAAACGAATAAGAAAGATTGAATTGCAAAGAAGGTGGTTAGGAAGATCAAATTGGTATCCTAAATGGCAAGAACCAAAAACAAAGCAATATTGTACGACTAAATTGCAAGCCGTCAGAAAATTGAATAAAAGATGAAATTTGGGTTCGAGAACACGGAAACCTAATATATTGATTCTAGATGTTTTAATTTATCGAGAATAGCTTCCATTTGATATACCATAATAGTTTTTTTGATTCATAGTTTAAATCTAATAAGGGTTTAACGTGGCAATCATAATTAATAATTGTTTTTAATTGCAAAAATTAGTAACTCGCTTGTTTTTTCAAATAACAAAGATAGGTTTAATACTCAAAACAAAGAACAAGAAAAAGATACAAACAATTAAAAGAAATGTACGAATTAAATATCATGAAAGAAAATAATGACGACAATATTAAAAGAAAGAACAAACTTTAGGTAACAAATTGCTTTTTTGATTTGTGATTTGTCACTTACGAAAAGAAAAAATAGTCAAAGGCCAAAAACATTAAAATTCAAATTCAAAAATTGATATATCAAGCTAGATAACCAATTATTAGCAACCATGGTTTTGATACCAAATGATGCGAAAATATTAGGCACACAACCTTGGAACCCTAGAACCAAAAGGAATAAGAAAGATTGAATTGCAAAAAAGGTGGTTAGGAAGATCAAATTGGTATCCTAAATGGAAAGAACCAAAAACAAAGCAATATTGTACGGCTAAATTGTAAGCCATCAGAAAATTCAATAAAAGATGAAATTTGGGTTCGAGAACACGGAAAACTAATATATTGATTCTAGATGTTTTAATTTATCGAGAATAGCTTCCATTTGATATACTATAATATTTTTTTTATTAATAGTTTAAATGTAATAAGGGTTTAAAGTGGCAATCATAATTAATAATTGTTTTTAATTGCAAAAATTAGTAAATCGCTTGTTTTTTCAAATAACAAAGATAGGTTTAATACTGAAAACAAAGAGCAAGAAAAAGATACAAAAATTAAAATAAATGTACGAATTAAATATCATGAATGAAAATAATGACGACAACATTAAAAGAAAGAACAAACATTAGGGAACAAATTTCTTTTTTGATTTGTGATTTGTCACTTACGAAAACAAAAAATAGTCAAAGGCCAAAAACTGTAAAATTAAAATTCAAAAAATTGATATATCAAGCTAGATAACAGTTTATTAGCAACCATGGTTTTGATAAAAAAATGATGCGAAAATATTAGGCACACAAACTTGGAACCCAAGAACCAAAATGAATAAGAAAGATTGAATTGCAAAAAAGGTGCTTAGGAAGATGAAATTGGTATCCTAAATCGCAAGAACCAAAAACAAAGCAATATTGTACGACTAAATTGTAAGCCGTCAGAAAATTGAATAAAAGATGAAATTTAGGTTCGAGAACACGGAAAACTAATATATTGATTCTAGATGTTTTAATTTATCGAGAATACCTTCCATTTGATATACTATAATAGTTTTTTTGATTCATAGTTTAAATGTAATAAGGGATTAAAGTGGCAATCATAATTAATAATTGTTTTTAATTGCAAAAATTAGTAACTCGCTTGTTTTTTCAAATAACAAAGATAGGTTTAATACTGAAAACAAAGAACAAGAAAAAGATACAAACAATTAAAAGAAATGTACGAATTAAATATCATGAATGAAAATAATGACGACAACATTAAAAGAAAGAAGAAACTTTAGGGAACAAATTTCTTTTTTGTTTTGTGATTTCTCACTTACGAAAACAAAAAATAGTGAAAGGCCAAAAACTTTAAAATTAAAATTCAATAAATTGATATATGAAGCTAGATAACCAATTATTAGCAAACATGGTTTTGATACCAAATGATGCGAAAATATTAGGCACACAACCTTGGAACCCAAGAACCAAAAGGAATAAGAAAGATTGAATTGCAAAGAAGGTGGTTAGGAAGATCAAATTGGTATCCTAAATGGCAAGAACCCAAAACAAAGCAATATTGTGCGACGAAATTGTAAGCCGTCAGAAAATTCAATAAAACATGAAATTTGGGTTCGAGAACACGGAAATCTAATATATTGTTTCTATATCTTTTAATTTAACGAGAATAGCTTCCATTTGATATACTATAATAGTTTTTTCGATTCATAGTTTAAATGTAATAAGAGTTTAAAGTGGCAACGATAATTAATAATATTTTTTAATTGAAAAAATTAGTAACTCGCTTAGTTTCTCAAATAACAAAGATACGTTGAAAACTGAAAACAAAGAACAAGAAAAAGATAAAAACAATTAAAAGAAAAGTACGAATTAAATATCATGAACGAAAATAATGACGACAACATTAAAAGAAAGAACAAACTTTAGGGACCAAATTTCTTTCTTTTGTTTTGTGATTTTTCACTTACGAAAACAAAAAACAATCAATGGCCAAACATTTTAAAATTAAAATCCAAAAAATTGATATATCAAGCTAGACAACCAATTATTACCAACCATTGTTTTGATACCAAATGATGCGAAAATATTAGGCACACAACCTTGGAACCCAAGAACCAAAAGGAATAAGAAAGATTGAATTGCAAAGAAGGTGGTTAGGAAGATCAAATTGGTATCCTAAATGGCAAGAACCCAAAACAAAGCAATATTGTGCGACGAAATTGTAAGCCGTCAGAAAATTCAATAAAACATGAAATTTGGGTTCGAGAACACGGAAATCTAATATATTGTTTCTATATGTTTTAATTTATCGAGAATAGCTTCCATTTGATATAATATAATAGTTTTTTCGATTCATAGTTTAAATGTAATAAGGGTTTAAAGTGGCAACCATAATTAATAATATTTTTTAATTGAAAAAATTAGTAACTCGCTTGTTTTTTCAAATAACAAAGATAGGTTGAAAACTGAAAACAAAGAACAAGAAAAAGATAAAAACAATTAAAAGAAAAGTTCGAATTAAATATCATGAACGAAAATAATGACAACAACATTAAAAGAAAGAAGAAACTTTAGGGACCAAATTTCTTTCTTTTGTTTTGTGATTTTTCACTTACGAAAACAAAAAACAATCAATGGCCAAACATTTTAAAATTAAAATCCAAAAAATTGATATATCAAGCTAGACAACCAATTATTACCAACCATTGTTTTGATACCAAATGATGCGAAAATATTAGGCACACAACCTTGGAACCCAAGAACCAAAAGGACTAAGAAAGATTGAATTGCAAAGAAGGTGGTTAGGAAGATCAAATTGGTATCCTAAATGGCAAGAACCCAAAACAAAGCAATATTGTGCGACGAAATTGTAAGCCGTCAGAAAATTCAATAAAAGATGAAATTTGGGTTCGAGAACACGGAAATCTAATATATTGTTTCTATATGTTTTAATTTATCGAGAATAGCTTCCATTTGATATACCATAATAGTTTTTTTTGATTCATAGTTTAAATGTAATAAGGGTTTAAAGTGGCAATCATAATTAATAATTGTTTTTAATTGCAAAAATTAGTAACTCGCTTGTTTTTTCAAATAACAAAGATAGGTTTAATACTGAAAACAAAGAACAAGAAAAAGATACAAACAATTAAAAGAAATGTACGAATTAAATATCATGAAAGAAAATAATGACGACAATATTAAAAGAAAGAACAAACTTTAGGTAACAAATTGCTTTTTTGATTTGTGATTTTTCACTTACGAAAAGAAAAAATAGTCAAAGGCCAAAAACATTAAAATTCAAATTCAAAAATTGATATATCAAGCTAGATAACCAATTATTAGCAACCATGGTTTTGATACCAAATGATGCGAAAATATTAGGCACACAACCTTGGAACCCAAGAACCAAAAGGAATAAGAAAGATTGAATTGCGAAAAAGTTGGTTAGGAAGATCAAATTGGTATCCTAAATGGAAAGAACCAAAAACAAAGCAATATTGTACGGCTAAATTGCAAGCCGTCAGAAAACTGAATAAAACATGAAATTTGGGTTCGAGAACACGGAAATCTAATATATTGATTCTAGATGTTTTAATTTATCGAGAATAGCTTCCATTTGATATACCATAATAGTTTTTTTGATTCATAGTTTAAATGTATTAAGGGTTTAACGTGGCAATCATAATTAATAATTGTTTTTAATTGCAAAAATTAGTAACTCGCTTGTTTTTTCAAATAACAAAGATAGGTTTAATACTGAAAACAAAGAACAAGAAAAAGATACAAACAATTAAAATAAAAGTACGAATTAAATATCATGAAAGAAAATAATGACGACAACATTAAAAGAAAGAACAAACTTTAGGTAACAAATTGCTTTTTTGATTTGTGATTTGTCACTTACGAAAATAAAAAATAGGTAAAGGCCAAAACCTATAAAATTAAAATTCAAAAAATTGATATATCAAGCTAGATAACCAATTATTAGCAACCATGGTTTTGATACCAAATGATGCGAAAATATTAGGCACACAACCTTGGAACCCAAGAACCAAAACGAATAAGAAAGATTGAATTGCAAAGAAGGTGGTTAGGAAGATCAAATTGGTATCCTAAATGGCAAGAACCAAAAACAAAGCAATATTGTACGACTAAATTGCAAGCCGTCAGAAAATTGAATAAAAGATGAAATTTGGGTTCGAGAACACGGAAATCTAATATATTGATTCTAGATGTTTTAATTTATCGAGAATAGCTTCCATTTGATATACTATAATAGTTTTTTTTTATTCATAGTTTAAATGTAATAAGGGTTTAAAGTGGCAATCATAATTAATAATTGTTTTTAATTGCAAAAATTAGTAACTAGCTTGTTTTTTCAAATAACAAAGATAGGTTTAATACTGAAAACAAAGAACAAGAAAAAGATACAAACAATTAAAAGAAATGTACGAATTAAATATCATGAAAGAAAATAATGACGACAATATTAAAAGAAAGAACAAACTTTAGGTAACAAATTGCTTTTTTGATTTGTGATTTTTCACTTACGAAAAGAAAAAATAGTCAAAGGCCAAAAACATTAAAATTCAAATTCAAAAATTGATATATCAAGCTAGATAACCAATTATTAGCAACCATGGTTGTGATACCAAATGATGCGAAAATATTAGGCACACAACCTTGGAACCCAAGAACCAAAAGGAATAAGAAAGATTGAATTGCAAAAAAGGTGGTTAGGAAGATCAAATTGGTATCCTAAATGGAAAGAACCAAAAACAAAGCAATATTGTACGGTTAAATTGTAAGCCATCAGAAAATTCAATAAAAGATGAAATTTGGGTTCGAGAACACGGAAAACTAATATATTGATTCTAGATGTTTTAATTTATCGAGAATAGCTTCCATTTGATATACTATAATAGTTTTTTTTATTAATAGTTTAAATGTAATAAGGGTTTAAAGTGGCAATCATAATTAATAATTGTTTTTAATTGCAAAAATTAGTAAATCGCTTGTTTTTTCAAATAACAAAGATAGGTTTAATACTGAAAACAAAGAGCAAGAAAAAGATACAAACAATTAAAATAAATGTACGAATTAAATATCATGAATGAAAATAATGACGACAACATTAAAAGAAAGAACAAACATTAGGGAACAAATTTCTTTTTTGATTTGTGATTTGTCACTTACGAAAACAAAAAATAGTCAAAGGCCAAAAACTGTAAAATTAAAATTCAAAAAATTGATATATCAAGCTAGATAACCAATTATTAGCAACCATGGTTTTGATAAAAAAATGATGCGAAAATATTAGGCACACAAACTTGGAACCCAAGAACCAAAAGGAATAAGAAAGCTTGAATTGCAAAAAAGGTGGTTAGGAAGTCAAATTGGTATCCTAAATCGCAAGAACCAAAAACAAAGCAATATTGTACGACTAAATTGCAAGCCGTCAGAAAATTGAATAAAAGATGAAATTTGGGTTCGAGAACACGGAAATCTAATATATTGATTCTAGATGTTTTAATTTATCGAGAATAGCTTCCATTTGATATACCATAATAGTTTTTTTGATTCATAGTTTAAATGTATTAAGGGTTTAACGTGGAAATCATAATTAATAATTGTTTTTAATTGCAAAAATTAGTAACTCGCTTGTTTTTTCAAATAACAAAGATAGGTTTAATACTGAAAACAAAGAACAAGAAAAAGATACAAACAATTAAAATAAAAGTACGAATTAAATATCATGAAAGAAAATAATGACGACAACATTAAAAGAAAGAACAAACTTTAGGTAACAAATTGCTTTTTTGATTTGTGATTTGTCACTTACGAAAATAAAAAATAGGTAAAGGCCAAAACCTATAAAATTAAAATTCAAAAAATTGATATATCAAGCTAGATAACCAATTATTAGCAACCATGGTTTTGATACCAAATGATGCGAAAATATTAGGCACACAACCTTGGAACCCTAGAACCAAAAGGAATAAGAAAGCTTGAATTGCAAAAAAGGTGGTTAGGAAGTCAAATTGGTATCCTAAATCGCAAGAACCAAAAACAAAGCCATATTGTACGACTAAATTGTAAGCCGTCAGAAAATTGAATAAAAGATGAAATTTAGGTTCGAGAACACGGAAAACTGATATATTGATTCTAGATGTTTTAATTTATCGAGAATAGCTTCCATTTCATATACTATAATAGTTTTTTTGATTCATAGTTTAAATGTAATAAGGGATTAAAGTGGGAATCATAATTAATAATTTTTTTTAATTGCAAAAATTAGTAACTCGCTTGTTTTTTCAAATAACAAAGATAGGTTTAATACTGAAAACAAAGAACAAGAAAAAGATACAAACAATTAAAAGAAATGTACGAATTAAATATCATGAAAGAAAATAATGACGACAATATTAAAAGAAAGAACAAACTTTAGGTAACAAATTGCTTTTTTGATTTGTGATTTTTCACTTACGAAAAGAAAAAATAGTCAAAGGCCAAAAACATTAAAATTCAAATTCAAAAATTGATATATCAAGCTAGATAACCAATTATTAGCAACCATGGTTTTGATACCAAATGATGCGAAAATATTAGGCACACAACCTTGGAACCCAAGAACCAAAAGGAATAAGAAAGATTGAATTGCGAAAAAGTTGGTTAGGAAGATCAAATTGGTATCCTAAATGGAAAGAACCAAAAACAAAGCAATATTGTACGGCTAAATTGCAAGCCGTCAGAAAACTGAATAAAACATGAAATTTGGGTTCGAGAACACGGAAATCTAATATATTGATTCTAGATGTTTTAATTTATCGAGAATAGCTTCCATTTGATATACCATAATAGTTTTTTTGATTCATAGTTTAAATGTATTAAGGGTTTAACGTGGCAATCATAATTAATAATTGTTTTTAATTGCAAAAATTAGTAACTCGCTTGTTTTTTCAAATAACAAAGATAGGTTTAATACTGAAAACAAAGAACAAGAAAAAGATACAAACAATTAAAATAAAAGTACGAATTAAATATCATGAAAGAAAATAATGACGACAACATTAAAAGAAAGAACAAACTTTAGGTAACAAATTGCTTTTTTGATTTGTGATTTGTCACTTACGAAAATAAAAAATAGGTAAAGGCCAAAACCTATAAAATTAAAATTCAAAAAATTGATATATCAAGCTAGATAACCAATTATTAGCAACCATGGTTTTGATACCAAATGATGCGAAAATATTAGGCACACAACCTTGGAACCCAAGAACCAAAACGAATAAGAAAGATTGAATTGCAAAGAAGGTGGTTAGGAAGATCAAATTGGTATCCTAAATGGCAAGAACCAAAAACAAAGCAATATTGTACGACTAAATTGCAAGCCGTCAGAAAATTGAATAAAAGATGAAATTTGGGTTCGAGAACACGGAAATCTAATATATTGATTCTAGATGTTTTAATTTATCGAGAATAGCTTCCATTTGATATACTATAATAGTTTTTTTTTATTCATAGTTTAAATGTAATAAGGGTTTAAAGTGGCAATCATAATTAATAATTGTTTTTAATTGCAAAAATTAGTAACTAGCTTGTTTTTTCAAATAACAAAGATAGGTTTAATACTGAAAACAAAGAACAAGAAAAAGATACAAACAATTAAAAGAAATGTACGAATTAAATATCATGAAAGAAAATAATGACGACAATATTAAAAGAAAGAACAAACTTTAGGTAACAAATTGCTTTTTTGATTTGTGATTTTTCACTTACGAAAAGAAAAAATAGTCAAAGGCCAAAAACATTAAAATTCAAATTCAAAAATTGATATATCAAGCTAGATAACCAATTATTAGCAACCATGGTTTTGATACCAAATGATGCGAAAATATTAGGCACACAACCTTGGAACCCAAGAACCAAAAGGAATAAGAAAGATTGAATTGCGAAAAAGTTGGTTAGGAAGATCAAATTGGTATCCTAAATGGAAAGAACCAAAAACAAAGCAATATTGTACGGCTAAATTGCAAGCCGTCAGAAAACTGAATAAAACATGAAATTTGGGTTCGAGAACACGGAAATCTAATATATTGATTCTAGATGTTTTAATTTATCGAGAATAGCTTCCATTTGATATACCATAATAGTTTTTTTGATTCATAGTTTAAATGTATTAAGGGTTTAACGTGGCAATCATAATTAATAATTGTTTTTAATTGCAAAAATTAGTAACTCGCTTGTTTTTTCAAATAACAAAGATAGGTTTAATACTGAAAACAAAGAACAAGAAAAAGATACAAACAATTAAAATAAAAGTACGAATTAAATATCATGAAAGAAAATAATGACGACAACATTAAAAGAAAGAACAAACTTTAGGTAACAAATTGCTTTTTTGATTTGTGATTTGTCACTTACGAAAATAAAAAATAGGTAAAGGCCAAAACCTATAAAATTAAAATTCAAAAAATTGATATATCAAGCTAGATAACCAATTATTAGCAACCATGGTTTTGATACCAAATGATGCGAAAATATTAGGCACACAACCTTGGAACCCAAGAACCAAAACGAATAAGAAAGATTGAATTGCAAAGAAGGTGGTTAGGAAGATCAAATTGGTATCCTAAATGGCAAGAACCAAAAACAAAGCAATATTGTACGACTAAATTGCAAGCCGTCAGAAAATTGAATAAAAGATGAAATTTGGGTTCGAGAACACGGAAATCTAATATATTGATTCTAGATGTTTTAATTTATCGAGAATAGCTTCCATTTGATATACTATAATAGTTTTTTTTTATTCATAGTTTAAATGTAATAAGGGTTTAAAGTGGCAATCATAATTAATAATTGTTTTTAATTGCAAAAATTAGTAACTAGCTTGTTTTTTCAAATAACAAAGATAGGTTTAATACTGAAAACAAAGAACAAGAAAAAGATACAAACAATTAAAAGAAATGTACGAATTAAATATCATGAAAGAAAATAATGACGACAATATTAAAAGAAAGAACAAACTTTAGGTAACAAATTGCTTTTTTGATTTGTGATTTTTCACTTACGAAAAGAAAAAATAGTCAAAGGCCAAAAACATTAAAATTCAAATTCAAAAATTGATATATCAAGCTAGATAACCAATTATTAGCAACCATGGTTGTGATACCAAATGATGCGAAAATATTAGGCACACAACCTTGGAACCCAAGAACCAAAAGGAATAAGAAAGATTGAATTGCAAAAAAGGTGGTTAGGAAGATCAAATTGGTATCCTAAATGGAAAGAACCAAAAACAAAGCAATATTGTACGGTTAAATTGTAAGCCATCAGAAAATTCAATAAAAGATGAAATTTGGGTTCGAGAACACGGAAAACTAATATATTGATTCTAGATGTTTTAATTTATCGAGAATAGCTTCCATTTGATATACTATAATAGTTTTTTTTATTAATAGTTTAAATGTAATAAGGGTTTAAAGTGGCAATCATAATTAATAATTGTTTTTAATTGCAAAAATTAGTAAATCGCTTGTTTTTTCAAATAACAAAGATAGGTTTAATACTGAAAACAAAGAGCAAGAAAAAGATACAAACAATTAAAATAAATGTACGAATTAAATATCATGAATGAAAATAATGACGACAACATTAAAAGAAAGAACAAACATTAGGGAACAAATTTCTTTTTTGATTTGTGATTTGTCACTTACGAAAACAAAAAATAGTCAAAGGCCAAAAACTGTAAAATTAAAATTCAAAAAATTGATATATCAAGCTAGATAACCAATTATTAGCAACCATGGTTTTGATAAAAAAATGATGCGAAAATATTAGGCACACAAACTTGGAACCCAAGAACCAAAAGGAATAAGAAAGCTTGAATTGCAAAAAAGGTGGTTAGGAAGTCAAATTGGTATCCTAAATCGCAAGAACCAAAAACAAAGCAATATTGTACGACTAAATTGCAAGCCGTCAGAAAATTGAATAAAAGATGAAATTTGGGTTCGAGAACACGGAAATCTAATATATTGATTCTAGATGTTTTAATTTATCGAGAATAGCTTCCATTTGATATACCATAATAGTTTTTTTGATTCATAGTTTAAATGTATTAAGGGTTTAACGTGGAAATCATAATTAATAATTGTTTTTAATTGCAAAAATTAGTAACTCGCTTGTTTTTTCAAATAACAAAGATAGGTTTAATACTGAAAACAAAGAACAAGAAAAAGATACAAACAATTAAAATAAAAGTACGAATTAAATATCATGAAAGAAAATAATGACGACAACATTAAAAGAAAGAACAAACTTTAGGTAACAAATTGCTTTTTTGATTTGTGATTTGTCACTTACGAAAATAAAAAATAGGTAAAGGCCAAAACCTATAAAATTAAAATTCAAAAAATTGATATATCAAGCTAGATAACCAATTATTAGCAACCATGGTTTTGATACCAAATGATGCGAAAATATTAGGCACACAACCTTGGAACCCTAGAACCAAAAGGAATAAGAAAGCTTGAATTGCAAAAAAGGTGGTTAGGAAGTCAAATTGGTATCCTAAATCGCAAGAACCAAAAACAAAGCCATATTGTACGACTAAATTGTAAGCCGTCAGAAAATTGAATAAAAGATGAAATTTAGGTTCGAGAACACGGAAAACTGATATATTGATTCTAGATGTTTTAATTTATCGAGAATAGCTTCCATTTCATATACTATAATAGTTTTTTTGATTCATAGTTTAAATGTAATAAGGGATTAAAGTGGGAATCATAATTAATAATTTTTTTTAATTGCAAAAATTAGTAACTCGCTTCTTTTTTCAAATAACAAAGATAGGTTTAATACTGAAAACAAAGAACAAGAAAACGATACAAACAATTAAAAGAAATGTACGAATTAAATATCATGAATGAAAATAATGAAGACAACATTAAAAGAAAGAAGAAACTTTAGGGAACAAATTTCTTTTTTGTTTTCTGATTTGTCACTTACGAAAACAAAAAATAGTGAAATGCCAAAAACTTTAAAATTAAAATTCAAAAAATTGATATATCAAGCTAGATAACCAATTATTAGCAACCATGGTTTTGATACCAAATGATGTGAAAATATTAGGCACACAACCTTGGAACCCAAGAACCAAAAGGAATAAGAAAGATTGAATTGCAAAGAAGGTGGTTAGGAAGATCAAATTGGTATCCTAAATGGCAAGAACCAAAAACAAAGCAATATTGTACGGCTAAATTGTAAGCCATCAGAAAATTCAATAAAAGATGAAATTTGGGTTCGAGAACACGGAAAACTAATATATTGATTCTAGATGTTTTAATTTATCGAGAATAGCTTCCATTTGATATACTATAATATTTTTTTTTATTAATAGTTTAAATGTAATAAGGGTTTAAAGTGGCAATCATAATTAATAATTGTTTTTAATTGCAAAAATTAGTAAATCGCTTGTTTTTTCAAATAACAAAGATAGGTTTAATACTGAAAACAAAGAGCAAGAAAAAGATACAAAAATTAAAATAAATGTACGAATTAAATATCATGAATGAAAATAATGACGACAACATTAAAAGAAAGAACAAACATTAGGGAACAAATTTCTTTTTTGATTTGTGATTTGTCACTTACGAAAACAAAAAATAGTCAAAGGCCAAAAACTGTAAAATTAAAATTCAAAAAATTGATATATCAAGCTAGATAACCAATTATTAGCAACCATGGTTTTGATAAAAAAAATGATGCGAAAATATTAGGCACACAAACTTGGCACCCAAGAACCAAAAGGAATAAGAAAGCTTGAATTGCAAAAAAGGTGGTTAGGAAGTCAAATTGGTATCCTAAATCGCAAGAACCAAAAACAAAGCAATATTGTACGACTAAATTGTAAGCCGTCAGAAAATTGAATAAAAGATGAAATTTAGGTTCGAGAACACGGAAAACTGATATATTGATTCCAGATGTTTTAATTTATCGAGAATAGCTTCCATTTGATATACTATAATAGTTTTTTTGATTCATAGTTTAAATGTAATAAGGGATTAAAGTGGGAATCATAATTAATAATTTTTTTTAATTGCAAAAATTAGTAACTCGCTTGTTTTTTCAAATAACAAAGATAGGTTTAATACTGAAAACAAAGAACAAGAAAATGATACAAACAATTAAAAGAAATGTACGAATTAAATATCATGAATGAAAATAATGACGACAACATTAAAAGAAAGAAGAAACTTTAGGGAACAAATTTCTTTTTTGTTTTTTGATTTGTCACTTACGAAAACAAAAAATAGTGAAATGCCAAAAACTTTAAAATTAAAATTCAAAAAATTGATATATCAAGCTAGATAACCAATTATTAGCAACCATGGTTTTGATACCAAATGATGTGAAAATATTAGGCACACAACCTTGGAACCCAAGAACCAAAAGGAATAAGAAAGATTGAATTGCAAAGAAGGTGGTTAGGAAGATCAAATTGGTATCCTAAATGGCAAGAACCCAAAACAAAGCAATATTGTGCGACGAAATTGTAAGCCATCAGAAAATTCACTAAAAGATGAAATTTGGGTTCGAGAACACGGAAATCTAATATATTGTTTCTATATGTTTTAATTTAACGAGAATAGCTTCCATATGATATACTATAATAGTTTTTTTGATTCATAGTTTAAATGTAATAAGGGTTTAAAGTGGCAACCATAATTAATAATATTTTTTAATTGCAAAAATTAGTAACTCGCTTGTTTTTTCAAATAACAAAGATAGGTTTAATACTGAAAACAAAGAACAAGAAAAAGATACAAACAATTAAAAGAAAAGTACGAATTAAATATCATGTACGAAAATAATGAAAACAACATTAAAAGAAAGAACAAACTTTAGGGACCAAATTTCTTTTTTGATTTGTGATTTGTCCCTTACGAAAACAAAAAATAGTCAAAGGCCAAAAACTGTAAAATTAAAATTCAAAAAATTGATATATCAAGCTAGATAACCAATTATTAGCAACCATGGTTTTGATACCAAATGATGCGAAAATATTAGGCACACAACCTTGGAACCTAAGAACCAAAAGGAATAAGAAAGATTGAATTGCAAAAAAGGTGGTTAGGAAGATCAAATTGGTATCCTAAATGGAAAGAACCAAAAACAAAGCAATATTGTGCGACGAAATTGTAAGCCGTCAGAAAATTCAATAAAAGATGAAATTTGGGTTCGAGAACACGGAAAACAAATATATTGATTCTAGATGTTTTAATTTATCGAGAATAGCTTCCATTTGATATACTATAATAGTTTTTTTTATTAATAGTTTAAATGTAATAAGGGTTTAAAGTGGCAATCATAATTAATAATTGTTTTTAATTGCAAAAATTAGTAAATCGTTTGTTTTTTCAAATAACAAAGATAGGTTTAATACTGAAAACAAAGAGCAAGAAAAAGATACAAACAATTAAAATAAAAGTACGAATTAAATATCATGAATGAAAATAATGACGACAACATTAAAAGAAAGAACAAACATTAGGGAACAAATTTCTTTTTTGATTTGTGATTTGTCACTTACGAAGACAAAAAATAGTCAAAGGCCAAAAACTGTAAAATTAAAATTAAAAAAATTGATATATCAAGCTAGATAACCAATTATTAGCAACCATGGTTTTGATAAAAAAATGATGCGAAAATATTAGGCACACAAACTTGGAACCCAAGAACCAAATGGAATAAGAAAGCTTGAATTGCAAAAAAGGTGGTTAGGAAGTCAAATTGGTATCCTAAATCGCAAGAACCAAAAACAAAGCAATATTGTACGACTAAATTGTAAGCCGTCAGAAAATTGAATAAAAGATGAAATTTAGGTTCGAGAACACGGAAAACTGATATATTGATTCTAGATGTTTTAATTTATCGAGAATAGCTTCCATTTGATATACTATAACAGTTTTTTTGATTCATAGTTTAAATGTAATAAGGGATTAAAGTGGGAATCATAATTAATAATTTTTTTTAATTGCAAAAATTAGTAACTCGCTTGTTTTTTCAAATAACAAAGACAGGTTTAATACTGAAAACAAAGAACAAGAAAAAGATACAAACAATTAAAAGAAAAGTACGAATTAAATATCATGTACGAAAATAATGAAAACAACATTAAAAGAAAGAACAAACTTTAGGGACCAAATTTCTTTTTTGTTTTTTGATTTGTCACTTACGAAAACAAAAAATAGTGAAATGCCAAAAACTTTAAAATTAAAATTCAAAAAATTGATATATCAAGCTAGATAACCAATTATTAGCAACCATGGTTTTGATACCAAATGATGTGAAAATATTAGGCACACAACCTTGGAACCCAAGAACCAAAAGGAATAAGAAAGATTGAATTGCAAAGAAGGTGGTTAGGAAGATCAAATTGGTATCCTAAATGGCAAGAACCCAAAACAAAGCAATATTGTGCGACGAAATTGTAAGCCGTCAGAAAATTCAATAAAAGATGAAATTTGGGTTCGAGAACACGGAAATCTAATATATTGTTTCTATATGTTTTAATTTAACGAGAATAGCTTCCATTTGATATACTATAATAGTTTTTTTGATTCATAGTTTAAATGTAATAAGGGTTTAAAGTGGCAACCATAATTAATAATATTTTTTAATTGCAAAAATTAGTAACTCGCTTGTTTTTTCAAATAACAAAGATAGGTTTAATACTGAAAACAAAGAACAAGAAAAAGATACAAACAATTAAAAGAAAAGTACGAATTAAATATCATGTACGAAAATAATGAAAACAACATTAAAAGAAAGAACAAACTTTAGGGACCAAATTTCTTTTTTGATTTGTGATTTTTCCCTTACGAAAACAAAAAATAGTCAAAGGCCAAAAACTGTAAAATTAAAATTCAAAAAATTGATATATCATGCTAGATAACCAATTATTAGCAACCATGGTTTTGATACCAAATGATGCGAAAATATTAGGCACACAACCTTGGAACCTAAGAACTAAAAGGAATAAGAAAGATTGAATTGCAAAAAAGGTGGTTAGGAAGATCAAATTGGTATCCTAAATGGAAAGAACCAAAAACAAAGCAATATTGTACGGCTAAATTGTAAGAGGTCAGAAAATTGAATAAAAGATGAAATTTGGGTTCGAGAACACGGAAAACTAATATATTGATTCTATATGTTTTAATTTATCGAGAATAGCTTCCATTTGATATACTATAATAGTTTTTTTTATTAATAGTTTAAATGTAATAAGGGTTTAAAGTGGCAATCATAATTAATAATTGTTTTTAATTGCAAAAATTAGTAAATCGTTTGTTTTTTCAAATAACAAAGATAGGTTTAATACTGAAAACAAAGAGCAAGAAAAAGATACAAACAATTAAAATAAATGTACGAATTAAATATCATGAATGAAAATAATGACGACAACATTAAAAGAAAGAACAAACATTAGGGAACAAATTTCTTTTTTGATTTGTGATTTGTCACTTACGAAAACAAAAAATAGGTAAAGGCCAAAAACTATAAAATTAAAATTCAAAAAATTGATATATCAAGCTATATAACCAATTATTAGCAACCATGGTTTTGATACCAAATGATGCGAAAATATTAGGCACACAACCTTGGAACCCAAGAACCAAAACGAATAAGAAAGTTTGAATTGCAAAGAAGGTTGTTAGGAAGATCAAATTGGTATCCTAAATGCCAAGAACCCAAAACAAAGCAATATTGTATGACTAAATTGTAAGCCGTTAGAAAATTGAATAAAAGATGAAATTTAGGTTCGAGAATACGGAAAACTAATATATTGATTCTACATGTTTTAATTTATCGAGAATAGCTTCCATTTGATTCACTATAATAGTTTTTTTGATTCATAGTTTAAATGTAATAAGGGATTAAAGTGACAATCATAATTAATAATTTTTTTTAATTGCAAAAATTAGTAACTCGCTTGTTTTTTCAAATAACAAAGATAGGTTTAATACTGAAAACAAAGAACAAGAGAAAGATACAAACAATTAAAAGAAATGTACGAATTAAATATCATGAATGAAAATAATGACGACAACATTAAAAGAAAGAAGAAACTTTAGGGAACAAATTTCTTTTTTGATTTGTGATTTGTCACTTACGAAAACAAAAAATAGTGAAAGGCCAAAAACTTTAAAATTAAAATTCAAAAAATTGATATATCAAGCTAGATAACCAATTATTAGCAACCGTGGCTTTGATACCAAATGATGCGAAAATATTAGGCATACAAACTTGGAACCCAAGAACTAAATGGAATAAGAAAGATTGAATTGCAAAAAAGGTGGTTAGGAAGATCAAATTGGTATCCTAAATGGCAAGAACCAAAAACAAAGCAATATTGTACGACTAAATTGTAAGCCGTTAGAAAATTGAATAAAAGAAGAAATTTAGGTTCAAGAACATGGAAACCTAATATATTGATTCTAGATGTTTTAATTTATCGAGAATAGCTTCCATTTGATATACCATATTAGTTTTTTTGATTCATAGTTTAAATGTAATAAGGGTTTAAAGTGGCAATCATAATTAATAATTGTTTTTAATTGCAAAAATTAGTAACTCGCTTGTTTTTTCAAATAACAAAGATAAGTTTAATACTAAAAACAAAGAACAAGAAAAAGATACAAACAATTAAAAGAAATGTACGAATTAAATATCATGAATGAAAATAATGACGATAACATTAAAAGAAAGAACAAACTTTAGGGAACAAATTTCTTTTTTGATTTGTGATTTGTCACTTACGAAAACAAAAAATAGTCAAAGGCCAAAAACTGTAAAATTAAAATTAAAAAAATTGATATATCAAGCTAGATAACCAATTATAAGCAACCATGGTTTTGATAAAAAAACGATGCGAAAATATTAGGCATACAAACTTGGAACCCAAGAACCAAATGGAATAAGAAAGATTGAATTGCAAAAAAGGTTGTTAGGAAGAGCAAATAGGTATCCTAAATGGCAAGAACCAAAAACAAAGCAATATTGTACGACTAAATTGTAAGCCGTCAGAAAATTGAATAAAAGATGAAATTTAGGTTCGAGAACACGCAAAACTAATATATTGATTCTAGATGTTTTAATTTAACGAGAATAGCTTCCATTTGATATACTATAATAGTTTTTTCGATTCATAGTTTAAATGTAATAAGGGTTTAAAGTGGCAACCCTAATTAATAATATTTTTTAATTGAAAAAATTAGTAACTCGCTTGTTTTTTCAAATAACAAAGATAGGTTGAAAAATGAAAACAAAGAACAAGAAAAAGATAAAAACAATTAAAAGAAAAGTACGAATTAAATATCATGAACGAAAATAATGACAACAAAATTAAAAGAAAGAACAAACTTTAGGGACCAAATTTCTTTCTTTTGTTTTGTGATTTTTCACTTACGAAAACAAAAAACAATCAATGGCCAAACATTTTAAAATTAAAATCCAAAAAATTGATATATCAAACTAGACAACCAATTATTAGCAACCATTGTTTTGTTACCAAATGATGCGAAAATATTAGGCACACAACCTTGGAACCCAAGAACCAAAAGGAATAAGAAATATTGAATTGCAAAGAAGGTGGTTAGGAAGATCAAATTGGTATCCTAAATGGCAAGAACCAAAAACAAAGCAATATTGTACGACTAAATTGTAAGCCGTCAGAAAATTGAATAAAAGATGAAATTTGGGTTCGAGAACATGGAAACCTAATATATTGATTCTAGATGTTTTAATTTATCGAGAATAGCTTCCATTTGATAAACGATAATATCTTTTTTGATTCATAGTTTAAATGTAATGAGGGTTTAAAGTGGCAATCATAATTAATAATTGTTTTTAATTGCAAAAATTAGTAAATCGCTTGTTTTTTCAAATAACAAAGATAGGTTTAATACTGAAAACAAAGAACAAGAAAAACATACAAACAATTAAAAGAAATGTACGAATTAAATATCATGAATGAAAATAATGACGACATCATTAAAAGAAAGAAGAAACTTTAGGGAACAAATTTCTTTTTTGATTTGTGATTTGTCACTTACGAAAACAAAAAATAGTCAAAGGCCAAAAACTGTAAAATTAAAATTCAAAAAATTGATTTATCAAGCTAGATAACCAATTATTAGCAACCATGGTTTTGATAAAAATTGATGCGAAAATATTAGGCACACAAACTTGGAACCCAAGAACCAAATGGAATAAGAAAGATTGAATTGCAAAAAAGGTGGTTAGGAAGATCAAATTGGTATCCTAAATGGCAAGAACCAAAAACAAAGCAATATTGTACGACTAAATTGTAAGCCGTTAGAAAATTGAATAAAAGATGAAATTTAGGTTCAAGAACATGGAAACCTAATATATTGATTCTAGATGTTTTAATTTATCGAGAATAGCTTCCATTTGATATACCATATTAGTTTTTTTGATTCATAGTTTAAATGTAATAAGGGTTTAAAGTGGCAATCATAATTAATAATTGTTTTTAATTGCAAAAATTAGTAACTCGCTTGTTTTTTCAAATAACAAAGATAGGTTTAATACTGAAAACAAAGAACAAGAAAAAGATACAAACAATTAAAAGAAATGTACGAATTAAATATCAAGAATGAAAATAATGACGACAACATTAAAAGAAAGAAGAAACTTTAGGGAACAAATTTCTTTTTTGTTTTGTGATTTGTCACTTACGAAAACAAAAAATAGTGAAAGGCCAAAAACTTTAAAATTAAAATTCAAAAAATTGATATATCAAGCTAGATAACCAATTATTAGCAACCGTGGCTTTGATACCAAATGATGCGAAAATATTAGGCATACAAACTTGGAACCCAAGAACTAAATGGAATAAGAAAGATTGAATTGCAAAAAAGGTGGTTAGGAAGATCAAATTGGTATCCTAAATGGCAAGAACCAAAAACAAAGCAATATTGTACACTAAATTGTAAGCCGTCAGAAAATTGAATAAAAGATGAAATTCAGGTTCGAGAACACGGAAAACTAATATATTGATTCTAGATGTTTTAATTTATCGAGAATAGCTTTCATTTGATATGCTATAATAGTTTTTTTGATTCATAGTTTAAATGTAATAAGGGTTTAAAGTGGCAATCATAATTAATAATTGTTTTTAATTGCAAAAATTAGTAACTCGCTTGTTTTTTCAAATAACAAAGATAGGTTTAATACTGAAAACAAAGAACAAGAAAAAGATACAAACAATTAAAAGAAATGTACGAATTAAATATCATGAATGAAAATAATGACGATAACATTAAAAGAAAGAACAAACTTTAGGGAACAAATTTCTTTTTTGATTTGTGATTTGTCACTTACGAAAACAAAAAATAGTCAAAGGCCAAAAACTGTAAAATTAAAATTAAAAAAATTGATATATCAAGCTAGATAACCAATTATTAGCAACCATGGTTTTGATAAAAAAATGATGCGAAAATATTAGGCACACAAACTTGGAACCCAAGAACCAAAAGGAATAAGAAAGATTGAATTGCAAAAAAGGTGGTTAGGAAGATCAAATTGGTATCCTAAATGGCAAGAACCAAAAACAAAGCAATATTGTACGACTAAATTGTAAGCCGTCAGAAAATTGAATAAAAGATGAAATTCAGGTTCGAGAACACGGAAAACTAATATATTGATTCTAGATGTTTTAATTTATCGAGAATAGCTTTCATTTGATATGCTATAATAGTTTTTTTGATTCATAGTTTAAATGTAATAAGGGTTTAAAGTGGCAATCATAATTAACAATTGTTTTTAATTGCAAAAATTAGTAACTCGCTTGTTTTTTCAAATAACAAAGATAGGTTTAATACTGAAAACAAAGAACAAGAAAAAGATACAAACAATTAAAAGAAATGTACGAATTAAATATCTTGAATGAAAATAATGACGACATCATTAAAAGAAAGAAGAAACTTTAGGGAACAAATTTCTTTTTTGATTTGTGATTTGTCACTTACGAAAACAAAAAATAGTCAAAGGCCAAAAACTGTAAAATTAAAATTAAAAAAATTGATATATTAAGCTAGATAACCAATTATTAGCAACCATGGTTTTGATAAAAAAATGATGCGAAAATATTAGGCACACAAACTTCGAACCCAAGAACCAAAAGGAATAAGAAAGATTGAATTGCAAAAAAGGTGGTTAGGAAGATCAAATTGGTATCCTAAATCGGAAGAACCAAAATCAAAGCAATATTGTACGACTAAATTGAAAGCCGTCAGAAAATTGAATAAAAGATGAAATTTAGGTTCGAGAACACGGAAAACTAATAAATTGATTCTAGATGTTTTAATTTATCGAGAATAGCTTCCATTTGATATACTATAATAGTTTTTTTGATTCATAGTTAAAATGTAATAAGGGTTTAAAGTGGCAACCATAATTAATAATTGTTTTTAATTGCAAAAATTAGTAACTCGCTTGTTTTTTCAAATAACAAAGATAGGTTTAATACTGAAAACAAAGAACAAGAAAAAGATACAAACAATTAAAAGAAATGTACGAATTAAATATCATGAAAGAAAATAATGACGACAACATTAAAAGAAAGAACAAACTTTAGGGAACAAATTTCTTTTTTGATTTGGATTTGTCACTTACGAAAACAAAAAATAGTGAAAGGCCAAAAACATTAAAATTAAAATTCAAAAAATTGATATATCAAGCTAGATAACCAATTATTAGCAACCATGGTTTTGATTCCAAATGATGCGAAAATATTAGGCACACAACCTTGGAACCCAAGAACCAAAAGGAATAAGAAAGATTCAATTGAAAAGAAGGTGGTTAGGAAGATCAAATTGGTATCCTAAATGGCAAGAACCAAAAACAAAGCAATATTGTGCGATGAAATTGTAAGCCGTCAGAAAATTCAATAAAAGATGAAATTTGGTTTCGAGAACGCGGAAATGTAATATATTGTTTCTATATGTTTTAATATATCGAGAATAGCTTCCATTTGATATACTATAATAGTTTTTTCGATTCATAGTTTAAATGTAATAAGGGTTTAAAGTGGCAACCATAATTAATAATTGTTTTTAATTGCAAAAATTAGTAACTCGCTTGTTTTTTCAAATAACAAAGATAGGTTTAATACTGAAAACAAAGAACAAGAAAAAGATACAAACAATTAAAAGAAATGTACGAATTAAATATCATGAAAGAAAATAATGACGACAACATTAAAAGAAAGAACAAACTTTAGGGAACAAATTTATTTTTTGATTTGTGATTTGTCACTTACGAAAACAAAAAATAGTCAAAGGCCAAAAACTGTAAAATTAAAATTCAAAAATTGATATATCAAGCTAGATAACCAATTATTAGCAACCCTTGTTTTGTTACCAAATGATGCGAAAATATTAGGCACACAACCTTGGAACCCAAGAACCAAAAGGAATAAGAAAGATTGAATTGCAAAGAAGGTGGTTAGGAAGATCAAATTGGTATCCTAAATGGCAAGAACCAAAAACAAAGCAATATTGTACGACGAAATTGTAAGTCGTCAGAAAATTGAATAAAAGATGAAATTTGGGTTCGAGAACACGGAAACCTAATATATTGATTCTAGATGTTTTAATTTATCGAGAATAGCTTCCATTTGATATACCATAATAGTTTTTTTGATTCATAGTTTAAATGTAATAAGGGTTTAAAGTGGCAATCATAATTAATAATTGTTTTTAATTGCAAAAATTAGTAAATCGCTTGTTTTTTCAAATAACAAAGATAGGTTTAATACTGAAAACAAAGAACAAGAAAAACATACAAACAATTAAAAGAAATGTACGAATTAAATATCATGAATGAAAATAATGACGACATCATTAAAAGAAAGAAGAAACTTTTGGGAACAAATTTCTTTTTTGATTTGTGATTTGTCACTTACGAAAACAAAAAATAGTCAAAGGCCAAAAACTGTAAAATTAAAATTAAAAAAATTGATATATCAAGCTAGATAACCAATTATTAGCAACAATGGTTTTGATAAAAAAATGATGCGAAAATATTAGGCATACAAACTTGGAACCCAAGAACCAAATGGAATAAGAAAGATTGAATTGCAAAAAAGGTGGTTAGGAAGATCAAATTGGTATCCTAAATGGCAAGAACCAAAAACAAAGCAATATTGTACACTAAATTGTAAGCCGTTAGAAAATTGAATAAAAGATGAAATTTAGGTTCGAGAACACGGAAAACTAATATATTGATTCTAGATGTTTTAATTTATCGAGAATAGCTTACATTTGATATACTATAATAGTTTTTTTGATTCATAGTTTAAATCTAATAAGGGATTAAAGTGGCAATCATAATTAATAATTGTTTTTAATTGCAAAAATTAGTAACTCGCTTGTTTTTTCAAATAACCAAGATAGGTTTAATACTGAAAACAAAGAACATGAAAAAGATACAAACAATTAAAAGAAATGAACGAATTAAATATCATGAAAGAAAATAATGACGACAACATTAAAAGAAAGAACAAACTTTAGGGAACAAATTTCTTTTTTGATTTGTGATTTGTTACTTTAGAAAACAAAAAATAGTCAAAGGCCAAAAACTTTAAAATTAAAATTCAAAAATTGATATATCAAGCTAGATAAGCAATTATTAGCAACCCTTGTTTTGTTACCAAATGATGCGAAAATATTAGGCACACAACCTTGGAACCCAAGAACCAAAAGGAATAAGAAAGATTGAATTGCAAAGAAGGTGGTTAGGAAGATCAAATTGGTATCCTAAATGCCAAGAACCAAAAACAAAGCAATATTGTACGACGAAATTGTAAGTCGTCAGAAAATTGAATAAAAGATGAAATTTGGGTTCGAGAACACGGAAACCTAATATATTGATTCTAGATGTTTAAATTTATCGAGAATAGCTTCCATTTGATATACCATAATAGTTTTTTTGATTCATAGTTTAAATGTAATAAGGGTTTAAAGTGGCAATCATAATTAATAATTGTTTTTAATTGCAAAAATTAGTAAATCGCTTGTTTTTTCAAATAACAAAGATAGGTTTAATACTGAAAACAAAGAACAAGAAAAACATACAAACAATTAAAAGAAATGTACGAATTAAATATCATGAATGAAAATAATGACGACATCATTAAAAGAAAGAAGAAACTTTTGGGAACAAATTTCTTTTTTGATTTGTGATTTGTCACTTACGAAAACAAAAAATAGTCAAAGGCCAAAAACTGTAAAATTAAAATTAAAAAAATTGATATATCAAGCTAGATAACCAATTATTAGCAACAATGGTTTTGATAAAAAAATGATGCGAAAATATTAGGCATACAAACTTGGAACCCAAGAACCAAATGGAATAAGAAAGATTGAATTGCAAAAAAGGTGGTTAGGAAGATCAAATTGGTATCCTAAATGGCAAGAACCAAAAACAAAGCAATATTGTACACTAAATTGTAAGCCGTTAGAAAATTGAATAAAAGATGAAATTTAATTTCGAGAACACGGAAAACTAATATATTGATTCTAGATGTTTTAATTTATCGAGAATAGCTTACATTTGATATACTATAATAGTTTTTTTGATTCATAGTTTAAATCTAATAAGGGATTAAAGTGGCAATCATAATTAATAATTGTTTTTAATTGCAAAAATTAGTAACTCGCTGCTTTTTTCAAATAACCAAGATAGGTTTAATACTGAAAACAAAGAACAAGAAAAAGATACAAACAATTAAAAGAAATGTACGAATTAAATATCATGAAAGAAAATAATGACGACAACATTAAAAGAAAGAAGAAACTTTTGGGAACAAATTTCTTTTTTGATTTGTGATTTGTCACTTACGAAAACAAAAAATAGCCAAAGGCCAAAAACTGTAAAATTAAAATTAAAAAAATTGATATATCAAGCTAGATAACCAATTATTAGCAACCATGGTTTTGATAAAAAAATGATGCGAAAATATTAGGCATACAAACTTGGAACCCAAGAACCAAATGGAATAAGAAAGATTGAATTGTAAAAAAGGTGGTTAGGAAGATCCAATTGGTATCCTAAATGGCAAGAACCAAAAACAAAGCAATATTGTACACTAAATTGTAAGCCGTCAGAAAATTGAATAAAAGATGAAATTTAGGTTCGAGAACACGAAAAACTAATATATTGATTCTAGATGTTTTAATTTATCGAGAATAGCTTACATTTGATATACTATAATAGTTTTTTTGATTCATAGTTTAAATGTAATAAGGGATTAAAGTGGCAATCATAATTAATAATTGTTTTTAATTGCAAAAATTAGTAACTCGCTTGTTTTTTCAAATAACAAAGATAGGTTTAATACTGAAAACAAAGAACAAGAAAAATATACAAACAATTAAAAGAAATGTACGAATTAAATATCATGAATGAAAATAATGACAACAACATTAAAAGAAAGAAAAAATTTTAGGGAACAAATTTCCTTTTTGTTTTGTGATTTGTCACTTACGAAAACAAAAAATAGTGAAAGGCCAAAAACTTTAAAATTAAAATTCAAAAAATTGATATATCAAGCTAGATAACCAATTATTAGCAACCATGGTTTTGATACCAAATGATGCGAAAATATTAGGCACACAACCTTGGAACCCAAGAACCAAAAGGAATAAGAAAGATTGAATTGCAAAGAAGGCGGTTAGGAAAATCAAATTGGTATCCTAAATGGCAAGAACCAAAAACAAAGCAATATTGTGCGATGAAATTGTAAGCCGTCAGAAAATTCAATAAAAGATGAAATTTGGGTTCGAGAACACGGAAAACTAATATATTGATTCTATATGTTTTAATTTATCGAGAATAGCTTCCATTTGATATACTATAATAGTTTTTTCGATTCATAGTTTAAATGTAATAAGGGTTTAAAGTGGCAACCATAATTAATAATATTTTTTGATTGCAAAAATTAGTAACTCGCTTGTTTTTTCAAATAACAAAGATATGTTGAAAACTGAAAACAAAGAACAAGAAAAAGATAAAAACAATTAAAAGAAAAGTACGAATTAAATATCATGAACGAAAATAATTACAACAACATTAAAAGAAAGAAGAAACTTTAGGGACCTAATTTCTTTCTTTTGTTTTGTGATTTTTCACTTACGAAAACAAAAACAATCAATGGCCAAACACTTTAAAATTAAAATCCAAAAAATTGATATATCAAGCTAGACAACCAATTATTAGCAACCATTATTTTGATACCAAATGATGCGAAAATATTAGGCACACAACCTTGGAACCCAAGAACCAAAAGGAATAAGAAAGATTGAATTGCAAAGAAGGTGGTTAGGAAGATCAAATTGGTATCTTAAATGGCAAGAAACAAAAACAAAGCAATATTGTACGACTCAATTGTAAGACGTTAGAAAATTGAATAAAATATGAAATTTGGGTTCGAGAACACGGAAACCTAATATATTGATTCTAGATGTTTTAATTTATCGAGAATAGCTTCCATTTGATATACCATAATATTTTTTTTGATTCATAGTTTAAATGTAATAAGTGTTTAAAGTGGCCATCATAATTAATAATTGTTTTTAATTGCAAAAATTAGTAACTCGCTTGTTTTTTCAAATAACAAAGATAGGTTTAATACTGAAAACAAAGAACAAGAAAAAGATAAAAACAATTAAAAGAAATGTACGAATTAAATATCCTGAATGAAAATAATGACGACAACATTAAAAGAAAGAACAAACTTTAGGGAACAAATTTCTTTTTTGATTTGTGATTTGTCACTTACGAAAACAAAAAATAGTCAAAGGCCAAAAACTGTAAAATTAAAATTAAAAAAATTGATATATCAAGCTAGATAACCAATTATTAGCAACCATGGTTTTGATAAAAAAAATGATGCGAAAATATTAGGCACACAAACATGGAACCCAAGAACCAAATGGAATAAGAAAGATTGAATTGCAAAGAAGGTGGTTAGGAAGATCAAATTGGTATCCTAAATGGCAAGAACCAAAAACAAAGCAATATTGTACGACTAAATTGTAAGCCGTCAGAAAATTGAATAAAAGATGAAATTTGGGTTCGAGAACACGGAAACCTAATATATTGATTCTAGATGTTTTAATTTATCGACAATAGCTTCCATTTGATATACGATAATAGTTTTTTTGATTCATAGTTTAAATGTAATAAGGGTTTAAAGTGGCAATCATAATTAATAATTGTTTTTAATTGCAAAAATTAGTAAATCGCTTGTTTTTTCAAATAACAAAGATAGGTTTAATACTGAAAACAAAGAACAAGAAAAACATACAAACAATTAAAAGAAATGTACGAATTAAATATCATGAATGAAAATAATGACGACATCATTAAAAGAAAGAAGAAACTTTAGGGAACAAATTTCTTTTTTGATTTGTTATTTGTCACTTACGAAAACAAAAAATAGTCAAAGGCCAAAAACTGTAAAATTAAAATTAAAAAAATTGATATATCAAGCTAGATAACCAATTATTAGCAACCATGGTTTTGATAAAAAAATCATGCGAAAATATTAGGCACACAAACTTGGAACCCAAGAACCAAATGGAATAAGAAAGATTGAATTGCAAAAAAGGTGGTTAGGAAGATCAAATTGGTATCCTAAATGGCAAGAACCAAAAACAAAGAAATATTGTACGACTAAATTGTAAGCCGTCAGAAAATTGAATAAAAGATGAAATTTAGGTTCGAGAACACGGAAAACTAATATATTGATTCTAGATGTTTTAATTTATCGAGAATAGCTTCCATTTGATATACCATAATAGTTTTTTTGATTCATAGTTTAAATGTAATAAGGGATTAAAGTGGCAATCATAATTAATAATTGTTTTTAATTGCAAAAATTAGTAACTCGCTTGTTTTTTCAAATAACAAAGATAGGTTTAATACTGAAAACAAAGAACAAGAAAAAGATACAAACAATTAAAAGAAATGTACGAATTAAATATCAAGAATGAAAATAATGACGACAACATTAAAAGAAAGAAGAAACTTTAGGGAACAAATTTCTTTTTTGTTTTGTGATTTGTCACTTACGAAAACAAAAAATAGTGAAAGGCCAAAAACTTTAAAATTAAAATTCAAAAAATTGATATATCAAGCTAGATTACCAATTATTAGCAACCGTGGCTTTGATACCAAATGATGCGAAAATATTAGGCAAACAAACTTGGAACCCAAGAACCAAATGGAATAAGAAAGATTGAATTGCAAAAAAGGTGGTTAGGAAGATCAAATTGGTATCCTAAATGGCAAGAACCAAAAACAAAGCAATATTGTACACTAAATTGTAAGCCGTCAGAAAATTGAATAAAAGATGAAATTTAGGTTCGAGAACACGGAAAACTAATATATTGATTCTAGATGTTTTAATATATCGAGAATAGCGTACATTTGATATACTATAATAGTTTTTTTGATTCATAGTTTAAATGTAATAAGGGATTAAAGTGGCAATCATAATTAATAATTGTTTTTAATTGCAAAAATTAGTAACTCGCTTGTTTTTTCAAATAACAAAGATAGGTTTAATACTGAAAACAAAGAACAAGAAAAAGATACAAACAATTAAAAGAAATGTACGAATTAAATATCATGAATGAAAATAATGACAACAACATTAAAAGAAAGAAGAAATTTTAGGGAACAAATTTCCTTTTTGTTTTGTGATTTGTCACTTACGAAAACAAAAAATAGTGAAAGGCCAAAAACTTTAAAATTAAAATTCAAAAAATTGATATATCAAGCTAGATAACCAATTATTAGCAACCATGGTTTTGATACCAAATGATGCGAAAATATTAGGCACACAACCTTGGAACCCAAGAACCAAAAGGAATAAGAAAGATTGAATTGCAAAGAAGGCGGTTAGGAAAATCAAATTGGTATCCTAAATGGCAAGAACCAAAAACAAAGCAATATTGTGCGATGAAATTGTAAGCCGTCAGAAAATTCAATAAAAGATGAAATTTGGGTTCGAGAACACGGAAAACTAATATATTGATTCTATATGTTTTAATTTATCGAGAATAGCTTCCATTTGATATACTATAATAGTTTTTTCGATTCATAGTTTAAATGTAATAAGGGTTTAAAGTGGCAACCATAATTAATAATATTTTTTGATTGCAAAAATTAGTAACTCGCTTGTTTTTTCAAATAACAAAGATATGTTGAAAACTGAAAACAAAGAACAAGAAAAAGATAAAAACAATTAAAAGAAAAGTACGAATTAAATATCATGAACGAAAATAATTACAACAACATTAAAAGAAAGAAGAAACTTTAGGGACCTAATTTCTTTCTTTTGTTTTGTGATTTTTCACTTACGAAAACCAAAAACAATCAATGGCCAAACACTTTAAAATTAAAATCCAAAAAATTGATATATCAAGCTAGACAACCAATTATTAGCAACCATTATTTTGATACCAAATGATGCGAAAATATTAGGCACACAACCTTGGAACCCAAGAACCAAAAGGAATAAGAAAGATTGAATTGCAAAGAAGGTGGTTAGGAAGATCAAATTGGTATCTTAAATGGCAAGAAACAAAAACAAAGCAATATTGTACGACTCAATTGTAAGACGTTAGAAAATTGAATAAAATATGAAATTTGGGTTCGAGAACACGGAAACCTAATATATTGATTCTAGATGTTTTAATTTATCGAGAATAGCTTCCATTTGATATACCATAATATTTTTTTTGATTCATAGTTTAAATGTAAAAAGTGTTTAAAGTGGCCATCATAATTAATAATTGTTTTTAATTGCAAAAATTAGTAACTCGCTTGTTTTTTCAAATAACAAAGATAGGTTTAATACTGAAAACAAAGAACAAGAAAAAGATAAAAACAATTAAAAGAAATGTACGAATTAAATATCCTGAATGAAAATAATGACGACAACATTAAAAGAAAGAACAAACTTTAGGGAACAAATTTCTTTTTTGATTTGTGATTTGTCACTTACGAAAACAAAAAATAGTCAAAGGCCAAAAACTGTAAAATTAAAATTAAAAAAATTGATATATCAAGCTAGATAACCAATTATTAGCAACCATGGTTTTGATAAAAAAAATGATGCGAAAATATTAGGCACACAAACATGGAACCCAAGAACCAAATGGAATAAGAAAGATTGAATTGCAAAAAAGGTGGTTAGGAAGATCCAATTGGTATCCTAAATGGCAAGAACCAAAAACAAAGCAATATTGTACACTAAATTGTAAGCCGTCAGAAAATTGAATAAAAGATGAAATTTAGGTTCGAGAACACGAAAAACTAATATATTGATTCTAGATGTTTTAATTTATCGAGAATAGCTTACATTTGATATACTATAATAGTTTTTTTGATTCATAGTTTAAATGTAATAAGGGATTAAAGTGGCAATCATAATTAATAATTGTTTTTAATTGCAAAAATTAGTAACTCGCTTGTTTTTTTAAATAACAAAGATAGGTTTAATACTGAAAACAAAGAACAAGAAAAATATACAAACAATTAAAAGAAATGTACGAATTAAATATCATGAATGAAAATAATGACAACAACATTAAAAGAAAGAAGAAATTTTAGGGAACAAATTTCCTTTTTGTTTTGTGATTTGTCACTTACGAAAACAAAAAATAGTGAAAGGCCAAAAACTTTAAAATTAAAATTCAAAAAATTGATATATCAAGCTAGATAACCAATTATTAGCAACCATGGTTTTGATACCAAATGATGCGAAAATATTAGGCACACAACCTTGGAACCCAAGAACCAAAAGGAATAAGAAAGATTGAATTGCAAAGAAGGCGGTTAGGAAAATCAAATTGGTATCCTAAATGGCAAGAACCAAAAACAAAGCAATATTGTGCGATGAAATTGTAAGCCGTCAGAAAATTCAATAAAAGATGAAATTTGGGTTCGAGAACACGGAAAACTAATATATTGATTCTATATGTTTTAATTTATCGAGAATAGCTTCCATTTGATATACTATAATAGTTTTTTCGATTCATAGTTTAAATGTAATAAGGGTTTAAAGTGGCAACCATAATTAATAATATTTTTTGATTGCAAAAATTAGTAACTCGCTTGTTTTTTCAAATAACAAAGATATGTTGAAAACTGAAAACAAAGAACAAGAAAAAGATAAAAACAATTAAAAGAAAAGTACGAATTAAATATCATGAACGAAAATAATTACAACAACATTAAAAGAAAGAAGAAACTTTAGGGACCTAATTTCTTTCTTTTGTTTTGTGATTTTTCACTTACGAAAACCAAAAACAATCAATGGCCAAACACTTTAAAATTAAAATCCAAAAAATTGATATATCAAGCTAGACAACCAATTATTAGCAACCATTATTTTGATACCAAATGATGCGAAAATATTAGGCACACAACCTTGGAACCCAAGAACCAAAAGGAATAAGAAAGATTGAATTGCAAAGAAGGTGGTTAGGAAGATCAAATTGGTATCTTAAATGGCAAGAAACAAAAACAAAGCAATATTGTACGACTCAATTGTAAGACGTTAGAAAATTGAATAAAATATGAAATTTGGGTTCGAGAACACGGAAACCTAATATATTGATTCTAGATGTTTTAATTTATCGAGAATAGCTTCCATTTGATATACCATAATATTTTTTTTGATTCATAGTTTAAATGTAAAAAGTGTTTAAAGTGGCCATCATAATTAATAATTGTTTTTAATTGCAAAAATTAGTAACTCGCTTGTTTTTTCAAATAACAAAGATAGGTTTAATACTGAAAACAAAGAACAAGAAAAAGATAAAAACAATTAAAAGAAATGTACGAATTAAATATCCTGAATGAAAATAATGACGACAACATTAAAAGAAAGAACAAACTTTAGGGAACAAATTTCTTTTTTGATTTGTGATTTGTCACTTACGAAAACAAAAAATAGTCAAAGGCCAAAAACTGTAAAATTAAAATTAAAAAAATTGATATATCAAGCTAGATAACCAATTATTAGCAACCATGGTTTTGATAAAAAAAATGATGCGAAAATATTAGGCACACAAACATGGAACCCAAGAACCAAATGGAATAAGAAAGATTGAATTGCAAAGAAGGTGGTTAGGAAGATCAAATTGGTATCCTAAATGGCAAGAACCAAAAACAAAGCAATATTGTACGACTAAATTGTAAGCCGTCAGAAAATTGAATAAAAGATGAAATTTGGGTTCGAGAACACGGAAACCTAATATATTGATTCTAGATGTTTTAATTTATCGACAATAGCTTCCATTTGATATACGATAATAGTTTTTTTGATTCATAGTTTAAATGTAATAAGGGTTTAAAGTGGCAATCATAATTAATAATTGTTTTTAATTGCAAAAATTAGTAAATCGCTTGTTTTTTCAAATAACAAAGATAGGTTTAATACTGAAAACAAAGAACAAGAAAAACATACAAACAATTAAAAGAAATGTACGAATTAAATATCATGAATGAAAATAATGACGACATCATTAAAAGAAAGAAGAAACTTTAGGGAACAAATTTCTTTTTTGATTTGTTATTTGTCACTTACGAAAACAAAAAATAGTCAAAGGCCAAAAACTGTAAAATTAAAATTAAAAAAATTGATATATCAAGCTAGATAACCAATTATTAGCAACCATGGTTTTGATAAAAAAATCATGCGAAAATATTAGGCACACAAACTTGGAACCCAAGAACCAAATGGAATAAGAAAGATTGAATTGCAAAAAAGGTGGTTAGGAAGATCAAATTGGTATCCTAAATGGCAAGAACCAAAAACAAAGAAATATTGTACGACTAAATTGTAAGCCGTCAGAAAATTGAATAAAAGATGAAATTTAGGTTCGAGAACACGGAAAACTAATATATTGATTCTACATGTTTTAATTTATCGAGAATAGCTTCCATTTGATATACCATAATAGTTTTTTTGATTCATAGTTTAAATGTAATAAGGGATTAAAGTGGCAATCATAATTAATAATTGTTTTTAATTGCAAAAATTAGTAACTCGCTTGTTTTTTCAAATAACAAAGATAGGTTTAATACTGAAAACAAAGAACAAGAAAAAGATACAAACAATTAAAAGAAATGTACGAATTAAATATCAAGAATGAAAATAATGACGACAACATTAAAAGAAAGAAGAAACTTTAGGGAACAAATTTCTTTTTTGTTTTGTGATTTGTCACTTACGAAAACAAAAAATAGTGAAAGGCCAAAAACTTTAAAATTAAAATTCAAAAAATTGATATATCAAGCTAGATTACCAATTATTAGCAACCGTGGCTTTGATACCAAATGATGCGAAAATATTAGGCAAAAAAACTTGGAACCCAAGAACCAAATGGAATAAGAAAGATTGAATTGCAAAAAAGGTGGTTAGGAAGATCAAATTGGTATCCTAAATGGCAAGAACCAAAAACAAAGCAATATTGTACACTAAATTGTAAGCCGTCAGAAAATTGAATAAAAGATGAAATTTAGGTTCGAGAACACGGAAAACTAATATATTGATTCTAGATGTTTTAATATATCGAGAATAGCGTACATTTGATATACTATAATAGTTTTTTTGATTCATAGTTTAAATGTAATAAGGGATTAAAGTGGCAATCATAATTAATAATTGTTTTTAATTGCAAAAATTAGTAACTCGCTTGTTTTTTCAAATAACAAAGATAGGTTTAATACTGGAAACAAAGAACAAGAAAAAGATACAAACAATTAAAAGAAATGTACGAATTAAATATCATGAATGAAAATAATGACAACAACATTAAAAGAAAGAAGAAATTTTAGGGAACAAATTTCCTTTTTGTTTTGTGATTTGTCACTTACGAAAACAAAAAATAGTGAAAGGCCAAATACTTTAAAATTAAAATTCAAAAAATTGATATATCAAGCTAGATAATCAATTATTAGCAACCATGGTTTTGATAAAAAAATGATGCGAAAATATTAGGCACAGAAACTTGGAACCCAAGAACCAAAAGGAATAAGAAAGATTGAATTGCAAAGAAGGTGGTTAGGAAGATCAAATTGGTATCCTAAATGGCAAGAACCCAAAACAAAGCAATATTGTGCGATGAAATTGTAAGCCGTCAAAAAATTCAATAAAAGATGAAATTTGGGTTCGAGAACACGGAAATCTAATATATTGTTTCTATATGTTTTAATTTATCGAGAATAGCTTCCATTTGATATACTATAATAGTTTTTTCGATTCATAGTTTAAATGTAATAAGGGTTTAAAGTGGCAACCATAATTAATAATATTTTTTAATTGCAAAAATTAGTAACTCGCTTGTTTTTTCAAATAACAAAGATATGTTGAAAACTGAAAACAAAGAACAAGAAAAAGATAAAAACAATTAAAAGAAAAGTACGAATTAAATATCATGAACGAAAATAATGACAACAACATTAAAAGAAAGAAGAAACTTTAGGGACCTAATTTCTTTATTTTGTTTTGTGATTTTTCACTTACGAAAACAAAAAACAATCAATGGCCAAACACTTTAAAATTAAAATCCAAAAAATTGATATATCAAGCTAGAAAACCAATTATTAGCAACCATTGTTTTGATACCAAATGATGCGAAAATATTAGGCACACAACCTTGGAACCCAAGAACCAAAAGGAATAAGAAAGATTGAATTGCAAAGAAGGTGGTTAGGAAGATCAAATTGGTATCCTAAATGGCAAGAACCAAAAACAAAGCAATATTGTACGACTAAATTGTAAGCCGTCAGAAAATTGAATAAAAGATGAAATTTGGGTTCGAGAACACGGAAATCTAATATATTGTTTCTATATGTTTTAATTTATCGAGAATAGCTTCCATTTGATATACTATAATAGTTTTTTCGATTCATAGTTTAAATGTAATAAGGGTTTAAAGTGGCAACCATAATTAATAATATTTTTTAATTGCAAAAATTAGTAACTCGCTTGTTTTTTCAAATAACAAAGATATGTTGAAAACTGAAAACAAAGAACAAGAAAAAGATAAAAACAATTAAAAGAAAAGTACGAATTAAATATCATGAACGAAAATAATGACAACAACATTAAAAGAAAGAAGAAACTTTAGGGACCTAATTTCTTTATTTTGTTTTGTGATTTTTCACTTACGAAAACAAAAAAACAATCAATGGCCAAACACTTTAAAATTAAAATCCAAAAAATTGATATATCAAGCTAGAAAACCAATTATTAGCAACCATTGTTTTGATACCAAATGATGCGAAAATATTAGGCACACAACCTTGGAACCCAAGAACCAAAAGGAATAAGAAAGATTGAATTGCAAAGAAGGTGGTTAGGAAGATCAAATTGGTATCCTAAATGGCAAGAACCAAAAACAAAGCAATATTGTACGACTAAATTGTAAGCCGTCAGAAAATTGAATAAAAGATGAAATTTAGGTTCGAGAACACGGAAAACTAATATATTGATTCTAGATGTTTTAATTTAACGAGAATAGCTTCCATTTGATATACTATAATAGTTTTTTCGATTCATAGTTTAAATGTAATAAGGGTTTAAAGTGGCAACCATAATTAATAATATTTTTTAATTGCAAAAATTAGTAACTCGCTTGTTTTTTCAAATAACAAAGATATGTTGAAAACTGAAAACAAAGAACAAGAAAAAGATAAAAACAATTAAAAGAAAAGTACGAATTAAATATCATGAACGAAAATAATGACAACAACATTAAAAGAAAGAAGAAACTTTAGGGACCAAATTTCTTTCTTTTGTTTTGTGATTTTTCACTTACGAAAACAAAAAACAATCAATGGCCAAACACTTTAAAATTAAAATCCAAAAAATTGATATATCAAGCTAGACAACCAATTATTAGCAACCATTGTTTTGATACCAAATGATGCGAAAATATTAGGCACACAACCTTGGAACCCAAGAACCAAAAGGAATAAGTAAGATTGAATTGCAAAGAAGGTGGTTAGGAAGATCAAATTGGTAACTTAAATGGCAAGAACCAAAAACAAAGCAATATTGTATGACTCAATTGTAAGACGTTAGAAAATTGAATAAAAGATGAAATTTGGGTTCGAGAACACGGAAACCTAATATATTGATTCTAGATGTTTTAATTTATCGAGAATAGCTTCCATTTGATATACCATAATAGTTTTTTTGATTCATAGTTTAAATGTAATAAGGGTTTAAAGTGGCAATCATAATTAATAATTGTTTTTAATTGCAAAAATTAGTAACTCGCTTGTTTTTTCAAATAACAAAGATAGGTTTAATACTGAAAACAAAGAACAAGAAAAACATACAAACAATTAAAAGAAATGTACGAATTAAATATCATGAATGAAAATAATGACAACATCATTAAAAGAAAGAACAAACTTTAGGGAACAAATTTCTTTTTTGATTTGTGATTTGTCACTTACGAAAACAAAAAATAGTCAAAGGCCAAAAACTGTAAAATTAAAATTAAAAAAATTGATATATTAAGCTAGATAACCAATTATTAGCAACCATGGTTTTGATAAAAAAATGATGCGAAAATATTAGGCACACAAACTTCGAACCCAAGAACCAAAAGGAATAAGAAAGATTGAATTGCAAAAAAGGTGGTTAGGAAGATCAAATTGGTATCCTAAATCGGAAGAACCAAAAACAAAGCAATATTGTACGACTAAATTGAAAGCCGTCAGAAAATTGAATAAAAGATGAAATTTAGGTTCGAGAACACGGAAAACTAATAAATTGATTCTAGATGTTTTAATTTATCGAGAATAGCTTCCATTTGATATACTATAATAGTTTTTTTGATTCATAGTTTAAATGTAATAAGGGATTAAAGTGGCAATCATAATTAATAATTGTTTTTAATTGTAAAAATTAGTAACTCGCTTGTTTTTTCAAATAACAAAGATAGGTTTAATACTGAAAACAAAGAACAAGAAAAAGATACAAACAATTAAAAGAAATGTACGAATTAAATATCAAGAATGAAAATAATGACGACAACATTAAAAGAAAGAAGAAACTTTAGGGAACAAATTTCTTTTTTGTTTTGTGATTTGTCACTTACGAAAACAAAAAATAGTGAAAGGCCAAAAACTTTAAAATTAAAATTCAAAAAATTGATATATCAAGCTAGATAACCAATTATTAGCAACCGTGGCTTTGATACCAAATGATGCGAAAATATTAGGCATACAAACTTGGAACCCAAGAACTAAATGGAATAAGAAAGATTGAATTGCAAAAAAGGTGGTTAGGAAGATCAAATTGGTATCCTAAATGGCAAGAACCAAAAACAAAGAAATATTGTACACTAAATTGTAAGCCGTCAGAAAATTGAATAAAAGATGAAATTTAGGTTCGAGAACACGGAAAACTAATATATTGATTCTAGATGTTTTAATTTATCGAGAATAGCTTCCATTTGATATACTATAATAGTTTTTTTGATTCATAGTTTAAATGTAATAAGGGATTAAAGTGGCAATCATAATTAATAATTGTTTTTAATTGCAAAAATTAGTAACTCGCTTGTTTTTTCAAATAACAAAGATAGGTTTAATACTGAAAACAAAGAACAAGAAAAAGATACAAACAATTAAAAGAAATGTACGAATTAAATATCAAGAATGAAAATAATGACGACAACATTAAAAGAAAGAAGAAACTTTAGGGAACAAATTTCTTTTTTGTTTTGTGATTTGTCACTTACGAAAACAAAAAATAATGAAAGGCCAAAAACTTTAAAATTAAAATTCAAAAAATTGATATATCAAGCTATATAACCAATTATTAGCAACCGTGGCTTTGATACCAAATGATGCGAAAATATTAGGCATACAAACTTGGAACCCAAGAACCAAATGGAATAAGAAAGATTGAATTGCAAAAAAGGTGGTTAGGAAGATCAAATTGGTATCCTAAATGGCAAGAACCAAAAACAAAGCAATATTGTACACTAAATTGTAAGCCGTCAGAAAATTGAATAAAAGATGAAATTTAGGTTCGAGAACACGGAAAACTAATATATTGATTCTAGATGTTTTAATTTATCGAGAATAGCTTACATTTGATATACTATAATAGTTTTTTTGATTCATAGTTTAAATGTAATAAGGGATTAAAGTGGCAATCATAATTAATAATTGTTTTTAATTGCAAAAATTAGTAACTAGCTTGTTTTTTCAAATAACAAAGATAGGTTTAATACTGAAAACAAAGAACAAGAAAAAGATACAAACAATTAAAAGAAATGTACGAATTAAATATCATGAATGAAAATAATGACAACAACATTAAAAGAAAGAAGAAATTTTAGGGAACAAATTTCCTTTTTGTTTTGTGATTTGTCACTTACGAAAACAAAAAATAGTGAAAGGCCAAATACTTTAAAATTAAAATTCAAAAAATTGATATATCAAGCTAGATAATCAATTATTAGCAACCATGGTTTTGATAAAAAAATGATGCGAAAATATTAGGCACACAAACTTGGAACCCAAGAACCAAATGGAATAAGAAAGATTGAATTGCAAAGAAGGTGGTTAGGAAGATCAAATTGGTATCCTAACTGGCAAGAACCCAAAACAAAGCAATATTGTGCGATGAAATTGTAAGCCGTCAGAAAATTCAATAAAATATGAAATTTGGGTTCGAGAACACGGAAATCTAATATATTGTTTCTATATGTTTTAATTTATTGAGAATAGCTTCCATTTGATATACTATAATAGTTTTTTCGATTCATAGTTTAAATGTAATAAGGGTTTAAAGTGGCAACCATAATTAATAATATTTTTTAATTGCAAAAATTAGTAACTCGCTTGTTTTTCCAAATAACAAAGATAGGTTGAAAATAGAAAACAAAGAACAAGAAAAAGATAAAAACAATTAAAAGAAAAGTACGAATTAAACATCATGAACGAAAATAATGACAATAACATTAAAAGAAAGAAGAAACTTTAGGGACCTAATTTCTTTCTTTTGTTTTGTGATTTTTCACTTACGAAAACAAAAAACAATCAATGGCCAAACACTTTAAAATTAAAATCCAAAAAATTGATATATCAAGCTAGACAACCAATTATTAGCAACCATTGTTTTGATACCAAATGATGCGAAAATATTAGGCACACAACCTTGGAACCCAAGAACCAAAAGGAATAAGAAAGATTGAATTGCAAAGAAGGTGGTTAGGAAGATCAAATTGGTATCCTAAATGGCAAGAACCAAAAACAAAGCAATATTGTACGACTAAATTGTAAGCCGTCAGAAAATTGAATAAAAGATGAAATTTAGGTTCGAGAACACGGAAAACTATTATATTGATTCTAGATGTTTTAATTTGACGAGAATAGCTTCCATTTGATATACTATAATAGTTTTTTCGATTCATAGTTTAAATGTAATAAGGGTTTAAAGTGGCAACCATAATTAATAATATTTTTTAATTGCAAAAATTAGTAACGCGCTTGTTTTTTCAAATAACAAAGATATGTTGAAAACTGAAAACAAAGAAAAAGAAAAAGATAAAAACAATTAAAAGAAAAGTACGAATTAAATATCATGAACGAAAATAATGACAACAACATTAAAAGAAAGAAGAAACTTTAGGGACCAAATTTCTTTCTTTTGTTTTGTGATTTTTCACTTACGAAAACAAAAAACAATCAATGGCCAAACACTTTAAAATTAAAATCCAAAAAATTGATATATCAAGCTAGACAACCAATTATTAGCAACCATTGTTTTGATACCAAATGATGCGAAAATATTAGGCACACAAACTTGGAACCCAAGAACCAAAAGGAATAAGAAAGATTGAATTGCAAAGAAGGTGGTTAGGAAGATCAAATTGGTATCTTAAATGGCAAGAACCAAAAACAAAGCAATATTGTATGACTCAGTTGTAAGACGTTAGAAAATTGAATAAAAGATGAAATTTGGGTTCGAGAACACGGAAACCTAATATATTGATTCTAGATGTTTTAATTTATCGAGAATAGCTTCCATTTGATATACCATAATAGTTTTTTTGATTCATAGTTTAAATGTAATAAGGGTTTAAAGTGGCAATCATAATTAATAATTGTTTTTAATTGCAAAAATTAGTAACTCGCTTGTTTTTTCAAATAACAAAGATAGGTTTAATACTGAAAACAAAGAACAAGAAAAAGATACAAACAATTAAAAGAAATGTACGAATTAAATATCATGAATGAAAATAATGACGACATCATTAAAAGAAAGAACAAACTTTAGGGAACAAATTTCTTTTTTGATTTGTGATTTGTCACTTACGAAAACAAAAAATAGTCAAAGGCCAAAAACTGTAAAATTAAAATTAAAAAAATTGATATATTAAGCTAGATAACCAATTATTAGCAACCATGGTTTTGATAAAAAAATGATGCGAAAATATTAGGCACACAAACTTCGAACCCAAGAACCAAAAGGAATAAGAAAGATTGAATTGCAAAAAAGGTGGTTAGGAAGATCAAATTGGTATCCTAAATCGGAAGAACCAAAAACAAAGCAATATTGTACGACTAAATTGAAAGCCGTCAAAAAATTGAATAAAAGATGAAATTTAGGTTCGAGAACACGGAAAACTAATAAATTGATTCTAGATGTTTTAATTTATCGAGAATAGCTTCCATTTGATATACTATAATAGTTTTTTTGATTCATAGTTTAAATGTAATAAGGGATTAAAGTGGCAATCATAATTAATAATTGTTTTTAATTGCAAAAATTAGTAACTCGCTTGTTTTTTCAAATAACAAAGATAGGTTTAATACTGAAAACAAAGAACAAGAAAAAGATACAAACAATTAAAAGAAATGTACGAATTAAATATCAAGAATGAAAATAATGACGACAACATTAAAAGAAAGAAGAAACTTTAGGGAACAAATTTCTTTTTTGATTTGTGATTTGTCACTTACAAAAACAAAAAATAGTCAAAGGCCAAAAACTGTAAAATTAAAATTAAAAAAATTGATATATTAAGCTAGATAACCAATTATTAGCAACCATGGTTTTGATAAAAAAATGATGCGAAAATATTAGGCACACAAACTTCGAACCCAAGAACCAAAAGGAATAAGAAAGATTGAATTGCAAAAAAGGTGGTTAGGAAGATCAAATTGGTATCCTAAATCGGAAGAACCAAAAACAAAGAAATATTGTACGACTAAATTGAAAGCCGTCAGAAAATTGAATAAAAGATGAAATTTAGGTTCGAGAACACGGAAAACTAATAAATTGATTCTAGATGTTTTAATTTATCGAGAATAGCTTCCATTTGATATACTATAATAGTTTTTTTGATTCATAGTTAAAATGTAATAAGGGATTAAAGTGGCAATCATAATTAATAATTGTTTTTAATTGCAAAAATTAGTAACTCGCTTGTTTTTTCAAATAACAAAGATAGGTTTAATACTGAAAACAAAGAACAAGAAAAAGATACAAACAATTAAAAGAAATGTACGAATTAAATATCTTGAATGAAAATAATGACGACATCATTAAAAGAAAGAAGAAACTTTAGGGAACAAATTTCTTATTTGATTTTTGATTTTTCACTTACGAAAACAAAAAACAATCAATGGCCAAACACTTTAAAATTAAAATCCAAAAAATTGATATATCAAGCTAGACAACCAATTATTAGCAACCATTGTTTTGATACCAAATGATGCGAAAATATTAGGCACACAACCTTGGAACCCAAGAACCAAAAGGAATAAGAAAGATTGAATTGTAAAGAAGGTGGTTAGGAAGATCAAATTGGTATCTTAAATGGCATGAAACAAAAACAAAGCAATATTGTACGACTCAATTGTAAGACGTTAGAAAATTGAATAAAATATGAAATTTGGGTTCGAGAACACGGAAACCTAATATATTAATTCTAGATGTTTTAATTTATCGAGAATAGCTTCCATTTGATATACCATAATATTTTTTTTGATTCATAGTTTAAATGTAATAAGTGTTTAAAGTGGCCATCATAATTAATAATTGTTTTTAATTGCAAAAATTAGTAACTCGCTTGTTTTTTCAAATAACAAAGATAGGTTTAATACTGAAAAAACAAAGAACAAGAAAAAGATAAAAACAATTAAAAGAAATGTACGAATTAAATATCATGAATGAAAATAATGACGACAACATTAAAAGAAAGAACAAACTTTAGGGAACAAATTGCTTTTTTGATTTGTGATTTGTCACTTACGAAAACAAAAAATAGTCAAAGGCCAAAAACTGTAAAATTAAAATTAAAAAAATTGATATATCAAGCTAGATAACCAATTATTAGCAACCATGGTTTTGATAAAAAAATGATGCGAAAATATTAGGCACACAAACTTGGAACCCAAGAACCAAATGGAATAAGAAAGATTGAATTGCAAAAAAGGTGGTTAGGAAGATCAAATTGGTATCCTAAATGGCAAGAACCAAAAACAAAGCAATATTGTACGACTAAATTGTAAGCCGTCAGAAAATTGAATAAAAGATGAAATTTAGGTTCGAGAACACGGAAAACTAATATATTGATTCTAGATGTTTTAATTTATCGAGAATAGCTTCCATTTGATATACCATAAGAGTTTTTTTGATTCATAGTTTAAATGTAATAAGGGATTAAAGTGGCAATCATAATTAATAATTGTTTTTAATTGCAAAAATTAGTAACTCGCTTGTTTTTTCAAATAACAAAGATAGGTTTAATACTGAAAACAAAGAACAAGAAAAAGATACAAACAATTAAAAGAAATGTACGAATTAAATATCAAGAATGAAAATAATGAAGACAACATTAAAAGAAAGAAGAAACTTTAGGGAACAAATTTCTTTTTTGTTTTGTGATTTGTCACTTACGAAAACAAAAAATAGTGAAAGGCCAAAAACTTTAAAATTAAAATTCAAAAAATTGATATATCAAGCTAGGTAACCAATTATTAGCAACCGTGGCTTTGATACCAAATGATGCGAAAATATTAGGCATACAAACTTGGAACCCAAGAACCAAATGGAATAAGAAAGATTGAATTGCAAAAAAGGTGGTTAGGAAGATCAAATTGGTATCCTAAATGGCAAGAACCAAAAACAAAGCAATATTGTACGATTAAATTGTAAGCCGTCAGAAAATTGAATAAAAGATGAAATTTAGGTTCGAGAACACGGAAAACTAATAAATTGATTCTAGATGTTTTAATTTATCGAGAATAGCTTCCATTTGATATACTATAATAGTTTTTTTGATTCATAGTTAAAATGTAATAAGGGATTAAAGTGGCAATCATAATTAATAATTGTTTTTAATTGCAAAAATTAGTAACTCGCTTGTTTTTTCAAATAACAAAGATAGGTTTAATACTGAAAACAAAGAACAAGAAAAAGATACAAACAATTAAAAGAAATGTACGAATTAAATATCAAGAATGAAAATAATGAAGACAACATTAAAAGAAAGAAGAAACTTTAGGGAACAAATTTCTTTTTTGTTTTGTGATTTGTCACTTACGAAAACAAAAAATAGTGAAAGGCCAAAAACTTTAAAATTAAAATTCAAAAAATTGATATATCAAGCTAGGTAACCAATTATTAGCAACCGTGGCTTTGATACCAAATGATGCGAAAATATTAGGCATACAAACTTGGAACCCAAGAACCAAATGGAATAAGAAAGATTGAATTGCAAAAAAGGTGGTTAGGAAGATCAAATTGGTATCCTAAATGGCAAGAACCAAAAACAAAGCAATATTGTACGACTAAATTGTAAGCCGTCAGAAAATTGAATAAAAGATGAAATTTGGGTTCGAGAACACGGAAATCTAATATATTGTTTCTATATGTTTTAATTTATCGAGAATAGCTTCCATTTGATATACTATAATAGTTTTTTCGATTCATAGTTTAAATGTAATAAGGGTTTAAAGTGGCAACCATAATTAATAATATTTTTTAATTGCAAAAATTAGTAACTCGCTTGTTTTTTCAAATAACAAAGATATGTTGAAAACTGAAAACAAAGAACAAGAAAAAGATAAAAACAATTAAAAGAAAAGTACGAATTAAATATCATGAACGAAAATAATGACAACAACATTAAAAGAAAGAAGAAACTTTAGGGACCTAATTTCTTTATTTTGTTTTGTGATTTTTCACTTACGAAAACAAAAAAACAATCAATGGCCAAACACTTTAAAATTAAAATCCAAAAAATTGATATATCAAGCTAGAAAACCAATTATTAGCAACCATTGTTTTGATACCAAATGATGCGAAAATATTAGGCACACAACCTTGGAACCCAAGAACCAAAAGGAATAAGAAAGATTGAATTGCAAAGAAGGTGGTTAGGAAGATCAAATTGGTATCCTAAATGGCAAGAACCAAAAACAAAGCAATATTGTACGACTAAATTGTAAGCCGTCAGAAAATTGAATAAAAGATGAAATTTAGGTTCGAGAACACGGAAAACTAATATATTGATTCTAGATGTTTTAATTTAACGAGAATAGCTTCCATTTGATATACTATAATAGTTTTTTCGATTCATAGTTTAAATGTAATAAGGGTTTAAAGTGGCAACCATAATTAATAATATTTTTTAATTGCAAAAATTAGTAACTCGCTTGTTTTTTCAAATAACAAAGATATGTTGAAAATTGAAAACAAAGAACAAGAAAAAGATAAAAACAATTAAAAGAAAAGTACGAATTAAATATCATGAACGAAAATAATGACAACAACATTAAAAGAAAGAAGAAACTTTAGGGACCAAATTTCTTTCTTTTGTTTTGTGATTTTTCACTTACGAAAACAAAAAACAATCAATGGCCAAACACTTTAAAATTAAAATCCAAAAAATTGATATATCAAGCTAGACAACCAATTATTAGCAACCATTGTTTTGATACCAAATGATGCGAAAATATTAGGCACACAACCTTGGAACCCAAGAACCAAAAGGAATAAGTAAGATTGAATTGCAAAGAAGGTGGTTAGGAAGATCAAATTGGTAACTTAAATGGCAAGAACCAAAAACAAAGCAATATTGTATGACTCAATTGTAAGACGTTAGAAAATTGAATAAAAGATGAAATTTGGGTTCGAGAACACGGAAACCTAATATATTGATTCTAGATGTTTTAATTTATCGAGAATAGCTTCCATTTGATATACCATAATAGTTTTTTTGATTCATAGTTTAAATGTAATAAGGGTTTAAAGTGGCAATCATAATTAATAATTGTTTTTAATTGCAAAAATTAGTAACTCGCTTGTTTTTTCAAATAACAAAGATAGGTTTAATACTGAAAACAAAGAACAAGAAAAACATACAAACAATTAAAAGAAATGTACGAATTAAATATCATGAATGAAAATAATGACAACATCATTAAAAGAAAGAACAAACTTTAGGGAACAAATTTCTTTTTTGATTTGTGATTTGTCACTTACGAAAACAAAAAATAGTCAAAGGCCAAAAACTGTAAAATTAAAATTAAAAAAATTGATATATTAAGCTAGATAACCAATTATTAGCAACCATGGTTTTGATAAAAAAATGATGCGAAAATATTAGGCACACAAACTTCGAACCCAAGAACCAAAAGGAATAAGAAAGATTGAATTGCAAAAAAGGTGGTTAGGAAGATCAAATTGGTATCCTAAATCGGAAGAACCAAAAACAAAGCAATATTGTACGACTAAATTGAAAGCCGTCAGAAAATTGAATAAAAGATGAAATTTAGGTTCGAGAACACGGAAAACTAATAAATTGATTCTAGATGTTTTAATTTATCGAGAATAGCTTCCATTTGATATACTATAATAGTTTTTTTGATTCATAGTTTAAATGTAATAAGGGATTAAAGTGGCAATCATAATTAATAATTGTTTTTAATTGTAAAAATTAGTAACTCGCTTGTTTTTTCAAATAACAAAGATAGGTTTAATACTGAAAACAAAGAACAAGAAAAAGATACAAACAATTAAAAGAAATGTACGAATTAAATATCAAGAATGAAAATAATGACGACAACATTAAAAGAAAGAAGAAACTTTAGGGAACAAATTTCTTTTTTGTTTTGTGATTTGTCACTTACGAAAACAAAAAATAGTGAAAGGCCAAAAACTTTAAAATTAAAATTCAAAAAATTGATATATCAAGCTAGATAACCAATTATTAGCAACCGTGGCTTTGATACCAAATGATGCGAAAATATTAGGCATACAAACTTGGAACCCAAGAACTAAATGGAATAAGAAAGATTGAATTGCAAAAAAGGTGGTTAGGAAGATCAAATTGGTATCCTAAATGGCAAGAACCAAAAACAAAGAAATATTGTACACTAAATTGTAAGCCGTCAGAAAATTGAATAAAAGATGAAATTTAGGTTCGAGAACACGGAAAACTAATATATTGATTCTAGATGTTTTAATTTATCGAGAATAGCTTCCATTTGATATACTATAATAGTTTTTTTGATTCATAGTTTAAATGTAATAAGGGATTAAAGTGGCAATCATAATTAATAATTGTTTTTAATTGCAAAAATTAGTAACTCGCTTGTTTTTTCAAATAACAAAGATAGGTTTAATACTGAAAACAAAGAACAAGAAAAAGATACAAACAATTAAAAGAAATGTACGAATTAAATATCAAGAATGAAAATAATGACGACAACATTAAAAGAAAGAAGAAACTTTAGGGAACAAATTTCTTTTTTGTTTTGTGATTTGTCACTTACGAAAACAAAAAATAGTGAAAGGCCAAAAACTTTAAAATTAAAATTCAAAAAATTGATATATCAAGCTATATAACCAATTATTAGCAACCGTGGCTTTGATACCAAATGATGCGAAAATATTAGGCATACAAACTTGGAACCCAAGAACCAAATGGAATAAGAAAGATTGAATTGCAAAAAAGGTGGTTAGGAAGATCAAATTGGTATCCTAAATGGCAAGAACCAAAAACAAAGCAATATTGTACACTAAATTGTAAGCCGTCAGAAAATTGAATAAAAGATGAAATTTAGGTTCGAGAACACGGAAAACTAATATATTGATTCTAGATGTTTTAATTTATCGAGAATAGCTTACATTTGATATACTATAATAGTTTTTTTGATTCATAGTTTAAATGTAATAAGGGATTAAAGTGGCAATCATAATTAATAATTGTTTTTAATTGCAAAAATTAGTAACTAGCTTGTTTTTTCAAATAACAAAGATAGGTTTAATACTGAAAACAAAGAACAAGAAAAAGATACAAACAATTAAAAGAAATGTACGAATTAAATATCATGAATGAAAATAATGACAACAACATTAAAAGAAAGAAGAAATTTTAGGGAACAAATTTCCTTTTTGTTTTGTGATTTGTCACTTACGAAAACAAAAAATAGTGAAAGGCCAAATACTTTAAAATTAAAATTCAAAAAATTGATATATCAAGCTAGATAATCAATTATTAGCAACCATGGTTTTGATAAAAAAATGATGCGAAAATATTAGGCACACAAACTTGGAACCCAAGAACCAAATGGAATAAGAAAGATTGAATTGCAAAGAAGGTGGTTAGGAAGATCAAATTGGTATCCTAACTGGCAAGAACCCAAAACAAAGCAATATTGTGCGATGAAATTGTAAGCCGTCAGAAAATTCAATAAAAGATGAAATTTGGGTTCGAGAACACGGAAATCTAATATATTGTTTCTATATGTTTTAATTTATCGAGAATAGCTTCCATTTGATATACTATAATAGTTTTTTCGATTCATAGTTTAAATGTAATAAGGGTTTAAAGTGGCAACCATAATTAATAATATTTTTTAATTGCAAAAATTAGTAACTCGCTTGTTTTTCCAAATAACAAAGATAGGTTGAAAATAGAAAACAAAGAACAAGAAAAAGATAAAAACAATTAAAAGAAAAGTACGAATTAAATATCATGAACGAAAATAATGACAATAACATTAAAAGAAAGAAGAAACTTTAGGGACCTAATTTCTTTCTTTTGTTTTGTGATTTTTCACTTACGAAAACAAAAAACAATCAATGGCCAAACACTTTAAAATTAAAATCCAAAAAATTGATATATCAAGCTAGACAACCAATTATTAGCAACCATTGTTTTGATACCAAATGATGCGAAAATATTAGGCACACAACCTTGGAACCCAAGAACCAAAAGGAATAAGAAAGATTGAATTGCAAAGAAGGTGGTTAGGAAGATCAAATTGGTATCCTAAATGGCAAGAACCAAAAACAAAGCAATATTGTACGACTAAATTGTAAGCCGTCAGAAAATTGAATAAAAGATGAAATTTAGGTTCGAGAACACGGAAAACTATTATATTGATTCTAGATGTTTTAATTTGACGAGAATAGCTTCCATTTGATATACTATAATAGTTTTTTCGATTCATAGTTTAAATGTAATAAGGGTTTAAAGTGGCAACCATAATTAATAATATTTTTTAATTGCAAAAATTAGTAACGCGCTTGTTTTTTCAAATAACAAAGATATGTTGAAAACTGAAAACAAAGAAAAAGAAAAGGATAAAAACAATTAAAAGAAAAGTACGAATTAAATATCATGAACGAAAATAATGACAACAACATTAAAAGAAAGAAGAAACTTTAGGGACCAAATTTCTTTCTTTTGTTTTGTGATTTTTCACTTACGAAAACAAAAAACAATCAATGGCCAAACACTTTAAAATTAAAATCCAAAAAATTGATATATCAAGCTAGACAACCAATTATTAGCAACCATTGTTTTGATACCAAATGATGCGAAAATATTAGGCACACAAACTTGGAACCCAAGAACCAAAAGGAATAAGAAAGATTGAATTGCAAAGAAGGTGGTTAGGAAGATCAAATTGGTATCTTAAATGGCAAGAACCAAAAACAAAGCAATATTGTATGACTCAGTTGTAAGACGTTAGAAAATTGAATAAAAGATGAAATTTGGGTTCGAGAACACGGAAACCTAATATATTGATTCTAGATGTTTTAATTTATCGAGAATAGCTTCCATTTGATATACCATAATAGTTTTTTTTGATTCATAGTTTAAATGTAATAAGGGTTTAAAGTGGCAATCATAATTAATAATTGTTTTTAATTGCAAAAATTAGTAACTCGCTTGTTTTTTCAAATAACAAAGATAGGTTTAATACTGAAAACAAAGAACAAGAAAAAGATACAAACAATTAAAAGAAATGTACGAATTAAATATCATGAATGAAAATAATGACGACATCATTAAAAGAAAGAACAAACTTTAGGGAACAAATTTCTTTTTTGATTTGTGATTTGTCACTTACGAAAACAAAAAATAGTCAAAGGCCAAAAACTGTAAAATTAAAATTAAAAAAATTGATATATTAAGCTAGATAACCAATTATTAGCAACCATGGTTTTGATAAAAAAATGATGCGAAAATATTAGGCACACAAACTTCGAACCCAAGAACCAAAAGGAATAAGAAAGATTGAATTGCAAAAAAGGTGGTTAGGAAGATCAAATTGGTATCCTAAATCGGAAGAACCAAAAACAAAGCAATATTGTACGACTAAATTGAAAGCCGTCAAAAAATTGAATAAAAGATGAAATTTAGGTTCGAGAACACGGAAAACTAATAAATTGATTCTAGATGTTTTAATTTATCGAGAATAGCTTCCATTTGATATACTATAATAGTTTTTTTGATTCATAGTTAAAATGTAATAAGGGATTAAAGTGGCAATCATAATTAATAATTGTTTTTAATTGCAAAAATTAGTAACTCGCTTGTTTTTTCAAATAACAAAGATAGGTTTAATACTGAAAACAAAGAACAAGAAAAAGATACAAACAATTAAAAGAAATGTACGAATTAAATATATTGATTGAAAATAATGACGACATCATTAAAAGAAAGAAGAAACTTTAGGGAACAAATTTCTTATTTGATTTTTGATTTTTCACTTACGAAAACAAAAAACAATCAATGGCCAAACACTTTAAAATTAAAATCCAAAAAATTGATATATCAAGCTAGACAACCAATTATTAGCAACCATTGTTTTGATACCAAATGATGCGAAAATATTAGGCACACAACCTTGGAACCCAAGAACCAAAAGGAATAAGAAAGATTGAATTGTAAAGAAGGTGGTTAGGAAGATCAAATTGGTATCTTAAATGGCATGAAACAAAAACAAAGCAATATTGTACGACTCAATTGTAAGACGTTAGAAAATTGAATAAAATATGAAATTTGGGTTCGAGAACACGGAAACCTAATATATTGATTCTAGATGTTTTAATTTATCGAGAATAGCTTCCATTTGATATACCATAATATTTTTTTTGATTCATAGTTTAAATGTAATAAGTGTTTAAAGTGGCCATCATAATTAATAATTGTTTTTAATTGCAAAAATTAGTAACTCGCTTGTTTTTTCAAATAACAAAGATAGGTTTAATACTGAAAAAACAAAGAACAAGAAAAAGATACAAACAATTAAAAGAAATGTACGAATTAAATATCATGAATGAAAATAATGACGACAACATTAAAAGAAAGAACAAACTTTAGGGAACAAATTGCTTTTTTGATTTGTGATTTGTCACTTACGAAAACAAAAAATAGTCAAAGGCCAAAAACTGTAAAATTAAAATTAAAAAAATTGATATATCAAGCTAGATAACCAATTATTAGCAACCATGGTTTTGATAAAAAAATGATGCGAAAATATTAGGCACACAAACTTGGAACCCAAGAACCAAATGGAATAAGAAAGATTGAATTGCAAAAAAGGTGGTTAGGAAGATCAAATTGGTATCCTAAATGGCAAGAACCAAAAACAAAGCAATATTGTACGACTAAATTGTAAGCCATCAGAAAATTGAATAAAAGTTGAAATTTAGGTTCGAGAACACGGAAAACTAATATATTGATTCTAGATGTTTTAATTTATCGAGAATAGCTTCCATTTGATATACCATAAGAGTTTTTTTGATTCATAGTTTAAATGTAATAAGGGATTAAAGTGGCAATCATAATTAATAATTGTTTTTAATTGCAAAAATTAGTAACTCGCTTGTTTTTTCAAATAACAAAGATAGGTTTAATACTGAAAACAAAGAACAAGAAAAAGATACAAACAATTAAAAGAAATGTACGAATTAAATATTAAGAATGAAAATAATGAAGACAACATTAAAAGAAAGAAGAAACTTTAGGGAACAAATTTCTTTTTTGTTTTGTGATTTGTCACTTACGAAAACAAAAAATAGTGAAAGGCCAAAAACTTTAAAATTAAAATCCAAAAAATTGATATATCAAGCTAGACAACCAATTATTAGCAACCATTGTTTTGATACCAAATGATGCGAAAATATTAGGCACACAAACTTGGAACCCAAGAACCAAAAGGAATAAGAAAGATTGAATTGCAAAGAAGGTGGTTAGGAAGATCAAATTGGTATCTTAAATGGCAAGAACCAAAAACAAAGCAATATTGCATGACTCAGTTGTAAGACGTTAGAAAATTGAATAAAAGATGAAATTTGGGTTCGAGAACACGGAAACCTAATATATTGATTCTAGATGTTTTAATTTATCGAGAATAGCTTCCATTTGATATACCATAATAGTTTTTTTGATTCATAGTTTAAATGTAATAAGGGTTTAAAGTGGCAATCATAATTAATAATTGTTTTTAATTGCAAAAATTAGTAAATCGCTTGTTTTTTCAAATAAGAAAGATAGATTTAATACTGCAAACAAAGAACAAGAAAAACATACAAACAATTAAAAGAAATGTACGAATTAAATATCATGAATGAAAATAATGACGACATCATTAAAAGAAAGAAGAAACTTTAGGGAACAAATTTCTTTTTTGATTTGTGATTTGTCACTTACAAAAACAAAAAATAGTCAAAGGCCAAAAACTGTAAAATAAAAAATAAAAAAATTGATATATTAAGCTAGATAACCAATTATTAGCAACCATGGTTTTGATAAAAAAATGCTGCGAAAATATTAGGCACACAAACTTCGAACCCAAGAACCAAAAGGAATAAGAAAGATTGAATTGCAAAAAAGGTGGTTAGGAAGATCAAATTGGTATCCTAAATCGGAAGAACCAAAAACAAAGCAATATTGTACGACTAAATTGAAAGCCGTCAGAAAATTGAATAAAAGATGAAATTTAGGTTCGAGAACACGGAAAACTAATAAATTGATTCTAGATGTTTTAATTTATCGAGAATAGCTTCCATTTGATATACTATAATAGTTTTTTTGATTCATAGTTTAAATGTAATAAGGGATTAAAGTGGCAATCATAATTAATAATTGTTTTTAATTGCAAAAATTAGTAACTCGCTTGTTTTTTCAAATAACAAAGATAGGTTTAATACTGAAAACAAAGAACAAGAAAAAGATACAAACAATTAAAAGAAATGTACGAATTAAATATCAAGAATGAAAATAATGACGACAACATTAAAAGAAAGAAGAAACTTTAGGGAACAAATTTCTTTTTTGATTTGTGATTTGTCACTTACAAAAACAAAAAATAGTCAAAGGCCAAAAACTGTAAAATTAAAATTAAAAAAATTGATATATTAAGCTAGATAACCAATTATTAGCAACCATGGTTTTGATAAAAAAATGATGCGAAAATATTAGGCACACAAACTTCGAACCCAAGAACCAAAAGGAATAAGAAAGATTGAATTGCAAAAAAGGTGGTTAGGAAGATCAAATTGGTATCCTAAATCGGAAGAACCAAAAACAAAGCAATATTGTACGACTAAATTGAAAGCCGTCAGAAAATTGAATAAAAGATGAAATTTAGGTTCGAGAACACGGAAAACTAATAAATTGATTCTAGATGTTTTAATTTATCGAGAATAGCTTCCATTTGATATACTATAATAGTTTTTTTGATTCATAGTTAAAATGTAATAAGGGATTAAAGTGGCAATCATAATTAATAATTGTTTTTAATTGCAAAAATTAGTAACTCGCTTGTTTTTTCAAATAACAAAGATAGGTTTAATACTGAAAACAAAGAACAAGAAAAAGATACAAACAATTAAAAGAAATGTACGAATTAAATATCTTGAATGAAAATAATGACGACATCATTAAAAGAAAGAAGAAACTTTAGGGAACAAATTTCTTTTTTGATTTGTGATTTGTCACTTACGAAAACAAAAAATAGTCAAAGGCCAAAAACTGTAAAATTAAAATTAAAAAAATTGATATATTAAGCTAGATAACCAATTATTAGCAACCATGGTTTTGATAAAAAAATGATGCGAAAATATTAGGCACACAAACTTCGAACCCAAGAACCAAAAAGAATAAGAAAGATTGAATTGCAAAGAAGGTGGTTAGGAAGATCAAATTGGTATCCTAAATCGGAAGAACCAAAAACAAAGCAATATTGTACGACTAAATTGAAAGCCGTCAGAAAATTGAATAAAAGATGAAATTTAGGTTCGAGAACACGGAAAACTAATAAATTGATTCTAGATGTTTTAATTTATCGAGAATAGCTTCCATTTGATATACTATAATAGTTTTTTTGATTCATAGTTAAAATGTAATAAGGGATTAAAGTGGCAATCATAATTAATAATTGTTTTTAATTGCAAAAATTAGTAACTCGCTTGTTTTTTCAAATAACAAAGATAGTTTTAATACTGAAAACAAAGAACAAGAAAAAGATACAAACAATTAAAAGAAATGTACGAATTAAATATCTTGAATGAAAATAATGACGACATCATTAAAAGAAAGAAGAAACTTTAGGGAACAAATTTCTTATTTGATTTTTGATTTTTCACTTACGAAAACAAAAAACAATCAATGGCCAAACACTTTAAAATTAAAATCCAAAAAATTGATATATCAAGCTAGACAACCAATTATTAGCAACCATTGTTTTGATACCAAATGATGCGAAAATATTAGGCACACAACCTTGGAACCCAAGAACCAAAAGGAATAAGAAAGATTGAATTGTAAAGAAGGTGGTTAGGAAGATCAAATTGGTATCTTAAATGGCAAGAAACAAAAACAAAGCAATATTGTACGACTCAATTGTAAGACGTTAGAAAATTGAATAAAATATGAAATTTGGGTTCGAGAACACGGAAACCTAATATATTGATTCTAGATGTTTTAATTTATCGAGAATAGCTTCCATTTGATATACCATAATATTTTTTTTGATTCATAGTTTAAATGTAATAAGTGTTTAAAGTGGCCATCATAATTAATAATTGTTTTTAATTGCAAAAATTAGTAACTCGCTTGTTTTTTCAAATAACAAAGATAGGTTTAATACTGAAAACAAAGAACAAGAAAAAGATAAAAACAATTAAAAGAAATGTACGAATTAAATATCATGAATGAAAATAATGACGACAACATTAAAAGAAAGAACAAACTTTAGGGAACAAATTTCTTTTTTGATTTGTGATTTGTCACTTACGAAAACAAAAAATAGTCAAAGGCCAAAAACTGTAAAATTAAAATTAAAAAAATTGATATATCAAGCTAGATAACCAATTATTAGCAACCATGGTTTTGATAAAAAAATGATGCGAAAATATTAGGCACACAAACTTGGAACCCAAGAACCAAATGGAATAAGAAAGATTGAATTGCAAAAAAGGTGGTTAGGAAGATCAAATTGGTATCCTAAATGGCAGGAACCAAAAACAAAGCAATATTGTACGACTAAATTGTAAGCCGTCAGAAAATTGAATAAAAGATGAAATTTAGGTTCGAGAACACGAAAAACTAATATATTGATTCTAGATGTTTTAATTTATCGAGAATAGCTTCCATTTGATATACCATAAGAGTTTTTTGGATTCATAGTTTAAATGTAATAAGGGATTAAAGTGGCAATCATAATTAATAATTGTTTTTAATTGCAAAAATTAGTAACTCGCTTGTTTTTTCAAATAACAAAGATAGTTTAATACTGAAAACAAAGAACAAGAAAAAGATACAAACAATTAAAAGAAATGTACGAATTAAATATCAAGAATGAAAATAATGACGACAACATTAAAAGAAAGAAGAAACTTTAGGGAACAAATTTCTTTTTTGTTTTGTGATTTGTCACTTACGAAAACAAAAAATAGTGAAAGGCCAAAAACTTTAAAATTAAAATTCAAAAAATTGATATATCAAGCTAGGTAACCAATTATTAGCAACCGTGGCTTTGATACCAAATGATGCGAAAATATTAGGCATACAAACTTGGAACCCAAGAACCAAATGGAATAAGAAAGATTGAATTGCAAAAAAGGTGGTTAGGAAGATCAAATTGGTATCCTAAATGGCAAGAACCAAAAACAAAGCAATATTGTACGATTAAATTGTAAGCCGTCAGAAAATTGAATAAAAGATGAAATTTGGGTTCGAGAACACGAAAACCTAATATATTGATTCTAGATGTTTTAATTTATCGACAATAGCTTCCATTTGATATACCATAATAGTTTTTTTGATTCATAGTTTAAATGTAATAAGGGTTTAAAGTGGCAATCATAATTAATAATTGTTTTTAATTGCAAAAATTAGTAAATCGCTTGTTTTTGCAAATAACAAAGATAGGTTTAATACTGCAAACAAAGAACAAGAAAAACATACAAACAATTAAAAGAAATGTACGAATTAAATATCATGAATGAAAATAATGACGACATCATTAAAAGAAAGAAGAAACTTTAGGGAACAAATTTCTTTTTTGATTTGTTATTTGTCACTTACGAAAACAAAAAATAGTCAAAGGCCAAAAACTGTAAAATTAAAATTAAAAAAATTGATATATCAAGCTACATAACCAATTATTAGCAACCATGGTTTTGATAAAAAAAATGATGCGAAAATATTAGGCACACAAACTTGGAACCCAAGAACCAAATGGAATAAGAAAGATTGAATTGCAAAAAAGGTGGTTAAGAAGATCAAATTGGTATCCTAAATGGCAAGAACCAAAAACAAAGCAATATTGTACGACTAAATTGTAAGCCGTCAGAAAATTGAATAAAAGATGAAATTTAGGTTCGAGAACACGGAAAACTAATATATTGATTCTAGATGTTTTAATTTATCGAGAATAGCTTCCATTTGATATACCATAATAGTTTTTTTGATTCATAGTTTAAATGTAATAAGTGTTTAAAGTGGCCATCATAATTAATAATTGTTTTTAATTGCAAAAATTAGTAACTCGCTTGTTTTTTCAAATAACAAAGATAGGTTTAATACTGAAAAAACAAAGAACAAGAAAAAGATACAAACAATTAAAAGAAATGTACGAATTAAATATCATGAATGAAAATAATGACGACAACATTAAAAGAAAGAACAAACTTTAGGGAACAAATTGCTTTTTTGATTTGTGATTTGTCACTTACGAAAACAAAAAATAGTCAAAGGCCAAAAACTGTAAAATTAAAATTAAAAAAATTGATATATCAAGCTAGATAACCAATTATTAGCAACCATGGTTTTGATAAAAAAATGATGCGAAAATATTAGGCACACAAACTTGGAACCCAAGAACCAAATGGAATAAGAAAGATTGAATTGCAAAAAAGGTGGTTAGGAAGATCAAATTGGTATCCTAAATGGCAAGAACCAAAAACAAAGCAATATTGTACGATTAAATTGTAAGCCGTCAGAAAATTGAATAAAAGATGAAATTTGGGTTCGAGAACACGAAAACCTAATATATTGATTCTAGATGTTTTAATTTATCGACAATAGCTTCCATTTGATATACCATAATAGTTTTTTTGATTCATAGTTTAAATGTAATAAGGGTTTAAAGTGGCAATCATAATTAATAATTGTTTTTAATTGCAAAAATTAGTAAATCGCTTGTTTTTGCAAATAACAAAGATAGGTTTAATACTGCAAACAAAGAACAAGAAAAACATACAAACAATTAAAAGAAATGTACGAATTAAATATCATGAATGAAAATAATGACGACATCATTAAAAGAAAGAAGAAACTTTAGGGAACAAATTTCTTTTTTGATTTGTTATTTGTCACTTACGAAAACAAAAAATAGTCAAAGGCCAAAAACTGTAAAATTAAAATTAAAAAAATTGATATATCAAGCTACATAACCAATTATTAGCAACCATGGTTTTGATAAAAAAAATGATGCGAAAATATTAGGCACACAAACTTGGAACCCAAGAACCAAATGGAATAAGAAAGATTGAATTGCAAAAAAGGTGGTTAAGAAGATCAAATTGGTATCCTAAATGGCAAGAACCAAAAACAAAGCAATATTGTACGACTAAATTGTAAGCCGTCAGAAAATTGAATAAAAGATGAAATTTAGGTTCGAGAACACGGAAAACTAATATATTGATTCTAGATGTTTTAATTTATCGAGAATAGCTTCCATTTGATATACCATAATAGTTTTTTTGATTCATAGTTTAAATGTAATAAGTGTTTAAAGTGGCCATCATAATTAATAATTGTTTTTAATTGCAAAAATTAGTAACTCGCTTGTTTTTTCAAATAACAAAGATAGGTTTAATACTGAAAAAACAAAGAACAAGAAAAAGATACAAACAATTAAAAGAAATGTACGAATTAAATATCATGAATGAAAATAATGACGACAACATTAAAAGAAAGAACAAACTTTAGGGAACAAATTGCTTTTTTGATTTGTGATTTGTCACTTACGAAAACAAAAAATAGTCAAAGGCCAAAAACTGTAAAATTAAAATTAAAAAAATTGATATATCAAGCTAGATAACCAATTATTAGCAACCATGGTTTTGATAAAAAAATGATGCGAAAATATTAGGCACACAAACTTGGAACCCAAGAACCAAATGGAATAAGAAAGATTGAATTGCAAAAAAGGTGGTTAGGAAGATCAAATTGGTATCCTAAATGGCAAGAACCAAAAACAAAGCAATATTGTACGACTAAATTGTAAGCCATCAGAAAATTGAATAAAAGATGAAATTTAGGTTCGAGAACACGGAAAACTAATATATTGATTCTAGATGTTTTAATTTATCGAGAATAGCTTCCATTTGATATACCATAAGAGTTTTTTTGATTCATAGTTTAAATGTAATAAGGGATTAAAGTGGCAATCATAATTAATAATTGTTTTTAATTGCAAAAATTAGTAACTCGCTTGTTTTTTCAAATAACAAAGATAGGTTTAATACTGAAAACAAAGAACAAGAAAAAGATACAAACAATTAAAAGAAATGTACGAATTAAATATTAAGAATGAAAATAATGAAGACAACATTAAAAGAAAGAAGAAACTTTAGGGAACAAATTTCTTTTTTGTTTTGTGATTTGTCACTTACGAAAACAAAAAATAGTGAAAGGCCAAAAACTTTAAAATTAAAATCCAAAAAATTGATATATCAAGCTAGACAACCAATTATTAGCAACCATTGTTTTGATACCAAATGATGCGAAAATATTAGGCACACAAACTTGGAACCCAAGAACCAAAAGGAATAAGAAAGATTGAATTGCAAAGAAGGTGGTTAGGAAGATCAAATTGGTATCTTAAATGGCAAGAACCAAAAACAAAGCAATATTGTATGACTCAGTTGTAAGACGTTAGAAAATTGAATAAAAGATGAAATTTGGGTTCGAGAACACGGAAACCTAATATATTGATTCTAGATGTTTTAATTTATCGAGAATAGCTTCCATTTGATATACCATAATAGTTTTTTTGATTCATAGTTTAAATGTAATAAGGGTTTAAAGTGGCAATCATAATTAATAATTGTTTTTAATTGCAAAAATTAGTAAATCGCTTGTTTTTTCAAATAACAAAGATAGATTTAATACTGCAAACAAAGAACAAGAAAAACATACAAACAATTAAAAGAAATGTACGAATTAAATATCATGAATGAAAATAATGACGACATCATTAAAAGAAAGAAGAAACTTTAGGGAACAAATTTCTTTTTTGATTTGTGATTTGTCACTTACAAAAACAAAAAATAGTCAAAGGCCAAAAACTGTAAAATAAAAAATAAAAAAATTGATATATTAAGCTAGATAACCAATTATTAGCAACCATGGTTTTGATAAAAAAATGCTGCGAAAATATTAGGCACACAAACTTCGAACCCAAGAACCAAAAGGAATAAGAAAGATTGAATTGCAAAAAAGGTGGTTAGGAAGATCAAATTGGTATCCTAAATCGGAAGAACCAAAAACAAAGCAATATTGTACGACTAAATTGAAAGCCGTCAGAAAATTGAATAAAAGATGAAATTTAGGTTCGAGAACACGGAAAACTAATAAATTGATTCTAGATGTTTTAATTTATCGAGAATAGCTTCCATTTGATATACTTTAATAGTTTTTTTGATTCATAGTTTAAATGTAATAAGGGATTAAAGTGGCAATCATAATTAATAATTGTTTTTAATTGCAAAAATTAGTAACTCGCTTGTTTTTTCAAATAACAAAGATAGGTTTAATACTGAAAACAAAGAACAAGAAAAAGATACAAACAATTAAAAGAAATGTACGAATTAAATATCAAGAATGAAAATAATGACGACAACATTAAAAGAAAGAAGAAACTTTAGGGAACAAATTTCTTTTTTGATTTGTGATTTGTCACTTACAAAAACAAAAAATAGTCAAAGGCCAAAAACTGTAAAATTAAAATTAAAAAAATTGATATATTAAGCTAGATAACCAATTATTAGCAACCATGGTTTTGATAAAAAAATGATGCGAAAATATTAGGCACACAAACTTCGAACCCAAGAACCAAAAGGAATAAGAAAGATTGAATTGCAAAAAAGGTGGTTAGGAAGATCAAATTGGTATCCTAAATCGGAAGAACCAAAAACAAAGCAATATTGTACGACTAAATTGAAAGCCGTCAGAAAATTGAATAAAAGATGAAATTTAGGTTCGAGAACACGGAAAACTAATAAATTGATTCTAGATGTTTTAATTTATCGAGAATAGCTTCCATTTGATATACTATAATAGTTTTTTTGATTCATAGTTAAAATGTAATAAGGGATTAAAGTGGCAATCATAATTAATAATTGTTTTTAATTGCAAAAATTAGTAACTCGCTTGTTTTTTCAAATAACAAAGATAGGTTTAATACTGAAAACAAAGAACAAGAAAAAGATACAAACAATTAAAAGAAATGTACGAATTAAATATCTTGAATGAAAATAATGACGACATCATTAAAAGAAAGAAGAAACTTTAGGGAACAAATTTCTTTTTTGATTTGTGATTTGTCACTTACGAAAACAAAAAATAGTCAAAGGCCAAAAACTGTAAAATTAAAATTAAAAAAATTGATATATTAAGCTAGATAACCAATTATTAGCAACCATGGTTTTGATAAAAAAATGATGCGAAAATATTAGGCACACAAACTTCGAACCCAAGAACCAAAAAGAATAAGAAAGATTGAATTGCAAAGAAGGTGGTTAGGAAGATCAAATTGGTATCCTAAATCGGAAGAACCAAAAACAAAGCAATATTGTACGACTAAATTGAAAGCCGTCAGAAAATTGAATAAAAGATGAAATTTAGGTTCGAGAACACGGAAAACTAATAAATTGATTCTAGATGTTTTAATTTATCGAGAATAGCTTCCATTTGATATACTATAATAGTTTTTTTGATTCATAGTTAAAATGTAATAAGGGATTAAAGTGGCAATCATAATTAATAATTGTTTTTAATTGCAAAAATTAGTAACTCGCTTGTTTTTTCAAATAACAAAGATAGTTTTAATACTGAAAACAAAGAACAAGAAAAAGATACAAACAATTAAAAGAAATGTACGAATTAAATATCTTGAATGAAAATAATGACGACATCATTAAAAGAAAGAAGAAACTTTAGGGAACAAATTTCTTATTTGATTTTTGATTTTTCACTTACGAAAACAAAAAACAATCAATGGCCAAACACTTTAAAATTAAAATCCAAAAAATTGATATATCAAGCTAGACAACCAATTATTAGCAACCATTGTTTTGATACCAAATGATGCGAAAATATTAGGCACACAACCTTGGAACCCAAGAACCAAAAGGAATAAGAAAGATTGAATTGTAAAGAAGGTGGTTAGGAAGATCAAATTGGTATCTTAAATGGCAAGAAACAAAAACAAAGCAATATTGTACGACTCAATTGTAAGACGTTAGAAAATTGAATAAAATATGAAATTTGGGTTCGAGAACACGGAAACCTAATATATTGATTCTAGATGTTTTAATTTATCGAGAATAGCTTCCATTTGATATACCATAATATTTTTTTTGATTCATAGTTTAAATGTAATAAGTGTTTAAAGTGGCCATCATAATTAATAATTGTTTTTAATTGCAAAAATTAGTAACTCGCTTGTTTTTTCAAATAACAAAGATAGGTTTAATACTGAAAACAAAGAACAAGAAAAAGATAAAAACAATTAAAAGAAATGTACGAATTAAATATCATGAATGAAAATAATGACGACAACATTAAAAGAAAGAACAAACTTTAGGGAACAAATTTCTTTTTTGATTTGTGATTTGTCACTTACGAAAACAAAAAATAGTCAAAGGCCAAAAACTGTAAAATTAAAATTAAAAAAATTGATATATCAAGCTAGATAACCAATTATTAGCAACCATGGTTTTGATAAAAAAATGATGCGAAAATATTAGGCACACAAACTTGGAACCCAAGAACCAAATGGAATAAGAAAGATTGAATTGCAAAAAAGGTGGTTAGGAAGATCAAATTGGTATCCTAAATGGCAGGAACCAAAAACAAAGCAATATTGTACGACTAAATTGTAAGCCGTCAGAAAATTGAATAAAAGATGAAATTTAGGTTCGAGAACACGAAAAACTAATATATTGATTCTAGATGTTTTAATTTATCGAGAATAGCTTCCATTTGATATACCATAAGAGTTTTTTGGATTCATAGTTTAAATGTAATAAGGGATTAAAGTGGCAATCATAATTAATAATTGTTTTTAATTGCAAAAATTAGTAACTCGCTTGTTTTTTCAAATAACAAAGATAGTTTAATACTGAAAACAAAGAACAAGAAAAAGATACAAACAATTAAAAGAAATGTACGAATTAAATATCAAGAATGAAAATAATGACGACAACATTAAAAGAAAGAAGAAACTTTAGGGAACAAATTTCTTTTTTGTTTTGTGATTTGTCACTTACGAAAACAAAAAATAGTGAAAGGCCAAAAACTTTAAAATTAAAATTCAAAAAATTGATATATCAAGCTAGGTAACCAATTATTAGCAACCGTGGCTTTGATACCAAATGATGCGAAAATATTAGGCATACAAACTTGGAACCCAAGAACCAAATGGAATAAGAAAGATTGAATTGCAAAAAAGGTGGTTAGGAAGATCAAATTGGTATCCTAAATGGCAAGAACCAAAAACAAAGCAATATTGTACGATTAAATTGTAAGCCGTCAGAAAATTGAATAAAAGATGAAATTTGGGTTCGAGAACACGAAAACCTAATATATTGATTCTAGATGTTTTAATTTATCGACAATAGCTTCCATTTGATATACCATAATAGTTTTTTTGATTCATAGTTTAAATGTAATAAGGGTTTAAAGTGGCAATCATAATTAATAATTGTTTTTAATTGCAAAAATTAGTAAATCGCTTGTTTTTGCAAATAACAAAGATAGGTTTAATACTGCAAACAAAGAACAAGAAAAACATACAAACAATTAAAAGAAATGTACGAATTAAATATCATGAATGAAAATAATGACGACATCATTAAAAGAAAGAAGAAACTTTAGGGAACAAATTTCTTTTTTGATTTGTTATTTGTCACTTACGAAAACAAAAAATAGTCAAAGGCCAAAAACTGTAAAATTAAAATTAAAAAAATTGATATATCAAGCTACATAACCAATTATTAGCAACCATGGTTTTGATAAAAAAAATGATGCGAAAATATTAGGCACACAAACTTGGAACCCAAGAACCAAATGGAATAAGAAAGATTGAATTGCAAAAAAGGTGGTTAAGAAGATCAAATTGGTATCCTAAATGGCAAGAACCAAAAACAAAGCAATATTGTACGACTAAATTGTAAGCCGTCAGAAAATTGAATAAAAGATGAAATTTAGGTTCGAGAACACGGAAAACTAATATATTGATTCTAGATGTTTTAATTTATCGAGAATAGCTTCCATTTGATATACCATAATAGTTTTTTTGATTCATAGTTTAAATGTAATAAGTGTTTAAAGTGGCCATCATAATTAATAATTGTTTTTAATTGCAAAAATTAGTAACTCGCTTGTTTTTTCAAATAACAAAGATAGGTTTAATACTGAAAAAACAAAGAACAAGAAAAAGATACAAACAATTAAAAGAAATGTACGAATTAAATATCATGAATGAAAATAATGACGACAACATTAAAAGAAAGAACAAACTTTAGGGAACAAATTGCTTTTTTGATTTGTGATTTGTCACTTACGAAAACAAAAAATAGTCAAAGGCCAAAAACTGTAAAATTAAAATTAAAAAAATTGATATATCAAGCTAGATAACCAATTATTAGCAACCATGGTTTTGATAAAAAAATGATGCGAAAATATTAGGCACACAAACTTGGAACCCAAGAACCAAATGGAATAAGAAAGATTGAATTGCAAAAAAGGTGGTTAGGAAGATCAAATTGGTATCCTAAATGGCAAGAACCAAAAACAAAGCAATATTGTACGACTAAATTGTAAGCCATCAGAAAATTGAATAAAAGATGAAATTTAGGTTCGAGAACACGGAAAACTAATATATTGATTCTAGATGTTTTAATTTATCGAGAATAGCTTCCATTTGATATACCATAAGAGTTTTTTTGATTCATAGTTTAAATGTAATAAGGGATTAAAGTGGCAATCATAATTAATAATTGTTTTTAATTGCAAAAATTAGTAACTCGCTTGTTTTTTCAAATAACAAAGATAGGTTTAATACTGAAAACAAAGAACAAGAAAAAGATACAAACAATTAAAAGAAATGTACGAATTAAATATTAAGAATGAAAATAATGAAGACAACATTAAAAGAAAGAAGAAACTTTAGGGAACAAATTTCTTTTTTGTTTTGTGATTTGTCACTTACGAAAACAAAAAATAGTGAAAGGCCAAAAACTTTAAAATTAAAATCCAAAAAATTGATATATCAAGCTAGACAACCAATTATTAGCAACCATTGTTTTGATACCAAATGATGCGAAAATATTAGGCACACAAACTTGGAACCCAAGAACCAAAAGGAATAAGAAAGATTGAATTGCAAAGAAGGTGGTTAGGAAGATCAAATTGGTATCTTAAATGGCAAGAACCAAAAACAAAGCAATATTGTATGACTCAGTTGTAAGACGTTAGAAAATTGAATAAAAGATGAAATTTGGGTTCGAGAACACGGAAACCTAATATATTGATTCTAGATGTTTTAATTTATCGAGAATAGCTTCCATTTGATATACCATAATAGTTTTTTTGATTCATAGTTTAAATGTAATAAGGGTTTAAAGTGTCAATCATAATTAATAATTGTTTTTAATTGCAAAAATTAGTAAATCGCTTGTTTTTTCAAATAACAAAGATAGATTTAATACTGCAAACAAAGAACAAGAAAAACATACAAACAATTAAAAGAAATGTACGAATTAAATATCATGAATGAAAATAATGACGACATCATTAAAAGAAAGAAGAAACTTTAGGGAACAAATTTCTTTTTTGATTTGTGATTTGTCACTTACAAAAACAAAAAATAGTCAAAGGCCAAAAACTGTAAAATAAAAAATAAAAAAATTGATATATTAAGCTAGATAACCAATTATTAGCAACCATGGTTTTGATAAAAAAATGCTGCGAAAATATTAGGCACACAAACTTCGAACCCAAGAACCAAAAGGAATAAGAAAGATTGAATTGCAAAAAAGGTGGTTAGGAAGATCAAATTGGTATCCTAAATCGGAAGAACCAAAAACAAAGCAATATTGTACGACTAAATTGAAAGCCGTCAGAAAATTGAATAAAAGATGAAATTTAGGTTCGAGAACACGGAAAACTAATAAATTGATTCTAGATGTTTTAATTTATCGAGAATAGCTTCCATTTGATATACTTTAATAGTTTTTTTGATTCATAGTTTAAATGTAATAAGGGATTAAAGTGGCAATCATAATTAATAATTGTTTTTAATTGCAAAAATTAGTAACTCGCTTGTTTTTTCAAATAACAAAGATAGGTTTAATACTGAAAACAAAGAACAAGAAAAAGATACAAACAATTAAAAGAAATGTACGAATTAAATATCAAGAATGAAAATAATGACGACAACATTAAAAGAAAGAAGAAACTTTAGGGAACAAATTTCTTTTTTGATTTGTGATTTGTCACTTACAAAAACAAAAAATAGTCAAAGGCCAAAAACTGTAAAATTAAAATTAAAAAAATTGATATATTAAGCTAGATAACCAATTATTAGCAACCATGGTTTTGATAAAAAAATGATGCGAAAATATTAGGCACACAAACTTCGAACCCAAGAACCAAAAGGAATAAGAAAGATTGAATTGCAAAAAAGGTGGTTAGGAAGATCAAATTGGTATCCTAAATCGGAAGAACCAAAAACAAAGCAATATTGTACGACTAAATTGAAAGCCGTCAGAAAATTGAATAAAAGATGAAATTTAGGTTCGAGAACACGGAAAACTAATAAATTGATTCTAGATGTTTTAATTTATCGAGAATAGCTTCCATTTGATATACTATAATAGTTTTTTTGATTCATAGTTAAAATGTAATAAGGGATTAAAGTGGCAATCATAATTAATAATTGTTTTTAATTGCAAAAATTAGTAACTCGCTTGTTTTTTCAAATAACAAAGATAGGTTTAATACTGAAAACAAAGAACAAGAAAAAGATACAAACAATTAAAAGAAATGTACGAATTAAATATCTTGAATGAAAATAATGACGACATCATTAAAAGAAAGAAGAAACTTTAGGGAACAAATTTCTTTTTTGATTTGTGATTTGTCACTTACGAAAACAAAAAATAGTCAAAGGCCAAAAACTGTAAAATTAAAATTAAAAAAATTGATATATTAAGCTAGATAACCAATTATTAGCAACCATGGTTTTGATAAAAAAATGATGCGAAAATATTAGGCACACAAACTTCGAACCCAAGAACCAAAAAGAATAAGAAAGATTGAATTGCAAAGAAGGTGGTTAGGAAGATCAAATTGGTATCCTAAATCGGAAGAACCAAAAACAAAGCAATATTGTACGACTAAATTGAAAGCCGTCAGAAAATTGAATAAAAGATGAAATTTAGGTTCGAGAACACGGAAAACTAATAAATTGATTCTAGATGTTTTAATTTATCGAGAATAGCTTCCATTTGATATACTATAATAGTTTTTTTTGATTCATAGTTAAAATGTAATAAGGGATTAAAGTGGCAATCATAATTAATAATTGTTTTTAATTGCAAAAATTAGTAACTCGCTTGTTTTTTCAAATAACAAAGATAGTTTTAATACTGAAAACAAAGAACAAGAAAAAGATACAAACAATTAAAAGAAATGTACGAATTAAATATCTTGAATGAAAATAATGACGACATCATTAAAAGAAAGAAGAAACTTTAGGGAACAAATTTCTTATTTGATTTTTGATTTTTCACTTACGAAAACAAAAAACAATCAATGGCCAAACACTTTAAAATTAAAATCCAAAAAATTGATATATCAAGCTAGACAACCAATTATTAGCAACCATTGTTTTGATACCAAATGATGCGAAAATATTAGGCACACAACCTTGGAACCCAAGAACCAAAAGGAATAAGAAAGATTGAATTGTAAAGAAGGTGGTTAGGAAGATCAAATTGGTATCTTAAATGGCAAGAAACAAAAACAAAGCAATATTGTACGACTCAATTGTAAGACGTTAGAAAATTGAATAAAATATGAAATTTGGGTTCGAGAACACGGAAACCTAATATATTGATTCTAGATGTTTTAATTTATCGAGAATAGCTTCCATTTGATATACCATAATATTTTTTTTGATTCATAGTTTAAATGTAATAAGTGTTTAAAGTGGCCATCATAATTAATAATTGTTTTTAATTGCAAAAATTAGTAACTCGCTTGTTTTTTCAAATAACAAAGATAGGTTTAATACTGAAAACAAAGAACAAGAAAAAGATAAAAACAATTAAAAGAAATGTACGAATTAAATATCATGAATGAAAATAATGACGACAACATTAAAAGAAAGAACAAACTTTAGGGAACAAATTTCTTTTTTGATTTGTGATTTGTCACTTACGAAAACAAAAAATAGTCAAAGGCCAAAAACTGTAAAATTAAAATTAAAAAAATTGATATATCAAGCTAGATAACCAATTATTAGCAACCATGGTTTTGATAAAAAAATGATGCGAAAATATTAGGCACACAAACTTGGAACCCAAGAACCAAATGGAATAAGAAAGATTGAATTGCAAAAAAGGTGGTTAGGAAGATCAAATTGGTATCCTAAATGGCAGGAACCAAAAACAAAGCAATATTGTACGACTAAATTGTAAGCCGTCAGAAAATTGAATAAAAGATGAAATTTAGGTTCGAGAACACGAAAAACTAATATATTGATTCTAGATGTTTTAATTTATCGAGAATAGCTTCCATTTGATATACCATAAGAGTTTTTTGGATTCATAGTTTAAATGTAATAAGGGATTAAAGTGGCAATCATAATTAATAATTGTTTTTAATTGCAAAAATTAGTAACTCGCTTGTTTTTTCAAATAACAAAGATAGTTTAATACTGAAAACAAAGAACAAGAAAAAGATACAAACAATTAAAAGAAATGTACGAATTAAATATCAAGAATGAAAATAATGACGACAACATTAAAAGAAAGAAGAAACTTTAGGGAACAAATTTCTTTTTTGTTTTGTGATTTGTCACTTACGAAAACAAAAAATAGTGAAAGGCCAAAAACTTTAAAATTAAAATTCAAAAAATTGATATATCAAGCTAGGTAACCAATTATTAGCAACCGTGGCTTTGATACCAAATGATGCGAAAATATTAGGCATACAAACTTGGAACCCAAGAACCAAATGGAATAAGAAAGATTGAATTGCAAAAAAGGTGGTTAGGAAGATCAAATTGGTATCCTAAATGGCAAGAACCAAAAACAAAGCAATATTGTACGATTAAATTGTAAGCCGTCAGAAAATTGAATAAAAGATGAAATTTGGGTTCGAGAACACGGAAACCTAATATATTGATTCTAGATGTTTTAATTTATCGACAATAGCTTCCATTTGATATACCATAATAGTTTTTTTGATTCATAGTTTAAATGTAATAAGGGTTTAAAGTGGCAATCATAATTAATAATTGTTTTTAATTGCAAAAATTAGTAAATCGCTTGTTTTTGCAAATAACAAAGATAGGTTTAATACTGCAAACAAAGAACAAGAAAAACATACAAACAATTAAAAGAAATGTACGAATTAAATATCATGAATGAAAATAATGACGACATCATTAAAAGAAAGAAGAAACTTTAGGGAACAAATTTCTTTTTTGATTTGTTATTTGTCACTTACGAAAACAAAAAATAGTCAAAGGCCAAAAACTGTAAAATTAAAATTAAAAAAATTGATATATCAAGCTACATAACCAATTATTAGCAACCATGGTTTTGATAAAAAAAATGATGCGAAAATATTAGGCACACAAACTTGGAACCCAAGAACCAAATGGAATAAGAAAGATTGAATTGCAAAAAAGGTGGTTAAGAAGATCAAATTGGTATCCTAAATGGCAAGAACCAAAAACAAAGCAATATTGTACGACTAAATTGTAAGCCGTCAGAAAATTGAATAAAAGATGAAATTTAGGTTCGAGAACACGGAAAACTAATATATTGATTCTAGCTGTTTTAATTTATCGAGAATAGCTTCCATTTGATATACCATAATAGTTTTTTTGATTCATAGTTTAAATGTAATAAGGGATTAAAGTGGCAATCATAATTAATAATTGTTTTTAATTGCAAAAATTAGTAACTCGCTTGTTTTTTCAAATAACAAAGATAGGTTTAATACTGAAAACAAAGAACAAGAAAAAGATACAAACAATTAAAAGAAATGTACGAATTAAATATCAACAATGAAAATAATGACGACAACATTAAAAGAAAGAAGAAACTTTAGGGAACAAATTTCTTTTTTGTTTTGTGATTTGTCACTTACGAAAACAAAAAATAGTGAAAGGCCAAAAACTTAAAAATTTAAATTCAAAAAATTGATATATCAAGCTAGATAACCAATTATTAGCAACCGTGGCTTTGATACCAAATGATGCGAAAATATTAGGCATACAAACTTGGAACCCAAGAACCAAATGGAATAAGAAAGATAGAATTGCAAAAAAGGTGGTTAGGAAGATCAAATTGGTATCCTAAATGGCAAGAACCAAAAACAAAGCAATATTGTACACTAAATTGTAAGCCGTTAGAAAATTGAATAAAAGATGAAATTTAGGTTCGAGAACACGGAAAACTAATATATTGATTCTAGATGTTTTAATTTATCGAGAATAGCTTACATTTGATATACTATAATAGTTTTTCTGATTCATAGTTTAAATGTAATAAGGGATTAAAGTGGCAATCATAATTAATAATTGTTTTTAATTGCAAAAATTAGTAACTCGCTTGTTTTTTCAAATAACAAAGATAGGTTTAATACTGAAAACAAAGAACAAGAAAAAGATACAAACAATTAAAAGAAATGTACGAATTAAATATCATGAATGAAAATAATGACAACAACATTAAAAGAAAGAAGAAATTTTAGGGAACAAATTTCCTTTTTGTTTTGTGATTTGTCACTTACGAAAACAAAAAATAGTGAAAGGCCAAATACTTTAAAATTAAAATTCAAAAAATTTATATATCAAGCTAGATAACCAATTATTAGCAACCATGGTTTTGATAAAAAAATGATGCCAAAATATTAGCCACACAAACTTGGAACCCAAGAACCAAATGGAATAAGAAAGATTGAATTACAAAGAAGGTGGTTAGGAAGATCAAATTGGTATCCTAAATGGCAAGAACCCAAAACAAAGCAATATTGTGCGATGAAATTGTAAGCCGTCAGAAAATTCAATAAAAGATGAAATTTGGGTTCGAGAACACGGAAATCTAATATATTGTTTCTATATGTTTTAATTTATCGAGAATAGCTTCCATTTGATATACTATAATAGTTTTTTCGATTCATAGTTTAAATGTAATAAGGGTTTAAAGTGGCAACCATAATTAATAATATTTTTTAATTGCAAAAATTAGTAACTCGCTTGTTTTTTCAAATAACAAAGATATGTTGAAAACTGAAAACAAAGAACAAGAAAAAGATAAAAACAATTAAAAGAAAAGTACGAATTAAATATCATGAATGAAAATAATGACAACAACATTAAAAGAAAGAAGAAACTTTAGGGACCAAATTTCTTTCTTTTGTTTTGTGATTTTTCACTTACGAAAACAAAAAACAATCAATGGCCAAACACTTTAAAATTAAAATCCAAAAAATTGATATATCAAGCTAGACAACCAATTATTAGCAACCATTGTTTTGATACCAAATGATGCGAAAATATTAGGCACACAACCTTGGAACCCAAGAACCAAAAGGAATAAGAAAGATTGAATTGCAAAGAAGGTGGTTAGGAAGATCAAATTGGTATCTTAAATGGCAAGAACCAAAAACAAAGCAATATTGTATGACTCAATTGTAAGACGTTAGAAAATTGAATAAAAGATGAAATTTGGGTTCGAGAACACGGAAACCTAATATATTGATTCTAGATGTTTTAATTTATCGAGAATAGCTTCCATTTGATATACCATAATAGTTTTTTTGATTCATAGTTTAAATGTAATAAGGGTTTAAAGTGGCAATCATAATTAATCATTGTTTTTAATTGCAAAAATTAGTAACTCGCTTGTTTTTTCAAATAACAAATATAGGTTTAATACTGAAAACAAAGAACAAGAAAAAATACAAACAATTAAAAGAAATGTACGAATTAAATATCATGAATGAAAATAATGATGACATCATTAAAAGAAAGAACAAACTTTAGGGAACAAATTTCTTTTTTGATTTGTGATTTGTCACTTACGAAAACAAAAAATAGTCAAAGGCCAAAAACTGTAAAATTAAAATTAAAAAAATTGATATATTAAGCTAGATAACCAATTATTAGCAACCATGGTTTTGATAAAAAAATGATGCGAAAATATTAGGCACACAAACTTCGAACCCAAGAACCAAAACGAATAAGAAAGATTGAATTGCAAAAAAGGTGGTTAGGAAGATCAAATTGGTATCCTAAATCGCAAGAACCAAAAACAAAGCAATATTGTACGACTAAATTGAAAGCCGTCAGAAAATTGAATAAAAGATGAAATTTAGGTTCGAGAACACGGAAAACTAATAAATTGATTCTAGATGTTTTAATTTATCGAGAATAGCTTCCATTTGATATACTATAATAGTTTTTTTGATTCATAGTTTAAATGTGATAAGGGATTAAAGTGGCAATCATAATTAATAATTGTTTTTCATTGCAAAAATTAGTAACTCGCTTGTTTTTTCAAATAACAAAGATAGGTTTAATACTGAAAACAAAGAACAAGAAAAAGATACAAACAATTAAGAGAAATGTACGAATTAAATATCTTGAATGAAAATAATGACGACATCATTAAAAGAAAGAAGAAACTTTAGGGAACAAATTTCTTTTTTGATTTGTGATTTTTCACTTACGAAAACAAAAAACAATCAATGGCCAAACACTTTAAAATTAAAATCCAAAAAATTGATATATCAAGCTAGACAACCAATTATTAGCAACCATTGTTTTGATACCAAATGATGCGAAAATATTAGGCACACAACCTTGGAACCCAAGAATCAAAAGGAATAAGAAAGATTGAATTGCAAAGAAGGTGGTTAGGAAGATCAAATTGGTATCTTAAATGGCAAGAACCAACAACAAAGCAATATTGTATGACTCAATTGTAAGACGTTAGAAAATTGAATAAAAGATGAAATTTGGGTTCGAGAACACGGAAACCTAATATATTGATTATAGATGTTTTAATTTATCGAGAATAGCTTCTATTTGATATACCATAATAGTTTTTTTGATTCATAGTTTAAATGTAATAAGGGTTTAAAGTGGCAATCATAATTAATAATTGTTTTTAATTGCAAAAATTAGTAACTCGCTTGTTTTTTCAAATAACAAAGATAGGTTTTATACTGAAAACAAAGAACAAGAAAAAGATACAAACAATTAAAAGAAATGTACGAATTAAATATCATGAATGAAAATAATGACGACAACATTAAAAGAAAGAACAAACATTAGGGAACAAATTTCTTTTTTGATTTGTGATTTGTCACTTACGAAAACAAAAAATAGTCAAAGGCCAAAAACTGTAAAATTAAAATTAAAAAAATTGATATATTAAGCTAGATAACCAATTATTAGCAACCATGGTTTTGATAAAAAAATGATGCGAAAATATTAGGCACACAAACTTCGAACCCAAGAACCAAAAGGAATAAGAAACATTGAATTGCAAAAAAGGTGGTTAGGAAGATCAAATTGGTATCCTAAATCGCAAGAACCAAAAACAAAGCAATATTGTGCGATGAAATTGTAAGCCGTCAGAAAATTCAATAAAAGATGAAATTTGGGTTCGAGAACACGGAAAACTAATAAATTGATTCTAGATGTTTTAATTTATCGAGAATAGCTTCCATTTGATATACTATAATAGTTTTTTTGATTCATAGTTTAAATGTGATAAGGGATTAAAGTGGCAATCATAATTAATAATTGTTTTTCATTGCAAAAATTAGTAACTCGCTTGTTTTTTCAAATAACAAAGATAGGTTTAATACTGAAAACAAAGAACAAGAAAAAGATACAAACAATTAAGAGAAATGTACGAATTAAATATCTTGAATGAAAATAATGACGACATCATTAAAAGAAAGAAGAAACTTTAGGGAACAAATTTCTTTTTTGATTTGTGATTTTTCACTTACGAAAACAAAAAACAATCAATGGCCAAACACTTTAAAATTAAAATCCAAAAAATTGATATATCAAGCTAGACAACCAATTATTAGCAACCATTGTTTTGATACCAAATGATGCGAAAATATTAGGCACACAACCTTGGAACCCAAGAATCAAAAGGAATAAGAAAGATTGAATTGCAAAGAAGGTGGTTAGGAAGATCAAATTGGTATCTTAAATGGCAAGAACCAACAACAAAGCAATATTGTATGACTCAATTGTAAGACGTTAGAAAATTGAATAAAAGATGAAATTTGGGTTCGAGAACACGGAAACCTAATATATTGATTATATATGTTTTAATTTATCGAGAATAGCTTCTATTTGATATACCATAATAGTTTTTTTGATTCATAGTTTAAATGTAATAAGGGTTTAAAGTGGCAATCATAATTAATAATTGTTTTTAATTGCAAAAATTAGTAACTCGCTTGTTTTTTCAAATAACAAAGATAGGTTTTATACTGAAAACAAAGAACAAGAAAAAGATACAAACAATTAAAAGAAATGTACGTATTAAATATCATGAATGAAAATAATGACGACAACATTAAAAGAAAGAACAAACATTAGGGAACAAATTTCTTTTTTGATTTGTGATTTGTCACTTACGAAAACAAAAAATAGTCAAAGGCCAAAAACTGTAAAATTAAAATTAAAAAAATTGATATATTAAGCTAGATAACCAATTATTAGCAACCATGGTTTTGATAAAAAAATGATGCGAAAATATTAGGCACACAAACTTCGAACCCAAGAACCAAAAGGAATAAGAAACATTGAATTGCAAAAAAGGTGGTTAGGAAGATCAAATTGGTATCCTAAATCGCAAGAACCAAAAACAAAGCAATATTGTGCGATGAAATTGTAAGCCGTCAGAAAATTCAATAAAAGATGAAATTTGGGTTCGAGAACACGGAAAACTAATATATTGATTCTATATGTTTTAATTTATCGAGAATAGCTTCCATTTGATATACTATAATACCTTTTTCGATTCATAGTTTAAATGTAATAAGGGTTTAAAGTGGCAACCATAATTAATAATGTTTTTTAATTGCAAAAATTAGTAACTCGCTTGTTTTTTCAAATAACAAAGATATGTTGAAAACTGAAAACAAAGAACAAGAAAAAGATAAAAACAATTAAAAGAAAAGTACGAATTAAATATCATGAACAAAAATAATGACAACAACATTAAAAGAAAGAAGAAACTTTTGGGACCAAATTTCTTTCTTTTGTTTTGTGATTTTTTACTTACGAAAACAAAAAACAATCAATGGCCAAACACTTTAAAATTAAAATCCAAAAAATTGATATATCAAGCTAGAAAACCAATTATTAGCAACCATTGTTTTGATACCAAATGATGCGAAAATATTAGGCACACAACCTTGGAACCCAAGAACCAAAAGGAATAAGAAAGATTGAATTGCAAAGAAGGTGGTTAGGAAGATCAAATTGGTATCTTAAATGGCAAGAACCAACAACAAAGCAATATTGTATGACTCAATTGTAAGACGTTAGAAAATTGAATAAAAGATGAAATTTGGGTTCGAGAACACGGAAACCTAATATATTGATTCTAGATGTTTTAATTTATCGAGAATAGCTTCCATTTGATATACCATAATAGTTTTTTTGATTCATAGTTTAAATGTAATAAGGGTTTAAATTGGCAATCATAATTAATAATTGTTTTTAATTGCAAAAATTAGTAACTCGCTTGTTTTTTCAAATAACAAAGATAGGTTTAATACTGAAAACAAAGAACAAGAAAAAGATACAAACAATTAAAAGAAATGTACGAATTAAATATCATGAATGAAAATAATGACGACAACATTAAAAGAAAGAAGAAATTTTAGGGAACAAATTTCCTTTTTGTTTTGTGATTTGTCACGTACGAAAACAAAAAATAGTCAAAGGCCAAAAACTTTAAAATTAAAATTCAAAAAATTGATATATCAAGCTAGACAACCAATTATTAGCAACCATTGTTTTGATACCAAATGATGCGAAAATATTAGGCACACAACCTTGGAACCCAAGAACCAAAAGGAATAAGAAAGATTGAATTGCAAAAAAGGTGGTTAGGAAGATCAAATTGGTATCTAAATGGCAAGAACCAAAAACAAAGCAATATTGTACGACTAAATTGTAAGCCGTCAGAAAATTGAATAAAAGATGAAATTTAGGTTCGAGAACACGGAAAACTAATATATTGATTCTAGATGTTTTAATTTAACGAGAATAGCTTCCATTTGATATACTATAATAGTTTTTTCGATTCATAGTTTAAATGTAATAAGGGTTTAAAGTGGCAACCATAATTAATAATATTTTTTAATTGCAAAAATTAGTAACTCGCTTGTTTTTTCAAATAACAAAGATATGTTGAAAACTGAAAACAAAGAACAAGAAAAAGATAAAAACAATTAAAAGAAAAGTACGAATTAAATATCATGAACGAAAATAATGACAACAACATTAAAAGAAAGAAGAAACTTTAGGGATCAAATTTCTTTCTTTTGTTTTGTGATTTTTCACTTACGAAAACAAAAAACAATCAATGGCCAAACACTTTAAAATTAAAATCCAAAAAATTGATATATCAAGCTAGACAACCAATTATTAGCAACCATTGTTTTGATACCAAATGATGCGAAAATATTAGGCACACAACCTTGGAACCCAAGAACCAAAAGGAATAAGAAAGATTGAATTGCAAAGAAGGTGGTTAGGAAGATCAAATTGGTATCTTAAATGGCAAGAACCAACAACAAAGCAATATTGTATGACTCAATTGTAAGACGTTAGAAAATTGAATAAAAGATGAAATTTGGGTTCGCGAACACGGAAACCTAATATATTGATTCTAGATGTTTTAATTTATCGAGAATAGCTTCCATTTGATATACCATAATAGTTTTTTTGATTCATAGTTTAAATGTAATAAGGGTTTAAAGTGGCAACCATAATTAATAATTGTTTTTAATTGCAAAAATTAGTAACTCGCTTGTTTTTTCAAATAACAAAGATATGTTGAAAATTGAAAACAAAGAACAAGAAAAAGATAAAAACAATTAAAAGAAAAGTACGAATTAAATATCATGAACAAAAATAATGACAACAACATTAAAAGAAAGAAGAAACTTTTGGGACCAAATTTCTTTCTTTTGTTTTGTGATTTTTCACTTACGAAAACAAAAAACAATCAATGGCCAAACACTTTAAAATTAAAATCCAAAAAATTGATATATCAAGCTAGACAACCAATTATTAGCAACCATTGTTTTGATACCAAATGATGCGAAAATATTAGGCACACAACCTTGGAACCCAAGAACCAAAAGGAATAAGAAAGATTGAATTGCAAAGAAGGTGGTTAGGAAGATCAAATTGGTATCTTAAATGGCAAGAACCAAAAACAAAGCAATATTGTATGACTCAATTGTAAGACGTTAGAAAATTGAATAAAAGATGAAATTTGGGTTCGAGAACACGGAAACCTAATATATTGATTCTAGATGTTTTAATTTATCGAGAATAGCTTCCATTTGATATACCATAATAGTTTTTTTGATTCATATTTTAAATGTAATAAGGGTTTAAAGTGGCAATCATAATTAATAATTGTTTTTAATTGCAAAAATTAGTAACTCGCTTGTTTTTTCAAATAACAAAGATAGGTTTAATACTGAAAACAAAGAACAAGAAAAAGATACAAACAATTAAAAGAAATGTACGAATTAAATATCATGAATGAAAATAATGACGACAACATTAAAAGAAAGAACAAACTTTAGGGAACAAATTTCTTTTTTGATTTGTGATTTGTCACTTACGAAAACAAAAAATAGTCAAAGGCCAAAAACTGTAAAATTAAAATTAAAAAAATTGATATATTAAGCTAGATAACCAATTATTAGCAACCATGGTTTTGATAAAAAAATGATGCGAAAATATTAGGCACACAAACTTCGAACCGAAGAACCAAAAGAAATAAGAAAGATTGAATTGCAAAAAAGGTGGTTAGGAAGATCAAATTGGTATCTAAATGGCAAGAACCAAAAACAAAGCAATATTGTACGACTAAATTGTAAGCCGTCAGAAAATTGAATAAAAGATGAAATTTAGGTTCGAGAACACGGAAAACTAATATATTGATTCTAGATGTTTTAATTTAACGAGAATAGCTTCCATTTGATATACTATAATAGTTTTTTCGATTCATAGTTTAAATGTAATAAGGGTTTAAAGTGGCAACCATAATTAATAATATTTTTTAATTGCAAAAATTAGTAACTCGCTTGTTTTTTCAAATAACAAAGATATGTTGAAAACTGAAAACAAAGAACAAGAAAAAGATAAAAACAATTAAAAGAAAAGTACGAATTAAATATCATGAACGAAAATAATGACAACAACATTAAAAGAAAGAAGAAACTTTAGGGATCAAATTTCTTTCTTTTGTTTTGTGATTTTTCACTTACGAAAACAAAAAACAATCAATGGCCAAACACTTTAAAATTAAAATCCAAAAAATTGATATATCAAGCTAGACAACCAATTATTAGCAACCATTGTTTTGATACCAAATGATGCGAAAATATTAGGCACACAACCTTGGAACCCAAGAACCAAAAGGAATAAGAAAGATTGAATTGCAAAGAAGGTGGTTAGGAAGATCAAATTGGTATCTTAAATGGCAAGAACCAAAAACAAAGCAATATTGTATGACTCAATTGTAAGACGTTAGAAAATTGAATAAAAGATGAAATTTGGGTTCGAGAACACGGAAACCTAATATATTGATTCTAGATGTTTTAATTTATCGAGAATAGCTTCCATTTGATATACCATAATAGTTTTTTTGATTCATAGTTTAAATGTAATAAGGGTTTAAAGTGGCAATCATAATTAATAATTGTTTTTAATTGCAAAAATTAGTAACTCGCTTGTTTTTTCAAATAACAAAGATAGGTTTAATACTGAAAACAAAGAACAAGAAAAAGATACAAACAATTAAAAGAAATGTACGAATTAAATATCATGAATGAAAATAATGACGACAACATTAAAAGAAAGAACAAACTTTAGGGAACAAATTTCTTTTTTGATTTGTGATTTGTCACTTACGAAAACAAAAAATAGTCAAAGGCCAAAAACTGTAAAATTAAAATTAAAAAAATTGATATATTAAGCTAGATAACCAATTATTAGCAACCATGGTTTTGATAAAAAAATGATGCGAAAATATTAGGCACACAAACTTCGAACCCAAGAACCAAAAGAAATAAGAAAGATTGAATTGCAAAAAAGGTGGTTAGGAAGATCAAATTGGTATCTAAATGGCAAGAACCAAAAACAAAGCAATATTGTACGACTAAATTGTAAGCCGTCAGAAAATTGAATAAAAGATGAAATTTAGGTTCGAGAACACGGAAAACTAATATATTGATTCTAGATGTTTTAATTTAACGAGAATAGCTTCCATTTGATATACTATAATAGTTTTTTCGATTCATAGTTTAAATGTAATAAGGGTTTAATGTGGCAACCATAATTAATAATATTTTTTAATTGCAAAAATTAGTAACTCGCTTGTTTTTTCAAATAACAAAGATATGTTGAAAACTGAAAACAAAGAACAAGAAAAAGATAAAAACAATTAAAAGAAAAGTACGAATTAAATATCATCAACGAAAATAATGACAACAACATTAAAAGAAAGAAGAAACTTTAGGGATCAAATTTCTTTCTTTTGTTTTGTGATTTTTCACTTACGAAAACAAAAAACAATCAATGGCCAAACACTTTAAAATTAAAATCCAAAAAATTGATATATCAAGCTAGACAACCAATTATTAGCAACCATTGTTTTGATACCAAATGATACGAAAATATTAGGCACACAACCTTGGAACCCAAGAACCAAAAGGAATAAGAAAGATTGAATTGCAAAGAAGGTGGTTAGGAAGATCAAATTGGTATCTTAAATGGCAAGAACCAACAACAAAGCAATATTGTATGACTCAATTGTAAGACGTTAGAAAATTGAATAAAAGATGAAATTTGGGTTCGAGAACACGGAAACCTAATATATTGATTCTAGATGTTTTAATTTATCGAGAATAGCTTCCATTTGATATACCATAATAGTTTTTTTGATTCATAGTTTAAATGTAATAAGGGTTTAAAGTGGCAATCATAATTAATAATTGTTTTTAATTGCAAAAATTAGTAACTCACTTGTTTTTTCAAATAACAAAGATAGTTTTTATACTGAAAACAAAAAACAAGAAAAAGATAAAAACAATTAAAAGAAAAGTACGAATTAAACATGATGAACCAAAATAATGACAACAACATTAAAAGAAAGAAGAAACTTTAGGCACCAAATTTCTTTCTTTTGTTTTGTGATTTTTCACTTACCAAAACAAAAAACAATCAATGGCCAAACAGTTTAAAATTAAAATCCAAAAAATTGATATATAAAGCTAGACAACCAATTATTAGCAACCATTGTTTTGCTACCAAATGATGCAAAAATATTAGGCACACAACCTTGGAACCCAAGAACCAAAAGGCATAAGAAAGATTGAATTGCAAAAAAGGTGGTTAGGAAGATCAAATTGGTATCCTAAATGGCAAGAACCAAAAACAAAGCAATATTGTACGACTAAATTGTAAGACGTGAGAAAATTGAATAAAAGATGAAATTTGGGTTCGAGAACACGGAAACCTAATATATTGATTCTAGATGTTTTAATTTATCGAGAATAGCTTCCATTTGATATACCATAATAGTTTTTTTGATTCATAGTTTAAATGTAATAAGGGTTTAAAGTGGCAATCATAATTAATAATTGTTTTTAATTGCAAAAATTAGTAACTCGCTTGTTTTTTCAAATAACAAAGATAGGTTTAATACTGAAAACAAAGAACAAGAAAAAGATACAAACAATTAAAAGAAATGTACGAATTAAATATCATGAATGAAAATAATGACGACAACATTAAAAGAAAGAACAAACTTTAGGGAACAAATTTCTTTTTTGATTTGTGATTTGTCACTTACGAAAACAAAAAATAGTCAAAGGCCAAAAACTGTAAAATTAAAATTAAAAAAATTGATATATTAAGCTAGATAACCAATTATTAGCAACCATGGTTTTGATAAAAAAATGATGCGAAAATATTAGGCACACAAACTTCGAACCCAAGAACCAAAAGAAATAAGAAAGATTGAATTGCAAAAAAGGTGGTTAGGAAGATCAAATTGGTATCTAAATGGCAAGAACCAAAAACAAAGCAATATTGTACGACTAAATTGTAAGCCGTCAGAAAATTGAATAAAAGATGAAATTTAGGTTCGAGAACACGGAAAACTAATATATTGATTCTAGATGTTTTAATTTAACGAGAATAGCTTCCATTTGATATACTATAATAGTTTTTTCGATTCATAGTTTAAATGTAATAAGGGTTTAAAGTGGCAACCATAATTAATAATATTTTTTAATTGCAAAAATTAGTAACTCGCTTGTTTTTTCAAATAACAAAGATATGTTGAAAACTGAAAACAAAGAACAAGAAAAAGATAAAAACAATTAAAAGAAAAGTACGAATTAAATATCATGAACGAAAATAATGACAACAACATTAAAAGAAAGAAGAAACTTTAGGGATCAAATTTCTTTCTTTTGTTTTGTGATTTTTCACTTACGAAAACAAAAAACAATCAATGGCCAAACACTTTAAAATTAAAATCCAAAAAATTGATATATCAAGCTAGACAACCAATTATTAGCAACCATTGTTTTGATACCAAATGATGCGAAAATATTAGGCACACAACCTTGGAACCCAAGAACCAAAAGGAATAAGAAAGATTGAATTGCAAAGAAGGTGGTTAGGAAGATCAAATTGGTATCTTAAATGGCAAGAACCAACAACAAAGCAATATTGTATGACTCAATTGTAAGACGTTAGAAAATTGAATAAAAGATGAAATTTGGGTTCGAGAACACGGAAACCTAATATATTGATTCTAGATGTTTTAATTTATCGAGAATAGCTTCCATTTGATATACCATAATAGTTTTTTTGATTCATAGTTTAAATGTAATAAGGGTTTAAAGTGGCAACCATAATTAATAATTGTTTTTAATTGCAAAAATTAGTAACTCGCTTGTTTTTTCAAATAACAAAGATATGTTGAAAATTGAAAACAAAGAACAAGAAAAAGATAAAAACAATTAAAAGAAAAGTACGAATTAAATATCATGAACAAAAATAATGACAACAACATTAAAAGAAAGAAGAAACTTTTGGGACCAAATTTCTTTCTTTTGTTTTGTGATTTTTCACTTACGAAAACAAAAAACAATCAATGGCCAAACACTTTAAAATTAAAATCCAAAAAATTGATATATCAAGCTAGACAACCAATTATTAGCAACCATTGTTTTGATACCAAATGATGCGAAAATATTAGGCACACAACCTTGGAACCCAAGAACCAAAAGGAATAAGAAAGATTGAATTGCAAAGAAGGTGGTTAGGAAGATCAAATTGGTATCTTAAATGGCAAGAACCAAAAACAAAGCAATATTGTAGGACTCAATTGTAAGACGTTAGAAAATTGAATAAAAGATGAAATTTGGGTTCGAGAACACGGAAACCTAATATATTGATTCTAGATGTTTTAATTTATCGAGAATAGCTTCCATTTGATATACCATAATAGTTTTTTTGATTCATAGTTTAAATGTAATAAGGGTTTAAAGTGGCAATCATAATTAATAATTGTTTTTAATTGCAAAAATTAGTAACTCGCTTGTTTTTTCAAATAACAAAGATAGGTTTAATACTGAAAACAAAGAACAAGAAAAAGATACAAACAATTAAAAGAAATGTACGAATTAAATATCATGAATGAAAATAATGACGACAACATTAAAAGAAAGAACAAACTTTAGGGAACAAATTTCTTTTTTGATTTGTGATTTGTCACTTACGAAAACAAAAAATAGTCAAAGGCCAAAAACTGTAAAATTAAAATTAAAAAAATTGATATATTAAGCTAGATAACCAATTATTAGCAACCATGGTTTTGATAAAAAAATGATGCGAAAATATTAGGCACACAAACTTCGAACCCAAGAACCAAAAGAAATAAGAAAGATTGAATTGCAAAAAAGGTGGTTAGGAAGATCAAATTGGTATCTAAATGGCAAGAACCAAAAACAAAGCAATATTGTACGACTAAATTGTAAGCCGTCAGAAAATTGAATAAAAGATGAAATTTAGGTTCGAGAACACGGAAAACTAATATATTGATTCTAGATGTTTTAATTTAACGAGAATAGCTTCCATTTGATATACTATAATAGTTTTTTCGATTCATAGTTTAAATGTAATAAGGGTTTAAAGTGGCAACCATAATTAATAATATTTTTTAATTGCAAAAATTAGTAACTCGCTTGTTTTTTCAAATAACAAAGATATGTTGAAAACTGAAAACAAAGAACAAGAAAAAGATAAAACCAATTAAAAGAAAAGTACGAATTAAATATCATGAACGAAAATAATGACAACAACATTAAAAGAAAGAAGAAACTTTAGGGATCAAATTTCTTTCTTTTGTTTTGTGATTTTTCACTTACGAAAACAAAAAACAATCAATGGCCAAACACTTTAAAATTAAAATCCAAAAAATTGATATATCAAGCTAGACAACCAATTATTAGCAACCATTGTTTTGATACCAAATGATGCGAAAATATTAGGCACACAACCTTGGAACCCAAGAACCAAAAGGAATAAGAAAGATTGAATTGCAAAGAAGGTGGTTAGGAAGATCAAATTGGTATCTTAAATGGCAAGAACCAACAACAAAGCAATATTGTATGACTCAATTGTAAGACGTTAGAAAATTGAATAAAAGATGAAATTTGGGTTCGAGAACACGGAAACCTAATATATTGATTCTAGATGTTTTAATTTATCGAGAATAGCTTCCATTTGATATACCATAATAGTTTTTTTGATTCATAGTTTAAATGTAATAAGGGTTTAAAGTGGCAATCATAATTAATAATTGTTTTTAATTGCAAAAATTAGTAACTCGCTTGTTTTTTCAAATAACAAAGATAGTTTTTATACTGAAAACAAAAAACAAGAAAAAGATAAAAACAATTAAAAGAAAAGTACGAATTAAACATGATGAACAAAAATAATGACAACAACATTAAAAGAAAGAAGAAACTTTAGGCACCAAATTTCTTTCTTTTGTTTTGTGATTTTTCACTTACCAAAACAAAAAACAATCAATGGCCAAACAGTTTAAAATTAAAATCCAAAAAATTGATATATAAAGCTAGACAACCAATTATTAGCAACCATTGTTTTGCTACCAAATGATGCAAAAATATTAGGCACACAACCTTGGAACCCAAGAACCAAAAGGCATAAGAAAGATTGAATTGCAAAAAAGGTGGTTAGGAAGATCAAATTGGTATCCTAAATGGCAAGAACCAAAAACAAAGCAATATTGTACGACTAAATTGTAAGACGTGAGAAAATTGAATAAAAGATGAAATTTGGGTTCGAGAACACGGAAACCTAATATATTGATTCTAGATGTTTTAATTTATCGAGAATAGCTTCCATTTGATATACCATAATAGTTTTTTCGATTCATAATTTAAATGTAATAAGGGTTTAAAGTGGCAATCATAATTAATAATTGTTTTTAATTGCAAAAATTAGTAACTCGCTTGTTTTTTCAAATAACAAAGATAGGTTGAAAACTGAAAACAAAGAACAAGAAAAAGATAAAAAAAATTAAAAGAAAAGTACGAATTAAACATGATGAACGAAAATAATGACAACAACATTAAAAGAAAGAAGAAACTTTAGGCACCAAATTTCTTTCTTTTGTTTTGTGATTTTTCACTTACAAAAACAAAAAACAATCAATGGCCAAACACTTTAAAATTAAAATCCAAAAAATTGATATATCAAGCTAGACAACCAATTATTAGCAACCATTGTTTTGCTACCAAATGATGCAAAAATATTAGGCACACAACCTTGGAACCCAAGAACCAAAAGGCATAAGAAAGATTGAATTGCAAAAAAGGTGGTTAGGAAGATCAAATTGGTATCCTAAATGGGAAGAACAAAAAAACAAGCAATATTGTGCGACGAAATTGTATGCCGTCAGAAAATTGAATAAAAGATGAAATTTGGGTTCGAGACCACAGAAACCTAATATATTGATTCTAGATGTTTTAATTTATCGAGAATAGCTTCCATTTGATATACTATAATAGTTTTTTTGATTCATAGTTTAAATGTAATAACGGTTTAAAGTGGCAATCATAATTAATAATTGTTGTTAATTGCAAAAATTAGTAACTCGCTTGTTTTTTCAAATAACAAAGATAGGTTTAATACTGAAAACAAAGAACAAGAAAAAGATACAACCAATTAAAAGAAAAGTACGAATTAAACATGATGAACGAAAATAATGACAACAACATTAAAAGAAAGAAGAAACTTTAGGCACCAAATTTCTTTCTTTTGTTTTGTGATTTTTCACTTACAAAAACAAAAAACAATCAATGGCCAAACACTTTAAAATTAAAATCCAAAAAATTGATATATCAAGCTAGACAACCAATTATTAGCAACCATTGTTTTGCTACCAAATGATGCAAAAATATTAGGCACACAACCTTGGAACCCAAGAACCAAAAGGCATAAGAAAGATTGAATTGCAAAAAAGGTGGTTAGGAAGATCAAATTGGTATCCTAAATGGCAAGAACCAAAAACAAAGCAATATTGTACGACTAAATTGTAAGACGTGAGAAAATTGAATAAAAGATGAAATTTGGGTTCGAGAACACGGAAACCTAATATATTGATTCTAGATGTTTTAATTTATCGAGAATAGCTTCCATTTGATATACCATAATAGTTTTTTCGATTCATAATTTAAATGTAATAAGGGTTTAAAGTGGCAATCATAATTAATAATTGTTTTTAATTGCAAAAATTAGTAACTCGCTTGTTTTTTCAAATAACAAAGATAGGTTGAAAACTAAAAACAAAGAACAAGAAAAAGATAAAAACAATTAAAAGAAAAGTACGAATTAAACATGATGAACGAAAATAATGACAACAACATTAAAAGAAAGAAGAAACTTTAGGCACCAAATTTCTTTCTTTTGTTTTGTGATTTTTCACTTACGAAAACAAAAAACAATCAATGGCCAAAAACTATAAAATTAAAATCCAAAAAATTGATATATCAAGCTAGACAACCAATTATTAGCAACCATTGTTTTGATACCAAATGATGCAAAAATATTAGGCACACAACCTTGGAACCCAAGAACCAAAAGGCATAAGAAAGATTGAATTGCAAAAAAGGTGGTTAGGAAGATCAAATTGGTATCCTAAATGGCAAGAACCAAAAACAAAGCAATATTGTACGACTAAATTGTATGCCGTCAGAAAATTGAATAAAAGATGAAATTTGGGTTCGAGAACACGGAAACCTAATATATTGATTCTAGATGTTTTAATTTATCGAGAATAGCTTCCATTTGATATACCATAATAGTTTTTTTGTTTCATAGCTTAAATGTAATAAGGGTTTAAAGTGGAAATCATAATTACTAATTGTTTTTAATTGCAAAAATTAGTAACTCGCTTGTTTTTTCAAATAACAAAGATAGGTTTAATACTGAAAACAAAGAACAAGAAAAAGATACAAACAATTAAAAGAAATGTACGAATTAAATATAATGAATGAAAATAATGATGACAACATTAAAAGAAAGAAGAAACTTTAGGGAACAAATTTCTTTTTTGATTTGTGATTTGTCACTTACGAAAACAAAAAATAGTGAAAGGCCAAAAACTTTAAAATTAAAATTCAAAAAATCGATATATCAAGCTAGATAACCAATTATTAGCAACTATGGTTTTGATACCAAATGATGCGAAAATATTAGGCACACAACCTTGGAACCCAAGATCCAAAAGGAATAAAAAAGATTGAATTGCAAAGAAGGTGGTTAGGAAGATCAAATTGCTATCCTAAATGGCAAGAACCAAAAACAACGCAATATTGTGCGACGAAATTGTAAGCCGTCAGAAAATTCAATAAAAGATGAAATTTGGGTTCGAGAACACAGAAAACTAATATATTGTTTCTATATGTTTTAATTTATCGAGAATAGCTTCCATTTGATATACTATAATAGTTTTTTCGATTCATAGTTTAAATGTAATAAGGGTTTAAAGCGGCAACCATAATTAATAATATTTTTTAATTGCAAAAATTAGTAACTCGCTTGTTTTTTCAAATACCAAAGATAGGTTGAAAACGGAAAACAAAGAACAAGAAAAAGATAAAAACAATTAAAAGAAAAGTACGAATTAAATATCATGAACGAAAATAATGACAACAACATTAAAAGAAAGAAGAAACTTTAGGGACCAAATTTCTTTCTTTTGTTTTGTGATTTTTCACTTACGAAAACAAAAAACAATCAGTGGCCAAACACTTTAAAATTAAAATCCAAAAAATTGATATATTAAGCTAGACAACCAATTATTAGCAACCATGGTTTTGATACCAAATGATGCGAAAATATTAGGCACACAACCTTGGAACCCAAGAACCAAAAGGAATAAGAAAGATTGAATTGCAAAAAAGGTGGTTAGGAAGATCAAATTGCTATCCTAAATGGCAAGAACCCAAAACAAAGAAATATTGTGCGACGAAATTGTAAGCCGTCAGAAAATTCAATAAAAGATGAAATTTGGGTTCGAGAACACGGAAAACTAATATATTGTTTCTATATGTCTTAATTTATCGAGAATAGCTTCCATTTCATATACCGTAATAGTTTTTTCGATTCATAGTTTAAATGTAATAAGGGTTTAAAGTGGAAACCATAATTAATAATATTTTTTAATTGCAAAAATTAGTAACTAGCTTGTTTTTTCAAATAACAATGATAGGTTGAAAACTGAATATAAAGAACAATAAAAAGATAAAAAAAATTAAAAGAAAAGTACGAATTAAATATCATGAACGAAAATAATGACAACAACATTAAAAGAAAGAACAAACTTTAGGGACCAAATTTCTTTCTTTTGTTTTGTGATTTTTCACTTACGAAAACAAAAAACAATCAATGGCCAAACACTTTAAAATTAAAATCCAAAAAATTGATATATCAAGCTAGACAACCAATTATTAGCAACCATTGTTTTGCTACCAAATGATGCAAAAATATTAGGCACACAACCTTGGAACCCAAGAACCAAAAGGAATAATAAAGATTGAATTGAAAAGAAGGTGGTTAGGAAGATCAAATTGGTATCCTAAATGGGAAGAACAAAAAAACAAGCAATATTGTGCGACGAAATTGTATGCCGTCAGAAAATTGAATAAAAGATGAAATTTGGGTTCGAGACCACAGAAACCTAATATATTGATTCTAGATGTTTTAATTTATCGAGAATAGCTTCCATTTGATATACTATAATAGTTTTTTTGATTCATAGTTTAAATGTAATAACGGTTTAAAGTGGCAATCATAATTAATAATTGTTGTTAATTGCAAAAATTAGTAACTCGCTTGTTTTTTCAAATAACAAAGATAGGTTTAATACTGAAAACAAAGAACAAGAAAAAGATACAACCAATTAAAAGAAAAGTACGAATTAAACATGATGAACGAAAATAATGACAACAACATTAAAAGAAAGAAGAAACTTTAGGCACCAAATTTCTTTCTTTTGTTTTGTGATTTTTCACTTACAAAAACAAAAAACAATCAATGGCCAAACACTTTAAAATTAAAATCCAAAAAATTGATATATCAAGCTAGACAACCAATTATTAGCAACCATTGTTTTGCTACCAAATGATGCAAAAATATTAGGCACACAACCTTGGAACCCAAGAACCAAAAGGCATAAGAAAGATTGAATTGCAAAAAAGGTGGTTAGGAAGATCAAATTGGTATCCTAAATGGCAAGAACCAAAAACAAAGCAATATTGTACGACTAAATTGTAAGACGTGAGAAAATTGAATAAAAGATGAAATTTGGGTTCGAGAACACGGAAACCTAATATATTGATTCTAGATGTTTTAATTTATCGAGAATAGCTTCCATTTGATATACCATAATAGTTTTTTCGATTCATAATTTAAATGTAATAAGGGTTTAAAGTGGCAATCATAATTAATAATTGTTTTTAATTGCAAAAATTAGTAACTCGCTTGTTTTTTCAAATAACAAAGATAGGTTGAAAACTAAAAACAAAGAACAAGAAAAAGATAAAAACAATTAAAAGAAAAGTACGAATTAAACATGATGAACGAAAATAATGACAACAACATTAAAAGAAAGAAGAAACTTTAGGCACCAAATTTCTTTCTTTTGTTTTGTGATTTTTCACTTACGAAAACAAAAAACAATCAATGGCCAAAAACTATAAAATTAAAATCCAAAAAATTGATATATCAAGCTAGACAACCAATTATTAGCAACCATTGTTTTGATACCAAATGATGCAAAAATATTAGGCACACAACCTTGGAACCCAAGAACCAAAAGGCATAAGAAAGATTGAATTGCAAAAAAGGTGGTTAGGAAGATCAAATTGGTATCCTAAATGGCAAGAACCAAAAACAAAGCAATATTGTACGACTAAATTGTAAGCCGTCAGAAAATTGAATAAAAGATGAAATTTGGGTTCGAGAACACGGAAACCTAATATATTGATTCTAGATGTTTTAATTTATCGAGAATAGCTTCCATTTGATATACCATAATAGTTTTTTTGTTTCATAGCTTAAATGTAATAAGGGTTTAAAGTGGAAATCATAATTACTAATTGTTTTTAATTGCAAAAATTAGTAACTCGCTTGTTTTTTCAAATAACAAAGATAGGTTTAATACTGAAAACAAAGAACAAGAAAAAGATACAAACAATTAAAAGAAATGTACGAATTAAATATAATGAATGAAAATAATGACGACAACATTAAAAGAAAGAAGAAACTTTAGGGAACAAATTTCTTTTTTGATTTGTGATTTGTCACTTACGAAAACAAAAAATAGTGAAAGGCCAAAAACTTTAAAATTAAAATTCAAAAAATCGATATATCAAGCTAGATAACCAATTATTAGCAACTATGGTTTTGATACCAAATGATGCGAAAATATTAGGCACACAACCTTGGAACCCAAGATCCAAAAGGAATAAAAAAGATTGAATTGCAAAGAAGGTGGTTAGGAAGATCAAATTGCTATCCTAAATGGCAAGAACCAAAAACAACGCAATATTGTGCGACGAAATTGTAAGCCGTCAGAAAATTCAATAAAAGATGAAATTTGGGTTCGAGAACACAGAAAACTAATATATTGTTTCTATATGTTTTAATTTATCGAGAATAGCTTCCATTTGATATACTATAATAGTTTTTTCGATTCATAGTTTAAATGTAATAAGGGTTTAAAGCGGCAACCATAATTAATAATATTTTTTAATTGCAAAAATTAGTAACTCGCTTGTTTTTTCAAATACCAAAGATAGGTTGAAAACGGAAAACAAAGAACAAGAAAAAGATAAAAACAATTAAAAGAAAAGTACGAATTAAATATCATGAACGAAAATAATGACAACAACATTAAAAGAAAGAAGAAACTTTAGGGACCAAATTTCTTTCTTTTGTTTTGTGATTTTTCACTTACGAAAACAAAAAACAATCAGTGGCCAAACACTTTAAAATTAAAATCCAAAAAATTGATATATTAAGCTAGACAACCAATTATTAGCAACCATGGTTTTGATACCAAATGATGCGAAAATATTAGGCACACAACCTTGGAACCCAAGAACCAAAAGGAATAAGAAAGATTGAATTGCAAAAAAGGTGGTTAGGAAGATCAAATTGCTATCCTAAATGGCAAGAACCCAAAACAAAGAAATATTGTGCGACGAAATTGTAAGACGTGAGAAAATTCAATAAAAGATGAAATTTGGGTTCGAGAACACGGAAAACTAATATATTGTTTCTATATGTTTTAATTTATCGAGAATAGCTTCCATTTCATATACCGTAATAGTTTTTTCGATTCATAGTTTAAATGTAATAAGGGTTTAAAGTGGAAACCATAATTAATAATTGTTTTTAATTGCAAAAATTAGTAACTAGCTTGTTTTTTCAAATAACAATGATAGGTTGAAAACTGAATATAAAGAACAATAAAAAGATAAAAAAAATTAAAAGAAAAGTACGAATTAAATATCATGAACGAAAATAATGACAACAACATTAAAAGAAAGAACAAACTTTAGGGACCAAATTTCTTTCTTTTGTTTTGTGATTTTTCACTTACGAAAACAAAAAACAATCAATGGCCAAACACTTTAAAATTAAAATCCAAAAAATTGATATATCAAGCTAGACAACCAATTATTAGCAACCATTGTTTTGCTACCAAATGATGCAAAAATATTAGGCACACAACCTTGGAACCCAAGAACCAAAAGGAATAATAAAGATTGAATTGAAAAGAAGGTGGTTAGGAAGATCAAATTGGTATCCTAAATGGGAAGAACAAAAAAACAAGCAATATTGTGCGACGAAATTGTATGCCGTCAGAAAATTGAATAAAAGATGAAATTTGGGTTCGAGACCACAGAAACCTAATATATTGATTCTAGATGTTTTAATTTATCGAGAATAGCTTCCATTTGATATACTATAATAGTTTTTTTGATTCATAGTTTAAATGTAATAACGGTTTAAAGTGGCAATCATAATTAATAATTGTTGTTAATTGCAAAAATTAGTAACTCGCTTGTTTTTTCAAATAACAAAGATAGGTTTAATACTGAAAACAAAGAACAAGAAAAAGATACAACCAATTAAAAGAAAAGTACGAATTAAACATGATGAACGAAAATAATGACAACAACATTAAAAGAAAGAAGAAACTTTAGGCACCAAATTTCTTTCTTTTGTTTTGTGATTTTTCACTTACAAAAACAAAAAACAATCAATGGCCAAACACTTTAAAATTAAAATCCAAAAAATTGATATATCAAGCTAGACAACCAATTATTAGCAACCATTGTTTTGCTACCAAATGATGCAAAAATATTAGGCACACAACCTTGGAACCCAAGAACCAAAAGGCATAAGAAAGATTGAATTGCAAAAAAGGTGGTTAGGAAGATCAAATTGGTATCCTAAATGGCAAGAACCAAAAACAAAGCAATATTGTACGACTAAATTGTAAGACGTGAGAAAATTGAATAAAAGATGAAATTTGGGTTCGAGAACACGGAAACCTAATATATTGATTCTAGATGTTTTAATTTATCGAGAATAGCTTCCATTTGATATACCATAATAGTTTTTTCGATTCATAATTTAAATGTAATAAGGCTTTAAAGTGGCAATCATAATTAATAATTGTTTTTAATTGCAAAAATTAGTAACTCGCTTGTTTTTTCAAATAACAAAGATAGGTTGAAAACTAAAAACAAAGAACAAGAAAAAGATAAAAACAATTAAAAGAAAAGTACGAATTAAACATGATGAACGAAAATAATGACAACAACATTAAAAGAAAGAAGAAACTTTAGGCACAAAATTTCTTTCTTTTGTTTTGTGATTTTTCACTTACGAAAACAAAAAACAATCAATGGCCAAAAACTATAAAATTAAAATCCAAAAAATTGATATATCAAGCTAGACAACCAATTATTAGCAACCATTGTTTTGATACCAAATGATGCAAAAATATTAGGCACACAACCTTGGAACCCAAGAACCAAAAGGCATAAGAAAGATTGAATTGCAAAAAAGGTGGTTAGGAAGATCAAATTGGTATCCTAAATGGCAAGAACCAAAAACAAAGCAATATTGTACGACTAAATTGTAAGCCGTCAGAAAATTGAATAAAAGATGAAATTTGGGTTCGAGAACACGGAAACCTAATATATTGATTCTAGATGTTTTAATTTATCGAGAATAGCTTCCATTTGATATACCATAATAGTTTTTTTGTTTCATAGCTTAAATGTAATAAGGGTTTAAAGTGGAAATCATAATTACTAATTGTTTTTAATTGCAAAAATTAGTAACTCGCTTGTTTTTTCAAATAACAAAGATAGGTTTAATACTGAAAACAAAGAACAAGAAAAAGATACAAACAATTAAAAGAAATGTACGAATTAAATATAATGAATGAAAATAATGACGACAACATTAAAAGAAAGAAGAAACTTTAGGGAACAAATTTCTTTTTTGATTTGTGATTTGTCACTTACGAAAACAAAAAATAGTGAAAGGCCAAAAACTTTAAAATTAAAATTCAAAAAATCGATATATCAAGCTAGATAACCAATTATTAGCAACTATGGTTTTGATACCAAATGATGCGAAAATATTAGGCACACAACCTTGGAACCCAAGATCCAAAAGGAATAAAAAAGATTGAATTGCAAAGAAGGTGGTTAGGAAGATCAAATTGCTATCCTAAATGGCAAGAACCAAAAACAACGCAATATTGTGCGACGAAATTGTAAGCCGTCAGAAAATTCAATAAAAGATGAAATTTGGGTTCGAGAACACAGAAAACTAATATATTGTTTCTATATGTTTTAATTTATCGAGAATAGCTTCCATTTGATATACTATAATAGTTTTTTCGATTCATAGTTTAAATGTAATAAGGGTTTAAAGCGGCAACCATAATTAATAATATTTTTTAATTGCAAAAATTAGTAACTCGCTTGTTTTTTCAAATACCAAAGATAGGTTGAAAACGGAAAACAAAGAACAAGAAAAAGATAAAAACAATTAAAAGAAAAGTACGAATTAAATATCATGAACGAAAATAATGACAACAACATTAAAAGAAAGAAGAAACTTTAGGGACCAAATTTCTTTCTTTTGTTTTGTGATTTTTCACTTACGAAAACAAAAAACAATCAGTGGCCAAACACTTTAAAATTAAAATCCAAAAAATTGATATATTAAGCTAGACAACCAATTATTAGCAACCATGGTTTTGATACCAAATGATGCGAAAATATTAGGCACACAACCTTGGAACCCAAGAACCAAAAGGAATAAGAAAGATTGAATTGCAAAAAAGGTGGTTAGGAAGATCAAATTGCTATCCTAAATGGCAAGAACCCAAAACAACGCAATATTGTGCGACGAAATTGTAAGCCGTCAGAAAATTCAATAAAAGATGAAATTTGGGTTCGAGAACACAGAAAACTAATATATTGTTTCTATATGTTTTAATTTATCGAGAATAGCTTCCATTTGATATACTATAATAGTTTTTTCGATTCATAGTTTAAATGTAATAAGGGTTTAAAGCGGCAACCATAATTAATAATATTTTTTAATTGCAAAAATTAGTAACTCGCTTGTTTTTTCAAATAACAAAGATAGGTTGAAAACTAAAAACAAAGAACAAGAAAAAGATAAAAACAATTAAAAGAAAAGTACGAATTAAACATGATGAACGAAAATAATGACAACAACATTAAAAGAAAGAAGAAACTTTAGGCACCAAATTTCTTTCTTTTGTTTTGTGATTTTTCACTTACGAAAACAAAAAACAATCAATGGCCAAACACTTTAAAATTAAAATCCAAAAAATTGATATATCAAGCTAGACAACCAATTATTAGCAACCATTGTTTTGCTACCAAATGATGCAAAAATATTAGGCACACAACCTTGGAACCCAAGAACCAAAAGGAATAATAAAGATTGAATTGAAAAGAAGGTGGTTAGGAAGATCAAATTGCTATCCTAAATGGGAAGAACAAAAAAACAAGAAATATTGTGCGACGAAATTGTATGCCGTCAGAAAATTCAATAAAAGATGAATTTTGGGTTCGAGACCACAGAAACCTAATATATTGTTTCTATATGTTTTAATTTATCGAGAATAGCTTCCATTTGATATACTATAATAGTTTTTTTGATTCATAGTTTAAATGTAATAACGGTTTAAAGTGGCAATCATAATTAATAATTGTTGTTAATTGCAAAAATTAGTAACTCGCTTGTTTTTTCAAATAACAAAGATAGGTTTAATACTGAAAACAAAGAACAAGAAAAAGATACAACCAATTAAAAGAAAAGTACGAATTAAACATGATGAACGAAAATAATGACAACAACATTAAAAGAAAGAAGAAACTTTAGGCACCAAATTTCTTTCTTTTGTTTTGTGATTTTTCACTTACAAAAACAAAAAACAATCAATGGCCAAACACTTTAAAATTAAAATCCAAAAAATTGATATATCAAGCTAGACAACCAATTATTAGCAACCATTGTTTTGCTACCAAATGATGCAAAAATATTAGGCACACAACCTTGGAACCCAAGAACCAAAAGGCATAAGAAAGATTGAATTGCAAAAAAGGTGGTTAGGAAGATCAAATTGGTATCCTAAATGGCAAGAACCAAAAACAAAGCAATATTGTACGACTAAATTGTAAGACGTGAGAAAATTGAATAAAAGATGAAATTTGGGTTCGAGAACACGGAAACCTAATATATTGATTCTAGATGTTTTAATTTATCGAGAATAGCTTCCATTTGATATACCATAATAGTTTTTTCGATTCATAATTTAAATGTAATAAGGGTTTAAAGTGGCAATCATAATTAATAATTGTTTTTAATTGCAAAAATTAGTAACTCGCTTGTTTTTTCAAATAACAAAGATAGGTTGAAAACTAAAAACAAAGAACAAGAAAAAGATAAAAACAATTAAAAGAAAAGTACGAATTAAACATGATGAACGAAAATAATGACAACAACATTAAAAGAAAGAAGAAACTTTAGGCACCAAATTTCTTTCTTTTGTTTTGTGATTTTTCACTTACGAAAACAAAAAACAATCAATGGCCAAAAACTATAAAATTAAAATCCAAAAAATTGATATATCAAGCTAGACAACCAATTATTAGCAACCATTGTTTTGATACCAAATGATGCAAAAATATTAGGCACACAACCTTGGAACCCAAGAACCAAAAGGCATAAGAAAGATTGAATTGCAAAAAAGGTGGTTAGGAAGATCAAATTGGTATCCTAAATGGCAAGAACCAAAAACAAAGCAATATTGTACGACTAAATTGTAAGCCGTCAGAAAATTGAATAAAAGATGAAATTTGGGTTCGAGAACACGGAAACCTAATATATTGATTCTAGATGTTTTAATTTATCGAGAATAGCTTCCATTTGATATACCATAATAGTTTTTTTGTTTCATAGCTTAAATGTAATAAGGGTTTAAAGTGGAAATCATAATTACTAATTGTTTTTAATTGCAAAAATTAGTAACTCGCTTGTTTTTTCAAATAACAAAGATAGGTTTAATACTGAAAACAAAGAACAAGAAAAAGATACAAACAATTAAAAGAAATGTACGAATTAAATATAATGAATGAAAATAATGACGACAACATTAAAAGAAAGAAGAAACTTTAGGGAACAAATTTCTTTTTTGATTTGTGATTTGTCACTTACGAAAACAAAAAATAGTGAAAGGCCAAAAACTTTAAAATTAAAATTCAAAAAATCGATATATCAAGCTAGATAACCAATTATTAGCAACTATGGTTTTGATACCAAATGATGCGAAAATATTAGGCACACAACCTTGGAACCCAAGATCCAAAAGGAATAAAAAAGATTGAATTGCAAAGAAGGTGGTTAGGAAGATCAAATTGCTATCCTAAATGGCAAGAACCAAAAACAACGCAATATTGTGCGACGAAATTGTAAGCCGTCAGAAAATTCAATAAAAGATGAAATTTGGGTTCGAGAACACAGAAAACTAATATATTGTTTCTATATGTTTTAATTTATCGAGAATAGCTTCCATTTGATATACTATAATAGTTTTTTCGATTCATAGTTTAAATGTAATAAGGGTTTAAAGCGGCAACCATAATTAATAATATTTTTTAATTGCAAAAATTAGTAACTCGCTTGTTTTTTCAAATACCAAAGATAGGTTGAAAACGGAAAACAAAGAACAAGAAAAAGATAAAAACAATTAAAAGAAAAGTACGAATTAAATATCATGAACGAAAATAATGACAACAACATTAAAAGAAAGAAGAAACTTTAGGGACCAAATTTCTTTCTTTTGTTTTGTGATTTTTCACTTACGAAAACAAAAAACAATCAGTGGCCAAACACTTTAAAATTAAAATCCAAAAAATTGATATATTAAGCTAGACAACCAATTATTAGCAACCATGGTTTTGATACCAAATGATGCGAAAATATTAGGCACACAACCTTGGAACCCAAGAACCAAAAGGAATAAGAAAGATTGAATTGCAAAAAAGGTGGTTAGGAAGATCAAATTGCTATCCTAAATGGCAAGAACCCAAAACAACGCAATATTGTGCGACGAAATTGTAAGCCGTCAGAAAATTCAATAAAAGATGAAATTTGGGTTCGAGAACACAGAAAACTAATATATTTTTTCTATATGTTTTAATTTATCGAGAATAGCTTCCATTTGATATACTATAATAGTTTTTTCGATTCATAGTTTAAATGTAATAAGGGTTTAAAGCGGCAACCATAATTAATAATATTTTTTAATTGCAAAAATTAGTAACTCGCTTGTTTTTTCAAATAACAAAGATAGGTTGAAAACTAAAAACAAAGAACAAGAAAAAGATAAAAACAATTAAAAGAAAAGTACGAATTAAACATGATGAACGAAAATAATGACAACAACATTAAAAGAAAGAAGAAACTTTAGGCACCAAATTTCTTTCTTTTGTTTTGTGATTTTTCACTTACGAAAACAAAAAACAATCAATGGCCAAACACTTTAAAATTAAAATCCAAAAAATTGATATATCAAGCTAGACAACCAATTATTAGCAACCATTGTTTTGCTACCAAATGATGCAAAAATATTAGGCACACAACCTTGGAACCCAAGAACCAAAAGGCATAAGAAAGATTGAATTGCAAAAAAGGTGGTTAGGAAGATCAAATTGGTATCCTAAATGGCAAGAACCAAAAACAAAGCAATATTGTACGACTAAATTGTAAGCCGTCAGAAAATTGAATAAAAGATGAAATTTGGGTTCGAGAACACGGAAACCTAATATATTGATTCTAGATGTTTTAATTTATCGAGAATAGCTTCCATTTGATATACCATAATAGTTTTTTTGTTTCATAGCTTAAATGTAATAAGGGTTTAAAGTGGAAATCATAATTACTAATTGTTTTTAATTGCAAAAATTAGTAACTCGCTTGTTTTTTCAAATAACAAAGATAGGTTTAATACTGAAAACAAAGAACAAGAAAAAGATACAACCAATTAAAAGAAAAGTACGAATTAAACATGATGAACGAAAATAATGACAACAACATTAAAAGAAAGAAGAAACTTTAGGCACCAAATTTCTTTCTTTTGTTTTGTGATTTTTCACTTACAAAAACAAAAAACAATCAATGGCCAAACACTTTAAAATTAAAATCCAAAAAATTGATATATCAAGCTAGACAACCAATTATTAGCAACCATTGTTTTGCTACCAAATGATGCAAAAATATTAGGCACACAACCTTGGAACCCAAGAACCAAAAGGCATAAGAAAGATTGAATTGCAAAAAAGGTGGTTAGGAAGATCAAATTGGTATCCTAAATGGCAAGAACCAAAAACAAAGCAATATTGTACGACTAAATTGTAAGACGTGAGAAAATTGAATAAAAGATGAAATTTGGGTTCGAGAACACGGAAACCTAATATATTGATTCTAGATGTTTTAATTTATCGAGAATAGCTTCCATTTGATATACCATAATAGTTTTTTCGATTCATAATTTAAATGTAATAAGGGTTTAAAGTGGCAATCATAATTAATAATTGTTTTTAATTGCAAAAATTAGTAACTCGCTTGTTTTTTCAAATAACAAAGATAGGTTGAAAACTAAAAACAAAGAACAAGAAAAAGATAAAAACAATTAAAAGAAAAGTACGAATTAAACATGATGAACGAAAATAATGACAACAACATTAAAAGAAAGAAGAAACTTTAGGCACCAAATTTCTTTCTTTTGTTTTGTGATTTTTCACTTACGAAAACAAAAAACAATCAATGGCCAAAAACTATAAAATTAAAATCCAAAAAATTGATATATCAAGCTAGACAACCAATTATTAGCAACCATTGTTTTGATACCAAATGATGCAAAAATATTAGGCACACAACCTTGGAACCCAAGAACCAAAAGGCATAAGAAAGATTGAATTGCAAAAAAGGTGGTTAGGAAGATCAAATTGGTATCCTAAATGGCAAGAACCAAAAACAAAGCAATATTGTACGACTAAATTGTAAGCCGTCAGAAAATTGAATAAAAGATGAAATTTGTGTTCGAGAACACGGAAACCTAATATATTGATTCTAGATGTTTTAATTTATCGAGAATAGCTTCCATTTGATATACCATAATAGTTTTTTTTGTTTCATAGCTTAAATGTAATAAGGGTTTAAAGTGGAAATCATAATTACTAATTGTTTTTAATTGCAAAAATTAGTAACTCGCTTGTTTTTTCAAATAACAAAGATAGGTTTAATACTGAAAACAAAGAACAAGAAAAAGATACAAACAATTAAAAGAAATGTACGAATTAAATATAATGAATGAAAATAATGACGACAACATTAAAAGAAAGAAGAAACTTTAGGGAACAAATTTCTTTTTTGATTTGTGATTTGTCACTTACGAAAACAAAAAATAGTGAAAGGCCAAAAACTTTAAAATTAAAATTCAAAAAATCGATATATCAAGCTAGATAACCAATTATTAGCAACTATGGTTTTGATACCAAATGATGCGAAAATATTAGGCACACAACCTTGGAACCCAAGATCCAAAAGGAATAAAAAAGATTGAATTGCAAAGAAGGTGGTTAGGAAGATCAAATTGCTATCCTAAATGGCAAGAACCAAAAACAACGCAATATTGTGCGACGAAATTGTAAGCCGTCAGAAAATTCAATAAAAGATGAAATTTGGGTTCGAGAACACAGAAAACTAATATATTGTTTCTATATGTTTTAATTTATCGAGAATAGCTTCCATTTGATATACTATAATAGTTTTTTCGATTCATAGTTTAAATGTAATAAGGGTTTAAAGCGGCAACCATAATTAATAATATTTTTTAATTGCAAAAATTAGTAACTCGCTTGTTTTTTCAAATACCAAAGATAGGTTGAAAACGGAAAACAAAGAACAAGAAAAAGATAAAAACAATTAAAAGAAAAGTACGAATTAAATATCATGAACGAAAATAATGACAACAACATTAAAAGAAAGAAGAAACTTTAGGGACCAAATTTCTTTCTTTTGTTTTGTGATTTTTCACTTACGAAAACAAAAAACAATCAGTGGCCAAACACTTTAAAATTAAAATCCAAAAAATTGATATATTAAGCTAGACAACCAATTATTAGCAACCATGGTTTTGATACCAAATGATGCGAAAATATTAGGCACACAACCTTGGAACCCAAGAACCAAAAGGAATAAGAAAGATTGAATTGCAAAAAAGGTGGTTAGGAAGATCAAATTGCTATCCTAAATGGCAAGAACCCAAAACAACGCAATATTGTGCGACGAAATTGTAAGCCGTCAGAAAATTCAATAAAAGATGAAATTTGGGTTCGAGAACACAGAAAACTAATATATTGTTTCTATATGTTTTAATTTATCGAGAATAGCTTCCATTTGATATACTATAATAGTTTTTTCGATTCATAGTTTAAATGTAATAAGGGTTTAAAGCGGCAACCATAATTAATAATATTTTTTAATTGCAAAAATTAGTAACTCGCTTGTTTTTTCAAATAACAAAGATAGGTTGAAAACTAAAAACAAAGAACAAGAAAAAGATAAAAACAATTAAAAGAAAAGTACGAATTAAACATGATGAACGAAAATAATGACAACAACATTAAAAGAAAGAAGAAACTTTAGGCACCAAATTTCTTTCTTTTGTTTTGTGATTTTTCACTTACGAAAACAAAAAACAATCAATGGCCAAACACTTTAAAATTAAAATCCAAAAAATTGATATATTAAGCTAGACAACCAATTATTAGCAACCATGGTTTTGATACCAAATGATGCGAAAATATTAGGCACACAACCTTGGAACCCAAGAACCAAAAGGAATAAGAAAGATTGAATTGCAAAAAAGGTGGTTAGGAAGATCAAATTGCTATCCTAAATGGCAAGAACCCAAAACAAAGAAATATTGTGCGACGAAATTGTAAGCCGTCAGAAAATTCAATAAAAGATGAAATTTGGGTTCGAGAACACGGAAAACTAATATATTGTTTCTATATGTCTTAATTTATCGAGAATAGCTTCCATTTCATATACCGTAATAGTTTTTTCGATTCATAGTTTAAATGTAATAAGGGTTTAAAGTGGAAACCATAATTAATAATTGTTTTTAATTGCAAAAATTAGTAACTAGCTTGTTTTTTCAAATAACAATGATAGGTTGAAAACTGAATATAAAGAACAATAAAAAGATAAAAAAAATTAAAAGAAAAGTACGAATTAAATATCATGAACGAAAATAATGACAACAACATTAAAAGAAAGAACAAACTTTAGGGACCAAATTTCTTTCTTTTGTTTTGTGATTTTTCACTTACGAAAACAAAAAACAATCAATGGCCAAACACTTTAAAATTAAAATCCAAAAAATTGATATATCAAGCTAGACAACCAATTATTAGCAACCATTGTTTTGCTACCAAATGATGCAAAAATATTAGGCACACAACCTTGGAACCCAAGAACCAAAAGGAATAATAAAGATTGAATTGAAAAGAAGGTGGTTAGGAAGATCAAATTGGTATCCTAAATGGGAAGAACAAAAAAACAAGCAATATTGTGCGACGAAATTGTATGCCGTCAGAAAATTGAATAAAAGATGAAATTTGGGTTCGAGACCACAGAAACCTAATATATTGATTCTAGATGTTTTAATTTATCGAGAATAGCTTCCATTTGATATACTATAATAGTTTTTTTGATTCATAGTTTAAATGTAATAACGGTTTAAAGTGGCAATCATAATTAATAATTGTTGTTAATTGCAAAAATTAGTAACTCGCTTGTTTTTTCAAATAACAAAGATAGGTTTAATACTGAAAACAAAGAACAAGAAAAAGATACAACCAATTAAAAGAAAAGTACGAATTAAACATGATGAACGAAAATAATGACAACAACATTAAAAGAAAGAAGAAACTTTAGGCACCAAATTTCTTTCTTTTGTTTTGTGATTTTTCACTTACAAAAACAAAAAACAATCAATGGCCAAACACTTTAAAATTAAAATCCAAAAAATTGATATATCAAGCTAGACAACCAATTATTAGCAACCATTGTTTTGCTACCAAATGATGCAAAAATATTAGGCACACAACCTTGGAACCCAAGAACCAAAAGGCATAAGAAAGATTGAATTGCAAAAAAGGTGGTTAGGAAGATCAAATTGGTATCCTAAATGGCAAGAACCAAAAACAAAGCAATATTGTACGACTAAATTGTAAGACGTGAGAAAATTGAATAAAAGATGAAATTTGGGTTCGAGAACACGGAAACCTAATATATTGATTCTAGATGTTTTAATTTATCGAGAATAGCTTCCATTTCATATACCGTAATAGTTTTTTCGATTCATAGTTTAAATGTAATAAGGGTTTAAAGTGGAAACCATAATTAATAATTGTTTTTAATTGCAAAAATTAGTAACTAGCTTGTTTTTTCAAATAACAATGATAGGTTGAAAACTGAATATAAAGAACAATAAAAAGATAAAAAAAATTAAAAGAAAAGTACGAATTAAATATCATGAACGAAAATAATGACAACAACATTAAAAGAAAGAACAAACTTTAGGGACCAAATTTCTTTCTTTTGTTTTGTGATTTTTCACTTACGAAAACAAAAAACAATCAATGGCCAAACACTTTAAAATTAAAATCCAAAAAATTGATATATCAAGCTAGACAACCAATTATTAGCAACCATTGTTTTGCTACCAAATGATGCAAAAATATTAGGCACACAACCTTGGAACCCAAGAACCAAAAGGAATAATAAAGATTGAATTGAAAAGAAGGTGGTTAGGAAGATCAAATTGGTATCCTAAATGGGAAGAACAAAAAAACAAGCAATATTGTGCGACGAAATTGTATGCCGTCAGAAAATTGAATAAAAGATGAAATTTGGGTTCGAGACCACAGAAACCTAATATATTGATTCTAGATGTTTTAATTTATCGAGAATAGCTTCCATTTGATATACTATAATAGTTTTTTTGATTCATAGTTTAAATGTAATAACGGTTTAAAGTGGCAATCATAATTAATAATTGTTGTTAATTGCAAAAATTAGTAACTCGCTTGTTTTTTCAAATAACAAAGATAGGTTTAATACTGAAAACAAAGAACAAGAAAAAGATACAACCAATTAAAAGAAAAGTACGAATTAAACATGATGAACGAAAATAATGACAACAACATTAAAAGAAAGAAGAAACTTTAGGCACCAAATTTCTTTCTTTTGTTTTGTGATTTTTCACTTACAAAAACAAAAAACAATCAATGGCCAAACACTTTAAAATTAAAATCCAAAAAATTGATATATCAAGCTAGACAACCAATTATTAGCAACCATTGTTTTGCTACCAAATGATGCAAAAATATTAGGCACACAACCTTGGAACCCAAGAACCAAAAGGCATAAGAAAGATTGAATTGCAAAAAAGGTGGTTAGGAAGATCAAATTGGTATCCTAAATGGCGAGAACCAAAAACAAAGCAATATTGTACGACTAAATTGTAAGACGTGAGAAAATTGAATAAAAGATGAAATTTGGGTTCGAGAACACGGAAACCTAATATATTGATTCTAGATGTTTTAATTTATCGAGAATAGCTTCCATTTGATATACCATAATAGTTTTTTCGATTCATAATTTAAATGTAATAAGGGTTTAAAGTGGCAATCATAATTAATAATTGTTTTTAATTGCAAAAATTAGTAACTCGCTTGTTTTTTCAAATAACAAAGATAGGTTGAAAACTAAAAACAAAGAACAAGAAAAAGATAAAAACAATTAAAAGAAAAGTACGAATTAAACATGATGAACGAAAATAATGACAACAACATTAAAAGAAAGAAGAAACTTTAGGCACCAAATTTCTTTCTTTTGTTTTGTGATTTTTCACTTACGAAAACAAAAAACAATCAATGGCCAAAAACTATAAAATTAAAATCCAAAAAATTGATATATCAAGCTAGACAACCAATTATTAGCAACCATTGTTTTGATACCAAATGATGCAAAAATATTAGGCACACAACCTTGGAACCCAAGAACCAAAAGGCATAAGAAAGATTGAATTGCAAAAAAGGTGGTTAGGAAGATCAAATTGGTATCCTAAATGGCAAGAACCAAAAACAAAGCAATATTGTACGACTAAATTGTAAGCCGTCAGAAAATTGAATAAAAGATGAAATTTGGGTTCGAGAACACGGAAACCTAATATATTGATTCTAGATGTTTTAATTTATCGAGAATAGCTTCCATTTGATATACCATAATAGTTTTTTTGTTTCATAGCTTAAATGTAATAAGGGTTTAAAGTGGAAATCATAATTACTAATTGTTTTTAATTGCAAAAATTAGTAACTCGCTTGTTTTTTCAAATAACAAAGATAGGTTTAATACTGAAAACAAAGAACAAGAAAAAGATACAAACAATTAAAAGAAATGTACGAATTAAATATAATGAATGAAAATAATGACGACAACATTAAAAGAAAGAAGAAACTTTAGGGAACAAATTTCTTTTTTGATTTGTGATTTGTCACTTACGAAAACAAAAAATAGTGAAAGGCCAAAAACTTTAAAATTAAAATTCAAAAAATCGATATATCAAGCTAGATAACCAATTATTAGCAACTATGGTTTTGATACCAAATGATGCGAAAATATTAGGCACACAACCTTGGAACCCAAGATCCAAAAGGAATAAAAAAGATTGAATTGCAAAGAAGGTGGTTAGGAAGATCAAATTGCTATCCTAAATGGCAAGAACCAAAAACAACGCAATATTGTGCGACGAAATTGTAAGCCGTCAGAAAATTCAATAAAAGATGAAATTTGGGTTCGAGAACACAGAAAACTAATATATTGTTTCTATATGTTTTAATTTATCGAGAATAGCTTCCATTTGATATACTATAATAGTTTTTTCGATTCATAGTTTAAATGTAATAAGGGTTTAAAGCGGCAACCATAATTAATAATATTTTTTAATTGCAAAAATTAGTAACTCGCTTGTTTTTTCAAATACCAAAGATAGGTTGAAAACGGAAAACAAAGAACAAGAAAAAGATAAAAACAATTAAAAGAAAAGTACGAATTAAATATCATGAACGAAAATAATGACAACAACATTAAAAGAAAGAAGAAACTTTAGGGACCAAATTTCTTTCTTTTGTTTTGTGATTTTTCACTTACGAAAACAAAAAACAATCAGTGGCCAAACACTTTAAAATTAAAATCCAAAAAATTGATATATTAAGCTAGACAACCAATTATTAGCAACCATGGTTTTGATACCAAATGATGCGAAAATATTAGGCACACAACCTTGGAACCCAAGAACCAAAAGGAATAAGAAAGATTGAATTGCAAAAAAGGTGGTTAGGAAGATCAAATTGCTATCCTAAATGGCAAGAACCCAAAACAACGCAATATTGTGCGACGAAATTGTAAGCCGTCAGAAAATTCAATAAAAGATGAAATTTGGGTTCGAGAACACAGAAAACTAATATATTTTTTCTATATGTTTTAATTTATCGAGAATAGCTTCCATTTGATATACTATAATAGTTTTTTCGATTCATAGTTTAAATGTAATAAGGGTTTAAAGCGGCAACCATAATTAATAATATTTTTTAATTGCAAAAATTAGTAACTCGCTTGTTTTTTCAAATAACAAAGATAGGTTGAAAACTAAAAACAAAGAACAAGAAAAAGATAAAAACAATTAAAAGAAAAGTACGAATTAAACATGATGAACGAAAATAATGACAACAACATTAAAAGAAAGAAGAAACTTTAGGCACCAAATTTCTTTCTTTTGTTTTGTGATTTTTCACTTACGAAAACAAAAAACAATCAATGGCCAAACACTTTAAAATTAAAATCCAAAAAATTGATATATCAAGCTAGACAACCAATTATTAGCAACCATTGTTTTGCTACCAAATGATGCAAAAATATTAGGCACACAACCTTGGAACCCAAGAACCAAAAGGCATAAGAAAGATTGAATTGCAAAAAAGGTGGTTAGGAAGATCAAATTGGTATCCTAAATGGCAAGAACCAAAAACAAAGCAATATTGTACGACTAAATTGTAAGCCGTCAGAAAATTGAATAAAAGATGAAATTTGGGTTCGAGAACACGGAAACCTAATATATTGATTCTAGATGTTTTAATTTATCGAGAATAGCTTCCATTTGATATACCATAATAGTTTTTTTGTTTCATAGCTTAAATGTAATAAGGGTTTAAAGTGGAAATCATAATTACTAATTGTTTTTAATTGCAAAAATTAGTAACTCGCTTGTTTTTTCAAATAACAAAGATAGGTTTAATACTGAAAACAAAGAACAAGAAAAAGATACAAACAATTAAAAGAAATGTATGAATTAAATATAATGAAAGAAAATAATGACGACAACATTAAAAGAAAGAACAAACTTTAGGGAACAAATATCTTTTTTGATTTGTGATTTGTCACTTACGAAAACAAAAAATAGTCAAAGGCCAAAAACTATAAAATTAAAATTCAAAAATTGATATATCAAGCTAGATAACCAATTATTAGCAACCATGGTTTTGATACCAAATGATGCGAAAATATTAGGCACACAACCTTGGAACCCAAGAACCAAAAGGAATAAGAAAGATTGAATTGCAAAGAAGGTGGTTAGGAAGATCAAATTGGTATCCTAAATGGCAAGAACCCAAAACAAAGCAATATTGTACGACTAAATTGTAAACCGTCAGAAAATTGAATAAAAGATGAAATTTAGGTTCGAGAACACGAAAAAACTAATATATTGATTCTAGATGTTTTAATTTATCGAGAACAACTTCCATTTGATATACTATAATAGTTTTTTTGATTCATAGTTTAAATGTAATAAGGGATTAAAGTGGAAATCATAATTAATAATTGTTTTTAATAGCAAAAATTAGTAACTCGCTTGTTTTTTCAAATAACAAAGATAGGTTTAATACTGAAAACACAGAATAAGAAAAAGATACAAACAATTAAAAGAAATGTACGAATTAAATATAATGAATGAAAATAATGACGACAACATTAAAAGAAAGAAGAAACTTTAGGGAACAAATTTCTTTTTTGATTTGTGATTTGTCACTTACGAAAACAAAAAATAGTGAAAGGCCAAAAACTTTAAAATTAAAATTCAAAAAATCGATATATCAAGCTAGATAACCAATTATTAGCAACTATGGTTTTGATACCAAATGATGCGAAAATATTAGGCACACAACCTTGGAACCCAAGATCCAAAAGGAATAAAAAAGATTGAATTGCAAAGAAGGTGGTTAGGAAGATCAAATTGCTATCCTAAATGGCAAGAACCAAAAACAACGCAATATTGTGCGACGAAATTGTAAGCCGTCAGAAAATTCAATAAAAGATGAAATTTGGGTTCGAGAACACAGAAAACTAATATATTGTTTCTATATGTTTTAATTTATCGAGAATAGCTTCCATTTGATATACTATAATAGTTTTTTCGATTCATAGTTTAAATGTAATAAGGGTTTAAAGCGGCAACCATAATTAATAATATTTTTTAATTGCAAAAATTAGTAACTCGCTTGTTTTTTCAAATACCAAAGATAGGTTGAAAACGGAAAACAAAGAACAAGAAAAAGATAAAAAAAATTAAAAGAAAAGTACGAATTAAATATCATGAACGAAAATAATGACAACAACATTAAAAGAAAGAAGAAACTTTAGGGACCAAATTTCTTTCTTTTGTTTTGTGATTTTTCACTTACGAAAACAAAAAACAATCAGTGGCCAAACACTTTAAAATTAAAATCCAAAAAATTGATATATTAAGCTAGACAGCCAATTATTAGCAACCATGGTTTTGATACCAAATGATGCGAAAATATTAGGCACACAACCTTGGAACCCAAGAACCAAAAGGAATAAGAAAGATTGAATTGCAAAAAAGGTGGTTAGGAAGATCAAATTGCTATCCTAAATGGCAAGAACCCAAAACAAAGAAATATTGTGCGACGAAATTGTAAGCCGTCAGAAAATTCAATAAAAGATGAAATTTGGGTTCGAGAACACGGAAAACTAATATATTGTTTCTATATGTCTTAATTTATCGAGAATAGCTTCCATTTCATATACCGTAATAGTTTTTTCGATTCATAGTTTAAATGTAATAAGGGTTTAAAGTGGAAACCATAATTAATAATATTTTTTAATTGCAAAAATTAGTAACTAGCTTGTTTTTTCAAATAACAATGATAGGTTGAAAACTGAATATAAAGAACAATAAAAAGATAAAAAAAATTAAAAGAAAAGTACGAATTAAATATCATGAACGAAAATAATGACAACAACATTAAAAGAAAGAACAAACTTTAGGGACCAAATTTCTTTCTTTTGTTTTGTGATTTTTCACTTACGAAAACAAAAAACAATCAATGGCCAAACACTTTAAAATTAAAATCCAAAAAATTGATATATCAAGCTAGACAACCAATTATTAGCAACCATTGTTTTGCTACCAAATGATGCAAAAATATTAGGCACACAACCTTGGAACCTAAGAACCAAAAGGAATAATAAAGATTGAATTGAAAAGAAGGTGGTTAGGAAGATCAAATTGGTATCCTAAATGGCAAGAACAAAAAAACAAGCAATATTGTGCGACGAAATTGTATGCCGTCAGAAAATTGAATAAAAGATGAAATTTGGGTTCGAGACCACAGAAACCTAATATATTGATTCTAGATGTTTTAATTTATCGAGAATAGCTTCCATTTGATATACTATAATAGTTTTTTTGATTCATAGTTTAAATGTAATAAGGGTTTAAAGCGGCAACCATAATTAATAATATTTTTTAATTGCAAAAATTAGTAACTCGCATGTTTTTTCAAATACCAAAGATAGGTTGAAAACGGAAAACAAAGAACAAGAAAAAGATAAAAACAATTAAAAGAAAAGTACGAATTAAATATCATGAACGAAAATAATGACAACAACATTAAAAGAAAGAAGAAACTTTAGGGACCAAATTTCTTTCTTTTGTTTTGTGATTTTTCACTTACGAAAACAAAAAACAATCAGTGGCCAAACACTTTAAAATTAAAATCCAAAAAATTGATATATTAAGCTAGACAACCAATTATTAGCAACCATGGTTTTGATACCAAATAATGCGAAAATATTAGGCACACAACCTTGGAACCCAAGAACCAAAAGGCATAAGAAAGATTGAATTGCAAAAAAGGTGGTTAGGAAGATCAAATTGGTATCCTAAATGGCAAGAACCAAAAACAAAGCAATATTGTACGACTAAATTGTAAGCCGTCAGAAAATTGAATAAAAGATGAAATTTGGGTTCGAGAACACGGAAACCTAATATATTGATTCTAGATGTTTTAATTTATCGAGAATAGCTTCCATTTGATATACCATAATAGTTTTTTTGTTTCATAGCTTAAATGTAATAAGGGTTTAAAGTGGAAATCATAATTACTAATTGTTTTTAATTGCAAAAATTAGTAACTCGCTTGTTTTTTCAAATAACAAAGATAGGTTTAATACTGAAAACAAAGAACAAGAAAAAGATACAAACAATTAAAAGAAATGTATGAATTAAATATAATGAAAGAAAATAATGACGACAACATTAAAAGAAAGAACAAACTTTAGGGAACAAATATCTTTTTTGATTTGTGATTTGTCACTTACGAAAACAAAAAATAGTCAAAGGCCAAAAACTATAAAATTAAAATTCAAAAATTGATATATCAAGCTAGATAACCAATTATTAGCAACCATGGTTTTGATACCAAATGATGCGAAAATATTAGGCACACAACCTTGGAACCCAAGAACCAAAAGGAATAAGAAAGATTGAATTGCAAAGAAGGTGGTTAGGAAGATCAAATTGGTATCCTAAATGGCAAGAACCCAAAACAAAGCAATATTGTACGACTAAATTGTAAACCGTCAGAAAATTGAATAAAAGATGAAATTTAGGTTCGAGAACACGAAAAAACTAATATATTGATTCTAGATGTTTTAATTTATCGAGAACAACTTCCATTTGATATACTATAATAGTTTTTTTGATTCATAGTTTAAATGTAATAAGGGATTAAAGTGGAAATCATAATTAATAATTGTTTTTAATAGCAAAAATTAGTAACTCGCTTGTTTTTTCAAATAACAAAGATAGGTTTAATACTGAAAACACAGAATAAGAAAAAGATACAAACAATTAAAAGAAATGTACGAATTAAATATAATGAATGAAAATAATGACGACAACATTAAAAGAAAGAAGAAACTTTAGGGAACAAATTTCTTTTTTGATTTGTGATTTGTCACTTACGAAAACAAAAAATAGTGAAAGGCCAAAAACTTTAAAATTAAAATTCAAAAAATCGATATATCAAGCTAGATAACCAATTATTAGCAACTATGGTTTTGATACCAAATGATGCGAAAATATTAGGCACACAACCTTGGAACCCAAGATCCAAAAGGAATAAAAAAGATTGAATTGCAAAGAAGGTGGTTAGGAAGATCAAATTGCTATCCTAAATGGCAAGAACCAAAAACAACGCAATATTGTGCGACGAAATTGTAAGCCGTCAGAAAATTCAATAAAAGATGAAATTTGGGTTCGAGAACACAGAAAACTAATATATTGTTTCTATATGTTTTAATTTATCGAGAATAGCTTCCATTTGATATACTATAATAGTTTTTTCGATTCATAGTTTAAATGTAATAAGGGTTTAAAGCGGCAACCATAATTAATAATATTTTTTAATTGCAAAAATTAGTAACTCGCTTGTTTTTTCAAATACCAAAGATAGGTTGAAAACGGAAAACAAAGAACAAGAAAAAGATAAAAACAATTAAAAGAAAAGTACGAATTAAATATCATGAACGAAAATAATGACAACAACATTAAAAGAAAGAAGAAACTTTAGGGACCAAATTTCTTTCTTTTGTTTTGTGATTTTTCACTTACGAAAACAAAAAACAATCAGTGGCCAAACACTTTAAAATTAAAATCCAAAAAATTGATATATTAAGCTAGACAACCAATTATTAGCAACCATGGTTTTGATACCAAATGATGCGAAAATATTAGGCACACAACCTTGGAACCCAAGAACCAAAAGGAATAAGAAAGATTGAATTGCAAAAAAGGTGGTTAGGAAGATCAAATTGCTATCCTAAATGGCAAGAACCCAAAACAAAGAAATATTGTGCGACGAAATTGTAAGCCGTCAGAAAATTCAATAAAAGATGAAATTTGGGTTCGAGAACACGGAAAACTAATATATTGTTTCTATATGTCTTAATTTATCGAGAATAGCTTCCATTTCATATACCGTAATAGTTTTTTCGATTCATAGTTTAAATGTAATAAGGGTTTAAAGTGGAAACCATAATTAATTATATTTTTTAATTGCAAAAATTAGTAACTAGCTTGTTTTTTCAAATAACAATGATAGGTTGAAAACTGAATATAAAGAACAATAAAAAGATAAAAAAAATTAAAAGAAAAGTACGAATTAAATATCATGAACGAAAATAATGACAACAACATTAAAAGAAAGAACAAACTTTAGGGACCAAATTTCTTTCTTTTGTTTTGTGATTTTTCACTTACGAAAACAAAAAACAATCAATGGCCAAACACTTTAAAATTAAAATCCAAAAAATTGATATATCAAGCTAGACAACCAATTATTAGCAACCATTGTTTTGCTACCAAATGATGCAAAAATATTAGGCACACAACCTTGGAACCTAAGAACCAAAAGGAATAATAAAGATTGAATTGAAAAGAAGGTGGTTAGGAAGATCAAATTGGTATCCTAAATGGCAAGAACAAAAAAACAAGCAATATTGTGCGACGAAATTGTATGCCGTCAGAAAATTGAATAAAAGATGAAATTTGGGTTCGAGACCACAGAAACCTAATATATTGATTCTAGATGTTTTAATTTATCGAGAATAGCTTCCATTTGATATACTATAATAGTTTTTTTGATTCATAGTTTAAATGTAATAAGGGTTTAAAGTGGCAATCATAATTAATAATTGTTTTTAATTGCAAAAATTAGTAACTCGCTTGTTTTTTCAAATAACAAAGATAGGTTTAATACTGAAAACAAAGAACAAGAAAAAGATACAACCAATTAAAAGAAAAGTACGAAATAAATATCATGAACGAAAATAATGACAAAAACATTAAAAGAAAGAAGAAACTTTAGGGACCAAATTTCTTTCTTTTGTTTTGTGATTTTTCACTTACGAAAACAAAAAACAATCAGTGGCCAAACACTTTAAAATTAAAATCCAAAAAATTGATATATTAAGATAGACAACCAATTATTAGCAACCATGGTTTTGATACCAAATGATGCCAAAATCTTAGGCACACAACCTTGGAACCCAAGAACCAAAAGGAATAAGAAAGATTGAATTGCAAAGAAGGTGGTTAGGAAGCTCAAATTGCTATCCTAAATGGCAAGAACCCAAAACAAAGCAGTATTGTGCGACGAAATTGTAAGTCGTCAGAAAATTCAATAAAAGATGAAATTTGGGTTCGAGAACACGGAAAACTCATATATTGTTTCTATATGTCTTAATTTATCGAGAATAGCTTCCATTTCATATACTATAATAGTTTTTTCGATTCATAGTTTAAATGTAATAAGGGTTTAAAGTGGCAACCATAATTAATAATATTTTTTAATTGCAAAAATTAGTAACTCGCTTGTTTTTTCAAATAACAAAGATAGGTTGAAAACTGAAAACAAAGAACAAGAAAAAGATAAAAACAATTAAAAGAAAAGTACGAATTAAACATGATGAACGAAAATAATGACAACAACATTAAAAGAAAGAAGAAACTTTAGGCACCAAATTTCTTTCTTTTGTTTTGTGATTTTTCACTTACGAAAACAAAAAACAATCAATGGCCAAACACTTTAAAATTAAAATCCAAAAAATTGATATATCAAGTTAGACAACCAATTATTAGCAACCATTGTTTTGCTACCAAATGATGCAAAAATATTAGGCACACAACCTTGGAACCCAAGAACCAAAAGGCATAAGAAAGATTGAATTGCAAAAAAGGTGGTTAGGAAGATCAAATTGGTATCCTAAATGGCAAGAACCAAAAACAAAGCAATATTGTACGACTAAATTGTAAGCCGTCAGAAAATTGAATAAAAGATGAAATTTGGGTTCGAGAACACGGAAACCTAATATATTGATTCTAGATGTTTTAATTTATCGAGAATAGCTTCCATTTGATATACCATAATAGTTTTTTTGTTTCATAGCTTAAATGTAATAAGGGTTTAAAGTGGAAATCATAATTACTAATTGTTTTTAATTGCAAAAATTAGTAACTCGCTTGTTTTTTCAAATAACAAAGATAGGTTTAATACTGAAAACAAAGAACAAGAAAAAGATACAAACAATTAAAAGAAATGTATGAATTAAATATAATGAAAGAAAATAATGACGACAACATTAAAAGAAAGAACAAACTTTAGGGAACAAATATCTTTTTTGATTTGTGATTTGTCACTTACGAAAACAAAAAATAGTCAAAGGCCAAAAACTATAAAATTAAAATTCAAAAATTGATATATCAAGCTAGATAACCAATTATTAGCAACCATGGTTTTGATACCAAATGATGCGAAAATATTAGGCACACAACCTTGGAACCCAAGAACCAAAAGGAATAAGAAAGATTGAATTGCAAAGAAGGTGGTTAGGAAGATCAAATTGGTATCCTAAATGGCAAGAACCCAAAACAAAGCAATATTGTACGACTAAATTGTAAACCGTTAGAAAATTGAATAAAAGATGAAATTTAGGTTCGAGAACACGAAAAACTAATATATTGATTCTAGATGTTTTAATTTATCGAGAACTACTTCAATTTGATATACTATAATAGTTTTTTTGATTCATAGTTTAAATGTAATAAGGGATTAAAGTGGAAATCATAATTAATAATTGTTTTTAATAGCAAAAATTAGTAACTCGCTTGTTTTTTCAAATAACAAAGATAGGTTTAATATTGAAAACACAGAATAAGAAAAAGATACAAACAATTAAAAGAAATGTACGAATTAAATATAATGAATGAAAATAATGACGACAACATTAAAAGGAAGAAGAAACTTTAGGGAACAAATTTCTTTTTTGATTTGTGATTTGTCACTTACGAAAACAAAAAATAGTGAAAGGCCAAAAACTTTAAAATTAAAATTCAAAAAATCGATATATCAAGCTAGATAACCAATTATTAGCAACTATGGTTTTGATACCAAATGATGCGAAAATATTAGGCACACAACCTTGGAACCCAAGATCCAAAAGGAATAAAAAAGATTGAATTGCAAAGAAGGTGGTTAGGAAGATCAAATTGCTATCCTAAATGGCAAGAACCAAAAACAACGCAATATTGTGCGACGAAATTGTAAGCCGTCAGAAAATTCAATAAAAGATGAAATTTGGGTTCGAGAACACAGAAAACTAATATATTGTTTCTATATGTTTTAATTTATCGAGAATAGCTTCCATTTGATATACTATAATAGTTTTTTCGATTCATAGTTTAAATGTAATAAGGGTTTAAAGCGGCAACCATAATTAATAATATTTTTTAATTGCAAAAATTAGTAACTCGCTTGTTTTTTCAAATACCAAAGATAGGTTAAAAACGAAAAACAAAGAACAAGAAAAAGATAAAAACAATTAAAAGAAAAGTACGAATTAAATATCATGAACGAAAATAATGACAACAACATTAAAAGAAAGAAGAAACTTTAGGGACCAAATTTCTTTCTTTTGTTTTGTGATTTTTCACTTACGAAAACAAAAAACAATCAGTGGCCAAACATTTTAAAATTAAAATCCAAAAAATTGATATATTAAGCTAGACAACCAATTATTAGCAACCATGGTTTTGATACCAAATGATGCGAAAATATTAGGCACACAACCTTGGAACCCAAGAACCAAAAGGAATAAGAAAGATTGAATTGCAAAAAAGGTGGTTAGGAAGATCAAATTGCTATCCTAAATGGCAAGAACCCAAAACAAAGAAATATTGTGCGACGAAATTGTAAGCCGTCAGAAAATTCAATAAAAGATGAAATTTGGGTTCGAGAACACGGAAAACTAATATATTGTTTCTATATGTCTTAATTTATCGAGAATAGCTTCCATTTCATATACCGTAATAGTTTTTTCGATTCATAGTTTAAATGTAATAAGGGTTTAAAGTGGAAACCATAATTAATAATATTTTTTAATTGCAAAAATTAGTAACTAGCTTGTTTTTTCAAATAACAATGATAGGTTGAAAACTGAATATAAAGAACAATAAAAAGATAAAAAAAATTAAAAGAAAAGTACGAATTAAATATCATGAACGAAAATAATGACAACAACATTAAAAGAAAGAACAAACTTTAGGGACCAAATTTCTTTCTTTTGTTTTGTGATTTTTCACTTACGAAAACAAAAAACAATCAATGGCCAAACACTTTAAAATTAAAATCCAAAAAATTGATATATCAAGCTAGACAACCAATTATTAGCAACCATTGTTTTGCTACCAAATGATGCAAAAATATTAGGCACACAACCTTGGAACCCAAGAACCAAAAGGAATAATAAAGATTGAATTGAAAAGAAGGTGGTTAGGAAGATCAAATTGGTATCCTAAATGGCAAGAACAAAAAAACAAGCAATATTGTGCGACGAAATTGTATGCCGTCAGAAAATTGAATAAAAGATGAAATTTGGGTTCGAGACCACAGAAACCTAATATATTGATTCTAGATGTTTTAATTTATCGAGAATAGCATCCATTTGATATACTATAATAGTTTTTTTGATTCATAGTTTAAATGTAATAAGGGTTTAAAGTGGCAATCATAATTAATAATTGTTTTTAATTGCAAAAATTAGTAACTCGCTTGTTTTTTCAAATAACAAAGATAGGTTTAATACTGAAAACAAAGAACAAGAAAAAGATACAACCAATTAAAAGAAAAGTACGAATTAAATATCATGAACGAAAATAATGACAAAAACATTAAAAGAAAGAAGAAACTTTAGGGAACAAATTTCTTTCTTTTGTTTTGTGATTTTTCACTTACGAAAACAAAAAACAATCAGTGGCCAAACACTTTAAAATTAAAATCCAAAAAATTGATATATTAAGATAGACAACCAATTATTAGCAACCATGGTTTTGATACCAAATGATGCCAAAATCTTAGGCACACAACCTTGGAACCCAAGAACCAAAAGGAATAAGAAAGATTGAATTGCAAAGAAGGTGGTTAGGAAGCTCAAATTGCTATCCTAAATGGCAAGAACCCAAAACAAAGCAGTATTGTGCGACGAAATTGTAAGTCGTCAGAAAATTCAATAAAAGATGAAATTTGGGTTCGAGAACACGGAAAACTCATATATTGTTTCTATATGTCTTAATTTATCGAGAATAGCTTCCATTTCATATACTATAATAGTTTTTTCGATTCATAGTTTAAATGTAATAAGGGTTTAAAGTGGCAACCATAATTAATAATATTTTTTAATTGCAAAAATTAGTAACTCGCTTGTTTTTTCAAATAACAAAGATAGGTTTAATACTGAAAACAAAGAACAAGAAAAAGATACAAACAATTAAAAGAAATGTATGAATTAAATATAATGAAAGAAAATAATGACGACAACATTAAAAGAAAGAACAAACTTTAGGGAACAAATATCTTTTTTGATTTGTGATTTGTCACTTACGAAAACAAAAAATAGTCAAAGGCCAAAAACTATAAAATTAAAATTCAAAAATTGATATATCAAGCTAGATAACCAATTATTAGCAACCATGGTTTTGATACCAAATGATGCGAAAATATTAGGCACACAACCTTGGAACCCAAGAACCAAAAGGAATAAGAAAGATTGAATTGCAAAGAAGGTGGTTAGGAAGATCAAATTGGTATCCTAAATGGCAAGAACCAAAAACAAAGCAATATTGTGCGATGAAATTGTAAGCCGTCAGAAAATTCAATAAAAGATGAAATTTGGGTTCGAGAACACGGAAAACTCATATATTGATTCTATATGTTTTAATTTATCGAGAATAGCTTCCATTTGATATACTATAATAGTTTTTTCGATTCATAGTTTAAATGTAATAAGGGTTTAAAGTGGCAACCATAATTAATAATGTTTTTTAATTGCAAAAATTAGTAACTCGCTTGTTTTTTCAAATAACAAAGATATGTTGAAAACTGAAAACAAAGAACAAGAAAAAGATAAAAACAATTAAAAGAAAAGTACGAATTAAATATCATGAACAAAAATAATGACAACAACATTAAAAGAAAGAAGAAACTTTTGGGACCAAATTTCTTTCTTTTGTTTTGTGATTTTTCACTTACGAAAACAAAAAACAATCAATGGCCAAACACTTTAAAATTAAAATCCAAAAAATTGATATATCAAGCTAGACAACCAATTATTAGCAACCATTGTTTTGATACCAAATGATGCGAAAATATTGGGCACACAACCTTGGAACCCAAGAACCAAAAGGAATAAGAAAGATTGAATTGCAAAGAAGGTGGTTAGGAAGATCAAATTGGTATCTTAAATGGCAAGAACCAAAAACAAAGCAATATTGTATGACTCAATTGTAAGACGTTAGAAAATTGAATAAAAGATGAAATTTGGGTTCGAGAACACGGAAACCTAATATATTGATTCTAGATGTTTTAATTTATCGAGAATAGCTTCCATTTGATATACCATAATAGTTTTTTTTGATTCATAGTTTAAATGTAATAAGGGATTAAAGTGGCAATCATAATTAATAATTGTTTTTAATTGCAAAAATTAGTAACTCGCTTGTTTTTTCAAATAACAATGATAGGTTTAATACTGAAAACAAAGAACAAGAAAAAGATACAAACAATTAAAAGAAATGTACGAATTAAATATCAAGAATGAAAATAATGACGACAACATTAAAAGAAAGAAGAAAATTTAGGGAACAAATTTCTTTTTTGTTTTGTGATTTGTCACTTACGAAAACAAAAAATAGTGAAAGGCCAAAAACTTAAAAATTTAAATTCAAAAAATTGATATATCAAGCTAGATAACCAATTAATAGCAACCGTGGCTTTGATACCAAATGATGCGAAAATATTAGGCATACAAACTTGGAACCCAAGAACCAAATGGAATAAGAAAGATTGAATTGCAAAAAAGGTGGTTAGGAAGATCAAATTGGTATCCTAAATGGCAAGAACCAAAAACAAAGCAATATTGTACGACTAAATTGTAAGCCGTCAGAAAATTGAATAAAAGATGAAATTTAGGTTCGAGAACACGGAAAACTAATATATTGATTCTAGATGTTTTAATTTAACGAGAATAGCTTCCATTTGATATACTATAATAGTTTTTTCGATTCATAGTTTAAATGTAATAAGGGTTTAAAGTGGCAACCATAATTAATAATATTTTTTAATTGCAAAAATTAGTAACTCGCTTGTTTTTTCAAATAACAAAGATATGTTGAAAACTGAAAACAAAGAACAAGAAAAAGATAAAAACAATTAAAAGAAAAGTACGAATTAAATATCATGAACGAAAATAATGACAACAACATTAAAAGATAGAAGAAACTTTAGGGATCAAATTTCTTTCTTTTGTTTTGTGATTTTTCACTTACGAATACAAAAAACAATCAATGGCCAAACACTTTAAAATTAAAATCCAAAAAATTGATATATCAAGCTAGACAACCAATTATTAGCAACCATTGTTTTGATACCAAATGATGCGAAAATATTAGGCACACAACCTTGGAACCCAAGAACCAAAAGGATTAAGAAAGATTGAATTGCAAAGAAGGTGGTTAGGAAGATCAAATTGGTATCTTAAATGGCAAGAACCAACAACAAAGCAATATTGTATGACTCAATTGTAAGACGTTAGAAAATTGAATAAAAGATGAAATTTGGGTTCGAGAACACGGAAACCTAATATATTGATTCTAGATGTTTTAATTTATCGAGAATAGCTTCCATTTGATATACCATAATAGTTTTTTTGATTCATAGTTTAAATGTAATAAGGGTTTAAAGTGGCAATCATAATTAATAATTGTTTTTAATTGCAAAAATTAGTAACTCGCTTGTTTTTTCAAATAACAAAGATAGGTTTTATACTGAAAAAAAAACAACAAAAAGATAAAAACAATTAAAAGAAACGTACGAATTAAACATGATAAACAAAAATAATGACAACAACATTAAAAGAAAGAAGAAACTTTAGGGACCAAATTTCTTTCTTTTGTTTTGTGATTTTTCACTTACGAAAACAAAAAACAATCAGTGGCCAAACACTTTAAAATTAAAATCCAAAAAATTGATATATTAAGCTAGACAACCAATTATTAGCAACCATGGTTTTGATACCAAATGATGCGAAAATATTAGGCACACAACCTTGGAACCCAAGAACCAAAAGGAATAAGAAAGATTGAATTGCAAAAAAGGTGGTTAGGAAGATCAAATTGCTATCCTAAATGGCAAGAACCCAAAACAAAGAAATATTGTGCGACGAAATTGTAAGCCGTCAGAAAATTCAATAAAAGATGAAATTTGGGTTCGAGAACACGGAAAACTAATATATTGTTTCTATATGTCTTAATTTATCGAGAATAGCTTCCATTTCATATACTATAATAGTTTTTTCGATTCATAGTTTAAATGTAATAAGGGTTTAAAGTGGCAACCATAATTAATAATATTTTTTAATTGCAAAAATTAGAAACTCGCTTGTTTTTTCAAATAACAAAGATAGGTTGAAAACTGAAAACAAAGAACAAGAAAAAGATAAAAACAATTAAAAGAAAAGTACGAATTAAATATCATGAACGAAAATAATGACAACAACATTAAAAGAAAGAAGAAACTTTAGGGACCAAATTTCTTTCTTTTGTTTTGTGATTTTTCACTTACGAAAACAAAAAACAATCAGTGGCCAAACACTTTAAAATTAAAATCCAAAAAATTGATATATTAAGATAGACAACCAATTATTAGCAACCATGGTTTTGATACCAAATGATGCGAAAATCTTAGGCACACAACCTTGGAACCCAAGAACCAAAAGGAATAAGAAAGATTGAATTGCAAAGAAGGTGGTTAGGAAGCTCAAATTGCTATCCTAAATGGCAAGAACCCAAAACAAAGCAGTATTGTGCGACGAAATTGTAAGTCGTCAGAAAATTCAATAAAAGATGAAATTTGGGTTCGAGAACACGGAAAACTAATATATTGTTTCTATATGTCTTAATTTATCGAGAATAGCTTCCATTTCATATACTATAATAGTTTTTTCGATTCATAGTTTAAATGTAATAAGGGTTTAAAGTGGCAACCATAATTAATAATATTTTTTAATTGCAAAAATTAGAAACTCGCTTGTTTTTTCAAATAACAAAGATAGGTTGAAAACTGAAAACAAAGAAAAAGAAAAAGATAAAAACAATTAAAAGAAAAGTACGAATTAAATATCATGAACGAAAATAATGACAACAACATTAAAAGAAAGAAGAAACTTTAGGGACCAAATTTCTTTCTTTTGTTTTGTGATTTTTCACTTACGAAAACAAAAAACAATCAATGGCCAAACACTTTAAAATTAAAATCCAAAAAATTGATATATCAAGCTAGACAACCAATTATTAGCAACCATTGTTTTGATACCAAATGATGCGAAAATATTAGGCACACAACCTTGGAACCCAAGAACCAAAAGGAATAAGAAAGATTGAATTGCAAAGAAGGTGGTTAGGAAGATCAAATTGGTATCTTAAATGGCAAGAACCAACAACAAAGCAATATTGTATGACTCAATTGTAAGACGTTAGAAAATTGAATAAAAGATGAAATTTGGGTTCGAGAACACGGAAACTTAATATATTGATTCTAGATGTTTTAATTTATCGAGAATAGCTTCCATTTGATATACCATAATAGTTTTTTCGATTCATAATTTAAATGTAATAAGGGTTTAAAGTGGCAATCATAATTAATAATTGTTTTTAATTGCAAAAATTAGTAACTCGCTTGTTTTTTCAAATACCAAAGATAGGTTGAAAACGGAAAACAAAGAACAAGAAAAAGATAAAAACAATTAAAAGAAAAGTACGAAGTAAATATCATGAACGAAAATAATGACAACAACATTAAAAGAAAGAAGAAACTTTAGGGACCAAATTTCTTTCTTTTGTTTTGTGATTTTTCACTTACGAAAACAAAAAACAATCAGTGGCCAAACACTTTAAAATTAAAATCCAAAAAATTGATATATTAAGCTAGACAACCAATTATTAGCAACCATGGTTTTGATACCAAATGATGCGAAAATATTAGGCACACAACCTTGGAACCCAAGAACCAAAAGGAATAAGAAAGATTGAATTGCAAAAAAGGTGGTTAGGAAGATCAAATTGCTATCCTAAATGGCAAGAACCCAAAACAAAGAAATATTGTGCGACGAAATTGTAAGCCGTCAGAAAATTCAATAAAAGATGAAATTTGGGTTCGAGAACACGGAAAACTAATATATTGTTTCTATATGTCTTAATTTATCGAGAATAGCTTCCATTTCATATACTATAATAGTTTTTTCGATTCATAGTTTAAATGTAATAAGGGTTTAAAGTGGCAACCATAATTAATAATATTTTTTAATTGCAAAAATTAGAAACTCGCTTGTTTTTTCAAATAACAAAGATAGGTTGAAAACTGAAAACAAAGAACAAGAAAAAGATAAAAACAATTAAAAGAAAAGTACGAATTAAATATCATGAACGAAAATAATGACAACAACATTAAAAGAAAGAAGAAACTTTAGGGACCAAATTTCTTTCTTTTGTTTTGTGATTTTTCACTTACGAAAACAAAAAACAATCAGTGGCCAAACACTTTAAAATTAAAATCCAAAAAATTGATATATTAAGATAGACAACCAATTATTAGCAACCATGGTTTTGATACCAAATGATGCGAAAATCTTAGGCACACAACCTTGGAACCCAAGAACCAAAAGGAATAAGAAAGATTGAATTGCAAAGAAGGTGGTTAGGAAGCTCAAATTGCTATCCTAAATGGCAAGAACCCAAAACAAAGCAGTATTGTGCGACGAAATTGTAAGTCGTCAGAAAATTCAATAAAAGATGAAATTTGGGTTCGAGAACACGGAAAACTAATATATTGTTTCTATATGTCTTAATTTATCGAGAATAGCTTCCATTTCATATACTATAATAGTTTTTTCGATTCATAGTTTAAATGTAATAAGGGTTTAAAGTGGCAACCATAATTAATAATATTTTTTAATTGCAAAAATTAGAAACTCGCTTGTTTTTTCAAATAACAAAGATAGGTTGAAAACTGAAAACAAAGAAAAAGAAAAAGATAAAAACAATTAAAAGAAAAGTACGAATTAAATATCATGAACGAAAATAATGACAACAACATTAAAAGAAAGAAGAAACTTTAGGGACCAAATTTCTTTCTTTTGTTTTGTGATTTTTCACTTACGAAAACAAAAAACAATCAATGGCCAAACACTTTAAAATTAAAATCCAAAAAATTGATATATCAAGCTAGACAACCAATTATTAGCAACCATTGTTTTGATACCAAATGATGCGAAAATATTAGGCACACAACCTTGGAACCCAAGAACCAAAAGGAATAAGAAAGATTGAATTGCAAAGAAGGTGGTTAGGAAGATCAAATTGGTATCTTAAATGGCAAGAACCAACAACAAAGCAATATTGTATGACTCAATTGTAAGACGTTAGAAAATTGAATAAAAGATGAAATTTGGGTTCGAGAACACGGAAACTTAATATATTGATTCTAGATGTTTTAATTTATCGAGAATAGCTTCCATTTGATATACCATAATAGTTTTTTCGATTCATAATTTAAATGTAATAAGGGTTTAAAGTGGCAATCATAATTAATAATTGTTTTTAATTGCAAAAATTAGTAACTCGCTTGTTTTTTCAAATACCAAAGATAGGTTGAAAACGGAAAACAAATAACAAGAAAAAGATAAAAACAATTAAAAGAAAAGTACGAATTAAATATCATGAACGAAAATAATGACAACAACATTAAAAGAAAGAAGAAACTTTAGGGACCAAATTTCTTTCTTTTGTTTTGTGATTTTTCACTTACGAAAACAAAAAACAATCAGTGGCCAAACACTTTAAAATTAAAATCCAAAAAATTGATATATTAAGCTAGACAACCAATTATTAGCAACCATGGTTTTGATACCAAATGATGCGAAAATATTAGGCACACAACCTTGGAACCCAAGAACCAAAAGGAATAAGAAAGATTGAATTGCAAAAAAGGTGGTTAGGAAGATCAAATTGCTATCCTAAATGGCAAGAACCCAAAACAAAGAAATATTGTGCGACGAAATTGTAAGCCGTCAGAAAATTCAATAAAAGATGAAATTTGGGTTAGAGAACACGGAAAACTAATATATTGTTTCTATATGTCTTAATTTATCGAGAATAGCTTCCATTTCATATACTATAATAGTTTTTTCGATTCATAGTTTAAATGTAATAAGGGTTTAAAGTGGCAACCATAATTAATAATATTTTTTAATTGCAAAAATTAGAAACTCGCTTGTTTTTTCAAATAACAAAGATAGGTTGAAAACTGAAAACAAAGAACAAGAAAAAGATAAAAACAATTAAAAGAAAAGTACGAATTAAATATCATGAACGAAAATAATGACAACAACATTAAAAGAAAGAAGAAACTTTAGGGACCAAATTTCTTTCTTTTGTTTTGTGATTTTTCACTTACGAAAACAAAAAAGAATCAGTGGCCAAACACTTTAAAATTAAAATCCAAAAAATTGATATATTAAGATAGACAACCAATTATTAGCAACCATGGTTTTGATACCAAATGATGCGAAAATCTTAGGCACACAACCTTGGAACCCAAGAACCAAAAGGAATAAGAAAGATTGAATTGCAAAGAAGGTGGTTAGGAAGCTCAAATTGCTATCCTAAATGGCAAGAACCCAAAACAAAGCAGTATTGTGCGACGAAATTGTAATTCGTCAGAAAATTCAATAAAAGATGAAATTTGGGTTCGAGAACACGGAAAACTAATATATTGTTTCTATATGTCTTAATTTATCGAGAATAGCTTCCATTTCATATACTATAATAGTTTTTTCGATTCATAGTTTAAATGTAATAAGGGTTTAAAGTGGCAACCATAATTAATAATATTTTTTAATTGCAAAAATTAGAAACTCGCTTGTTTTTTCAAATAACAAAGATAGGTTGAAAACTGAAAACAAAGAAAAAGAAAAAGATAAAAACAATTAAAAGAAAAGTACGAATTAAATATCATGAACGAAAATAATGACAACAACATTAAAAGAAAGAAGAAACTTTAGGGACCAAATTTCTTTCTTTTGTTTTGTGATTTTTCACTTACGAAAACAAAAAACAATCAATGGCCAAACACTTTAAAATTAAAATCCAAAAAATTGATATATCAAGCTAGACAACCAATTATTAGCAACCATTGTTTTGATACCAAATGATGCGAAAATATTAGGCACACAACCTTGGAACCCAAGAACCAAAAGGAATAAGAAAGATTGAATTGCAAAGAAGGTGGTTAGGAAGATCAAATTGGTATCTTAAATGGCAAGAACCAACAACAAAGCAATATTGTATGACTCAATTGTAAGACGTTAGAAAATTGAATAAAAGATGAAATTTGGGTTCGAGAACACGGAAACTTAATATATTGATTCTAGATGTTTTAATTTATCGAGAATAGCTTCCATTTGATATACCATAATAGTTTTTTCGATTCATAATTTAAATGTAATAAGGGTTTAAAGTGGCAATCATAATTAATAATTGTTTTTAATTGCAAAAATTAGTAACTCGCTTGTTTTTTCAAATACCAAAGATAGGTTGAAAACGGAAAACAAAGAACAAGAAAAAGATAAAAACAATTAAAAGAAAAGTACGAATTAAATATCATGAACGAAAATAATGACAACAACATTAAAAGAAAGAAGAAACTTTAGGGACCAAATTTCTTTCTTTTGTTTTGTGATTTTTCACTTACGAAAACAAAAAACAATCAGTGGCCAAAAACTTTAAAATTAAAATCCAAAAAATTGATATATTAAGCTAGACAACCAATTATTAGCAACCATGGTTTTGATACCAAATGATGCGAAAATATTAGGCACACAACCTTGGAACCCAAGAACCAAAAGGAATAAGAAAGATTGAATTGCAAAAAAGGTGGTTAGGAAGATCAAATTGCTATCCTAAATGGCAAGAACCCAAAACAAAGAAATATTGTGCGACGAAATTGTAAGCCGTCAGAAAATTCAATAAAAAATGAAATTTGGGTTCGAGAACACGGAAAACTAATATATTGTTTCTATATGTCTTAATTTAACGAGAATAGCTTCCATTTCATATACTATAATAGTTTTTTCGATTCATAGTTTAAATGTAATAAGGGTTTAAAGTGGCAACCATAATTAATAATATTTTTTAATTGCAAAAATTAGAAACTCGCTTGTTTTTTCAAATAACAAAGATAGGTTGAAAACTGAAAACAAAGAACAAGAAAAAGATAAAAACAATTAAAAGAAAAGTACGAATTAAATATCATGAACGAAAATAATGACAACAACATTAAAAGAAAGAAGAAACTTTAGGGACCAAATTTCTTTCTTTTGTTTTGTGATTTTTCACTTACGAAAACAAAAAACAATCAGTGGCCAAACACTTTAAAATTAAAATCCAAAAAATTGATATATTAAGATAGACAACCAATTATTAGCAACCATGGTTTTGATACCAAATGATGCGAAAATCTTAGGCACACAACCTTGGAACCCAAGAACCAAAAGGAATAAGAAAGATTGAATTGCAAAGAAGGTGGTTAGGAAGCTCAAATTGCTATCCTAAATGGCAAGAACCCAAAACAAAGCAGTATTGTGCGACGAAATTGTAAGTCGTCAGAAAATTCAATAAAAGATGAAATTTGGGTTCGAGAACACGGAAAACTAATATATTGTTTCTATATGTCTTAATTTATCGAGAATAGCTTCCATTTCATATACTATAATAGTTTTTTCGATTCATAGTTTAAATGTAATAAGGGTTTAAAGTGGCAACCATAATTAATAATATTTTTTAATTGCAAAAATTAGAAACTCGCTTGTTTTTTCAAATAACAAAGATAGGTTGAAAACTGAAAACAAAGAAAAAGAAAAAGATAAAAACAATTAAAAGAAAAGTACGAATTAAATATCATGAACGAAAATAATGACAACAACATTAAAAGAAAGAAGAAACTTTAGGGACCAAATTTCTTTCTTTTGTTTTGTGATTTTTCACTTACGAAAACAAAAAACAATCAATGGCCAAACACTTTAAAATTAAAATCCAAAAAATTGATATATCAAGCTAGACAACCAATTATTAGCAACCATTGTTTTGATACCAAATGATGCGAAAATATTAGGCACACAACCTTGGAACCCAAGAACCAAAAGGAATAAGAAAGATTGAATTGCAAAGAAGGTGGTTAGGAAGATCAAATTGGTATCTTAAATGGCAAGAACCAACAACAAAGCAATATTGTATGACTCAATTGTAAGACGTTAGAAAATTGAATAAAAGATGAAATTTGGGTTCGAGAACACGGAAACTTAATATATTGATTCTAGATGTTTTAATTTATCGAGAATAGCTTCCATTTGATATACCATAATAGTTTTTTCGATTCATAATTTAAATGTAATAAGGGTTTAAAGTGGCAATCATAATTAATAATTGTTTTTAATTGCAAAAATTAGTAACTCGCTTGTTTTTTCAAATACCAAAGATAGGTTGAAAACGGAAAACAAATAACAAGAAAAAGATAAAAACAATTAAAAGAAAAGTACGAATTAAATATCATGAACGAAAATAATGACAACAACATTAAAAGAAAGAAGAAACTTTAGGGACCAAATTTCTTTCTTTTGTTTTGTGATTTTTCACTTACGAAAACAAAAAACAATCAGTGGCCAAACACTTTAAAATTAAAATCCAAAAAATTGATATATTAAGCTAGACAACCAATTATTAGCAACCATGGTTTTGATACCAAATGATGCGAAAATATTAGGCACACAACCTTGGAACCCAAGAACCAAAAGGAATAAGAAAGATTGAATTGCAAAAAAGGTGGTTAGGAAGATCAAATTGCTATCCTAAATGGCAAGAACCCAAAACAAAGAAATATTGTGCGACGAAATTGTAAGCCGTCAGAAAATTCAATAAAAGATGAAATTTGGGTTAGAGAACACGGAAAACTAATATATTGTTTCTATATGTCTTAATTTATCGAGAATAGCTTCCATTTCATATACTATAATAGTTTTTTCGATTCATAGTTTAAATGTAATAAGGGTTTAAAGTGGCAACCATAATTAATAATATTTTTTAATTGCAAAAATTAGAAACTCGCTTGTTTTTTCAAATAACAAAGATAGGTTGAAAACTGAAAACAAAGAACAAGAAAAAGATAAAAACAATTAAAAGAAAAGTACGAATTAAATATCATGAACGAAAATAATGACAACAACATTAAAAGAAAGAAGAAACTTTAGGGACCAAATTTCTTTCTTTTGTTTTGTGATTTTTCACTTACGAAAACAAAAAAGAATCAGTGGCCAAACACTTTAAAATTAAAATCCAAAAAATTGATATATTAAGATAGACAACCAATTATTAGCAACCATGGTTTTGATACCAAATGATGCGAAAATCTTAGGCACACAACCTTGGAACCCAAGAACCAAAAGGAATAAGAAAGATTGAATTGCAAAGAAGGTGGTTAGGAAGCTCAAATTGCTATCCTAAATGGCAAGAACCCAAAACAAAGCAGTATTGTGCGACGAAATTGTAATTCGTCAGAAAATTCAATAAAAGATGAAATTTGGGTTCGAGAACACGGAAAACTAATATATTGTTTCTATATGTCTTAATTTATCGAGAATAGCTTCCATTTCATATACTATAATAGTTTTTTCGATTCATAGTTTAAATGTAATAAGGGTTTAAAGTGGCAACCATAATTAATAATATTTTTTAATTGCAAAAATTAGAAACTCGCTTGTTTTTTCAAATAACAAAGATAGGTTGAAAACTGAAAACAAAGAAAAAGAAAAAGATAAAAACAATTAAAAGAAAAGTACGAATTAAATATCATGAACGAAAATAATGACAACAACATTAAAAGAAAGAAGAAACTTTAGGGACCAAATTTCTTTCTTTTGTTTTGTGATTTTTCACTTACGAAAACAAAAAACAATCAATGGCCAAACACTTTAAAATTAAAATCCAAAAAATTGATATATCAAGCTAGACAACCAATTATTAGCAACCATTGTTTTGATACCAAATGATGCGAAAATATTAGGCACACAACCTTGGAACCCAAGAACCAAAAGGAATAAGAAAGATTGAATTGCAAAGAAGGTGGTTAGGAAGATCAAATTGGTATCTTAAATGGCAAGAACCAACAACAAAGCAATATTGTATGACTCAATTGTAAGACGTTAGAAAATTGAATAAAAGATGAAATTTGGGTTCGAGAACACGGAAACTTAATATATTGATTCTAGATGTTTTAATTTATCGAGAATAGCTTCCATTTGATATACCATAATAGTTTTTTCGATTCATAATTTAAATGTAATAAGGGTTTAAAGTGGCAATCATAATTAATAATTGTTTTTAATTGCAAAAATTAGTAACTCGCTTGTTTTTTCAAATACCAAAGATAGGTTGAAAACGGAAAACAAAGAACAAGAAAAAGATAAAAACAATTAAAAGAAAAGTACGAATTAAATATCATGAACGAAAATAATGACAACAACATTAAAAGAAAGAAGAAACTTTAGGGACCAAATTTCTTTCTTTTGTTTTGTGATTTTTCACTTACGAAAACAAAAAACAATCAGTGGCCAAACACTTTAAAATTAAAATCCAAAAAATTGATATATTAAGCTAGACAACCAATTATTAGCAACCATGGTTTTGATACCAAATGATGCGAAAATATTAGGCACACAACCTTGGAACCCAAGAACCAAAAGGAATAAGAAAGATTGAATTGCAAAAAAGGTGGTTAGGAAGATCAAATTGCTATCCTAAATGGCAAGAACCCAAAACAAAGAAATATTGTGCGACGAAATTGTAAGCCGTCAGAAAATTCAATAAAAAATGAAATTTGGGTTCGAGAACACGGAAAACTAATATATTGTTTCTATATGTCTTAATTTAACGAGAATAGCTTCCATTTCATATACTATAATAGTTTTTTCGATTCATAGTTTAAATGTAATAAGGGTTTAAAGTGGCAACCATAATTAATAATATTTTTTAATTGCAAAAATTAGAAACTCGCTTGTTTTTTCAAATAACAAAGATAGGTTGAAAACTGAAAACAAAGAACAAGAAAAAGATAAAAACAATTAAAAGAAAAGTACGAATTAAATATCATGAACGAAAATAATGACAACAACATTAAAAGAAAGAAGAAACTTTAGGGACCAAATTTCTTTCTTTTGTTTTGTGATTTTTCACTTACGAAAACAAAAAAGAATCAGTGGCCAAACACTTTAAAATTAAAATCCAAAAAATTGATATATTAAGATAGACAACCAATTATTAGCAACCATGGTTTTGATACCAAATGATGCGAAAATCTTAGGCACACAACCTTGGAACCCAAGAACCAAAAGGAATAAGAAAGATTGAATTGCAAAGAAGGTGGTTAGGAAGCTCAAATTGGTATCCTAAATGGCAAGAACCCAAAACAAAGCAGTATTGTGCGACGAAATTGTAAGTCGTCAGAAAATTCAATAAAAGATGAAATTTGGGTTCGAGAACACGGAAAACTAATATATTGTTTCTATATGTCTTAATTTATCGAGAATAGCTTCCATTTGATATACCATAATAGTTTTTTTGATTCATAGTTTAAATGTAATAAGGGATTAAAGTGGCAATCATAATTAATAATTGTTTTTAATTGCAAAAATTAGTAACTCGCTTGTTTTTTCAAATAACAAAGATAGGTTTAATACTGAAAACAAAGAACAAGAAAAAGATACAAACAATTAAAAGAAATGTACGAATTAAATATCAAGAATGAAAATAATGACGACAACATTAAAAGAAAGAAGAAACTTTAGGGAACAAATTTCTTTTTTGTTTTGTGATTTGTCACTTACGAAAACAAAAAATAGTGAAAGGCCAAAAACTTAAAAATTTAAATTCAAAAAATTGATATATCAAGCTAGATAACCAATTATTAGCAACCGTGGCTTTGATACCAAATGATGCGAAAATATTAGGCATACAAACTTGGAACCCAAGAACCAAATGGAATAAGAAAGATTGAATTGCAAAAAAGGTGGTTAGGAAGATCAAATTGGTATCCTAAATGGCAAGAACCAAAAACAAAGCAATATTGTACGACTAAATTGTAAGCCGTCAGAAAATTGAATAAAAGATGAAATTTAGGTTCGAGAACACGGAAAACTAATATATTGATTCTAGATGTTTTAATTTATCGAGAATAGCTTACATTTGATATACCATAATAGTTTTTTTGATTCATAGTTTAAATGTAATAAAGGATTAAAGTGGAAATCATAATTAATAATTGTTTTTAATTGCAAAAATTAGTAACTCGCTTGTTTTTTCAAATAACAAAGATAGGTTTAATACTGAAAACAAAGAACAAGTAAAAGATACAAACAATTAAAAGAAATGTACGAATTAAATATCAAGAATGAAAATAATGACGACAACATTAAAAGAAAGAAGAAACTTTAGGGAACAAATTTCTTTTTTGTTTTGTGATTTGTCACTTACGAAAACAAAAAATAGTGAAAGGCCAAAAAATTAAAAATTTAAATTCAAAAAATTGATATATCAAGCTAGATAACCAATTATTAGCTACCGTGGCTTTGATACCAAATGATGCGAAAATATTAGGCATACAAACTTGGAACCCAAGAACCAAATGGAATAAGAAAGATTGAATTGCAAAAAAGGTGGTTAGGAAGATCAAATTGGTATCCTAAATGGCAAGAACCAAAAACAAAGCAATATTGTACGACTAAATTGTAAGCCGTCAGAAAATTGAATAAAAGATGAAATTTAGGTTCGAGAACACGGAAAACTAATATATTGATTCTAGATGTTTTAATTTATCGAGAATAGCTTACATTTGATATACCATAATAGTTTTTTTGATTCATAGTTTAAATGTAATAAAGGATTAAAGTGGAAATCATAATTAATAATTGTTTTTAATTGCAAAAATTAGTAACTCGCTTATTTTTTCAAATAACAAAGATAGGTTTAATACTGAAAACAAAGAACAAGTAAAAGATACAAACAATTAAAAGAAATGTACGAATTAAATATCAAGAATGAAAATAATGACGACAACATTAAAAGAAAGAAGAAACTTTAGGGAACAAATTTCTTTTTTGTTTTGTGATTTGTCACTTACGAAAACAAAAAATAGTGAAAGGCCAAAAAATTAAAAATTTAAATTCAAAAAATTGATATATCCAGCTAGATAACCAATTATTAGCTACCGTGGCTTTGATACCAAATGATGCGAAAATATTAGGCATACAAACTTGGAACCCAAGAACCAAATGGAATAAGAAAGATTGAATTGCAAAAAAGGTGGTTAGGAAGATCAAATTGGTATCCTAAATGGCAAGAACCAAAAACAAAGCAATATTGTACGACTAAATTGTAAGCCGTCAGAAAATTGAATAAAAGATGAAATTTGGGTTCGAGAACACGGAAACTTAATATATTGATTCTAGATGTTTTAATTTATCGAGAATAGCTTCCATTTGATATACCATAATAGTTTTTTCGATTCATAATTTAAATGTAATAAGGGTTTAAAGTGGCAATCATAATTAATAATTGTTTTTAATTGCAAAAATTAGTAACTCGCTTGTTTTTTCAAATACCAAAGATAGGTTGAAAACGGAAAACAAAGAACAAGAAAAAGATAAAAACAATTAAAAGAAAAGTACGAATTAAATATCATGAACGAAAATAATGACAACAACATTAAAAGAAAGAAGAAACTTTAGGGATCAAATTTCTTTCTTTTGTTTTGTGATTTTTCACTTACGAAAACAAAAAACAATCAATGGCCAAACACTTTAAAATTAAAATCCAAAAAATTGATATATCAAGCTAGACAACCAATTATTAGCAACCATTGTTTTGATACCAAATGATGCGAAAATATTAGGCACACAACCTTGGAGCCCAAGAACCAAAAGGAATAAGAAAGATTGAATTGCAAAGAAGGTGGTTAGGAAGATCAAATTGGTATCTTAAATGGCAAGAACCAACAACAAAGCAATATTGTATGACTCAATTGTAAGACGTTAGAAAATTGAATAAAAGATGAAATTTGGGTTCGAGAACACGGAAACTTAATATATTGATTCTAGATGTTTTAATTTATCGAGAATAGCTTCCATTTGATATACCATAATAGTTTTTTCGATTCATAATTTAAATGTAATAAGGGTTTAAAGTGGCAATCATAATTAATAATTGTTTTTAATTGCAAAAATTAGTAACTCGCTTGTTTTTTCAAATACCAAAGATAGGTTGAAAACGGAAAACAAAGAACAAGAAAAAGATAAAAACAATTAAAAGAAAAGTACGAATTAAATATCATGAACGAAAATAATGACAACAACATTAAAAGAAAGAAGAAACTTTAGGGACCAAATTTCTTTCTTTTGTTTTGTGATTTTTCACTTACGAAAACAAAAAACAATCAGTGGCCAAACACTTTAAAATTAAAATCCAAAAAATTGATATATTAAGCTAGACAACCAATTATTAGCAACCATGGTTTTGATACCAAATGATGCGAAAATATTAGGCACACAACCTTGGAACCCAAGAACCAAAAGGAATAAGAAAGATTGAATTGCAAAAAAGGTGGTTAGGAAGATCAAATTGCTATCCTAAATGGCAAGAACCCAAAACAAAGAAATATTGTGCGACGAAATTGTAAGCCGTCAGAAAATTCAATAAAAGATGAAATTTGGGTTCGAGAACACGGAAAACTAATATATTGTTTCTATATGTCTTAATTTATCGAGAATAGCTTCCATTTCATATACTATAATAGTTTTTTCGATTCATAGTTTAAATGTAATAAGGGTTTAAAGTGGCAACCATAATTAATAATATTTTTTAATTGCAAAAATTAGAAACTCGCTTGTTTTTTCAAATAACAAAGATAGGTTGAAAACTGAAAACAAAGAACAAGAAAAAGATAAAAACAATTAAAAGAAAAGTACGAATTAAATATCATGAACGAAAATAATGACAACAACATTAAAAGAAAGAAGAAACTTTAGGGACCAAATTTCTTTCTTTTGTTTTGTGATTTTTCACTTACGAAAACAAAAAACAATCAGTGGCCAAACACTTTAAAATTAAAATCCAAAAAATTGATATATTAAGATAGACAACCAATTATTAGCAACCATGGTTTTGATACCAAATGATGCGAAAATCTTAGGCACACAACCTTGGAACCCAAGAACCAAAAGGAATAAGAAAGATTGAATTGCAAAGAAGGTGCTTAGGAAGCTCAAATTGCTATCCTAAATGGCAAGAACCCAAAACAAAGCAGTATTGTGCGACGAAATTGTAAGTCGTCAGAAAATTCAATAAAAGATGAAATTTGGGTTCGAGAACACGGAAAACTAATATATTGTTTCTATATGTCTTAATTTAACGAGAATAGCTTCCATTTCATATACTATAATAGTTTTTTCGATTCATAGTTTAAATGTAATAAGGGTTTAAAGTGGCAACCATAATTAATAATATTTTTTAATTGCAAAAATTAGAAACTCGCTTGTTTTTTCAAATAACAAAGATAGGTTGAAAACTGAAAACAAAGAACAAGAAAAAGATAAAAACAATTAAAAGAAAAGTACGAATTAAATATCATGAACGAAAATAATGACAACAACATTAAAAGAAAGAAGAAACTTTAGGGACCAAATTTCTTTCTTTTGTTTTGTGATTTTTCACTTACGAAAACAAAAAACAATCAATGGCCAAACACTTTAAAATTAAAATCCAAAAAATTGATATATCAAGCTAGACAACCAATTATTAGCAACCATTGTTTTGATACCAAATGATGCGAAAATATTAGGCACACAACCTTGGAACCCAAGAACCAAAAGGAATAAGAAAGATTGAATTGCAAAGAAGGTGGTTAGGAAGATCAAATTGGTATCTTAAATGGCAAGAACCAACAACAAAGCAATATTGTATGACTCAATTGTAAGACGTTAGAAAATTGAATAAAAGATGAAATTTGGGTTCGAGAACACGGAAACTTAATATATTGATTCTAGATGTTTTAATTTATCGAGAATAGCTTCCATTTGATATACCATAATAGTTTTTTCGATTCATAATTTAAATGTAATAAGGGTTTAAAGTGGCAACCATAATTAATAATATTTTTTAATTGCAAAAATTAGAAACTCGCTTGTTTTTTCAAATAACAAAGATAGGTTGAAAACTGAAAACAAAGAACAAGAAAAAGATAAAAACAATTAAAAGAAAAGTACGAATTAAATATCATGAACGAAAATAATGACAACAACATTAAAAGAAAGAAGAAACTTTAGGGACCAAATTTCTTTCTTTTGTTTTGTGATTTTTCACTTACGAAAACAAAAAACAATCAATGGCCAAACACTTTAAAATTAAAATCCAAAAAATTGATATATCAAGCTAGACAACCAATTATTAGCAACCATTGTTTTGATACCAAATGATGCGAAAATATTAGGCACACAACCTTGGAACCCAAGAACCAAAAGGAATAAGAAAGATTGAATTGCAAAGAAGGTGGTTAGGAAGATCAAATTGGTATCTTAAATGGCAAGAACCAACAACAAAGCAATATTGTATGACTCAATTGTAAGACGTTAGAAAATTGAATAAAAGATGAAATTTGGGTTCGAGAACACGGAAACTTAATATATTGATTCTAGATGTTTTAATTTATCGAGAATAGCTTCCATTTGATATACCATAATAGTTTTTTCGATTCATAATTTAAATGTAATAAGGGTTTAAAGTGGCAATCATAATTAATAATTGTTTTTAATTGCAAAAATTAGTAACTCGCTTGTTTTTTTCAAATACCAAAGATAGGTTGAAAACGGAAAACAAAGAACAAGAAAAAGATACAAACAATTAAAAGAAAAGTACGAATTAAATATCATGAACGAAAATAATGACAACAACATTAAAAGAAAGAAGAAACTTTAGGGACCAAATTTCTTTCTTTTGTTTTGTGATTTTTCACTTACGAAAACAAAAAACAATCAGTGGCCAAACACTTTAAAATTAAAATCCAAAAAATTGATATATTAAGCTAGACAACCAATTATTAGCAACCATGGTTTTGATACCAAATGATGCGAAAATATTAGGCACACAACCTTGGAACCCAAGAACCAAAAGGAATAAGAAAGATTGAATTGCAAAAAAGGTGGTTAGGAAGATCAAATTGCTATCCTAAATGGCAAGAACCCAAAACAAAGAAATATTGTGCGACGAAATTGTAAGCCGTCAGAAAATTCAATAAAAGATGAAATTTGGGTTCGAGAACACGGAAAACTAATATATTGTTTCTATATGTCTTAATTTATCGAGAATAGCTTCCATTTCATATACTATAATATTTTTTTCGATTCATAGTTTAAATGTAATAAGGGTTTTAAAGTGGCAACCATAATTAATAATATTTTTTAATTGCAAAAATTAGAAACTCGCTTGTTTTTTTCAAATAACAAAGATAGGTTGAAAACTGAAAACAAAGAACAAGAAAAAGATAAAAACAATTAAAAGAAAAGTACGAATTAAATATCATGAACGAAAATAATGACAACAACATTAAAAGAAAGAAGAAACTTTAGGGACCAAATTTCTTTCTTTTGTTTTGTGATTTTTTCACTTACGAAAACAAAAAACAATCAGTGGCCAAACACTTTAAAATTAAAATCCAAAAAATTGATATATCAAGCTAGACAACCAATTATTAGCAACCATTGTTTTGATTCCAAATGATGCGAAAATATTAGGCACACAACCTTGGAACCCAAGAACCAAAAGGAATAAGAAAGATTGAATTGCAAAGAAGGTGGTTAGGAAGATCAAATTGGTATCTTAAATGGCAAGAACCAACAACAAAGCAATATTGTATGACTCAATTGTAAGACGTTAGAAAATTGAATAAAAGATGAAATTTGGGTTCGAGAACACGGAAACTTAATATATTGATTCTAGATGTTTTAATTTATCGAGAATAGCTTCCATTTGATATACCATAATAGTTTTTTCGATTCATAATTTAAATGTAATAAGGGTTTAAAGTGGCAATCATAATTAATAATTGTTTTAATTGCAAAAATTAGTAACTCGCTTGTTTTTTCAAATACCAAAGATAGGTTGGAAAACGGAAAACAAAGAACAAGAAAAAGATAAAAACAATTAAAAGAAAAGTACGAATTAAATATCATGAACGAAAATAATGACAACAACATTAAAAGAAAGAAGAAACTTTAGGGACCAAATTTCTTTCTTTTGTTTTGTGATTTTTCACTTACGAAAACAAAAAACAATCAGTGGCCAAACACTTTAAAATTAAAATCCAAAAAATTGATATATTAAGCTAGACAACCAATTAATTAGCAACCATGGTTTTGATACCAAATGATGCGAAAATATTAGGCACCGAACCTTGGAACCCAAGAACCAAAAGGAATAAGAAAGATTGAATTGCAAAAAAAGGTGGTTAGGAAGATCAAATTGCTATCCTAAATGGCAAGAACCCAAAACAAAGAAAATATTGTGCGACGAAATTGTAAGCCGTCAGAAAATTCAATAAAAGATGAAATTTGGGTTCGAGAACACGGAAAACTAATATATTGTTTCTATATGTCTTAATTTATCGAGAATAGCTTCCATTTCATATACTATAATAGTTTTTTCGATTCATAGTTTAAATGTAATAAGGGTTTAAAGTGGCAACCATAATTAATAATATTTTTTTAATTGCAAAAATTAGAAACTCGCTTGTTTTTTCAAATAACAAAGATAGGTTGAAAACTGAAAACAAAGAACAAGAAAAAGATAAAAACAATTAAAAGAAAAGTACGAATTAAAATATCATGAACGAAAATAATGACAACAACATTAAAAGAAAGAAGAACTTTAGGGACCAAATTTCTTTCTTTTGTTTTGTGATTTTTTCACTTACGAAAACAAAAAAACAATCAGTGGCCAAACACTTTAAAATTAAAATCCAAAAAATTGATATATTAAGATAGACAACCAATTATTAGCAACCATGGTTTTTGATACCAAATGATGCGAAAATCTTAGGCACACAACCTTGGAACCCAAGAACCAAAAGGAATAAGAAAGATTGAATTGCAAAGAAGGTGGTTAGGAAGCTCAAATTGCTATCCTAAATGGCAAGAACCCAAAACAAAGCAGTATTGTGCGACGAAATTGTAAGTCGTCAGAAAATTCAATAAAAGATGAAATTTGGGTTCGAGAACACGGAAAACTAATATATTGTTTCTATATGTCTTAATTTATCGAGATAGCTTCCATTTCATATACTATAATAGTTTTTTTCGATTCATAGTTTAAATGTAATAAGGGTTTAAAGTGGCAACCATAATTAATAATATTTTTTAATTGCAAAAATTAGAAACTCGCTTGTTTTTTTCAAATAACAAAGATAGGTTGAAAACTGAAAACAAAGAAAAAGAAAAAGATAAAAACAATTAAAAGAAAAGTACGAATTAAATATCATGAACGAAAATAATGACAACAACATTAAAAGAAAGAAGAAACTTTAGGGACCAAATTTCTTTCTTTTGTTTTGTGATTTTTCACTTACGAAAACAAAAAACAATCAATGGCCAAACACTTTAAAATTAAAATCCAAAAAATTGATATATCAAGCTAGACAACCAATTATTAGCAACCATTGTTTTGATACCAAATGATGCGAAAATATTAGGCACACAACCTTGGAACCCAAGAACCAAAAGGAATAAGAAAGATTGAATTGCAAAGAAGGTGGTTAGGAAGATCAAATTGGTATCTTAAATGGCAAGAACCAACAACAAAGCAATATTGTATGACTCAATTGTAAGACGTTAGAAAATTGAATAAAAGATGAAATTTGGGTTCGAGAACACGGAAACTTAATATATTGATTCTAGATGTTTTAATTTATCGAGAATAGCTTCCATTTGATATACCATAATAGTTTTTTTCGATTCATAATTTAAATGTAATAAGGGTTTAAAGTGGCAATCATAATTAATAATTGTTTTTAATTGCAAAAATTAGTAACTCGCTTGTTTTTTCAAATACCAAAGATAGGTTGAAAACGGAAAACAAAGAACAAGAAAAAGATAAAAACAATTAAAAGAAAAGTACGAATTAAATATCATGAACGAAAATAATGACAACAACATTAAAAGAAAGAAGAAACTTTAGGGACCAAATTTCTTTCTTTTGTTTTGTGATTTTTCACTTACGAAAACAAAAAACAATCAGTGGCCAAACACTTTAAAATTAAAATCCAAAAAATTGATATATTAAGCTAGACAACCAATTATTAGCAACCATGGTTTTGATACCAAATGATGCGAAAATATTAGGCACACAACCTTGGAACCCAAGAACCAAAAGGAATAAGAAAGATTGAATTGCAAAAAAGGTGGTTAGGAAGATCAAATTGCTATCCTAAATGGCAAGAACCCAAAACAAAGAAATATTGTGCGACGAAATTGTAAGCCGTCAGAAAATTCAATAAAAGATGAAATTTGGGTTCGAGAACACGGAAAACTAATATATTGTTTCTATATGTCTTAATTTATCGAGAATAGCTTCCATTTCATATACTATAATAGTTTTTTTCGATTCATAATTTAAATGTAATAAGGGTTTAAAGTGGCAACCATAATTAATAATATTTTTTAATTGCAAAAATTAGAAACTCACTTGTTTTTTCAAATAACAAAGATAGGTTGAAAACTGAAAACAAAGAACAAGAAAAAGATAAAAACAATTAAAAGAAAAGTACGAATTAAATATCATGAACGAAAATAATGACAACAACATTAAAAGAAAGAAGAAACTTTAGGGACCAAATTTCTTTCTTTTGTTTTGTGATTTTTCACTTACGAAAACAAAAAACAATCAGTGGCCAAACACTTTAAAATTAAAATCCAAAAAATTGATATATTAAGATAGACAACCAATTATTAGCAACCATGGTTTTGATACCAAATGATGCGAAAATCTTAGGCACACAACCTTGGAACCCAAGAACCAAAAGGAATAAGAAAGATTGAATTGCAAAGAAGGTGGTTAGGAAGCTCAAATTGCTATCCTAAATGGCAAGAACCCAAAACAAAGCAGTATTGTGCGACGAAATTGTAAGTCGTCAGAAAATTCAATAAAAGATGAAATTTGGGTTCGAGAACACGGAAAACTCATATATTGTTTCTATATGTCTTAATTTATCGAGAATAGCTTCCATTTCATACACTATAATAGTTTTTTCGATTAATAGTTTAAATGTAATAAGGGTTTAAAGTGGCAACCATAATTAATAATATTTTTTAATTGCAAAAATTAGTAACTCGCTTGTTTTTTCAAATAACAAAGATAGGTTTAATACTGAAAACAAAGAACAAGAAAAAGATACAAACAATTAAAAGAAATGTATGAATTAAATATAATGAAAGAAAATAATGACGACAACATTAAAAGAAAGAACAAACTTTAGGGAACAAATATCTTTTTTGATTTGTGATTTGTCACTTACGAAAACAAAAAATAGTCAAAGGCGAAAAACTATAAAATTAAAATTCAAAAATTGATATATCAAGCTAGATAACCAATTATTAGCAACCATGGGTTTGATACCAAATGATGCGAAAATATTAGGCACACAACCTTGGAACCCAAGAACCAAAAGGAATAAGAAAGATTGAATTGCAAAGAAGGTGGTTAGGAAGATCAAATTGGTATCCTAAATGGCAAGAACCCAAAACAAAGCAATATTGTACGACTAAATTGTAAACCGTCAGAAAATTGAATAAAAGATGAAATTTAGGTTCGAGAACACGAAAAACTAATATATTGATTCTAGATGTTTTAATTTATCGAGAACAACTTCCATTTGATATACTATAATAGTTTTTTCGATTCATAATTTAAATGTAATAAGGGTTTAAAGTGGCAATCATAATTAATAATTGTTTTTAATAGCAAAAATTAGTAACTCGCTTGTTTTTTCAAATAACAAAGATAGGTTTAATACTGAAAACACAGAATAAGAAAAAGATACAAACAATTAAAAGAAATGTACGAATTAAATATAATGAATGAAAATAATGACGACAACATTAAAAGAAAGAAGAAACTTTAGGGAACAAATTTCTTTTTTGATTTGTGATTTGTCATTTACGAAAACAAAAAATAGTGAAAGGCCAAAAAATTTAAAATTAAAATTCAAAAAATCGATATATCAAGCTAGATAACCAATTATTAGCAACTATGGTTTTGATACCAAATGATGCGAAAATATTAGGCACACAACCTTGGAACCCAAGATCCAAAAGGAATAAAAAAGATTGAATTGCAAAGAAGGTGGTTAGGAAGATCAAATTGGTATCTTAAATGGCAAGAACCAACAACAAAGCAATATTGTATGACTCAATTGTAAGACGTTAGAAAATTGAATAAAAGATGAAATTTGGGTTCGAGAACACGGAAACCTAATATATTGATTATAGATGTTTTAATTTATCGAGAATAGCTTCTATTTGATATACCATAATAGTTTTTTTGATTCATAGTTTAAATGTAATAAGGGTTTAAAGTGGCAATCATAATTAATAATTGTTTTTAATTGCAAAAATTAGTAACTCGCTTGTTTTTTCAAATAACAAAGATAGGTTTTATACTGAAAACAAAGAACAAGAAAAAGATACAAACAATTAAAAGAAATGTACGAATTAAATATCATGAATGAAAATAATGACGACAACATTAAAAGAAAGAACAAACATTAGGGAACAAATTTCTTTTTTGATTTGTGATTTGTCACTTACGAAAACAAAAAATAGTCAAAGGCCAAAAACTGTAAAATTAAAATTAAAAAAATTGATATATTAAGCTAGATAACCAATTATTAGCAACCATGGTTTTGATAAAAAAATGATGCGAAAATATTAGGCACACAAACTTCGAACCCAAGAACCAAAAGGAATAAGAAACATTGAATTGCAAAAAAGGTGGTTAGGAAGATCAAATTGGTATCCTAAATCGCAAGAACCAAAAACAAAGCAATATTGTGCGATGAAATTGTAAGCCGTCAGAAAATTCAATAAAAGATGAAATTTGGGTTCGAGAACACGGAAAACTTAATATATTGATTCTAGATGTTTTAATTTATCGAGAATAGCTTCCATTTGATATACCATAATAGTTTTTTCGATTCATAATTTAAATGTAATAAGGGTTTAAAGTGGCAATCATAATTAATAATTGTTTTTAATTGCAAAAATTAGTAACTCGCTTGTTTTTTCAAATACCAAAGATAGGTTGAAAACGGAAAACAAAGAACAAGAAAAAGATAAAAACAATTAAAAGAAAAGTACGAATTAAATATCATGAACGAAAATAATGACAACAACATTAAAAGAAAGAAGAAACTTTTGGGACCAAATTTCTTTCTTTTGTTTTGTGATTTTTCACTTACGAAAACAAAAAACAATCAGTGGCCAAACACTTTAAAATTAAAATCCAAAAAATTGATATATTAAGCTAGACAACCAATTATTAGCAACCATGGTTTTGATACCAAATGATGCGAAAATATTAGGCACACAACCTTGGAACCCAAGAACCAAAAGGAATAAGAAAGATTGAATTGCAAAAAAGGTGGTTAGGAAGATCAAATTGCTATCCTAAATGGCAAGAACCCAAAACAAAGAAATATTGTGCGACGAAATTGTAAGCCGTCAGAAAATTCAATAAAAGATGAAATTTGGGTTAGAGAACACGGAAAACTAATATATTGTTTCTATATGTCTTAATTTATCGAGAATAGCTTCCATTTCATATACTATAATAGTTTTTTCGATTCATAGTTTAAATGTAATAAGGGTTTAAAGTGGCAACCATAATTAATAATATTTTTTAATTGCAAAAATTAGAAACTCGCTTGTTTTTTCAAATAACAAAGATAGGTTGAAAACTGAAAACAAAGAACAAGAAAAAGATAAAAACAATTAAAAGAAAAGTACGAATTAAATATCATGAACGAAAATAATGACAACAACATTAAAAGAAAGAAGAAACTTTAGGGACCAAATTTCTTTCTTTTGTTTTGTGATTTTTCACTTACGAAAACAAAAAAGAATCAGTGGCCAAACACTTTAAAATTAAAATCCAAAAAATTGATATATTAAGATAGACAACCAATTATTAGCAACCATGGTTTTGATACCAAATGATGCGAAAATCTTAGGCACACAACCTTGGAACCCAAGAACCAAAAGGAATAAGAAAGATTGAATTGCAAAGAAGGTGGTTAGGAAGCTCAAATTGCTATCCTAAATGGCAAGAACCCAAAACAAAGCAGTATTGTGCGACGAAATTGTAAGTCGTCAGAAAATTCAATAAAAGATGAAATTTGGGTTCGAGAACACGGAAAACTAATATATTGTTTCTATATGTCTTAATTTATCGAGAATAGCTTCCATTTCATATACTATAATAGTTTTTTCGATTCATAGTTTAAATGTAATAAGGGTTTAAAGTGGCAACCATAATTAATAATATTTTTTAATTGCAAAAATTAGAAACTCGGTTGTTTTTTCAAATAACAAAGATAGGTTGAAAACTGAAAACAAAGAACAAGAAAAAGATAAAAACAATTAAAAGAAAAGTACGAATTAAATATCATGAACGAAAATAATGACAACAACATTAAAAGAAAGAAGAAACTTTAGGGACCAAATTTCTTTCTTTTGTTTTGTGATTTTTCACTTACGAAAACAAAAAACAATCAATGGCCAAACACTTTAAAATTAAAATCCAAAAAATTGATATATTAAGATAGACAACCAATTATTAGCAACCATGGTTTTGATACCAAATGATGCGAAAATCTTAGGCACACAACCTTGGAACCCAAGAACCAAAAGGAATAAGAAAGATTGAATTGCAAAGAAGGTGGTTAGGAAGCTCAAATTGCTATCCTAAATGGCAAGAACCCAAAACAAAGCAGTATTGTGCGACGAAATTGTAAGTCGTCAGAAAATTCAATAAAAGATGAAATTTGGGTTCGAGAACATGGAAATGTTTCTATATGTCTTAATTTATCGAGAATAGCTTCCATTTCATATACCATAATAGTTTTTTTGATTCATAGTTTAAATGTAATAAGGGTTTAAAGTGGCAACCATAATTAATAATATTTTTTAATTGCAAAAATTAGAAACTCGCTTGTTTTTTCAAATAACAAAGATAGGTTGAAAACTGAAAACAAAGAACAAGAAAAAGATAAAAACAATTAAAAGAAATGTACGAATTAAATATCATGAACGAAAATAATGACAACAACATTAAAAGAAAGAAGAAACTTTAGGGACCAAATTTCTTTCTTTTGTTTTGTGATTTTTCACTTACGAAAACAAAAAACAATCAATGGCCAAACACTTTAAAATTAAAATCCAAAAAATTGATATATTAAGATAGACAACCAATTATTAGCAACCATGGTTTTGATACCAAATGATGCGAAAATCTTAGGCACACAACCTTGGAACCCAAGAACAAAAAAGGAATAAGAAAGATTGAATTGCAAAGAAGGTGGTTAGGAAGATCAAATTGGTATCTTAAATGGCAAGAACCAACAACAAAGCAATATTGTATGACTCAATTGTAAGACGTTAGAAAATTGAATAAAAGATGAAATTTGGGTTCGAGAACACGGAAACCTAATATATTGATTATAGATGTTTTAATTTATCGAGAATAGCTTCTATTTGATATACCATAATAGTTTTTTTGATTCATAGTTTAAATGTAATAAGGGTTTAAAGTGGCAATCATAATTAATAATTGTTTTTAATTGCAAAAATTAGTAACTCGCTTGTTTTTTCAAATAACAAAGATAGGTTTTATACTGAAAACAAAGAACAAGAAAAAGATACAAACAATTAAAAGAAATGTACGAATTAAATATCATGAATGAAAATAATGACGACAACATTAAAAGAAAGAACAAACATTAGGGAACAAATTTCTTTTTTGATTTGTGATTTGTCACTTACGAAAACAAAAAATAGTCAAAGGCCAAAAACTGTAAAATTAAAATTAAAAAAATTGATATATTAAGCTAGATAACCAATTATTAGCAACCATGGTTTTGATAAAAAAATGATGCGAAAATATTAGGCACACAAACTTCGAACCCAAGAACCAAAAGGAATAAGAAACATTGAATTGCAAAAAAGGTGGTTAGGAAGATCAAATTGGTATCCTAAATCGCAAGAACCAAAAACAAAGCAATATTGTGCGATGAAATTGTAAGCCGTCAGAAAATTCAATAAAAGATGAAATTTGGGTTCGAGAACACGGAAAACTTAATATATTGATTCTAGATGTTTTAATTTATCGAGAATAGCTTCCATTTGATATACCATAATAGTTTTTTCGATTCATAATTTAAATGTAATAAGGGTTTAAAGTGGCAATCATAATTAATAATTGTTTTTAATTGCAAAAATTAGTAACTCGCTTGTTTTTTCAAATACCAAAGATAGGTTGAAAACGGAAAACAAAGAACAAGAAAAAGATAAAAACAATTAAAAGAAAAGTACGAATTAAATATCATGAACGAAAATAATGACAACAACATTAAAAGAAAGAAGAAACTTTAGGGACCAAATTTCTTTCTTTTGTTTTGTGATTTTTCACTTACGAAAACAAAAAACAATCAGTGGCCAAACACTTTAAAATTAAAATCCAAAAAATTGATATATTAAGCTAGACAACCAATTATTAGCAACCATGGTTTTGATACCAAATGATGCGAAAATATTAGGCACAAAACCTTGGAACCCAAGAACCAAAAGGAATAAGAAAGATTGAATTGCAAAAAAGGTGGTTAGGAAGATCAAATTGCTATCCTAAATGGCAAGAACCCAAAACAAAGAAATATTGTGCGACGAAATTGTAAGCCGTCATAAAATTCAATAAAAGATGAAATTTGGGTTAGAGAACACGGAAAACTAATATATTGTTTCTATATGTCTTAATTTATCGAGAATAGCTTCCATTTCATATACTATAATAGTTTTTTCGATTCATAGTTTAAATGTAATAAGGGTTTAAAGTGGCAACCATAATTAATAATATTTTTTAATTGCAAAAATTAGAAACTCGCTTGTTTTTTCAAATAACAAAGATAGGTTGAAAACTGAAAACAAAGAACAAGAAAAAGATAAAAACAATTAAAAGAAAAGTACGAATTAAATATCATGAACGAAAATAATGACAACAACATTAAAAGAAAGAAGAAACTTTAGGGACCAAATTTCTTTCTTTTGTTTTGTGATTTTTCACTTACGAAAACAAAAAAGAATCAGTGGCCAAACACTTTAAAATTAAAATCCAAAAAATTGATATATTAAGATAGACAACCAATTATTAGCAACCATGGTTTTGATACCAAATGATGCGAAAATCTTAGGCACACAACCTTGGAACCCAAGAACCAAAAGGAATAAGAAAGATTGAATTGCAAAGAAGGTGGTTAGGAAGCTCAAATTGCTATCCTAAATGGCAAGAACCCAAAACAAAGCAGTATTGTGCGACGAAATTGTAAGTCGTCAGAAAATTCAATAAAAGATGAAATTTGGGTTCGAGAACATGGAAAACTAATATATTGTTTCTATATGTCTTAATTTATCGAGAATAGCTTCCATTTCATATACCATAATAGTTTTTTTGATTCATAGTTTAAATGTAATAAGGGTTTAAAGTGGCAACCATAATTAATAATATTTTTTAATTGCAAAAATTAGAAACTCGCTTGTTTTTTCAAATAACAAAGATAGGTTGAAAACTGAAAACAAAGAACAAGAAAAAGATAAAAACAATTAAAAGAAATGTACGAATTAAATATCATGAACGAAAATAATGACAACAACATTAAAAGAAAGAAGAAACTTTAGGGACCAAATTTCTTTCTTTTGTTTTGTGATTTTTCACTTACGAAAACAAAAAACAATCAATGGCCAAACACTTTAAAATTAAAATCCAAAAAATTGATATATTAAGATAGACAACCAATTATTAGCAACCATGGTTTTGATACCAAATGATGCGAAAATCTTAGGCACACAACCTTGGAACCCAAGAACAAAAAAGGAATAAGAAAGATTGAATTGCAAAGAAGGTGGTTAGGAAGCTCAAATTGGTATCCTAAATGGCAAGAACCCAAAACAAAGCAGTATTGTGCGACGAAATTGTAAGTCGTCAGAAAATTCAATAAAAGATGAAATTTGGGTTCGAGAACACGGAAAACTAATATATTGTTTCTATATGTCTTAATTTATCGAGAATAGCTTCCATTTGATATACCATAATAGTTTTTTTGATTCATAGTTTAAATGTAATAAGGGATTAAAGTGGCACTCATAATTAATAATTGTTTTTAATTGCAAAAATTAGTAACTCGCTTGTTTTTTCAAATAACAAAGATAGGTTTAATACTGAAAACAAAGAACAAGAAAAAGATACAAACAATTAAAAGAAATGTACGAATTAAATATCAAGAATGAAAATAATGACGACAACATTAAAAGAAAGAAGAAACTTTAGGGAACAAATTTCTTTTTTGTTTTGTGATTTGTCACTTACGAAAACAAAAAATAGTGAAAGGCCAAAAACTTAAAAATTTAAATTCAAAAAATTGATATATCAAGCTAGATAACCAATTATTAGCAACCGTGGCTTTGATACCAAATGATGCGAAAATATTAGGCATACAAACTTGGAACCCAAGAACCAAATGGAATAAGAAAGATTGAATTGCAAAAAAGGTGGTTAGGAAGATCAAATTGGTATCCTAAATGGCAAGAACCAAAAACAAAGCAATATTGTACGACTAAATTGTAAGCCGTCAGAAAATTGAATAAAAGATGAAATTTAGGTTCGAGAACACGGAAAACTAATATATTGATTCTAGATGTTTTAATTTATCGAGAATAGCTTCCATTTGATATACCATAATAGTTTTTTTGATTCATAGTTTAAATGTAATAAAGGATTAAAGTGGCAATCATAATTAATAATTGTTTTTAATTGCAAAAATTAGTAACTCGCTTGTTTTTTCAAATAACAAAGATAGGTTTAATACTGAAAACAAAGAACAAGTAAAAGATACAAACAATTAAAACAAATGTACGAATTAAATATCAAGAATGAAAATAATGACGACAACATTAAAAGAAAGAAGAAACTTTAGGGAACAAATTTCTTTTTTGTTTTGTGATTTGTCACTTACGAAAACAAAAAATAGTGAAAGGCCAAAAAATTAAAAATTTAAATTCAAAAAATTGATATATCAAGCTAGATAACCAATTATTAGCAACCGTGGCTTTGATACCAAATGATGCGAAAATATTAGGCATACAAACTTGGAACCCAAGAACCAAATGGAATAAGAAAGATTGAATTGCAAAAAAGGTGGTTAGGAAGATCAAATTGGTATCCTAAATGGCAAGAACCAAAAACAAAGCAATATTGTACGACTAAATTGTAAGCCGTCAGAAAATTGAATAAAAGATGAAATTTGGGTTCGAGAACACGGAAACTTAATATATTGATTCTAGATGTTTTAATTTATCGAGAATAGCTTCCATTTGATATACCATAATAGTTTTTTCGATTCATAATTTAAATGTAATAAGGGTTTAAAGTGGCAATCATAATTAATAATTGTTTTTAATTGCAAAAATTAGTAACTCGCTTGTTTTTTCAAATACCAAAGATAGGTTGAAAACGGAAAACAAAGAACAAGAAAAAGATAAAAACAATTAAAAGAAAAGTACGAATTAAATATCATGAACGAAAATAATGACAACAACATTAAAAGAAAGAAGAAACTTTAGGGACCAAATTTCTTTCTTTTGTTTTGTGATTTTTCACTTACGAAAACAAAAAACAATCAGTGGCCAAACACTTTAAAATTAAAATCCAAAAAATTGATATATTAAGCTAGACAACCAATTATTAGCAACCATGGTTTTGATACCAAATGATGCGAAAATATTAGGCACACAACCTTGGAACCCAAGAACCAAAAGAAATAAGAAAGATTGAATTGCAAAAAAGGTGGTTAGGAAGATCAAATTGCTATCCTAAATGGCAAGAACCCAAAACAAAGAAATATTGTGCGACGAAATTGTAAGCCGTCAGAAAATTCAATAAAAGATGAAATTTGGGTTCGAGAACACGGAAAACTAATATATTGTTTCTATATGTCTTAATTTATCGAGAATAGCTTCCATTTCATATACTATAATAGTTTTTTCGATTCATAGTTTAAATGTAATAAGGGTTTAAAGTGGCAACCATAATTAATAATATTTTTTAATTGCAAAAATTAAAAACTCGCTTGTTTTTTCAAATAACAAAGATAGGTTGAAAACTGAAAACAAAGAACAAGAAAAAGATAAAAACAATTAAAAGAAAAGTACGAATTAAATATCATGAACGAAAATAATGACAACAACATTAAAAGAAAGAAGAAACTTTAGGGACCAAATTTCTTTCTTTTGTTTTGTGATTTTTCACTTACGAAAACAAAAAACAATCAGTGGCCAAACACTTTAAAATTAAAATCCAAAAAATTGATATATTAAGATAGACAACCAATTATTAGCAACCATGGTTTTGATACCAAATGATGCGAAAATCTTAGGCACACAACCTTGGAACCCAAGAACCAAAAGGAATAAGAAAGATTGAATTGCAAAGAAGGTGCTTAGGAAGCTCAAATTGCTATCCTAAATGGCAAGAACCCAAAACAAAGCAGTATTGTGCGACGAAATTGTAAGTCGTCAGAAAATTCAATAAAAGATGAAATTTGGGTTCGAGAACACGGAAAACTAATATATTGTTTCTATATGTCTTAATTTAACGAGAATAGCTTCCATTTCATATACTATAATAGTTTTTTCGATTCATAGTTTAAATGTAATAAGGGTTTAAAGTGGCAACCATAATTAATAATATTTTTTAATTGCAAAAATTAGAAACTCGCTTGTTTTTTCAAATAACAAAGATAGGTTGAAAACTGAAAACAAAGAACAAGAAAAAGATAAAAACAATTAAAAGAAAAGTACGAATTAAATATCATGAACGAAAATAATGACAACAACATTAAAAGAAAGAAGAAACTTTAGGGACCAAATTTCTTTCTTTTGTTTTGTGATTTTTCACTTACGAAAACAAAAAACAATCAATGGCCAAACACTTTAAAATTAAAATCCAAAAAATTGATATATCAAGCTAGACAACCAATTATTAGCAACCATTGTTTTGATACCAAATGATGCGAAAATATTAGGCACACAACCTTGGAACCCAAGAACCAAAAGGAATAAGAAAGATTGAATTGCAAAGAAGGTGGTTAGGAAGATCAAATTGGTATCTTAAATGGCAAGAACCAACAACAAAGCAATATTGTATGACTCAATTGTAAGACGTTAGAAAATTGAATAAAAGATGAAATTTGGGTTCGAGAACACGGAAACTTAATATATTGATTCTAGATGTTTTAATTTATCGAGAATAGCTTCCATTTGATATACCATAATAGTTTTTTCGATTCATAATTTAAATGTAATAAGGGTTTAAAGTGGCAATCATAATTAATAATTGTTTTTAATTGCAAAAATTAGTAACTCGCTTGTTTTTTCAAATACCAAAGATAGGTTGAAAACGGAAAACAAAGAACAAGAAAAAGATAAAAACAATTAAAAGAAAAGTACGAATTAAATATCATGAACGAAAATAATGACAACAACATTAAAAGAAAGAAGAAACTTTAGGGACCAAATTTCTTTCTTTTGTTTTGTGATTTTTCACTTACGAAAACAAAAAACAATCAGTGGCCAAACACTTTAAAATTAAAATCCAAAAAATTGATATATTAAGCTAGACAACCAATTATTAGCAACCATGGTTTTGATACCAAATGATGAGAAAATATTAGGCACACAACCTTGGAACCCAAGAACCAAAAGGAATAAGAAAGATTGAATTGCAAAAAAGGTGGTTAGGAAGATCAAATTGCTATCCTAAATGGCAAGAACCCAAAACAAAGAAATATTGTGCGACGAAATTGTAAGCCGTCAGAAAATTCAATAAAAGATGAAATTTGGGTTCGAGAACACGGAAAACTAATATATTGTTTCTATATGTCTTAATTTATCGAGAATAGCTTCCATTTCATATACTATAATAGTTTTTTCGATTCATAGTTTAAATGTAATAAGGGTTTAAAGTGGCAACCATAATTAATAATATTTTTTAATTGCAAAAATTAAAAACTCGCTTGTTTTTTCAAATAACAAAGATAGGTTGAAAACTGAAAACAAAGAACAAGAAAAAGATAAAAACAATTAAAAGAAAAGTACGAATTAAATATCATGAACGAAAATAATGACAACAACATTAAAAGAAAGAAGAAACTTTAGGGACCAAATTTCTTTCTTTTGTTTTGTGATTTTTCACTTACGAAAACAAAAAACAATCAGTGGCCAAACACTTTAAAATTAAAATCCAAAAAATTGATATATCAAGCTAGACAACCAATTATTAGCAACCATGGTTTTGATACCAAATGATGCGAAAATCTTAGGCACACAACCTTGGAACCCAAGAACCAAAAGGAATAAGAAAGATTGAATTGCAAAGAAGGTGCTTAGGAAGCTCAAATTGCTATCCTAAATGGCAAGAACCCAAAACAAAGCAGTATTGTGCGACGAAATTGTAAGTCGTCAGAAAATTCAATAAAAGATGAAATTTGGGTTCGAGAACACGGAAAACTAATATATTGTTTCTATATGTCTTAATTTATCGAGAATAGCTTCCATTTCATATACTATAATAGTTTTTTCGATTCATAGTTTAAATGTAATAAGGGTTTAAAGTGGCAACCATAATTAATAATATTTTTTAATTGCAAAAATTAGAAACTCGCTTGTTTTTTCAAATAACAAAGATAGGTTGAAAACTGAAAACAAAGAAAAAGAAAAAGATAAAAACAATTAAAATAAAAGTACGAATTAAATATCATGAACGAAAATAATGACAACAACATTAAAAGAAAGAAGAAACTTTAGGGACCAAATTTCTTTCTTTTGTTTTGTGATTTTTCACTTACGAAAACAAAAAAACAATCAATGGCCAAACACTTTAAAATTAAAATCCAAAAAATTGATATATCAAGCTAGACAACCAATTATTAGCAACCATTGTTTTGATACCAAATGATGCGAAAATATTAGGCACACAACCTTGGAACCCAAGAACCAAAAGGAATAAGAAAGATTGAATTGCAAAGAAGGTGGTTAGGAAGATCAAATTGGTATCTTAAATGGCAAGAACCAACAACAAAGCAATATTGTATGACTCAATTGTAAGACGTTAGAAAATTGAATAAAAGATGAAATTTGGGTTCGAGAACACGGAAACTTAATATATTGATTCTAGATGTTTTAATTTATCGAGAATAGCTTCCATTTGATATACCATAATAGTTTTTTCGATTCATAATTTAAATGTAATAAGGGTTTAAAGTGGCAATCATAATTAATAATTGTTTTTAATTGCAAAAATTAGTAACTCGCTTGTTTTTTCAAATACCAAAGATAGGTTGAAAACGGAAAACAAAGAAAAAGAAAAAGATAAAAACAATTAAAAGAAAAGTACGAATTAAATATCATGAACGAAAATAATGACAACAACATTAAAAGAAAGAAGAAACTTTAGGGACCAAATTTCTTTCTTTTGTTTTGTGATTTTTCACTTACGAAAACAAAAAACAATCAATGGCCAAACACTTTAAAATTAAAATCCAAAAAATTGATATATCAAGCTAGACAACCAATTATTAGCAACCATTGTTTTGATACCAAATGATGCGAAAATATTAGGCACACAACCTTGGAACCCAAGAACCAAAAGGAATAAGAAAGATTGAATTGCAAAGAAGGTGGTTAGGAAGATCAAATTGGTATCTTAAATGGCAAGAACCAACAACAAAGCAATATTGTATGACTCAATTGTAAGACGTTAGAAAATTGAATAAAAGATGAAATTTGGGTTCGAGAACACGGAAACTTAATATATTGATTCTAGATGTTTTAATTTATCGAGAATAGCTTCCATTTGATATACCATAATAGTTTTTTCGATTCATAATTTAAATGTAATAAGGGTTTAAAGTGGCAATCATAATTAATAATTGTTTTTAATTGCAAAAATTAGTAACTCGCTTGTTTTTTCAAATACCAAAGATAGGTTGAAAACGGAAAACAAAGAAAAAGAAAAAGATAAAAACAATTAAAAGAAAAGTACGAATTAAATATCATGAACGAAAATAATGACAACAACATTAAAAGAAAGAAGAAACTTTAGGGACCAAATTTCTTTCTTTTGTTTTGTGATTTTTCACTTACGAAAACAAAAAACAATCAATGGCCAAACACTTTAAAATTAAAATCCAAAAAATTGATATATCAAGCTAGACAACCAATTATTAGCAACCATTGTTTTGATACCAAATGATGCGAAAATATTAGGCACACAACCTTGGAACCCAAGAACCAAAAGGAATAAGAAAGATTGAATTGCAAAGAAGGTGGTTAGGAAGATCAAATTGGTATCTTAAATGGCAAGAACCAACAACAAAGCAATATTGTATGACTCAATTGTAAGACGTTAGAAAATTGAATAAAAGATGAAATTTGGGTTCGAGAACACGGAAACTTAATATATTGATTCTAGATGTTTTAATTTATCGAGAATAGCTTCCATTTGATATACCATAATAGTTTTTTCGATTCATAATTTAAATGTAATAAGGGTTTAAAGTGGCAATCATAATTAATAATTGTTTTTAATTGCAAAAATTAGTAACTCGCTTGTTTTTTCAAATACCAAAGATAGGTTGAAAACGGAAAACAAAGAACAAGAAAAAGATAAAAACAATTAAAAGAAAAGTACGAATTAAATATCATGAACGAAAATAATGACAACAACATTAAAAGAAAGAAGAAACTTTAGGGACCAAATTTCTTTCTTTTGTTTTGTGATTTTTCACTTACGAAAACAAAAAACAATCAGTGGCCAAACACTTTAAAATTAAAATCCAAAAAATTGATATATTAAGCTAGACAACCAATTATTAGCAACCATGGTTTTGATACCAAATGATGCGAAAATATTAGGCACACAACCTTGGAACCCAAGAACCAAAAGAAATAAGAAAGATTGAATTGCAAAAAAGGTGGTTAGGAAGATCAAATTGCTATCCTAAATGGCAAGAACCCAAAACAAAGAAATATTGTGCGACGAAATTGTAAGCCGTCAGAAAATTCAATAAAAGATGAAATTTGGGTTCGAGAACACGGAAAACTAATATATTGTTTCTATATGTCTTAATTTATCGAGAATAGCTTCCATTTCATATACTATAATAGTTTTTTCGATTCATAGTTTAAATGTAATAAGGGTTTAAAGTGGCAACCATAATTAATAATATTTTTTAATTGCAAAAATTAAAAACTCGCTTGTTTTTTCAAATAACAAAGATAGGTTGAAAACTGAAAACAAAGAACAAGAAAAAGATAAAAACAATTAAAAGAAAAGTACGAATTAAATATCATGAACGAAAATAATGACAACAACATTAAAAGAAAGAAGAAACTTTAGGGACCAAATTTCTTTCTTTTGTTTTGTGATTTTTCACTTACGAAAACAAAAAACAATCAGTGGCCAAACACTTTAAAATTAAAATCCAAAAAATTGATATATCAAGCTAGACAACCAATTATTAGCAACCATGGTTTTGATACCAAATGATGCGAAAATCTTAGGCACACAACCTTGGAACCCAAGAACCAAAAGGAATAAGAAAGATTGAATTGCAAAGAAGGTGCTTAGGAAGCTCAAATTGCTATCCTAAATGGCAAGAACCCAAAACAAAGCAGTATTGTGCGACGAAATTGTAAGTCGTCAGAAAATTCAATAAAAGATGAAATTTGGGTTCGAGAACACGGAAAACTAATATATTGTTTCTATATGTCTTAATTTATCGAGAATAGCTTCCATTTCATATACTATAATAGTTTTTTCGATTCATAGTTTAAATGTAATAAGGGTTTAAAGTGGCAACCATAATTAATAATATTTTTTAATTGCAAAAATTAGAAACTCGCTTGTTTTTTCAAATAACAAAGATAGGTTGAAAACTGAAAACAAAGAACAAGAAAAAGATAAAAACAATTAAAAGAAATGTACGAATTAAATATCATGAACGAAAATAATGACAACAACATTAAAAGAAAGAAGAAACTTTAGGGACCAAATTTCTTTCTTTTGTTTTGTGATTTTTCACTTACGAAAACAAAAAACAATCAATGGCCAAACACTTTAAAATTAAAATCCAAAAAATTGATATATTAAGATAGACAACCAATTATTAGCAACCATGGTTTTGATACCAAATGATGCGAAAATCTTAGGCACACAACCTTGGAACCCAAGAACAAAAAAGGAATAAGAAAGATTGAATTGCAAAGAAGGTGGTTAGGAAGCTCAAATTGGTATCCTAAATGGCAAGAACCCAAAACAAAGCAGTATTGTGCGACGAAATTGTAAGTCGTCAGAAAATTCAATAAAAGATGAAATTTGGGTTCGAGAACACGGAAAACTAATATATTGTTTCTATATGTCTTAATTTATCGAGAATAGCTTCCATTTGATATACCATAATAGTTTTTTTGATTCATAGTTTAAATGTAATAAGGGATTAAAGTGGCACTCATAATTAATAATTGTTTTTAATTGCAAAAATTAGTAACTCACTTGTTTTTTCAAATAACAAAGATAGGTTTAATACTGAAAACAAAGAACAAGAAAAAGATACAAACAATTAAAAGAAATGTACGAATTAAATATCAAGAATGAAAATAATGACGACAACATTAAAAGAAAGAAGAAACTTTAGGGAACAAATTTCTTTTTTGTTTTGTGATTTGTCACTTACGAAAACAAAAAATAGTGAAAGGCCAAAAACTTAAAAATTTAAATTCAAAAAATTGATATATCAAGCTAGATAACCAATTATTAGCAACCGTGGCTTTGATACCAAATGATGCGAAAATATTAGGCATACAAACTTGGAACCCAAGAACCAAATGGAATAAGAAAGATTGAATTGCAAAAAAGGTGGTTAGGAAGATCAAATTGGTATCCTAAATGGCAAGAACCAAAAACAAAGCAATATTGTACGACTAAATTGTAAGCCGTCAGAAAATTGAATAAAAGATGAAATTTAGGTTCGAGAACACGGAAAACTAATATATTGATTCTAGATGTTTTAATTTATCGAGAATAGCTTCCATTTGATATACCATAATAGTTTTTTCGATTCATAATTTAAATGTAATAAGGGTTTAAAGTGGCAATCATAATTAATAATTGTTTTTAATTGCAAAAATTAGTAACTCGCTTGTTTTTTCAAATACCAAAGATAGGTTGAAAACGGAAAACAAAGAAAAAGAAAAAGATAAAAACAATTAAAAGAAAAGTACGAATTAAATATCATGAACGAAAATAATGACAACAACATTAAAAGAAAGAAGAAACTTTAGGGACCAAATTTCTTTCTTTTGTTTTGTGATTTTTCACTTACGAAAACAAAAAACAATCAATGGCCAAACACTTTAAAATTAAAATCCAAAAAATTGATATATCAAGCTAGACAACCAATTATTAGCAACCATTGTTTTGATACCAAATGATGCGAAAATATTAGGCACACAACCTTGGAACCCAAGAACCAAAAGGAATAAGAAAGATTGAATTGCAAAGAAGGTGGTTAGGAAGATCAAATTGGTATCTTAAATGGCAAGAACCAACAACAAAGCAATATTGTATGACTCAATTGTAAGACGTTAGAAAATTGAATAAAAGATGAAATTTGGGTTCGAGAACACGGAAACTTAATATATTGATTCTAGATGTTTTAATTTATCGAGAATAGCTTCCATTTGATATACCATAATAGTTTTTTCGATTCATAATTTAAATGTAATAAGGGTTTAAAGTGGCAATCATAATTAATAATTGTTTTTAATTGCAAAAATTAGTAACTCGCTTGTTTTTTCAAATACCAAAGATAGGTTGAAAACGGAAAACAAAGAAAAAGAAAAAGATAAAAACAATTAAAAGAAAAGTACGAATTAAATATCATGAACGAAAATAATGACAACAACATTAAAAGAAAGAAGAAACTTTAGGGACCAAATTTCTTTCTTTTGTTTTGTGATTTTTCACTTACGAAAACAAAAAACAATCAATGGCCAAACACTTTAAAATTAAAATCCAAAAAATTGATATATCAAGCTAGACAACCAATTATTAGCAACCATTGTTTTGATACCAAATGATGCGAAAATATTAGGCACACAACCTTGGAACCCAAGAACCAAAAGGAATAAGAAAGATTGAATTGCAAAGAAGGTGGTTAGGAAGATCAAATTGGTATCTTAAATGGCAAGAACCAACAACAAAGCAATATTGTATGACTCAATTGTAAGACGTTAGAAAATTGAATAAAAGATGAAATTTGGGTTCGAGAACACGGAAACTTAATATATTGATTCTAGATGTTTTAATTTATCGAGAATAGCTTCCATTTGATATACCATAATAGTTTTTTCGATTCATAATTTAAATGTAATAAGGGTTTAAAGTGGCAATCATAATTAATAATTGTTTTTAATTGCAAAAATTAGTAACTCGCTTGTTTTTTCAAATACCAAAGATAGGTTGAAAACGGAAAACAAAGAACAAGAAAAAGATAAAAACAATTAAAAGAAAAGTACGAATTAAATATCATGAACGAAAATAATGACAACAACATTAAAAGAAAGAAGAAACTTTAGGGACCAAATTTCTTTCTTTTGTTTTGTGATTTTTCACTTACGAAAACAAAAAACAATCAGTGGCCAAACACTTTAAAATTAAAATCCAAAAAATTGATATATTAAGCTAGACAACCAATTATTAGCAACCATGGTTTTGATACCAAATGATGCGAAAATATTAGGCACACAACCTTGGAACCCAAGAACCAAAAGAAATAAGAAAGATTGAATTGCAAAAAAGGTGGTTAGGAAGATCAAATTGCTATCCTAAATGGCAAGAACCCAAAACAAAGAAATATTGTGCGACGAAATTGTAAGCCGTCAGAAAATTCAATAAAAGATGAAATTTGGGTTCGAGAACACGGAAAACTAATATATTGTTTCTATATGTCTTAATTTATCGAGAATAGCTTCCATTTCATATACTATAATAGTTTTTTCGATTCATAGTTTAAATGTAATAAGGGTTTAAAGTGGCAACCATAATTAATAATATTTTTTAATTGCAAAAATTAAAAACTCGCTTGTTTTTTCAAATAACAAAGATAGGTTGAAAACTGAAAACAAAGAACAAGAAAAAGATAAAAACAATTAAAAGAAAAGTACGAATTAAATATCATGAACGAAAATAATGACAACAACATTAAAAGAAAGAAGAAACTTTAGGGACCAAATTTCTTTCTTTTGTTTTGTGATTTTTCACTTACGAAAACAAAAAACAATCAGTGGCCAAACACTTTAAAATTAAAATCCAAAAAATTGATATATCAAGCTAGACAACCAATTATTAGCAACCATGGTTTTGATACCAAATGATGCGAAAATCTTAGGCACACAACCTTGGAACCCAAGAACCAAAAGGAATAAGAAAGATTGAATTGCAAAGAAGGTGCTTAGGAAGCTCAAATTGCTATCCTAAATGGCAAGAACCCAAAACAAAGCAGTATTGTGCGACGAAATTGTAAGTCGTCAGAAAATTCAATAAAAGATGAAATTTGGGTTCGAGAACACGGAAAACTAATATATTGTTTCTATATGTCTTAATTTATCGAGAATAGCTTCCATTTCATATACTATAATAGTTTTTTCGATTCATAGTTTAAATGTAATAAGGGTTTAAAGTGGCAACCATAATTAATAATATTTTTTAATTGCAAAAATTAAAAACTCGCTTGTTTTTTCAAATAACAAAGATAGGTTGAAAACTGAAAACAAAGAACAAGAAAAAGATAAAAACAATTAAAATAAAAGTACGAATTAAATATCATGAACGAAAATAATGACAACAACATTAAAAGAAAGAAGAAACTTTAGGGACCAAATTTCTTTCTTTTGTTTTGTGATTTTTCACTTACGAAAACAAAAAAACAATCAATGGCCAAACACTTTAAAATTAAAATCCAAAAAATTGATATATCAAGCTAGACAACCAATTATTAGCAACCATTGTTTTGATACCAAATGATGCGAAAATATTAGGCACACAACCTTGGAACCCAAGAACCAAAAGGAATAAGAAAGATTGAATTGCAAAGAAGGTGGTTAGGAAGATCAAATTGGTATCTTAAATGGCAAGAACCAACAACAAAGCAATATTGTATGACTCAATTGTAAGACGTTAGAAAATTGAATAAAAGATGAAATTTGGGTTCGAGAACACGGAAACTTAATATATTGATTCTAGATGTTTTAATTTATCGAGAATAGCTTCCATTTGATATACCATAATAGTTTTTTCGATTCATAATTTAAATGTAATAAGGGTTTAAAGTGGCAATCATAATTAATAATTGTTTTTAATTGCAAAAATTAGTAACTCGCTTGTTTTTTCAAATACCAAAGATAGGTTGAAAACGGAAAACAAAGAAAAAGAAAAAGATAAAAACAATTAAAAGAAAAGTACGAATTAAATATCATGAACGAAAATAATGACAACAACATTAAAAGAAAGAAGAAACTTTAGGGACCAAATTTCTTTCTTTTGTTTTGTGATTTTTCACTTACGAAAACAAAAAACAATCAATGGCCAAACACTTTAAAATTAAAATCCAAAAAATTGATATATCAAGCTAGACAACCAATTATTAGCAACCATTGTTTTGATACCAAATGATGCGAAAATATTAGGCACACAACCTTGGAACCCAAGAACCAAAAGGAATAAGAAAGATTGAATTGCAAAGAAGGTGGTTAGGAAGATCAAATTGGTATCTTAAATGGCAAGAACCAACAACAAAGCAATATTGTATGACTCAATTGTAAGACGTTAGAAAATTGAATAAAAGATGAAATTTGGGTTCGAGAACACGGAAACTTAATATATTGATTCTAGATGTTTTAATTTATCGAGAATAGCTTCCATTTGATATACCATAATAGTTTTTTCGATTCATAATTTAAATGTAATAAGGGTTTAAAGTGGCAATCATAATTAATAATTGTTTTTAATTGCAAAAATTAGTAACTCGCTTGTTTTTTCAAATACCAAAGATAGGTTGAAAACGGAAAACAAAGAACAAGAAAAAGATAAAAACAATTAAAAGAAAAGTACGAATTAAATATCATGAACGAAAATAATGACAACAACATTAAAAGAAAGAAGAAACTTTAGGGACCAAATTTCTTTCTTTTGTTTTGTGATTTTTCACTTACGAAAACAAAAAACAATCAGTGGCCAAACACTTTAAAATTAAAATCCAAAAAATTGATATATTAAGCTAGACAACCAATTATTAGCAACCATGGTTTTGATACCAAATGATGCGAAAATATTAGGCACACAACCTTGGAACCCAAGAACCAAAAGAAATAAGAAAGATTGAATTGCAAAAAAGGTGGTTAGGAAGATCAAATTGCTATCCTAAATGGCAAGAACCCAAAACAAAGAAATATTGTGCGACGAAATTGTAAGCCGTCAGAAAATTCAATAAAAGATGAAATTTGGGTTCGAGAACACGGAAAACTAATATATTGTTTCTATATGTCTTAATTTATCGAGAATAGCTTCCATTTCATATACTATAATAGTTTTTTCGATTCATAGTTTAAATGTAATAAGGGTTTAAAGTGGCAACCATAATTAATAATATTTTTTAATTGCAAAAATTAGAAACTCGCTTGTTTTTTCAAATAACAAAGATAGGTTGAAAACTGAAAACAAAGAACAAGAAAAAGATAAAAACAATTAAAAGAAAAGTACGAATTAAATATCATGAACGAAAATAATGACAACAACATTAAAAGAAAGAATAAACTTTAGGGACCAAATTTCTTTCTTTTGTTTTGTGATTTTTCACTTACGAAAACAAAAAACAATCAGTGGCCAAACACTTTAAAATTAAAATCCAAAAAATTGATATATTAAGATAGACAACCAATTATTAGCAACCATGGTTTTGATACCAAATGATGCGAAAATCTTAGGCACACAACCTTGGAACCCAAGAACCAAAAGGAATAAGAAAGATTGAATTGCAAAGAAGGTGGTTAGGAAGCTCAAATTGCTATCCTAAATGGCAAGAACCCAAAACAAAGCAGTATTGTGCGACGAAATTGTAAGTCGTCAGAAAATTCAATAAAAGATGAAATTTGGGTTCGAGAACACGGAAAACTAATATATTGTTTCTATATGTCTTAATTTATCGAGAATAGCTTCCATTTCATATACTATAATAGTTTTTTCGATTCATAGTTTAAATGTAATAAGGGTTTAAAGTGGCAACCATAATTAATAATATTTTTTAATTGCAAAAATTAGAAACTCGCTTGTTTTTTCAAATAACAAAGATAGGTTGAAAACTGAAAACAAAGAAAAAGAAAAAGATAAAAACAATTAAAAGAAAAGTACGAATTAAATATCATGAACGAAAATAATGACAACAACATTAAAAGAAAGAAGAAACTTTAGGGACCAAATTTCTTTCTTTTGTTTTGTGATTTTTCACTTACGAAAACAAAAAACAATCAATGGCCAAACACTTTAAAATTAAAATCCAAAAAATTGATATATCAAGCTAGACAACCAATTATTAGCAACCATTGTTTTGATACCAAATGATGCGAAAATATTAGGCACACAACCTTGGAACCCAAGAACCAAAAGGAATAAGAAAGATTGAATTGCAAAGAAGGTGGTTAGGAAGCTCAAATTGCTATCCTAAATGGCAAGAACCCAAAACAAAGCAGTATTGTGCGACGAAATTGTAAGTCGTCAGAAAATTCAATAAAAGATGAAATATGGGTTCGAGAACACGGAAAACTAATATATTGTTTCTATATGTCTTAATTTATCGAGAATAGCTTCCATTTCATATACTATAATAGTTTTTTCGATTCATAGTTTAAATGTAATAAGGGTTTAAAGTGGCAACCATAATTAATAATATTTTTTAATTGCAAAAATTAGAAACTCGCTTGTTTTTTCAAATAACAAAGATAGGTTGAAAACTGAAAACAAAGAACAAGAAAAAGATAAAAACAATTAAAAGAAAAGTACGAATTAAATATCATGAACGAAAATAATGACAACAACATTAAAAGAAAGAAGAAACTTTAGGGACCAAATTTCTTTCTTTTGTTTTGTGATTTTTCACTTACGAAAACAAAAAACAATCAGTGGCCAAACACTTTAAAATTAAAATCCAAAAAATTGATATATTAAGATAGACAACCAATTATTAGCAACCATGGTTTTGATACCAAATGATGCGAAAATCTTAGGCACACAACCTTGGAACCAAGAACCAAAAGGAATAAGAAAGATTGAATTGCAAAGAAGGTGGTTAGGAAGCTCAAATTGCTATCCTAAATGGCAAGAACCCAAAACAAAGCAGTATTGTGCGACGAAATTGTAAGTCGTCAGAAAATTCAATAAAAGATGAAATTTGGGTTCGAGAACACGGAAAACTCATATATTGTTTCTATATGTCTTAATTTATCGAGAATAGCTTCCATTTCATACACTATAATAGTTTTTTCGATTAATAGTTTAAATGTAATAAGGGTTTAAAGTGGCAACCATAATTAATAATATTTTTTAATTGCAAAAATGAGTAACTCGCTTGTTTTTTCAAATAACAAAGATAGGTTTAATACTGAAAACAAAGAACAAGAAAAAGATACAAACAATTAAAAGAAATGTATGAATTAAATATAATGAAAGAAAATAATGACGACAACATTAAAAGAAAGAACAAACTTTAGGGAACAAATATCTTTTTTGATTTGTGATTTGTCACTTACGAAAACAAAAAATAGTCAAAGGCGAAAAACTATAAAATTAAAATTCAAAAATTGATATATCAAGCTAGATAACCAATTATTAGCAACCATGGGTTTGATACCAAATGATGCGAAAATATTAGGCACACAACCTTGGAACCCAAGAACCAAAAGGAATAAGAAAGATTGAATTGCAAAGAAGGTGGTTAGGAAGATCAAATTGGTATCCTAAATGGCAAGAACCCAAAACAAAGCAATATTGTACGACTAAATTGTAAACCGTCAGAAAATTGAATAAAAGATGAAATTTAGGTTCGAGAACACGAAAAACTAATATATTGATTCTAGATGTTTTAATTTATCGAGAACAACTTCCATTTGATATACTATAATAGTTTTTTTGATTCATAGTTTAAATGTAATAAGGGATTAAAGTGGAAATCATAATTAATAATTGTTTTTAATAGCAAAAATTAGTAACTCGCTTGTTTTTTCAAATAACAAAGATAGGTTTAATACTGAAAACACAGAATAAGAAAAAGATACAAACAATTAAAAGAAATGTACGAATTAAATATAATGAATGAAAATAATGACGACAACATTAAAAGAAAGAAGAAACTTTAGGGAACAAATTTCTTTTTTGATTTGTGATTTGTCACTTACGAAAACAAAAAATAGTGAAAGGCCAAAAAATTTAAAATTAAAATTCAAAAAATCGATATATCAAGCTAGATAACCAATTATTAGCAACTATGGTTTTGATACCAAATGATGCGAAAATATTTGGCACACAACCTTGGAACCCAAGATCCAAAAGGAATAAAAAAGATTGAATTGCAAAGAAGGTGGTTAGGAAGATCAAATTGCTATCCTAAATGGCAAGAACCAAAAACAACGCAATATTGTGCGACGAAATTGTAAGTCGTCAGAAAATTCAATAAAAGATGAAATTTGGGTTCGAGAACACGGAAAACTAATATATTGTTTCTATATGTCTTAATTTATCGAGAATAGCTTCCATTTCATATACTATAATAGTTTTTTCGATTCATAGTTTAAATGTAATAAGGGTTTAAAGTGGCAACCATAATTAATAATTGTTTTTAATTGCAAAAATTAGTAACTCGCTTGTTCTTTCAAATAACAAAGATAGGTTTAATACTGAAAACAAAGAACAAGAAAAAGATAAAAACAATTAAAAGAAAAGTACGAATTAAATATCATGAACGAAAATAATGACAACAACATTAAAAGGAAGAAGAAACTTTAGGGACCAAATTTCTTTCTTTTGTTTTGTGATTTTTCACTTACGAAAACAAAAAACAATCAATGGCCAAACACTTTAAAATTAAAATCCAAAAAATTGATATATCAAGCTAGACAACCAATTATTAGCAACCATTGTTTTGATACCAAATGATGCGAAAATATTAGGCACACAACCTTGGAACCCAAGAACCAAAAGGAATAAGAAAGATTGAATTGCAAAGAAGGTGGTTAGGAAGATCAAATTGGTATCTTAAATGGCAAGAACCAACAACAAAGCAATATTGTATGACTCAATTGTAAGACGTTAGAAAATTGAATAAAAGATGAAATTTGGGTTCGAGAACACGGAAACTTAATATATTGATTCTAGATGTTTTAATTTATCGAGAATAGCTTCCATTTGATATACCATAATAGTTTTTTCGATTCATAATTTAAATGTAATAAGGGTTTAAAGTGGAAATCATAATTAATAATTGTTTTTAATTGCAAAAATTAGTAACTCGCTTGTTTTTTCAAATACCAAAGATAGGTTGAAAACGGAAAACAAAGAACAAGAAAAAGATAAAAACAATTAAAAGAAAAGTACGAATTAAATATCATGAACGAAAATAATGACAACAACATTAAAAGAAAGAAGAAACTTTAGGGACCAAATTTCTTTCTTTTGTTTTGTGATTTTTCACTTACGAAAACAAAAAACAATCAGTGGCCAAACACTTTAAAATTAAAATCCAAAAAATTGATATATTAAGCTAGACAACCAATTATTAGCAACCATGGTTTTGATACCAAATGATGCGAAAATATTAGGCACACAACCTTGGAACCCAAGAACCAAAAGGAATAAGAAAGATTGAATTGCAAAAAAGGTGGTTAGGAAGATCAAATTGCTATCCTAAATGGCAAGAACCCAAAACAAAGAAATATTGAGCGACAAAATTGTAAGCCGTCAGAAAATTCAATAAAAGATGAAATTTGGGTTCGAGAACACGGAAAACTAATATATTGTTTCTATATGTCTTAATTTATCGAGAATAGCTTCCATTTCATATACTATAATAGTTTTTTCGATTCATAGTTTAAATGTAATAAGGGTTTAAAGTGGCAACCATAATTAATAATATTTTTTAATTGCAAAAATTAGAAACTCGCTTGTTTTTTCAAATAACAAAGATAGGTTGAAAACTGAAAACAAAGAACAAGAAAAAGATAAAAACAATTAAAAAAAAAGTACGAATTAAATATCATGAACGAAAATAATGACAACAACATTAAAAGAAAGAAGAAACTTTAGGGACCAAATTTCTTTCTTTTGTTTTGTGATTTTTCACTTACGAAAAAAAAAAGAATCAATGGCCAAACACTTTAAAATTAAAATCCAAAAAATTGATATATTAAGATAGACAACCAATTATTAGCAACCATGGTTTTGATACCAAATGATGCGAAAATCTTAGGCACACAACCTTGGAACCCAAGAACCAAAAGGAATAAGAAAGATTGAATTGCAAAGAAGGTGGTTAGGAAGATCAAATTGCTATCTTAAATGGCAAGAACCAACAACAAAGCAGTATTGTGCGACGAAATTGTAAGTCGTTAGAAAATTGAATAAAAGATGAAATTTGGGTTCGAGAACACGGAAACTTAATATATTGATTCTAGATGTTTTAATTTATCGAGAATAGCTTCCATTTGATATACCATAATAGTTTTTTGGATTCATAATTTAAATGTAATAAGGGTTTAAAGTGGCAATCATAATTAATAATTGTTTTTAATTGCAAAAATTAGTAACTCGCTTGTTTTTTCAAATACCAAAGATAGGTTGAAAACGGAAAACAAAGAACAAGAAAAAGATAAAAACAATTAAAAGAAAAGTACGAATTAAATATCATGAACGAAAATAATGACAACAACATTAAAAGAAAGAAGAAACTTTAGGGACCAAATTTCTTTCTTTTGTTTTGTGATTTTTCACTTACGAAAACAAAAAACAATCAGTGGCCAAACACTTTAAAATTAAAATCCAAAAAATTGATATATTAAGCTAGACAACCAATTATTAGCAACCATGGTTTTGATACGAAATGATGCGAAAATATTAGGCACACAACCTTGGAACCCAAGAACCAAAAGGAATAAGAAAGATTGAATTGCAAAAAAGGTGGTTAGGAAGATCAAATTGCTATCCTAAATGGCAAGAACCCAAAACAAAGAAATATTGTGCGACGAAATTGTAAGCCGTCAGAAAATTCCATAAAAGATGAAATTTGGGTTCGAGAACACGGAAAACTAATATATTGTTTCTATATGTCTTAATTTATCGAGAATAGCTTCCATTTCATATACTATAATAGTTTTTTCGATTCATAGTTTAAATGTAATAAGGGTTTAAAGTGGCAACCATAATTAATAATATTTTTTAATTGCAAAAATTAGAAACTCGCTTGTTTTTTCAAATAACAAAGATAGGTTGAAAACTGAAAACAAAGAACAAGAAAAAGATAAAAACAATTAAAAGAAAAGTACGAATTAAATATCATGAACGAAAATAATGACAACAACATTAAAAGAAAGAAGAAACTTTAGGGACCAAATTTCTTTCTTTTGTTTTGTGATTTTTCACTTACGAAAACAAAAAACAATCAGTGGCCAAACACTTTAAAATTAAAATCCAAAAAATTGATATATTAAGATAGACAACCAATTATTAGCAACCATGGTTTTGATACCAAATGATGCGAAAATCTTAGGCACACAACCTTGGAACCCAAGAACCAAAAGGAATAAGAAAGATTGAATTGCAAAGAAGGTGGTTAGGAAGCTCAAATTGCTATCCTAAATGGCAAGAACCCAAAACAAAGCAGTATTGTGCGACGAAATTGTAAGTCGTCAGAAAATTCAATAAAAGATGAAATTTGGGTTCGAGAACACGGAAAACTCATATATTGTTTCTATATGTCTTAATTTATCGAGAATAGCTTCCATTTCATACACTATAATAGTTTTTTCGATTAATAGTTTAAATGTAATAAGGGTTTAAAGTGGCAACCATAATTAATAATATTTTTTAATTGCAAAAATTAGTAACTCGCTTGTTTTTTCAAATAACAAAGATAGGTTTAATACTGAAAACAAAGAACAAGAAAAAGATACAAACAATTAAAAGAAATGTATGAATTAAATATAATGAAAGAAAATAATGACGACAACATTAAAAGAAAGAACAAACTTTAGGGAACAAATATCTTTTTTGATTTGTGATTTGTCACTTACGAAAACAAAAAATAGTCAAAGGCGAAAAACTATAAAATTAAAATTCAAAAATTGATATATCAAGCTAGATAACCAATTATTAGCAACCATGGGTTTGATACCAAATGATGCGAAAATATTAGGCACACAACCTTGGAACCCAAGAACCAAAAGGAATAAGAAAGATTGAATTGCAAAGAAGGTGGTTAGGAAGATCAAATTGGTATCCTAAATGGCAAGAACCCAAAACAAAGCAATATTGTACGACTAAATTGTAAACCGTCAGAAAATTGAATAAAAGATGAAATTTAGGTTCGAGAACACGAAAAACTAATATATTGATTCTAGATGTTTTAATTTATCGAGAACAACTTCCATTTGATATACTATAATAGGTTTTTTGATTCATAGTTTAAATGTAATAAGGGATTAAAGTGGAAATCATAATTAATAATTGTTTTTAATAGCAAAAATTAGTAACTCGCTTGTTTTTTCAAATAACAAAGATAGGTTTAATACTGAAAACACAGAATAAGAAAAAGATACAAACAATTAAAAGAAATGTACGAATTAAATATAATGAATGAAAATAATGACGACAACATTAAAAGAAAGAAGAAACTTTAGGGAACAAATTTCTTTGTTGATTTGTGATTTGTCACTTACGAAAACAAAAAATAGTGAAAGGCCAAAAAATTTAAAATTAAAATTCAAAAAATCGATATATCAAGCTAGATAACCAATTATTAGCAACTATGGTTTTGATACCAAATGATGCGAAAATATTAGGCACACAACCTTGGAACCCAAGATCCAAAAGGAATAAAAAAGATTGAATTGCAAAGAAGGTGGTTAGGAAGATCAAATTGCTATCCTAAATGGCAAGAACCAAAAACAACGCAATATTGTGCGACGAAATTGTAAGCCGTCAGAAAATTCAATAAAAGATGAAATTTGGGTTCGAGAACACAGAAAACTAATATATTGTTTCTATATGTTTTAATTTATCGAGAATAGCTTCCATTTGATATACTATAATAGTTTTTTCGATTCATAGTGTAAATGTAATAAAGGTTTAAAGCGGCAACCATAATTAATAATATTTTTTAATTGCAAAAAATAGTAACTCGCTTGTTTTTTCAAATACCAAAGATAGGTTGAAAACTGAAAACAAAGAACAAGAAAAAGATAAAAACAATTAAAAGAAAAGTACGAATTAAATATCATGAACGAAAATAATGACAACAACATTAAAAGAAAGAAGAAACTTTAGGGACCAAATTTCTTTCTTTTGTTTTGTGATTTTTCACTTACGAAAACAAAAAACAATCAGTGGCCAAACACTTTAAAATTAAAATCCAAAAAATTGATATATTAAGATAGACAACCAATTATTAGCAACCATTGTTTTGATACCAAATGATGCGAAAATATTAGGCACACAACCTTGGAACCCAAGAACCAAAAGGAATAAGAAAGATTGAATTGCAAAGAAGGTGGTTAGGAAGCTCAAATTGCTATCCTAAATGGCAAGAACCCAAAACAAAGCAGTATTGAGCGACGAAATTGTAAGTCGTCAGAAAATTCAATAAAAGATGAAATTTGGGTTCGAGAACACGAAAAACTAATATATTGTTTCTATATGTCTTAATTTATCGAGAATAGCTTCCATTTCATATACTATAATAGTTTTTTCGATTCATAGTTTAAATGTAATAAGGGTTTAAAGTGGCAACCATAATTAATAATATTTTTTAATTGCAAAAATTAGAAACTCGCTTGTTTTTTCAAATAACAAAGATAGGTTGAAAACTGAAAACAAAGAAAAAGAAAAAGATAAAAACAATTAAAAGAAAAGTACGAATTAAATATCATGAACGAAAATAATGACAACAACATTAAAAGAAAGAAGAAACTTTAGGGACCAAATTTCTTTCTTTTGTTTTGTGATTTTTCACTTACGAAAACAAAAAACAATCAATGGCCAAACACTTTAAAATTAAAATCCAAAAAATTGATATATCAAGCTAGACAACCAATTATTAGCAACCATTGTTTTGATACCAAATGATGCGAAAATATTAGGCACACAACCTTGGAACCCAAGAACCAAAAGGAATAAGAAAGATTGAATTGCAAAGAAGGTGGTTAGGAAGATCAAATTGGTATCTTAAATGGCAAGAACCAACAACAAAGCAATATTGTATGACTCAATTGTAAGACGTTAGAAAATTGAATAAAAGATGAAATTTGGGTTCGAGAACACGGAAACTTAATATATTGATTCTAGATGTTTTAATTTATCGAGAATAGCTTCCATTTGATATACCATAATAGTTTTTTCGATTCATAATTTAAATGTAATAAGGGTTTAAAGCGGCAATCATAATTAATAATTGTTTTTAATTGCAAAAATTAGTAACTCGCTTGTTTTTTCAAATACCAAAGATAGGTTGAAAACGGAAAACAAAGAACAAGAAAAAGATAAAAACAATTAAAAGAAAAGTACGAATTAAATATCATGAACGAAAATAATGACAACAACATTAAAAGAAAGAAGAAACTTTAGGGACCAAATTTCTTTCTTTTGTTTTGTGATTTTTCACTTACGAAAACAAAAAACAATCAGTGGCCAAACACTTTAAAATTAAAATCCAAAAAATTGATATATTAAGCTAGACAACCAATTATTAACAACCATGGTTTTGATACCAAATGATGCGAAAATCTTAGGCACACAACCTTGGAACCCAAGAACCAAAAGGAATAAGAAAGATTGAATTGCAAAGAAGGTGGTTAGGAAGCTCAAATTGCTATCCTAAATGGCAAGAACCCAAAACAAAGCAGTATTGAGCGACGAAATTGTAAGTCGTCAGAAAATTCAATAAAAGATGAAATTTGGGTTCGAGAACACGGAAAACTAATATATTGTTTCTATATGTCTTAATTTATCGAGAATAGCTTCCATTTCATATACTATAATAGTTTTTTCGATTCATAGTTTAAATGTAATAAGGGTTTATTGTGGCAACCATAATTAATAATATTTTTTAATTGCAAAAATTAGAAACTCGCTTGTTTTTTCAAATAACAAAGATAGGTTGAAAACTGAAAACAAAGAAAAAGAAAAAGATAAAAACAATTAAAAGAAAAGTACGAATTAAATATCATGAACGAAAATAATGACAACAACATTAAAAGAAAGAAGAAACTTTAGGGACCAAATTTCTTTCTTTTGTTTTGTGATTTTTCACTTACGAAAACAAAAAACAATCAATGGCCAAACACTTTAAAATTAAAATCCAAAAAATTGATATATCAAGCTAGACAACCAATTATTAGCAACCATTGTTTTGATACCAAATGATGCGAAAATATTAGGCACACAACCTTGGAACCCAAGAACCAAAAGGAATAAGAAAGATTGAATTGCAAAGAAGGTGGTTAGGAAGATCAAATTGGTATCTTAAATGGCAAGAACCAACAACAAAGCAATATTGTATGACTCAATTGTAAGACGTTAGAAAATTGAATAAAAGATGAAATTTGGGTTCGAGAACACGGAAACTTAATATATTGATTCTAGATGTTTTAATTTATCGAGAATAGCTTCCATTTGATATACCATAATAGTTTTTTCGATTCATAATTTAAATGTAATAAGGGTTTAAAGTGGCAATCATAATTAATAATTGTTTTTAATTGCAAAAATTAGTAACTCGCTTGTTTTTTCAAATACCAAAGATAGGTTGAAAACTGAAAACAAAGAACAAGAAAAAGATAAAAACAATTAAAAGAAAAGTACGAATTAAATATCATGAACGAAAATAATGACAACAACATTAAAAGAAAGAAGAAACTTTAGGGACCAAATTTCTTTCTTTTGTTTTGTGATTTTTCACTTACGAAAACAAAAAACAATCAGTGGCCAAACACTTTAAAATTAAAATCCAAAAAATTGATATATTAAGCTAGACAACCAATTTTTAGCAACCATGGTTTAATACCAAATGATGCGAAAATATTAGGCACACAACCTTGGAACCCAAGAACCAAAAGGAATAAGAAAGATTGAATTGCAAAAAAGGTGGTTAGGAAGATCAAATTGCTATCCTAAATGGCAAGAACCCAAAACAAAGAAATATTGTGCGACGAAATTGTAAGCCGTCAGAAAATTCAATAAAAGATGAAATTTGGGTTCGAGAACACGGAAAACTAATATATTGTTTCTATATGTCTTAATTTATCGAGAATAGCTTCCATTTCATATACTATAATAGTTTTTTCGATTCATAGTTTAAATGTAATAAGGGTTTAAAGTGGCAACCATAATTAATAATATTTTTTAATTGCAAAAATTAGAAACTCGCTTGTTTTTTCAAATAACAAAGATAGGTTGAAAACTGAAAACAAAGAACAAGAAAAAGATAAAAACAATTAAAAGAAAAGTACGAATTAAATATCATGAACGAAAATAATGACAACAACATTAAAAGAAAGAAGAAACTTTAGGGACCAAATTTCTTTCTTTTGTTTTGTGATTTTTCACTTACGAAAACAAAAAACAATCAATGGCCAAACACTTTAAAATTAAAATCCAAAAAATTGATATATCAAGCTAGACAACCAATTATTAGCAACCATTGTTTTGATACCAAATGATGCGAAAATATTAGGCACACAACCTTGGAACCCAAGAACCAAAAGGAATAAGAAAGATTGAATTGCAAAGAAGGTGGTTAGGAAGATCAAATTGGTATCTTAAATGGCAAGAACCAACAACAAAGCAATATTGTATGACTCAATTGTAAGACGTTAGAAAATTGAATAAAAGATGAAATTTGGGTTCGAGAACACGGAAACTTAATATATTGATTCTAGATGTTTTAATTTATCGAGAATAGCTTCCATTTGATATACCATAATAGTTTTTTCGATTCATAATTTAAATGTAATAAGGGTTTAAAGTGGCAATCATAATTAATAATTGTTTTTAATTGCAAAAATTAGTAACTCGCTTGTTTTTTCAAATACCAAAGATAGGTTGAAAACGGAAAACAAAGAACAAGAAAAAGATAAAAACAATTAAAAGAAAAGTACGAATTAAATATCATGAACGAAAATAATGACAACAACATTAAAAGAAAGAAGAAACTTTAGGGACCAAATTTCTTTCTTTTGTTTTGTGATTTTTCACTTACGAAAACAAAAAACAATCAGTGGCCAAACACTTTAAAATTAAAATCCAAAAAATTGATATATTAAGCTAGACAACCAATTATTAGCAACCATGGTTTAATACCAAATGATGCGAAAATATTAGGCACACAACCTTGGAACCCAAGAACCAAAAGGAATAAGAAAGATTGAATTGCAAAGAAGGTGGTTAGGAAGATCAAATTGGTATCTTAAATGGCAAGAACCAACAACAAAGCAATATTGTATGACTCAATTGTAAGACGTTAGAAAATTGAATAAAAGATGAAATTTGGGTTCGAGAACACGGAAAACTAATATATTGTTTCTATATGTCTTAATTTATCGAGAATAGCTTCCATTTCATATACTATAATAGTTTTTTCGATTCATAGTTTAAATGTAATAAGGGTTTAAAGTGGCAACCATAATTAATAATATTTTTTAATTGCAAAAATTAGAAACTCGCTTGTTTTTTCAAATAACAAAGATAGGTTGAAAACTGAAAACAAAGAACAAGAAAAAGATAAAAACAATTAAAAGAAAAGTACGAATTAAATATCATGAACGAAAATAATGACAACAACATTAAAAGAAAGAAGAAACTTTAGGGACCAAATTTCTTTCTTTTGTTTTGTGATTTTTCACTTACGAAAACAAAAAACAATCAGTGGCCAAACACTTTAAAATTAAAATCCAAAAAATTGATATATTAAGATAGACAACCAATTATTAGCAACCATGGTTTTGATACCAAATGATGCGAAAATCTTAGGCACACAACCTTGGAACCCAAGAACCAAAAGGAATAAGAAAGATTGAATTGCAAAGAAGGTGGTTAGGAAGCTCAAATTGCTATCCTAAATGGCAAGAACCCAAAACAAAGCAGTATTGTGCGACGAAATTGTAAGTCGTCAGAAAATTCAATAAAAGATGAAATTTGGGTTCGAGAACACGGAAAACTCATATATTGTTTCTATATGTCTTAATTTATCGAGAATAGCTTCCATTTCATACACTATAATAGTTATTTCGATTAATAGTTTAAATGTAATAAGGGTTTAAAGTGGCAACCATAATTAATAATATTTTTTAATTGCAAAAATTAGTAACTCGCTTGTTTTTTCAAATAACAAAGATAGGTTTAATACTGAAAACAAAGAACAAGAAAAAGATACAAACAATTAAAAGAAATGTATGAATTAAATATAATGAAAGAAAATAATGACGACAACATTAAAAGAAAGAACAAACTTTAGGGAACAAATATCTTTTTTGATTTGTGATTTGTCACTTACGAAAACAAAAAATAGTCAAAGGCGAAAAACTATAAAATTAAAATTCAAAAATTGATATATCAAGCTAGATAACCAATTATTAGCAACCATGGGTTTGATACCAAATGATGCGAAAATATTAGGCACACAACCTTGGAACCCAAGAACCAAAAGGAATAAGAAAGATTGAATTGCAAAGAAGGTGGTTAGGAAGATCAAATGGGTATCCTAAATGGCAAGAACCCAAAACAAAGCAATATTGTACGACTAAATTGTAAACCGTCAGAAAATTGAATAAAAGATGAAATTTAGGTTCGAGAACACGAAAAACTAATATATTGATTCTAGATGTTTTAATTTATCGAGAACAACTTCCATTTGATATACTATAATAGTTTTTTTGATTCATAGTTTAAATGTAATAAGGGATTAAAGTGGAAATCATAATTAATAATTGTTTTTAATAGCAAAAATTAGTAACTCGCTTGTTTTTTCAAATAACAAAGATAGGTTTAATACTGAAAACACAGAATAAGAAAAAGATACAAACAATTAAAAGAAATGTACGAATTAAATATAATGAATGAAAATAATGACGACAACATTAAAAGAAAGAAGAAACTTTAGGGAACAAATTTCTTTTTTGATTTGTGATTTGTCACTTACGAAAACAAAAAATAGTGAAAGGCCAAAAAATTTAAAATTAAAATTCAAAAAATCGATATATCAAGCTAGATAACCAATTATTAGCAACTATGGTTTTGATACCAAATGATGCGAAAATATTAGGCACACAACCTTGGAACCCAAGATCCAAAAGGAATAAAAAAGATTGAATTGCAAAGAAGGTGGTTAGGAAGATCAAATTGCTTTCCTAAATGGCAAGAACCAAAAACAACGCAATATTGTGCGACGAAATTGTAAGCCGTCAGAAAATTCAATAAAAGATGAAATTTGGGTTCGAGAACACAGAAAACTAATATATTGTTTCTATATGTTTTAATTTATCGAGAATAGCTTCCATTTGATATACTATAATAGTTTTTTCGATTCATAGTGTAAATGTAATAAAGGTTTAAAGCGGAAACCATAATTAATAATATTTTTTAATTGCAAAAATTAGTAACTCGCTTGTTTTTTCAAATACCAAAGATAGGTTGAAAACTGAAAACAAAGAACAAGAAAAAGATAAAAACAATTAAAAGAAAAGTACGAATTAAATATCATGAACGAAAATAATGACAACAACATTAAAAGAAAGAAGAAACTTTAGGGACCAAATTTCTTTCTTTTGTTTTGTGATTTTTCACTTACGAAAACAAAAAACAATCAGTGGCCAAACACTTTAAAATTAAAATCCAAAAAATTGATATATTAAGATAGACAACCAATTATTAGCAACCATGGTTTTGATACCAAATGATGCGAAAATCTTAGGCACACAACCTTGGAACCCAAGAACCAAAAGGAATAAGAAAGATTGAATTGCAAAAAAGGTGGTTAGGAAGATCAAATTGCTATCCTAAATGGCAAGAACCCAAAACAAAGAAATATTGTGCGACGAAATTGTAAGCCGTCAGAAAATTCAATAAAAGATGAAATTTGGGTTCGAGAACACGGAAACCTAATATATTGTTTCTATATGTCTTAATTTATCGAGAATAGCTTCCATTTCATATACCATAATAGTTTTTTCGATTCATAGTTTAAATGTAATAAGGGTTTAAAGTGGCAATCATAATTAATAATTGTTTTTAATTGCAAAAATTAGTAACTCGCTTGTTTTTTCAAATAACAAAGATAGGTTTAATACTGAAAACAAAGAACAAGAAAAAGATACAACCAATTAAAAGAAAAGTACGAATTAAATATCATGAACGAAAATAATGACAAAAACATTAAAAGAAAGAAGAAACTTTAGGGACCAAATTTCTTTCTTTTGTTTTGTGATTTTTCACTTACGAAAACAAAAAACAATCAGTGGCCAAACACTTTAAAATTAAAATCCAAAAAATTGATATATTAGGATAGACAACCAATTATTAGCAACCATGGTTTTGATACCAAATGATGCGAAAATCTTAGGCACACAACCTTGGAACCCAAGAACCAAAAGGAATAAGAAAGATTGAATTGCAAAGAAGGTGGTTAGGAAGCTCAAATTGCTATCCTAAATGGCAAGAACCCAAAACAAAGCAGTATTGTGCGACGAAATTGTAAGTCGTCAGAAAATTCAATAAAAGATGAAATTTGGGTTCGAGAACACGGAAAACTCATATATTGTTTCTATATGTCTTAATTTATCGAGAATAGCTTCCATTTCATATACTATAATAGTTTTTTCGATTCATAGTTTAAATGTAATAAGGGTTTAAAGTGGCAACCATAATTAATAATATTTTTTAATTGCAAAAATTAGAAACTCGCTTGTTTTTTCAAATAACAAAGATAGGTTGAAAACTGAAAACAAAGAACAAGAAAAAGATAAAAACAATTAAAAGAAAAGTACGAATTAAATATCATGAACGAAAATAATGACAACAACATTAAAAGAAAGAAGAAACTTTAGGGACCAAATTTCTTTCTTTTGTTTTGTGATTTTTCACTTACGAAAACAAAAAACAATCAGTGGCCAAACACTTTAAAATTAAAATCCAAAAAATTGATATATTAAGATAGACAACCAATTATTAGCAACCATGGTTTTGATACCAAATGATGCGAAAATCTTAGGCACACAACCTTGGAACCCAAGAACCAAAAGGAATAAGAAAGATTGAATTGCAAAGAAGGTGGTTAGGAAGCTCAAATTGCTATCCTAAATGGCAAGAACCCAAAACAAAGCAGTATTGTGCGACGAAATTGTAAGTCGTCAGAAAATTCAATAAAAGATGAAATTTGGGTTCGAGAACACGGAAAACTCATATATTGTTTCTATATGTCTTAATTTATCGAGAATAGCTTCCATTTCATACACTATAATAGTTATTTCGATTAATAGTTTAAATGTAATAAGGGTTTAAAGTGGCAACCATAATTAATAATATTTTTTAATTGCAAAAATTAGTAACTCGCTTGTTTTTTCAAATAACAAAGATAGGTTTAATACTGAAAACAAAGAACAAGAAAAAGATACAAACAATTAAAAGAAATGTATGAATTAAATATAATGAAAGAAAATAATGACGACAACATTAAAAGAAAGAACAAACTTTAGGGAACAAATATCTTTTTTGATTTGTGATTTGTCACTTACGAAAACAAAAAATAGTCAAAGGCGAAAAACTATAAAATTAAAATTCAAAAATTGATATATCAAGCTAGATAACCAATTATTAGCAACCATGGGTTTGATACCAAATGATGCGAAAATATTAGGCACACAACCTTGGAACCCAAGAACCAAAAGGAATAAGAAAGATTGAATTGCAAAGAAGGTGGTTAGGAAGATCAAATGGGTATCCTAAATGGCAAGAACCCAAAACAAAGCAATATTGTACGACTAAATTGTAAACCGTCAGAAAATTGAATAAAAGATGAAATTTAGGTTCGAGAACACGAAAAACTAATATATTGATTCTAGATGTTTTAATTTATCGAGAACAACTTCCATTTGATATACTATAATAGTTTTTTTGATTCATAGTTTAAATGTAATAAGGGATTAAAGTGGAAATCATAATTAATAATTGTTTTTAATAGCAAAAATTAGTAACTCGCTTGTTTTTTCAAATAACAAAGATAGGTTTAATACTGAAAACACAGAATAAGAAAAAGATACAAACAATTAAAAGAAATGTACGAATTAAATATAATGAATGAAAATAATGACGACAACATTAAAAGAAAGAAGAAACTTTAGGGAACAAATTTCTTTTTTGATTTGTGATTTGTCACTTACGAAAACAAAAAATAGTGAAAGGCCAAAAAATTTAAAATTAAAATTCAAAAAATCGATATATCAAGCTAGATAACCAATTATTAGCAACTATGGTTTTGATACCAAATGATGCGAAAATATTAGGCACACAACCTTGGAACCCAAGATCCAAAAGGAATAAAAAAGATTGAATTGCAAAGAAGGTGGTTAGGAAGATCAAATTGCTTTCCTAAATGGCAAGAACCAAAAACAACGCAATATTGTGCGACGAAATTGTAAGCCGTCAGAAAATTCAATAAAAGATGAAATTTGGGTTCGAGAACACAGAAAACTAATATATTGTTTCTATATGTTTTAATTTATCGAGAATAGCTTCCATTTGATATACTATAATAGTTTTTTCGATTCATAGTGTAAATGTAATAAAGGTTTAAAGCGGAAACCATAATTAATAATATTTTTTAATTGCAAAAATTAGTAACTCGCTTGTTTTTTCAAATACCAAAGATAGGTTGAAAACTGAAAACAAAGAACAAGAAAAAGATAAAAACAATTAAAAGAAAAGTACGAATTAAATATCATGAACGAAAATAATGACAACAACATTAAAAGAAAGAAGAAACTTTAGGGACCAAATTTCTTTCTTTTGTTTTGTGATTTTTCACTTACGAAAACAAAAAACAATCAGTGGCCAAACACTTTAAAATTAAAATCCAAAAAATTGATATATTAAGATAGACAACCAATTATTAGCAACCATGGTTTTGATACCAAATGATGCGAAAATCTTAGGCACACAACCTTGGAACCCAAGAACCAAAAGGAATAAGAAAGATTGAATTGCAAAAAAGGTGGTTAGGAAGATCAAATTGCTATCCTAAATGGCAAGAACCCAAAACAAAGAAATATTGTGCGACGAAATTGTAAGCCGTCAGAAAATTCAATAAAAGATGAAATTTGGGTTCGAGAACACGGAAACCTAATATATTGTTTCTATATGTCTTAATTTATCGAGAATAGCTTCCATTTCATATACCATAATAGTTTTTTCGATTCATAGTTTAAATGTAATAAGGGTTTAAAGTGGCAATCATAATTAATAATTGTTTTTAATTGCAAAAATTAGTAACTCGCTTGTTTTTTCAAATAACAAAGATAGGTTTAATACTGAAAACAAAGAACAAGAAAAAGATACAACCAATTAAAAGAAAAGTACGAATTAAATATCATGAACGAAAATAATGACAAAAACATTAAAAGAAAGAAGAAACTTTAGGGACCAAATTTCTTTCTTTTGTTTTGTGATTTTTCACTTACGAAAACAAAAAACAATCAGTGGCCAAACACTTTAAAATTAAAATCCAAAAAATTGATATATTAGGATAGACAACCAATTATTAGCAACCATGGTTTTGATACCAAATGATGCGAAAATCTTAGGCACACAACCTTGGAACCCAAGAACCAAAAGGAATAAGAAAGATTGAATTGCAAAGAAGGTGGTTAGGAAGCTCAAATTGCTATCCTAAATGGCAAGAACCCAAAACAAAGCAGTATTGTGCGACGAAATTGTAAGTCGTCAGAAAATTCAATAAAAGATGAAATTTGGGTTCGAGAACACGGAAAACTCATATATTGTTTCTATATGTCTTAATTTATCGAGAATAGCTTCCATTTCATATACTATAATAGTTTTTTCGATTCATAGTTTAAATGTAATAAGGGTTTAAAGTGGCAACCATAATTAATAATATTTTTTAATTGCAAAAATTAGAAACTCGCTTGTTTTTTCAAATAACAAAGATAGGTTGAAAACTGAAAACAAAGAACAAGAAAAAGATAAAAACAATTAAAAGAAAAGTACGAATTAAATATCATGAACGAAAATAATGACAACCACATTAAAAGAAAGAAGAAACTTTAGGGACCAAATTTCTTTCTTTTGTTTTGTGATTTTTCACTTACGAAAACAAAAAACAATCAGTGGCCAAACACTTTAAAATTAAAATCCAAAAAATTGATATATTAAGATAGACAACCAATTATTAGCAACCATGGTTTTGATACCAAATGATGCGAAAATATTAGGCACACATCCTTGGAACCCAAGAACCAAAAGGAATAAGAAAGATTGAATTGCAAAGAAGGTGGTTAGGAAGCTCAAATTGCTATCCTAAATGGCAAGAACCCAAAACAAAGCAGTATTGTGCGACGAAATTGTAAGCCATCAGAAAATTCAATAAAAGATGAAATTTGGGTTCGAGAACACGGAAAACTCATATATTGTTTCTATATGTCTTAATTTATCGAGAATAGCTTCCATTTCATATACTATAATAGTTTTTTCGATTCATAGTTTAAATGTAATAAGGGTTTAAAGTGGCAACCATAATTAATAATATTTTTTAATTGCAAAAATTAGTAACTAGCTTGTTTTTTCAAATAACAATGATAGGTTGAAAACTGAATATAAAGAACAATAAAAAGATAAAAAAAATTAAAAGAAAAGTACGAATTAAATATCATGAACGAAAATAATGACAACAACATTAAAAGAAAGAACAAACTTTAGGGACCAAATTTCTTTCTTTTGTTGTGTGATTTATCACTTACGAAAACAAAAAACAATCAATGGCCAAACACTTTAAAATTAAAATCCAAAATATTGATATATCAATCTAGACAACCACTTATTAGCAACCATGGTTTTGATACCAAATGATGCGAAAATATTAGAGACACAACCTTGGAACCCAAGAACCAAAAGGAATAATAAAGATTGAATTGAAAAGAAGGTGGTTAGGAAGATCAAATTGGTATCCTAAATGGCAAGAACAAAAAAACAAGCAATATTGTGCGACGAAATTGTATGCCGTCAGAAAATTGAATAAAAGATGAAATTTGGGTTCGAGACCACAGAAACCTAATATATTGATTCTAGATGTTTTAATTTATCGAGAATAGCTTCCATTTGATATACCATAATAGTTTTTTTGATTCATAGTTTAAATGTAATAAGGGTTTAAAGTGGCAATCATAATTAATAATTGTTTTTAATAGCAAAAATTAGTAACTCGCTTGTTTTTTCAAATAACAAAGATAGGTTTAATACTGAAAACACAGAATAAGAAAAAGATACAAACAATTAAAAGAAATGTACGAATTAAATATAATGAATGAAAATAATGACGACAACATTAAAAGAAAGAAGAAACTTTAGGGAACAAATTTCTTTTTTGATTTGTGATTTGTCACTTACGAAAACAAAAAATAGTGAAAGGCCAAAAAATTTAAAATTAAAATTCAAAAAATCGATATATCAAGCTAGATAACCAATTATTAGCAACTATGGTTTTGATACCAAATGATGCGAAAATATTAGGCACACAACCTTGGAACCCAAGATCCAAAAGGAATAAAAAAGATTGAATTGCAAAGAAGGTGGTTAGGAAGATCAAATTGCTATCCTAAATGGTAAGAACCAAAAACAACGCAATATTGTGCGACGAAATTGTAAGCCGTCAGAAAATTCAATAAAAGATGAAATTTGGGTTCGAGAACACAGAAAACTAATATATTGTTTCTATATGTTTTAATTTATCGAGAATAGCTTCCATTTGATATACTATAATAGTTTTTTCGATTCATAGTGTAAATGTAATAAAGGTTTAAAGCGGAAACCATAATTAATAATATTTTTTAATTGCAAAAATTAGTAACTCGCTTGTTTTTTCAAATACCAAAGATAGGTTGAAAACTGAAAACAAAGAACAAGAAAAAGATAAAAACAATTAAAAGAAAAGTACGAATTAAATATCATGAACGAAAATAATGACAACAACATTAAAAGAAAGAAGAAACTTTAGGGACCAAATTTCTTTCTTTTGTTTTGTGATTTTTCACTTACGAAAACAAAAAACAATCAGTGGCCAAACACTTTAAAATTAAAATCCAAAAAATTGATATATTAAGATAGACAACCAATTGTTAGCAACCATGGTTTTGATACCAAATGATGCGAAAATATTAGGCACACAACCTTGGAACCCAAGAACCAAAAGGAATAAGAAAGATTGAATTGCAAAAAAGGTGGTTAGGAAGATCAAATTGCTATCCTAAATGGCAAGAACCCAAAACAAAGAAATATTGTGCGACGAAATTGTAAGCCGTCAGAAAATTCAATAAAAGATGAAATTTGGGTTCGAGAACACGGAAAACTAATATATTGTTTCTATATGTCTTAATTTATCGAGAATAGCTTCCATTTCATATACCATAATAGTTTTTTCGATTCATAGTTTAAATGTAATAAGGGTTTAAAGTGGCAATCATAATTAATAATTGTTTTTAATTGCAAAAATTAGTAACTCGCTTGTTTTTTCAAATAACAAAGATAGGTTTAATACTGAAAACAAAGAACAAGAAAAAGATACAACCAATTAAAAGAAAAGTACGAATTAAATATCATGAACGAAAATAATGACAAAAACATTAAAAGAAAGAAGAAACTTTAGGGACCAAATTTCTTTCTTTTGTTTTGTGATTTTTCACTTACGAAAACAAAAAACAATCAGTGGCCAAACACTTTAAAATTAAAATCCAAAAAATTGATATATTAGGATAGACAACCAATTATTAGCAACCATGGTTTTGATACCAAATGATGCGAAAATCTTAGGCACACAACCTTGGAACCCAAGAACCAAAAGGAATAAGAAAGATTGAATTGCAAAGAAGGTGGTTAGGAAGCTCAAATTGCTATCCTAAATGGCAAGAACCCAAAACAAAGCAGTATTGTGCGACGAAATTGTAAGCCATCAGAAAATTCAATAAAAGATGAAATTTGGGTTCGAGAACACGGAAAACTCATATATTGTTTCTATATGTCTTAATTTATCGAGAATAGCTTCCATTTCATATACTATAATAGTTTTTTCGATTCATAGTTTAAATGTAATAAGGGTTTAAAGTGGCAACCATAATTAATAATATTTTTTAATTGCAAAAATTAGTAACTAGCTTGTTTTTTCAAATAACAATGATAGGTTGAAAACTGAATATAAAGAACAATAAAAAGATAAAAAAAATTAAAAGAAAAGTACGAATTAAATATCATGAACGAAAATAATGACAAAAACATTAAAAGAAAGAAGAAACTTTAGGGACCAAATTTCTTTCTTTTGTTTTGTGATTTTTCACGTACGAAAACAAAAAACAATCAGTGGCCAAACACTTTAAAATTAAAATCCAAAAAATTGATATATTAAGATAGACAACCAATTATTAGCAACCATGGTTTTGATACCAAATGATGCGAAAATATTAGGCACACATCCTTGGAACCCAAGAACCAAAAGGAATAAGAAAGATTGAATTGCAAAGAAGGTGGTTAGGAAGCTCAAATTGCTATCCTAAATGGCAAGAACCCAAAACAAAGCAGTATTGTGCGACGAAATTGTAAGTCGTCAGAAAATTCAATAAAAGATGAAATTTGGGTTCGAGAACACGGAAAACTCATATATTGTTTCTATATGTCTTAATTTATCGAGAATAGCTTCCATTTCATATACTATAATAGTTTTTTCGATTCATAGTTTAAATGTAATAAGGGTTTAAAGTGGCAACCATAATTAATAATATTTTTTAATTGCAAAAATTAGAAACTCGCTTGTTTTTTCAAATAACAAAGATAGGTTGAAAACTGAAAACAAAGAACAAGAAAAAGATAAAAAAAATTAAAAGAAAAGTACGAATTAAATATCATGAACGAAAATAATGACAACCACATTAAAAGAAAGAAGAAACTTTAGGGACCAAATTTCTTTCTTTTGTTTTGTGATTTTTCACTTACGAAAACAAAAAACAATCAGTGGCCAAACACTTTAAAATTAAAATCCAAAAAATTGATATATTAAGATAGACAACCAATTATTAGCAACCATGGTTTTGATACCAAATGATGCGAAAATATTAGGCACACATCCTTGGAACCCAAGAACCAAAAGGAATAAGAAAGATTGAATTGCAAAGAAGGTGGTTAGGAAGCTCAAATTGCTATCCTAAATGGCAAGAACCCAAAACAAAGCAGTATTGTGCGACGAAATTGTAAGCCATCAGAAAATTCAATAAAAGATGAAATTTGGGTTCGAGAACACGGAAAACTCATATATTGTTTCTATATGTCTTAATTTATCGAGAATAGCTTCCATTTCATATACTATAATAGTTTTTTCGATTCATAGTTTAAATGTAATAAGGGTTTAAAGTGGCAACCATAATTAATAATATTTTTTAATTGCAAAAATTAGTAACTAGCTTGTTTTTTCAAATAACAATGATAGGTTGAAAACTGAATATAGAGAACAATAAAAAGATAAAAAAAATTAAAAGAAAAGTACGAATTAAATATCATGAACGAAAATAATGACAACAACATTAAAAGAAAGAACAAACTTTAGGGACCAAATTTCTTTCTTTTGTTGTGTGATTTATCACTTACGAAAACAAAAAACAATCAATGGCCAAACACTTTAAAATTAAAATCCAAAATATTGATATATCAATCTAGACAACCACTTATTAGCAACCATGGTTTTGATACCAAATGATGCGAAAATATTAGAGACACAACCTTGGAACCCAAGAACCAAAAGGAATAATAAAGATTGAATTGAAAAGAAGGTGGTTAGGAAGATCAAATTGGTATCCTAAATGGCAAGAACAAAAAAACAAGCAATATTGTGCGACGAAATTGTATGCCGTCAGAAAATTGAATAAAAGATGAAATTTGGGTTCGAGACCACAGAAACCTAATATATTGATTCTAGATGTTTTAATTTATCGAGAATAGCTTCCATTTGATATACCATAATAGTTTTTTTGATTCATAGTTTAAATGTAATAAGGGTTTAAAGTGGCAATCATAATTAATAATTGTTTTTAATTGCAAAAATTAGTAACTCGCTTGTTTTTTCAAATAACAAAGATAGGTTTAATACTGAAAACAAAGAACAAGAAAAAGATACAACCAATTAAAAGAAAAGTACGAATTAAATATCATGAACGAAAATAATGACAAAAACATTAAAAGAAAGAAGAAACTTTAGGAACCAAATTTCTTTCTTTTGTTGTGTGATTTATCACTTACGAAAACAAAAAACAATCACTGGCCAAACACTTTAAAATTAAAATCCAAAATATTGATATATCAATCTAGACAACCACTTATTAGCAACCATGGTTTTGATACCAAATGATGCGAAAATATTAGAGACACAACCTTGGAACCCAAGAACCAAAAGGAATAATAAAGATTGAATTGAAAAGAAGGTGGTTAGGAAGATCAAATTGGTATCCTAAATGGCAAGAACAAAAAAACAAGCAATATTGTGCGACGAAATTGTATGCCGTCAGAAAATTGAATAAAAGATGAAATTTGGGTTCGAGACCACAGAAACCTAATATATTGATTCTAGATGTTTTAATTTATCGAGAATAGCTTCCATTTCATATACTATAATAGTTTTTTCGATTCATAGTTTAAATGTAATAAGGGTTTAAAGTGGCAACCATAATTAATAATATTTTTTAATTGCAAAAATTAGAAACTCGCTTGTTTTTTCAAATAACAAAGATAGGTTGAAAACTGAAAACAAAGAACAAGAAAAAGATAAAAAAAACTAAAAGAAAAGTACGAATTAAATATCATGAACGAAAATAATGACAACCACATTAAAAGAAAGAAGAAACTTTAGGGACCAAATTTCTTTCTTTTGTTTTGTGATTTTTCACTTACGAAAACAAAAAACAATCAGTGGCCAAACACTTTAAAATTAAAATCCAAAAAATTGATATATTAAGATAGACAACCAATTATTAGCAACCATGGTTTTGATACCAAATGATGCGAAAATATTAGGCACACATCCTTGGAACCCAAGAACCAAAAGGAATAAGAAAGATTGAATTGCAAAGAAGGTGGTTAGGAAGCTCAAATTGCTATCCTAAATGGCAAGAACCCAAAACAAAGCAGTATTGTGCGACGAAATTGTAAGCCATCAGAAAATTCAATAAAAGATGAAATTTGGGTTCGAGAACACGGAAAACTCATATATTGTTTCTATATGTCTTAATTTATCGAGAATAGCTTCCATTTCATATACTATAATAGTTTTTTCGATTCATAGTTTAAATGTAATAAGGGTTTAAAGTGGCAACCATAATTAATAATATTTTTTAATTGCAAAAATTAGTAACTAGCTTGTTTTTTCAAATAACAATGATAGGTTGAAAACTGAATATAAAGAACAATAAAAAGATAAAAAAAATTAAAAGAAAAGTACGAATTAAATATCATGAACGAAAATAATGACAAAAACATTAAAAGAAAGAAGAAACTTTAGGGACCAAATTTCTTTCTTTTGTTTTGTGATTTTTCACTTACGAAAACAAAAAACAATCAGTGGCCAAACACTTTAAAATTAAAATCCAAAAAATTGATATATTAGGATAGACAACCAATTATTAGCAACCATGGTTTTGATACCAAATGATGCGAAAATCTTAGGCACACAACCTTGGAACCCAAGAACCAAAAGGAATAAGAAAGATTGAATTGCAAAGAAGGTGGTTAGGAAGCTCAAATTGCTATCCTAAATGGCAAGAACCCAAAACAAAGCAGTATTGTGCGACGAAATTGTAAGTCGTCAGAAAATTCAATATAAGATGAAATTTGGGTTCGAGAACACGGAAAACTCATATATTGTTTCTATATGTCTTAATTTATCGAGAATAGCTTCCATTTCATATACTATAATAGTTTTTTCGATTCATAGTTTAAATGTAATAAGGGTTTAAAGTGGCAACCATAATTAATAATATTTTTTAATTGCAAAAATTAGAAACTCGCTTGTTTTTTCAAATAACAAAGATAGGTTGAAAACTGAAAACAAAGAACAAGAAAAAGATAAAAAAAATTAAAAGAAAAGTACGAATTAAATATCATGAACGAAAATAATGACAACCACATTAAAAGAAAGAAGAAACTTTAGGGACCAAATTTCTTTCTTTTGTTTTGTGATTTTTCACTTACGAAAACAAAAAACAATCAGTGGCCAAACACTTTAAAATTAAAATCCAAAAAATTGATATATTAAGATAGACAACCAATTATTAGCAACCATGGTTTTGATACCAAATGATGCGAAAATATTAGGCACACATCCTTGGAACCCAAGATACAAAAGGAATAAGAAAGATTGAATTGCAAAGAAGGTGGTTAGGAAGCTCAAATTGCTATCCTAAATGGCAAGAACCCAAAACAAAGCAGTATTGTGCGACGAAATTGTAAGCCATCAGAAAATTCAATAAAAGATGAAATTTGGGTTCGAGAACACGGAAAACTCATATATTGTTTCTATATGTCTTAATTTATCGAGAATAGCTTCCATTTCATATACTATAATAGTTTTTTCGATTCATAGTTTAAATGTAATAAGGGTTTAAAGTGGCAACCATAATTAATAATATTTTTTAATTGCAAAAATTAGTAACTAGCTTGTTTTTTCAAATAACAATGATAGGTTGAAAACTGAATATAAAGAACAATAAAAAGATAAAAAAAATTAAAAGAAAAGTACGAATTAAATATCATGAACGAAAATAATGACAACAACATTAAAAGAAAGAACAAACTTTAGGGACCAAATTTCTTTCTTTTGTTTTGTGATTTTTCACTTACGAAAACAAAAAACAATCAGTGGCCAAACACTTTAAAATTAAAATCCAAAAAATTGATATATTAGGATAGACAACCAATTATTAGCAACCATGGTTTTGATACCAAATGATGCGAAAATCTTAGGCACACAACCTTGGAACCCAAGAACCAAAAGGAATAAGAAAGATTGAATTGCAAAGAAGGTGGTTAGGAAGCTCAAATTGCTATCCTAAATGGCAAGAACCCAAAACAAAGCAGTATTGTGCGACGAAATTGTAAGTCGTCAGAAAATTCAATAAAAGATGAAATTTGGGTTCGAGAACACGGAAAACTCATATATTGTTTCTATATGTCTTAATTTATCGAGAATAGCTTCCATTTCATATACTATAATAGTTTTTTCGATTCATAGTTTAAATGTAATAAGGGTTTAAAGTGGCAACCATAATTAATAATATTTTTTAATTGCAAAAATTAGAAACTCGCTTGTTTTTTCAAATAACAAAGATAGGTTGAAAACTGAAAACAAAGAACAAGAAAAAGATAAAAAAAATTAAAAGAAAAGTACGAATTAAATATCATGAACGAAAATAATGACAACCACATTAAAAGAAAGAAGAAACTTTAGGGACCAAATTTCTTTCTTTTGTTTTGTGATTTTTCACTTACGAAAACAAAAAACAATCAGTGGCCAAACACTTTAAAATTAAAATCCAAAAAATTGATATATTAAGATAGACAACCAATTATTAGCAACCATGGTTTTGATACCAAATGATGCGAAAATATTAGGCACACATCCTTGGAACCCAAGAACCAAAAGGAATAAGAAAGATTGAATTGCAAAGAAGGTGGTTAGGAAGCTCAAATTGCTATCCTAAATGGCAAGAACCCAAAACAAAGCAGTATTGTGCGACGAAATTGTAAGCCATCAGAAAATTCAATGAAAGATGAAATTTGGGTTCGAGAACACGGAAAACTCATATATTGTTTCTATATGTCTTAATTTATCGAGAATAGCTTCCATTTCATATACTATAATAGTTTTTTCGATTCATAGTTTAAATGTAATAAGGGTTTAAAGTGGCAACCATAATTAATAATATTTTTTAATTGCAAAAATTAGTAACTAGCTTGTTTTTTCAAATAACAATGATAGGTTGAAAACTGAATATAAAGAACAATAAAAAGATAAAAAAAATTAAAAGAAAAGTACGAATTAAATATCATGAACGAAAATAATGACAACAACATTAAAAGAAAGAACAAACTTTAGGGACCAAATTTCTTTCTTTTGTTTTGTGATTTTTCACTTACGAAAACAAAAAACAATCAGTGGCCAAACACTTTAAAATTAAAATCCAAAAAATTGATATATTAAGATAGACAACCAATTATTAGCAACCATGGTTTTGATACCAAATGATGCGAAAATATTAGGCACACATCCTTGGAACCCAAGAACCAAAAGGAATAAGAAAGATTGAATTGCAAAGAAGGTGGTTAGGAAGCTCAAATTGCTATCCTAAATGGCAAGAACCCAAAACAAAGCAGTATTGTGCGACGAAATTGTAAGCCATCAGAAAATTCAATAAAAGATGAAATTTGGGTTCGAGAACACGGAAAACTCATATATTGTTTCTATATGTCTTAATTTATCGAGAATAGCTTCCATTTCATATACTATAATAGTTTTTTCGATTCATAGTTTAAATGTAATAAGGGTTTAAAGTGGCAACCATAATTAATAATATTTTTTAATTGCAAAAATTAGTAACTAGCTTGTTTTTTCAAATAACAATGATAGGTTGAAAACTGAATATAAAGAACAATAAAAAGATAAAAAAAAATTAAAAGAAAAGTACGAATTAAATATCATGAACGAAAATAATGACAACAACATTAAAAGAAAGAACAAACTTTAGGTACCAAATTTCTTTCTTTTGTTGTGTGATTTATCACTTACGAAAACAAAAAACAATCAATGGCCAAACACTTTAAAATTAAAATCCAAAATATTGATATATCAATCTAGACAACCACTTATTAGCAACCATGGTTTTGATACCAAATGATGCGAAAATATTAGAGACACAACCTTGGAACCCAAGAACCAAAAGGAATAATAAAGATTGAATTGAAAAGAAGGTGGTTAGGAAGATCAAATTGGTATCCTAAATGGCAAGAACAAAAAAACAAGCAATATTGTGCGACGAAATTGTATGCCGTCAGAAAATTGAATAAAAGATGAAATTTGGGTTCGAGACCACAGAAACCTAATATATTGATTCTAGATGTTTTAATTTATCGAGAATAGCTTCCATTTCATATACTATAATAGTTTTTTCGATTCATAGTTTAAATGTAATAAGGGTTTAAAGTGGCAACCATAATTAATAATATTTTTTAATTGCAAAAATTAGAAACTCGCTTGTTTTTTCAAATAACAAAGATAGGTTGAAAACTGAAAACAAAGAACAAGAAAAAGATAAAAAAAATTAAAAGAAAAGTACGAATTAAATATCATGAACGAAAATAATGACAACCACATTAAAAGAAAGAAGAAACTTTAGGGACCAAATTTCTTTCTTTTGTTTTGTGATTTTTCACTTACGAAAACAAAAAACAATCAGTGGCCAAACACTTTAAAATTAAAATCCAAAAAATTGATATATTAAGATAGACAACCAATTATTAGCAACCATGGTTTTGATACCAAATGATGCGAAAATATTAGGCACACATCCTTGGAACCCAAGAACCAAAAGGAATAAGAAAGATTGAATTGCAAAGAAGGTGGTTAGGAAGCTCAAATTGCTATCCTAAATGGCAAGAACCCAAAACAAAGCAGTATTGTGCGACGAAATTGTAAGCCATCAGAAAATTCAATAAAAGATGAAATTTGGGTTCGAGAACACGGAAAACTCATATATTGTTTCTATATGTCTTAATTTATCGAGAATAGCTTCCATTTCATATACTATAATAGTTTTTTCGATTAATAGTTTAAATGTAATAAGGGTTTAAAGTGGCAACCATAATTAATAATATTTTTTAATTGCAAAAATTAGTAACTAGCTTGTTTTTTCAAATAACAATGATAGGTTGAAAACTGAATATAAAGAACAATAAAAAGATAAAAAAAATTAAAAGAAAAGTACGAATTAAATATCATGAACGAAAATAATGACAAAAACATTAAAAGAAAGAAGAAACTTTAGGGACCAAATTTCTTTCTTTTGTTTTGTGATTTTTCACTTACGAAAACAAAAAACAATCAGTGGCCAAACACTTTAAAATTAAAATCCAAAAAATTGATATATTAGGATAGACAACCAATTATTAGCAACCATGGTTTTGATACCAAATGATGCGAAAATCTTAGGCACACAACCTTGGAACCCAAGAACCAAAAGGAATAAGAAAGATTGAATTGCAAAGAAGGTGGTTAGGAAGCTCAAATTGCTATCCTAAATGGCAAGAACCCAAAACAAAGCAGTATTGTGCGACGAAATTGTAAGTCGTCAGAAAATTCAATAAAAGATGAAATTTGGGTTCGAGAACACGGAAAACTCATATATTGTTTCTATATGTCTTAATTTATCGAGAATAGCTTCCATTTCATATACTATAATAGTTTTTTCGATTCATAGTTTAAATGTAATAAGGGTTTAAAGTGGCAACCATAATTAATAATATTTTTTAATTGCAAAAATTAGAAACTCGCTTGTTTTTTCAAATAACAAAGATAGGTTGAAAACTGAAAACAAAGAACAAGAAAAAGATAAAAAAAATTAAAAGAAAAGTACGAATTAAATATCATGAACGAAAATAATGACAACCACATTAAAAGAAAGAAGAAACTTTAGGGACCAAATTTCTTTCTTTTGTTTTGTGATTTTTCACTTACGAAAACAAAAAACAATCAGTGGCCAAACACTTTAAAATTAAAATCCAAAAAATTGATATATTAAGATAGGCAACCAATTATTAGCAACCATGGTTTTGATACCAAATGATGCGAAAATATTAGGCACACATCCTTGGAACCCAAGAACCAAAAGGAATAAGAAAGATTGAATTGCAAAGAAGGTGGTTAGGAAGCTCAAATTGCTATCCTAAATGGCAAGAACCCAAAACAAAGCAGTATTGTGCGACGAAATTGTAAGCCATCAGAAAATTCAATAAAAGATGAAATTTGGGTTCGAGAACACGGAAAACTCATATATTGTTTCTATATGTCTTAATTTATCGAGAATAGCTTCCATTTCATATACTATAATAGTTTTTTCGATTCATAGTTTAAATGTAATAAGGGTTTAAAGTGGCAACCATAATTAATAATATTTTTTAATTGCAAAAATTAGTAACTAGCTTGTTTTTTCAAATAACAATGATAGGTTGAAAACTGAATATAAAGAACAATAAAAAGATAAAAAAAATTAAAAGAAAAGTACGAATTAAATATCATGAACGAAAATAATGACAAAAACATTAAAAGAAAGAAGAAACTTTAGGGACCAAATTTCTTTCTTTTGTTTTGTGATTTTTCACTTACGAAAACAAAAAACAATCAGTGGCCAAACACTTTAAAATTAAAATCCAAAAAATTGATATATTAGGATAGACGACCAATTATTAGCAACCATGGTTTTGATACCAAATGATGCGAAAATCTTAGGCACACAACCTTGGAACCCAAGAACCAAAAGGAATAAGAAAGATTGAATTGCAAAGAAGGTTTTTAGGAAGCTCAAATTGCTATCCTAAATGGCAAGAACCCAAAACAAAGCAGTATTGTGCGACGAAATTGTAAGTCGTCAGAAAATTCAATAAAAGATGAAATTTGGGTTCGAGAACACGGAAAACTCATATATTGTTTCTATATGTCTTAATTTATCGAGAATAGCTTCCATTTCATATACTATAATAGTTTTTTCGATTCATAGTTTAAATGTAATAAGGGTTTAAAGTGGCAACCATAATTAATAATATTTTTTAATTGCAAAAATTAGAAACTCGCTTGTTTTTTCAAATAACAAAGATAGGTTGAAAACTGAAAACAAAGAACAAGAAAAAGATAAAAAAAATTAAAAGAAAAGTACGAATTAAATATCATGAACGAAAATAATGACAACCACATTAAAAGAAAGAAGAAACTTTAGGGACCAAATTTCTTTCTTTTGTTTTGTGATTTTTCACTTACGAAAACAAAAAACAATCAGTGGCCAAACACTTTAAAATTAAAATCCAAAAAATTGATATATTAAGATAGGCAACCAATTATTAGCAACCATGGTTTTGATACCAAATGATGCGAAAATATTAGGCACACATCCTTGGAACCCAAGAACCAAAAGGAATAAGAAAGATTGAATTGCAAAGAAGGTGGTTAGGAAGCTCAAATTGCTATCCTAAATGGCAAGAACCCAAAACAAAGCAGTATTGTGCGACGAAATTGTAAGCCATCAGAAAATTCAATAAAAGATGAAATTTGGGTTCGAGAACACGGAAAACTCATATATTGTTTCTATATGTCTTAATTTATCGAGAATAGCTTCCATTTCATATACTATAATAGTTTTTTCGATTCATAGTTTAAATGTAATAAGGGTTTAAAGTGGCAACCATAATTAATAATATTTTTTAATTGCAAAAATTAGTAACTAGCTTGTTTTTTCAAATAACAATGATAGGTTGAAAACTGAATATAAAGAACAATAAAAAGATAAAAAAAATTAAAAGAAAAGTACGAATTAAATATCATGAACGAAAATAATGACAAAAACATTAAAAGAAAGAAGAAACTTTAGGGACCAAATTTCTTTCTTTTGTTTTGTGATTTTTCACTTACGAAAACAAAAAACAATCAGTGGCCAAACACTTTAAAATTAAAATCCAAAAAATTGATATATTAGGATAGACAACCAATTATTAGCAACCATGGTTTTGATACCAAATGATGCGAAAATCTTAGGCACACAACCTTGGAACCCAAGAACCAAAAGGAATAAGAAAGATTGAATTGCAAAGAAGGTGGTTAGGAAGCTCAAATTGCTATCCTAAATGGCAAGAACCCAAAACAAAGCAGTATTGTGCGACGAAATTGTAAGTCGTCAGAAAATTCAATAAAAGATGAAACTTGGGTTCGAGAACACGGAAAACTCATATATTGTTTCTATATGTCTTAATTTATCGAGAATAGCTTCCATTTCATATACTATAATAGTTTTTTCGATTCATAGTTTAAATGTAATAAGGGTTTAAAGTGGCAACCATAATTAATAATATTTTTTAATTGCAAAAATTAGAAACTCGCTTGTTTTTTCAAATAACAAAGATAGGTTGAAAACTGAAAACAAAGAACAAGAAAAAGATAAAAAAAATTAAAAGAAAAGTACGAATTAAATATCATGAACGAAAATAATGACAACCACATTAAAAGAAAGAAGAAACTTTAGGGACCAAATTTCTTTCTTTTGTTTTGTGATTTTTCACTTACGAAAACAAAAAACAATCAGTGGCCAAACACTTTAAAATTAAAATCCAAAAAATTGATATATTAAGATAGACAACCAATTATTAGCAACCATGGTTTTGATACCAAATGATGCGAAAATATTAGGCACACATCCTTGGAACCCAAGAACCAAAAGGAATAAGAAAGATTGAATTGCAAAGAAGGTGGTTAGGAAGCTCAAATTGCTATCCTAAATGGCAAGAACCCAAAACAAAGCAGTATTGTGCGACGAAATTGTAAGCCATCAGAAAATTCAATAAAAGATGAAATTTGGGTTCGAGAACACGGAAAACTCATATATTGTTTCTATATGTCTTAATTTATCGAGAATAGCTTCCATTTCATATACTATAATAGTTTTTTCGATTCATAGTTTAAATGTAATAAGGGTTTAAAGTGGCAACCATAATTAATAATATTTTTTAATTGCAAAAATTAGTAACTAGCTTGTTTTTTCAAATAACAATGATAGGTTGAAAACTGAATATAAAGAACAATAAAAAGATAAAAAAAATTAAAAGAAAAGTACGAATTAAATATCATGAACGAAAATAATGACAACAACATTAAAAGAAAGAACAAACTTTAGGGACCAAATTTCTTTCTTTTGTTTTGTGATTTTTCACTTACGAAAACAAAAAACAATCAGTGGCCAAACACTTTAAAATTAAAATCCAAAAAATTGATATATTAAGATAGACAACCAATTATTAGCAACCATGGTTTTGATACCAAATGATGCGAAAATATTAGGCACACATCCTTGGAACCCAAGAACCAAAAGGAATAAGAAAGATTGAATTGCAAAGAAGGTGGTTAGGAAGCTCAAATTGCTATCCTAAATGGCAAGAACCCAAAACAAAGCAGTATTGTGCGACGAAATTGTAAGCCATCAGAAAATTCAATAAAAGATGAAATTTGGGTTCGAGAACACGGAAAACTCATATATTGTTTCTATATGTCTTAATTTATCGAGAATAGCTTCCATTTCATATACTATAATAGTTTTTTCGATTCATAGTTTAAATGTAATAAGGGTTTAAAGTGGCAACCATAATTAATAATATTTTTTAATTGCAAAAATTAGTAACTAGCTTGTTTTTTCAAATAACAATGATAGGTTGAAAACTGAATATAAAGAACAATAAAAAGATAAAAAAAATTAAAAGAAAAGTACGAATTAAATATCATGAACGAAAATAATGACAACAACATTAAAAGAAAGAACAAACTTTAGGTACCAAATTTCTTTCTTTTGTTGTGTGATTTATCACTTACGAAAACAAAAAACAATCAATGGCCAAACACTTTAAAATTAAAATCCAAAATATTGATATATCAATCTAGACAACCACTTATTAGCAACCATGGTTTTGATACCAAATGATGCGAAAATATTAGAGACACAACCTTGGAACCCAAGAACCAAAAGGAATAATAAAGATTGAATTGAAAAGAAGGTGGTTAGGAAGATCAAATTGGTATCCTAAATGGCAAGAACAAAAAAACAAGCAATATTGTGCGACGAAATTGTATGCCGTCAGAAAATTGAATAAAAGATGAAATTTGGGTTCGAGACCACAGAAACCTAATATATTGATTCTAGATGTTTTAATTTATCGAGAATAGCTTCCATTTGATATACCATAATAGTTTTTTTGATTCATAGTTTAAATGTAATAAGGGTTTAAAGTGGCAACCATAATTAATAATATTTTTTAATTGCAAAAATTAGTAACTAGCTTGTTTTTTCAAATAACAATGATAGGTTGAAAACTTAATATAAAGAACAATAAAAAGATAAAAAAAATTAAAAGAAAAGTACGAATTAAATATCATGAACGAAAATAATGACAACAACATTCAAAGAAAGAACAAACTTTAGGGACCAAATTTCTTTCTTTTGTTGTGTGATTTATCACTTACGAAAACAAAAAACAATCAATGGCCAAACACTTTAAAATTAAAATCCAAAATATTGATATATCAATCTAGACAACCACTTATTAGCAACCATGGTTTTGATACCAAATGATGCGAAAATATTAGAGACACAACCTTGGAACCCAAGAACCAAAAGGAATAATAAAGATTGAATTGAAAAGAAGGTGGTTAGGAAGATCAAATTGGTATCCTAAATGGCAAGAACAAAAAAACAAGCAATATTGTGCGACGAAATTGTATGCCGTCAGAAAATTGAATAAAAGATGAAATTTGGGTTCGAGACCACAGAAACCTAATATATTGATTCTAGATGTTTTAATTTATCGAGAATAGCTTCCATTTGATATACCATAATAGTTTTTTTGATTCATAGTTTAAATGTAATAAGGGTTTAAAGTGGCAATCATAATTAATAATTGTTTTTAATTGCAAAAATTAGTAACTCGCTTGTTTTTTCAAATAACAAAGATAGGTTTAATACTGAAAACAAAGAACAAGAAAAAGATACAACCAATTAAAAGAAAAGTACGAATTAAATATCATGAACGAAAATAATGACAAAAACATTAAAAGAAAGAAGAAACTTTAGGAACCAAATTTCTTTCTTTTGTTGTGTGATTTATCACTTACGAAAACAAAAAACAATCACTGGCCAAACACTTTAAAATTAAAATCCAAAATATTGATATATCAATCTAGACAACCACTTATTAGCAACCATGGTTTTGATACCAAATGATGCGAAAATATTAGAGACACAACCTTGGAACCCAAGAACCAAAAGGAATAATAAAGATTGAATTGAAAAGAAGGTGGTTAGGAAGATCAAATTGGTATCCTAAATGGCAAGAACAAAAAAACAAGCAATATTGTGCGACGAAATTGTATGCCGTCAGAAAATTGAATAAAAGATGAAATTTGGGTTCGAGACCACAGAAACCTAATATATTGATTCTAGATGTTTTAATTTATCGAGAATAGCTTCCATTTGATATACCATAATAGTTTTTTTGATTCATAGTTTAAATGTAATAAGGGTTTAAAGTGGCAATCATAATTAATAATTGTTTTTAATTGCAAAAATTAGTAACTCGCTTGTTTTTTCAAATAACAAAGATAGGTTTAATACTGAAAACAAAGAACAAGAAAAAGATACAACCAATTAAAAGAAAAGTACGAATTAAATATCATGAACGAAAATAATGACAAAAACATTAAAAGAAAGAAGAAACTTTAGGAACCAAATTTCTTTCTTTTGTTTTGTGATTTTTCACTTACGAAAACAAAAAACAATCAGTGGCCAAACACTTTAAAATTAAAATCCAAAAAATTGATATATTAAGATAGACAACCAATTATTAGCAACCATGGTTTTGATACCAAATGATGCGAAAATCTTAGGCACACAACCTTGGAACCCAAGAACCAAAAGGAATAAGAAAGATTGAATTGCAAAGAAGGTGGTTAGGAAGCTCAAATTGCTATCCTAAATGGCAAGAACCCAAAACAAAGCAGTATTGTGCGACGAAATTGTAAGTCGTCAGAAAATTCAATAAAAGATGAAATTTGGGTTCGAGAACACGGAAAACTCATATATTGTTTCTATATGTCTTAATTTATCGAGAATAGCTTCCATTTCATATACTATAATAGTTTTTTCGATTCATAGTTTAAATGTAATAAGGGTTTAAAGTGGCAACCATAATTAATAATATTTTTTAATTGCAAAAATTAGAAACTCGCTTGTTTTTTCAAATAACAAAGATAGGTTGAAAACTGAAAACAAAGAACAAGAAAAAGATAAAAACAATTAAAAGAAAAGTACGAATTAAATATCATGAACGAAAATAATGACAACCACATTAAAAGAAAGAAGAAACTTTAGGGACCAAATTTCTTTCTTTTGTTTTGTGATTTTTCACTTACGAAAACAAAAAACAATCAGTGGCCAAACACTTTAAAATTAAAATCCAAAAAATTGATATATTAAGATAGACAACCAATTGTTAGCAACCATGGTTTTGATACCAAATGATGCGAAAATATTAGGCACACAACCTTGGAACCCAAGAACCAAAAGGAATAAGAAAGATTGAATTGCAAAGAAGGTGGTTAGGAAGCTCAAATTGCTATCCTAAATGGCAAGAACCCAAAACAATCAATATTGTGCGACGAAATTGTATGCCGTCAGAAAATTGAATAAAAGATGAAATTTGGGCTCGAGACCACAGAAACCTAATATATTGATTCTAGATGTTTTAATTTATCGAGAATAGCTTCCATTTGATATACCATAATAGTTTTTTTGATTCATAGTTTAAATGTAATAAGGGTTTAAAGTGGCAATCATAATTAATAATTGTTTTTAATTGCAAAAATTAGTAACTCGCTTGTTTTTTCAAATAACAAAGATAGGTTTAATACTGAAAACAAAGAACAAGAAAAAGATACAACCAATTAAAAGAAAAGTACGAATTAAATATCATGAACGAAAATAATGACAAAAACATTAAAAGAAAGAAGAAACTTTAGGAACCAAATTTCTTTCTTTTGTTGTGTGATTTATCACTTACGAAAACAAAAAACAATCACTGGCCAAACACTTTAAAATTAAAATCCAAAATATTGATATATCAATCTAGACAACCACTTATTAGCAAACATGGTTTTGATACCAAATTATGCGAAAATATTAGAGACACAACCTTGGAACCCAAGAACCAAAAGGAATAATAAAGATTGAATTGAAAAGAAGGTGGTTAGGAAGATCAAATTGGTATCCTAAATGGCAAGAACAAAAAAACAAGCAATATTGTGCGACGAAATTGTATGCCGTCAGAAAATTGAATAAAAGATGAAATTTGGGTTCGAGACCACAGAAACCTAATATATTGATTCTAGATGTTTTAATTTATCGAGAATAGCTTCCATTTGATATACCATAATAGTTTTTTTGATTCATAGTTTAAATGTAATAAGGGTTTAAAGTGGCAATCATAATTAATAATTGTTTTTAATTGCAAAAATTAGTAACTCGCTTGTTTTTTCAAATAACAAAGATAGGTTTAATACTGAAAACAAAGAACAAGAAAAAGATACAACCAATTAAAAGAAAAGTACGAATTAAATATCATGAACGAAAATAATGACAAAAACATTAAAAGAAAGAAGAAACTTTAGGAACCAAATTTCTTTCTTTTGTTGTGTGATTTATCACTTACGAAAACAAAAAACAATCACTGGCCAAACACTTTAAAATTAAAATCCAAAATATTGATATATCAATCTAGACAACCACTTATTAGCAACCATGGTTTTGATACCAAATGATGCGAAAATATTAGAGACACAACCTTGGAACCCAAGAACCAAAAGGAATAATAAAGATTGAATTGAAAAGAAGGTGGTTAGGAAGATCAAATTGGTATCCTAAATGGCAAGAACAAAAAAACAAGCAATATTGTGCGACGAAATTGTATGCCGTCAGAAAATTGAATAAAAGATGAAATTTGGGTTCGAGACCACAGAAACCTAATATATTGATTCTAGATGTTTTAATTTATCGAGAATAGCTTCCATTTGATATACCATAATAGTTTTTTTGATTCATAGTTTAAATGTAATAAGGGTTTAAAGTGGCAATCATAATTAATAATTGTTTTTAATTGCAAAAATTAGTAACTCGCTTGTTTTTTCAAATAACAAAGATAGGTTTAATACTGAAAACAAAGAACAAGAAAAAGATACAACCAATTAAAAGAAAAGTACGAATTAAATATCATGAACGAAAATAATGACAAAAACATTAAAAGAAAGAAGAAACTTTAGGAACCAAATTTCTTTCTTTTGTTTTGTGATTTTTCACTTACGAAAACAAAAAACAATCAGTGGCCAAACACTTTAAAATTAAAATCCAAAAAATTGATATATTAAGATAGACAACCAATTATTAGCAACCATGGTTTTGATACCAAATGATGCGAAAATCTTAGGCACACAACCTTGGAACCCAAGAACCAAAAGGAATAAGAAAGATTGAATTGCAAAGAAGGTGGTTAGGAAGCTCAAATTGCTATCCTAAATGGCAAGAACCCAAAACAAAGCAGTATTGTGCGACGAAATTGTAAGTCGTCAGAAAATTCAATAAAAGATGAAATTTGGGTTCGAGAACACGGAAAACTCATATATTGTTTCTATATGTCTTAATTTATCGAGAATAGCTTCCATTTCATATACTATAATAGTTTTTTCGATTCATAGTTTAAATGTAATAAGGGTTTAAAGTGGCAACCATAATTAATAATATTTTTTAATTGCAAAAATTAGAAACTCGCTTGTTTTTTCAAATAACAAAGATAGGTTGAAAACTGAAAACAAAGAACAAGAAAAAGATAAAAACAATTAAAAGAAAAGTACGAATTAAATATCATGAACGAAAATAATGACAACCACATTAAAAGAAAGAAGAAACTTTAGGGACCAAATTTCTTTCTTTTGTTTTGTGATTTTTCACTTACGAAAACAAAAAACAATCAGTGGCCAAACACTTTAAAATTAAAATCCAAAAAATTGATATATTAAGATAGACAACCAATTGTTAGCAACCATGGTTTTGATACCAAATGATGCGAAAATATTAGGCACACAACCTTGGAACCCAAGAACCAAAAGGAATAAGAAAGATTGAATTGCAAAGAAGGTGGTTAGGAAGCTCAAATTGCTATCCTAAATGGCAAGAACCCAAAACAATCAATATTGTGCGACGAAATTGTATGCCGTCAGAAAATTGAATAAAAGATGAAATTTGGGCTCGAGACCACAGAAACCTAATATATTGATTCTAGATGTTTTAATTTATCGAGAATAGCTTCCATTTGATATACCATAATAGTTTTTTTGATTCATAGTTTAAATGTAATAAGGGTTTAAAGTGGCAATCATAATTAATAATTGTTTTTAATTGCAAAAATTAGTAACTCGCTTGTTTTTTCAAATAACAAAGATAGGTTTAATACTGAAAACAAAGAACAAGAAAAAGATACAACCAATTAAAAGAAAAGTACGAATTAAATATCATGAACGAAAATAATGACAAAAACATTAAAAGAAAGAAGAAACTTTAGGAACCAAATTTCTTTCTTTTGTTGTGTGATTTATCACTTACGAAAACAAAAAACAATCACTGGCCAAACACTTTAAAATTAAAATCCAAAATATTGATATATCAATCTAGACAACCACTTATTAGCAAACATGGTTTTGATACCAAATTATGCGAAAATATTAGAGACACAACCTTGGAACCCAAGAACCAAAAGGAATAATAAAGATTGAATTGAAAAGAAGGTGGTTAGGAAGATCAAATTGGTATCCTAAATGGCAAGAACAAAAAAACAAGCAATATTGTGCGACGAAATTGTATGCCGTCAGAAAATTGAATAAAAGATGAAATTTGGGTTCGAGACCACAGAAACCTAATATATTGATTCTAGATGTTTTAATTTATCGAGAATAGCTTCCATTTGATATACCATAATAGTTTTTTTGATTCATAGTTTAAATGTAATAAGGGTTTAAAGTGGCAATCATAATTAATAATTGTTTTTAATTGCAAAAATTAGTAACTCGCTTGTTTTTTCAAATAACAAAGATAGGTTTAATACTGAAAACAAAGAACAAGAAAAAGATACAACCAATTAAAAGAAAAGTACGAATTAAATATCATGAACGAAAATAATGACAAAAACATTAAAAGAAAGAAGAAACTTTAGGAACCAAATTTCTTTCTTTTGTTTTGTGATTTTTCACTTACGAAAACAAAAAACAATCAGTGGCCAAACACTTTAAAATTAAAATCCAAAAAATTGATATATTAAGATAGACAACCAATTATTAGCAACCATGGTTTTGATACCAAATGATGCGAAAATCTTAGGCACACAACCTTGGAACCCAAGAACCAAAAGGAATAAGAAAGATTGAATTGCAAAGAAGGTGGTTAGGAAGCTCAAATTGCTATCCTAAATGGCAAGAACCCAAAACAAAGCAGTATTGTGCGACGAAATTGTAAGTCGTCAGAAAATTCAATAAAAGATGAAATTTGGGTTCGAGAACACGGAAAACTCATATATTGTTTCTATATGTCTTAATTTATCGAGAATAGCTTCCATTTCATATACTATAATAGTTTTTTCGATTCATAGTTTAAATGTAATAAGGGTTTAAAGTGGCAACCATAATTAATAATATTTTTTAATTGCAAAAATTAGAAACTCGCTTGTTTTTTCAAATAACAAAGATAGGTTGAAAACTGAAAACAAAGAACAAGAAAAAGATAAAAACAATTAAAAGAAAAGTACGAATTAAATATCATGAACGAAAATAATGACAACCACATTAAAAGAAAGAAGAAACTTTAGGGACCAAATTTCTTTCTTTTGTTTTGTGATTTTTCACTTACGAAAACAAAAAACAATCAGTGGCCAAACACTTTAAAATTAAAATCCAAAAAATTGATATATTAAGATAGACAACCAATTGTTAGCAACCATGGTTTTGATACCAAATGATGCGAAAATATTAGGCACACAACCTTGGAACCCAAGAACCAAAAGGAATAAGAAAGATTGAATTGCAAAGAAGGTGGTTAGGAAGCTCAAATTGCTATCCTAAATGGCAAGAACCCAAAACAATCAATATTGTGCGACGAAATTGTATGCCGTCAGAAAATTGAATAAAAGATGAAATTTGGGCTCGAGACCACAGAAACCTAATATATTGATTCTAGATGTTTTAATTTATCGAGAATAGCTTCCATTTGATATACCATAATAGTTTTTTTGATTCATAGTTTAAATGTAATAAGGGTTTAAAGTGGCAATCATAATTAATAATTGTTTTTAATTGCAAAAATTAGTAACTCGCTTGTTTTTTCAAATAACAAAGATAGGTTTAATACTGAAAACAAAGAACAAGAAAAAGATACAACCAATTAAAAGAAAAGTACGAATTAAATATCATGAACGAAAATAATGACAAAAACATTAAAAGAAAGAAGAAACTTTAGGAACCAAATTTCTTTCTTTTGTTGTGTGATTTATCACTTACGAAAACAAAAAACAATCACTGGCCAAACACTTTAAAATTAAAATCCAAAATATTGATATATCAATCTAGACAACCACTTATTAGCAAACATGGTTTTGATACCAAATTATGCGAAAATATTAGAGACACAACCTTGGAACCCAAGAACCAAAAGGAATAATAAAGATTGAATTGAAAAGAAGGTGGTTAGGAAGATCAAATTGGTATCCTAAATGGCAAGAACAAAAAAACAAGCAATATTGTGCGACGAAATTGTATGCCGTCAGAAAATTGAATAAAAGATGAAATTTGGGTTCGAGACCACAGAAACCTAATATATTGATTCTAGATGTTTTAATTTATCGAGAATAGCTTCCCTTTGATATACCATAATAGTTTTTTTGATTCATAGTTTAAATGTAATAAGGGTTTAAAGTGGCAATCATAATTAATAATTGTTTTTAATTGCAAAAATTAGTAACTCGCTTGTTTTTTCAAATAACAAAGATAGGTTTAATACTGAAAACAAAGAACAAGAAAAAGATACAACCAATTAAAAGAAAAGTACGAATTAAATATCATGAACGAAAATAATGACAAAAACATTAAAAGAAAGAAGAAACTTTAGGAACCAAATTTCTTTCTTTTGTTTTGTGATTTTTCACTTACGAAAACAAAAAACAATCAGTGGCCAAACACTTTAAAATTAAAATCCAAAAAATTGATATATTAAGATAGACAACCAATTATTAGCAACCATGGTTTTGATACCAAATGATGCGAAAATCTTAGGCACACAACCTTGGAACCCAAGAACCAAAAGGAATAAGAAAGATTGAATTGCAAAGAAGGTGGTTAGGAAGCTCAAATTGCTATCCTAAATGGCAAGAACCCAAAACAAAGCAGTATTGTGCGACGAAATTGTAAGTCGTCAGAAAATTCAATAAAAGATGAAATTTGGGTTCGAGAACACGGAAAACTAATATATTGTTTCTATATGTCTTAATTTATCGAGAATAGCTTCCATTTCATATACTATAATAGTTTTTTCGATTCATAGTTTAAATGTAATAAGGGTTTAAAGTGGCAACCATAATTAATAATATTTTTTAATTGCAAAAATTAGAAACTCGCTTGTTTTTTCAAATAACAAAGATAGGTTGAAAACTGAAAACAAAGAACAAGAAAAAGATAAAAACAATTAAAAGAAAAGTACGAATTAAATATCATGAACGAAAATAATGACAACCACATTAAAAGAAAGAAGAAACTTTAGGGACCAAATTTCTTTCTTTTGTTTTGTGATTTTTCACTTACGAAAACAAAAAACAATCAGTGGCCAAACACTTTAAAATTAAAATCCAAAAAATTGATATATTAAGATAGACAACCAATTGTTAGCAACCATGGTTTTGATACCAAATGATGCGAAAATATTAGGCACACAACCTTGGAACCCAAGAACCAAAAGGAATAAGAAAGATTGAATTGCAAAGAAGGTGGTTAGGAAGCTCAAATTGCTATCCTAAATGGCAAGAACCCAAAACAAAGCAGTATTGTGCGACGAAATTGTAAGCCGTCAGAAAATTCAATAAAAGATGAAATTTGGGTTCGAGAACACGGAAAACTCATATATTGTTTCTATATGTCTTAATTTATCGAGAATAGCTTCCATTTCATATACTATAATAGTTTTTTCGATTCATAGTTTAAATGTAATAAGGGTTTAAAGTGGCAACCATAATTAATAATATTTTTTAATTGCAAAAATTAGTAACTAGCTTGTTTTTTCAAATAACAATGATAGGTTGAAAACTGAATATAAAGAACAATAAAAATATAAAAAAAATTAAAAGAAAAGTACGAATTAAATATCATGAACGAAAATAATGACAACAACATTAAAAGAAAGAACAAACTTTAGGGACCAAATTTCTTTCTTTTGTTGTGTGATTTATCACTTACGAAAACAAAAAACAATCAATGGCCAAACACTTTAAAATTAAAATCCAAAATAATTATATATCAATCTAGACAACCACTTATTAGCAACCATGGTTTTGATACCAAATGATGCGAAAATATTAGAGACACAACCTTGGAACCCAAGAACCAAAAGGAATAATAAAGATTGAATTGAAAAGAAGGTGGTTAGGAAGATCAAATTGGTATCCTAAATGGCAAGAACAAAAAAACAAGCAATATTGTGCGACGAAATTGTATGCCGTCAGAAAATTGAATAAAAGATGAAATTTGGGTTCGAGACCACAGAAACCTAATATATTGATTCTAGATGTTTTAATTTATCGAGAATAGCTTCCATTTGATATACTATAATAGTTTTTTTGATTCATAGTTTAAATGTAATAAGGGTTTAAAGTGGCAATCATAATTAATAATTGTTTTTAATTGCAAAAATTAGTAACTCGCTTGTTTTTTCAAATAACAAAGATAGGTTTAATACTGAAAACAAAGAACAAGAAAAAGATACAACCAATTAAAAGAAAAGTACGAATTAAATATCATGAACGAAAATAATGACAAAAACATTAAAAGAAAGAAGAAACTTTAGGGACCAAATTTCTTTCTTTTGTTTTGTGATTCTTCACTTATGAAAACAAAAAACAATCAGTGGCCAAACACTTTAAAATTAAAATCCAAAAAATTGATATATTAAGATAGACAACCAATTATTAGCAACCATGGTTTTGATACCAAATGATGCGAAAATCTTAGGCACACAACCTTGGAACCCAAGAACCAAATGGAATAAGAAAGATTGAATTGCAAAGAAGGTGGTTAGGAAGCTCAAATTGCTATCCTAAATGGCAAGAACCCAAAACAAAGCAGTATTGTGCGACGAAATTGTAAGTCGTCAGAAAATTCAATAAATAATGAAATTTGGGTTCGAGAACACGGAAAACTCATATATTGTTTCTATATGTCTTAATTTATCGAGAATAGCTTCCATTTCATATACTATAATAGTTTTTTCGATTCATAGTTTAAATGTAATAAGGGTTTAAAGTGGCAACCATAATTAATAATATTTTTTAATTGCAAAAATTAGAAACTCGCTTGTTTTTTCAAATAACAAAGATAGGTTGAAAACTGAAAACAAAGAACAAGAAAAAGATAAAAACAATTAAAAGAAAAGTACGAATTAAATATCATGAACGAAAATAATGACAACCACATTAAAAGAAAGAAGAAACTTTAGGGACCAAATTTCTTTCTTTTGTTTTGTGATTTTTCACTTACGAAAACAAAAAACAATCAGTGGCCAAACACTTTAAAATTAAAATCCAAAAAATTGATATATTAAGATAGACAACCAATTATTAGCAACCATGGTTTTGATACCAAATGATGCGAAAATATTAGGCACACATCCTTGGAACCCAAGAACCAAAAGGAATAAGAAAGATTGAATTGCAAAGAAGGTGGTTAGGAAGCTCAAATTGCTATCCTAAATGGCAAGAACCCAAAACAAAGCAGTATTGTGCGACGAAATTGTAAGCCGTCAGAAAATTCAATAAAAGATGAAATTTGGGTTCGAGAACACGGAAAACTCATATATTGTTTCTATATGTCTTAATTTATCGAGAATAGCTTCCATTTCATATACTATAATTGTTTTTTCGATTCATAGTTTAAATGTAATAAGGGTTTAAAGTGGCAACCATAATTAATAATATTTTTTAATTGCAAAAATTAGTAACTAGCTTGTTTTTTCAAATAACAATGATAGGTTGAAAACTGAATATAAAGAACAATAAAAAGATAAAAAAAATTAAAAGAAAAGTACGAATTAAATATCATGAACGAAAATAATGACAACAACATTAAAAGAAAGAACAAAATTTAGGGACCAAATTTCTTTCTTTTGTTGTGTGATTTATCACTTACGAAAACAAAAAACAATCAATGGCCAAACACTTTAAAATTAAAATCCAAACTATTGATATATCAAGCTAGACAACCAATTATTAGCAACCATTGTTTTGATACCAAATGATGCGAAAATATTAGACACACAACCTTGGAACCCAAGAACCAAAAGGAATAATAAAGATTGAATTGAAAAGAAGGTGGTTAGGAAGATCAAATTGGTATCCTAAATGGCAAGAACAAAAAAAAAGCAATATTGTGCGACGAAATTGTAAGCCGTCAGAAAATTGAATAAAAGATGAAATTTGGGTCCGAGAACACGGAAAACTAATATATTCATTCTAGATGTTTTAATTTATCGAGAATAGCTTTCATTTGATATACCATAATAGTTTTTTCGATTCATAATTTAAAATTAATAAGGGTTTAAAGTGGAAATCATAATTAATAATTGTTTTTAATTGCAAAAATTAGTAACTCGCTTGTTTTTTCAAATAACAAAGATAGGTTGAAAACTAAAAACAAAGAACAAGAAAAAGATAAAAACAATAAAAAGAAAAGTACGAATTAAATATGATGAACGAAAATAATGACAACAACATTAAAAGGAAGAAGAAACTTTAGGGAACAAATTTCTTTTTTGATTTGTGATTTGTCAGTTACGAAAACAAAAAATAGTGAAAGGCCAAAAACTTTAAAATTAAAATTCAAAAAATTGATATATCAAGCTAGATAACAAATTATTAGCAACCATGGTTTTGATACCAAATGATGCGAATATATTAGGCACACAACCTTGGAACCCAAGAACCAAAAGGAATAAGAAAGATTGAATTGCAAAGAAGGTGGTCAGGAAGATCAAATTGGTATCCTGAGTGGCAAGAACCAACAACAAAGCAATATTGTGCGACTAAATTGTAAGCCGTCAGAAAATTGAATAAAAGATGAAATTTGGGTTCGAGCACACGGAAAACTAATATATTGATTCTATGTGTTTTAATTTATCGAGAATAGCTTCCATTTGATATACTATAATAGTTTTTTCGATTAATAGTTTAAATGTAATAAGGGTTTAAAGTGGCAACCATAATTAATAATATTTTTTAATTGCAAAAATTAGTAACTCGCTTGTTTTTTCAAATAACAAAGATAGGTTGAAAACAGAAAACAAAGAACAAGAAAAAGATACAAACAATTAAAAGAAAACTACGAATTAAATATCATGAACGAAAATAATGACAACAACATTAAAAGAAAGAACAAACTTTAGGGACCAAATTTCTTTCTTTTGTTTTGTGATTTTCCACTTACGAAAACAAAAAACAATCAATGGCCAAACATTTTAAAATTAAAATTCAAAAAATTGATATATCAAGCTAGATAACCAATTATTAGCAACCATGGTTTTGATACCAAATGATGCGAAAATATTAGGCACACAACCTTGGAACCCAAGAACCAAAAGGAATAAGAAAGATTGAATTGCAAAGAAGGTGGTTAGGAAGATCAAATTGCTATCCTAAATGGCAAGAACCCAAAACAAAGCAGTATTGTGCGACGAAATTGTAAGCCGTCAGAAAATTCAATAAAAGATGAAATTTGGGTTCGAGAACACGGAAAACTAATATATTGTTTCTATATGTCGTAATTTATCGAGAATAGCTTCCATTTCATATACTATAATAGTTTTTTCGATTCATAGTTTAAATGTAATAAGGGTTTAAAGTGGCAACCATAATTAATAATATTTTTTAATTGCAAAAATTAGTAACTCGCTTGTTTTTTCAAATAACAATGATAGGTTGAAAACTGAAAACAAAGAACAAGAAAAAGATAAAAACAATTAAAAGAAAAGTACGAATTAAATATGATGAACGAAAATAATGACAACAACATTAAAAGGAAGAAGAAACTTTAGGGAACAAATTTCTTTTTTGATTTGTGATTTGTCAGTTACGAAAACAAAAAATAGTGAAAGGCCAAAAACTTTAAAATTAAAATTCAAAAAATTGATATATCAAGCTAGATAACAAATTATTAGCAACCATGGTTTTGATACCAAATGATGCGAATATATTAGCCACACAACCTTAGAACCCAAGAACCAAATGGAATAATAAAGATGGAATTGCAAAGAAGTTGGTTAGGAAGATCAAATTGGTATCCTAAATGGCAAGAACCCAAAACAAAGCAATATTGTGCGACGAAATTGTAAGCCGTCAGAAAATTCAATAAAAGATGAAATTTGGGTTCGAGAACACGGAAAACTAATATATTGTTTCTATATGTCGTAATTTATCGAGAATAGCTTCCATTTCATATACTATAATAGTTTTTTCGATTCATAGTTTAAATGTAATAAGGGTTTAAAGTGGCAACCATAATTAATAATATTTTTTAATTGCAAAAATTAGTAACTCGCTTGTTTTTTCAAATAACAATGATAGGTTGAAAACTGAAAACAAAGAACAAGAAAAAGATAAAAACAATTAAAAGAAAAGTACGAATTAAATATCATGAACGAAAATAATGACAACAACATTAAAAGAAAGAACAAACTTTAGGGACCAAATTTCTTTCTTTTGTTTTGTGATTTTCCACTTACGAAAACAAAAAACAATCACTGGCCAAACATTTTAAAATTAAAATTCAAAAAATTGATATATCAAGCTAGATAACCAATTATTAGCAACCATGGTTTTGATACCAAATGATGCGAAAATATTAGGCACACAACCTTGGAACCCAAGAACCAAAAGGAATAAGAAAGATTGAATTGCAAAGAAGGTGGTTAGGAAGATCAAATTGCTATCCTAAATGGCAAGAACCCAAAACAAAGCAGTATTGTGCGACGAAATTGTAAGCCGTCAGAAAATTCAATAAAAGATGAAATTTGGGTTCGAGAACACGGAAAACTAATATATTGTTTCTATATGTCGTAATTTATCGAGAATAGCTTCCATTTCATATACTATAATAGTTTTTTCGATTCATAGTTTAAATGTAATAAGGGTTTAAAGTGGCAACCATAATTAATAATATTTTTTAATTGCAAAAATTAGTAACTCGCTTGTTTTTTCAAATAACAATGATAGGTTGAAAACTGAAAACAAAGAACAAGAAAAAGATAAAAACAATTAAAAGAAAAGTACGAATTAAATATGATGAACGAAAATAATGACAACAACATTAAAAGGAAGAAGAAACTTTAGGGAACAAATTTCTTTTTTGATTTGTGATTTGTCAGTTACGAAAACAAAAAATAGTGAAAGGCCAAAAACTTTAAAATTAAAATTCAAAAAATTGATATATCAAGCTAGATAACAAATTATTAGCAACCATGGTTTTGATACCAAATGATGCGAATATATTAGCCACACAACCTTAGAACCCAAGAACCAAATGGAATAATAAAGATTGAATTGCAAAGAAGGTGGTTAGGAAGATCAAATTGCTATCCTAAATGGCAAGAACCCAAAACAAAGCAGTATTGTGCGACGAAATTGTAAGCCGTCAGAAAATTCAATAAAAGATGAAATTTGGGTTCGAGAACACGGAAAACTAATATATTGTTTCTATATGTCGTAATTTATCGAGAATAGCTTCCATTTCATATACTATAATAGTTTTTTCGATTCATAGTTTAAATGTAATAAGGGTTTAAAGTGGCAACCATAATTAATAATATTTTTTAATTGCAAAAATTAGAAACTCGCTTGTTTTTTCAAATAACAAAGATAGGTTGAAAACTGAAAACAAAGAACAAGAAAAAGATAAAAACAATTAAAAGAAAAGTACGAATTAAATATCATGAACGAAAATAATGACAACCACATTAAAAGAAAGAAGAAACTTTAGGGACCAAATTTCTTTCTTTTGTTTTGTGATTTTTCACTTACGAAAACAAAAAACAATCAGTGGCCAAACACTTTAAAATTAAAATCCAAAAAATTGATATATTAAGATAGACAACCAATTGTTAGCAACCATGGTTTTGATACCAAATGATGCGAAAATATTAGGCACACAACCTTGGAACCCAAGAACCAAAAGGAATAAGAAAGATTGAATTGCAAAGAAGGTGGTTAGGAAGCTCAAATTGCTATCCTAAATGGCAAGAACCCAAAACAAAGCAGTATTGTGCGACGAAATTGTAAGCCGTCAGAAAATTCAATAAAAGATGAAATTTGGGTTCGAGAACACGGAAAACTCATATATTGTTTCTATATGTCTTAATTTATCGAGAATAGCTTCCATTTCATATACTATAATAGTTTTTTCGATTCATAGTTTAAATGTAATAAGGGTTTAAAGTGGCAACCATAATTAATAATATTTTTTAATTGCAAAAATTAGTAACTAGCTTGTTTTTTCAAATAACAATGATAGGTTGAAAACTGAATATAAAGAACAATAAAAATATAAAAAAAATTAAAAGAAAAGTACGAATTAAATATCATGAACGAAAATAATGACAACAACATTAAAAGAAAGAACAAACTTTAGGGACCAAATTTCTTTCTTTTGTTGTGTGATTTATCACTTACGAAAACAAAAAACAATCAATGGCCAAACACTTTAAAATTAAAATCCAAAATAATTATATATCAATCTAGACAACCACTTATTAGCAACCATGGTTTTGATACCAAATGATGCGAAAATATTAGAGACACAACCTTGGAACCCAAGAACCAAAAGGAATAATAAAGATTGAATTGAAAAGAAGGTGGTTAGGAAGATCAAATTGGTATCCTAAATGGCAAGAACAAAAAAACAAGCAATATTGTGCGACGAAATTGTATGCCGTCAGAAAATTGAATAAAAGATGAAATTTGGGTTCGAGACCACAGAAACCTAATATATTGATTCTAGATGTTTTAATTTATCGAGAATAGCTTCCATTTGATATACTATAATAGTTTTTTTGATTCATAGTTTAAATGTAATAAGGGTTTAAAGTGGCAATCATAATTAATAATTGTTTTTAATTGCAAAAATTAGTAACTCGCTTGTTTTTTCAAATAACAAAGATAGGTTTAATACTGAAAACAAAGAACAAGAAAAAGATACAACCAATTAAAAGAAAAGTACGAATTAAATATCATGAACGAAAATAATGACAAAAACATTAAAAGAAAGAAGAAACTTTAGGGACCAAATTTCTTTCTTTTGTTTTGTGATTCTTCACTTATGAAAACAAAAAACAATCAGTGGCCAAACACTTTAAAATTAAAATCCAAAAAATTGATATATTAAGATAGACAACCAATTATTAGCAACCATGGTTTTGATACCAAATGATGCGAAAATCTTAGGCACACAACCTTGGAACCCAAGAACCAAATGGAATAAGAAAGATTGAATTGCAAAGAAGGTGGTTAGGAAGCTCAAATTGCTATCCTAAATGGCAAGAACCCAAAACAAAGCAGTATTGTGCGACGAAATTGTAAGTCGTCAGAAAATTCAATAAATAATGAAATTTGGGTTCGAGAACACGGAAAACTCATATATTGTTTCTATATGTCTTAATTTATCGAGAATAGCTTCCATTTCATATACTATAATAGTTTTTTCGATTCATAGTTTAAATGTAATAAGGGTTTAAAGTGGCAACCATAATTAATAATATTTTTTAATTGCAAAAATTAGAAACTCGCTTGTTTTTTCAAATAACAAAGATAGGTTGAAAACTGAAAACAAAGAACAAGAAAAAGATAAAAACAATTAAAAGAAAAGTACGAATTAAATATCATGAACGAAAATAATGACAACCACATTAAAAGAAAGAAGAAACTTTAGGGACCAAATTTCTTTCTTTTGTTTTGTGATTTTTCACTTACGAAAACAAAAAACAATCAGTGGCCAAACACTTTAAAATTAAAATCCAAAAAATTGATATATTAAGATAGACAACCAATTATTAGCAACCATGGTTTTGATACCAAATGATGCGAAAATATTAGGCACACATCCTTGGAACCCAAGAACCAAAAGGAATAAGAAAGATTGAATTGCAAAGAAGGTGGTTAGGAAGCTCAAATTGCTATCCTAAATGGCAAGAACCCAAAACAAAGCAGTATTGTGCGACGAAATTGTAAGCCGTCAGAAAATTCAATAAAAGATGAAATTTGGGTTCGAGAACACGGAAAACTCATATATTGTTTCTATATGTCTTAATTTATCGAGAATAGCTTCCATTTCATATACTATAATTGTTTTTTCGATTCATAGTTTAAATGTAATAAGGGTTTAAAGTGGCAACCATAATTAATAATATTTTTTAATTGCAAAAATTAGTAACTAGCTTGTTTTTTCAAATAACAATGATAGGTTGAAAACTGAATATAAAGAACAATAAAAAGATAAAAAAAATTAAAAGAAAAGTACGAATTAAATATCATGAACGAAAATAATGACAACAACATTAAAAGAAAGAACAAAATTTAGGGACCAAATTTCTTTCTTTTGTTGTGTGATTTATCACTTACGAAAACAAAAAACAATCAATGGCCAAACACTTTAAAATTAAAATCCAAACTATTGATATATCAAGCTAGACAACCAATTATTAGCAACCATTGTTTTGATACCAAATGATGCGAAAATATTAGACACACAACCTTGGAACCCAAGAACCAAAAGGAATAATAAAGATTGAATTGAAAAGAAGGTGGTTAGGAAGATCAAATTGGTATCCTAAATGGCAAGAACAAAAAAAAAAGCAATATTGTGCGACGAAATTGTAAGCCGTCAGAAAATTGAATAAAAGATGAAATTTGGGTCCGAGAACACGGAAAACTAATATATTCATTCTAGATGTTTTAATTTATCGAGAATAGCTTTCATTTGATATACCATAATAGTTTTTTCGATTCATAATTTAAAATTAATAAGGGTTTAAAGTGGAAATCATAATTAATAATTGTTTTTAATTGCAAAAATTAGTAACTCGCTTGTTTTTTCAAATAACAAAGATAGGTTGAAAACTAAAAACAAAGAACAAGAAAAAGATAAAAACAATAAAAAGAAAAGTACGAATTAAATATGATGAACGAAAATAATGACAACAACATTAAAAGGAAGAAGAAACTTTAGGGAACAAATTTCTTTTTTGATTTGTGATTTGTCAGTTACGAAAACAAAAAATAGTGAAAGGCCAAAAACTTTAAAATTAAAATTCAAAAAATTGATATATCAAGCTAGATAACAAATTATTAGCAACCATGGTTTTGATACCAAATGATGCGAATATATTAGGCACACAACCTTGGAACCCAAGAACCAAAAGGAATAAGAAAGATTGAATTGCAAAGAAGGTGGTCAGGAAGATCAAATTGGTATCCTGAGTGGCAAGAACCAACAACAAAGCAATATTGTGCGACTAAATTGTAAGCCGTCAGAAAATTGAATAAAAGATGAAATTTGGGTTCGAGCACACGGAAAACTAATATATTGATTCTATGTGTTTTAATTTATCGAGAATAGCTTCCATTTGATATACTATAATAGTTTTTTCGATTAATAGTTTAAATGTAATAAGGGTTTAAAGTGGCAACCATAATTAATAATATTTTTTAATTGCAAAAATTAGTAACTCGCTTGTTTTTTCAAATAACAAAGATAGGTTGAAAACAGAAAACAAAGAACAAGAAAAAGATACAAACAATTAAAAGAAAACTACGAATTAAATATCATGAACGAAAATAATGACAACAACATTAAAAGAAAGAACAAACTTTAGGGACCAAATTTCTTTCTTTTGTTTTGTGATTTTCCACTTACGAAAACAAAAAACAATCAATGGCCAAACATTTTAAAATTAAAATTCAAAAAATTGATATATCAAGCTAGATAACCAATTATTAGCAACCATGGTTTTGATACCAAATGATGCGAAAATATTAGGCACACAACCTTGGAACCCAAGAACCAAAAGGAATAAGAAAGATTGAATTGCAAAGAAGGTGGTTAGGAAGATCAAATTGCTATCCTAAATGGCAAGAACCCAAAACAAAGCAGTATTGTGCGACGAAATTGTAAGCCGTCAGAAAATTCAATAAAAGATGAAATTTGGGTTCGAGAACACGGAAAACTAATATATTGTTTCTATATGTCGTAATTTATCGAGAATAGCTTCCATTTCATATACTATAATAGTTTTTTCGATTCATAGTTTAAATGTAATAAGGGTTTAAAGTGGCAACCATAATTAATAATATTTTTTAATTGCAAAAATTAGTAACTCGCTTGTTTTTTCAAATAACAATGATAGGTTGAAAACTGAAAACAAAGAACAAGAAAAAGATAAAAACAATTAAAAGAAAAGTACGAATTAAATATGATGAACGAAAATAATGACAACAACATTAAAAGGAAGAAGAAACTTTAGGGAACAAATTTCTTTTTTGATTTGTGATTTGTCAGTTACGAAAACAAAAAATAGTGAAAGGCCAAAAACTTTAAAATTAAAATTCAAAAAATTGATATATCAAGCTAGATAACAAATTATTAGCAACCATGGTTTTGATACCAAATGATGCGAATATATTAGCCACACAACCTTAGAACCCAAGAACCAAATGGAATAATAAAGATGGAATTGCAAAGAAGTTGGTTAGGAAGATCAAATTGGTATCCTAAATGGCAAGAACCCAAAACAAAGCAATATTGTGCGACGAAATTGTAAGCCGTCAAAAAATTCAATAAAAGATGAAATTTGGGTTCGAGAACACGGAAAACTAATATATTGTTTCTATATGTTTTAATTTATTGAGAATAGCTTCCATTTGATATACTATTATAGTTTTTTCGATTCATAGTTTAAATGAAAGAAGGGTTTAAAGTGGCAACCATAATTAATAATTGTTTTCAATTGCAAAAATTAGTAACTCGCTTGTTTTTTCAAATAACAAAGATAGGTTGAAAACTGAAAACAAAGAACAAGAAAAAGATACAAACAATTAAAAGAAAAGTACGAATTAAATATCATGAACGAAAATAATGACAACAACATTAAAAGAAAGAAGAAACTTTAGGGACCAAATTACTTTCTTTTGTTTTGTGATTTTGCACTTACGAAAACAAAAAACAATCAGTGGCCAAACACTTTAAAATTAAAATCCAAAAAAATTGATATATTAAGCTAGACAACCAATTATTAGCAACCATGGTTTTGATACCAAATGATGCGAAAATATTAGGCACACAACCTTGGAACCCAAAAACCAAAAGGAATAAGAAAGATTGAATTGCAAAGAAGGTGGTTAGGAAGATCAAATTGCTATCCTAAATGGCAAGAACCCAAAACAAAGCAGTATTGTGCGACGAAATTATAAGCCGTCAGAAAATTCAATAAAAGATGAAATTTGGGTTCGAGAACACGGAAAACTAATATATTGTTTCTATATGTCGTAATTTATCGAGAATAGCTTCCATTTCATATACTATAATAGTTTTTTCGATTCATAGTTTAAATGTAATAAGGGTTTAAAGTGGCAACCATAATTAATAATATTTTTTAATTGCAAAAATTAGTAACTCGCTTGTTTTTTCAAATAACAATGATAGGTTGAAAACTGAAAACAAAGAACAAGAAAAAGATAAAAACAATTAAAAGAAAAGTACGAATTAAATATGATGAACGAAAATAATGACAACAATATTAAAAGAAAGAAGAAACTTTAGGCACCAAATTTCTTTCTATTGTTTTGTGATTTTTCACTTACGAAAACAAAAAACAATCAATGGCCAAACACTTTAAAATTAAAATCCAAAAAATTGATATATCAAGCTAGACAACAAATTATTAGCAACCATTGTTTTGCTACCAAATGATGCAAAAATATTAGGCACAAAACCTTGGAACCCAAGAACCAAAAGGCATAAGAAAGATTGAATTGCAAAAAAGGTGGTTAGGAAGATCAAATTGGTATCCTAAATGGCAAGAACCAAAAAGAAAGCAATATTGTGCCACGAAATTGTAAGCCGTCAGAAAATTGAATAAAAGATGAAATTTGGGTTCGAGAACACGGAAAACTAATATATTGATTCTAGATGTTTTAATTTATCGAGAATAGCTTCCATTTGATATACCATAATAGTTTTTTCAATTCATAATTTAAATGTAATAAGGGTTTAAAGTGGCAATCATAATTAATAATTGTTTTTAATTGCAAAAATTAGTAACTCGCTTGTTTTTTCAAATAACAAAGATAGGTTGAAAACTGAAAACAAAGAACAAGAAAAAGATAAAAACAATTAAAAGAAAAGTACGAATTAAATAAGATGAACGAAAATAATGACAACAACATTAAAAGAAAGAAGAAACTTTAGGCACCAAATTTCTTTCTTTTGTTTTGTGATTTTTCACTTACGAAAACAAAAAACAATCAATGGCCAAACACTTTAAAATTAAAATCCAAAAAATTGATATATCAAGCTAGACAACCAATTATTAGCAACCATTGTTTTGATACCTAATGATGGGAAAATATTAGACACACAACCTTGGAACCCAAGAACCAAAAGGAATGATAAAGATTGAATTGAAAAGAAGGTGGTTAGGAAGATCAAATTGGTATCCTAAATGGCAAGAACAAAAAAAAAAGCAATATTGTGCGACGAAATTGTAAGCCGTTAGAAAATTGAATAAAAGATGAAATTTGGGTTCGAGAACACGGAAAACTAATATATTGATTCTAGATGTTTTAATTTATCGAGAATAGCTTCCATTTGATATACCATAATAGTTTTTTCGATTCATAATTTAAATGTAATAAGGGTTTAAAGTGGCAATCATAATTAATAATTGTTTTTAATTGCAAAAATTAGTAACTCGCTTGTTTTTTCAAATAACAAAGATAGGTTGAAAACTGAAAACAAAGAACAAGAAAAAGATAAAAACAATTAAAAGAAAAGTACGAATTAAATATGATGAACGAAAATAATGACAACAACATTAAAAGAAAGAAGAAACTTTAGGCACCAAATTTCTTTCTTTTGTTTTGTGATTTTTCACTTACGAAAACAAAAAACAATCAATGGCCAAACACTTTAAAATTAAAGTCCAAAAAATTGATATATCAAGCTAGACAACCAATTATTAGCAACCATTGTTTTGCTACCAAATGATGGAAAAATATTAGGCACACAACCTTGGATCCCAAGAACCAAAAGGCATAAGAAAGATTGAATTGCAAAAAAGGTGGTTAGGAAGATCAAATTGGTATCCTAAATGGCAAGAACCAAAAAGAAAGCAATATTGTACGACTAAATTGTAAGCCGTCAAAAAATTGAATAAAAGATGAAATTTGGGTTCGAGAACACGGAAAACTAATATATTGTTTCTATATGTTTTAATTTATCGAGAATAGCTTCCATTTGATATACTATAATAGTTTTTTTGATTCATAGTTTAAATGTAATAAGGGTTTAAAGTGGCAATCATAATTAATAATTGTTTTCAATTGCAAAAATTAGTAACTCGCTTGTTTTTTCAAATAACAAAGATAGGTTGAAAACTGAAAACAAAGAACAAGAAAAAGATACAAACAATTAAAAGAAATGTACGAATTAAATATCATGAAAGAAAATAATGACGACAACATTAAAAGAAAGAACAAACTTTAGGGACCAAATTACTTTCTTTTGTTTTGTGATTTTTCACTTACGAAAACAAAAAACAATCAGTGGCCAAACACTTTAAAATTAAAATCTAAAAAATTGATATATTAAGCTAGACAACCAATTATTAGCAACCATGGTTTTGATACCAAATGATGCGAAAATATTAGGCACACAACCTTGGAACCCAAGAACCAAAAGGAATAAGAAAGATTGAATTGCAAAGAAGTTGGTTAGGAAGATCAAATTGCTATCCTAAATGGCAAGAACCCAAAACAAAGCAGTATTGTGCGACGAAATTGTAAGCCGTCATAAAATTCAATAAAAGATGAAATTTGGGTTCGAGAACACGGAAAACTAATATATTGTTTCTATATGTCGTAATTTATAGAGAATAGCTTCCATTTCATATACTATAATAGTTTTTTCGATTCATAGTTTAAATGTAATAAGGGTTTAAAGTGGCAACCATAATTAATAATATTTTTTAATTGCAAAAATTAGTAACTCGCTTGTTTTTTCAAATAACAATGATAGGTTGAAAACTGAAAATAAAGAACAAGAAAAAGATAAAAAAAAATTAAAAGAAAAGTACGAATTAAATATCACGAACGAAAATAATGACAACAACATTAAAAGAAAGAACAAACTTTAGGGACCAAATTTCGTTCTTTTGTTTTGTGATTTTTCACTTACGAAAACAAAAAACAATCAATGGTAAAACACTTTAAAATTAAAATCAGAAAAATTGATATATCAAGCTAGACAACCAATTATTAGCAACCATGGTTTTGATACCAAATGATGCGAAAATATTAGACACACAACCTTGGAACCCAAGAACTAAAAGGAATAATAAAGATTGAATTGAAAAGAAGGTGGTTAGGAAGATCAAATTGGTATCCTAAATGGCAAGAACAAAAAAAAAAAGCAATATTGTGCGACGAAATTGTAAGCCGATAGAAAATTGAATAAAAGATGAAATTTGGGTTCGAGAACACGGAAAACTAATATATTGATTCTAGATGTTTTAATTTATCGAGAATAGCTTCCATTTGATATACCATAATAGTTTTTTCGATTCATAATTTAAATGTAATAAGGGTTTAAAGTGGCAATCATAATTAATAATTGTTTTTAATTGCAAAAATTAGTAACTCGCTTGTTTTTCAAATAACAAAGATAGGTTGAAAACTGAAAACAAAGAACAAGAAAAAGATAAAAACAATTAAAAGAAAAGTACGAATTAAATATGATGAACGAAAATAATGACAACAACATTAAAAGAAAGAAGAAACTTTAGGCACCAAATTTCTTTCTTTTGTTTTGTGATTTTTCACTTACGAAAACAAAAAACAATCAATGGCCAAACACTTTAAAATTAAAATCCAAAAAATTGATATATCAAGCTAGACAACAAATTATTAGCAACCATTGTTTTGCTACCAAATGATGCAAAAATATTAGGCACACAACCTTGGAACCCAAGAACCAAAAGGCATAAGAAAGATTGAATTGCAAAAAAGGTGGTTAGGAAGATCAAATTGGTATCCTAAATGGCAAGAACCAAAAAGAAAGCAATATTGTACGACTAAATTGTAAGCCGTCAGAAAATTGAATAAAAGATGAAATTTGGGTTCGAGAACACGGAAACCTAATATATTGATTCTATATGTTTTAATTTATCGAGAATAGCTTCCATTTGATATACTATAATAGTTTTTTTGATTCATAGTTTAAATGTAATAAGGGTTTAAAGTGACAATCATAATTAATAATTGTTTTTAATTGCAAAAATTAGTAACTCGCTTGTTTTTTCAAATAACAAAGATAGGTTTAATACTGAAAACAAAGAACAAGAAAAAGATACAAACAATTAAAAGAAATGTACGAATTAAATATCATGAAAGAAAATAATGACGACAACATTAAAAGAAAGAACAAACTTTAGGGACCAAATTACTTTCTTTTGTTTTTTGATTTTTCACTTACGATAACAAAAAACAATCAGTGGCCAAACACTTTAAAATTAAAATCCAAAAAATTGATATATTAAGATAGACAACCAATTATTAGCAACCATGGTTTTGATACCAAATGATGCGAAAATATTAGGCACACAACCTTAGAACCCAAGAACCAAAAGGAATAAGAAAGATTGAATTGCAAAGAAGGTGGTTAGGAAGATCAAATTGCTATCCTAAATGGCAAGAACCCAAAACAAAGCAGTATTGTGCGACGAAATTGTAAGCCGTGAGAAAATTCAATAAAAGATGAAATTTGGGTTCGAGAACACGAAAACCTAATATATTGATTCTAGATGTTTTAATTTATCGAGAATAGCTTCCATTTGATATACTATAATAGTTTTTTTGATTCATAGTTTAAATGTAATAAGGGTTTAAAGTGGCAATCATAATTAATAATTGTTTTTAATTGCAAAAATTAGTAACTCGCTTGTTTTTTCAAATAACAAAGATAGGTTTAATACTGAAAACAAAGAACAAGAAAAAGATACAACCAATTAAAAGAAAAGTACGAATTAAATATCATGAACGAAAATAATGACAAAAACATTAAAAGAAAGAAGAAACTTTAGGAACCAAATTTCTTTCTTTTGTTGTGTGATTTATCACTTACGAAAACAAAAAACAATCACTGGCCAAACACTTTAAAATTAAAATCCAAAATATTGATATATCAATCTAGACAACCACTTATTAGCAACCATGGTTTTGATACCAAATGATGCGAAAATATTAGAGACACAACCTTGGAACCCAAGAACCAAAAGGAATAATAAAGATTGAATTGAAAAGAAGGTGGTTAGGAAGATCAAATTGGTATCCTAAATGGCAAGAACAAAAAAAAAGCAATATTGTGCGACGAAATTGTAAGCCGTCAGAAAATTGAATAAAAGATGAAATTTGGGTTCGAGAACACGGAAAACTAATATATTGATTCTAGATGTTTTAATTTATCGAGAATAGCTTCCATTTGATATACCATAATAGTTTTTTCGATTCATAATTTAAATGTAATAAGGGTTTAAAGTGGCAATCATAATTAATAATTGTTTTTAATTGCAAAAATTAGTAACTCGTTTGTTTTTTCAAATAACAAAGATAGGTTGAAAACTGAAAACAAAGAACAAGAAAAAGATAAAAACAATTAAAAGAAAAGTACGAATTAAATATGATGAACGAAAATAATGACAACAACATTAAAAGAAAGAAGAAACTTTAGGCACCAAATTTCTTCCTTTTGTTTTGTGATTTTTCACTTACGAAAACAAAAAACAATCAATGGCCAAATATTTTAAAATTAAAATCCAAAAAATTGATATATCAAGCTAGACAACCAATTATTAGCAACCATGGTTTTGATACCAAATGATGCGAAAATATTAGACACACAACCTTAGAACCCAAGAACCAAATGGAATAATAAAGATGGAATTGCAAAGAAGTTGGTTAGGAAGATCAAATTGGTATCCTAAATGGCAAGAACCCAAAACAAAGAAATATTGTGCGACGAAATTGTAAGCCGTCAAAAAATTCAATAAAAGATGAAATTTGGGTTCGAGAACACGGAAAACTAATATATTGTTTCTATATGTTTTAATTTATCGAGAATAGCTTCCATTTGATATACTATTATAGTTTTTTCGATTCATAGTTTAAATGTAATAAGGGTTTAAAGTGGCAACCATAATTAATAATTGTTTTTAATTGCAAAAATTAGTAACTCGCTTGTTTTTTCAAATAACAAAGATAGGTTGAAAACTGAAAACAAAGAACAAGAAAAAGATAAAAACAATTAAAAGAAAAGTACGAATTAAATATGATGAACGAAAATAATGACAACAACATTAAAAGAAAGAAGAAACTCTAGGCACCAAATTTCTTTCTTTTGTTTTGTGATTTTTCACTTACGAAAACAAAAAACAATCAATGGCCAAATATTTTAAAATTAAAATCCAAAAAATTGATATATCAAGCTAGACAACCAATTATTAGCAACCATGGTTTTGATACCAAATGATGCGAAAATATTAGACACACAACCTTAGAACCCAAGAACCAAATGGAATAATAAAGATGGAATTGCAAAGAAGTTGGTTAGGAAGATCAAATTGGTATCCTAAATGGCAAGAACCCAAAACAAAGAAATATTGTGCGACGAAATTGTAAGCCGTCAAAAAATTCAATAAAAGATGAAATTTGGGTTCGAGAACACGGAAAACTAATATATTGTTTCTATATGTTTTAATTTATCGAGAATAGCTTCCATTTGATATACTATTATAGTTTTTTCGATTCATAGTTTAAATGTAATAAGGGTTTAAAGTGGCAACCATAATTAATAATTGTTTTTAATTGCAAAAATTAGTAACTCGCTTGTTTTTTCAAATAACAAAGATAGGTTGAAAACTGAAAACAAAGAACAAGAAAAAGATACAAAAAATTAAAAGAAAAGTACGAATTAAATATCATGAACGAAAATAATGACAACAACATTAAAAGAAAGAACAAACTTTAGGGACCAAATTACTTTCTTTTGTTTTGTGATTTTTCACTTACGAAAACAAAAAACAATCAGTGGCCAAACACTTTAAAATTAAAATCCAAAAAATTGATATATCAAGCTAGACAACCAATTATTAGCAACCATTGTTTTGATACCAAATGATGCGAAAATATTAGGCACACAACCTTGGAACCCAAGAACCAAAAGGAATAATTAAGATTGAATTGAAAAGAAGGTGGTTAGGAAGATCAAATTGGTATCCTAAATGGCAAGAACCCAAAACAAAGCAATATTGTGCGACGAAATTGTAAGCCGTCAGAAAATTCAATAAAAGATGAAATTTGGGTTCGAGAACACGGAAAACTCATATATTGTTTCTATATGTCTTAATTTATTGAGAATAGCTTCCATTTCATATACTATAATAGTTTTTTCGATTCATAGTTTAAATGTAATAAGGGTTTAAAGTGGCAACCATAATTAATAATATTTTTTAATTGCAAAAATTAGAAACTCGCTTGTTTTTTAAAATAACAAAGATATGTTGAAAACTGAAAACAAAGAACAAGAAAAAGATAAAAACAATTAAAAGAAAAGTACAAATTAAATATCATGAACGAAAATAATGACAACAACATTAAAAGAAAGAAGAAACTTTAGGAACCAAATTTCTTTCTTTTGTTTTGTGATTTTTCACTTACGAAAACAAAAAACAATCAGTGGCCAAACACTTTAAAATTAAAATCCAAAAAAATTGATATATGAAGATAGACAACCAATTATTAGCAACCATGGTTTTGATACCAAATGATGCGAAAATATTAGGCACACAACCTTGGAACCCAAGAACCAAAAGGAATAAGAAAGATTGAATTGCAAAGAAGGTGGTTAGGAAGCTCAAATTGCTATCCTAAATGGCAAAAACCCAAAATAAAGCAGTATTGTGCGACGAAATTGTAAGCCGTTAGAAAATTTAATAAAAGATGAAATTTGGGTTCGAGAACACGGAAAACTCATATATTGTTTCTATATGTCTTAATTTATCGAGAATAGCTTCCATTTCATATACTATAATAGTTTTTTCGATTCATAGTTTAAATGTAATAAGGGTTTAAAGTGGCAACCATATTTAATAATATTTTTTAATTGCAAAAATTAGTAACTAGCTTGTTTTTTCAAATAACAATGATAGGTTGAAAACTGAATATAAAGAACAATAAAAAGATAAAAAAAATTAAAAGAAAAGTACGAATTAAATATCATGAACGAAAATAATGACAACAACATTAAAAGAAAGAACAAACTTTAGGGACCAAATTTCTTTCTTTTGTTTTGTGATTTTTCACTTACGAAAACAAAAAACAATCAATGGCCAAACACTTTAAAATTAAAATCCAAAAAATTGATATATCAAGCTAGACAACCAATTATTAGCAACCATTGTTTTGATACCTAATGATGCGAAAATATTAGACACACAACCTTGGAACCCAAGAACCAAAAGGAATAATAAAGATTGAATTGAAAAGAAGGTGGTTAGGAAGATCAAATTGGTATCCTAAATGGCAAGAACCCAAAACAAAGCAATATTGTGCGACGAAATTGTAAGCCGTCAAAAAATTCAATAAAAGATGAAATTTGGGTTCGGTAACACGGAAAACTAATATATTGTTTCTATATGTTTTAATTTATCGAGAATAGCTTCCATTTGATATACTATTATAGTTTTTTCGATTCATAGTTTAAATGTAATAAGGGTTTAAAGTGGCAACCATAATTAATAATTGTTTTTAATTGCAAAAATTAGTAACTCACTTGTTTTTTCAAATAACAAAGATAGGTTGAAAACTGAAAACAAAGAACAAGAAAAAGATACAAACAATTAAAAGAAAAGTACGAATTAAATATCATGAACGAAAATAATGACAACAACATTAAAAGAAAGAACAAACTTTAGGGACCAAATTACTTTCTTTTGTTTTTTGATTTTTCACTTACGATAACAAAAAACAATCAGTGGCCAAACACTTTAAAATTAAAATCCAAAAAATTGATATATTAAGCTAGACAACCAATTATTAGCAACCGTGGTTTTGATACCAAATGATGCGAAAATATTAGGCACACAACCTTGGAACCCAAGAACCAAAAGGAATAAGAAAGATTGAATTGCAAAGAAGGTGGTTAGGAAGATCAAATTGCTATCCTAAATGGCAAAAACCCAAAACAAAGCAGTATTGTGCGACGAAATTGTAAGCCGTCAGAAAATTCAATAAAAGATGAAATTTGGGTTCGAGAACACGGAAAACTAATATATTGTTTCTATATGTCGTAATTTATCGAGAATAGCTTCCATTTCATATACTATAATAGTTTTTTCGATTCATAGTTTAAATGTAATAAGGGTTTAAAGTGGCAACCATAATTAATAATATTTTTTAATTGCAAAAATTAGTAACTCGATTGTTTTTTCAAATAACAATGATAGGTTGAAAACTTAAAATAAAGAACAAGAAAAAGATAAAAAAAATTAAAAGAAAAGTACGAATTAAATATCATGAACGAAAATAATGACAACAACATTAAAAGAAAGAACAAACTTTAGCTACCAAATTTCTTTCTTTTGTTTTGTGATTTTTCACTTACGAAAACAAAAAACAATCAATGGCCAAACACTTTAAAATTAAAATCCAAAAAATTGATATATCAAGCTAGACAACCAATTATTAGCAACCATTGTTTTGATACCTAATGATGCGAAAATATTAGACACACAACCTTGGAACCCAAGAACCAAAAGGAATAATAAAGATTGAATTGAAAAGAAGGTGGTTAGGAATATCAAATTGGTATCCTAAATGGCAAGAACAAAAAAAAAAAGCAATATTGTGCGACGAAATTGTAAGCCATCAGAAAATTGAATAAAAGATGAAATTTGGGTTCGAGAACACGGAAAACTAATATATTGATTCTAGATGTTTTAATTTATCGAGAATAGCTTCCATTTGATATACCATAATAGTTTTTTCGATTCATAATTTAAATGTAATAAGGGTTTAAAGTGGCAATCATAATTAATAATTGTTTTTAATTGCAAAAATTAGTAACTCGTTTGTTTTTTCAAATAACAAAGATAGGTTGAAAACTGAAAACAAAGAACAAGAAAAATATAAAAACAATTAAAACAAAAGTACGAATTAAATATCATGAATGAAAATAATGACGACAACATTAAAGGAAAGAAGAAACTTTAGGAAACAAATTTCTTTTTTGATTTGTGATTTGTCACTTACGAAAAATAAAAATAGTGAAAGGCCAAAACCTTTAAAATTAAAATTCAAAAAATTGATATATCAAGCTAGATAACAAATTATTAGCAACCATGGTTTTGATACCAAATGATGCGAAAATATTAGGGACACAACCTTCGAACCCAAGAACCAAAAGGAATAAGAAAGATTGAATTGGAAAGAAGGTGGTTAGGAAGATCAAATTGGTATCCTGAATGGCAAGAACCAACAACAAAGCAATATTGTGCGACTAAATTGTAAGCGGTCAGAAAATTGAATAAAAGATGAAATTTGGGTTCGAGCACACGGAAAACTAATATATTGATTCTATATGTTTTAATTTATCGAGAATAGCTTCCATTTGATATACTATAATAGTTTTTTCGATTCATAGTTTAAATGTAATAAGGGTTTAAAGTGGCAACCATAATTAATAATATTTTTTAATTGCAAAAATTAGAAACTCGCTTGTTTTTTCAAATAACAAAGATAGGTTGAAAACTGAAAACAAAGAACAAGAAAAAAATACAAATAATTAAAAGAAAAGTACGAATTAAATATCATGAACGAAAATAATGACAACAACATTAAAAGAAAGAACAAACTTTAGGGACCAAATTTCTTTCTTTTGTTTTGTGATTTTTCACTTACGAAAACAAAAAACAATCAATGGCCAAATACTTTAAAATTAAAATCCAAAAAATTGATATATCAAGCTAGACAACAAATAATTAGCAACCATGGTTTTGATACCAAATGATGCGAAAATACTAGACACACAACCTTGGAACCCAAGAACCAAAAGGAATAATAAAGAATGAATTGCAAAGAAGGTGGTTAGGAAGATCAAATTGGTATCCTAAATGGCAAGAACAAAAAACAAAGCAATATTGTGCGACAAAATTGTAAGCCGTCAGAAAATTGAATAAAATATGAAATTTGGGTTCAAGAACACGGAAAACTAATATATTGATTCTAGATGTTTTAATTTATCGAGAATGACTTCCATTTGATATACCATAATAGTTTTTTAGATTCATAATTTAAATGTAATAAGGGTTTAAAGTGGCAATCATAATTAATAATTGTTTTTAATTGTAAAAATTAGTAACTTGCTTGTTTTTTCAAATAACAAAGATAGGTTGAAAATAGAAAACAAAGAACAAGAAAAAGATAAAAACAATTAAAAGAAAAGTACGAATTAAATATGATGAACGAAAATAATGACAACAACATTAAAAGAAAGAAGAAACTTTAGGCACCAAATTTCTTTCTTTTGTTTTGTGATTTTTCACTTACGAAAACAAAAAAACAATCAATGGCCAAACACTTTAAAATTAAAATCCAAAATATTGATATATCAAGCTAGACAACCAATTATTAGCAACCATTGTTTTGCTACCAAATGATGCGAAAATATTAGGCAAACAACCTTGGAACCCAAGAACCAAAAGGCATAAGAAAGATTGAATTGCAAAAAAGGTGGTTAGGAAGATCAAATTGGTATCCTAAATGGCAAGAACCAAAAACAAAGCAATATTGTACGACTAAATTGTAAGCCGTCAGAAAATTGAATAAAAGATGAAATTTGGGTTCGAGAACACGGAAACCTAATATATTGATTCTAGATGTTTTAATTTATCAAGAATAGCTTCCATTTGATATTCTATAATAGTATTTTTGATTCATAGTTTAAATGTAATAAGGGTTTAAAGTGGCAATCATAATTCATAATTGTTTTTAATTGCAAAAATTAGTAACTCGCTTGTTTTTTCAAATAACAAAGATCGGTTTAATACTGAAAACAAAGAACAAGAAAAAGATACAAACAATTAAAAGAAATGTACGAATTAAATATCATGAATGAAAATTATGACGAACATTAAAAGAAAGAAGACACTTTAGGGAACAAATTTCTTTTTTGATTTGTGATTTGTCACTTACGAAAACAAAAAATAGTGAAAGGCCAAAAACTTTAAAATTCAAATTCAAAAAATTGATATATCAAGCTAGATAACCAATTATTAGCAACCATGGTTTTGATACCAAATGATGCGAAAATATTAGGCACACAACCTTGGAACACAAGAACCAAAAGGAATAAGAAAGATTGAATTGCAAAGAAGGTGGTTAGGAAGATCAAATTGGTATCCTAAATGCCAAGTACCAACAACAAAGCAATATTGTGTGACGAAATTGTAAGCCGTCAGAAAATTGAATAAAAGATGAAATTTGGGTTCAAGAACACGGAAAACTAATATATTGATTCTATATGTTTTAATTTATCGAGAATAGCTTCCATTTGATATTCTATAATAGTTTTTTTAATTCATAGTTTAAATGTAATAAGGGTTTAAAGTGGCAATCATAATTCATAATTGTTTTTAATTGCAAAAATTAGTAACTCGCTTGTTTTTTCAAATAACAAAGATAGGTTTAATACTGAAAACAAAGAACAAGAAAAAGATACAAACAATTAAAAGAAAAGTACGAATTAAATAGCATGAACGAAAATAATGACAACAACATTAAAAGAAAGAACAAACTTTAGGGACCAAATTTCTTTCTTTTGTTTTGTGATTTTTCACTTACGAAAACAAAAAACAATCAATGGCCAAACACTTTAAAATTAAAATTCAAAAAATTGATATATCAAGCTAGATAACCAATTATTAGCAACCATGGTTTTGATACCAAATGATGCGAAAATATTAGACACACAACCTTAGAACCCAAGAACCAAATGGAATAATAAAGATGGAATTGCAAAGAAGTTGGTTAGGAAGATCAAATTGGTATCCTAAATGGCAAGAACCCAAAACAAAGCAATATTGTGCGACGAAATTGTAAGCCGTCAAAAAATTCAATAAAAGATGAAATTTGGGTTCGAGAACACGGAAAACTAATATATTGTTTCTATATGTTTTAATTTATCGAGAATAGCTTCCATTTGATATACTATTATAGTTTTTTCGATTCATAGTTTAAATGTAATAAGGGTTTAAAGTGGCAACCATAATTAATAATTGTTTTTAATTGCAAAAATTAGTAACTCGCTTGTTTTTTCAAATAACAAAGATAGGTTGAAAACTGAAAACAAAGAACAAGAAAAAGATACAAACAATTAAAAGAAAAGTACGAATTAAATATCATGAACGAAAATAATGACAACAACATTAAAAGAAAGAACAAACTTTAGGGACCAAATTACTTTCTTTTGTTTTTTAATTTTTCACTTACGATAACAAAAAATAATCAGTGGCTAAACACTTTAAAATTAAAATCCAAAAAATTGATATATTAAGCTAGACAACCAATTATTAGCAACCATGGTTTTGATACCAAATGATGCGAAAATATTAGGCACACAACCTTGGAACCCAAGAACCAAAAGGAATAAGAAAGATTGAATTGCAAAGAAGGTGGTTAGGAAGATCAAATTGGTATCCTAAATGGCATGAACCCAAAACAAAGCAGTATTGTGCGACGAAATTGTAAGCCGTCAGAAAATTCAATAAAAGATGAAATTTGGGTTCGAGAACACGGAAAACTAATATATTGTTTCTATATGTCGTAATTTATCGAGAATAGCTTCCATTTCATATACTATAATAGTTTTTTCGATTCATAGTTTAAATGTAATAAGGGTTTAAAGTGGCAACCATAATTAATAATATTTTTTACTTGCAAAAATTAGTAACTCGCTTGTTTTTTCAAATAACAAAGATAGGTTTAATACTGAAAACAAAGAACAAGAAAAAGATACAAACAATTAAAAGAAAAGTACGAATTAAATATCATGAACGAAAATAATGAAAACAACATTAAAAGAAAGAACAAACTTTAGGGACCAAATTTCTTTCTTTTGTTTTGTGATTTTTCACTTACGAAAACAAAAAACAATCAATGGCCAAACACTTTAAAATTAAAATTCAAAAAATTGATATATCAAGCTAGATAACCAATTATTAGCAACCATGGTTTTGATACCAAATGATGCAAAAATATTAGACACACAACCTTAGAACCCAAGAACCAAATGGAATAATAAAGATGGAATTGCAAAGAAGTTGGTTAGGAAGATCAAATTGGTATCCTAAATGGCAAGAACCCAAAACAAAGCAATATTGTGCGACGAAATTGTAAGCCGTCAAAAAATTCAATAAAAGATGAAATTTGGGTTCGAGAACACGGAAAACTAATATATTGTTTCTATATGTTTTAATTTATCGAGAATAGCTTCCATTTGATATACTATTATAGTTTTTTCGATTCATAGTTTAAATGTAATAAGGGTTTAAAGTGGCAACCATAATTAATAATTGTTTTTAATTGCAAAAATTAGTAACTCGCTTGTTTTTTCAAATAACAAAGATAGGTTGAAAACTGAAAACAAAGAACAAGAAAAAGATACAAACAATTAAAAGAAAAGTACGAATTAAATATCATGAACGAAAATAATGACAACAACATTAAAAGAAAGAACAAACTTTAGGGACCAAATTACTTTCTTTTGTTTTTTAATTTTTCACTTACGATAACAAAAAATAATCAGTGGCTAAACACTTTAAAATTAAAATCCAAAAAATTGATATATTAAGCTAGATAACCAATTATTAGCAACCATGGTTTTGATACCAAATGATGCGAAAATATTAGACACACAACCTTAGAACCCAAGAACCAAATGGAATAATAAAGATGGAATTGCAAAGAAGTTGGTTAGGAAGATCAAATTGGTATCCTAAATGGCAAGAACCCAAAACAAAGCAATATTGTGCGACGAAATTGTAAGCCGTCAAAAAATTCAATAAAAGATGAAATTTGGGTTCGAGAACACGGAAAACTAATATATTGTTTCTATATGTTTTAATTTATCGAGAATAGCTTCCATTTGATATACTATTATAGTTTTTTCGATTCATAGTTTAAATGTAATAAGGGTTTAAAGTGGCAACCATAATTAATAATTGTTTTTAATTGCAAAAATTAGTAACTCGCTTGTTTTTTCAAATAACAAAGATAGGTTGAAAACTGAAAACAAAGAACAAGAAAAAGATACAAACAATTAAAAGAAAAGTACGAATTAAATATCATGAACGAAAATAATGACAACAACATTAAAAGAAAGAACAAACTTTAGGGACCAAATTACTTTCTTTTGTTTTTTAATTTTTCACTTACGATAACAAAAAATAATCAGTGGCTAAACACTTTAAAATTAAAATCCAAAAAATTGATATATTAAGCTAGACAACCAATTATTAGCAACCATGGTTTTGATACCAAATGATGCGAAAATATTAGGCACACAACCTTGGAACCCAAGAACCAAAAGGAATAAGAAAGATTGAATTGCAAAGAAGGTGGTTAGGAAGATCAAATTGGTATCCTAAATGGCATGAACCCAAAACAAAGCAGTATTGTGCGACGAAATTGTAAGCCGTCAGAAAATTCAATAAAAGATGAAATTTGGGTTCGAGAACACGGAAAACTAATATATTGTTTCTATATGTCGTAATTTATCGAGAATAGCTTCCATTTCATATACTATAATAGTTTTTTCGATTCATAGTTTAAATGTAATAAGGGTTTAAAGTGGCAACCATAATTAATAATATTTTTTACTTGCAAAAATTAGTAACTCGCTTGTTTTTTCAAATAACAAAGATAGGTTTAATACTGAAAACAAAGAACAAGAAAAAGATACAAACAATTAAAAGAAAAGTACGAATTAAATATCATGAACGAAAATAATGAAAACAACATTAAAAGAAAGAACAAACTTTAGGGACCAAATTTCTTTCTTTTGTTTTGTGATTTTTCACTTACGAAAACAAAAAACAATCAATGGCCAAACACTTTAAAATTAAAATTCAAAAAATTGATATATCAAGCTAGATAACCAATTATTAGCAACCATGGTTTTGATACCAAATGATGCGAAAATATTAGACACACAACCTTAGAACCCAAGAACCAAATGGAATAATAAAGATGGAATTGCAAAGAAGTTGGTTAGGAAGATCAAATTGGTATCCTAAATGGCAAGAACCCAAAACAAAGCAATATTGTGCGACGAAATTGTAAGCCGTCAAAAAATTCAATAAAAGATGAAATTTGGGTTCGAGAACACGGAAAACTAATATATTGTTTCTATATGTTTTAATTTATCGAGAATAGCTTCCATTTGATATACTATTATAGTTTTTTCGATTCATAGTTTAAATGTAATAAGGGTTTAAAGTGGCAACCATAATTAATAATTGTTTTTAATTGCAAAAATTAGTAACTCGCTTGTTTTTTCAAATAACAAAGATAGGTTGAAAACTGAAAACAAAGAACAAGAAAAAGATACAAACAATTAAAAGAAAAGTACGAATTAAATATCATGAACGAAAATAATGACAACAACATTAAAAGAAAGAACAAACTTTAGGGACCAAATTACTTTCTTTTGTTTTTTAATTTTTCACTTACGATAACAAAAAATAATCAGTGGCTAAACACTTTAAAATTAAAATCCAAAAAATTGATATATTAAGCTAGACAACCAATTATTAGCAACCATGGTTTTGATACCAAATGATGCGAAAATATTAGGCACACAACCTTGGAACCCAAGAACCAAAAGGAATAAGAAAGATTGAATTGCAAAGAAGGTGGTTAGGAAGATCAAATTGCTATCCTAAATGGCAAGAACCCAAAACAAAGCAGTATTGTGCGACGAAATTGTAAGCCGTCAGAAAATTCAATAAAAGATGAAATTTGGGTTCGAGAACACGGAAAACTAATATATTGTTTCTATATGTCGTAATTTATCGAGAATAGCTTCCATTTCATATACTATAATAGTTTTTTCGATTCATAGTTTAAATGTAATAAGGGTTTAAAGTGGCAACCATAATTAATAATATTTTTTAATTGCAAAAATTAGTAACTCGATTGTTTTTTCAAATAACAATGATAGGTTGAAAACTGAAAATAAAGAACAAGAAAAAGATAAAAAAAATTAAAAGAAAAGTACGAATTAAATATCATGAACGAAAATAATGACAACAACATTAAAAGAAAGAACAAACTTTAGGGACCAAATTTCTTTCTTTTGTTTTGTGATTTTTCACTTACGAAAAGAAAAAACAATCAATGGCCAAACACTTTAAAATTAAAATCCAAAAAATTGATATATCAAGCTAGACAACCAATTATTAGCAACCATTGTTTTGATACCTAATGATGCGAAAATATTAGACACACAACCTTGGAACCCAAGAACCAAAAGGAATAATAAAGATTGAATTGAAAAGAAGGTGGTTAGGAAGATCAAATTGGTATCCTAAATGGCAAGAACAAAAAAAAAAGCAATATTGTGCGACGAAATTGTAAGCCATCAGAAAATTGAATAAAAGATGAAATTTGGGTTCGAGAACACGGAAAACTAATATATTGATTCTAGATGTTTTAATTTATCGAGAATGACTTCCATTTGATATACCATAATAGTTTTTTAGATTCATAATTTAAATGTAATAAGGGTTTAAAGTGGCAATCATAATTAATAATTGTTTTTAATTGTAAAAATTAGTAACTTGCTTGTTTTTTCAAATAACAAAGATAGGTTGAAAATGGAAAACAAAGAACAAGAAAAAGATAAAAACAATTAAAAGAAAAGTACGAATTAAATATGATGAACGAAAATAATGACAACAACATTAAAAGAAAGAAGAAACTTTAGGCACCAAATTTCTTTCTTTTGTTTTGTGATTTTTCACTTACGAAAACAAAAAAACAATCAATGGCCAAACACTTTAAAATTAAAATCCAAAAAATTGATATAACAAGCTAGACAACCAATTATTAGCAACCATTGTTTTGCTACCAAATGATGCGAAAATATTAGGCAAACAACCTTGGAACCCAAGAACCAAAAGGCATAAGAAAGATTGAAGTGCAAAAAAGGTGGTTAGGAAGATCAAATTGGTATCCTAAATGGCAAGAACCAAAAACAAAGCAATATTGTACGACTAAATTGTAAGCCGTCAGAAAATTGAATAAAAGATGAAATTTGGGTTCGAGAACACGGAAACCTAATATATTGATTCTAGATGTTTTAATTTATCAAGAATAGCTTCCATTTGATATTCTATAATAGTATTTTTGATTCATAGTTTAAATGTAATAAGGGTTTAAAGTGGCAATCATAATTCATAATTGTTTTTAATTGCAAAAATTAGTAACTCGCTTGTTTTTTCAAATAACAAAGATCGGTTTAATACTGAAAACAAAGAACAAGAAAAAGATACAAACAATTAAAAGAAATGTACGAATTAAATATCATGAATGAAAATAATGACGAACATTAAAAGAAAGAAGACACTTTAGGGAACAAATTTCTTTTTTGATTTGTGATTTGTCACTTACGAAAACAAAAAATAGTGAAAGGCCAAAAACTTTAAAATTCAAATTCAAAAAATTGATATATCAAGCTAGATAACCAATTATTAGCAACCATGGTTTTGATACCAAATGATGCGAAAATATTAGGCACACAACCTTGGAACCCAAGAACCAAAAGGAATAAGAAAGATTGAATTGCAAAGAAGGTGGTTAGGAAGATCAAATTAGTATCCTAAATGCCAAGAACCAACAACAAAGCAATATTGTGTGACGAAATTGTAAGCCGTCAGAAAATTGAATAAAAGATGAAATTTGGGTTCAAGAACACGGAAAACTAATATATTGATTCTATATGTTTTAATTTATCGAGAATAGCTTCCATTTGATATACTATTATAGTTTTTTCGATTCATAGTTTAAATGTAATAAGGGTTTAAAGTGGCAACCATAATTAATAATTGTTTTTAATTGCAAAAATTAGTAACTCGCTTGTTTTTTCAAATAACAAAGATAGGTTGAAAACTGAAAACAAAGAACAAGAAAAAGATACAAACAATTAAAAGAAAAGTACGAATTAAATATCATGAACGAAAATAATGACAACAACATTAAAAGAAAGAACAAACTTTAGGGACCAAATTACTTTCTTTTGTTTTTTAATTTTTCACTTACGATAACAAAAAATAATCAGTGGCTAAACACTTTAAAATTAAAATCCAAAAAATTGATATATTAAGCTAGATAACCAATTATTAGCAAACATGGTTTTGATACCAAATGATGCGAAAATATTAGACACACAACCTTAGAACCCAAGAACCAAATGGAATAATAAAGATGGAATTGCAAAGAAGTTGGTTAGGAAGATCAAATTGGTATCCTAAATGGCAAGAACCCAAAACAAAGCAATATTGTGCGACGAAATTGTAAGCCGTCAAAAAATTCCATAAAAGATGAAATTTGGGTTCGAGAACACGGAAAACTAATATATTGTTTCTATATGTTTTAATTTATCGAGAATAGCTTCCATTTGATATACTATTATAGTTTTTTCGATTCATAGTTTAAATGTAATAAGGGTTTAAAGTGGCAACCATAATTAATAATTGTTTTTAATTGCAAAAATTAGTAACTCGCTTGTGTTTTCAAATAACAAAGATAGGTTGAAAACTGAAAACAAAGAACAAGAAAAAGATACAAACAATTAAAAGAAAAGTACGAATTAAATATCATGAACGAAAATAATGACAACAACATTAAAAGAAAGAACAAACTTTAGGGACCAAATTACTTTCTTTTGTTTTTTAATTTTTCACTTACGATAACAAAAAATAATCAGTGGCTAAACACTTTAAAATTAAAATCTAAAAAATTGATATATTAAGCTAGACAACCAATTATTAGCAACCATGGTTTTGATACCAAATGATGCGAAAATATTAGGCACACAACCTTGGAACCCAAGAACCAAAAGGAATAAGAAAGATTGAATTGCAAAGAAGGTGGTTAGGAAGATCAAATTGCTATCCTAAATGGCAAGAACCCAAAACAAAGCAGTATTGTGCGACGAAATTGTAAGCCGTCAGAAAATTCAATAAAAGATGAAATTTGGGTTCGAGAACACGGAAAACTAATATATTGTTTCTATATGTCGTAATTTATCGAGAATAGCTTCCATTTCATATACTATAATAGTTTTTTCGATTCATAGTTTAAATGTAATAAGGGTTTAAAGTGGCAACCATAATTAATAATATTTTTTAATTGCAAAAAATAGTAACTCGCTTGTTTTTTCAAATAACAATGATAGGTTGAAAACTGAAAATAAAGAACAAGAAAAAGATAAAAAAAATTAAAAGAAAAGTACGAATTAAATATCATGAACGAAAATAATGACAACAACATTAAAAGAAAGAACAAACTTTAGGGACCAAATTTCTTTCTTTTGTTTTGTGATTTTTCACTTACGAAAAGAAAAAACAATCAATGGCCAAACACTTTAAAATTAAAATCCAAAAAATTGATATATCAAGCTAGACAACCAATTATTAGCAACCATTGTTTTGATACCTAATGATGCGAAAATATTAGACACACAACCTTGGAACCCAAGAACCAAAAGGAATAATAAAGATTGAATTGAAAAGAAGGTGGTTAGGAAGATCAAATTGGTATCCTAAATGGCAAGAACAAAAAAAAAAGCAATATTGTGCGACGAAATTGTAAGCCGTCAGAAAATTGAATAAAAGATGAAATTTGGGTTCGAGAACACGGAAAACTAATATATTGATTCTGGATGTTTTAATTTATCGAGAATAGCTTCCATTTGATATACCATAATAGTTTTTTCGATTCATAATTTAAATGTAATAAGGGTTTAAAGTGGCAATCATAATTAATAATTGTTTTTAATTGCAAAAATTAGTAACTCGTTTGTTTTTTCAAATAACAAAGATAGGTTGAAAACTGAAAACAAAGAACAAGAAAAAGATAAAAACAATTAAAAGAAAAGTACGAATTAAATATGATGAACGAAAATAATGACAACAACATTAAAAGAAAGAAGAAACTTTAGGGAACAAATTTATTTTTTGATTTGTGATTTGTCATTTACGAAAACAAAAAATAGTGAAAGGTCAAAAACTTTAAAATTAAAATTCCAAAAATTGATATATCAAGCTAGATAACAAATTATTAGCAACCATGGTTTTGATACCAAATGATGCGAATATATTAGGCACACAACCTTGGAACCCAAGAACCAAAAGGAATAAGAAAGATTGAATTGGAAAGAAGGTGGTTAGGAAGATCAAATTGGTATCCTAAATGGCAAGAACCCAAAACAAAGCAATATTGTGCGACGAAATTGTAAGCCGTCAAAAAATTGAATAAAAGATGAAATTTGGGTTTGAGAACACGGAAAACTAATATATTATTTCTATATGTTTTAATTTATCGAGAATAGCTTCCATTTGATATACTATAATAGTTTTTTCGATTCATAGTTTAAATGTAATAAGGGTTTAAAGTGGCAACCATAATTAATAATATTTTTTAATTGCAAAAATTAGTAACTCGTTTGTTTTTTCAAATAATAAAGATAGGTTGAAAACTGAAAACAAAGAACAAGAAAAAGATAAAAACAATTAAAAGAAAAGTACGAATTAAATATCATGAACGAAAATAATGAAACCAACATTAAAAGAAAGAACAAACTTTAGGGACCAAATTTCTTTCTTTTGTTTTGTGATTTTTCACTTACGAAAACAAAAAACAATCAATGGCCAAACACTTTAAAATTAAAATCCAAAAAATTGATATATCAAGCTAGACAACCAATTATTAGCAACCATGGTTTTGATACCAAATGATGCGAAAATATTAGGCACACAACCTTGGAACCCAAGAACCAAAAGGAATAAGAAAGATTGAATTGCAAAGAAGGTGGTTAGGAAGATCAAATTGGTATCCTAAATGGCAAGAACCCAAAACAAAGCAATATTGTGCGACGAAATTGTAAGCCGTCAAAAAATTCAATAAAAGATGAAATTTGGGTTCGAGAACACGGAAACCTAATATATTGATTCTATATGTTTTAATTTATCGAGAATAGCTTCCATTTGATATACTATAATAGTTTTTTCGATTCATAGTTTAAATGTAATAAGGATTTAAAGTGGCAATCATAATTAATAATTGTTTTTAATTGCAAAAATTAGTAACTCGCTTGTTTTTTCAAATAACAAAGATAGGTTGAAAACTGAAAACAAAGAACAAGAAAAAGATACAAACAATTAAAAGAAATGTACGAATTAAATATCATGAACGAAAATAATGACAACAACATTAAAAGAAAGAACAAACTTTAGTGACCAAATTTCTTTCTTTTGTTTTGTGATTTTTCACTTACGAAAACAAAAAACAATCAATGGCCAAACACTTTAAAATCAAAATCCAAAAAATTGATATATCAAGCTAGACAACCAATTATTAGCAACCATGGTTTTGATACCAAATGATGCGAAAATATTAGGCACACAACCTTGGAACCCAAGAACCAAAAGGAATAAGAAAGATTGAATTGCAAAGAAGGTGGTTAGGAAGATCAAATTGCTATCCTAAATGGCAAGAACCCAAAACAAAGCAATATTGTGCGACGAAATTGTAAGCCGTCAAAAAATTCAATAAAAGATGAAATTTGGGTTCGAGAACACGGAAACCTAATATATTGATTCTATTTGTTTTAATTTATCGAGAATAGCTTCCATTTGATATACTATAATAGTTTTTTCGATTCATAGTTTAAATGTAATAAGGATTTAAAGTGGCAATCATAATTAATAATTGTTTTTAATTGAAAAAATTAGTAACTCGATGGTTTTTTCAAATAACAAAGATAGGTTTAATGCTTAAAACAAAGAACAAGAAAAAGATACAAACAATTAAAAGAAATGTATGAATTAAATATCATGAATGAAAATAATGACAACAACATTAAAAGAAAGAACAAACTTTAGGGACCAAATTTCTTTCTTTTGTTTTGTGATTTTGCACTTACGAAAACAAAAAACAATCAATGGCCAAACACTTTAAAATTAAAATCCAAAAAATTGATATATCAAGCTAGACAACCAATTATTAGCAACCATGGTTTTGATACCAAATGATGCGAAAATATTAGGCACACAACCTTGGAACCCAAGAACCAAAAGGAATAAGAAAGATTGAATTGCAAAGAAGGTGGTTAGGAAGATCAAATTGCTATCCTAAATGGCAAGAACCCAAAACAAAGCAATATTGTGCGACGAAATTGTAAGCCGTCAAAAAATTGAATAAAAGATGAAATTTAGGTTTGAGAACACGGAAAACTAATATATTGTTTCTATATGTTTTAATTTATCGAGAATAGGTTCCATTTGATATACTATAATAGTTTTTTCGATTCATAGTTTAAATATAATAAGGGTTTAAAGTGGCAACCATAATTAATAATATTTTTTAATTGCAAAAATTAGTAACTCGCTTGTTTTTTCAAATAACAAAGATAGGTTGAAAACTGAAAACAAAGAACAAGAAAAAGATAAAAACAATTAAAAGAAAAGTACGAATTAAATATCATGAACGAAAATAATGAAACCAACATTAAAAGAAAGAACAAACTTTAGGGACCAAATTTCTTTCTTTTGTTTTGTGATTTTTCACTTACGAAAACAAAAAACAATCAATGGCCAAACACTTTAAAATTAAAATCCAAAAAATTGATATATCAAGCTAGACAACCAATTATTAGCAACCATGGTTTTGATACCAAATGATGCGAAAATATTAGGCACACAACCTTGGAACCCAAGAACCAAAAGGAATAAGAAAGATTGAATTGCAAAGAAGGTGGTTAGGAAGATCAAATTGGTATCCTAAATGGCAAGAACCCAAAACAAAGCAATATTGTGCGACGAAATTGTAAGCCGTCAAAAAATTCAATAAAAGATGAAATTTGGGTTCGAGAACACGGAAACCTAATATATTGATTCTATATGTTTTAATTTATCGAGAATAGCTTCCATTTGATATACTATAATAGTTTTTTCGATTCATAGTTTAAATGTAATAAGGATTTAAAGTGGCAATCATAATTAATAATTGTTTTTAATTGCAAAAATTAGTAACTCGCTTGTTTTTTCAAATAACAAAGATAGGTTGAAAACTGAAAACAAAGAACAAGAAAAAGATACAAACAATTAAAAGAAATGTACGAATTAAATATCATGAACGAAAATAATGACAACAACATTAAAAGAAAGAACAAACTTTAGTGACCAAATTTCTTTCTTTTGTTTTGTGATTTTTCACTTACGAAAACAAAAAAAAATCAATGGCCAAACACTTTAAAATCAAAATCCAAAAAATTGATATATCAAGCTAGACAACCAATTATTAGCAACCATGGTTTTGATACCAAATGATGCGAAAATATTAGGCACACAACCTTGGAACCCAAGAACCAAAAGGAATAAGAAAGATTGAATTGCAAAGAAGGTGGTTAGGAAGACCAAATTGCTATCCTAAATGGCAAGAACCCAAAACAAAGCAATATTGTGCGACGAAATTGTAAGCCGTCAAAAAATTCAATAAAAGATGAAATTTGGGTTCGAGAACACGGAAACCTAATATATTGATTCTATATGTTTTAATTTATCGAGAATAGCTTCCATTTGATATACTATAATAGTTTTTTCGATTCATAGTTTAAATGTAATAAGGATTTAAAGTGGCAATCATAATTAATAATTGTTTTTAATTGAAAAAATTAGTAACTCGATGGTTTTTTCAAATAACAAAGATAGGTTTAATGCTTAAAACAAAGAACAAGAAAAAGATACAAACAATTAAAAGAAATGTACGAATTAAATATCATGAATGAAAATAATGACAACAACATTAAAAGAAAGAACAAACTTTAGGGACCAAATTTCTTTCTTTTGTTTTGTGATTTTTCACGTACGAAAACAAAAAACAATCAATGGCCAGACACTTTAAAATTAAAATCCAAAAAATTGATATATCAAGCTAGACAACCAATTATTAGCAACCATGGTTTTGATACCAAATGATGCGAAAATATTAGGCACACAACCTTGGAACCCAAGAACCAAAAGGAATAAGAAAGATTGAATTGCAAAGAAGGTGGTTAGGAAGATCAAATTGGTATCCTAAATGGCAAGAACCCAAAACAAAGCAATATTGTGCGACGAAATTGTAAGCCGTCAAAAAATTGAATAAAAGATGAAATTTGGGTTTGAGAACACGGAAAACTAATATATTGTTTCTATATGTTTTAATTTATCGAGAATAGCTTCCATTTGATATACTATAATAGTTTTTTCGATTCATAGTTTAAATATAATAAGGGTTTAAAGTGGCAACCATAATTAATAATATTTTTTAATTGCAAAAATTAGTAACTCGCTTGTTTTTTCAAAAAACAAAGATAGGTTGAAAACTGAAAACAAAGAACAAGAAAAAGATAAAAACAATTAAAAGAAAAGTACGAATTAAATATCATGAACGAAAATAATGAAACTAACATTAAAAGAAAGAACAAACTTTAGGGACCAAATTTCTTTCTTTTGTTTTGTGATTTTTCACTTACGAAAACAAAAAACAATCAATGGCCAAACACTTTAAAATTAAAATCCAAAAAATTGATATATCAAGCTAGACAAACAATTATTAGCAACCATGGTTTTGATACCAAATGATGCGAAAATATTAGGCACACAACCTTGGAACCCAAGAACCAAAAGGAATAAGAAAGATTGAATTGCAAAGAAGGTGGTTAGGAAGATCAAATTGCTATCCTAAATGGCAAGAACCCAAAACAAAGCAATATTGTGCGACGAAATTGTAAGCCGTCAAAAAATTCAATAAAAGATGAAATTTGGGTTCGAGAACACGGAAACCTAATATATTGATTCTATATGTTTTAATTTATCGAGAATAGCTTCCATTTGATATACTATAATAGTTTTTTCGATTCATAGTTTAAATGTAATAAGGATTTAAAGTGGAAATCATAATTAATAATTGTTTTTAATTGAAAAAATTAGTAACTCGATGGTTTTTTCAAATACCAAAGATAGGTTGAAAACTGAAAACAAAGAACAAGAAAAAGATAAAAACAATTAAAAGAAAAGTACGAATTAAATATCATGAACGAAAATAATGAAACCAACATTAAAAGAAAGGACCAACTTTAGGGACCAAATTTCTTTCTTTTGTTTTGTGATTTTTCACTTACGAAAACAAAAAACAATGAATGGCCAAACACTTTAAAATTAAAATCCAAAAAATTGATATATCAAGCTAGACAACCAATTATTAGCAACCATGGTTTTGATACCAAATGATGCGAAAATATTAGGCACACAACCTTGGAACCCAAGAACCAAAAGGAATAAGAAAGATTGAATTGAAAAGAAGGTGGTTAGGAAGATCAAATTGGTATCCTAAATGGAAAGAACCCAAAACAAAGCAATATTGTGCGACGAAATTGTAAGCCGTCAAAAAATTCAATAAAAGATGAAATTTGGGTTCGAGAACACGGAAACCTAATATATTGATTCTATATGTTTTAATTTATCGAGAATAGCTTCTATTTGATATACTATAATAGTTTTTTCGATTCATAGTTTAAATGTAATAAGGATTTAAAGTGGCAATCATAATTAATAATTGTTTTTAATTGCAAAAATTAGTAACTCGCTTGTTTTTTCAAATAACAAAGATAGGTTGAAAACTGAAAACAAAGAACAAGAAAAAGATACAAACAATTAAAAGAAATGTACGAATTAAATATCATGAATGAAATTAATGACGACAACTTTAAAAGAAAGAACAAACTTTAGGGAACAAATTTCTTTTTTGTTTTGTGATTTGTCAGTTACGAAAACAAAAAATAGTCAAAGGCCAAAAACTTTAAAATTAAAATTCAAAAAATTGATATATCAAGCTAGATAACCAATTATTAGGAACCATGGTTTTGATACAAAATGATGCGAAAATATTAGGCACACAACCTTGGAACCCAAGAACCAAAAGGAATAAGAAAGATTGAATTGCAAAAAAGGTGGTTAGGAAGATCAAATTGGTATCCTAAATGGAAAGAACCAACAACAAAGCAATATTGTGCGACGAAATTGTAAGCCGTCAAAAAATTCAATAAAAGATGAAATTTGGGTTCGAGAACACGGAAAACTAATATATTTTTTCTATATGTTTTAATTTATCGAGAATAGCTTCCATTTGATATACTATAATAGTTTTTTCGATTCATAGTTTAAATGTAATAAGGGTTTAAAGTGGCAACCATATTAATAATATTTTTTAATTGGAAAAATTAGTAACTCGCTTGTTTATTCAAATAACAAAGATAGGTTGAAAACTGAAAACAAAGAACAAGAAAAAGATAAAAACAATTAAAAGAAAAGTACGAATTAAATATCATGAAAGAAAATAATGACAACAACATTAAAAGAAAGAACAAACTTTAGGGACCAAATTTCTTTCTTTTGTTTTGTGATTTTTCACTTACGAAAACAAAAAACAATCAATGGCCAAACACTTTAAAATTAAAATCCTAAAAATTGATATATCAAGCTAGACAACCAATTATTAGCAACCATGGTTTTGACACCAAATGATGCGAAAATATTAGGCACACAACCTTGGAACCCAAGAACCAAAAGGAATAAGAAAGATTGAATTGCAAAGAAGGTGGTTAGGAAGATCAAATTGGTATCCTAAATGGCAAGAACGAACAACAAAGCAATATTGTGCGACGAAATTGTAAGCCGTCAGAAAATTCAATTAAAGATGAAATTTGGGTTCGAGAACACGGAAAACTAATATATTTTTTCTATATGTTTTAATTTATCGAGAATAGCTTCTATTTGATATACTATAATAGTTTTTTCGATTCATAGTTGAAATGTAATAAAGGTTTAAAGTGGCAACCATATTAATAATATTTTTTAATTGGAAAAATTAGTAACTCGCTTGTTTTTTCAAATAACAAAGATAGGTTGAAAACTGAAAACAAAGAACAAGAAAAAGATAAAAACAATTAAAAGAAAAGTACGAATTAAATATCATGAACGAAAATAATGACAACAACATTAAATGAGAGAACAAACTTTAGGGACCAAATTTCTTTCTTTTGTTTTGTGATTTTTCACTTACGAAAACAAAAAACAATCAATGGCCAAACACTTTAAAATTAAAATCCAAAAAATTGATATATCAAGCTAGACAACCAATTATTAGCAACCATGTTTTTGATACCAAATGATGCGAAATATTAGGCACACAACCTTGGAACCCAAGAACCAAAAGGAAGAAGAAAGATTGAATTGCAAAGAAGGTGGTTAGGAAGATCAAATTGCTATCCTAAATGGCAAGAACCCAAAACAAAGCAATATTGTGCGACGAAATTGTAAGCCGTCAAAAAATTCAATAAAAGATGAAATTTGGGTTCGAGAACACGGAAAACTAATATATTGTTTCTATATGTTTTAATTTATCGAGTATAGCTTCCTTTTGATATACCATAATAGTTTTTTCGATTCATAGTTTAAATATAATAAGGGTTTAAAGTGGCAATCATAATTAATAATTGTTTTTAAATGCAAAAATTAGTAACTCGCTTGTTTTTTCTAATAACAAAGATAGGTTTAATACTGAAAACAAAGAACAAGAAAAAGATACAAACAATTAAAAGAAATGTACGAATTAAATATCATGAACGAAAATAATGAAGACAACATTAAAAGAAAGAACAAACTTTAGGGAACAAATTTCTTTTTTGTTTTGTGATTTTGTCACTTACGAAAACAAAAAATAATCAATTGCAGAAAACTTTAAAATTAAAATTCAAAAAATTGATATATCAAGCTAGATAACCAATTATTAGCAACCATGGTTTTGATACAAATGATGCGAAAATATTAGGCACACAACCTTGGAACCCAAGAACCAAAAGGAATAAGAAAGATTGAATTGGAAAGAAGGTGGTTAGGAAGATCAAATTGCTATCCTAAATGGAAAGAACCAAAAACAAAGCAATATTGTATGACTAAATTGTAAGCCGTCAGGAAATTCAATAAAAGATGAAATTTGGGTTCGAGAACACGGAAAACTAATATATTGATTCTATATGTTTTAATTTATCGAGAATAGCTTCCATTTGATATACTATAATAGTTTTTTTGATTCATAGTTTAAATGTAATAAGGATTTATAGTGGCAATCATAATTAATAATAGTTTTTAATTGCAAAAATTAGTAACACGCTTGTTTTTTCAAATAACAAAGATAGGTTTAATGCTTAAAACAAAGAACATGAAAAAGATACAAACAATTAAAAGAAATGTACGAATTAAATATCATGAATGAAATTAATGCAGACAACTTTAAAAGAAAGAACAAACTTTAGGGAACAAATATCTTTTTTGTTTTGTGATTTGTTAGTTACGAAAACAAAAAATAGTCAAAGGCCAAAAACTTTAAAATTAAAATTCAAAAAATTGATATATCAAGCTAGATAACCAATTATTAGCAACCATGGTTTTGATACAAAATGATGCGAAAATATTGGGCACACAACCTTGGAACCCAAGAACCAAAAGGAATAAGAAAGATTGAATTGCAAAAAAGGTGGTTAGGAAGATCAAATTGGTATCCTAAGTGGAAAGAACCAACAACAAAGCAATATTGTGCGACGAAATTGTAAGCCGTCAAAAAATTCAATAAAAGATGAAATTTGGGTTCGAGAACACGGAAAACTAATATATTTTTTCTATATGTTTTAATTTATCGAGAATAGCTTCCATTTGATATACTATAATAGTTTTTTCGATTCATAGTTTAAATGTAATAAGGGTTTAAAGTGGCAACCATATTAATAATATTTTTTAATTGGAAAAATTAGTAACTCGCTTGTTTTTTCAAATAACAAAGATAGGTTGAAAACTGAAAACAAAGAACAAGAAAAAGATAAAAACAATTAAAAGAAAAGTACGAATTAAATATCATGAACGAAAATAATGAAACCAACATTAAAAGAAAGAACAAACTTTAGGGACCAAATTTCTTTCTTTTGTTTTGTGATTTTTCACTTACGAAAACAAAAAACAATCAATGGCCAAACACTTTAAAATTAAAATCCAAAAAATTGATATATCAAGCTAGACAACCAATTATTAGCAACCATGGTTTTGATACCAAATGATGCGAAAATATTAGGCACACAACCTTGGAACCCAAGAACCAAAAGGAATAAGAAAGATTGAATTGCAAAGAAGGTGGTTATGAAGTTCAAATTGCTATCCTAAATGGCAAGAACCCAAAACAAAGCAATATTGTGCGACGAAATTGTAAGCCGTACAAAAATTCAAAAAAAGATGAAATTTGGTTTCGAGAACACGGAGAACTAATATATTGATTCTATTTTTTTTAATTTATCGAGAATAGCTTCCATTTGATATACTATAATAATTTTTTCGATTCATCGTTTATATGTAATAAGGGTTTAAAGTGGCAACCATAATTACTAATTTTTTTTAATTGCAAAAATTAGTACCTCGCTTGTTTTTTCAAATAACAAAGATAGGTTGAAAACTGAAAACAAAGAACAAGAAAAAGATAAAAAAACAATTAAAAGAAAAGTACGAATTAAATATCATGAAAGAAAATAATGACAACAACATTAAAAGAAAGAACAAACTTTAGGGTCCAAATTTTTTTTTTGTTATTTGTAACTTACGAAAATGAAAAATAGTCAAAGGGAAAAAACTTTAAAATTAAAATTCAAAAAAATTATATACCAACCTAGATAACCAATTATGAGCAACCATGGTTTTGATACCGAAAGATGTGAAAATTTTAGGCCTACAACCTTGGAACCCAAGAACCAAAAGGAATAAGAAAGATTGAATTACAAAGAAGGTGGTTAGGAAGATCAAATTGGTATCCTAAATGGCAAAAACCAAAAACAAAGCAATATTGTGCGACGAAATTGTAAGATGTCAGAAAATTGTACAAAAGATGAAATTTGGGTTCGAGAACACGGAGAACTAATATATTGCTTTTATTTGTTTTTATTAATTGAGAATAGCTTCTATTTGATATATTATAATAATATTTTCGATTCACAGTTTAAATGTAATAAGGGTTTAAAGTGGCAACCATAATTAATAATTTTTTTTAATTGCAAAAATTAGTACCTCGCTAGTTTTTTCAAAGAAGAAAGATAGGTTGAAAAATGAAAACAAAGAACATGAAAAAGATACAAATAATGAAAATAAAAGTACGAATGAAATATCATGAACGATAATAATGACAACAACATTAAAAGAAAGAACAAACCTTAGGGACCAAATTTCTTTCTTTTTTTTGTGATTTGTCATTTACGAAAACAAAAAATAGTCAAAGGCCAAAAACTTTAAAATTAAAATTCAAAAAATTTATATATCAAGCTAGATAACCAATTATTAGCAACCTTGGTTTTGATACCCAATGATGCGAAAAGTTTAGTCCCACAACCTTAGAACCCAAGAACCAAAAGGAATAAGAAAGATTGAATTTAAAAGAAGGTGGTTAGGAAGATCAAATTGGTATCCTAAATGGCAAGAACCCAAAACAAAGCAATATTGTGCGACGAAATTGTAAGCCTTCAGAAAATTCAATAAAAGATGAAATTTGGGTTCGAGAACACGGAGAACTAATATATTGATTCTATTTTTTTTAATTTATCGAGAATAGCTTCCATTTGATATACTATAATAATTTTTTCGATTCATCGTTTATATGTAATAAGGGTTTAAAGTGGCAACCATAATTACTAATTTTTTTTAATTGCAAAAATTAGTACCTCGCTTGTTTTTTCAAATAACAAAGATAGGTTGAAAACTGAAAACAAAGAACAAGAAAAAGATAAAAAAACAATTAAAAGAAAAGTACGAATTAAATATCATGAAAGAAAATAATGACAACAACATTAAAAGAAAGAACAAACTTTAGGGTCCAAATTTTTTTTTGTTATTTGTAACTTACGAAAATGAAAAATAGTCAAAGGGAAAAAACTTTAAAATTAAAATTCAAAAAAATTATATACCAACCTAGATAACCAATTATGAGCAACCATGGTTTTGATACCGAAAGATGTGAAAATTTTAGGCCTACAACCTTGGAACCCAAGAACCAAAAGGAATAAGAAAGATTGAATTACAAAGAAGGTGGTTAGGAAGATCAAATTGGTATCCTAAATGGCAAAAACCAAAAACAAAGCAATATTGTGCGACGAAATTGTAAGATGTCAGAAAATTGTACAAAAGATGAAATTTGGGTTCGAGAACACGGAGAACTAATATATTGCTTTTATTTGTTTTTATTAATTGAGAATAGCTTCTATTTGATATATTATAATAATATTTTCGATTCACAGTTTAAATGTAATAAGGGTTTAAAGTGGCAACCATAATTAATAATTTTTTTTAATTGCAAAAATTAGTACCTCGCTAGTTTTTTCAAAGAAGAAAGATAGGTTGAAAAATGAAAACAAAGAACATGAAAAAGATACAAATAATGAAAATAAAAGTACGAATGAAATATCATGAACGATAATAATGACAACAACATTAAAAGAAAGAACAAACCTTAGGGACCAAATTTCTTTCTTTTTTTTGTGATTTGTCATTTACGAAAACAAAAAATAGTCAAAGGCCAAAAACTTTAAAATTAAAATTCAAAAAATTTATATATCAAGCTAGATAACCAATTATTAGCAACCTTGGTTTTGATACCCAATGATGCGAAAAGTTTAGTCCCACAACCTTAGAACCCAAGAACCAAAAGGAATAAGAAAGATTGAATTTAAAAGAAGGTGGTTAGGAAGATCAAATTGGTATCCTAAATGGCAAGAACCCAAAACAAAGCAATATTGTGCGACGAAATTGTAAGCCTTCAGAAAATTCAATAAAAGATGAAATTTGGGTTCGAGAACACGGAGAACTAATATATTGATTCTATTTTTTTTAATTTATCGAGAATAGCTTCCATTTGATATACTATAATAATTTTTTCGATTCATCGTTTATATGTAATAAGGGTTTAAAGTGGCAACCATAATTACTAATTTTTTTTAATTGCAAAAATTAGTACCTCGCTTGTTTTTTCAAATAACAAAGATAGGTTGAAAACTGAAAACAAAGAACAAGAAAAAGATAAAAAAACAATTAAAAGAAAAGTACGAATTAAATATCATGAAAGAAAATAATGACAACAACATTAAAAGAAAGAACAAACTTTAGGGTCCAAATTTTTTTTTTGTTATTTGTAACTTACGAAAATGAAAAATAGTCAAAGGGAAAAAACTTTAAAATTAAAATTCAAAAAAATTATATACCAACCTAGATAACCAATTATGAGCAACCATGGTTTTGATACCGAAAGATGTGAAAATTTTAGGCCTACAACCTTGGAACCCAAGAACCAAAAGGAATAAGAAAGATTGAATTACAAAGAAGGTGGTTAGGAAGATCAAATTGGTATCCTAAATGGCAAAAACCAAAAACAAAGCAATATTGTGCGACGAAATTGTAAGATGTCAGAAAATTGTACAAAAGATGAAATTTGGGTTCGAGAACACGGAGAACTAATATATTGCTTTTATTTGTTTTTATTAATTGAGAATAGCTTCTATTTGATATATTATAATAATATTTTCGATTCACAGTTTAAATGTAATAAGGGTTTAAAGTGGCAACCATAATTAATAATTTTTTTTAATTGCAAAAATTAGTACCTCGCTAGTTTTTTCAAAGAAGAAAGATAGGTTGAAAAATGAAAACAAAGAACATGAAAAAGATACAAATAATGAAAATAAAAGTACGAATGAAATATCATGAACGATAATAATGACAACAACATTAAAAGAAAGAACAAACCTTAGGGACCAAATTTCTTTCTTTTTTTTGTGATTTGTCATTTACGAAAACAAAAAATAGTCAAAGGCCAAAAACTTTAAAATTAAAATTCAAAAAATTTATATATCAAGCTAGATAACCAATTATTAGCAACCTTGGTTTTGATACCCAATGATGCGAAAATTTTAGTCCCACAACCTTAGAACCCAAGAACCAAAAGGAATAAGAAAGATTGAATTGCAAAGAAGGTGGTTAGGAAGATCAAATTGGTATCCTAAATGGCAAGAACCCAAAACAAAGCAATATTGTGCGACGAAATTGTAAGCCTTCAGAAAATTCAATAAAAGATGAAATTTGGGTTCGAGAACACGGAAAACTAATATATTGATTCTATTTGTTTTAATTTATCGAGAATAGCTTCCATTTGATATATTATAATAATTTTTTCGATTCACAGTTTAAATGTAATAAGGGTTTAAAGTGGCAACCATAATTAATAATTTTTTTTAATTGCAAAAATTAGTACCTCGCTAGTTTTTTCAAAGAAGAAAGATAGGTTGAAAAATGAAAACAAAGAACATGAAAAAGATACAAATAATGAAAAGAAAAGTACGAATGAAATATCATGAATGATAATAATGACAACAACATTAAAAGAAAGAACAAACCTTAGGGACCAAATTTCTTTCTTTTTTTTGGGATTTGTCATTTACGAAAACAAAAAATAGTCAAAGGCCAAAAACTTTAAAATTAAAATTCAAAAAATTTATATATCAAGCTAGATAACCAATTATTAGCAACCTTGGTTTTGATACCCAATGATGCGAAAATTTTAGTCCCACAACCTTAGAACCCAAGAACCAAAAGGAATAAGAAAGATTGAATTGCAAAGAAGGTGGTTAGGAAGATCAAATTGGTATCCTAAATGGCAAGAACCCAAAACAAAGCAATATTGTGCGACGAAATTGTAAGCCTTCAGAAAATTCAATGAAAGATGAAATTTGGGTTCGAGAACACGGAAAACTAATATATTGATTCTATTTGTTTTAATTTATCGAGAATAGCTTCCATTTGATATATTATAATAATTTTTTCGATTCACAGTTTAAATGTAATAAGGGTTTAAAGTGGCAACCATAATTAATAATTTTTTTTAATTGCAAAAATTAGTACCTCGCTAGTTTTTTCAAAGAAGAAAGATAGGTTGAAAAATGAAAACAAAGAACATGAAAAACATACAAATAATGAAAAGAAAAGTACGAATGAAATATCATGAACGATAATAATGACAACAACATTAAAAGAAAGAACAAACCTTAGGGACCAAATTTCTTTATTTTTTTTGTGATTTGTCATTTACGAAAACAAAAAATAGTCAAAGGCCAAAAACTTTAAAATTAAAATTCAAAAAATTTATATATCAAGCTAGATAACCAATTATTAGCAACCATGGTTTAGATACCCAATGATGCGAAAATTTTAGTCCCACAACCTTAGAACCCAAGAACCAAAAGGAATAAGAAAGATTGAATTGCAAAGAAGGTGGTTAGGAAGATCAAATTGGTATCCTAAATGCCAAGAACCCAAAACAAAGCAATATTGTGCGACGAAATTGTAAGCCTTCAGAAAATTAAATAAAAGATGAAATTTGGGTTCTAGAACACGGAAAACTAATATATTGATTCTATTTGTTTTAATTTATCGAGAATAGCTTCCATTTGATATATTATAATAATTTTTTCGATTCACAGTTTAAATGTAATAAGGGTTTAAAGTGGCAACCATAATTAATAATTTTTTTTAATTGCAAAAATTAGTACCTCGCTAGTTTTTTCAAAGTAGAAAGATAGGTTGAAAAATGAAAACAAAGAACATGAAAATGATACAAATAATGAAAAGAAAAGTACGAATGAAATATCATGAACGATAATAATTACAACAACATTAAAAGAAAGAACAAACCTTAGGGACCAAATTTCTTTTTTTTTTTTGTGATTTGTCATTTACGAAAACAAAAAATAGTCAAAGGCCAAAAACTTTAAAATTAAAATTCAAAAAATTTATATATCAAGCTAGATAACCAATTATTAGCAACCTTGGTTTTGATACCCAATGATGCGAAAATTTTAGTCCCACAACCTTAGAACCCAAGAACCAAAAGGAATAAGAAAGATTGAATTGCAAAGAAGGTGGTTAGGAAGATCAAATTGGTATCCTAAATGGCAAGAACCCAAAACAAAGCAATATTGTGCGACGAAATTGTAAGCCTTCAGAAAATTCAATAAAAGATGAAATTTGGGTTCGATAACACGGAAAACTAATATATTGATTCTATTTGTTTTAATTTATCGAGAATAGCTTCCATTTGATATATTATAATAATTTTTTCGATTCACAGTTTAAATGTAATAAGGGTTTAAAGTGGCAACCATAATTAATAATTTTTTTTAATTGCAAAAATTAGTACCTCCCTAGTTTTTTCAAAGAAGAAAGATAGGTTGAAAAATGAAAACAAAGAACATCAAAAAGATACAAATAATGAAAATAAAAGTACGAATGATATATCATGAACGATAATAATGACAACAACATTAAAAGAAAGAACAAACCTTAGGGACCAAATTTCTTTTTTTTTTGGTGATTTGTCATTTACGAAAACAAAAAATAGTCAAAGGCCAAAAACTTTAAAATTAAAATTCAAAAAATTTATATATCAAGCAAGATAACCAATTATTAGCAACCTTGGTTTTGATACCCAATGATGCGAAAATTTTAGTCCCACAACCTTAGAACCCAAGAACCAAAAGGAATAAGAAAGATTGAATTGCAAAGAAGGTGGTTAGGAAGATCAAATTGGTATCCTAAATGGCAAGAACCCAAAACAAAGCAATATTGTGCGACGAAATTGTAAGCCTTCAGAAAATTCAATAAAAGATGAAATTTGGATTCGAGAACACGGAAAACTAATATATTGATTCTATTTGTTTTAATTTATCGAGAATAGCTTCCATTTGATATATTATAATAATTTTTTCGATTCACAATTTAAATGTAATAAGGGTTTAAAGTGGCAACCATAATTAATAATTTTTTTTAATTGCAAAAATTAGTACCTCGCTAGTTTTTTCAAAGAAGAAAGATAGGTTGAAAAATGAAAACAAAGAACATGAAAAAGATACAAATAATGAAAAGAAAAGTACGAATGAAATATCATGAACGATAATAATGACAACAACATTAAAAGAAAGAACAAACCTAAGGGACCAAATTTCTTTCTTTTTTTTGTGATTTGTCATTTACGAAAACAAAAAATAGTCAAAGGCCAAAAACTTTAAAATTAAAATTCAAAAAATTTATATATCAAGCTAGATAACCAATTATTAGCAACCTTGGTTTTGATACCCAATGATGCGAAAATTTTAATCCCACAACCTTAGAACCCAAGAACCAAAAGGAATAAGAAAGATTGAATTGCAAAGAAGGTGGTTAGGAAGATCAAATTGGTATCCTAAATGGCAAGAACCCAAAACAAAGCAATATTGTGCGACGAAATTGTAAGCCTTCAGAAAATTCAATGAAAGATGAAATTTGGGTTCGAGAACACGGAAAACTAATATATTGATTCTATTTGTTTTAATTTATCGAGAATAGCTTCCATTTGATATATTATAATAATTTTTTCGATTCACAGTTTAAATGTAATAAGGGTTTAAAGTGGCAACCATAATTAATAATTTTTTTTAATTGCAAAAATTAGTACCTCGCTAGTTTTTTCAAAGAAGAAAGATAGGTTGAAAAATGAAAACAAAGAACATGAAAAACATACAAATAATGAAAAGAAAAGTACGAATGAAATATCATGAACGATAATAATGACAACAACATTAAAAGAAAGAACAAACCTTAGGGACCAAATTTCTTTATTTTTTTTGTGATTTGTCATTTACGAAAACAAAAAATAGTCAAAGGCCAAAAACTTTAAAATTAAAATTCAAAAAATTTATATATCAAGCTAGATAACCAATTATTAGCAACCATGGTTTAGATACCCAATGATGCGAAAATTTTAGTCCCACAACCTTAGAACCCAAGAACCAAAAGGAATAAGAAAGATTGAATTGCAAAGAAGGTGGTTAGGAAGATCAAATTGGTATCCTAAATGCCAAGAACCCAAAACAAAGCAATATTGTGCGACGAAATTGTAAGCCTTCAGAAAATTAAATAAAAGATGAAATTTGGGTTCTAGAACACGGAAAACTAATATATTGATTCTATTTGTTTTAATTTATCGAGAATAGCTTCCATTTGATATATTATAATAATTTTTTCGATTCACAGTTTAAATGTAATAAGGGTTTAAAGTGGCAACCATAATTAATAATTTTTTTTAATTGCAAAAATTAGTACCTCGCTAGTTTTTTCAAAGAAGAAAGATAAGTTGAAAAATGAAAACAAAGAACATGAAAAACATACAAATAATGAAAAGAAAAGTACGAATGAAATATCATGAACGATAATAATGACAACAACATTAAAAGAAAGAACAAACCTTAGGGACCAAATTTCTTTATTTTTTTTGTGATTTGTCATTTACGAAAACAAAAAATAGTCAAAGGCCAAAAACTTTAAAATTAAAATTCAAAAAATTTATATATCAAGCTAGATAACCAATTATTAGCAACCTTGGTTTTGATACCCAATGATGCGAAAATTTTAGTCCCACAACCTTAGAACCCAAGAACCAAAAGGAATAAGAAAGATTGAATTGCAAAGAAGGTGGTTAGGAAGATCAAATTGGTATTCTAAATGGCAAGAACCCAAAACAAAGCAATATTGTGCGACGAAATTGTAAGCCTTCAGAAAATTCAATAAAAGATGAAATTTGGGTTCGAGAACACGGAAAACTAATATATTGATTCTATTTGTTTTAATTTATCGAGAATAGCTTCCATTTGATATATTATAATAATTTTTTCGATTCACAGTTTAAATGTAATAAGGGTTTAAAGTGGCAACCATAATTAATAATTTTTTTAATTGCAAAAATTAGTACCTCCCTAGTTTTTTCAAAGAAGAAAGATAGGTTGAAAAATGAAAACAAAGAACATCAAAAAGATACAAATAATGAAAATAAAAGTACGAATGATATATCATGAACGATAATAATGACAACAACATTAAAAGAAAGAACAAACCTTAGGGACCAAATTTCTTTTTTTTTTGGTGATTTGTCATTTACGAAAACAAAAAATAGTCAAAGGCCAAAAACTTTAAAATTAAAATTCAAAAAATTTATATATCAAGCAAGATAACCAATTATTAGCAACCTTGGTTTTGATACCCAATGATGCGAAAATTTTAGTCCCACAACCTTAGAACCCAAGAACCAAAAGGAATAAGAAAGATTGAATTGCAAAGAAGGTGGTTAGGAAGATCAAATTGGTATCCTAAATGGCAAGAACCCAAAACAAAGCAATATTGTGCGACGAAATTGTAAGCCTTCAGAAAATTCAATGAAAGATGAAATTTGGGTTCGAGAACACGGAAAACTAATATATTGATTCTATTTGTTTTAATTTATCGAGAATAGCTTCCATTTGATATATTATAATAATTTTTTCGATTCACAGTTTAAATGTAATAAGGGTTTAAAGTGGCAACCATAATTAATAATTTTTTTTAATTGCAAAAATTAGTACCTCGCTAGTTTTTTCAAAGAAGAAAGATAGGTTGAAAAATGAAAACAAAGAACATGAAAAACATACAAATAATGAAAAGAAAAGTACGAATGAAATATCATGAACGATAATAATGACAACAACATTAAAAGAAAGAACAAACCTTAGGGACCAAATTTCTTTATTTTTTTTGTGATTTGTCATTTACGAAAACAAAAAATAGTCAAAGGCCAAAAACTTTAAAATTAAAATTCAAAAAATTTATATATCAAGCTAGATAACCAATTATTAGCAACCATGGTTTAGATACCCAATGATGCGAAAATTTTAGTCCCACAACCTTAGAACCCAAGAACCAAAAGGAATAAGAAAGATTGAATTGCAAAGAAGGTGGTTAGGAAGATCAAATTGGTATCCTAAATGCCAAGAACCCAAAACAAAGCAATATTGTGCGACGAAATTGTAAGCCTTCAGAAAATTAAATAAAAGATGAAATTTGGGTTCTAGAACACGGAAAACTAATATATTGATTCTATTTGTTTTAATTTATCGAGAATAGCTTCCATTTGATATATTATAATAATTTTTTCGATTCACAGTTTAAATGTAATAAGGGTTTAAAGTGGCAACCATAATTAATAATTTTTTTTAATTGCAAAAATTAGTACCTCGCTAGTTTTTTCAAAGAAGAAAGATAGGTTGAAAAATGAAAACAAAGAACATGAAAAACATACAAATAATGAAAAGAAAAGTACGAATGAAATATCATGAACGATAATAATGACAACAACATTAAAAGAAAGAACAAACCTTAGGGACCAAATTTCTTTATTTTTTTTGTGATTTGTCATTTACGAAAACAAAAAATAGTCAAAGGCCAAAAACTTTAAAATTAAAATTCAAAAAATTTATATATCAAGCTAGATAACCAATTATTAGCAACCATGGTTTAGATACCCAATGATGCGAAAATTTTAGTCCCACAACCTTAGAACCCAAGAACCAAAAGGAATAAGAAAGATTGAATTGCAAAGAAGGTGGTTAGGAAGATCAAATTGGTATCCTAAATGCCAAGAACCCAAAACAAAGCAATATTGTGCGACGAAATTGTAAGCCTTCAGAAAATTAAATAAAAGATGAAATTTGGGTTCTAGAACACGGAAAACTAATATATTGATTCTATTTGTTTTAATTTATCGAGAATAGCTTCCATTTGATATATTATAATAATTTTTTCGATTCACAGTTTAAATGTAATAAGGGTTTAAAGTGGCAACCATAATTAATAATTTTTTTTAATTGCAAAAATTAGTACCTCGCTAGTTTTTTCAAAGTAGAAAGATAGGTTGAAAAATGAAAACAAAGAACATGAAAATGATACAAATAATGAAAAGAAAAGTACGAATGAAATATCATGAACGATAATAATGACAACAACATTAAAAGAAAGAACAAACCTTAGGGACCAAATTTCTTTCTTTTTTTTGTGATTTGTCATTTACGAAAACAAAAAATAGTCAAAGGCCAAAAACTTTAAAATTAAAATTCAAAAAATTTATATATCAAGCTAGATAACCAATTATTAGCAACCTTGGTTTTGATACCCAATGATGCGAAAATTTTAGTCCCACAACCTTAGAACCCAAGAACCAAAAGGAATAAGAAAGATTGAATTGCAAAGAAGGTGGTTAGGAAGATCAAATTGGTATTCTAAATGGCAAGAACCCAAAACAAAGCAATATTGTGCGACGAAATTGTAAGCCTTCAGAAAATTCAATAAAAGATGAAATTTGGGTTCGAGAACACGGAAAACTAATAAATTGATTCTATTTGTTTTAATTTATCGAGAATAGCTTCCATTTGATATATTATAATAATTTTTTCGATTCACAGTTTAAATGTAATAAGGGTTTAAAGTGGCAACCATAATTAATAATTTTTTTTAATTGCAAAAATTAGTACCTCCCTAGTTTTTTCAAAGAAGAAAGATAGGTTGAAAAATGAAAACAAAGAACATCAAAAAGATACAAATAATGAAAATAAAAGTACGAATGATATATCATGAACGATAATAATGACAACAACATTAAAAGAAAGAACAAACCTTAGGGACCAAATTTCTTTTTTTTTTGGTGATTTGTCATTTACGAAAACAAAAAATAGTCAAAGGCCAAAAACTTTAAAATTAAAATTCAAAAAATTTATATATCAAGCTAGATAACCAATTATTAGCAACCTTGGTTTTGATACCCAATGATGCGAAAATTTTAATCCCACAACCTTAGAACCCAAGAACCAAAAGGAATAAGAAAGATTGAATTGCAAAGAAGGTGGTTAGGAAGATCAAATTGGTATCCTAAATGGCAAGAACCCAAAACAAAGCAATATTGTGCGATGAAATTGTAAGCCTTCAGAAAATTCAATAAAAGATGAAATTTGGGTTCGAGAACACGGAAAACTAATATATTGATTCTATTTGTTTTAATTTATCGAGAATAGCTTCCATTTGATATATTATAATAATTTTTTCGATTCACAGTTTAAATGTAATAAGGGTTTAAAGTGGCAACCATAATTAATAATTTTTTTAATTGCAAAAATTAGTACCTCGCTAGTTTTTTCAAAGAAGAAAGATAGGTTGAAAAATGAAAACAAAGAACATCAAAAAGATACAAATAATGAAAATAAAAGTACGAATGATATATCATGAACGATAATAATGACAACAACATTAAAAGAAAGAACAAACCTTAGGGACCAAATTTCTTTCTTTTTTTTGTGATTTGTCATTTACGAAAACAAAAAATAGTCAAAGGCCAAAAACTTTAAAATTAAAATTCAAAAAATTTATATATCAAGCAAGATAACCAATTATTAGCAACCTTGGTTTTGATACCCAATGATGCGAAAATTTTAGTCCCACAACCTTAGAACCCAAGAACCAAAAGGAATAAGAAAGATTGAATTGCAAAGAAGGTGGTTAGGAAGATCAAATTGGTATCCTAAATGGCAAGAACCCAAAACAAAGCAATATTGTGCGACGAAATTGTAAGCCTTCAGAAAATTCAATGAAAGATGAAATTTGGGTTCGAGAACACGGAAAACTAATATATTGATTCTATTTGTTTTAATTTATCGAGAATAGCTTCCATTTGATATATTATAATAATTTTTTCGATTCACAGTTTAAATGTAATAAGGGTTTAAAGTGGCAACCATAATTAATAATTTTTTTTAATTGCAAAAATTAGTACCTCGCTAGTTTTTTCAAAGAAGAAAGATAGGTTGAAAAATGAAAACAAAGAACATGAAAAACATACAAATAATGAAAATAAAAGTACGAATGAAATATCATGAACGATAATAATGACAACAACATTAAAAGAAAGAACAAACCTTAGGGACCAAATTTATTTATTTTTTTTGTGATTTGTCATTTACGAAAACAAAAAATAGTCAAAGGCCAAAAACTTTAAAATTAAAATTCAAAAAATTTATATATCAAGCTAGATAACCAATTATTAGCAACCATGGTTTAGATACCCAATGATGCGAAAATTTTAGTCCCACAACCTTAGAACCCAAGAACCAAAAGGAATAAGAAAGATTGAATTGCAAAGAAGGTGGTTAGGAAGATCAAATTGGTATCCTAAATGCCAAGAACCCAAAACAAAGCAATATTGTGCGACGAAATTGTAAGCCTTCAGAAAATTAAATAAAAGATGAAATTTGGGTTCTAGAACACGGAAAACTAATATATTGATTCTATTTGTTTTAATTTATCGAGAATAGCTTCCATTTGATATATTATAATAATTTTTTCGATTCACAGTTTAAATGTAATAAGGGTTTAAAGTGGCAACCATAATTAATAATTTTTTTTAATTGCAAAAATTAGTACCTCGCTAGTTTTTTCAAAGAAGAAAGATAGGTTGAAAAATGAAAACAAAGAACATGAAAAACATACAAATAATGAAAAGAAAAGTACGAATGAAATATCATGAACGATAATAATGACAACAACATTAAAAGAAAGAACAAACCTTAGGGACCAAATTTCTTTATTTTTTTTGTGATTTGTCATTTACGAAAACAAAAAATAGTCAAAGGCCAAAAACTTTAAAATTAAAATTCAAAAAATTTATATATCAAGCTAGATAACCAATTATTAGCAACCATGGTTTAGATACCCAATGATGCGAAAATTTTAGTCCCACAACCTTAGAACCCAAGAACCAAAAGGAATAAGAAAGATTGAATTGCAAAGAAGGTGGTTAGGAAGATCAAATTGGTATCCTAAATGCCAAGAACCCAAAACAAAGCAATATTGTGCGACGAAATTGTAAGCCTTCAGAAAATTAAATAAAAGATGAAATTTGGGTTCTAGAACACGGAAAACTAATATATTGATTCTATTTGTTTTAATTTATCGAGAATAGCTTCCATTTGATATATTATAATAATTTTTTCGATTCACAGTTTAAATGTAATAAGGGTTTAAAGTGGCAACCATAATTAATAATTTTTTTTAATTGCAAAAATTAGTACCTCGCTAGTTTTTTCAAAGAAGAAAGATAGGTTGAAAAATGAAAACAAAGAACATGAAAAACATACAAATAATGAAAAGAAAAGTACGAATGAAATATCATGAACGATAATAATGACAACAACATTAAAAGAAAGAACAAACCTTAGGGACCAAATTTCTTTATTTTTTTTGTGATTTGTCATTTACGAAAACAAAAAATAGTCAAAGGCCAAAAACTTTAAAATTAAAATTCAAAAAATTTATATATCAAGCTAGATAACCAATTATTAGCAACCATGGTTTAGATACCCAATGATGCGAAAATTTTAGTCCCACAACCTTAGAACCCAAGAACCAAAAGGAATAAGAAAGATTGAATTGCAAAGAAGGTGGTTAGGAAGATCAAATTGGTATCCTAAATGCCAAGAACCCAAAACAAAGCAATATTGTGCGACGAAATTGTAAGCCTTCAGAAAATTAAATAAAAGATGAAATTTGGGTTCTAGAACACGGAAAACTAATATATTGATTCTATTTGTTTTAATTTATCGAGAATAGCTTCCATTTGATATATTATAATAATTTTTTCGATTCACAGTTTAAATGTAATAAGGGTTTAAAGTGGCAACCATAATTAATAATTTTTTTTAATTGCAAAAATTAGTACCTCGCTAGTTTTTTCAAAGTAGAAAGATAGGTTGAAAAATGAAAACAAAGAACATGAAAATGATACAAATAATGAAAAGAAAAGTACGAATGAAATATCATGAACGATAATAATGACAACAACATTAAAAGAAAGAACAAACCTTAGGGACCAAATTTCTTTCTTTTTTTTGTGATTTGTCATTTACGAAAACAAAAAATAGTCAAAGGCCAAAAACTTTAAAATTAAAATTCAAAAAATTTATATATCAAGCTAGATAACCAATTATTAGCAACCTTGGTTTTGATACCCAATGATGCGAAAATTTTAGTCCCACAACCTTAGAACCCAAGAACCAAAAGGAATAAGAAAGATTGAATTGCAAAGAAGGTGGTTAGGAAGATCAAATTGGTATTCTAAATGGCAAGAACCCAAAACAAAGCAATATTGTGCGACGAAATTGTAAGCCTTCAGAAAATTCAATAAAAGATGAAATTTGGGTTCGAGAACACGGAAAACTAATAAATTGATTCTATTTGTTTTAATTTATCGAGAATAGCTTCCATTTGATATATTATAATAATTTTTTCGATTCACAGTTTAAATGTAATAAGGGTTTAAAGTGGCAACCATAATTAATAATTTTTTTTAATTGCAAAAATTAGTACCTCCCTAGTTTTTTCAAAGAAGAAAGATAGGTTGAAAAATGAAAACAAAGAACATCAAAAAGATACAAATAATGAAAATAAAAGTACGAATGATATATCATGAACGATAATAATGACAACAACATTAAAAGAAAGAACAAACCTTAGGGACCAAATTTCTTTTTTTTTGGTGATTTGTCATTTACGAAAACAAAAAATAGTCAAAGGCCAAAAACTTTAAAATTAAAATTCAAAAAATTTATATATCAAGCTAGATAACCAATTATTAGCAACCTTGGTTTTGATACCCAATGATGCGAAAATTTTAATCCCACAACTTTAGAACCCAAGAACCAAAAGGAATAAGAAAGATTGAATTGCAAAGAAGGTGGTTAGGAAGATCAAATTGGTATCCTAAATGGCAAGAACCCAAAACAAAGCAATATTGTGCGATGAAATTGTAAGCCTTCAGAAAATTCAATAAAAGATGAAATTTGGATTCGAGAACACGGAAAACTAATATATTGATTCTATTTGTTTTAATTTATCGAGAATAGCTTCCATTTGATATATTATAATAATTTTTTCGATTCACAGTTTAAATGTAATAAGGGTTTAAAGTGGCAACCATAATTAATAATTTTTTTTAATTGCAAAAATTAGTACCTCGCTAGTTTTTTCAAAGAAGAAAGATAGGTTGAAAAATGAAAACAAAGAACATGAAAAAGATACAAATAATGAAAAGAAAAGTACGAATGAAATATCATGAACGATAATAATGACAACAACATTAAAAGAAAGAACAAACCTTAGGGACCAAATTTCTTTCTTTTTTTTGTGATTGTCATTTACGAAAACAAAAAATAGTCAAAGGCCAAAAACTTTAAAATTAAAATTCAAAAAATTTATATATCAAGCTAGATAACCAATTATTAGCAACCTTGGTTTTGATACCCAATGCTGCGAAAATTTTAGTCCCACAACCTTAGAACCCAAGAACCAAAAGGAATAAGAAAGATTGAATTGCAAAGAAGGTGGTTAGGAAGATCAAATTGGTATCCTAAATGGCAAGAACCCAAAACAAAGCAATATTGTGCGACGAAATTGTAAGCCTTCAGAAAATTCAATGAAAGATGAAATTTGGGTTCGAGAACACGGAAAACTAATATATTGATTCTATTTGTTTTAATTTATCGAGAATAGCTTCCATTTGATATATTATAATAATTTTTTCGATTCACAGTTTAAATGTAATAAGGGTTTAAAGTGGCAACCATAATTAATAATTTTTTTTAATTGCAAAAATTAGTACCTCGCTAGTTTTTTCAAAGAAGAAAGATAGGTTGAAAAATGAAAACAAAGAACATGAAAAACATACAAATAATGAAAAGAAAAGTACGAATGAAATATCATGAACGATAATAATGACAACAACATTAAAAGAAAGAACAAACCTTAGGGACCAAATTTCTTTCTTTTTTTTGTGATTTGTCATTTACGAAAACAAAAAATAGTCAAAGGCCAAAAACTTTAAAATTAAAATTCAAAAAATTTATATATCAAGCTAGATAACCAGTTATTAGCAACCTTGGTTTAGATACCCAATGATGCGAAAATTTTAGTCCCACAACCTTAGAACCCAAGAACCAAAAGGAATAAGAAAGATTGAATTGCAAAGAAGGTGGTTAGGAAGATCAAATTGGTATCCTAAATGCCAAGAACCCAAAACAAAGCAATATTGTGCGACGAAATTGTAAGCCTTCAGAAAATTAAATAAAAGATGAAATTTGGGTTCTAGAACACGGAAAACTAATATATTGATTCTATTTGTTTTAATTTATCGAGAATAGCTTCCATTTGATATATTATAATAATTTTTTCGATTCACAGTTTAAATGTAATAAGGGTTTAAAGTGGCAACCATAATTAATAATTTTTTTTAATTGCAAAAATTAGTACCTCGCTAGTTTTTTCAAAGTAGAAAGATAGGTTGAAAAATGAAAACAAAGAACATGAAAATGATACAAATAATGAAAAGAAAAGTACGAATGAAATATCATGAACGATAATAATGACAACAACATTAAAAGAAAGAACAAACCTTAGGGACCAAATTTCTTTATTTTTTTTGCGATTTGTCATTTACGAAAACAAAAAATAGTCAAAGGCCAAAAACTTTAAAATTAAAATCCAAAAAAATCATATACCAACCTAGATAACCAATTATTAGAAACCATGGTTTTGATACCAAATGATGCGAAAATTTTCGGCACACAACCTTGGACCCCAATAACCAAAAGGAATAAGAAAGATTGAATTGCAAAGAAGGTGGTTAGGAAGATCAAATTGGTATCCTAAATGGAAAGAACCAAAAACAAAGCAATATTGTGCGACGAAATTGTAAGCCGTCAGAAAATTGAATAAAAGATGAAATATGGGTTCGAGAACACGGAAAACTAATATATTGATTCTATATGTTTTAATTTATCGAGAATAGCTTCCATTTGATATACTATAATAGTTTTTTCGATTCATAGTTTAAATGTAATAAGGGTTTAAAGTGGCAACCATAATTAATAATATTTTTTAATTGCAAAAATTAGTACCTCGCTAGTTTTTTCAAAGTAGAAAGATAGGTTGAAAAATGAAAACAAAGAACATGAAAATGATACAAATAATGAAAAGAAAAGTACGAATGAAATATCATGAACGATAATAATGACAACAACATTAAAAGAAAGAACAAACCTTAGGGACCAAATTTCTTTATTTTTTTTGCGATTTGTCATTTACGAAAACAAAAAATAGTCAAAGGCCAAAAACTTTAAAATTAAAATCCAAAAAAATCATATACCAACCTAGATAACCAATTATTAGAAACCATGGTTTTGATACCAAATGATGCGAAAATTTTCGGCACACAACCTTGGACCCCAATAACCAAAAGGAATAAGAAAGATTGAATTGCAAAGAAGGTGGTTAGGAAGATCAAATTGGTATCCTAAATGGAAAGAACCAAAAACAAAGCAATATTGTGCGACGAAATTAGAAGCCGTCAGAAAATTGAATAAAAGATGAAATATGGGTTCGAGAACACGGAAAACTAATATATTGATTCTATATGTTTTAATTTATCGAGAATAGCTTCCATTTGATATACTATAATAGTTTTTTCGATTCATAGTTTAAATGTAATAAGGGTTTAAAGTGGAAACCATAATTAATAATATTTTTTAATTGCAAAATTTAGTAACTTGCTTGTTTTTCAAATAACAAAGATAGGTTGAAAACTGAAAACAAAAAAACAAGAAAAAATAAAAAAAATTAAAAGAAAAGTACGAATTAAATATCATGAAAGATAATAATGACAACAACATTAAAAGAAAGAACAAACTTTAGGGACCAAATTTCTTTCTTTCGTTTTGTGATTTTTCACTTACGAAAACAAAAAAACAGTCAATGGCCAAACACTTTAAAATTAAAATCCAAAAAATTGATATATCAAGCTAGACAACCAATTATTAGCAACCATGGTTTTAATACCAAATGATGTGAAAATATTAGGCACACAACCTTGGAACGCAAGAACCAAAAGCAATAAGAAAAATTGGATTGCAAAGAAGGTGGTTAGGAAGATCAAATTGGTATCCTAAATGGCAAGAACCAAAAACAAAGCAATATTGTGCGACGAAATTGTAAGCCGTCAGAAAATTGAATAAAATATGAAATTTGGGTCCGAGAACACGGAGAACTAATATATCTCTTGTATTTGTTTTTATTAATCGAGAATAGCTTCCATTTGAAATATTATAATAGTTTTTTCGATTCATAGTTTAAATGTAATAAGGGTTTAAAGTGGCAACCATAATTACTAATTTTTTTTAATTGCAAAAATTAGTAACTCGCTTGTTTTTTCAAATAACAAAGATAGGTTGAAAACTGAAAACAAAGAACAAGAAAAAGATAAAAAAAACAATTAAAAGAAAAGTACGAATTAAATATCATGAAAGAAAATAATGACAACAACATTAAAAGAAAGAACAAACTTTAGGGACCAAGTTTTTTTTTTGTTATTTGTCACTTACGAAAATGAAAAATAGTCAAAGGGAAAAAACTTTAAAATTAAAATTCAAAAAAATTATATACCAAGCTAGATAACCAATTATGAGCAACCATGGTTTTGATACCAAATGATGCGAAAATATTAGGCCCACAACCTTGGAACCCAAGAACCAAAAGGAATAAGAAAGATTGAATTGCAAAAAAGGTGGTTAGGAAGATCAAATTGGTATCCTACATGGCAAGAACCAAAAACAAAGCAATATTGTGCGACGAAATTGTAAGACGTCAGAAAATTTTATAAAAGATGAAATTTGGGTTCGAGAACACGGAGAACTAATATATTGCTTTTATTTGTTTTTATTAATTGAGAATAGCTTCTATTTGATATATTATAATACTTTTTTCGATTCACAGTTTAAATGTAATTAGGGTTTAAAGTGGCAACCATAATTAATAATTTTTTTTAATTGCAAAAATTAGTACCTCCCTAGTTTTTTCAAAGAAGAAAGATAGGTTGAAAAATGAAAACAAAGAACATGAAAAAGATACAAATAATGAAAATAAAAGTACGAATGAAATATCATGAACGATAATAATGACAACAACATTAAAAGAAAGAACAAACCTTAGGGACCAAATTTCTTTCTTTTTTTTGTGATTTGTCATTTACGAAAAGAAAAAATAGTCAAAGGCCAAAAACTTTAAAATTAAAATTCAAAAAATTTATATATCAAGCTAGATAACCAGTTATTAGCAACCTTGGTTTTGATACCCAATGCTGCGAAAATTTTAGTCCCACAACCTTAGAACCCAAGAACCAAAAGGAATAAGAAAGATTGAATTGCAAAGAAGGTGGTTAGGAAGATCAAATTGGTATCCTAAATGGCAAGAACCCAAAACAAAGCAATATTGTGCGACGAAATTGTAAGCCTTCAGAAAATTCAATGAAAGATGAAATTTGGGTTCGAGAACACGGAAAACTAATATATTGATTCTATTTGTTTCAATTTATCGAGAATAGCTTCCATTTGATATATTATAATAATTTTTTCGATTCACAGTTTAAATGTAATAAGGGTTTAAAGTGGCAACCATAATTAATAATTTTTTTTAATTGCAAAAATTAGTACCTCGCTAGTTTTTTCAAAGAAGAAAGATAGGTTGAAAAATGAAAACAAAGAACATGAAAAACATACAAATAATGAAAAGAAAAGTACGAATGAAATATCATGAACGATAATAATGACAACAACATTAAAAGAAAGAAAAAAACCTTAGGGACCAAATTTCTTTATTTTTTTTGTGATTTGTCATTTACGAAAACAAAAAATAGTCAAAGGCCAAAAACTTTAAAATTAAAATTCAAAAAATTTATATATCAAGCTAGATAACCAATTATTAGCAACCATGGTTTAGATACCCAATGATGCGAAAATTTTAGTCCCACAACCTTAGAACCCAAGAACCAAAAGGAATAAGAAAGATTGAATTGCAAAGAAGGTGGTTAGGAAGATCAAATTGGTATCCTAAATGCCAAGAACCCAAAACAAAGCAATATTGTGCGACGAAATTGTAAGCCTTCAGAAAATTAAATAAAAGATGAAATTTGGGTTCTAGAACACGGAAAACTAATATATTGATTCTATTTGTTTTAATTTATCGAGAATAGCTTCTATTTGATATATTATAATAATTTTTTCGATTCACAGTTTAAATGTAATAAGGGTTTAAAGTGGCAACCATAATTAATAATTTTTTTTAATTGCAAAAATTAGTACCTCGCTAGTTTTTTCAAAGTAGAAAGATAGGTTGAAAAATGAAAACAAAGAACATGAAAATGATACAAATAATGAAAAGAAAAGTACGAATGAAATATCATGAACGATAATAATGACAACAACATTAAAAGAAAGAACAAACCTTAGGGACCAAATTTCTTTATTTTTTTTGCGATTTGTCATTTACGAAAACAAAAAATAGTCAAAGGCCAAAAACTTTAAAATTAAAATCCAAAAAAATCATATACCAACCTAGATAACCAATTATTAGAAACCATGGTTTTGATACCAAATGATGCGAAAATTTTCGGCACACAACCTTGGACCCCAATAACCAAAAGGAATAAGAAAGATTGAATTGCAAAGAAGGTGGTTAGGAAGATCAAATTGGTATCCTAAATGGAAAGAACCAAAAACAAAGCAATATTGTGGGACGAAATTGGAAGCCGTCAGAAAATTGAATAAAAGATGAAATATGGGTTCGAGAACACGGAAAACTAATATATTGATTCTATATGTTTTAATTTATCGAGAATAGCTTCCATTTGATATACTATAATAGTTTTTTCGATTCATAGTTTAAATGTAATAAGGGTTTAAAGTGGAAACCATAATTAATAATATTTTTTAATTGCAAAATTTAGTAACTTGCTTGTTTTTCAAATAACAAAGATAGGTTGAAAACTGAAAACAAAAAAACAAGAAAAAATAAAAAAAATTAAAAGAAAAGTACGAATTAAATATCATGAAAGATAATAATGACAACAACATTAAAAGAAAGAACAAACTTTAGGGACCAAATTTCTTTCTTTCGTTTTGTGATTTTTCACTTACGAAAACAAAAAAACAGTCAATGGCCAAACACTTTAAAATTAAAATCCAAAAAATTGATATATCAAGCTAGACAACCAATTATTAGCAACCATGGTTTTAATACCAAATGATGTGAAAATATTAGGCACACAACCTTGGAACGCAAGAACCAAAAGGAATAAGAAAAATTGGATTGCAAAGAAGGTGGTTAGGAAGATCAAATTGGTATCCTAAATGGCAAGAACCAAAAACAAAGCAATATTGTGCGACGAAATTGTAAGCCGTCAGAAAATTGAATAAAATATGAAATTTGGGTCCGAGAACACGGAGAACTAATATATCTCTTGTATTTGTTTTTATTAATCGAGAATAGCTTCCATTTGAAATATTATAATAGTTTTTTCGATTCATAGTTTAAATGTAATAAGGGTTTAAAGTGGCAACCATAATTACTAATTTTTTTTAATTGCAAAAATTAGTAACTCGCTTGTTTTTTCAAATAACAAAGATAGGTTGAAAACTGAAAACAAAGAACAAGAAAAAGATAAAAAAAACAATTAAAAGAAAAGTACGAATTAAATATCATGAAAGAAAATAATGACAACAACATTAAAAGAAAGAACAAACTTTAGGGACCAAGTTTTTTTTTTTGTTATTTGTCACTTACGAAAATGAAAAATAGTCAAAGGGAAAAAACTTTAAAATTAAAATTCAAAAAAATTATATACCAAGCTAGATAACCAATTATGAGCAACCATGGTTTTGATACCAAATGATGCGAAAATATTAGGCCCACAACCTTGGAACCCAAGAACCAAAAGGAATAAGAAAGATTGAATTGCAAAAAAGGTGGTTAGGAAGATCAAATTGGTATCCTACATGGCAAGAACCAAAAACAAAGCAATATTGTGCGACGAAATTGTAAGACGTCAGAAAATTTTATAAAAGATGAAATTTGGGTTCGAGAACACGGAGAACTAATATATTGCTTTTATTTGTTTTTATTAATTGAGAATAGCTTCTATTTGATATATTATAATACTTTTTTCGATTCACAGTTTAAATGTAATTAGGGTTTAAAGTGGCAACCATAATTAATAATTTTTTTTAATTGCAAAAATTAGTACCTCCCTAGTTTTTTCAAAGAAGAAAGATAGGTTGAAAAATGAAAACAAAGAACATGAAAAAGATACAAATAATGAAAATAAAAGTACGAATGAAATATCATGAACGATAATAATGACAACAACATTAAAAGAAAGAACAAACCTTAGGGACCAAATTTCTTTTTTTTTTTTGTGATTTGTAATTTACGAAAAGAAAAAATAGTCAAAGGCCAAAAACTTTAAAATTAAAATTCAAAAAATTTATATATCAAGCTAGATAACCAATTATTAGCAACCATGGTTTAGATACCCAATGATGCGAAAATTTTAGTCCCACAACCTTAGAACCCAAGAACCAAAAGGAATAAGAAAGATTGAATTGCAAAGAAGGTGGTTAGGAAGATCAAATTGGTATCCTAAATGGCAAGAACCCAAAACAAAGCAATATTGTGTGACGAAATTGTAAGCCTTCAGAAAATTCAATAAAAGATGAAATTTGGGATCGAGAACACGGAGAACTAATATATTGATTCTATTTGTTTTAATTTATCGAGAATAGCTTCCATTTGATATACTATAATAGTTTTTTCGATTCATCGTTTATATGTAATAAGGGTTTAAAGTGGCAACCATAATTACTAATTTTTTTTAATTGCAAAAATTTGTAACTCGCTTGTTTTTTCAAATAACAAAGATAGGTTGAAAACTGAAAACAAAGAACAAGAAAAAGATAAAAAACAATTAAAAGAAAAGTACGAATTAAATATCATGAATGAAAATAATGACAACAACATTAAAAGAAAGAACAAACTTTAGGGTCCAAATTTTTTTTTTTGATATTTGTCACTTACGAAAATGAAAAATAGTCAAAGGGAAAAAACTTTAAAATTAAAATTCAAAAAAATTATATACCAACCTAGATAACCAATTATGAGCAACCATGGTTTTGATACCGAAAGATGCGAAAATTTTAGGCCTACAACCTTGGAACCCAAGAACCAAAAGGAATAAGAAAGATTGAATTGCAAAGAAGGTGGTTAGGAAGATCAAATTGGTATCCTAAATGGAAAAAACCAAAAACAAAGCAATATTGTGCGACGAAATTGTAAGATGTCTGAAAATTGTATAAAAGATGAAATTTGGGTTCGAGATCACGGAGAACTAATATATTGCTTTTATTTGTTTTTATTAATTGAGAATAGCTTCTATTTGATATATTATAATACTTTTTTCGATTCACAGTTTAAATGTAATAAGGGTTTAAAGTGGCAACCATAATTAATAATTTTTTTTAATTGCAAAAATTAGTACCTCGCTAGTTTTTTCAAAGAAGAAAGATAGGTTGAAAAATGAAAACAAAGAACATGAAAAAGATACAAATAATAAAAAGAAAAGTACGAATGAAATATCATGAACGATAATAATGACAACAACATTAAAAGAAAGAACAAACCTTAGGGACCAAATTTCTTTTTTTTTTGTGATTTGTCATTTACGAAAACAAAAAATAGTCAAAGGCCAAAAACTTTAAAATTAAAATTCAAAAAATTTATATATCAAGCTAGATAACCAATTATTAGCAACCATGGTTTTGATACCCAATGATGCGAAAATTTTAGTCCCACAACCTTAGAACCCAAGAACCAAAAGGAATAAGAAAGATTGAATTGCAAAGAAGGTGGTTAGGAAGATCAAATTGGTATCCTAAATGGCAAGAACCCAAAACAAAGCAATATTGTGCGACGAAATTGTAAGCCTTCAGAAAATTCAATATAAGATGAAATTTGGGTTCGAGAACACGGAAAACTAATATATTGATTCTATTTGTTTTAATTTATCGAGAATAGCTTCCATTTGATATATTATAATAATTTTTTCGATTCACAGTTTAAATGTAATAAGGGTTTAAAGTGGCAACCATAATTAATAATTTTTTTTAATTGCAAAAATTAGTACCTCACTAGTTTTTTCAAAGAAGAAAGATAGGTTGAAAAATGAAAACAAAGAACATGAAAAACATACAAATAATGAAAAGAAAAGTACGAATGAAATATCATGAACGATAATAATGACAACAACATTAAAAGAAAGAACAAACCTTAGGGACCAAATTTCTTTATTTTTTTTGCGATTTGTCATTTACGAAAACAAAAAATAGTCAAAGGCCAAAAACTTTAAAATTAAAATTCAAAAAATTTATATATCAAGCTAGATAACCAATTATTAGCAACCGTGGTTTTGATACCCAATGATGCGAAAATTTTAGTCCCACAACCTTAGAACCCAAGAACCAAAAGGAATAAGAAAGATTGAATTGCAAAGAAGGTGGTTAGGAAGATCAAATTGGTATCCTAAATGGCAAGAACCAAAAACAAAGCAATATTGTGCGACGAAATTGTAAGCCGTCAGAAAATTGAATAAAATATGAAATTTGGGTCCGAGAACATGGAGAACTAATATATCTCTTGTTTTTGTTTTTATTAATCGAGAATAGCTTCCATTTGAAATATTATAATAGTTTTTTCGATTCATAGTTTAAATGTAATAAGGGTTTAAAGTGGCAACCATAATTACTAATTTTTTTTAATTGCAAAAATTAGTACCTCGCTTGTTTTTTCAAATAACAAATATAGGTTGAAAACTGAAAACAAAGAACAAGAAAAAGATAAAAAAAACAATTAAAAGAAAAGTACGAATTAAATATCATGAAAGAAAATAATGACAACAACATTAAAAGAAAGAACAAACTTTAGGGACCATATTTCTTTATTTTTTTTGTGATTTGTCATTTACGAAAACAAAAAATAGTCAAAGGCCAAAAACTTTAAAATTAAAATTCAAAAAATTTATATATCAAGCTAGATAACCAATTATTAGCAACCATGGTTTAGATACCCAATGATGCGAAAATTTTAGTCCCACAACCTTAGAACCCAAGAACCAAAAGGAATAAGAAAGATTGAATTGCAAAGAAGGTGGTTAGGAAGATGAAATTGGTATCCTAAATGGCAAGAACCCAAAACAAAGCAATATTGTGCGACGAAATTGTAAGCCTTCAGAAAATTCAATAAAAGATGAAATTTGGGTTCGAGAACACGGAGAACTAATATATTGATTCTATTTGTTTTAATTTATCGAGAATAGCTTCCATTTGATATACTATAATAGTTTTTTCGATTCATCGTTTATATGTAATAAGGGTTTAAAGTGGCAACCATAATTAATAATTTTTTTTAATTGCAAAAATTAGTACCTCACTAGTTTTTTCAAAGAAGAAAGATAGGTTGAAAAATGAATACAAAGAACATGAAAAACATACAAATAATGAAAAGAAAAGTACGAATGAAATATCATGAACGATAATAATGACAACAACATTAAAAGAAAGAACAAACCTTAGGGACCAAATTTCTTTATTTTTTTTGCGATTTGTCATTTACGAAAACAAAAAATAGTCAAAGGCCAAAAACTTTAAAATTAAAATTCAAAAAATTTATATATCAAGCTAGATAACCAATTATTAGCAACCGTGGTTTTGATACCCAATGATGCGAAAATTTTAGTCCCACAACCTTAGAACCCAAGAACCAAAAGGAATAAGAAAGATTGAATTGCAAAGAAGGTGGTTAGGAATATCAAATTGGTATCCTAAATGGCAAGAACCAAAAACAAAGCAATATTGTGCGACGAAATTGTAAGCCGTCAGAAAATTGAATAAAATATGAAATTTGGGTCCGAGAACATGGAGAACTAATATATCTCTTGTTTTTGTTTTAATTTATCGAGAATAGCTTCCATTTGATATACTATAATAGTTTTTTCGATTCATCGTTTAAATGTAATAAGGGTTTAAAGTGGGAACCATAATTACTAATTTTTTTTAATTGCAAAAATTTGTAACTCCCTTGTTTTTTCAAATAACAAAGATAGGTTGAAAACTGAAAACAACGAACAAGAAAAAGATAAAAAACAATTAAAAGAAAAGTACGAATTAAATATGATGAAAGAAAATAATGACAACAACATTAAAAGAAAGAACAAACTTTAGGGTCCAAATTTTTTTTTTTTGTGATTTGTTACTTACGAAAATGAAAAATAGTCAAAGGGAAAAAACTTTAAAATGAAAATTAAAAAAAATTATATACCAACCTAGATAACCAATTATGAGCAACCATGGTTTTGATACCGAAAGATGCGAAAATTTTAGGCCTACAACCTTGGAACCCAAGAACCAAAAGGAATAAGAAAGATTGAATTGCAAAAAAGGTGGTTAGGAAGATCAAATTGGTATCCTACATGGCAAGAACCAAAAACAAAGCAATATTGTGCGACGAAATTGTAAGACGTCAGAAAATTGTATAAAAGATGAAATTTGGGTTCGAGAACACGGAGAACTAATATATTGCTTTTATTTGTTTTTATTAATTGAGAATAGCTTCTATTTGATATATTATAATACTTTTTTCGATTCACAGTTTAATAGTAATAAGGGTTTAAAGTGGCAACCATAATTACTAATTTTTTTTAATTGCAAAAATTAGTAACTCGCTTGTTTTTTCAAATAACAAAGATAGGTTGAAAACTGAAAACAAAGAACAAGAAAAAGATAAAAAACAATTAAAAGAAAAGTACGTATTAAATATCATGAAAGAAAATTATGACAACAACATTAAAAGAAAGAACAAACTTTAGGGACCAAATTTCTTTCTTTTGTTTTGTGATTTTTCACTTACGAAAACAAAAAAACAATCAATGGCCAAACACTTTAAAATTAAAAAACAAAAAATTGATATATCAAGCTAGACAACCAATTATTAGCAACCATGGTTTTGATACCAAATGATGCGAAAATATTAGGCACACAACCTTGGAACCCAAGAAGCAAAAGGAATAAGAAAGATTGAATTGCAAAGAAGGTGGTTAGGAAGATCAAATTGGTATCCTAAATGGCAAGAAACAAAAACAAAGCAATATTGTGCGACGAAATTGTAAGACGTCAGAAAATTGTATAAAAGATGAAATTTGGGTTCAAGAACATGGAGAACTAATATATTGCTTTTATTTGTTTTTATTAATTCAGAATAGCTTCTATTTGATATATTATAATACTTTTTTCGATTCACAGTTTAAATGTAATAAGGGTTTAAAGTGGCAACCATATTTAATAATTTTTTTTATTTGCAAAAATTAGTACCTCGCTAGTTTTTTCAAAGAAGAAAGATAGGTTGAAAAATGAAAACAAAGAACATGAAAAAGATACAAATAATGAAAAGAAAAGTACGAATGAAAATCATGAACGATAATAATGACAACAACATTAAAAGAAAGAACAAACTTTAGGGACCAAATTTCTTTCTTTTTTTGTGATTTGTCATTTACGAAAACAAAAAAATAGTCAAAGGCCAAAAACTTTAAAATTAAAATTGAAAAAATTTATATATCAAGCTAGATAACCAATTATTAGCAACCATGGTTTTGATACCCAATGATGCGAAAATTTTAGTCCCACAACCTTAGAACCCTAGAACCAAAAGGAATAAGAAAGATTGAATTGCAAAGAAGGTGGTTAGGAAGATCAAATTGGTATCCTAAATGGCAAGAACCCAAAACAAAGCAATATTGTGCGACGAAATTGTAAGCCTTCAGAAAATTCAATAAAAGATGAAATTTGGGTTCGAGAACACGGGGAACTAATATATTGATTCTATTTGTTTTAATTTATCGAGAATAGCTTCCATTTGATATACTATAATAGTTTTTTCGATTCATACTTTAAATGTAATAAGGGTTTAAAGCGGCAACCATAATTAATAATATTTTTTAATTGCAAAAATTAGTAACTCACTTGTTTTTTCAAATAACAAAGATAGGATGAAAACTGAAAACAAAGAACCAAAAAAAGATAAAAACAATTAAAAGAAAAGTACGAATTAAATATCATGAACGAAAATAATGACAACAACATTAAAAGAAAGAACAAACTTTAGGGACCAAATATCTTTTTTTTTTGTGATTTGTCACTTACGAAAACAAAAAATAGTCAAAGGGAAAAAACTTTAAAATTAAAATCCAAAAAAATCATATACCAACCTAGATAACCAATTATTAGAAACCATGGTTTTGATACCAAATGATGAGAAAATTTTCGGCACACAACCTTGGACCCCAATAACCAAAAGGAATAAGAAAGATTGAATTGCAAAGAAGGTGGTTAGGAAGATCAAATTGGTATCCTAAATGGAAAGAACCAAAAACAAAGCAATATTGTGCGACGAAATTGGAAGCCGTCAGAAAATTGAATAAAAGATGAAATATGGGTTCGAGAACACGGAAAACTAATATATTGATTCTATATGTTTTAATTTATCGAGAATAGCTTCCATTTGATATACTATAATAGTTTTTCGATTCATAGTTTAAATGTAATAAGGGTTTAAAGTGGAAACCATAATTAATAATATTTTTTAATTGCAAAATTTAGTAACTTGCTTGTTTTTCAAATAACAAAGATAGGTTGAAAACTGAAAACAAAAAACAAGAAAAAATAAAAAAAATTAAAAGAAAAGTACGAATTAAATATCATGAATGATAATAATGACAACAACATTAAAAGAAAGAACAAACTTTAGGGACCAAATTTCTTTCTTTCGTTTTGTGATTTTTCACTTACGAAAACAAAAAAACAATCAATGGCCAAACACTTTAAAATTAAAATCCAAAAAATTGATATATCAAGCTAGACAACCAATTATTAGCAACCATGGTTTTGATACCCAATGATACGAAAATTTTAGTCCCACAACCTTAGAACCCAAGAAGCAAAAGGAATAAGAAAGATTGAATTGCAAAGAAGGTGGTTAGGAAGATCAAATTGGTATCCTAAATGGCAAGAACCCAAAACAAAGCAATATTGTGCGATGAAATTGTAAGCCTTCAGAAAATTCAATAAAAGATGAAATTTGGGTTCGAGAACACGGAGAACTAATATATTGATTCTATTTGTTTTAATTTATCGAGAATAGCTTCCATTTGATATACTATAATAGTTTTTTCGATTCATACTTTAAATGTAATAAGGGTTTAAAGCGGCAACCATAATTAATAATATTTTTTAATTGCAAAAATTAGTAACTCACTTGTTTTTTCAAATAACAAAGATAGGATGAAAACTGAAAACAAAGAACCAGAAAAAGATAAAAACAATTAAAAGAAAAGTACGAATTAAATATCATGAACGAAAATAATGACAACAACATTAAAAGAAAGAACAAACTTTAGGGACCAAATATCTTTTTTTTTTGTGATTTGTCACTTACGAAAACAAAAAATAGTCAAAGGGAAAAAACTTTAAAATTAAAATCCAAAAAAATCATATACCAACCTAGATAACCAATTATTAGAAACCATGGTTTTGATACCAAATGATGCGAAAATTTTCGGCACACAACCTTGGACCCCAATAACCAAAAGGAATAAGAAAGATTGAATTGCAAAGAAGGTGGTTAGGAAGATCAAATTGGTATCCTAAATGGAAAGAACCAAAAACAAAGCAATATTGTGCGACGAAATTGGAAGCCGTCAGAAAATTGAATAAAAGATGAAATATGGGTTCGAGAACACGGAAAACTAATATATTGATTCTATATGTTTTAATTTATCGAGAATAGCTTCCATTTGATATACTATAATAGTTTTTCGATTCATAGTTTAAATGTAATAAGGGTTTAAAGTGGAAACCATAATTAATAATATTTTTTAATTGCAAAATTTAGTAACTTGCTTGTTTTTCAAATAACAAAGATAGGTTGAAAACTGAAAACAAAAAACAAGAAAAAATAAAAAAAATTAAAAGAAAAGTACGAATTAAATATCATGAATGATAATAATGACAACAACATTAAAAGAAAGAACAAACTTTAGGGACCAAATTTCTTTCTTTCGTTTTGTGATTTTTCACTTACGAAAACAAAAAAACAATCAATGGCCAAACACTTTAAAATTAAAATCCAAAAAATTGATATATCAAGCTAGACAACCAATTATTAGCAACCATGGTTTTGATACCAAATGATGTGAAAATATTAGGCACACAACCTTGGAACCCAAGGACCAAAAGGAATAAGAAAGATTGGATTGCAAAGAAGGTGGTTAGGAAGATCAAATTGGTATCCTAAATGGCAAGAACCAAAAACAAAGCAATATTGTGCGACGAAATTGTAAGCCGTCAGAAAATTGAATAAAATATGAAATTTGGGTCCGAGAACACGGAGAACTAATATATCTCTTGTATTTGTTTTTATTAATCGAGAATAGCTTCCATTTGAAATATTATAATAGTTTTTTCGATTCATAGTTTAAATGTAATAAGGGTTTAAAGTGGCAACCATAATTACTAATTTTTTTAATTGCAAAAATTAGTAACTCGCTTGTTTTTTCAAATAACAAAGATAGGTTGAAAACTGAAAACAAAGAACAAGAAAAAGATTAAAAAAAACAATTAAAATAAAAGTACGAATTAAATATCATGAAAGAAAATAATGACAACAACATTAAAAGAAAGAACAAACTTTAGGGACCAAGTTTTTTTTTTTGTTATTTGTCACTTACGAAAATGAAAAATAGTCAAAGGGAAAAACCTTTAAAATTAAAATTCAAAAAAATTATATACCAAGCTAGATAACCAATTATGAGCAACCATGGTTTTGATACCAAATGATGAGAAAATATTAGGCCCACAACCTTGGAACCCAAGAACCAAAAGGAATAAAAAAGATTGAATTGCAAAAAAGGTGGTTAGGAAGATCAAATTGGTATCCTACATGGCAAGAACCAAAAACAAAGCAATATTGTGCGACGAAATTGTAAGACGTCAGAAAATTGTATAAAAGATGAAATTTGGGTTCGAGAACACGGAGAACTAATATATTGCTTTTATTTGTTTTTATTAATTGAGAATAGCTTCTATTTGATATATTATAATACTTTTTTCGATTCACAGTTTAAATGTAATAAGGATTTAAAGTGGCAACCATAATTAATAATATTTTTTAATTGCAAAAATTAGTACCTCGCTAGTTTTTTCAAAGAAGAAAGATAGGTTGAAAAATGAAAACAAAGAACATGAAAAAGATACAAATAATGAAAAGAAAAGTACGAATGAAATATCATGAACGATAATAATGACAACAACATTAAAAGAAAGAACAAACTTTAGGGACCAAATTTCTTTCTTTTGTTTTGTGATTTTTCACTTACGAAAACAAAAAAACAATCAATGGCCAAACACTTTAAAATTAAAAAACAAAAAATTGATATATCAAGCTAGACAACCAATTATTAGCAACCATGGTTTTGATACCAAATGATGCGAAAATATTAGGCACACAACCTTGGAACCCAAGAACCAAAAGGAATAAGAAAGATTGAATTGCAAAGAAGGTGGTTAGGAAGATCAAATTGGTATCCTAAATGGCAAGAACCAAAAACAAAGCAATATTGTGCGACGAAATTGTAAGCCTTCAGAAAATTCAATAAAAGATGAAATTTGGGTCCGAGAACACGGAGAACTAATATATCTCTTGCATTTGATTTTATTAATCGAGAATAGCTTCCATTTGACATATTATAATAGTTTTTTCGATTCATAGTTTAAATGTAATAAGGGTTTAAAGTGGCAACCATAATTACTAATTTTTTTTAATTGCAAAAATTAGTAACTCGCTTGTTTTTTCAAATAACAAAGATAGGTTGAAAACTGAAAACAAAGAACAAGAAAAAGATAAAAAAACAATTAAAAGAAAAGTACGTATTAAATATCAAGAAAGAAAATTATGACAACAACATTAAAAGAAAGAACAAACTTTAGATACCAAATTTCTTTCTTTTGTTTTGTGATTTTTCACTTACGAAAACAAAAAAACAATCAATGGCCAAACACTTTAAAATTAAAATCCAAAAAATTGATATATCAAGCTAGACAACCAATTATTAGCAACCATGGTTTTGATACCAAATGATGCGAAAATATTAGGCACACAACCTTGGAACCCAAGAACCAAAAGGAATAAGAAAGATTGAATTGCAAAGAAGGTGGTTAGGAAGATCAAATTGGTATCCTAAATGGCAAGAACCAAAAACAAAGCAATATTGTGCGACGAAATTGTAAGCCGTCAGAAAATTGAATAAAATATGAAATTTGGGTCCGAGAACACGGAGAACTAATATATCTCTTGTATTTGTTTTTATTAATCGAGAATAGCTTCCATTTGAAATATTATAATAGTTTTTTCGATTCATAGTTTAAATGTAATAAGGGTTTAAAGTGGCAACCATAATTACTAATTTTTTTAATTGCAAAAATTAGTAACTCGCTTGTTTTTTCAAATAACAAAGATAGGTTGAAAACTGAAAACAAAGAACAAGAAAAAGATTAAAAAAAACAATTAAAATAAAAGTACGAATTAAATATCATGAAAGAAAATAATGACAACAACATTAAAAGAAAGAACAAACTTTAGGGACCAAGTTTTTTTTTTTGTTATTTGTCACTTACGAAAATGAAAAATAGTCAAAGGGAAAAACCTTTAAAATTAAAATTCAAAAAAATTATATACCAAGCTAGATAACCAATTATGAGCAACCATGGTTTTGATACCAAATGATGAGAAAATATTAGGCCCACAACCTTGGAACCCAAGAACCAAAAGGAATAAAAAAGATTGAATTGCAAAAAAGGTGGTTAGGAAGATCAAATTGGTATCCTACATGGCAAGAACCAAAAACAAAGCAATATTGTGCGACGAAATTGTAAGACGTCAGAAAATTGTATAAAAGATGAAATTTGGGTTCGAGAACACGGAGAACTAATATATTGCTTTTATTTGTTTTTATTAATTGAGAATAGCTTCTATTTGATATATTATAATACTTTTTTCGATTCACAGTTTAAATGTAATAAGGATTTAAAGTGGCAACCATAATTAATAATATTTTTTAATTGCAAAAATTAGTACCTCGCTAGTTTTTTCAAAGAAGAAAGATAGGTTGAAAAATGAAAACAAAGAACATGAAAAAGATACAAATAATGAAAAGAAAAGTACGAATGAAATATCATGAACGATAATAATGACAACAACATTAAAAGAAAGAAAAAACTTTAGGGACCAAATTTCTTTCTTTTGTTTTGTGATTTTTCACTTACGAAAACAAAAAAACAATCAATGGCCAAACACTTTAAAATTAAAAAACAAAAAATTGATATATCAAGCTAGACAACCAATTATTAGCAACCATGGTTTTGATACCAAATGATACGAAAATATTAGGCACACAACCTTGGAACCCAAGAACCAAAAGGAATAAGAAAGATTGAATTGCAAAGAAGTTGGTTAGGAAGATCAAATTGGTATCCTAAATGGCAAGAACCAAAAACAAAGCAATATTGTGCGACGAAATTGTAAGCCTTCAGAAAATTCAATAAAAGATGAAATTTGGGTCCGAGAACACGGAGAACTAATATATCTCTTGCATTTGATTTTATTAATCGAGAATAGCTTCCATTTGACATATTATAATAGTTTTTTCGATTCATAGTTTAAATGTAATAAGGGTTTAAAGTGGCAACCATAATTACTAATTTTTTTTAATTGCAAAAATTAGTAACTCGCTTGTTTTTTTCAAATAACAAAGATAGGTTGAAAACTGAAAACAAAGAACAAGAAAAAGATAAAAAAACAATTAAAAGAAAAGTACGTATTAAATATCAAGAAAGAAAATTATGACAACAACATTAAAAGAAAGAACAAACTTTAGATACCAAATTTCTTTCTTTTGTTTTGTGATTTTTCACTTACGAAAACAAAAAAACAATCAATGGCCAAACACTTTAAAATTAAAATCCAAAAAATTGATATATCAAGCTAGACAACCAATTATTAGCAACCATGGTTTTGATACCAAATGATGCGAAAATATTAGGCACACAACCTTGGAACCCAAGAACCAAAAGGAATAAGAAAGATTGAATTGCAAAGAAGGTGGTTAGGAAGATCAAATTGGTATCCTAAATGGCAAGAACCAAAAACAAAGCAATATTGTGCGACGAAATTGTAAGCCGTCAGAAAATTGAATAAAATATGAAATTTGGGTCCGAGAACACGGAGAACTAATATATCTCTTGTATTTGTTTTTATTAATCGAGAATAGCTTCCATTTGAAATATTATAATAGTTTTTTCGATTCATAGTTTAAATGTAATAAGGGTTTAAAGTGGCAACCATAATTACTAATTTTTTTAATTGCAAAAATTAGTAACTCGCTTGTTTTTTCAAATAACAAAGATAGGTTGAAAACTGAAAACAAAGAACAAGAAAAAGATTAAAAAAAACAATTAAAATAAAAGTACGAATTAAATATCATGAAAGAAAATAATGACAACAACATTAAAAGAAAGAACAAACTTTAGGGACCAAGTTTTTTTTTTTGTTATTTGTCACTTACGAAAATGAAAAATAGTCAAAGGGAAAAACCTTTAAAATTAAAATTCAAAAAAATTATATACCAAGCTAGATAACCAATTATGAGCAACCATGGTTTTGATACCAAATGATGAGAAAATATTAGGCCCACAACCTTGGAACCCAAGAACCAAAAGGAATAAAAAAGATTGAATTGCAAAAAAGGTGGTTAGGAAGATCAAATTGGTATCCTACATGGCAAGAACCAAAAACAAAGCAATATTGTGCGACGAAATTGTAAGACGTCAGAAAATTGTATAAAAGATGAAATTTGGGTTCGAGAACACGGAGAACTAATATATTGCTTTTATTTGTTTTTATTAATTTAGAATAGCTTCTATTTGATATATTATAATACTTTTTTCGATTCACAGTTTAAATGTAATAAGGATTTAAAGTGGCAACCATAATTAATAATATTTTTTAATTGCAAAAATTAGTACCTCGCTAGTTTTTTCAAAGAAGAAAGATAGGTTGAAAAATGAAAACAAAGAACATGAAAAAGATACAAATAATGAAAAGAAAAGTACGAATGAAATATCATGAACGATAATAATGACAACAACATTAAAAGAAAGAAAAAACTTTAGGGACCAAATTTCTTTCTTTTGTTTTGTGATTTTTCACTTACGAAAACAAAAAAACAATCAATGGCCAAACACTTTAAAATTAAAAAACAAAAAATTGATATATCAAGCTAGACAACCAATTATTAGCAACCATGGTTTTGATACCAAATGATGCGAAAATATTAGGCACACAACCTTGGAACCCAAGAACCAAAAGGAATAAGAAAGATTGAATTGCAAAGAAGGTGGTTAGGAAGATCAAATTGGTATCCTAAATGGCAAGAACCAAAAACAAAGCAATATTGTGCGACGAAATTGTAAGCCTTCAGAAAATTCAATAAAAGATGAAATTTGGGTCCGAGAACACGGAGAACTAATATATCTCTTGCATTTGATTTTATTAATCGAGAATAGCTTCCATTTGACATATTATAATAGTTTTTTCGATTCATAGTTTAAATGTAATAAGGGTTTAAAGTGGCAACCATAATTACTAATTTTTTTTAATTGCAAAAATTAGTAACTCGCTTGTTTTTTCAAATAACAAAGATAGGTTGAAAACTGAAAACAAAGAACAAGAAAAAGATAAAAAAACAATTAAAAGAAAAGTACGTATTAAATATCAAGAAAGAAAATTATGACAACAACATTAAAAGAAAGAACAAACTTTAGATACCAAATTTCTTTCTTTTGTTTTGTGATTTTTCACTTACGAAAACAAAAAAACAATCAATGGCCAAACACTTTAAAATTAAAATCCAAAAAATTGATATATCAAGCTAGACAACCAATTATTAGCAACCATGGTTTTGATACCAAATGATGCGAAAATATTAGGCACACAACCTTGGAACCCAAGAACCAAAAGGAATAAGAAAGATTGAATTGCAAAGAAGGTGGTTAGGAAGATCAAATTGGTATCCTAAATGGCAAGAACCAAAAACAAAGCAATATTGTGCGACGAAATTGTAAGCCGTCAGAAAATTGAATAAAATATGAAATTTGGGTCCGAGAACACGGAGAACTAATATATCTCTTGTATTTGTTTTTATTAATCGAGAATAGCTTCCATTTCACATATTATAATAGTTTTTTCGATTCATAGTTTAAATGTAATAAGGGTTTAAAGTGGCAACCATAATTACTAATTTTTTTTAATTGCAAAAATTAGTAACTCGCTTGTTTTTTCAAATAACAAAGATAGGTTGAAAACTGAAAATAAAGAACAAGAAAAAGATAAAAAAAACAATTAAAAGAAAAGTACGAATTAAATATCATGAAAGAAAATAATGACAACAACATTAAAAGAAAGAACAAACTTTAGGGACCAATATTTTTGTTTTTTTTTTGTGATTTGTCACTTACGAAAATGAAAAATAGTCAAAGGGAAAAAACTTTAAAATTAAAATTCAAAAAAATTATATACCAAGCTAGATAATCAATTATGAGCAACCATGGTTTTGATACCAAATGATGCGAAAATTTTAGGCCCACACCCTTCGAACCCAAGAACCAAAAGGAATAAGAAAGATTGAATTGCAAAGAAGGTGGTTAGAAAGATCAAATTGGTATCCTAAATGGCAAGAACCAAAAACAAAGCAATATTGTGCGACAAAATTGTAAGACGTTAGAAAATTATGTATAAGATGAAATTTGGGTTCGAGAACAGGGAGAACTAATATATTGCTTCTATTTGTTTTTATTAATCGATAATAGCTTCTATTTGATATATTATAATAGTTTTTTTGATTCACAGTTTAAATGTAATAAGGGTTTAAAGTGGCAACAATAATTAATAATTTTTTTTAAATGCAAAAATTAGTAACTGGCTTGTTTTTTCAATGAAAAAAGATAGGTTGAAAAATGAAAACAAAGAACATGACAAAGATACAAATAATGAAAAGAAAAGTACGAATGAAATATCTTGAACGATAATAATGACAACAACATTAAAAGAAAGAACAAACTTTAGGGACCAAATTACTTTCTTTTTTTCGTGATTTGTCATTTACGAAAACAAAAAATAGTCAAAGGCCAAAAACTTTAAAATTAAAATTCGAAAAAATTATATACCAAGCTAGATAACCAATTATGAGCAACCATGGTTTTGATACCAAATGATGCGAAAATTTTAGACCCACAACCTTGGAACCCAAGAACCAAAAGGAATAAGAAAGATTGAATTGCAAAGAAGGTGGTTAGAAAGATCAAATTGGTATCCTAAATGGCAAGAACCAAAAACAAAGCAATATTGTGCGACGAAATTGTAAGATGTCAGAAAATTATATAAAAGATGAAATTTGGGTTCGAGAACACGGAGAACTAATATATTGCTTCTATTTGTTTTTATTAATCGAGAATAGCTTCCATTTGACATATTATAATAGTTTTTTTTATTCACAGTTTAAATGTAATAAGGGTTTAAAGTGGCAACTATAATTAATAATTTTTTTTAATTGCAAAATTTAGTAACTCGTTTGTTTTTTCAAATAATAATGATAGGTTGAAAAATGAAAACAAAGAACAAGAAAAAGATACAAACAATTAAAAGAAAAGTAAGAATTAAATATCACGGACGAAAATAATGACAACAACATTAAAAGAAAGAACAAACTTTAGGGACCAATTTGTTTTTTTTTTTGTGATTTGTCACTTACGAAAACGAAAAATAGTCAAAGGGAAAAAAATTTAAAATTAAAATTCAAACAAATTATATACCAACCTAGATAACCAATTATGAGCAACCATGGTTTTGATACCGAATGATGCGAAAATTTTAGGCCCACAACCTTGGAACCCAAGAACCAAAAGGAATAAGAAATATTGAATTTCAAAGAAGGTGGTTTGGTAGATAAAATTGGTATCCTAAATGGCAAGAACCTAAAACAAAGCAATATTGTGCGACGAAATTGTAAGACGTTAGAAAATTATATATAAGATGAAATTTGGGTTCGAGAAAACGGAGAACTAATATATTGCTTCTATTTGTATTTATTAATTGAGAATAGCTTCTATTTGATATATTATAATAGTTTTTTTGATTCACACTTTAAATGTAATAAGGGTTTAAACTGGCAACAATAATTAATAATTTTTTTTAAATGCAAAAATTAGTAACTGGCTTGTTTTTTCAATGAAAAAACATAGGTTGAAAACTGAAAACAAAGAACATGACAAAGATACAAATAATGAAAAGAAAAGTACGAATGAAATATCTTGAACGATAATAATGACAACAACATTAAAAGAAAGAACAAACCTTAGGGACCAAATTTTTTTTTTTTTGCGATTTGTCATTTATGAAAATAAAAAATAGTCAAAGGCCAAAAACTTTAAAATTAAAATTCAAAAATTATATACCAAGCTAGATAACCAATTATTAGCAACCATGGTTTTGATACCAAATGATGCGAAAATTTTAGTCCCACAACCTTAGAACCCAAGAACCAAAAGGAATAAGAAAGATATAATTGCAAAGAAGGTAGTTTGGAGGATCAAATTGGTATCCTAAATGGCAAGAACCAAAAAGAAAACAATATTGTGCGACGAAATTGTAAGACGTCAGAAAATTGAATAAAATATGAAATTTGGGTCCGAGAACATGGAGAACTAATATATCTCTTGTATTTGTTTTTATTAATCGAGAATAGCTTCCATTTGACATATTATAATAGTTTTTTCGATTCATTGTTTAAATGTAATAAGGGTTTAAAGTGGCAACAATAATTACTAATTTTTTTTAATTGCAAAAATTAGTAACTCGCTTGTTTTTTCAAATAACAAAGATAGGTTGAAAACTGAAAACGATGAACAAGAAAAATTTAAAAAATAATTAAAAGAAAAGTACGAATTAAAGATCATGAAAGAAAATAATGACAACAACATTAAAAGAAAGAACAAAATTTAGGGACAAATTTTTTTTTTTTTTTTTGTGATTTGTCACTTACGAAAATGAAAAATAGTCAAAGGGAAAAAACTTTAAAATTAAAATTCAAAAAAATTATATACCAAGCTAGACAACCAATTATGAGTAACCATGGTTTTGATACCGAATGATGCGAATATTTTAGGCCCACAACCTTGGAACCCAAGAACCAAAAGGAATAAGAAAGATTGAATTGCAAAGAAGGTGGTTAGGAAGATCAAATTGGTATCCTAAATGGCAAGAACCAAAAACAAAGCAATATTGTTCGACGAAATTGTAAGCCTTCAGAAAATTCAATAAAAGATGAAATTTGGGTCCGAGAACACGGAGAACTAATATATCTCTTGCATTTGTTTTTATTAATCGAGAATAGCTTCCATTTGACATATTATAATAGTTTTTTCGATTCATAGTTTAAATGTAATAAGGGTTTAAAGTGGCAACCATAATTACTAATTTTTTTTAATTGCAAAAATTAGTAACTCGCTTTTTTTTTCAAATAACAAAGATAGGTTGAAAACTGAAAACAAAGAACAAGAAAAAGATAAAAAACAATTAAAAGAAAAGTACGTATTAAATATCATGAAAGAAAATTATGACAACAACATTAAAAGAAAGAACAAACTTTAGGGACCAAATTTCGTTCTTTTGTTTTGTGATTTTTCACTTACGAAAATGAAAAATAGTCAAAGGGAAAAAACTTTAAAATTAAAATTCAAAAAAATTATATACCAAGCTAGACAACCAATTATGAGTAACCATGGTTTTGATACCGAATGATGCGAATATTTTAGGCCCACAACCTTGGAACCCAAGAACCAAAAGGAATAAGAAAGATTGAATTGCAAAGAAGGTGGTTAGGAAGATCAAATTGGTATCCTAAATGGCAAGAACCAAAAACAAAGCAATATTGTGCGACAAAATTGTAAGACGTCAGAAAATTATATAAAAGATGAAATTTGGGTTCGAGAACACGGAGAACTAATATATTGCTTCTATTTGTTTTTATTAATCGAGAATAGCTTTCATTTGACATATTATAATAGTTTTTTCGATTCACAGTTTAAATGTAATAAGGGCTTAAAGTGGCAACCATAATTAATAAATTTTTATAATTGCAAAATTTAGTAACTCGTTTGTTTTTTCAAATAATAATGATAGGTTGAAAACTGAAAAGAAAGAACAAGAAAAAGATACAAACAATTAAAAGAAAAGTACGAATTAAATATCACGAACGAAACTAATGACAACAACATTAAAAGAAAGAACAAACTTTAGGGACCAAATTTCTTTTTTTTTTTTGTGATTTGTCACTTACAAAAACGAAAAATAGTTAAAGGCAAAAAACATTAAAATTAAAATTAAAAAAAAATATATACCAACCTAGATAACCAATTATGAGCAACCATGGTTTTGATACCGAATGATGCGAAAATTTTAGAACCACAACCTTGGAACCCAAGAACCAAAAGGAATAAGAAAGATTGAATTGCAAAGAAGGTGGTTTGGAAGATAAAATTGGTATCCTAAATGGAAAGAACCAAAAACAAAGCAATATTGTGCGACGAAATTGTAAGACGTTAGAAAATTATATATAAGATGAAATTTGGGTTCGAGAACACGGAGAACTAATATATTGCTTCTATTTGTTTTTATTAATCGAGAATAGCTTCTATTTGATATATTATAATAGTTTTTTTGATTCACAGTTTAAATGTAATAAGGGTTTAAAGAGCCAACCATAATTAATAATTTTTTTTAATTGCAAAAATTAGTAACTGGCTTGTTTTTTCAAAGAAAAAAGATAGGTTGAAAAATGAAAACAAAGAACATGACAAAGATACAAATAATGAAAAGAAAAGTACGAATGAAATATCTTGAACGATAATAATGACAACAACATTAAAAGAAAGAACAAACTTTAGGGACCAAATTTTTTTTTTGTGATTTGTCATTTACGAAAACGAAAAATAGTTAAAGGCAAAAACCATTAAAATAAAAATTCAAAAAAATTATATACGAAGCTAGATAACCAATTATGAGCAACCATGGTTTTGGTAACGAATGATGCGAAAATTTTAGACCCACAACCTTGGAACCCAAGAACCAAAAGGAATAAGAAAGATTGAATTGCACCGAAGCTGGTTTGGAAGATAAAATTGGAATCCTAAATGGAAAGAACCAAAAACATAGCAATATTGTGCGACGAAATTGTAAGACGTCATAAAATTGAATAAAATATGAAATTTGGGTCCGAGAACACGGAGAACTAATATATCTCTTGTATTTGTTTTTATTAATGATGAATAGCTTCCATTTGACATATTATAATAGTTTTTTCGATTCATAGTTTAAATGTAATAAGGGTTTAAAGTGGGAACCATAATTACTAATTTTTTTTAATTGCAAAAATTAGTAACTCGCTTGTTTTTTCAAATAACAAAGATAGGTTAAAAACTGAAAACAAAGAACAAGAAAAATATAAAAAACAATTAAAAGAAAAGTACGAATGAAATATCATGAACGATAATAATGACAACAACATTAAAAGAAAGAACAAACTTTAGCGACCAAATTTTTTTTTTTTTGTAATTTGTCATTTACGAAAACAAAAAATAGTCAAAGGCCAAAAAGTTTAAAATTAAAATTCAAAAAATTGATATATCAATCTAGATAACCGATTATTAGCAACCATGTTTTTGATACCAAATGATGCGAAAATTTTAGGCCAACAACCTTGGAACCCATGAACCAAAAGGAATAAGAAAGATTGAATTGCAAAGAAGGTGGTTAGGAAGATCAAATTGGTATCCTAAATGGCAAGAACCAAAAACAAAGCAATATTGTGCGACAAAATTGTAAGACGTCAGAAAATTATATAAAAGATGAAATTTGGGTTCGAGAACACGGAGAACTAATATATTGCTTCTATTTGTTTTTATTAATCGAGAATAGCTTTCATTTGACATATTATAATAGTTTTTTCGATTCACAGTTTAAATGTAATAAGGGCTTAAAGTGGCAACCATAATTAATAAATTTTTTTAATTGCAAAATTTAGTAACTCGTTTGTTTTTTCAAATAATAATCATAGGTTGAAAACTGAAAAGAAAGAACAAGAAAAAGATACAAACAATTAAAAGAAAAGTACGAATTAAATATCACGAACGAAACTAATGACAACAACATTAAAAGAAAGAACAAACTTTAGGGACCAAATTTCTTTTTTTTTTTGTTATTTGTCACTTACAAAAACGAAAAATAGTTAAAGGCAAAAAACATTAAAATTAAAATTAAAAAAAAATATATACCAACCTAGATAACCAATTATGAGCAACCATGGTTTTGATACCGAATGATGCGAAAATTTTAGAACCACAACCTTGGAACCCAAGAACCAAAAGGAATAAGAAAGATTGAATTGCAAAGAAGGTGGTTTGGAAGATAAAATTGGTATCCTAAATGGAAAGAACCAAAAACAAAGCAATATTGTGCGACGAAATTGTAAGACGTTAGAAAATTATATATAAGATGAAATTTGGGTTCGAGAACACGGAGAACTAATATATTGTTTCTATTTGTTTTTATTAATCGAGAATAGCTTCTATTTGATATATTATAATAGTTTTTTTGATTCACAGTTTAAATGTATTAAGGTTTTAAAGTGCCAACCATAATTAATAATTTTTTTTAATTGCAAAAATTAGTAACTGGCTTGTTTTTTCAAAGAAAAAAGATAGGTTGAAAAATGAAAACAAAGAACATGACAAAGATACAAATAATGAATAGAAAAGTACGAATGAAATATCTTGAACGATAATAATGACAACAACATTAAAAGAAAGAACAAACTTTAGGGACCAAATTTTTTTTTTGTGATTTGTCATTTACGAAAACGAAAAATAGTTAAAGGCAAAAAACATTAAAATTAAAATTCAAAAAAATTATACACGAAGCTAGATAACCAATTATGAGCAACCATGGTTTTGATACCGAATGATGCGAAAATTTTAGACCCACAACCTTGGAACCCAAGAACCAAAAGGAATAAGAAAGATTGAATTGCACCGAAGCTGGTTTGGAAGATAAAATTGGAATCCTAAATGGAAAGAACCAAAAACATAGCAATATTGTGCGACGAAATTGTAAGACGTCAGAAAATAGAATCAAATATGAAATTTGGGTCCGAGAACACGGAGAACTAATATATCTCTTGTATTTGTTTTTATTAATCAAGAATAGCTTCCATTTGACATATTATAATAGTTTTTTCGATTCATAGTTTAAATGTAATAAGGGTTTAAAGTGGGAACCATAATTACTAATTTTTTTTAATTGCAAAAATTAGTAACTCGCTTGTTTTTTCAAATAACAAAGATAGGTTAAAAACTGAAAACAAAGAACAAGAAAAATATAAAAAACAATTAAAAGAAAAGTACGAATGAAATATCATGAACGATAATAATGACAACAACATTAAAAGAAAGAACAAACTTTAGCGACCAAATTTTTTTTTTTTTGTAATTTGTCATTTACGAAAACAAAAAATAGTCAAAGGCCAAAAAGTTTAAAATTAAAATTCAAAAAATTGATATATCAAGCAGATAACCGATTATTAGCAACCATGTTTTTGATACCAAATTGATGCGAAAATTTTAGGCCAACAACCTTGGAACCCATGAACCAAAAGGAATAAGAAAGATTGAATTGCAAAGAAGGTGGTTAGGAAGATCAAATTGGTATCCTAAATGGCAAGAACCAAAAACAAAGCAATATTGTGCGACAAAATTGTAAGACGTCAGAAAATTATATAAAAGAATGAAATTTGGGTTCAAGAACACGGAGAACTAATATATTGTGTCTCTTTGTTTTTATTAATCGAGAATAGCTTTCATTTGACATATTATAATAGTTTTTCGATTCACAGTTTAAATGTAATAAGGGCTTAAAGTGGCAACCATAATTAATAAATTTTTTTAATTGCAAAATTTAGTAACTCGTTTGTTTTTTCAAATAATAATGATAGGTTGAAAACTGAAAACAAAGAACAAGAAAAAGATACAAACAATTAAAAGAAAAGTACGAATTAAATATCACGAACGAAACTAATGACAACAACATTAAAAGAAAGAACAAACTTTAGGGACCAAATTTCCTTTTTTTTTGTGATTTGTCACTTACAAAAACGAAAAAATAGTTAAAGGCAAAAAACATTAAAATTAAATTCAAAAAAAATATATACCAACCTAGATAACCAATTATGAGCAACCATGGTTTTGATACCGAATGATGCGAAAATTTTAGAACCACAACCTTGGAACCCAAGAACCAAAAGGAATAAGAAAGATTAAATTGCAAAGAAGGTGGTTTGGAAGATAAAATTGGTATCCTAAATGGAAAGAACCAAAAACAAAGCAATATTGTGCGACGAAATTGTAAGACGTTAGAAAATTATATATAAGATGAAATTTGGGTTCGAGAACACGGAGAACTAATATATTGCTTCTATTTGTTTTTATTAATCGAGAATAGCTTCTATTTGATATATTATAATAGTTTTTTTGATTCACAGTTTAAATGTATTAAGGGTTTAAAGTGCCAACCATAATTAATAATTTTTTTTAATTGCAAAAATTAGTAACTGGCTTGTTTTTTCAAAGAAAAAAGATAGGTTGAAAAATGAAAACAAAGAACATGACAAAGATACAAATAATGAAAAGAAAAGTACGAATGAAATATCTTGAACGATAATAATGACAACAACACTAAAAGAAAGAACAAACTTTAGGGACCAAATTTTTTTTTTTGTGATTTGTCATTTACGAAAACGAAAAATAGTTAAAGGCAAAAAACATTAAAATTAAAATTCAAAAAAATTATATACGAAGCTAGATAACCAATTATGAGCAACCATGGTTTTGATACCGAATGATGCGAAACTTTTAGAACCACAACCTTGGAACCCAAGAACCAAAAGGAATAAGAAAGATTGAATTGCACCGAAGCTGGTTTGGAAGATAAAATTGGAATCCTAAATGGAAAGAACCAAAAACAAAGCAATATTGTGCGACGAAATTGTAAGACGTCAGAAAATAGAATAAAAAATGAAATTTGGGTTCGAGAACACCGAGAACTAATATATTGCTTCTATTTGTGTTTATTAATCGAGAATAGCTTCTATTTGATATATTATAATAGTTTTTTTGATTCACAGTTTAAATGTAATAAGGGTTTAAAGTGGCAACCATAATTAATAATTTTTTTTAATTGCAAAAATTAGTAACTAGCTTGTTTTTTCAAAGAAAAAAGATAGGTTGAAAAATGAAAACAAAGAACTTGACAAAGATACAAATAATGAAAAGAAAAGTACGAATGAAATATCTTGAACGATAATAATGACAACAACATTAAAATAAAGAACAAACTTTAGGGACCAAATTTCTTTCTTTTTTTGTGATTTGTCACTTACGAGAACAAAAAATAGTTAGAGGCCAAAAACTTTAAAATTAAAATGAAAAAATTGAAATATCAAGCTAGATAACCAATAATTAGCAACCATGGTTTTGATACGAAATGATGCGAAAACTTTAGGCCCACAACCATGGTACCCAAGAACCAAGAGGAATAAGAAATATTGAATTGCAAAAAGGTTGTTTGGAAGATCAAATTGGTATCCTAAATGGCAAGAACCAAAAACAAGCTATTTTTTTCGACGAAATTGTAAGACGTCAGAAAATAGAATAAAAAATGAAATTTGGGTTCGAGAACACCGAGAACTAATATATTGCTTCTATTTGTTTTTATTAATCGAGAATAGCTTCCATTTGACATATTATAATAGTTTTTTCGATTCACAGTTTAAATGTAATATGGGTTTAAAGTGGCCACCATAATTAATAATTTTTTTTAATTGCAAAATTTAGTAACTCGTTTGTTTTTTCAAATAATAATGATAGGTTGAAAACTGAAAACAAAGAAGAAGAAAAAGATACAAACAATTAAAAGAAGAGTACGAATTAAATATCACGAACGAAAATATTGACAACAACATTAAAAGAAAGAACAAACTTTAGGGACCAAATTTCTTTTTTTTGTGATTTGTCACTTACAAAAACGAAAAGTAGTTAAAGGGAAAAAAATTTAAAATTAAAATTCAAAAAAATTATATACCAACCTAGTTAACCAATTATGAGCAACCATGGGTTTGATACCGAATGATACGAAAATTTTAGGCCCACAACCTTGGAACCCAAGAACCAAAAGGAATAAGAAAGATTGAATTGCAAAGAAGGTGGTTAGAAAGATCAAATTGGTATCCTAAATGGCAAGAACCAAAAACAAAGCAATATTGTGCGACGAAATTGTAAGACGTCAGAAAATTATATAAAAGATGAAATTTGGGTTCGAGAACACGGAGAACTAATATATTGCTTCTATTTGTTTTTATTAATCGAGAATAGCTTTCATTTGACATATTATAATAGTTTTTTTGATTCACAGTTTAAATGTAATAAGGGTTTAAAGTGGCAACTATAATTAATAATTTTTTTTAATTGCAAAATTTAGTAACTCGTTTGTTTTTTCAAATAATAATGATAGGTTGAAAACTGAAAACAAAGAAGAAGAAAAAGATACAAACAATTAAAAGAAGAGTACGAATTAAATATCACGAACGAAAATAATGACAAAAACATTAAAAGAAAGAACAAACTTTAGGGACCAAATTTCTTTTTTTTTTTGTGATTTGTCACTTACAAAAACGAAAAATAGTTAAAGGGAAAAAAATTTAAAATTAAAAATTCAAAAAACTTATATACCAACCTAGTTAACCAATTATGAGCAACCATGGTTTTAATACCGAATGATGCGAAAATTTTAGGCCCACAACCTTGGAACCCAAGTACCAAAAGGAATAAGAAAGATTGAATTGCAAAGAAGGTGGTTTGGAAGATAAAATTGGTATCATAAATGGAAAAAACCAAAAACAAAGCAATATTGTGCGACGAAATTGTAAGACATTAGAAAATTATATATAAGATGAAATTTGGGTTCGAGAACACGGAGAACTAATATATTGCTTCTATTTGTTTTTATTAATCGAGAATAGCTTCTATTTGATATATTATAATAGGTTTTTTGATTCACAGTTTAAATGAAATAAGGGTTTAAAGTGGCAACCATAATTAATAATTTTCTTTCATTGCAAAAATTAGTAACTGGCTAGTTTTTTCAAAGAAAACAAGATAGGTTGAAAAATGAAAACAAAGAACATGACAAAGATACAAATAATGAAAAGAAAGTACGAATGAAATATCTTGAACGATAATAATGACAACAACATTAAAAGAAAGAACAAACTTTAGGGACCAATTTTTTTTTTTTTTTTGTGATTTGTCATTTACGAAAACAAAAAATAGTCAAAGGCCAAAAACTTTAAAATTAAAATTCAAAAAATTGATATATCAAGCTAGATAACCGATTATTAGCAACCATGGTTTTGATACCAAATGATGCGAAAATTTTGGGCCAACAACCTTGGAACCGAAGAACCGAAAGGAATAAGAAAGATATAATTGCAAAGAAGGTGGTTTGGAGGATCAAATTGGTATCCAAAATGGCAAGAACCAAAAACAAAGCAATATTGTGCGACGAAATTGTAAGACGTTAGAAAATTATATATAAGATGAAATTTGGATTCGAGAACACGGAGAACTAATATATTGCTTCTATTTGTTTTTATTAATCGAGAATAGCTTCCATTTGACATATTATAATAGTTTTTTTCGATTCATAGTTTAAATGTAATAAGGGCTTAAAGTGGCAACCATAATTAATAAATATTTTTAATTGCAAAATTTAGTAACTCGTTTGTTTATTCAAATAATAATGATAGGTTGAAAACTGAAAACAAAGATCAAGAAAGAGATACAAACAATTAAAAGAAAAGTACGAATTAAATATCACGAACGAAAATAATGACAACAACATTAAAAGAAAGAACAAACTTTAGGGACCAAATTTCTTTTTTTTTGTGATTTGTCACTTATAAAAACGAAAAATAGTCAAAGGCCAAAAACTTTAAAATTAAAATTCAAAAAATTGATATATCAAGCTAGATAACCGATTATTAGCAACCATGGTTTTGATACCGAATGATGAGAAAATTTTAGGCGAACAACAATGGAACCCAAGAACCAAAAGGAATAAGAAAGATATAATTGCAAAGAAGGTGGTTTGGAGGATCAAATTGGTATCCTAAATGGCAAGAACCAAAAACAAAGCAATATTGTGCGACAAAATTTAAGACGTCAGAAAATTGAATAAAAGTTGAAATTTGGGTTCGAGAACACAGAGAACTAATATATTGTTTCTATTTGTTTTTATTAATCGGGAATAGCTTCCATTTGATATATTATAATAGTTTTTTTGATTCACAGTTTAAATCTAATAAGGGTTTAAAGTGGAAACCATCATTAATAATTTTTTTTAATCGCAAATATTAGTAACTCGCTTGTTTTTTCAAATAAGAAAGATAAGTTGAATACTGAAAACAAACAATAAAAAAAAGATAAAAACAATTAAAAGAAAATTATGAATTAAATATCATGAACAAAAATAATGACAACTACATTAAAAGAAACAACAAACTTTAGGGACCAAATTTCTTTCTTTTTTTTGTGATTTGTCACTTACGAAAAGAAAAAATAGCCAAAGGCCAAAAAATTTCAAAATAAAATTCAAAAAATTTAGATACCAAGCTAGATAACCAATTATAAGCAACCATGGTTTTGATACCAAATGATGCGAAAATGTTAGGCCCACAACATTGGAACCCAACAACCAAAAGGAATAAGAAAGATTGAATTGCAAAGAAGGTGGTTAGGAAGATCAAATTGGTATCCTAAATGGCAAGAACCAAAAACAAAGCAATATTGTGCGACGAAATTGTAAGACGTCAGAAAATTGTAGAAAAGATGAAATTTGGGTTCGAGAACACGGAGAACTAATATATAGCTTTTATTTTTTTTATTAATTGAGAATAGCTTATATTTGATATATTATAATACTTTTTTCGATTCATAGTTTAAATGTAATAAGGGTTTAAAGTGGCAACCATAATTACTAATTTTTTTTAATTGCAAAAATTAGTAACTCGCTTGTTTTTTCAAATAACGAAGAAAGGTTGAAAACTGAAAAAAAAAGAACAAGAAAAAGATACAAACAATTAAAGGAAAAGTACGAATTAAATATCACGAACGAAAATAATGACAACAACATTAAAAGAAAGAACAAACTTTAGGGACCAAATTTCTTTCTTTTTTTTGTGATTTGTCACTTACGAAAACGAAAAATAGTTAAAGGGAAAAAAATTTAAAATTAAAATTCAAAAAAATTATATACCAACGTAGTTAACCAATTATGAGCAACCATGGTTTTGATACCGAATGATGCTAAAATTTTAGGCCCACAACCTTGGAACCCAAGAACCAAAAGGAATAAGAAAGATTGAATTGCAAAGAAGGTGGTTAGAAAGATCAAATTGGTATCCTAAATGGCAAGAACCAAAAACAAAGCAATATTGTGCGACGAAATTGTAAGACGTCAGAAAATTATATAAAAGATGAAATTTGGGTTCGAGAACACGGAGAACTAATATATTGCTTCTATTTTTTTTTATTAATCGAGAATAGCTTCTATTTGATATATTATAATAGGTTTTTTGATTCACAGTTTAAATGTAATAAGGGTTTAAAGTGGCAACCATAATTAATAATTTTCTTTAATTGCAAAAATTAGTAACTGGCTAGTTTTTTCAAAGAAAAAAAGATAGGTTGAAAAATGAAAACAAAGAACATGACAAAGATACAAATAATGAAAAGAAATTACGAATGAAATATCTTGAACGCTAATAATGACAACAACATTAAAAGAAAGAACAAACTTTAGGGACCAAATTTTTTTTTTTGTGATTTGTCATTTACGAAAACAAAAAATAGTCAAAGGCCAAAAACTTTAAAATTAAAATTCAAAAAATTGATATATCAAGCTAGATAACCGATTATTAGCAACCATGGTTTTGATACCAAATGATGCGAAAATTTTGGGCCAACAACCTTGGAACCCAAGAACCGAAAGGAATAAGAAAGATATAATTGCAAAGAAGGTGGTTTGGAGGATCAAATTGGTATCCTAAATGGCAAGAACCAAAAACAAAGCAATATTGTGCGACAAAATTTAAGACGTCAGAAAATTGAATAAAAGTTGAAATTTGGGTTCGAGAACACAGAGAACTAATATATTGTTTCTATTTGTTTTTATTAATCGGGAATAGCTTCCATTTGATATATTATAATAGTTTTTTTGATTCACAGTTTAAATCTAATAAGGGTTTAAAGTGGAAACCATCATTAATAAGTTTTTTTAATCGCAAATATTAGTAACTCACTTGTTTTTTCAAATAAGAAAGATAAGTTGAATACTGAAAACAAACAATAAGAAAAATATACAAACAATTAAAAGAAAAGTATGAATTAAATATCATGAACAAAAATAATGACAACTACATTAAAAGAAAGAACAAACTTTAGGGACCAAATTTTTTTTTTCTTTTGTGATTTGTCACTTACGAAAAGAAAAAATAGCCAAAGGCCAAAAAATTTCAAAATAAAATTCAAAAAATTTAGATACCAAGCTAGATAACCAATTATAAGCAACCATGGTTTTGATACCAAATGATGCGAAAATGTTAGGCCCACAACATTGGAACCCAACAACCAAAAGGAATAAGAAAGATTGAATTGCAAAGAAGGTGGTTAGGAAGATCAAATTGGTATCCTAAATGGCAAGAACCAAAAACAAAGCAATATTGTGCGACGAAATTGTAAGACGTCAGAAAATTGTAGAAAAGATGAAATTTGGGTTCGAGAACACGGAGAACTAATATATTGCTTTTATTTTTTTTATTAATTGAGAATAGCTTATATTTGATATATTATAATACTTTTTTCGATTCATAGTTTAAATGTAATAAGGGTTTAAAGTGGCAACCATAATTACTAATTTTTTTTAATTGCAAAAATTAGTAACTCGCTTGTTTTTTCAAAAAACGAAGAAAGGTTGAAAACTGAAAAAAAAAAGAACAAGAAAAAGATACAAACAATTAAAGGAAAAGTACGAATTAAATATCACGAACGAAAATAATGACAACAACATTAAAAGAAAGAACAAACTTTAGGGACCAAATTTCTTTCTTTTTTTTGTGATTTGTCACTTACGAAAACGAAAAATAGTTAAAGGGAAAAAAATTTAAAATTAAAATTCAAAAAAATTATATACCAACGTAGTTAACCAATTATGAGCAACCATGGTTTTGATACCGAATGATGCGAAAATTTTAGGCCCACAACCTTGGAACCCAAGAACCAAAAGGAATAAGAAAGATTGAATTGCAAAGAAGGTGGTTAGAAAGATCAAATTGGTATCCTAAATGGCAAGAACCAAAAACAAAGCAATATTGTGCGACGAAATTGTAAGACGTCAGAAAATTATATAAAAGATGAAATTTGGGTTCGAGAACACGGAGAACTAATATATTGCTTCTATTTGTTTTTATTAATCGAGAATAGCTTCTATTTGATATATTATAATAGGTTTTTTGATTCACAGTTTAAATGTAATAAGGGTTTAAAGTGGCAACCATAATTAATAATTTTCTTTAATTGCAAAAATTAGTAACTGGCTAGTTTTTTCAAAGAAAAAAAGATAGGTTGAAAAATGAAAACAAAGAACATGACAAAGATACAAATAATGAAAAGAAATTACGAATGAAATATCTTGAACGATAATAATGACAACAACATTAAAAGAAAGAACAAACTTTAGGGACCAAATTTTTTTTTTTGTGATTTGTCATTTACGAAAACAAAAAATAGTCAAAGGCCAAAAACTTTAAAATTAAAATTCAAAAAATTGATATATCAAGCTAGATAACCGATTATTAGCAACCATGGTTTTGATACCAAATGATGCGAAAATTTTGGGCCAACAACCTTGGAACCCAAGAACCGAAAGGAATAAGAAAGATATAATTGCAAAGAAGGTGGTTTGGAGGATCAAATTGGTATCCTAAATGGCAAGAACCAAAAACAAAGCAATATTGTGCGACGAAATTGTAATACATTAGAAAATTATATATAAGATGAAATTTGGATTCGAGAACACGGAGAACTAATATATTGCTTCTATTTGTTTTTATTAATCGAGAATAGCTTCCATTTGACATATTATAATAGTTTTTTCGATTCACAGTTTAAATGTAATAAGGGCTTAAAGTGGCAACCATAATTAATAAATTTTTTTAATTGCAAAATTTAGTAACTCGTTTGTTTTTTCAAATAATAATGATAGGTTGAAAACTGAAAACAAAGAACAAGAAAAAGATACAAACAATTAAAAGAAAAGTACGAATTAAATATCACGAACGAAAATAATGACAACAACATTAAAAGAAAGAACAAACTTTAGGGACAAATTTCTTTTTTTTTTTGTGATTTGTCACTTACAAAAACGAAAAATAGTTAAAGGCAAAAAACATTAAAATTAAAATTCAAAAAAATTATATACCAACCTAGATAACCAATTATGAGCAACCATGGTTTTGATACCGAATGATGCGAAAATTTTAGGCCCACAACCTTGGAACCCAAGAACCAAAAGGAATAAAAAAGATTGAATTGCAAAGAAGGTGGTTTGGAAGATAAAATTGGTATCCTAAATGGAAAGAACCAAAAACAAAGCAATATTGTGCGACGAAATTGTAAGACGTCAGAAAATTATATAAAAGATGAAATTTGGGTTCGAGAACACAGAGAACTAATATATTCCATCTATTTGTTTTTATTAATCGAGAATAGCTTCTATTTGATATATTATAATAGTTTTTTTGATTCACATTTTAAATGTAATAAGGGTTTAAAGTGCCAACCATAATTAATAATTTTTTTTAATTGCAAAAATTAGTAACTGGCTTGTTTTTTCAAAGAAAAAAAGATAGGTTGAAAAATAAAAACAAAGAACATGACAAAGATACAAATAATGAAAAGAAAGTACGAATGAAATATCTTGAACGATAATATTGACAACAACATTAAAAGAAAGAACAGACTTTAGGGACCAAATTTTTTTTTTTTTTTGTGATTTGTCATTTACGAAAACAAAAAAATAGTCAAAGGCCAAAAACTTTAAAATTAAAATTCAAAAAATTGATATATCAAGCTAGATAACCGATTATTAGCAACCATGGTTTTGATACCGAATGATGAGAAAATTTTAGGCGAACAACAATGGAACCCAAGAACCAAAAGGAATAAGAAAGATATAATTGCAAAGAAGGTGGTTTGGAGGATCAAATTGGTATCCTAAATGGCAAGAACCAAAAACAAAGCAATATTGTGCGACAAAATTTAAGACGTCAGAAAATTGAATAAAAGTTGAAATTTGGGTTCGAGAACACAGAGAACTAATATATTGTTTCTATTTGTTTTTATTAATCGGGAATAGCTTCCATTTGATATATTATAATAGTTTTTTTGATTCACAGTTTAAATCTAATAAGGGTTTAAAGTGGAAACCATCATTAATAAGTTTTTTTAATCGCAAATATTAGTAACTCACTTGTTTTTTCAAATAAGAAAGATAAGTTGAATACTGAAAACAAACAATAAGAAAAATATACAAACAATTAAAAGAAAAGTATGAATTAAATATCATGAACAAAAATAATGACAACTACATTAAAAGAAAGAACAAACTTTAGGGACCAAATTTTTTTTTCTTTTGTGATTTGTCACTTACGAAAAGAAAAAATAGCCAAAGGCCAAAAACTTTCAAAATAAAATTCAAAAAATTTAGATACCAAGCTAGATAACCAATTATGAGCAACCATGGTTTTGATACCAAATGATGCGAAAATGTTAGGCCCACAACATTGGAACCCAACAACCAAAAGGAATAAGAAAGATTGAATTGCAAAGAAGGTGGTTAGGAAGATCAAATTGGTATCCTAAATGGCAAGAACCAAAAACAAAGCAATATTGTGCGATGAAATTGTAAGACGTCAGAAAATTGTAGAAAAGATGAAATTTGGGTTCGAGAACACGGAGAACTAATATATTGCTTCTATTTGTTTTTATTAATCGAGAATAGCTTTCATTTGACATATTATAATAGTTTTTTCGATTCACAGTTTAAATGTAATAAGGGCTTAAAGTGGCAACCATAATTAATAAATTTTTTTAATTGCAAAATTTAGTAACTCGTTCGTTTTTTCAAATAATAATGATAGGTTGAAAACTGAAAACAAAGAACAAGAAAAAGATACAAACAATTAAAAGAAAAGTACGAATTAAATATCACGAACGAAACTAATGACAACAACATTAAAAGAAAGAACAAACTTTAGGGACCAAATTTTTTTTTTTTTTTTGTGATTTGTCATTTACGGAAACGAAAAATAGTTAAAGGCAAAAAACATTAAAATTAAAATTCAAAAAAATTATATACGAAGCTAGATAACCAATTATGAGCAACCATGGTTTTGATACCGAATGATGCGAAAATTTTAGACCCACAACCTTGGAACCCAAGAACCAAAAGGAATAAGAAAGATTGAATTGCACCGAAGCTGGTTTGGAAGATAAAATTGGAATCCTAAATGGAAAGAACCAAAAACATAGCAATATTGTGCGACGAAATTGTAAGACGTCAGAAAATAGAATAAAAAATGAAATTTGGGTTCGAGAACACCGAGAACTAATATATTGCTTCTATTTGTGTTTATTAATCGAGAATAGCTTCTATTTGATATATTATAATAGTTTTTTTGATTCACAGTTTAAATGTAATAAGGGTTTAAAGTGGCAACCATAATTAATAATTTTTTTTAATTGCAAAAATTAGTAACTAGCTTGTTTTTTCAAAGAAAAAAGATAGGTTGAAAAATGAAAACAAAGAACTTGACAAAGATACAAATAATGAAAAGAAAAGTACGAATGAAATATCTTGAACGATAATAATGACAACAACATTAAAATAAAGAACAAACTTTAGGGACCAAATTTCTTTCTTTTTTTGTGATTTGTCACTTACGAGAACAAAAAATAGTTAGAGGCCAAAAACATTAAAATTAAAATGAAAAAATTGAAATATCAAGCTAGATAACCAATAATTAGCAACCATGGTTTTGATACCAAATGATGCGAAAACTTTAGGCCCACAACCATGGTACCCAAGAACCGAGAGGAATAATAAATATTGAATTGCAAAAAGGTTGTTTGGAAGATCAAATTGGTATCCTAAATGGCAAGAACCAAAAACAAGCAATTTTTTTCGACGAAATTGTAAGACGTCAGAAAATAGAATAAAAAATGAAATTTGGGTTCGAGAACACCGAGAACTAATATATTGCTTCTAATTGTTTTTATTAATCGAGAATAGCTTCCATTTGACATATTATAATAGTTTTTTCGATTCACAGTTTAAATGTAATATGGGTTTAAAGTGGCCACCATAATTAATAATTTTTTTTAATTGCAAAATTTAGTAACTCGTTTGTTTTTTCAAATAATAATGATAGGTTGAAAACTGAAAACAAAGAAGAAGAAAAAGATACAAACAATTAAAAGAAGAGTACGAATTAAATATCACGAACGAAAATATTGACAACAACATTAAAAGAAAGAACAAACTTTAGGGACCAAATTTCTTTTTTTTTGTGATTTGTCACTTACAAAAACGAAAAATAGTTAAAGGGAAAAAAATTTAAAATTAAAATTCAAAAAAATTATATACCAACCTAGTTAACCAATTATGAGCAACCATGGTTTTGATACCGAATGATGCGAAAATTTTAGGCCCACAACCTTGGAACCCAAGAACCAAAAGGAATAAGAAAGATTGAATTGCAAAGAAGGTGGTTAGAAAGATCAAATTGGTATCCTAAATGGCAAGAACCAAAAACAAAGCAATATTGTGCGACGAAATTGTAAGACGTCAGAAAATTATATAAAAGATGAAATTTGGGTTCGAGAACACGGAGAACTAATATATTGCTTCTATTTGTTTTTATTAATCGAGAATAGCTTTCATTTGACATATTATAATAGTTTTTTTGATTCACAGTTTAAATGTAATAAGGGTTTAAAGTGGCAACTATAATTAATAATTTTTTTTAATTGCAAAATTTAGTAACTCGTTTGTTTTTTCAAATAATAATGATAGGTTGAAAACTGAAAACAAAGAAGAAGAAAAAGATACAAACAATTAAAAGAAGAGTACGAATTAAATATCACGAACGAAAATAATGACAACAACATTAAAAGAAAGAACAAACTTTAGGGACCAAATTTCTTTTTTTTTTGTGATTTGTCACTTACAAAAACGAAAAATAGTTAAAGGGAAAAAAATTTAAAATTAAAATTCAAAAAACTTATATACCAACCTAGTTAACCAATTATGAGCAACCATGGTTTTGATACCGAATGATGCGAAAATTTTAGGCCCACAACCTTGGAACCCAAGAACCAAAAGGAATAAGAAAGATTGAATTGCAAAGAAGGTGGTTTGGAAGATCAAATTGGTATCCTAAATGGCAAGAACCAAAAACAAAGCAATATTGTGCGACGAAATTGTAAGACGTCAGAAAATTATATAAAAGATGAAATTTGGGTTCGAGAACACGGAGAACTAATATATTGCTTCTATTTGTTTTTATTAATCGAGAATAGCTTCTATTTGATATATTATAATAGGTTTTTTGATTCACAGTTTAAATGTAATAAGGGTTTAAAGTGGCAACCATAATTAATAATTTTCTTTAATTGCAAAAATTAGTAACTGGCTAGTTTTTTCAAAGAAAAAAAGATAGGTTGAAAAATGAAAACAAAGAACATGACAAAGATACAAATAATGAAAAGAAATTACGAATGAAATATCTTGAACGATAATAATGACAACAACATTAAAAGAAAGAACAAACTTTAGGGACCAAATTTTTTTTTTTGTGATTTGTCATTTACGAAAACAAAAAATAGTCAAAGGCCAAAAACTTTAAAATTAAAATTCAAAAAATTGATATATCAAGCTAGATAACCGATTATTAGCAACCATGGTTTTGATACCAAATGATGCGAAAATTTTGGGCCAACAACCTTGGAACCCAAGAACCGAAAGGAATAAGAAAGATATAATTGCAAAGAAGGTGGTTTGGAGGATCAAATTGGTATCCTAAATGGCAAGAACCAAAAGCAAAGCAATATTGTGCGACGAAATTGTAATACATTAGAAAATTATATATAAGATGAAATTTGGATTCGAGAACAGGGAGAACTAATATATTGCTTCTATTTGTTTTTATTAATCGACAATAGCTTCCATTTGACATATTATAATAGTTTTTTCGATTCAAAGTTTAAATGTAATAAGGGCTTAAAGTGGCAACCATAATTAATAAATTTTTTTAATTGCAAAATTTAGTAACTCGTTTGTTTTTTCAAATAATAATGATAGGTTGAAAAATGAAAACAAAGAACAAGAAAAAGATACAAACAATTAAAAGAAAAGTACGAATTAAATATCACGAACGAAAATAATGACAACAACATTAAAAGAAAGAACAAACTTTAGGGACCAATTTTTTTTTTTTTTTGTGATTTGTCATTTACGAAAACAAAAAATAGTCAAAGGCCAAAAACTTTAAAATTAAAATTCAAAAAATTGATATATCAAGCTAGATAACTAATTATTAGCAACCATGGTTTTGATACCAAATGAGGGGAAAATTTTGGGCCATAACTCGCTTGTTTTTTCAAATAAGAAAGATAAGTTGAATACTGAAAAAAAACAATAAAAAAAAGATACAAACAATTAAAAGAAAATTATGAATTAAATATCATGAACAAAAATAATGACAACTACATTAAAAGAAACAACAAACTTTAGGGACCAAATTTCTTTCTTTTTTTTGTGATTTGTCACTTACGAAAAGAAAAAATAGCCAAAGGCCAAAAAATTTCAAAATAAAATTCAAAAAATTTAGATACCAAGCTAGATAACCAATTATAAGCAACCATGGTTTTGATACCAAATGATGCGAAAATGTTAGGCCCACAACATTGGAACCCAACAACCAAAAGGAATAAGAAAGATTGAATTGCAAAGAAGGTGGTTAGGAAGATCAAATTGGTATCCTAAATGGCAAGAACCAAAAACAAAGCAATATTGTGCGACGAAATTGTAAGACGTCAGAAAATTGTAGAAAAGATGAAATTTGGGTTCGAGAACACGGAGAACTAATATATTGCTTTTATTTTTTTTTATTAATTGAGAATAGCTTATATTTGATATATTATAATATTTTTTTCGATTCATAGTTTAAATGTAATAAGGGTTTAAAGTGGCAACCATAATTACTAATTTTTTTTAATTGCAAAAATTAGTAACTCGCTTGTTTTTTCAAATAACGAAGAAAGGTTGAAAACTGAAAAAAAAAGAACAAGACAAAGATACAAATAATGAAAAGAAAGTACGAATGAAATATCTTGAACGATAATAATGACAACAACATTAAAAGAAAGAACAAACTTTAGGGACCAATTTTTTTTTTTTTTGTGATTTGTCATTTACGAAAACAAAAAATAGTCAAAGGCCAAAAACTTTAAAATTAAAATTCAAAAAATTGATATATCAAGCTAGATAACTAATTATTAGCAACCATGGTTTTGATACCAAATGATGCGAAAATTTTGGGCCAACAACCTTGGAACCCAAGAACCAAAAGGAATAAGAAAGATATAATTGCAAAGAAGGTGGTTTGGAGGATCAAATTGTATCCCAAATGGCAAGAACCAAAAACAAAGCAATATTGTGCGATGAAATTGTAAGACGTTAGAAAATTATATATAAGATGAAATTTGGGTTCGAGAACACGGAGAAATAATATATTGCTTCTATTTGTTTTTATTAATTGGGAATAGCTTCCATTTGATATATTATAATAGTTTTTTTGATTCACAGTTTAAATCTAATAAGGGTTTAAAGTGGAAACCATCATTAATAATTTTTTTTAATCGCAAATATTAGTAACTCGCTTGTTTTTTCAAATAAGAAAGATAAGTTGAAAAATAAAAACAAAGAACATGACAAAGATACAAATAATGAAAAGAAAGTACGAATGAAATATCTTGAACGATAATATTGACAACAACATTAAAAGAAAGAACAGACTTTAGGGACCAAATTTTTTTTTTTTTTGTGATTTGTCATTTACGAAAACAAAAAATAGTCAAAGGCCAAAAACTTTAAAATTAAAATTCAAAAAATTGATATATCAAGCTAGATAACCGATTATTAGCAACCATGGTTTTGATACCGAATGATGAGAAAATTTCAGGCGAACAACAATGGAACCCAAGAACCAAAAGGAATAAGAAAGATATAATTGCAAAGAAGGTGGTTTGGAGGATCAAATTGGTATCCTAAATGGCAAGAACCAAAAACAAAGCAATATTGTGCGACAAAATTTAAGACGTCAGAAAATTGAATAAAAGTTGAAATTTGGGTTCGAGAACACAGAGAACTAATATATTGTTTCTATTTGTTTTTATTAATCGGGAATAGCTTCCATTTGATATATTATAATAGTTTTTTTGATTCACAGTTTAAATCTAATAAGGGTTTAAAGTGGAAACCATCATTAATAATTTTTTTAATCGCAAATATTAGTAACTCACTTTTTTTTTCAAATAAGAAAGATAAGTTGAATACTGAAAACAAACAATAAGAAAAATATACAAACAATTAAAAGAAAAGTATGAATTAAATATCATGAACAAAAATAATGACAACTACATTAAAAGAAAGAACAAACTTTAGGGACCAAATTTTTTTTTTCTTTTGTGATTTGTCACTTACGAAAAGAAAAAATAGCCAAAGGCCAAAAACTTTCAAAATAAAATTCAAAAAATTTAGATACCAAGCTAGATAACCAATTATGAGCAACCATGGTTTTGATACCAAATGATGCGAAAATGTTAGGCCCACAACATTGGAACCCAACAACCAAAAGGAATAAGAAAGATTGAATTGCAAAGAAGGTGGTTAGGAAGATCAAATTGGTATCCTAAATGGCAAGAACCAAAAACAAAGCAATATTGTGCGACAAAATTGTAAGACGTCAGAAAATTGTAGAAAAGATGAAATTTGGGTTCGAGAACACGGAGAACTAATATATTGCTTCTATTTGTTTTTATTAATCGAGAATAGCTTTCATTTGACATATTATAATAGTTTTTTCGATTCACAGTTTAAATGTAATAAGGGCTTAAAGTGGCAACCATAATTAATAAATTTTTTTAATTGCAAAATTTAGTAACTCGTTTGTTTTTTCAAATAATAATGATAGGTTGAAAACTGAAAATAAAGAACAAGAAAAAGATACAAACAATTAAAAGAAAAGTACGAATTAAATATCACGAACGAAACTAATGACAACAACATTAAAAGAAAGAACAAACTTTAGGGACCAAATTTTTTTTTTTTTGTGATTTGTCACTTACAAAAACGAAAAATAGTTAAAGGCAAAAACATTAAAATTAAAATTCAAAAAAAATATATACCAACCTAGATAACCAATTATGAGCAACCATGGTTTTGATACCGAATGATGCGAAAATTTTAGAACCACAACCTTGGAACCCAAGAACCAAAAGGAATAAGAAAGATTGAATTGCAAAGAAGGTGGTTTGGAAGATAAAATTGGTATCCTAAATGGAAAGAACCAAAAACAAAGCAATATTGTGCGACGAAATTGTAAGACGTTAGAAAATTATATATAAGATGAAATTTGGGTTCGAGAACACGGAGAACTAATATATTGCTTCTATTTGTTTTTATTAATCGAGAATAGCTTCTATTTGATATATTATAATAGTTTTTTTGATTCACAGTTTAAATGTAATAAGGGTTTAAAGTGCCAACCATAATTAATAATTTTTTTTAATTGCAAAAATTAGTAACTGGCTTGTTTTTTCAATGAAAAAAGATAGGTTGAAAAATGAAAACAAAGAACATGACAAAGATACAAATAATGAAAAGAAAAGTACGAATGAAATATCTTGAACGATAATAATGACAACAACATTAAAAGAAAGAACAAACTTTAGGGACCAAATTTTTTTTTTGTGATTTGTCATTTACGAAAACGAAAAATAGTTAAAGGCAAAAAACATTAAAATTAAAATTCAAAAAAATTATATACGAAGCTAGATAACCAATTATGAGCAACCATGGTTTTGATACCGAATGATGCGAAAATTTTAGACCCACAACCTTGGAACCCAAGAACCAAAAGGAATAAGAAAGATTGAATTGCACCGAAGCTGGTTTGGAAGATAAAATTGGAATCCTAAATGGAAAGAACCAAAAACAAAGCAATATTGTGCGACGAAATTGTAAGACGTCAGAAAATAGAATAAAAAATGAAATTTGGGTTCGAGAACACCGAGAACTAATATATTGCTTCTATTTGTGTTTATTAATCGAGAATAGCTTCTATTTGATATATTATAATAGTTTTTTTGATTCACAGTTTAAATGTAATAAGGGTTTAAAGTGGCAACCATAATTAATAATTTTTTTTAATTGCAAAAATTAGTAACTAGCTTGTTTTTTCAAAGAAAAAAGATAGGTTGAAAAATGAAAACAAAGAACTTGACAAAGATACAAATAATGAAAAGAAAAGTACGAATGAAATATCTTGAACGATAATAATGACAACAACATTAAAAGAAAGAACAAACTTTAGGGACCAAATTTTTTTTTTGTGATTTGTCATTTACGAAAACGAAAAATAGTTAAAGGCAAAAAACATTAAAATTAAAATTCAAAAAAATTATATACGAAGCTAGATAACCAATTATGAGCAACCATGGTTTTGATACCGAATGATGCGAAAATTTTAGACCCACAACCTTGGAACCCAAGAACCAAAAGGAATAAGAAAGATTGAATTGCACCGAAGCTGGTTTGGAAGATAAAATTGGAATCCTAAATGGAAAGAACCAAAAACAAAGCAATATTGTGCGACGAAATTGTAAGACGTCAGAAAATAGAATAAAAAATGAAATTTGGGTTCGAGAACACCGAGAACTAATATATTGCTTCTATTTGTGTTTATTAATCGAGAATAGCTTCTATTTGATATATTATAATAGTTTTTTTGATTCACAGTTTAAATGTAATAAGGGTTTAAAGTGGCAACCATAATTAATAATTTTTTTTAATTGCAAAAATTAGTAACTAGCTTGTTTTTTCAAAGAAAAAAGATAGGTTGAAAAATGAAAACAAAGAACTTGACAAAGATACAAATAATGAAAAGAAAAGTACGAATGAAATATCTTGAACGATAATAATGACAACAACATTAAAAGAAAGAACAAACTTTAGGGACCAAATTTTTTTTTTGTGATTTGTCATTTACGAAAACGAAAAATAGTTAAAGGCAAAAAACATTAAAATTAAAATTCAAAAAAATTATATACGAAGCTAGATAACCAATTATGAGCAACCATGGTTTTGATACCGAATGATGCGAAAATTTTAGACCCACAACCTTGGAACCCAAGAACCAAAAGGAATAAGAAAGATTGAATTGCACCGAAGCTGGTTTGGAAGATAAAATTGGAATCCTAAATGGAAAGAACCAAAAACAAAGCAATATTGTGCGACGAAATTGTAAGACGTCAGAAAATAGAATAAAAAATGAAATTTGGGTTCGAGAACACCGAGAACTAATATATTGCTTCTATTTGTGTTTATTAATCGAGAATAGCATCTATTTGATATATTATAATAGTTTTTTTGATTCACAGTTTAAATGTAATAAGGGTTTAAAGTGGCAACCATAATTAATAATTTTTTTTAATTGCAAAAATTAGTAACTAGCTTGTTTTTTCAAAGAAAAAAGATAGGTTGAAAAATGAAAACAAAGAACTTGACAAAGATACAAATAATGAAAAGAAAAGTACGAATGAAATATCTTGAACGATAATAATGACAACAACATTAAAAGAAAGAACAAACTTTAGGGACCAAATTTCTTTCTTTTTTTGTGATTTGTCACTTACGAGAACAAAAAATAGTTAGAGGCCAAAAACTTTAAAATTAAAATTCAAAAAATTGATATATCAAGCTAGATAACCGATTATTAGCAACCATGTTTTTGATACCAAATGATGCGAAACTTTTAGGCTAACAACCTTGGAACCCAAGAACCAAAAGGAATAAGAAAGATTGAATTGCAAAGAAGGTGGTTAGGAAGATCAAATTGGTATCCTAAATGGCAAGAAACAAAAACAAAGCAATATTGTGCGACAAAATTGTAAGACGTCAGAAAATTATATAAAAGATGAAATTTGGGTTCGAGAACACGGAGAACTAATATATTGTGTCTCTTTGTTTTTATTAATCGAGAATAGCTTTCATTTGACATATTATAATAGTTTTTTCGATTCAAAGTTTAAATGTAATAAGGGCTTAAAGTGGCAACCATAATTAATAAATATTTTTAATTGCAAAATTTAGTAACTCGTTTGTTTATTCAAATAATAATGATAGGTTGAAAACTGAAAACAAAGATCAAGAAAAAGATACAAACAATTAAAAGAAAAGTACGAATTAAATATCACGAACGAAAATAATGACAACAACATTAAAAGAAAGAACAAACTTTAGGGACCAAATTTCTTTTTTTTTTTTTTTGTGATTTGTCACTTATAAAAACGAAAATTAGTTAAAGGCAAAAAACATTAAAATTAAAATTCAAAAAAATTATATACCAACCTAGATAACCAATTATGAGCAACCATGGTTTTGATACCAAATGATGCGAAAATTTTAGGCCAACAACCTTGGAACTCAAGAACCAAAAGGAATAAGAAAGATATAATTGCTAAGAAGGTGGTTTGGAGGATCAAATTGGTATCCCAAATGGCAAGAACCAAAAACAAAGCAATATTGTGCGATGAAATTGTAAGACGTTAGAAAATTATATATAAGATGAAATTTGGGTTCGAGAACACGGAGAAATAATATATTGCTTCTATTTGTTTTTATTAATCGGGAATAGCTTCCATTTGATATATTATAATAGTTTTTTTGATTCACAGTTTAAATCTAATAAGGGTTTAAAGTGGAAACCATCATTAATAATTTTTTTAATCGCAAATATTAGTAACTCACTTGTTTTTTCAAATAAGAAAGATAAGTTGAATACTGAAAACAAACAATAAGAAAAATATACAAACAATTAAAAGAAAAGTATGAATTAAATATCATGAACAAAAATAATGACAACTACATTAAAAGAAAGAACAAACTTTAGGGACCAAATTTTTTTTTTCTTTTGTGATTTGTCACTTACGAAAAGAAAAAATAGCCAAAGGCCAAAAACTTTCAAAATAAAATTCAAAAAATTTAGATACCAAGCTAGATAACCAATTATGAGCAACCATGGTTTTGATACCAAATGATGCGAAAATGTTAGGCCCACAACATTGGAACCCAACAACCAAAAGGAATAAGAAAGATTGAATTGCAAAGAAGGTGGTTAGGAAGATCAAATTGGTATCCTAAATGGCAAGAACCAAAAACAAAGCAATATTGTGCGACGAAATTGTAAGACGTCAGAAAATTGTAGAAAAGATGAAATTTGGGTTCGAGAACACGGAGAACTAATATATTGCTTTAATTTGTTTTTATTAATTGAGAATAGCTTATATTTGATATATTATAATACTTTTTTCGATTCACAGTTTAAATGTAATAAGGGTTTAAAGTGGCAACCATAATAAATAATTTTTTTTAATTGCAAAAATTAGTACCTCGCTAGTTTTTTCAAAGAAGAAAGATCGGTTGAAAAATGAAAACAAAGAACATGAAAAAGATACAAATAATGAAAAGAAAAGTACGAATGAAATATCATGAACGATAATAATCAAAACAACATTAAAAGAAAGAACAAACCTTAGGGACCAAATTTTTTTTTTTTGTGATTTGTCATTTACGAAAATAAAAAATAGTCAAAGGCCAAAAACATTAAAATTAAAATTCAAAATATTTATATATCAAGCTAGATAACCAATTATTAGCAACCATGGTTTTGATACCAAATGATGCGAAAATTTTAGTCCCACAACCTTAGAACCCAAGAACCAAAAGGAATAAGAAAGATATAATTGCAAAGAAGGTGGTTTGGAGGATCAAATTGGTATCCTAAATGGCAAGAACCAAAAAGAAAACAATATTGTGCGACGAAATTGTAAGACGTCAGAAAATTAAATAAAATATGAAATTTGGGTTCGAGAACACGGAGAACTAATATATCTCTTGTATTTGTTTTTATTAATCGAGAATAGCTTCCATTTGACATATTATAATAGTTTTTTCGATTCATAGTTTAAATGTAATAAGGGTTTAAAGTGGCAACCATAATTACTAATTTTTTTTAATTGCAAAAATTAGTACCTCGCTTGTTTTTTCAAAGAAGAAAGATCGGTTGAAAACTGAAAACAAAGAACATGAAAAAGATACAAATAATGAAAAGAAAAGTACGAATGAAATATCATGAACGATAATAATGAAAACAACATTAAAAGAAAGAACAAACCTTAGGGACCAATTTTTTTTTTTTGTGATTTGTCATTTACGAAAATAAAAAATAGTCAAAGGCCAAAAACTTTAAAATTAAAATTCAAAAAATTTATATATCAAGCTAGATAACCAATTATTAGCAACCTTGGTTTTTGATACCAAATGATGCGAAAATATTAGGCCCACAACCTTGGAACCCAAGAACCAAAAGGAATAAGAAAGATTGAATTGCAAAGAAGGTGGTTAGGAAGATCAAATTGGTATCCTAACTGGGAAGAACCAAAAACAAAGCAATATTGTGCGACAAAATTGTAACAAGTCAGAAAATTATATAAAAGATGAAATTTGGGTTCGAGAACATGGAGAACTAATATAATGCTTCTATTTGTTTTTATTAATCAAGAATAGCTTCCATTTGACATATTATAATAGTTTTTTCGATTAATCGTTTAAATGTAATAAGGGTTTAAAGTGGCAACCATAATTACTAATTTTTTTTAATTGCAAAAATTTGTAACTTGCTTGTTTTTTCAAATAACGATGAAAGGTTGAAAACTGAAAACAAAGAACAAGAAAAAGATAAAAAACAATTAAAAGAAAAGTACGAATTTAATATCACGAACGAAAATAATGACAACAACATTAAAAGGAAGAACAAACTATAGGGACCAAATTTCTTTCTTTTTTTTGTGATTTGTCACTTATAAAAACGAAAATTAGTTAAAGGCAAAAAACGTTAAAATTAAAATTCAAAACAATTATATACCAACCTAGATAACCAATTATGAGCAACCATGGTTTTGATACCAAATGACGCGAAAATTTTAGGCCAACAACCTTGGAACCCAAGAACCAAAAGGAATAAGAAAGATATAATTGCAAAGAAGGTGGTTTGGAGGATCAAATTGGTATCCCAAATGGCAAGAACCAAAAACAAAGCAATATTGTGCGATGAAATTGTAAGACGTTAGAAAATTATATATAAGATGAAATTTGGGTTCGAGAACACGGAGAACTAATATATTGCTTCTATTTGTTTTTATTAATCGGGAATAGCTTCCATTTGATATATTATAATAGTTTTTTTGATTCACAGTTTAAATCTAATAAGGGTTTAAAGTGGAAACCATCATTAATAATTTTTTTTAATCGCAAATATTAGTAACTCGCTTGTTTTTTCAAATAAGAAAGATAAGTTGAATACTGAAAACAAACAATAAGAAAAAGATACAAACAATTAAAAGAAAATTATGAATTAAATATCATGAACAAAAATAATGACAACTACATTAAAAGAAACAACAAACTTTAGGGACCAAATTTCTTTCTTTTTTTTTGTGATTTGTCACTTACGAAAAGAAAAAATAGCCAAAGGCCAAAAAATTTCAAAATAAAATTCAAAAAATTTAGATACCAAGCTAGATAACCAATTATAAGCAACCATGGTTTTGATACCAAATGATGCGAAAATGTTAGGCCCACAACATTGGAACCCAACAACCAAAAGGAATAAGAAAGATTGAATTGCAAAGAAGGTGGTTAGGAAGATCAAATTGGTATCCTAAATGGCAAGAACCAAAAACAAAGCAATATTGTGCGACGAAATTGTAAGACGTCAGAAAATTGTAGAAAAGATGAAATTTGGGTTCGAGAACACGGAGAACTAATATATTGCTTTTATTTGTTTTTATTAATTGAGAATAGCTTATATTTGATATATTATAATACTTTTTTCGATTCATAGTTTAAATGTAATAAGGGTTTAAAGTGGCAACCATAATAAATAATTTTTTTTAATTGCAAAAATTAGTACCTCGCTAGTTTTTTCAAAGAAGAAAGATCGGTTGAAAAATGAAAACAAAGAACATGAAAAAGATACAAATAATGAAAAGAAAATTACGAATGAAATATCATGAACGATAATAATGATAACAACATTAAAAGAAAGAACAAACCTTAGGGACCAAATTTTTTTTTTTGTGATTTGTCATTTAGGAAAATAAAAAATAGTCAAAGGCCAAAAACATTAAAATTAAAAATCAAAATATTTATATATCAAGCTAGATAACCAATTATTAGCAACCATGGTTTTGATACCAAATGATGCGAAAATTTTAGTCCCACAACCTTAGAACCCAAGAACCAAAAGGAATAAGAAAGATATAATTGCAAAGAAGGTGGTTTGGAGGATCAAATTGGTATCCTAAATGGCAAGAACCAAAAAGAAAACAATATTGTGCGACGAAATTGTAAGACGTCAGAAAATTAAATAAAATATGAAATTTGGGTTCGAGAACACGGATAACTAATATATCTCTTGTATTTGTTTTTATTAATCGAGAATAGCTTCCATTTGACATATTATAATAGTTTTTTCGATTCATAGTTTAAATGTAATAAGGGTTTAAAGTGGCAACCATAATTACTAATTTTTTTTAATTGCAAAAATTAGTACCTCGCTAGTTTTTTCAAAGAAGAAAGATCGGTTGAAAAATGAAAACAAAGAACATGAAAAAGAAACAAATAATGAAAAGAAAAGTACGAATGAAATATCATGAACGATAATAATGAAAACAACATTAAAAGAAAGAACAAACCTTAGGGACCAATTTTTTTTTTTTGTGATTTGTCATTTACGAAAATAAAAAATAGTCAAAGGCCAAAAACTTTAAAATTAAAATTCAAAAAATTTATATATCAAGCTAGATAACCAATTATTAGCAACCTTGGTTTTGATACCAAATGATGCAAAAATATTAGGCCCACAACCTTGGAACCCAAGAACCAAAAGGAATAAGAAAGATTGAATTGCAAAGAAGGTGGTTAGGAAGATCAAATTTGTATCCTAACTGGGAAGAACCAAAAACAAAGCAATATTGTGCGACGAAATTGTAACAAGTCAGAAAATAATATAAAAGATGAAATTTGGGTTCGAGAACATGGAGAACTAATATAATGCTTCTATTTGTTTTTATTAATCGAGAATAGCTTCCATTTGACATATTATAATAGTTTTTTCCATTAATCGTTTAAATGTAATAAGGGTTTAAAGTGGCAACCATAATTACTAATTTTTTTTAATTGCAAAAATTTGTAACTTGCTTGTTTTTTCAAATAACGATGAAAGGTTGAAAACTGAAAACAAAGAACAAGAAAAAGATAAAAAACAATTAAAAGAAAAGTACGAATTAAATATCACGAACGAAAATAATGACAACAACATTAAAAGGAAGAACAAACTATAGGGACCAAATTTCTTTCTTTTTTTTGTGATTTGTCACTTATAAAAACGAAAATTAGTTAAAGGCAAAAAACGTTAAAATTAAAATTCAAAAAAATTATATACCAACCTAGATAACCAATTATGAGCAACCATGGTTTTGATACCAAATGATGCGAAAATTTTAGGCCAACAACCTTGCAACCCAAGAACCAAAAGAAATAAGAAAGATATAATTGCAAAGAAGGTGGTTTGGAGGATCAAATTGGTATCCCAAATGGCAAGAACCAAAAACAAAGCAATATTGTGCGATGAAATTGTAAGACGTTAGAAAATTATATATAAGATGAAATTTGGGTTCGAGAACACGGAGAACTAATATATTGCTTCTATTTCTTTTTATTAATCGGGAATAGCTTCCATTTGATATATTATAATAGTTTTTTTGATTCACAGTTTAAATCTAATAAGGGTTTAAAGTGGAAACCATCATTAATAATTTTTTTTAATCGCAAATATTAGTAACTCGCTTGTTTTTTCAAATAAGAAAGATAAGTTGAATACTGAAAACAAACAATAAGAAAAAGATACAAACAATTAAAAGAAAATTATGAATTAAATATCATGAACAAAAATAATGACAACTACATTAAAAGAAACAACAAACTTTAGGGACCAAATATTATTTTTTTTTGTGATTTGTCACTTACGAAAAGAAAAAATAGCCAAAGGCCAAAAAATTTCAAAATAAAATTCAAAAAATTTAGATACCAAGCTAGATAACCAATTATAAGCAACCATGGTTTTGATACCAAATGATGCGAAAATGTTAGGCCCACAACATTGGAACCCAACAACCAAAAGGAATAAGAAAGATTGAATTGCAAAGAAGGTGGTTAGGAAGATCAAATTGGTATCCTAAATGGCAAGAACCAAAAACAAAGCAATATTGTGCGATGAAATTGTAAGACGTCAGAAAATTGTAGAAAAGATGAAATTTGGGTTCGAGAACACGGAGAACTAATATATTGCTTCTATTTGTTTTTATTAATCGAGAATAGCTTTCATTTGACATATTATAATAGTTTTTTCGATTCACAGTTTAAATGTAATAAGGGCTTAAAGTGGCAACCATAATAAATAATTTTTTTTAATTGCAAAAATTAGTACCTCGCTAGTTTTTTCAAAGAAGAAAGATCGGTTGAAAAATGAAAACAAAGAACATGAAAAAGATACAAATAATGAAAAGAAAAGTACGAATGAAATATCATGAACGATAATAATGATAACAACATTAAAAGAAAGAACAAACCTTAGGGACCAAATTTTTTTTTTTGTGATTTGTCATTTACGAAAATAAAAAATAGTCAAAGGCCAAAAACATTAGAATTAAAATTCAAAATATTTATATATCAAGCTAGATAACCAATTATTAGCAACCATGGTTTTGATACCAAATGATGCGAAAATTTTAGTCCCACAACCTTAGAACCCAAGAACCAAAAGGAATAAGAAAGATATAATTGCAAAGAAGGTGGTTTGGAGGATCAAATTGGTATCCTAAATGGCAAGAACCAAAAAGAAAACAATATTGTGCGACGAAATTGTAAGACGTCCGAAAATTAAATAAAATATGAAATTTGGGTTCGAGAACACGGATAACTAATATATCTCTTGTATTTGTTTTTATTAATCGAGAATAGCTTCCATTTGACATATTATAATAGTTTTTTCGATTCATAGTTTAAATGTAATAAGGGTTTAAAGTGGCAACCATTATTACTAATTTTTTTTAATTGCAAAAATTAGTACCTCGCTAGTTTTTTCAAAGAAGAAAGATCGGTTGAAAAATGAAAACAAAGAACATGAAAAAGATACAAATAATGAAAAGAAAAGTACGAATGAAATATCATGAACGATAATAATGAAAACAACATTAAAAGAAAGAACAAACCTTAGGGACCAATTTTTTTTTTTTGTGATTTGTCATTTACGAAAATAAAAAATAGTCAAAGGCCAAAAACTTTAAAATTAAAATTCAAAAAATTTATATATCAAGCTAGATAACCAATTATTAGCAACCTTGGTTTTGATACCAAATGATGCGAAAATATTTGGCCCACAACCTTGGAACCCAAGAACCAAAAGGAATAAGAATGATTGAATTGCAAAGAAGGTGGTTAGGAAGATCAAATTGGTATCCTAACTGGGAAGAACCAAAAACAAAGCAATATTGTGCGACGAAATTGTAACAAGTCAGAAAATAATATAAAAGATGAAATTTGGGTTCGAGAACATGGAGAACTAATATAATGCTTCTATTTGTTTTTATTAATCGAGAATAGCTTCCATTTGACATATTATAATAGTTTTTTCGATTAATCGTTTAAATGTAATAAGGGTTTAAAGTGGCAACCATAATTTCTAATTTTTTTTAATTGCAAAAATTTGTAACTTGCTTGTTTTTTCAAATAATGATGAAAGGTTGAAAACTGAAAACAAAGAACAAGAAAAAGATAAAAAAACAATTAAAAGAAAAGTACGAATTAAATATCACGAACGAAAATAATGACAACAACATTAAAAGGAAGAACAAACTATAGGGACCAAATTTCATTCTTTTTTTTGTGATTTGTCACTTATAAAAACGAAAATTAGTTAAAGGCAAAAAACGTTAAAATTAAAATTCAAAAAAATTATATACCAACCTAGATAACCAATTATGAGCAACCATGGTTTTGATACCAAATGATGCGAAAATTTTAGGCCAACAACCTTGGAACCCAAGAACCAAAAGGAATAAGAAAGATATAATTGCAAAGAAGGTGGTTTGGAGGATTAAATTGGTATCCCAAATGGCAAGAACCAAAAACAAAGCAATATTGTGCGATGAAATTGTAAGACGTTAGAAAATTATATATAAGATGAAATTTGGGTTCGAGAACACGGAGAACTAATATATTGCTTCTATTTGTTTTTATTAATCGGGAATAGCTTCCATTTGATATATTATAATAGTTTTTTTGATTCACAGTTTAAATCTAATAAGGGTTTAAAGTGGAAACCATCATTAATAATTTTTTTTAATCGCAAATATTAGTAACTCGCTTGTTTTTTCAAATAAGAAAGATAAGTTGAATACTGAAAACAAACAATAAAAAAAAGATACAAACAATTAAAAGAAAATTATGAATTAAATATCATGAACAAAAATAATGACAACTACATTAAAAGAAACAACAAACTTTAGGGACCAAATTTCTTTCTTTTTTTTGTGATTTGTCACTTACGAAAAGAAAAAATAGCCAAAGGCCAAAAAATTTCAAAATAAAATTCAAAAAATTTAGATACCAAGCTAGATAACCAATTATAAGCAACCATGGTTTTGATACCAAATGATGCGAAAATGTTAGGCCCACAACATTGGAACCCAACAACCAAAAGGAATAAGAAAGATTGAATTGCAAAGAAGGTGGTTAGGAAGATCAAATTGGTATCCTAAATGGCAAGAACCAAAAACAAAGCAATATTGTGCGACGAAATTGTAAGACGTCAGAAAATTGTAGAAAAGATGAAATTTGGGTTCGAGAACACGGAGAACTAATATATTGCTTTTATTTGTTTTTATTAATTGAGAATAGCTTATATTTGATATATTATAATACTTTTTTCGATTCATAGTTTAAATGTAATAAGGGTTTAAAGTGGCAACCATAATAAATAATTTTTTTTAATTGCAAAAATTAGTACCTCGCTAGTTTTTTCAAAGAAGAAAGATCGGTTGAAAAATGAAAACAAAGAACATGAAAAAGATACAAATAATGAAAAGAAAAGTACGAATGAAATATCATGAACGATAATAATGATAACAACATTAAAAGAAAGAACAAACCTTAGGGACCAAATTTCATTCTTTTTTTTGTGATTTGTCACTTACGAAAACGAAAAATATTTAAAGGGAAAAATATTTAAAATTAAAATTCAAAAAAATTATATACCAACCTAGTTAACCAATTAGGAGCAACCGTGGTTTTGATACCGAATGATGCGAAAATTTTAGGCCCACAACCTTGGAACCCAAGAACCAAAAGGAATAAGAAAGATTGAATTGCAAAGAAGGTGGTTAGAAAGATCAAATTGGTATCCTAAATGGCAAGAACCAAAAACAAAGCAATATTGTGCGACGAAATTGTAAGACGTCAGAAAATTATATAAAAGATGAAATTTGGGTTCGAGAACACGGAGAACTAATATATTGCTTCTATTTGATTTTATTAATCGATAATAGCTTTCATTTGACATATTATAATAGTTTTTTTGATTCACAGTTTAAATGTAATAAGGGTTTAAAGTGGCAACTATAATTAATAATTTTTTTTAATTGCAAAATTTAGTAACTCGTTTGTTTTTTCAAATAATAATGATAGGTTGAAAACTGAAAACAAAGAAGAAGAAAAAGATACAAACAATTAAAAGAAGAGTATGAATTAAATATCACGAACGAAAATAATGATAACAACATTAAAAGAAAGAACAAACTTTAGGGACCAAATTTCTTTTTTTTTTGTGATTTGTCACTTACAAAAATGAAAAATAGTTAAAGGGAAAAAAATTTAAAATTAAAATTCAAAAAACTTATATACCAACCTAGTTAACCAATTATGAGCAACCATGGTTTTGATTCCGAATGATGCGAAAATTTTAGGCCCACAACCTTGGAACCCAAGAACCAAAAGGAATAAGAAAGATTGAATTGCAAAGAAGGTGGTTTGGAAGATAAAATTGGTATCCTAAATGGAAAGAACCAAAAACAAAGCAATATTGTGCGACGAAATTGTAAGACGTCAGAAAATTATATAAAAGATGAAATTTGGGTTCGAGAACACAGAGAACTAATATATTCCTTCTATTTGTTTTTATTAATCGAGAATAGCTTCTATTTGATATATTATAATAGTTTTTTTGATTCACAGTTTAAATGTAATAAGGGTTTAAAGTGGCAACTATAATTAATAATTTTTTTTAATTGCAAAATTTAGTAACTCGTTTGTTTTTTCAAATAATAATGATAGGTTGAAAACTGAAAACAAAGAAGAAGAAAAAGATACAAACAATTAAAAGAAGAGTACGAATTAAATATCACGAACGAAAATAATGATAACAACATTAAAAGAAAGAACAAACTTTAGGGACCAAATTTCTTTTTTTTTTGTGATTTGTCACTTACAAAAACGAAAAATAGTTAAAGGGAAAAAAATTTAAAATTAAAATTCAAAAAACTTATATACCAACCTAGTTAACCAATTATGAGCAACCATGGTTTTGATTCCGAATGATGCGAAAATTTTAGGCCCACAACCTTGGAACCCAAGAACCAAAAGGAATAAGAAAGATTGAATTGCAAAGAAGGTGGTTTGGAAGATAAAATTGGTATCCTAAATGGCAAGAACCAAAAACAAAGCAATATTGTGCGACGAAATTGTAAGACGTTAGAAAATTATATATAAGATGAAATTTGGGTTCGAGAACACGGAGAACTAATATATTGCTTCTATTTGTTTTTATTAATCGAGAATAGCTTCTATTTGACATATTATAATAGGTTTTTTGATTCATAGTTTAAATGAAATAAGGGTTTAAAGTGGCAACCATAATTAATAATTTTCTTTAATTGCAAAAATTAGTAACTCGCTAGTTTTTTCAAAGAAAAAAAGATAGGTTGAAAAATGAAAACAAAGAACATGACAAAGATACAAATAATGAAAAGAAAGTACGAATGAAATATCTTGAACGATAATAATGACAACAACATTAAAAGAAAGAACAAACTTTAGGGACCAAATTTTTTTTTTGTGATTTGTCATTTACGAAAACAAAAAATAGTCAAAGGCCAAAAACTTTAAAATTAAAATTCAAAAAATTGATATATCAAGCTAGATAACCGATTATTAGCAACCATGGTTTTGATACCAAATGATGCGAAAATTTTGGGCCAACAACCTTGGAACCCAAGAACCGAAAGGAATAAGAAAGATATAATTGCAAAGAAGGTGGTTTGGAGGATCAAATTGGTATCCTAAATGGCAAGAACCAAAAACAAAGCAATATTGTGCGACGAAATTGTAAGACGTTAGAAAATTATATATAAGATGAAATTTGGATTCGAGAACACGGAGAACTAATATATTGCTTCTATTTGTTTTTATTAATCGAGAATAGCTTCCATTTGACATATTATAATAGTTTTTTGGATTCACAGTTTAAATGTAATAAGGGCTTAAAGTGGCAACCATAATTAATAAATTTTTTTAATTGCAAAATTTAGTAACTCGTTTGTTTTTCCAAATAATAATGATAGGTTGAAAACTGAAAACAAAGAACAAGAAAAAGATACAAACAATTAAAAGAAAAGTACGAATTAAATATCACGAACGAAAATAATGACAACAACATTAAAAGAAAGAACAAACTTTAGGGACCAAATTTCTTTTTTTTTTGTGATTTGTCACTTACAAAAACGAAAAATAGTTAAAGGCAAAAAACATTAAAATTAAAATTCAAAAAAATTATATACCAACCTAGATAACCAATTATGAGCAACCATGGTTTTGATACCGAATGATGCGAAAATTTTAGGCCCACAACCTTGGAACCCAAGAACCAAAAGGAATAAGAAAGATTGAATTGCAAAGAAGGTGGTTTGGAATATAAAATTGGTATCCTAAATGGAAAGAACCAAAAACAAAGCAATATTGTGCGACGAAATTGTAAGACGTCAGAAAATTATATAAAAGATGAAATTTGGGTTCGAGAACACAGAGAACTAATATATTCCTTCTATTTGTTTTTATTAATCGAGAATAGCTTCTATTTGATATATTATAATAGTTTTTTTGATTCACAGTTTAAATGTAATAAGGGTTTAAAGTGCCAACCATAATTAATAATTTTTTTTAATTGCAAAAATTAGTAACTGGCTTGTTTTTTCAAAGAAAAAAAGATAGGTTGAAAAATAAAAACAAAGAACATGACAAAGATACAAATAATTAAAAGAAAGTACGAATGAAATATCTTGAACGATAATATTGACAACAACATTAAAAGAAAGAACAAACTTTAGCGACCAAATTTTTTTTTTTTTTTTTGTGATTTGTCATTTACGAAAACAAAAAATAGTCAAAGGCCAAAAACTTTAAAATTAAAATTCAAAAAATTGATATATCAAGCTAGATAACCGATTATTAGCAACCATGGTTTTGATACCGAATGATGAGAAAATTTTAGGCGAACAACAATGGAACCCAAGAACCAAAAGGAATAAGAAAGATATAATTGCAAAGAAGGTGGTTTGGAGGATCAAATTGGTATCCTAAATGGCAAGAATCAAAAACAAAGCAATATTGTGCGACAAAATTTAAGACATCAGAAAATTGAATAAAAGTTGAAATTTGGGTTCGAGAACACAGAGAACTAATATATTGTTTCTATTTGTTTTTATTAATCGGGAATAGCTTCCATTTGATATATTATAATAGTTTTTTTGATTCATAGTTTAAATCTAATAAGGGTTTAAAGTGGAAACCATCATTAATAATTTTTTTAATCGCAAATATTAGTAACTCACTTGTTTTTTCAAATAAGAAAGATAAGTTGAATACTGAAAACAAACAATAAGAAAAATATACAAACAATTAAAAGAAAAGTATGAATTAAATATCATGAACAAAAATAATGACAACTACATTAAAAGAAAGAACAAACTTTAGGGACCAATTTTTTTTTTTCTTTTGTGATTTGTCACTTACGAAAAGAAAAAATAGCCAAAGGCCAAACACTTTCAAAATAAAATTCAAAAAATTTAGATACCAAGCTAGATAACCAATTATGAGCAACCATGGTTTTGATACCGAATGATGCGAAAATTTTAGGCCCACAACCTTGGAACCCAAGAACCAAAAGGAATAAGAAAGATTGAATTGCAAAGAAGGTGGTTTGGAAGATAAAATTGGTATCCTAAATGGAAAGAACCAAAAACAAAGCAATATTGTGCGACGAAATTGTAAGACGTCAGAAAATTATATAAAAGATGAAATTTGGGTTCGAGAACACAGAGAACTAATAAATTCCTTCTATTTGTTTTTATTAATCGAGAATAGCTTCTATTTGATATATTATAATAGTTTTTTTGATTCACAGTTTAAATGTAATAAGGGTTTAAAGTGCCAACCATAATTAATAATTTTTTTTAATTGCAAAAATTAGTAACTGGCTTGTTTTTTCAAAGAAAAAAAGATAGGTTGAAAAATAAAAACAAAGAACATGACAAAGATACAAATAATGAAAAGAAAGTACGAATGAAATATCTTGAACGATAATATTGACAACAACATTAAAAGAAAGAACAAACTTTAGGGACCAAATTTTTTTTTTTTTTTGTGATTTGTCATTTACGAAAACAAAAAATAGTCAAAGGCCAAAAACTTTAAAATTAAAATTCAAAAAATTGATATATCAAGCTAGATAACCGATTATTAGCAACCATGGTTTTGATACCGAATGATGAGAAAATTTTAGGCGAACAACAATGGAACCCAAGAACCAAAAGGAATAAGAAAGATATAATTGCAAAGAAGGTGGTTTGGAGGATCAAATTGGTATCCTAAATGGCAAGAACCAAAAACAAAGCAATATTGTGCGACAAAATTTAAGACGTCAGAAAATTGAATAAAAGTTGAAATTTGGGTTCGAGAACACAGAGAACTAATATATTGTTTCTATTTGTTTTTATTAATCGGGAATAGCTTCCATTTGATATATTATAATAGTTTTTTTGATTCATAGTTTAAATCTAATAAGGGTTTAAAGTGGAAACCATCATTAATAATTTTTTTAATCGCAAATATTAGTAACTCACTTGTTTTTTCAAATAAGAAAGATAAGTTGAATACTGAAAACAAACAATAAGAAAAATATACAAACAATTAAAAGAAAAGTATGAATTAAATATCATGAACAAAAATAATGACAACTACATTAAAAGAAAGAACAAACTTTAGGGACCAAATTTTTTTTTTCTTTTGTGATTTGTCACTTACGAAAAGAAAAAATAGCCAAAGGCCAAACACTTTCAAAATAAAATTCAAAAAATTTAGATACCAAGCTACATAACCAATTATGAGCAACCATGGTTTTGATACCAAATGATGCGAAAATGTTAGGCCCACAACATTGGAACCCAACAACCAAAAGGAATAAGAAAGATTGAATTGCAAAGAAGGTGGTTAGGAAGATCAAATTGGTATCCTAAATGGCAAGAACCAAAAACAAAGCAATATTGTGCGACGAAATTGTAAGACGTCAGAAAATTGTAGAAAAGATGAAATTTGGGTTCGAGAACACGGAGAACTAATATATTGCTTTAATTTGTTTTTATTAATTGAGAATAGCTTATATTTGATATATTATAATACTTTTTTCGATTCACAGTTTAAATGTAATAAGGGTTTAAAGTGGCAACCATAATAAATAATTTTTTTTAATTGCAAAAATTAGTACCTCGCTAGTTTTTTCAAAGAAGAAAGATCGGTTGAAAAATGAAAACAAAGAACATGAAAAAGATACAAATAATGAAAAGAAAAGTACGAATGAAATATCATGAACGATAATAATGATAACAACATTAAAAGAAAGAACAAACCTTAGGGACCAAATTTTTTTTTTTGTGATTTGTCATTTACGAAAATAAAAAATAGTCAAAGGCCAAAAACATTAAAATTAAAATTCAAAATATTTATATATCAAGCTAGATAACCAATTATTAGCAACCATGGTTTTGATACCAAATGATGCGAAAATTTTAGTCCCACAACCTTAGAACCCAAGAACCAAAAGGAATAAGAAAGATATAATTGCAAAGAAGGTGGTTTGGAGGATCAAATTGGTATCCTAAATGGCAAGAACCAAAAAGAAAACAATATTGTGCGACGAAATTGTAAGACGTCAGAAAATTAAATAAAATATGAAATTTGGGTTCGAGAACACGGAGACCTAATATATCTCTTGTATTTGTTTTTATTAATCGAGAATAGCTTCCATTTGACATATTATAATAGTTTTTTCGATTCATAGTTTAAATGTAATAAGGGTTTAAAGTGGCAACCATAATTACTAATTTTTTTTAATTGTAAAAATTAGAACCTCGCTAGTTTTTTCAAAGAAGAAAGATCGGTTGAAAAATGAAAACAAAGAACATGAAAAAGATACCAATAATGAAAAGAAAAGTACGAATGAAATATCATGAACGATAATAATGAAAAAAACATTAAAAGAAAGAACAAACCTTAGGGACCAATTTTTTTTTTTTGTGATTTGTCATTTACGAAAATAAAAAATAGTCAAAGGCCAAAAACATTAAAATTAAAATTCAAAAAATTTATATATCAAGCTAGATAACCAATTATTAGCAACCTTGGTTTTGATACCAAATGATGCGAAAATATTAGGCCCACAACCTTGGAACCCAAGAACCAAAAGGAATAAGAAAGATTGAATTGCAAAGAAGGTGGTTAGGAAGATCAAATTGGTATCCTAACTGGGAACAACCAAAAACAAAGCAATATTGTGCGACGAAATTGTAACAAGTCAGAAAATTATATAAAAGATGAAATTTGGGTTCGAGAACATGGAGAACTAATATAATGCTTCTATTTGTTTTTATTAATCGAGAATAGCTTCCATTTGACATATTATAATAGTTTTTTCGATTAATCGTTTAAATGTAATAAGGGTTTAAAGTGGCAACCATAATTAATAATTTTTTTTAATTGCAAAAATTTGTAACTTGCTTGTTTTTTCAAATAACGATGAAAGGTTGAAAACTGAAAACAAAGAACAAGAAAAAGATAAAAAACAATTAAAAGAAAAGTACGAATTAAATATCACGAACGAAAATAATGACAACAACATTAAAAGGAAGAACAAACTATAGGGACCAAATTTCTTTCTTTTTTTTGTGATTTGTCACTTATAAAAACGAAAATTAGTTAAAGGCAAAAAACGTTAAAATTAAAATTCAAAAAAATTATATACCAACCTAGATAACCAATTATGAGCAACCATGGTTTTGATACGAAATGATGCGAAAATTTTAGGCCAACAACCTTGGAACCCAAGAACCAAAAGGAATAAGAAAGATATAATTGCAAAGAAGGTGGTTTGGAGGATCAAATTGGTATCCCAAATGGCAAGAACCAAAAACAAAGCAATATTGTGCGATGAAATTGTAAGACGTTAGAAAATTATATATAAGATGAAATTTGGGTTCGAGAACACGGAGAACTAATATATTGCTTCTATTTGTTTTTATTAATCGGGAATAGCTTCCATTTGATATATTATAATAGTTTTTTTGATTCACAGTTTAAATCTAATAAGGGTTTAAAGTGGAAACCATCATTAATAATTTTTTTTAATCGCAAATATTAGTAACTCGCTTGTTTTTTCAAATAAGAAAGATAAGTTGAATACTGAAAACAAACAATAAGAAAAAGATACAAACAATTAAAAGAAAATTATGAATTAAATATCATGAACAAAAATAATGACAACTACATTAAAAGAAACAACAAACTTTAGGGACCAAATTTCTTTTTTTTTTTGTGATTTGTCACTTACGAAAAGAAAAAATAGCCAAAGGCCAAAAAATTTCAAAATAAAATTCAAAAAATTTAGATACCAAGCTAGATAACCAATTATAAGCAACCATGTTTTTGATACCAAATGATGCGAAAATGTTAGGCCCACAACATTGGAACCCAACAACCAAAAGGAATAAGAAAGATTGAATTGCAAAGAAGGTGGTTAGGAAGATCAAATTGGTATCCTAAATGGCAAGAACCAAAAACAAAGCAATATTGTGAGACGAAATTGTAAGACGTCAGAAAATTGTAGAAAAGATGAAATTTGGGTTCGAGAACACGGAGAACTAATATATTGCTTTTATTTGTTTTTATTAATTGAGAATAGCTTATATTTGATATATTATAATACTTTTTTCGATTCATAGTTTAAATGTAATAAGGGTTTAAAGTTGCAACCATAATTACTAATTTTTTTTAATTGCAAAAATTAGTAACTCGCTTGTTTTTTCAAATAACGAAGAAAGGTTGAAAACTGAAAAAAAAGAAACAAGAAAAAGATACAAACAATTAAAAGAAAAGTACGAATTAAATATCACGAACGAAAATAATGACAACAACATTAAAAGAAAGAACAAACTTTAGGGACCAAATTTCTTTCTTTTTTTTGTGATTTGTCACTTAGGAAAATGAAAAATAGTCAAAGGGAAAAAACTTTAAAATTAAAATTCAAAAAAAGTATATACCAACCTAGATAACCAATTATGAGCAACCATGGTTTTGATACCAAATGATGCGAAAATTTTAGGCCCACAACCTTGGAACCCAAGAACCAAAAGGAATAAGAAAGATTGAATTGCAAAGAAGGTGGTTAGGAAGATCAAATTGGTATCCTAAAAGGCAAGAACCAAAAACAAAGCAATATTGTGCGACGAAATTGTAAGACGTCAGAATATTATATAAAAGATGAAATTTGGGTTCGAGAACACGGAGAACTAATATATTGCTTTTATTTGTTTTTATTAATTGAGAATAGCTTCTATTTGATATATTATAATACTTTTTTCGATTCATAGTTTAAATGTAATAAGGGTTTAACGTGGCAACCATAATTAATAATTTTTTTTAATTGCAAAAATTAGTACCTCCCTAGTTTTTTCAAAGAAGAAAGATCGGTTGAAAAATGAAAACAAAGAACATTAAAATTAAAGCAATATTGTGCGACAAAATTTAAAGACGTCAGAAAATTGAATAAAAGATAAAATTTGGGTTCGAGAACACGGAGAACTAATATATTGCTTCTATTTGTTTTTATTAATCGAGAATAGCTTCCATTTGACATATTATAATAGTTTTTTTCGATTCACAGTTTAATTGTAATAAGGGTTTAAAGTGGCAACCATAATTAATAATTTTTTTTAAATGCAAAAATTAGTAACTCGTTTGTTTTTTCAAATAATAATGATAGGTTGAAAACTGAAAACAAAGAACAAGAAAAAGATACAAACAATTAAAAGAAAAGTACGAATTAAATATCACGAACGAAAATAATGACAACAACATTAAAAGAAAGAACAAACTTTAGGGACCAAATTTTTTTTTTTGTGATTTGTCACTTACGAAAATGAAAAATAGTCAAAGGGAAAAAACATTAAAATTAAAATTCAAAAATATTATATACCAAGCTAGATAGCCAATTATGAGCAACCATGGTTTTGATACCGAATGATGCGAAAATATTAGGCCCACAACCTTGGAACTCAAGAACCAAAAGGAATAAGAAAGATTGAATTGCAAAGAAGGTGGTTAGGAAGATCAAATTGGTATCCTAAATGGCAAGAACCAAAAACAGAGCAATATTGTGCGACGAAATTGTAAGACGTCAGAAAATTATATAAAATATGAAATTTGGGTTCGAGAACACGGAGAACTAATATATTGCTTCTATTTGTTTTTATTAATCGAGAATAGCTTTCATTTGACATATTATAATAGTTTTTTCGATTCACAGTTTAAATGTAATAAGGGTTTAAAGTGGCAACCATAATTAATAATTTATTTTAATAGCAAAATTTTGTAACTCGTTTGTTTTTTCAAATAATAATGATAGGTTGAAAACTGAAAACAAAGAACATTAAAATTAAAGCAATATTGTGCGACAAAATTTTAAGATGTCAGAAAATTGAATAAAAGATGAAATTTTGGTTCGAGAACATAGAGAACTAATATATGGCTTCTATTTGTTTTTATTAATCGGGAATAGCTTCCATTTGATTTATTATAATAGTTTTTTTGATTCACAGTTTAAATCTAATAAGGGTTTAAAGTGGAAACCATAATTAATAATTTTTTTAATTGCAAATATTAGTAACTCGCTTGTTTTTTCAAATAAGAAAGATAAGTTGAATACTGAAAACAAAGAATAAGAAAAAGATACAAACAATTAAAAGAAAAGTATGAATTAAATATCATGAACAAAAATAATGACAACTACATTAAAAGAAAGAACAAACTTTAGGGACCAAATTTCTTTTTTTTTGTGATTTGTTACTTACGAAAAGAAAAAATAGTCAAAGGCCAAAAACATTAAAATTAAAATTCAAAAAATTTATATATCAAGCTAGATAACCAATTTTTAGCAACCATGGTTTTGATACCAAATGATGCGAAAATTTTAGTCCCACAACCTTAGAACCCAAGAACCAAAAGGCATAAGAAAGATATAATTGCAAATAAGGTGGTTTGGAGGATCAAATTGGTATCCTAAATGGCAAGAAACAAAAAGAAAACAATATTGTGCGACGAAATTGTAAGACGTCAGAAAATTGAATAAAATATGAAATTTGGGTCCGAGAACATGGAGAACTAATATATTGCTTCTATTTGTTTTTATTAATCGAGAATAGCTTCCATTTGACATATTATAATAGTTTTTTCGATTCACAGTTTAAATGTAATAAGGGTTTAAAGTGGCAACCATAATTAATAATTTTTTTTAATTGCAAAATTTAGTAACTCGTTTGTTTTTTCAAATAATAATGACAGGTTGAAAACTGAAAACAAAGAACATGAAAAAGATACAAATAATGAAAAGAAAAGTACGAATGAAATATCATGAACGATAATAATGACTACAACATTAAAAGAAAGAACAAACCTTAGGGACCAAATTCCTTTTTTTTTGTGATTTATCATTTACAAAAATAAAAAATAGTCAAAGGCCAAAAACATTAAAATTAAAATTCAAAAAATTTATATATCAATCTAGATAACCAATTATTAGCAACCATGGTTTTGATACCAAATGATGCGTAAGTTTTATTCCCACAACCTTAGAACCCAAGAACCAAAAGGAATAAGAAAGATATAATTGCAAATAAGTTGGTTTGGAGGATCAAATTGGTATCCTAAATGGCAAGAAACAAAAAGAAAACAATATTGTGCGACGAAATTGTAAGACGTTAGAAAATTGAATAAAATATGAAATTTGGGTCCGAGAACACGGAGAACTAATATATTGCTTCTATTTGTTTTTATTAATCGAGAATAGCTTCCATTTGACATATTATAATAGTTTTTTCGATTCACAGTTTAAATGTAATAAGGGTTTAAAGTGGCAACCATAATTAATAATTTTTTTTAATTGCAAAATTTAGTAACTCGTTTGTTTTTTCAAATAATAATGATAGGTTGAAAACTGAAAAAAAAGAACAAGAAAAAGATACAAACAATTAAAAGAAAATTATGAATTAAATATCACGAACGAAAATAAAGACAACAACATTAAAAGTAAGACCAAACTTTAGGGACCAAATTTCTTTCTTTTTTTTGTGATTTGTCACTTACGAAAACTTTATAATTAAAATTCAAACAAATTATATACCAACCTAGATAACCAATTATGAGCAACCATGGTTTTGATACCGAATGATGCGAAAATGCTAGGCCCACAACATTGGAACCCAAGAACCCAAAGGAATAAGAAAGATTGAATTGCAAAGATGGTGGTTTGGAAGATAAAATTGGTATCCTAAATGGAAAGAACCAAAAACAAAGCAATATTGTGCGACGAAATTGTAACACGTCAGAAAATTGTATAAAAGATGAAATTTGGGTTCGAGAACACGGAGAACTAATATATTGCTTTTATTTGTTTTTATTAATTGAGAATAGCTTCTATTTGATATATTATAATAATTTTTTCGATTCACAGTTTAAATGTAATAAGGGTTTAGAGTGGCAACCATAATTAATAATTTTTTTTAATTGCAAAAATTAGTACCTCCCTAGTTTTTTCAAAGAAGAAAGATCGGTTGAAAAATGAAAACAAAGAACATTAAAATTAAAGCAATATTGTGCGACAAAATTTTAAGACGTCAGAAAATTTAATAAAAGATGAAATTTTGGTTCGAGAACACAGAGAACTAATATATGGCTTCTATTTGTTTTTATTAATCGGGAATAACTTCGATTTGATATATTATAATAGTTTTTTTGATTCACAGTTTAAATCTAATAAGGGTTTAAAGTGGAAACCATAATTAATAAATTTTTTTAATTGAAAATATTAGTAACTCGCTTGTTTTTTCAAATAAGAAAGATAAGTTGAATACTGAAAACAAAGAATAAGAAAAAGATACAAACAATTAAAAGAAAAGTATGAATTAAATATCATGAACAAAAATAATGACAACTACATTAAAAGAAAGAACAAACTGTAGGGACCAAATTTTTTTTTTTTTTTTTGTGATTTGTTACTTACGAAAAGAAAAAATAGCCAAAGGCCAAAAACTTTCAAATTAAAATTCAAAAAATTTAGATAACTAGCTAGATAACCAATTATGAGCAACCATGGTTTTGATACCAAATGATGCGAAAATGTTAGGCCCACAACCTTGGACCCAAGAACCAAAAGGAATAAGAAAGATTGAATTGCAAAGAAGGTGGTTAGGAAGATCAAATTGGTATCCTAAATATCAAGAACCAAAAACAAAGCAATATTGTGCGACGAAATTGTAAGACGTCAGAAAATTGTATAAAAGATGAAATTTGGGTTCGAGAACACGGAGAACTAATATATTGCTTTAATTTGTTTTTATTAATTGAGAATAGCTTCTATTTGATATATTATAATACTTTTTTCGATTCCCAGTTTAAATGTAATAAGGGTTTAAAGTGGCAACCATATTTAATAATTTTTTTTAATTGCAAAAATTAGTACCTCGCTAGTTTTTTCAAAGAAGAAAGATAGGTTGAAAAATGAAAACAATGAACATGAAAAAGATAGAAATAATGAAAAGAAAAGTATGAATGAAATATCATGAACGATAATAATGACAACAACATTAAAAGAAAGAACAAACCTTAGGGACCAAATTCCTTTTTTTTTTTGTGATTTGTCATTTACGAAAATAAAAAATAGTCAAAGGCCAAAAACATTAAAATTAAAATTCAAAAAATTTATATATCAATCTAGATAACCACTTATTAGCAACCATGGTTTTGATACCAAATGATGCGAAAATTTTAGTCCCACAACCTTAGAACCCAAGACCCAAAAGGAATAAGAAAAATATAATTGCAAATAAGGTGGTTTGGAGGATCAAATTGGTATCCTAAATGGCAAGAAACAAAAAGAAAAAATATTGTGTGACGAAATTGTAAGACGTCAGAAAATTGAATAAAATATGAAATTTGGGTCCGAGAACACGGAGAACTAATATATCTGTTGTATTTGTTTTTATTAATCGAGAATAGCTTCCATTTGACATATTATAATAGTTTTTTCGATTCATAGTTTAAATGTAATAAGGGTTTAAAGTGGCAACCATAATTACTAATTTTTTTTAAATGCAAAAATTAGTAACTCGCTTGTTTTTTCAAATAACAAAGATAGGTTGAAAACTGAAAACAAAGAACAAGAAAAAGATAAAAACAATTAAAAGAAAAGTACGAATTAAATATCATGAAAACAAAATAATGACAAGAACATTAAAAGAAAGAACAAACTTTAGGGACCAAAATTTTTTTTTTTTTTATTTGTCACTTACGACAATGAAAAATAGTCAAAGGGAAAAAACTTTAAAATTAAAATTCAAAAATATTATATACCAAGCTAGATAGCCAATTATGAGCAACCATGGTTTTGATACCAAATGATGCGAAAATTTTAGGCCCACAACCTTGGAACTCAAGAACCAAAAGGAATAAGAAAGATTGAATTGCAAAGAAGGTGGTTAGGAAGATCAAATTGGTATCCTAAATGGCAAGAACCAAAAACAGAGCAATATTGTGCGACGAAATTGTAAGACGTCAGAAAATTATATAAAATATGAAATTTGGGTTCGAGAACACGGAGAACTAATATATTGCTTCTATTTGTTTTTATTAATCGAGAGTAGTTTTCATTTGACATATTATAATAGTTTTTTCGATTCACAGTTTAAATCTAATAAGGGTTTAAAGTGGCAACCATAATTAATAATTTTTTTTAAATGCAAAAATTAGTAACTCGCTTGTTTTTTCAAATAACAAAGATAGGTTGAAAACTGAAAACAAAGAACAAGAAAAAGATAAAAACAATTAAAAGAAAAGTACGAATTAAATATCATGAAAACAAAATAATGACAACAACATTAAAAGAAAGAACAAACTTTAGGGACCAAAATTTTTTTTTTTTTGATTTGTCACTTACGACAATGAAAAATAGTCAAAGGGAAAAAACTTTAAAATTAAAATTCAAAAATATTATATACCAAGCTAGATAGCCAATTATGAGCAACCATGGTTTTGATACGAAATGATGCGAAAATTTTAGGCCAACAACCTTGGAACCCAAGAACCAAAAGGAATAAGAAAGATATAATTGCAAAGAAGGTGGTTTGGAGGATCAAATTGGTATCCCAAATGGCAAGAACCAAAAACAAAGCAATATTGTGCGATGAAATTGTAAGACGTTAGAAAATTATATATAAGATGAAATTTGGGTTCGAGAACACGGAGAACTAATATATTGCTTCTATTTGTTTTTATTAATCGGGAATAGCTTCCATTTGATATATTATAATAGTTTTTTTGATTCACAGTTTAAATCTAATAAGGGTTTAAAGTGGAAACCATCATTAATAATTTTTTTTAATCGCAAATATTAGTAACTCGCTTGTTTTTTCAAATAAGAAAGATAAGTTGAATACTGAAAACAAACAATAAGAAAAAGATACAAACAATTAAAAGAAAATTATGAATTAAATATCATGAACAAAAATAATGACAACTACATTAAAAGAAACAACAAACTTTAGGGACCAAATTTCTTTTTTTTTTGTGATTTGTCACTTACGAAAAGAAAAAATAGCCAAAGGCCAAAAAATTTCAAAATAAAATTCAAAAAATTTAGATACCAAGCTAGATAACCAATTATAAGCAACCATGGTTTTGATACCAAATGATGCGAAAATGTTAGGCCCACAACATTGGAACCAAACAACCAAAAGGAATAAGAAAGATTGAATTGCAAAGAAGGTGGTTAGGAAGATCAAATTGGTATCCTAAATGGCAAGAACCAAAAACAAAGCAATATTGTGAGACGAAATTGTAAGACGTCAGAAAATTGTAGAAAAGATGAAATTTGGGTTCGAGAACACGGAGAACTAATATATTGCTTTTATTTGTTTTTATTAATTGAGAATAGCTTATATTTGATATATTATAATACTTTTTTCGATTCATAGTTTAAATGTAATAAGGGTTTAAAGTTGCAACCATAATTACTAATTTTTTTAATTGCAAAAATTAGTAACTCGCTTGTTTTTTCAAATAACGAAGAAAGGTTGAAAACTGAAAAAAAAGAAACAAGAAAAAGATACAAACAATTAAAAGAAAAGTACGAATTAAATATCACGAACGAAAATAATGACAACAACATTAAAAGAAAGAACAAACTTTAGGGACCAAATTTCTTTCTTTTTTTTGTGATTTGTCACTTAGGAAAATGAAAAATAGTCAAAGGGAAAAAACTTTAAAATTAAAATTCAAAAAAAGTATATACCAACCTAGATAACCAATTATGAGCAACCATGGTTTTGATACCAAATGATGCGAAAATTTTAGGCCCACAACCTTGGAACCCAAGAACCAAAAGGAATAAGAAAGATTGAATTGCAAAGAAGGTGGTTAGGAAGATCAAATTGGTATCCTAAAAGGCAAGAACCAAAAACAAAGCAATATTGTGCGACGAAATTGTAAGACGTCAGAATATTATATAAAAGATGAAATTTGGGTTCGAGAACACGGAGAACTAATATATTGCTTTTATTTGTTTTTATTAATTGAGAATAGCTTCTATTTGATATATTATAATACTTTTTTCGATTCACAGTTTAAATGTAATAAGGGTTTAACGTGGCAACCATAATTAATAATTTTTTTTAATTGCAAAAATTAGTACCTCCCTAGTTTTTTCAAAGAAGAAAGATCGGTTGAAAAATGAAAACAAAGAACATTAAAATTAAAGCAATATTGTGCGACAAAATTTAAAGACGTCAGAAAATTGAATAAAAGATAAAATTTGGGTTCGAGAACACGGAGAACTAATATATTGCTTCTATTTGTTTTTATTAATCGAGAATAGCTTCCATTTGACATATTATAATAGTTTTTTTCGATTCACAGTTTAATTGTAATAAGGGTGTAAAGTGGCAACCATAATTAATAATTTTTTTTAAATGCAAAAATTAGTAACTCGTTTGTTTTTTCAAATAATAATGATAGGTTGAAAACTGAAAACAAAGAACAAGAAAAAGATACAAACAATTAAAAGAAAAGTACGAATTAAATATCACGAACGAAAATAATGACAACAACATTAAAAGAAAGAACAAACTTTAGGGACCAAATTTTTTTTTTTTGTGATTTGTCACTTACGAAAATGAAAAATAGTCAAAGGGAAAAAACATTAAAATTAAAATTCAAAAATATTATATACCAAGCTAGATAGCCAATTATGAGCAACCATGGTTTTGATACCGAATGATGCGAAAATATTAGGCCCACAACCTTGGAACTCAAGAACCAAAAGGAATAAGAAAGATTGAATTGCAAAGAAGGTGGTTAGGAAGATCAAATTGGTATCCTAAATGGCAAGAACCAAAAACAGAGCAATATTGTGCGACGAAATTGTAACACGTCAGAAAATTATATAAAATATGAAATTTGGGTTCGAGAACACGGAGAACTAATATATTGCTTCTATTTGTTTTTATTAATCGAGAATAGCTTTCATTTGACATATTATAATAGTTTTTTCGATTCACAGTTTAAATGTAATAAGGGTTTAAAGTGGCAACCATAATTAATAATTTATTTTAATAGCAAAATTTTGTAACTCGTTTGTTTTTTCAAATAATAATGATAGGTTGAAAACTGAAAACAAAGAACATTAAAATTAAAGCAATATTGTGCGACAAAATTTTAAGATGTCAGAAAATTGAATAAAAGATGAAATTTTGGTTCGAGAACATAGAGAACTAATATATGGCTTCTATTTGTTTTTATTAATCGGGAATAGCTTCCATTTGATTTATTATAATAGTTTTTTTGATTCACAGTTTAAATCTAATAAGGGTTTAAAGTGGAAACCATAATTAATAATTTTTTTAATTGCAAATATTAGTAACTCGCTTGTTTTTTCAAATAAGAAAGATAAGTTGAATACTGAAAACAAAGAATAAGAAAAAGATACAAACAATTAAAAGAAAAGTATGAATTAAATATCATGAACAAAAATAATGACAACTACATTAAAAGAAAGAACAAACTTTAGGGACCAAATTTCTTTTTTTTTGTGATTTGTTACTTACGAAAAGAAAAAATAGTCAAAGGCCAAAAACATTAAAATTAAAATTCAAAAAATTTATATATCAAGCTAGATAACCAATTTTTAGCAACCATGGTTTTGATACCAAATGATGCGAAAATTTTAGTCCCACAACCTTAGAACCCAAGAACCAAAAGGCATAAGAAAGATATAATTGCAAATAAGGTGGTTTGGAGGATCAAATTGGTATCCTAAATGGCAAGAAACAAAAAGAAAACAATATTGTGCGACGAAATTGTAAGACGTCAGAAAATTGAATAAAATATGAAATTTGGGTCCGAGAACATGGAGAACTAATATATTGCTTCTATTTGTTTTTATTAATCGAGAATAGCTTCCATTTGACATATTATAATAGTTTTTTCGATTCACAGTTTAAATGTAATAAGGGTTTAAAGTGGCAACCATAATTAATAATTTTTTTTAATTGCAAAATTTAGTAACTCGTTTGTTTTTTCAAATAATAATGACAGGTTGAAAACTGAAAACAAAGAACATGAAAAAGATACAAATAATGAAAAGAAAAGTACGAATGAAATATCATGAACGATAATAATGACTACAACATTAAAAGAAAGAACAAACCTTAGGGACCAAATTCCTTTTTTTTTGTGATTTATCATTTACAAAAATAAAAAATAGTCAAAGGCCAAAAACATTAAAATTAAAATTCAAAAAATTTATATATCAATCTAGATAACCAATTATTAGCAACCATGGTTTTGATACCAAATGATGCGTAAGTTTTATTCCCACAACCTTAGAACCCAAGAACCAAAAGGAATAAGAAAGATATAATTGCAAATAAGTTGGTTTGGAGGATCAAATTGGTATCCTAAATGGCAAGAAACAAAAAGAAAACAATATTGTGCGACGAAATTGTAAGACGTTAGAAAATTGAATAAAATATGAAATTTGGGTCCGAGAACACGGAGAACTAATATATTGCTTCTATTTGTTTTTATTAATCGAGAATAGCTTCCATTTGACATATTATAATAGTTTTTTCGATTCACAGTTTAAATGTAATAAGGGTTTAAAGTGGCAACCATAATTAATAATTTTTTTTAATTGCAAAATTTAGTAACTCGTTTGTTTTTTCAAATAATAATGATAGGTTGAAAACTGAAAAAAAAGAACAAGAAAAAGATACAAACAATTAAAAGAAAATTATGAATTAAATATCACGAACGAAAATAATGACAACAACATTAAAAGTAAGACCAAACTTTAGGGACCAAATTTCTTTCTTTTTTTTGTGATTTGTCACTTACGAAAACTTTATAATTAAAATTCAAACAAATTATATACCAACCTAGATAACCAATTATGAGCAACCATGGTTTTGATACCGAATGATGCGAAAATGCTAGGCCCACAACATTGGAACCCAAGAACCCAAAGGAATAAGAAAGATTGAATTGCAAAGATGGTGGTTTGGAAGATAAAATTGGTATCCTAAATGGAAAGAACCAAAAACAAAGCAATATTGTGCGACGAAATTGTAACACGTCAGAAAATTGTATAAAAGATGAAATTTGGGTTCGAGAACACGGAGAACTAATATATTGCTTTTATTTGTTTTTATTAATTGAGAATAGCTTCTATTTGATATATTATAATAATTTTTTCGATTCACAGTTTAAATGTAATAAGGGTTTAGAGTGGCAACCATAATTAATAATTTTTTTTAATTGCAAAAATTAGTACCTCCCTAGTTTTTTCAAAGAAGAAAGATCGGTTGAAAAATGAAAACAAAGAACATTAAAATTAAAGCAATATTGTGCGACAAAATTTTAAGACGTCAGAAAATTTAATAAAAGATGAAATTTTGGTTCGAGAACACAGAGAACTAATATATGGCTTCTATTTGTTTTTATTAATCGGGAATAACTTCGATTTGATATATTATAATAGTTTTTTTGATTCACAGTTTAAATCTAATAAGGGTTTAAAGTGGAAACCATAATTAATAAATTTTTTTAATTGAAAATATTAGTAACTCGCTTGTTTTTTCAAATAAGAAAGATAAGTTGAATACTGAAAACAAAGAATAAGAAAAAGATACAAACAATTAAAAGAAAAGTATGAATTAAATATCATGAACAAAAATAATGACAACTACATTAAAAGAAAGAACAAACTTTAGGGACCAAATTTTTTTTTTTTTTTTTTGTGATTTGTTACTTACGAAAAGAAAAAATAGCCAAAGGCCAAAAACTTTCAAATTAAAATTCAAAAAATTTAGATAACTAGCTAGATAACCAATTATGAGCAACCATGGTTTTGATACCAAATGATGCGAAAATGTTAGGCCCACAACCTTGGACCCAAGAACCAAAAGGAATAAGAAAGATTGAATTGCAAAGAAGGTGGTTAGGAAGATCAAATTGGTATCCTAAATATCAAGAACCAAAAACAAAGCAATATTGTGCGAGGAAATTGTAAGACGTCAGAAAATTGTATAAAAGATGAAATTTGGGTTCGAGAACACGGAGAACTAATATATTGCTTTAATTTGTTTTTATTAATTGAGAATAGCTTCTATTTGATATATTATAATACTTTTTTCGATTCCCAGTTGAAATGTAATAAGGGTTTAAAGTGGCAACCATATTTAATAATTTTTTTTAATTGCAAAAATTAGTACCTCGCTAGTTTTTTCAAAGAAGAAAGATAGGTTGAAAAATGAAAAGAATGAACATGAAAAAGATAGAAATAATGAAAAGAAAAGTATGAATGAAATATCATGAACGATAATAATGACAACAACATTAAAAGAAAGAACAAACCTTAGGGACCAAATTCCTTTTTTTTTTTGTGATTTGTCATTTACGAAAATAAAAAATAGTCAAAGGCCAAAAACATTAAAATTAAAATTCAAAAAATTTATATATCAATCTAGATAACCACTTATTAGCAACCATGGTTTTGATACCAAATGATGCGAAAATTTTAGTCCCACAACCTTAGAACCCAAGACCCAAAAGGAATAAGAAAAATATAATTGCAAATAAGGTGGTTTGGAGGATCAAATTGGTATCCTAAATGGCAAGAAACAAAAAGAAAAAATATTGTGTGACGAAATTGTAAGACGTCAGAAAATTGAATAAAATATGAAATTTGGGTCCGAGAACACGGAGAACTAATATATCTGTTGTATTTGTTTTTATTAATCGAGAATAGCTTCCATTTGACATATTATAATAGTTTTTTCGATTCATAGTTTAAATGTAATAAGGGTTTAAAGTGGCAACCATAATTACTAATTTTTTTTAAATGCAAAAATTAGTAACTCGCTTGTTTTTTCAAATAACAAAGATAGGTTGAAAACTGAAAACAAAGAACAAGAAAAAGATAAAAACAATTAAAAGAAAAGTACGAATTAAATATCATGAAAACAAAATAATGACAAGAACATTAAAAGAAAGAACAAACTTTAGGGACCAAAATTTTTTTTTTTTGATTTGTCACTTACGACAATGAAAAATAGTCAAAGGGAAAAAACTTTAAAATTAAAATTCAAAAATATTATATACCAAGCTAGATAGCCAATTATGAGCAACCATGGTTTTGATACCAAATGATGCGAAAATTTTAGGCCCACAACCTTGGAACTCAAGAACCAAAAGGAATAAGAAAGATTGAATTGCAAAGAAGGTGGTTAGGAAGATCAAATTGGTATCCTAAATGGCAAGAACCAAAAACAGAGCAATATTGTGCGACGAAATTGTAAGACGTCAGAAAATTATATAAAATATGAAATTTGGGTTCGAGAACACGGAGAACTAATATATTGCTTCTATTTGTTTTTATTAATCGAGAGTAGCTTTCATTTGACATATTATAATAGTTTTTTCGATTCACAGTTTAAATCTAATAAGGGTTTAAAGTGGCAACCATAATTAATAATTTTTTTTAATTGCAAAAATTAGTACCTCGTAGTTTTTTCAAAGAAGAAAGATAGGTTGACAAATGAAAACAAAGAACATGAAAAAGATACAAATAATGAAAAGAAAAGTATGAATGAAATATCATGAACGATAATAATGACAACAACATTAAAAGAAAGAACAAATCTTAGGGACCAAATTGCTTTCTTTTTTTTGTGATTTGTCATTTACGAAAACAAAAAATAGTCAAAGGCCAAAAACTTTAAAATTGAAATTCAAAAAATTTATAAATAAAGCTAGATAACCAATTATTAGCAACCATGGTTTTGATACCAAATGATGCGAAAATTTTAGTCCCACAACCTTAGAACCCAAGAACCAAAAGGAATAAGAAAGATATAATTGCAAAGAAAGTGTTTTAGAGGATCAAATTGGTATCCTAAATGGCAAGAACCAAAAAGAAAACAATATTGTGCGACGAAATTGTAAGACGTCAGAAAATAGAATAAAATATGAAATTTGTGTCCGAGAACACGGAGAACTAATATATCTCTTGTATTTGTTTTTATTAATCGAGAATAGCTTCCATTTGACATATTATAATAGTTTTTTCGATTCATAGTTTAAATGTAATAAGGGTTTAAAGTGGCAACCATAATTACTAATTTTTTTTAATTGCAAAAATTAGTAAATCGCTTGTTTTTTTAAATAACAAAGATAGGTTGAAAACTGAAAACAAAGAACAAGAAAAAGATAAAAAACAATTAAAAGAAAAGTACGAATTAAATATCATGAAAGAAAATAATGACAACAACATTAAAAGAAAGAACAAACTTTAGGGACCAAATTTCTTTTTTTTATTGTGATTTATCACTTACGATAATGAAAAATAGTCAAAGGGAAAAAACTTTAAAATTTAAATTCAAAAAAATTATATACCAAGCTAGAAAAAAAATTATGAGCAACCATGGTTTTGATACCAAATGATGCGAAAATTTTAGGTCCACAACCTTCGAACCCAAGAACCAAAAGGAATAAGAAAGATTGAATTGCAAAGAAGGTGGTTAGGAAGACAAAATGGTATCCTAAATGGCAAGAACCAAAAACGGAGCAATATTGTGCGACGAAATTGTAAGACGTCAAAAAATTATATAAAAGATGAAATTTGGGTTCGAGAATACGGAGAACTAATATATTGCTTTTATTTGTTTTTATTAATCGAGAATAGCTTCCATTTGACATATTATAATAGTTTTTTCGATTCACAGTTTAAATGTAATAAGGGTTTAAAGTGGCAACCATAATTAATAATTTTTTTTAATTGCAAAAATTAGTACCTCGTAGTTTTTTCAAAGAAGAAAGATAGGTTGACAAATGAAAACAAAGAACATGAAAAAGATACAAATAATGAAAAGAAAATATGAATGAAATATCATGAACGATAATAATGACAAGAACATTAAAAGAAAGAACAAATCTTAGGGACCAAATTGCTTTCTTTTTTTTGTGATTTGTCATTTACGAAAACAAAAAATAGTCAAAGGCCAAAAACTTTAAAATTGAAATTCAAAAAATTTAGAAATAAAGCTAGATAACCAATTATTAGCAACCATGGTTTTGATACCAAATGATGCGAAAATTTTAGTCCCACAACCTTAGAACCCAAGAACCAAAAGGAATAAGAAAGATATAATTGCAAAGAAAGTGTTTTAGAGGATCAAATTGGTATCCTAAATGGCAAGAACCAAAAAGAAAACAATATTGTGCGACGAAATTGTAAGACGTCAGAAAATAGAATAAAATATGAAATTTGTGTCCGAGAACACGGAGAACTAATATATCTCTTGTATTTGTTTTTATTAATCGAGAATAGCTTCCATTTGACATATTATAATAGTTTTTTCGATTCATAGTTTAAATGTAATAAGGGTTTAAAGTGGCAACCATAATTACTAATTTTTTTTAATTGCAAAAATTAGTAAATCGCTTGTTTTTTTAAATAACAAAGATAGGTTGAAAACTGAAAACAAAGAACAAGAAAAAGATAAAAAACAATTAAAAGAAAAGTACGAATTAAATATCATGAAAGAAAATAATGACAACAACATTAAAAGAAAGAACAAACTTTAGGGACCAAATTTCTTTTTCTTATTGTGATTTATCACTTACGATAATGAAAAATAGTCAAAGGGAAAAAACTTTAAAATTTAAATTCAAAAAAATTATATACCAAGCTAGAAAAAAAATTATGAGCAACCATGGTTTTGATACCAAATGATGCGAAAATTTTAGGTCCACAACCTTCGAACCCAAGAACCAAAAGGAATAAGAAAGATTGAATTGCAAAGAAGGTGGTTAGGAAGACAAAATGGTATCCTAAATGGCAAGAACCAAAAACGGAGCAATATTGTGCGACGAAATTGTAAGACGTCAAAAAATTATATAAAAGATGAAATTTGGGTTCGAGAATACGGAGAACTAATATATTGCTTTTATTTGTTTTTATTAATCGAGAATAGCTTCCATTTGACATATTATAATAGTTTTTTCGATTCACAGTTTAAATGTAATAAGGGTTTAAAGTGGCAACCATAATTAATAATTTTTTTTAATTGCAAAAATTAGTACCTCGCTAGTTTTTTCAAAGAAGAAAGATAGGTTGAAAAATGAAAACAAAGAACATGAAAAAGATACAAATAATGAAAAGAAAACTACGAATGAAATATCATGAACGATAATAATGACAACAACATTAAAAGAAAGAACAAACCTTAGGGACCAAATTGCTTTCTTTTTTTGTGATTTATCATTTACGGAAACAAAAAATAGTCAAAGGCCAAAAACTTTCAAATTAAAATTCAAAAAATTTATATATCAAGCTAGATAACCAATTATTAGCAACCATGGTTTTGATACCAAATGATGCGAAAATTTTAGTCCCACAACCTTAGAACCCAAGAACCAAAAGGAATAAGAAAGATATAATATCAAAGAAGGTGTTTTGGAGGATCAAATTGGTATCCCAAATGGCAAGAAACAAGAACAAAGCAATATTGTGCAACAAAATTTTAAGACGTCAGAAAATTGAATAAAAGTTGAAATTCGGATTCGAGAAAACAGAGAACTAATATATTGCTTCTATTTGTTTTTATTAATCGGGAATAGCATCCATTTGATATATTATAATAGTTTTTTTTATTCACAGTTTAAATCTAATAAGGGTTAAAAGTGGAAACCAATTTTAATAATTTTTTTTAATCGCAAATATTAGTAACTCGCTTGTTTTTTCAAATAAGAAAGATAAGTTGAATACTGAAAACAAAAAATAAGAAAAAGATACAAACAATTAAAAGAAAATTATGAATTAAATATCATGAACAAAAATAATGACAACTACATTAAAAGAAACAACAAACTTTAGGGACCAAATTTCTTTCTTTTTTTTGTGATTTGTCACTTACGAAAAGAAAAAATAGCCAAAGGCCAAAAACTTTCAAAATAAAATTCAAAAAATTTAGATACCAAGCTAGATAACCAATTATGAGCAACCATGGTTTTGATACCAAATGATGCGAAAATGTTAGGCCCACAACATTGGAACCCAACAACCAAAAGGAATAAGAAAGATTGAATTGCAAAGAAGGTGGTTAGGAAGATCAAATTGGTATCCTAAATGGCAAGAACCAAAAACAAAGCAATATTGTGCGACGAAATTGTAAGACGTCAGAAAATTGTAGAAAAGATGAAATTTGGGTTCGAGAACACGGAGAACTAATATATTGCTTTTATTTGTTTTTATTAATTGAGAATAGCTTATATTTGATATATTATAATACTTTTTTCGATTCATAGTTTAAATGTAATAAGGGTTTAAAGTGGCAACCATAATTACTAATTTTTTTTAATTGCAAAAATTAGTAACTCGCTTGTTTTTTCAAATAACGAAGAAAGGTTGAAAACTGAAAAAAAAGAACATGCAAAAGATACAAAAAATTAAAAGAAAAGTACGAATTAAATATCACGAATGAAAATAATGACAACAACATTAAAAGAAAGAACAAACTTTAGGGACCAAATTTTTTTTTTTTTTTGTGATTTGTCATTTACGAAAATAAAAAGTAGTCAAAGGCCAAAAACATTAAAATTAAAATTCAAAAAATTTCTATATCAAGCTAGATAACCAATTATTAGCAACCTTGGTTTTGATTCCAAATGATGCGAAAATTTTTGTCCCACAACCTTAGAACCCAAGAACCAAAAGGAATAAGAAAGATATAATTGCAAAGAAGGTGGTTTGGAGGATCAAATTGGTATCCTAAATGGCAAGAACCAAAAACAAAGGCATATTGTGCGATGAAATTGTAAGACGTTAGAAAATTATATATAAGATGAAATTTGGGTTCGAGAACACGGAGAACTAATATATTGCTTCTATTTGTTTTTATTAATCGAGAATAGCTTCCATTTGACATATTATAATAGTTTTTTCGATTCATAGTTTAAATGTAATAAGGGTTTAAAGTGGCAACCATAATTACTAATTTTTTTTAATTGCAAAAATTAGTAAATCGCTTGTTTTTTTAAATAACAAAGATAGGTTGAAAACTGAAAACAAAGAACAAGAAAAAGATAAAAAACAATTAAAAGAAAAGTACGAATTAAATATCATGAAAGAAAATAAGGACAACAACATTAAAAGAAAGAACAAACTTTAGGGACCAAATTTCTTTTTTTTTATTGTGATTTATCACTTACGATAATGAAAAATAGTCAAAGGGAAAAAACTTTAAAATTTAAATTCAAAAAAATTATATACCAAGCTAGATAAAAAATTATGAGCAACCATGGTTTTGATACCAAATGATGCGAAAATTTTAGGTCCACAACCTTCGAACCCAAGAACCAAAAGGAATAAGAAAGATTGAATTGCAAAGAAGGTGGTTAGGAAGACAAAATGGTATCCTAAATGTCAAGAACCAAAAACGGAGCAATATTGTGCGACGAAATTGTAAGACGTCAGAAAATTATATAAAAGATGAAATTTGGGTTCGAGAATACGGAGAACTAATATATTGCTTCTATTTGTTTTTATTAATCGAGAATACCTTCCATTTGACATATTATAATAGTTTTTTCGATTCACAGTTTAAATGTAATAAGGGTTTAAAGTGGCAACCATAATTAATAATTTTTTTTAATTGCAAAAATTAGTACCTCGCTAGTTTTTTCAAAGAAGAAAGATAGGTTGAAAAATGAAAACAAAGAACATGAAAAAGATACAAATAATGAAAAGAAAAGTACGAATGAAATATCATGAACGATAATAATGACAACAACATTAAAAGAAAGAACAAACCTTAGGGACCAAATTGCTTTCTTTTTTTTGTGATTTATCATTTACGAAAACAAAAAATAGTCAAAGGCCAAAAACTTTCAAATTAAAATTCAAAAAATTTATATATCAAGCTAGATAACCAATTATTAGCAACCATGGTTTTGATACCAAATGGTGCGAAAATTTTAGTCCCACAACCTTAGAACCCAAGAACCAAAAGGAATAAGAAAGATATAATATCAAAGAAGGTGGTTTGGAGGATCAAATTGGTGTCCCAAATGGCAAGAACCAAAAACAAAGCAATATTGTGCAACAAAATTTTAAGACGTCAGAAAATTGAATAAAAGTTGAAATTTGGGTTCGAGAACACAGAGAACTAATATATTGCTTCTATTTGTTTTTATTAATCGGGAATAGCTTCCATTTGATATATTATAATAGTTTTTTTGATTCACAGTTTAAATCTAATAAGGCTTTAAAGTGGAAACCATCATTAATAATTTTTTTTAATCGCAAATATTAGTAACTAGCTTGTTTTTTCAAATAAGAAAGATAAGTTGAATACTGAAAACAAACAATAAGAAAAAGATACAAACAATTAAAAGAAAAGTACGAATTAAATATCATGAAAGAAAATAATGACAACAACATTAAAAGAAAGAACAAACTTTAGGGACCAAATTTCTTTTTTTTTTGTGATTTTTCACTTACGAAAATGAAAAATATTCAAAGGGAAAAAACTTTAAAATTAAAATTCAAAAAAATTATATACCAAGCTAGATAACGAATTATGAGCAACCATGGTTTTGATACCAAATGATGCGAAAATTTTAGGCCCACAACCTTGGAACCCAAGAACCAAAAGGAATAAGAAAGATTGAATTGCAAAGAAGGTGGTTAGGAAGATCAAATTGGTATCCTAAAAGGCAAGAACCAAAAACAAAGCCATATTGTGCGACGAAATTGTAAGACGTCAGAATATTATATAAAAGATGAAATTTGGGTTCGAGAACACGGAGAACTAATATATTGCTTCTATTTGTTTTTATTAATCGAGAATAGCTTCCATTTGACATATTATAATAGTTTTTTCGATTCACAGTTTAAATGTAATAAGGGTTTAAAGTGGCAACCATAATTAATAATTTTTTTAATTGCAAAATTTAGTAACTCGTTTGTTTTTTCAAATAATAATGATAGGTTGAAAACTGAAAACAAAGAACAAGAAAAAGATACATACAATTAAAAGAAAAGTACAAATGAAATATCTTGAACGATAATAATGACAACAACATTAAAAGAAAGAACAAACTTTAGGGACCAAATTTCTTTTTTTTTTTTGTGATTTGTCATTTACGAAAACAAAAAATAGTCAAAGGCCACAAACTTTAAAATTAAAATTCAAAAAATTTATATATCAAGCTAGATAACCAATTCTTAACAACCATGGTTTTGATACCGAATGATGCAAAAATTTTAGGCCCACAACCTTGGAACCCAAGAACCAAAAGGAATAAGAAAGATTGAATTGCAAAGAAGGTGGTTTGGAAGATAAAATTGGTATCTTAAATGGCAAGGACCAAAAACAAAGCAATATTGTGCGATGAAATTGTAAGACGTCTGAAAATTGTATAAAAGATGAAATTTGGGTTCGAGAACACGGAGAACTAATATATTGCTTTTATTTGTTTTTATGAATTGAGAATATCTTCTATTTGATATATTATAATATTTTTTTCGATTCATAGTTTAAATGTAATAAGGGTTTAAAGTGGCTACCATAATTAATAATTTTTTTATTTGCAAAAATTAGTACCTCGCTAGTTTTTTCAAAGAAGAAAGATCGGTTGAAAAATGAAAACAAAGAATATGAAAAAGATACAAATAATGAAAAGAAAAGTACGAATGAAATATAATGAACGATAATAATGAAAACAACATTAAAAGAAAGAACAAAGCTTAGGGACCAATTTTTTTTTTTTTTTGTGATTTGTCATTTACGAAAATAAAAAGTAGTCAAAGGCCAAAAACATTAAAATTAAAATTCAAAAAATTTCTATATCAAGCTAGATAACCAATTATTAGCAACCATGGTTTTGATACCAAATGATGCGAAAATTTTAGCCCCACAACCTTAGAACCCAAGAACCAAAAGGAATAAGAAAGATATAATTGCAAAGACGGTGGTTTGGAGGATCAAATTGGTATCCTAAATGGTAGGAACCAAAAACAAAGGCATATTGTGCGATTAAATTGTAAGACGTTAGAAAATTATATATAAGATGAAATTTGGGTTCGAGAACACGGAGAACTAATATATTGCTTCTATTTGTTTTTATTAATCGAGAATACCTTCCATTTGACATATTATAATAGTTTTTTCGATTCACAGTTTAAATGTAATAAGGGTTTAAAGTGGCAACCATAATTAATAATTTTTTTTAATTGCAAAATTTAGTAACTCGTTTGTTTTTTCAAATAATAATGATAGGTTGAAAACTGAAAAACAAAGAACAAGAAAAAGATACAAACAATTAAAAGAAAAGTACGAATTAAATATCACGAACGAAAATAATGACAACAACATTAAAAGAAAGAACAAACTTTAGGGACCAACTTTTTTTTTTTTTGTGATTTGTCACTTACGAAAACGAAAAATAGTTAAAGGGAAAAAACTTTAAAATTAAAATTCAAACAAATTATATACCAACCTAAATAACCAATTATGAGCAACCATGGTTTTGTTACCGAATGATGCGAAAATGTTAGGCCCACAACATTGGAACCCAAGAACCAAAAGGAATAAGAAAGATTGAATTGCAAAGAAGGTGGTTTGGAAGATAAAATTGGTATCCTAAATGGCAAGAAGCAAAAACAAAGCAACGAAATTGTAAGACGTTAGAAAATTGTATAAAAGATGAAATTTGGGTTCGAGAACACGGAGAACTAATATATTGCTTTTATTTGTTTTTATTAATTGAGAATAGCTTCCATTTGATATATTATAATACTTTTTTCGATTCACAGTTTAAATGTAATAAGGCTTTAAAGTGGCAACCATAATTTATAATTTTTTTTAATTGCAAAAATTAGTACCTCCCTAGTTTTTTCAAAGAAGAAAGAACGGTTGAAAAATGAAAACAAAGAATATTAAAATTAAAACAATATTGTGCGACAAAATTTTAAGACGTCAGAAAATTGAATAAAGGATGAAATTTTGGTTCGAGAACATAGAGAACTAATATATGGCTTCTATTTGTTTTTATTAATCGGGAATAGCTTCCATTTGATTTATTATAATAGTTTTTTTGATTCACAGTTTAAATCTAATAAGGGTTTAAAGTGGAAACCATAATTAATAATTTTTTTTAATTGCAAATATTAGTAACTCGCTTGTTTTTTCAAATAAGAAAGATAAGTTGAATACTGAAAACAAAGAATAAGAAAAAGATACAAACAATTAAAAGAAAAGTATGAATTAAATATCATGAACAAAAATAATGACAACTACATTAAAAGAAAGAACAAACTTTAGGGACCAAATTTCTTTCTTTTTTTTGTGATTTGTTACTTACGAAAAGAATAAATAGTCAAAGGCCAAAAATATTAAAATTAAAATTCAAAAAAATTATATACCAAGCTAGATAACGAATTATGAGCAACCATGGTTTTGATACCAAATGATGCGAAAATTTTAGGCCCACAACATTGGAACCCAAGAACCAAAAGGAATAAGAAAGATTGAATTGCAAAGAAGGTGGTTTGGAAGATAAAATTGGTATCCTAAATGGCAAGAACCAAAAACAGAGCAATATTGTGCGACGAAATTGTAAGACGTCAGAAAATTATATAAAAGATGAAATTTGGGTTCGAGAACACGAAGAACTAATATATTGCTTCTATTTGTTTTTATGAATTGAGAATAGCTTCTATTTGATATATTATAATATTTTTTTCGATTCATAGTTTAAATGTAATAAGGGTTTAAAGTGGCTACCATAATTAATAATTTTTTTATTTGCAAAAATTAGTAACTCGCTTGTTTTTTCAAATAACAAAGATAGGTTGAAAACTGAAAACAAAGAACAAGAAAAAGATACAAACAATTAAAAGAAAAGTACGAATTAAATATCATGAACGAAAATAATGACAACAACATTAAAAGAAAGAACAAACTTTAGGGACCAAATTACTTTCTTTTTTTGTGATTTATCATTTACGAAAATAAAAAATAGTCAAAGGCCAAAAACATTAAAATTAAAATTCAAAAAATTTATATATCAATCTAGATAACCAATTATTAGCAACCATGGTTTTGATACCAAATGATGCGAAAATTTTAGTCCCACAACCTTAGAACCCAAGAACCAAAAGGAATAAGAAAGATATAATTGCAAATAAGGTGGTTTGGATGATCAAATTGGTATCCTAAATGGCAAGAACCAAAAACAAAGGCATATTGTGCGACGAAATTGTAAGACGTTTGAAAATTGAATAAAATATGAAATTTGGGTCCGAGAACACAGAGAACTAATATATTGCTTCTATTTGTTTTTATTAATCGAGAATAGCTTCCATTTGACATATTATAATAGTTTTTTCGATTCACAGTTTAAATGTAATAAGGGTTTAAAGTGGCAACCATAATTAATAATTTTTTTTAATTGCAAAATTTAGTAACTCGTTTGTTTTTTCAAATAATAAAGATAGGTTGAAAACTGAAAAAAAAGAACAAGAAAAAAAACAAACAATTAAAAGAAAAGTATGAATTAAATATCACGAACGAAAATAATGACAACAACATTAAAAGAAAGACCAAACTTTAGGGACCAAATTTCTTTCTTTTTTTTGTGATTTGTCACTTACGAAAACATTAAAATTAAAATTCAAACAAATTATATACCAACCTAGATAACCAATTATGAGCAACCATGGTTTTGATACCGAATGATGCGAAAATGCTAGGCCCACAACATTGGAACCCAAGAACCCAAAGGAATAAGAAAGATTGAATTGCAAAGAAGGTGGTTTGAAAGATAAAATTGGTATCCTAAATGGAAAGAACCAAAAACAAAGCAATATTGTGCGACGAAATTGTAAGACGTCAGAAAATTGTATAAAAGATGAAATTTGGGTTCGAGAACACGGAGAACTAATATATTGCTTTTATTTGTTTTTATTAATTGAGAATAGCTTCTATTTGATATATTATAATACTTTTTTCGATTCACAGTTTAAATGTAATAAGGGTTTAGAGTGGCAACCATAATTAATAATTTTTTTTAATTGCAAAAATTAGTACTTCCCTAGTTTTTTCAAAGAAGAAAGATCGGTTGAAAAATGAAAACAAAGAACATTAAAATTAAAACAATATTGTGCGACAAAATTTTAAGACGTCAGAAAATTGAATAAAAGATGAAATTTTGGTTCGAGAACACAGAGAACTAATATATGGCTTCTATTTGTTTTTATTAATCGGAAATAACTTCGATTTGATATATTATAATAGTTTTTTTGATTCACAGTTTAAATCTAATAAGGGTTTAAAGTGGAAACCATAATTAATAAATTTTTTTAATTGAAAATATTAGTAACTCGCTTGTTTTTTCAAATAAGAAAGATAAGTTGAATACTGAAAACAAAGAATAAGAAAAAGATACAAACAATTAAAAGAAAAGTATGAATTAAATATCATGAACAAAAATAATGACAACTACATTAAAAGAAAGAACAAACTTTAGGGACCAAATTTCTTTCTTTTTTTTGTGATTTGTCATTTACGAAAATAAAAAATAGTCAAAGGCCAAAAACATTAAAATTAAAATTCAAAAAATTTAGATAACAAGCTAGATAACCAATTATGAGCAACCATGGTTTTGATACCGAATGATGCGAAAATGTTAGGCCCACAACATTGGAACCCAAGAACCAAAAGGAATAAGAAAGATTGAATTGCAAAGAAGGTGGTTTGGAAGATAAAATTGGTATCCTAAATGGCAAGAACCAAAAACAAAGCAACGAAATTGTAAGACGTTAGAAAATTGTATAAAAGATTAAAATTTGGGTTCGAGAATACGGAGAACTAATATATTGCTTTTATTTGTTTTTATTAATTGAGAATAGCTTCTATTTGATATATTATAATACTTTTTTCGATTCACAGTTTAAATGTAATAAGGCTTTAAAGTGGCAACCATAATTTATAATTTTTTTTAATTGCAAAAATTAGTACCTCCCTAGTTTTTTCAAAGAAGAAAGAACGGTTGAAAAATGAAAACAAAGAACATTAAAATTAAAACAATATTGTGCGACAAAATTTTAAGACGTCAGAAAATTGAATAAAAGATGAAATTTTGGTTCGAGAACATAGAGAACTAATATATGGCTTCTATTTGTTTTTATTAATCGGGAATAGCTTCCATTTGATTTATTATAATAGTTTTTTTGATTCACAGTTTAAATCTAATAAGGGTTTAAAGTGGAAACCATAATTAATAAATTTTTTTAATTGAAAATATTAGTAACTCGCTTGTTTTTTCAAATAAGAAAGATAAGTTGAATACTGAAAACAAAGAATAAGAAAAAGATACAAACAATTAAAAGAAAAGTATGAATTAAATATCATGAACAAAAATAATGACAACTACATTAAAAGAAAGTACAAACTTTAGGGACCAAATTTCTTTCTTTTTTTTGTGATTTGTCATTTACGAAAATAAAAAATAGTCAAAGGCCAAAAACATTAAAATTAAAATTCAAAAAATTTAGATAACAAGCTAGATAACCAATTATGAGCAACCATGGTTTTGATACCAAATGATGCGAAAATTTTAGCCCCACAACCTTAGAACCCAAGAACCAAAAGGAATAAGAAAGATATAATTGCAAAGACGGTGGTTTGGAGGATCAAATTGGTATCCTAAATGGTAGGAACCAAAAACAAAGGCATATTGTGCGATGAAATTGTAAGACGTTAGAAAATTATATAAAAGATGAAATTTGGGTTCGAGAACATGGAGAACTAATATATTGCTTTAATTTGTTTTTATTAATTAAGAATAGCTTCTATTTGATATATTATAATACTTTTTTCGATTCATAGTTTAAATGTAATAAGGGTTTAAAGTGGCAACCATATTTAATAATTTTTTTTAATTGCAAAAATTAGTACCTCGTAGTTTTTTCAAAGAAGAAAGATAGGTTGAAAAATGAAAACAAAGAACATGAAAAAGATACAAATAATGAAAAGAAAAGTATGAATGAAATATCATGAACGATAATAATGACAACAACATTAAAAGAAAGAACAAACCTTAGGGACCAAATTGCTTTCTTTTTTTTGTGATTTGTCATTTACGAAAATAAAAAATAGTCAAAGGCCAAAAACATTAAAATTAAAATTCAAAAAATTTATAAATAAAGCTAGATAACCAATTATTAGCAACCATGGTTTTGATACCAAATGATGCGAAAATTTTAGTCCCACAACCTTAGAACCCAAGAACCAAAAGGAATAAGAAAGATATAATTGCAAATAAGGTGGTTTGGAGGATCAAATTGGTATCCTAAATGGCAAGAAACAAAAAGAAAACAATATTGTGCGACGAAATTGTAAGACGTCAGAAAATTGAATAAAATATGAAATTTGGGTCCGAGAACACGGAGAACTAATATATCTCTTGTATTTGTTTTTATTAATCGAGAATAGCTTCCATTTGACATATTATAATAGTTTTTTCGATTCATAGTTTAAATGTAATAAGGGTTTAAAGTGGCAACCATAATTACTAATTTTTTTAATTGCAAAAATTAGTAACTCGCTTGTTTTTTCAAATAACAAAGATAGGTTGAAAACTGAAAACAAAGAACAAGAAAAAGATAAAAACAATTAAAAGAAAAGTACGAATTAAATATCATGAAAGAAAATAATGACAAGAACATTAAAAGAAAGAACAAACTTTAGGGACCATATTTTATTTTTTTTTATTTATCACTTACGATAATGAAAAATAGTCAAAGGGAAAAAACTTTAAAATTTAAATTCAAAAAAATTATATACCAAGCTAGATAGCCAATTATGAGCAACCATGGTTTTGATACCAAATGATGCGAAAATTTTAGGTCCACAACCTTGGAACCCAAGAACCAAAAGGAATAAGAAAGATTGAATTGCAAAGAAGGTGGTTAGGAAGACAAAATGGTATCCTAAATGGCAAGAACCAAAAACGGAGCAATATTGTGCGACGAAATTGTAAGACGTCAGAAAATTATATAAAATATGAAATTTGGGTTCGAGAATACGGAGAACTAATATATTGCTTCTATTTGTTTTTATTAATCGAGAATAGCTTCCATTTGACATATTATAATAGTTTTTTCGATTCACAGTTTAAATGTAATAAGGGTTTAAAGTGGCAACCATAATTAATAATTTTTTTTAATTGCAAAAATTAGTACCTCGTAGTTTTTTCAAAGAAGAAAGATAGGTTGAAAAATGAAAACAAAGAACATGAAAAAGATACAAATAATGAAAAGAAAAGTACGAATGAAATATCATGAACGATAATAATGACAACAACATTAAAAGAAAGAACAAATCTTAGGGACCAAATTGCTTTCTTTTTTTTGTGATTTGTCATTTACGAAAACAAAAAATAGTCAAAGGCCAAAAACTTTAAAATTGAAATTCAAAAAATTTATAAATAAAGCTAGATAACCAATTATTAGCAACCATGGTTTTGATACCAAATGATGCGAAAATTTTAGTCCCACAACCTTAGAACCCAAGAACCAAAAGGAATAAGAAAGATATAATATCAAAGAAAGTGTTTTAGAGGATCAAATTGGTATCCTAAATGGCAAGAACCAAAAAGAAAACAATATTGTGCGACGAAATTGTAAGACGTCAGAAAATTGAATAAAATATGAAATTTGTGTCCGAGAACACGGAGAACTAATATATATCTTGTATTTGTTTTTATTAATCGAGAATAGCTTCCATTTGACATATTATAATAGTTTTTTCGATTCATAGTTTAAATGTAATAAGGGTTTAAAGTGGCAACCATAATTACTAATTTTTTTTAATTGCAAAAATTAGTAAATCACTTGTTTTTTTAAATAACAAAGATAGGTTGAAAACTGAAAACAAAGAACAAGAAAAAGATAAAAAACAATTAAAAGAAAAGTACGAATTAAATATCATGAAAGAAAATAATGACAACAACATTAAAAGAAAGAACAAACTTTAGGGACCAAATTTCTTTTTTTTTATTGTGATTTATCACTTACGATAATGAAAAATAGTCAAAGGGAAAAAACTTTAAAATTTAAATTCAAAAAAATTATATACCAAGCTAGATAAAAAATTATGAGCAACCATGGTTTTGATACCAAATGATGCGAAACTTTTAGGCCCACAACCTTGGAACCCAAGAACCAAAAGGAATAAGAAAGATTGAATTGCAAAGAAGGTGGTTAGGAAGATCAAATTGGTATCCTAAAAGGCAAGAACCAAAAACAAAGTAATATTGTGCGACGAAATTGTAAGACGTCAGAATATTATATAAAAGAAGAAATTTGGGTTCGAGAACACGGAGAACTAATATATTGCTTCTATTTGTTTTTATTAATCGAGAATAGCTTCCATTTGACATATTATAATAGTTTTTTCGATTCACAGTTTAAATGCAATAAGGGTTTAAAGTGGCAACCATAATTAATAATTTTTTTAATTGCAAAATTTAGTAACTCGTTTGTTTTTTCAAATAATAATGATAGGTTGAAAAATGAAAACAAAGAACATGAAAAAGATACAAATAATGAAAAGAAAAGTACGAATGAAATATCATGAACGATAATAATGACAACAACATTAAAAGAAAGAACAAATCTTAGGGACCAAATTGCTTTCTTTTTTTTGTGATTTGTCATTTACGAAAACAAAAAATAGTCAAAGGCCAAAAACTTTAAAATTGAAATTCAAAAAATTTATAAATAAAGCTAGATAACCAATTATTAGCAACCATGGTTTTGATACCAAATGATGCGAAAATTTTAGCCCCACAACCTTAGAACCCAAGAACCAAAAGGAATAAGAAAGATATAATTGCAAAGAAGGTGGTTTGGAGGATCAAATTGGTATCCTAAATGGTAGGAACCAAAAACAAAGGCATATTGTGCGATGAAATTGTAAGACGTTAGAAAATTATATATAAGATGAAATTTGGGTTCGAGAACACGGAGAACTAATATATTGCTTCTATTTGTTTTTATTAATCGAGAATAGCTTCCATTTGACATATTATAATAGTTTTTTCGATTCACAGTTTAAATGTAATAAGGGTTTAAAGTGGCAACCATAATTAATAATTTTTTTTAATTGCAAAATTTAGTAACTCGTTTGTTTTTTCAAATAATAATGATAGGTTGAAAACTGAAAACAAATTATATACCAACCTAGATAACCAATTATGAGCAACCATGGTTTTGATACCGAATGATGCGAAAATGTTAGGCCCAAAACATTCGAACCCAAGAACCAAAAGGAATAAGAAAGATTGAATTGCAAAGAAGGTGGTTTGGAAGATAAAATTGGTATCCTAAATGGCAAGAACCAAAAACAAAGCAATATTGTGCGACGAAATTGTAAGACGTTAGAAAATTGTATAAAAGATGAAATTTGGGTTCGAGAACACGGAGAACTAATATATTGCTTTTATTTGTTTTTATTAATTGAGAATAGCTTCTATTTGATATATTATAATACTTTTTTCGATTCACAGTTTAAATGTAATAAGGGTTTAAAGTGGCAACCATAATTAATAATATTTTTAATTGCAAAAATTAGTACCTCCCTAGTTTTTTCAAAGAAGAAAGATCGGTTGAAAAATGAAAACAAAGAACATGAAAAAGATACAAATAATGAAAAGAAAAGTACGAATGAAATATCATGAACGATAATAATGACAACAACTTTAAAACAAAGAACAAACCTTAGGGATCAAATTTTTTTTTTTTTTTGTGATTTGTCATTTACGAAAATTAAAAATAGTCAAAGGCCAAAAACATTAAAATTAAAATTCAAAAAATTTATATATCAAGCTAGATTACCAATTATTAGCAACCATGGTTTTGATAACAAATGATGCGAAAATTTTAGTCCCATAACCTTAGAACCCAAGAACCAAAAGGAATAAGAAAGATATAATTGCAAATAAGGTGGTTTGGAGGATCAAATTGGTATCCTAAATGGCAAGAAACAAAAACAAAGGCATATTGTGCGATGAAATTGTAAGACGTTAGAAAATTATATATAAGATGACATTTGGGTTCGAGAACACGGAGAACTAATATATTTCTTCTATTTGTTTTTATTAATCGAGAATAGCTTCCATTTGACATATTATAATAGTTTTTTCGATTCACAGTTTAAATGTAATAAGGGTTTAAAGTGGCAACCATAATTAATAATTTTTTTTAATTGCAAAATTTAGTAACTCGTTTGTTTTTTCAAATAATAATGATAGGTTGAAAACTGAAAAAAAAGAACAAGAAAAAGATACAATCAATTAAAAGAAAAGTACGAATTAAATATCACGAACGAAAATAATGACAACAACATTAAAACAAAAGAACAAACTTGAGGGACCAAATTTTTTTTTTTTTTGTGATTTGTCACTTACGAAAATGAAAAATAGTTAAAGGGAAAAAACTTTAAAATTAAAATTCAAACAAATTATATACCAACCTAGATAACCAATTATGAGCAACCATGGTTTTGATACCGAATGATGCGAAAATGTTAGGCCCACAACATTGGAACCCAAGAACCAAAAGGAATAAGAAAGATTGAATTGCAAAGAATGTGGTTTGGAAGATCAAATTGGTATCCTAAATGGCAAGAACCAAAAACAAAGCATTATTGTGCGACGAAATTGTAAGACGTTAGAAAATTGTATAAAGGATGAAATTTGGGTTCGAGAACACGGAGAACTAATATATTGCTTTTATTTGTTTTTATTAATTGAGAATAGCTTCTATTTGATATATTATAATACTTTTTTCGATTCACAGTTTAAATGTAATAAGGGTTTAAAGTGGCAACCATAATTAATAATTTTTTTTAATTGCAAAAATTAGTACCTCCCTAGTTTTTTCAAAGAAGAAAGATCGGTTGAAAAATGAAAACAAAGAACATTAAAATTAAAGCAATATTGTGCGACAAAATTTTAAGACGTTAGAAAATTGAATAAAAGATGAAATTTTGGTTCGAGAACACAAAGAACTAATATATGGCTTCTATTTGTTTTTATTAATCGGGAATAACTTCCATTTGATATATTATAATAGTTTTTTTGATTCACAGTTTAAATCTAATAAGGGTTTAAAGTGGAAACCATAATTAATAATTTTTTTTAATTGCAAATATTAGTAACTCGCTTGTTTTTTCAAATAAGAAAGATAAGTTAAATACTGAAAACCAAGAATAAGAAAAAGATACAAACAATTAAAAGAAAAGTATGAATTAAATATCATGAACAAAAATAATGACAACTACATTAAAAGAAAGAACAAACTTTAGGGACCAAATTTCTTTTTTTTTTTTGTGATTTGTTACTTACGAAAAGAAAAAATAGCCAAAGGCCAAAAACTTTCAAATTAAAATTCAAAAAATTTAGATAACAAGCTAGATAACCAATTATGAGCAACCATGGTTTTGATACCAAATGATGCGAAAATGTTAGGCCCACAACCTTGGAACCCAAGAACCAAAAGGAATAAGAAAGATTGAATCGCAAAGAAGGTGGTTAGGAAGATCAAATTGGTATCCTAAATGGCAAGAACCAAAAACAAAGAAATATTGTGCGACGAAATTGTAAGACGTCAGAAAATTGTATAAAAGCTGAAATTTGGGTTCGAGAGCACGGAGAACTAATATATTGCTTTAATTTGTTTTTATTAATTAAGAATAGCTTCTATTTGATATATTATATTACTTTTTTCGATTCACAGTTTAAATGTAATAAGGGTTTAAAGTGGCAACCATATTTAATAATTTTTTTTAATTGCAAAAATTAGTACCTCGCAAGTTTTTTCAAAGAAGAAAGATAGGTTGAAAAATGAAAACAAAGAACATGAAAAAGATACAAATAATGAAAAGAAAAGTACGAATGAAATATCATGAACGATAATAATGACAACAACATTAAAAGAAAGAACAAACCTTAGGGACCAAATTTTTTTTTTTGTGATTTGTCATTTACGAAAATAAAAAATAATCAAAGGCCAAAAACATTAAAATTAAAATTCAAAAAATTTATATATCAAGCTAGATAACCAATTATTAGCAACCATGGTTTTGATAACAAATGATGCGAAAATTTTAGTCCCACAACCTTAGAACCCAAGAACCAAAAGAAATAAGAAAGATATAATTGCAAATAAGGTGGTTTGGAGGATCAAATTGCTATCCTAAATGGCAAGAAACAAAAAGAAAACAATATTGTGCGACGAAATTGTAAGACGTTAGAAAATTGAATAAAATATGAAATTTGGGTCCGAGAACACGGAGAACTAATATATTGCTTCTATTTGTTTTTATTAATCGAGAATAGATTCCATTTGACATATTATAATAGTTTTTTCGATTCACAGTTTAAATGTAATAAGGGTTTAAAGTGGCAACCATAATTAATAATTTTTTTTAATTGCAAAATTTAGTAACTCGTTTGTTTTTTCAAATAATAATGATAGGTTGAAAACTGAAAACAAAGAACAAGAAAAATATACAAACAATTAAAAGAAAAGTACGAATTAAATATCATGAACGAAAATAATGACAACAACATTAAAAGAAAGAACAAACTTTAGGGACCAAATTTTTTTTTTATGTGATTAGTCACTTACGAAAACGAAAAATAGTTAAAGGGAAAAAACTTTAAAATTAAAATTCAAACAAATTATATACCAACCTAGATAACCAATTATGAGCAACCATGGTTTTGATACCGAATGATGCAAAAATGTTAGGCCCACAACATTGGAACCCAAGACCCAAAATGAAAAAGAAAGATTGAATTGCAAAGAAGGTGGTTTGGAAGATAAAATTGGTATCCTAAATGGGAAGAACCAAAAACAGAGCAATATTGTGCGACGAAATTGTAAGACGTCAAAAAATTATATAAAAGATGAAATTTGGGTTCTAGAACACGAAGAACTAATATATTGCTTCTATTTGTTTTTATTAATCGATAATAGCTTCCATTTGACATATTATAATAGTTTTTTCGATTCATAGTTTAAATGTAATAAGGGTTTAAAGTGGCAAACATAATTAATAAGTTTTTTTTAATTGCAAAAATTAGTACCTCGTTAGTTTTTTCAAAGAAAAAGATAGGTTGAAAAATGAAAACAAAAAACATGATAAAGATACAAATAATGAAAAGAAAAGTACGAATGAAATATCATGAACGATAATAATGACAACAACATTAAAAGAAAGAACAAACCTGAGTTACCAAATTTCTTTCTTTTTTTTTTATTTGTCATTTACGAAAACAAAAAATAGTCAAAGGGAAAAAACTTTAAAATTAAAATTCAAAAAAATTATATACCAAGCTAGATAACCAATTATGAGCAACCATGGTTTTGATATCAAATGATGCGAAAATTTTAGGCCCACAACCTTGGAACCCAAGAACCAAAAGGAATAAGAAATATTGAATTGCAAAGAAGGTGGTTAGGAAGATCATATTGGTATCCTAAATGGCAAGAACAAAAAACAAAGCAATATTGTGCGACGAAATTGTAAGACGTCAGAAAATTGTATAAAAGATGAAATTTGGGTTCGAGAACACGGAGAACTAATATATTGCTTCTATTTATTTTTATTAATCGAGAATAGCTTCTATTTGATATATTATAATACTTTTTTCGATTCACAGTTTAAATGTAATAAGGGTTTAAAGTGGAAAGCATAATTAATAAATTTTTTTAATTGGAAAAATTAGTAACTCGCTTGTTTTTTCAAATAACAAAGATAGGTTGAAAAATGAAAACAAAGAACATGAAAAAGATACAAATAATGAAAATAAAAGTACGAATTAAATATCACGAACGAAAATAATGACAACAACATTAAAAGAAAAAACAAACTTTAGGGACCAAATTTCTTTCTTTTTTTTGTGATTTGTCACTTACGAAAACAAAAAATAGTCAAAGGGAAAAAACTTTAAAATTAAAATTCAAAAAAAATATATACCAAGCTAGATAACCAATTATGAGCAACCATGGTTTTGATACCAAATGATGCGAAAATTTTAGGCCCACAACATTGGAACCAAAGAACCAAAAGGAATAAGAAAGATTGAATTGCAAAGAAGGTGGTTTGGAAGATAAAATTGGTATCCTAAATGGCAAGAACCAAAAACAGAGCAATATTGTGCGACGAAATTGTAAGACCTCAGATAATTATATAAAAGATGAAATTTGGGTTCGAGAACACGGAGAACTAATATATTGCTTTTATTTGTTTTTATTAATTGAGAATAGCTTCTATTTGATATATTATAATACTTTTTTCGATTCACAGTTTAAATGTAATAAGGGTTTAAAGTGGCAACCATAATTAATAATTTTTTTTAATTGCAAAAATTAGTACCTCCCTAGTTTTTTCAAAGAAGAAAGATCGGTTGAAAAATGAAAACAAAGAACATTAAAATTAAAGCAATATTGTGCGACAAAATTTTAAGACGTTAGAAAATTGAATAAAAGATGAAATTTTGGTTCGAGAACACAAAGAACTAATATATGGCTTCTATTTGTTTTTATTAATCGGGAATAACTTCCATTTGATATATTATAATAGTTTTTTCGATTCACAGTTTAAATCTAATAAGGGTTTAAAGTGGAAACCATAATTAATAATTTTTTTTAATTGAAAATATTAGTAACTCGCTTGTTTTTTCAAATAAGAAAGATAAGTTAAATACTGAAAACAAAGAATAAGAAAAAGATACAAACAATTAAAAGAAAAGTATGGATTAAATATCATGAACAAAAATAATGACAACTACATTAAAAGAAAGAACAAACTTTAGGGACCAAATTTCTTTCTTTTTTTTGTGATTTTTTTCTTACGAAAAGAAAAAATAGCCAAAGGCCAAAAGCATTCAAATTAAAATTCAAAACATTTAGATAACAAGCTAGATAACCAATTATGAGCAACCATGGTTTTGATACCAAATGATGCGAAAATGTTAGGCCCACAACCTTGGAACCCAAGAACCAAAAGGAATAAGAAAGATTGAATCGCAAAGAAGGTGGTTAGGAAGATCAAATTGGTATCCTAAATGGCAAGAACCAAAAACAAAGAAATATTGTGCGACGAAATTGTAAGACGTCAGAAAATTGTATAAAAGCTGAAATTTGGGTTCGAGAGCACGGAGAACTAATATATTGCTTTAATTTGTTTTTATTAATTAAGAATAGCTTCTATTTGATATATTATATTACTTTTTTCGATTCAAAGTTTAAATGTAATAAGGGTTTAAAGTGGCAACCATATTTAATAATTTTTTTTAATTGCAAAAATTAGTACCTCGCAAGTTTTTTCAAAGAAGAAAGATAGGTTGAAAAATGAAAACAAAGAACATGAAAAAGATACAAATAATGAAAAGAAAAGTACGAATGAAATATCATGAACGATAATAATGACAACAACATTAAAAGAATGAACAAACCTTAGGGACCAAATTTCTTTTTTTTGTGATTTTTCATTTACGAAAATAAAAAATAGTCAAAGGCCAAAAACATTAAAATTAAAATTCAAAAAATTTATATATCAAGCTAGATAATCAATTATTAGCAACCATGGTTTTGATACCAAATGATGCGAAAATTTTAGTCCCACAACCTTAGAACCCAAGAACCAAAAGAAATAAGAAAGATATAATTGCAAATAAGGTGGTTTGGAGGATCAAATTGGTATCCTAAATGGCAAAAACAAAAAGAAAACAATATTGTGCGACGAAATTGTAAGACGTTAGAAAATTGAATAAAATATGAAATTTGGGTCCGAGAACACGGAGAACTAATATATTGCTTCTATTTGTTTTTATTAATCGAGAATAGATTCCATTTGACATATTATAATAGTTTTTTCGATTCACAGTTTAAATGTAATAAGGGTTTAAAGTGGCAACCATAATTAATAATTTTTTTTAATTGCAAAATTTAGTAACTCGTTTGTTTTTTCAAATAATAATGATAGGTTGAAAACTGAAAACAAAGAACAAGAAAAAGATACAAACAATTAAAAGAAAAGTAGGAATTAAATATCAAGAACGAAAATAATGACAACAACATTAAAAGAAAGACCAAACTTTAGGGAACAAATTTCTTTCTTTTTTTTGTGATTTGTCACTTACGAAAACGAAAAATAGTTAAAGGGAAAAAACTTTAAAATTAAAATTCAAACAAATTATATACCAACCTAGATAACCAATTATGAGCAACCATGGTTTTGATACCGAATGATGCGAAAATGTTAGGCCCACAACATTGGAACCCAAGAACCAAAAGGAATAAGAAAGATTGAATTGCAAAGAAGGTGGTTTGGAAGATAAAATTGGTATCCTAAATGGCAAGAACCAAAAACAGAGCAATATTGTGCGACGAAATTGTAAGATGTCAAAAAATTATATAAAAGATGAAATTTGGGTTCGAGAACACGAAGAACTAATATATTGCTTCTATTTGTTTTTATTAATCGAGAATAGCTTCCATTTGACATATTATAATAGTTTTTTCGATTCACAGTTTAAATGTAATAAGGGTTTAAAGTGGCAAACATAATTAATAATTTTTTTTAATTGCAAAAATTAGTACCTTGCTAGTTTTTTCAAAGAAGAAAGACAGGTTGAAAAATGAAAACAAAGAACATGAAAAAGATACAAATAATGAAAAGAAAAGTACGAATGAAATATCATGAACGATAATAATGACAACAACATTAAAAGAAAGAACAAACCTGACGGACCAAATTTCTTTCTTTTTTTGTGATTTGTCATTTACGAAAACAAAAAATAGTCAAAGGCCAAAAACTTTAAAATTGAAATTCAAAAAATTTATAAATAAAGCTAGATAACCAATTATTAGCAACCATGGTTTTGATACCAAATGATGCGAAAATTTTAGGCACACAACCTTGGAACCCAAGAACCAAAAGGAATAAGAAATATTGAATCGCAAAGAAGGTGGTTAGGAAGATCAAATTGGTATCCTAAATGGCAAGAACAAAAAACAAAGCAATATTGTGGGACGAAATTGTAAGACGTCAGAAAATTGTATAAAAGTTGAAATTTGGGTTCGAGAACACGGAGAACTAATATATTGCTTCTATTTGTTTTTATTAATCGAGAATAGCTTCTATTTGATATATTATAATACTTTTTTTGATTCACAGTTTAAATGTAATAAGGGTTTAAAGTGGAAACCATAATTAATAAATTTTTTTAATTGGAAAAATTAGTAACTCGCTTGTTTTTTCAAATAACAAAGATAGGTTGAAAAATGAAAACAAAGACATGAAAAAGATACAAATAATGAAAAGAAAAGTACGAATTAAATATCACGAACGAAAATAATGACAACAACATTAAAAGAAAAAACAAACTTTAGGGACCAAATTTCTTTCTTTTTTTTGTGATTTGTCACTTACGAAAACAAAAAATAGTCAAAGGGAAAAAACTTTAAAATTAAAATTCAAAAAAATTATATACCAAGCTAGATAACCAATTATGAGCAACCATGGTTTTGATATCAAATGATGCGAAAATTTTAGGCCCTCAACCTTGGAACCCAAGAACCAAAAGGAATAAGAAATATTGAATCGCAAAGAAGGTGGTTAGGAAGATCAAATTGGTATCCTAAATGGCAAGAACAAAAAACAAAGCAATATTGTGCGACGAAATTGTAAGACGTCAGAAAATTGTATAAAAGTTGAAATTTGGGTTCGAGAACACGGAGAACTAATATATTGCTTCTATTTGTTTTTATTAATCGAGAATAGCTTCTATTTGATATATTATAATACTTTTTTTGATTCACAGTTTAAATGTAATAAGGGTTTAAAGTGGAAACCATAATTAATAAATTTTTTTAATTGGAAAAATTAGTAACTCGCTTGTTTTTTCAAATAACAAAGATAGGTTGAAAAATGAAAACAAAGACATGAAAAAGATACAAATAATGAAAAGAAAAGTACGAATTAAATATCACGAACGAAAATAATGACAACAACATTAAAAGAAAAAACAAACTTTAGGGACCAAATTTCTTTCTTTTTTTTGTGATTTGTCACTTACGAAAACAAAAAATAGTAAAAGGGAAAAAACTTTAAAATTAAAATTCAAAAAAATTATATACCAAGCTAGATAACCAATTATGAGCAACCATGGTTTTGATACCAAATGATGCGAATATTTTAGGCCCACCACATTGGAACCCAAGAACCAAAAGGAATAAGAAAGATTGAATTGCAAAGAAGGTGGTTTGGAAGATAAAATTGGTATCCTAAATGGCAAGAACCAAAAACAAAGAAATATTGTGCGACGAAATTGTAAGACGTCAGAAAATTGTATAAAAGCTGAAATTTGGGTTCGAGAGCACGGAGAACTAATATATTGCTTTAATTTGTTTTTATTAATTAAGAATAGCTTCTATTTGATATATTATATTACTTTTTTCGATTCACAGTTTAAATGTAATAAGGGTTTAAAGTGGCAACCATATTTAATAATTTTTTTTAATTGCAAAAATTAGTACCTCGCAAGTTTTTTCAAAGAAGAAAGATAGGTTGAAAAATGAAAACAAAGAACATGAAAAAGATACAAATAATGAAAAGAAAAGTACGAATGAAATATCATGAACGATAATAATGACAACAACATTAAAAGAAAGAACAAACCTTAGGGACCAAATTTCTTTTTTTTTTGTGATTTGTCATTTACGAAAATAAAAAATAGTCAAAGGCCAAAAACATTAAAATTAAAATTCAAAAAATTTATATATCAAGCTAGATAACCAATTATTAGCAACCATGGTTTTGATACCAAATGATGCGAAAATTTTAGTCCCACAACCTTAGAACCCAAGAACCAAAAGAAATAAGAAAGATATAATTGCAAATAAGGTGGTTTGGAGGATCAAATTGGTATCCTAAATGGCAAAAACAAAAAGAAAACAATATTGTGCGACGAAATTGTAAGACGTCAGAAAATTATATAAAAGATGAAATTTGGGTTCGAGAACACGAAGAACTAATATATTGCTTCTATTTGTTTTTATTAATCGAGAATAGCTTCCATTTGACATATTATAATAGTTTTTTCGATTCACAGTTTAAATGTAATAAGGGTTTAAAGTGGCAACCATAATTAATAATTTTTTTTAATTGCAAAATTTAGTAACTCGTTTGTTTTTTCAAATAATAATGATAGGTTGAAAACTGAAAACAAATTATATACCAACCTAGATAACCAATTATGAGCAACCATGGTTTTGATACCGAATGATGCGAAAATGTTAGGCCCAAAACATTCAAACCCAAGAACCAAAAGGAATAAGAAAGAATGAATTGCAAAGAAGGTGGTTTGGAAGATAAAATTGGTATCCTAAATGGCAAGAACCAAAAACAAAGCAATATTGTGCGACGAAATTGTAAGACGTTAGAAAATTGTATAAAAGATGAAATTTGGGTTCGAGAACACGGAGAACTAATATATTGCTTTTATTTGTTTTTATTAATTGAGAATAGCTTCTATTTGATATATTATAATACTTTTTTTGATTCACAGTTTAAATGTAATAAGGGTTTAAAGTGGCAACCATAATTAATAATATTTTTAATTGCAAAAATTAGTACCTCCCTAGTTTTTTCAAAGAAGAAAGATCGGTTGAAAAATGAAAACAAAGAACATTAATATTAAAGCAATATTGTGCGACAAAATTTTAAGACGTCAGAAAATTGAATAAAAGATGAAATTTTGGTTCGAGAACACAGAGAACTAATATATGGCTTCTATTTGTTTTTATTAATCGGGAATAACTTCCATTTGATATATTATAATAGTTTTTTTGATTCACAGTTTAAATCTAATAAGGGTTTAAAGTAGAAACCATAATTAATAAATTTTTTTAATTGAAAATATTAGTAACTCGCTTGTTTTTTCAAATAAGAAAGATAAGTTGAATACTGAAAACAAAGAATAAGAAAAAGATACAAACAATTAAAAGAAAAGTATGAATTAAATATCATGAACAAAAATAATGACAACTACATTAAAAGAAAGAACAAACTTTAGGGACCAAATTTCTTTTTTTTTTTGTGATTTGTTACTTACGAAAAGAAAAAATAGCCAAAGGCCAAAAACTTTCAAATTAAAATTCAAAAAATTTAGATAACAAGTTAGATAACCAATTATGAGCAACCATGGTTTTGATACCAAATGATGCGAAAATGTTAGGCCCACAACCTTGGAACCCAAGAACCAAAAGGAATAAGAAAGATTGAATTGCAAAGAAGGTGGTTAGGAAGATCAAATTGGTATCCTAAATGGCAAGAACCAAAAACAAAGCAATATTGTGCGACGAAATTGTAAGACGTCAGAAAATTGTATAAAAGATGAAATTTGGGTTCGAGAACACGGAGAACTAATATATTGCTTTAATTTGTTTTTATTAATTGAGAATAGCTTCTATTTCATATATTATAAAACTACTTTCGATTCACAGTTTAAATGTAATAAGGGTTTAAAGTGGCAACCATATTTAATAATTTTTTTTAATTGCAAAAATTAGTACCTCGCTAGTTTTTTCAAAGAAGAAAGATAGGTTGAAAAATGAAAACAAAGACCATGAAAAAGATACAAATAATGAAAAGAAAAGTACGAATGAAATATCATGAACGATAATAATGACAACAACATTAAAAGAAAGAACAAACCTTAGGGACCAAATTTCTTTTTTTTTGTGATTTGTCATTTACGAAAACAAAAAATAGTCAAAGGCCACAAACTTTAAAATTAAAATTCAAAAAATTTATATATCAAGCTAGATTACCAATTATTAGCAACCATGGTTTTGATACCAAATGATTCGAAAATTTTAGTCCCATAACCTTAGAACCCAAGAACCAAAAGGAATAAGAAAGATATAATTGCAAATAAGGTGGTTTGGAGGATCAAATTGGTATCCTAAATGGCAAGAACCAAAAACAAAGGCATATTGTGCGATGAAATTGTAAGACGTTAGAAAATTATATATAAGATGAAATTTGGGTTCGAGAACACGGAGAACTAATATATTTCTTCTATTTGTTTTTATTAATCGAGAATAGCTTCCATTTGACATATTATAATAGTTTTTTCGATTTACAGTTTAAATGTAATAAGGGTTTAAAGTGGCAACCATAATTAATAATTTTTTTTAATTTCAAAATTTAGTAACTCGTTTGTTTTTTCAAATAATAATGATAGGTTGAAAACTGAAAAAAAAGAACAAGAAAAAGATACAAACAATTAAAAGAAAAGTACGAATTAAATATCACGAACGAAAATAATGACAACAACATTAAAACAAAAGAACAAACTTTAGGGACCAAATTTTTTTTTTTTTGTGATTTGTCACTTACGAAAATGAAAAATAGTTAAAGGGAAAAAACTTTAAAATTAAAATTCAAACAAATTATATACCAACCTAGATAACCAATTATGAGCAACCATGGTTTTGATACCGAATGATGCGAAAATGTTAGGCCCACAACATTGGAACCCAAGAACCAAAAGGAATAAGAAAGATTGAATTGCAAAGAATGTGGTTTGGAAGATAAAATTGGTATCCTAAATGGCAAGAACCAAAAACAAAGCAATATTGTGCGACGAAATTGTAAGACGTTAGAAAATTGTATAAAAGATGAAATTTGGGTTCGAGAACACGGAGAACTAATATATTGCTTTTATTTGTTTTTATTAATTGAGAATAGCTTCTATTTGATATATTATAATAATTTTTTCGATTCACAGTTTAAATGTAATAAGGGTTTAAAGTGGCAACCATAATTAATAATTTTTTTTAATTGCAAAAATTAGTACCTGCCTAGTTTTTTCAAAGAAGAAAGATCGGTTGAAAAAAGAAAACAAAGAACATTAAAATTAAAGCAATATTGTGCGACAAAATTTTAAGACGTTAGAAAATTGAATAAAAGATGAAATTTTGGTTCGAGAACACAAAGAACTAATATATGGCTTCTATTTGTTTTTATTAATCGGGAATAACTTCCATTTGATATATTATAATAGTTTTTTTGATTCACAGTTTAAATCTAATAAGGGTTTAAAGTGGAAACCATAATTAATAATTTTTTTTAATTGCAAATATTAGTAACTCGCTTGTTTTTTCAAATAAGAAAGATAAGTTAAATACTGAAAACAAAGAATAAGAAAAAGATACAAACAATTAAAAGAAAAGTATGAATTAAATATCATGAACAAAAATAATGACAACTACATTAAAAGAAAGAACAAACTTTAGGGACCAAATTTTTTTTTTTTTTTTTGTGATTTGTTACTTACGAAAAGAAAAAATAGCCAAAGGCCAAAAACTTTCAAATTAAAATTCAAAAAATTTAGATAACAAGCTAGATAACCAATTATGAGCAACCATGGTTTTGATACCAAATGATGCGAAAATGTTAGGCCCACAACCTTGGAACCCAAGAACCAAAAGGAATAAGAAAGATTGAATCGCAAAGAAGGTGGTTAGGAAGATCAAATTGGTATCCTAAATGGCAAGAACCAAAAACAAAGAAATATTGTGCGACGAAATTGTAAGACGTCAGAAAATTGTATAAAAGCTGAAATTTGGGTTCGAGAGCACGGAGAACTAATATATTGCTTTAATTTGTTTTTATTAATTAAGAATAGCTTCTATTTGATATATTATATTACTTTTTTCGATTCACAGTTTAAATGTAATAAGGGTTTAAAGTGGCAACCATAATTAATAATTTTTTTTAATTGCAAAAATTAGTACCTCGCAAGTTTTTTCAAAGAAGAAAGATAGGTTGAAAAATGAAAACAAAGAACATGAAAAAGATACAAATAATGAAAAGAAAAGTACGAATGAAATATCATGAACGATAATAATGACAACAACATTAAAAGAAAGAACAAACCTTAGGGACCAAATTTCTTTTTTTTTGTGATTTGTCATTTACGAAAACAAAAAATAGTCAAAGGCCACAAACTTTAAAATTAAAATTCAAAAAATTTATATATCAAGCTAGATACCAATTATTAACAACCATGGTTTTGATACCGAATGATGCAAAAATTTTAGGCCCACAACCTTGGAACCCAAGAACCAAAAGGAATAAGAAAGATTGAATTGCAAAGAAGGTGGTTTGGAAGATAAAATTGGTATCTTAAATGGCAAGGACCAAAAACAAAGCAATATTGTGCGATGAAATTGTAAGACGTCTGAAAATTGTATAAAAGATGAAATTTGGGTTCGAGAACACGGAGAACTAATATATTGCTTTTATTTGTTTTTATTAATTGAGAATAGCTTCTATTTGATATATTATAATATTTTTTTCGATTCATAGTTTAAATGTAATAAGGGTTTAAAGTGGCTACCATATTTAATAATTTTTTTATTTGCAAAAATTAGTACCTCGCTAGTTTTTTCAAAGAAAAAGATCGGTTGAAAAATGAAAACAAAGAATATGAAAAAGATACAAATAATGAAAAGAAAAGTATGAATGAAATATAATGAACGATAATAATGACAACAACATTAAAAGAAAGAACAAAGCTTAGGGACCAAATTTTTTTTTTGTGATTTGTCATTTACGAAAATAAAAAGTAGTCAAAGGCCAAAAACATTAAAATTAAAATTCCAAAAATTTCTATATCAAGCTAGATAACCAATTATTAGCAACCATGGTTTTGATACCAAATGATGCGAAAATTTTAGCCCCACAACCTTAGAACCCAAGAACCAAAAGGAATAAGAAAGATATAATTGCAAAGAAGGTGGTTTGGAGGATCAAATTGGTATCCTAAATGGTAGGAACCAAAAACAAAGGCATATTGTGCGATGAAATTGTAAGACGTTAGAAAATTATATATAAGATGAAATTTGGGTTCGAGAACACGGAGAACTAATATATTGCTTCTATTTGTTTTTATTAATCGAGAATAGCTTCCATTTGACATATTATAATAGTTTTTTCGATTCACAGTTTAAATGTAATAAGGGTTTAAAGTGGCAACCATAATTAATAATTTTTTTTAATTGCAAAATTTAGTAACTCGTTTGTTTTTTCAAATAATAATGATAGGTTGAAAACTGAAAACAAATTATATACCAACCTAGATAACCAATTATGAGCAACCATGGTTTTGATACCGAATGATGCGAAAATGTTAGGCCCAAAACATTCGAACCCAAGAACCAAAATGAATAAGAAAGATTGAATTGCAAAGAAGGTGGTTTGGAAGATAAAATTGGTATCCTAAATGGCAAGAACCAAAAACAAAGCAATATTGTGCGACGAAATTGTAAGACGTTAGAAAATTGTATAAAAGATGAAATTTGGGTTCGAGAACACGGAGAACTAATATATTGCTTTTATTTGTTTTTATTAATTGAGAATAGCTTCTATTTGATATATTATAATACTTTTTTCGATTCACAGTTTAAATGTAATAAGGGTTTAAAGTGGCAACCATAATTAATAATATTTTTAATTGCAAAAATTAGTACCTCCCTAGTTTTTTCAAAGAAGAAAGATCGGTTGAAAAATGAAAACAAAGAACATTAATATTAAAGCAATATTGTGCGACAAAATTTTAAGACGTCAGAAAATTGAATAAAAGATGAAATTTTGGTTCGAGAACACAGAGAACTAATATATGGCTTCTATTTGTTTTTATTAATCGGGAATAACTTCCATTTGATATATTATAATAGTTTTTTTGATTCACAGTTTAAATCTAATAAGGGTTTAAAGTGGAAACCATAATTAATAATTTTTTTTAATTGCAAATATTAGTAACTCGCTTGTTTTTTCAAATAAGAAAGATAAGTTAAATACTGAAAACAAAGAATAAGAAAAAGATACAAACAATTAAAAGAAAAGTATGAATTAAATATCATGAACAAAAATAATGACAACTACATTACAAGAAAGAACAAACTTTAGGGACCAAATTTTTTTTTTTTTGTGATTTGTTACTTACGAAAAGAAAAAATAGCCAAAGGCCAAAAACTTTCAAATTAAAATTCAAAAAATTTAGATAACAAGCTAGATAACCAATTATGAGCAACCATGGTTTTGATACCAAATGATGCGAAAATGTTAGGCCCACAACCTTGGAACCCAAGAACCAAAAGGAATAAGAAAGATTGAATCGCAAAGAAGGTGGTTAGGAAGATCAAATTGGTATCCTAAATGGCAAGAACCAAAAACAAAGAAATATTGTGCGACGAAATTGTAGGACGTCAGAAAATTGTATAAAAGCTGAAATTTGGGTTCGAGAGCACGGAGAACTAATATATTGCTTTAATTTGTTTTTATTAATTAAGAATAGCTTCTATTTGATATATTATATTACTTTTTTCGATTCACAGTTTAAATGTAATAAGGGTTTAAAGTGGCAACCATAATTAATAATTTTTTTAATTGCAAAAATTAGTACCTCGCAAGTTTTTTCAAAGAAGAAAGATAGGTTGAAAAATGAAAACAAAGAACATGAAAAAGATACAAATAATGAAAAGAAAAGTACGAATGAAATATCATGAACGATAATAATGACAACAACATTACAAGAAAGAACAAACCTTAGGGACCAAATTTCTTTTTTTTTTTGTGATTTGTCATTTACGAAAACAAAAAATAGTCAAAGGCCACAAACTTTAAAATTAAAATTCAAAAAATTTATATATCAAGCTAGATAACCAATTATTAACAACCATGGTTTTGATACCGAATGATGCAAAAATTTTAGGCCCACAACCTTGGAACCCAAGAACCAAAAGGAATAAGAAAGATTGAATTGCAAAGAAGGTGGTTTGGAAGATAAAATTGGTATCTTAAATGGCAAGGACCAAATACAAAGCAATATTGTGCGATGAAATTGTAAGACGTCTGAAAATTGTATAAAAGATGAAATTTGGGTTCGAGAACACGGAGAACTAATATATTGCTTTTATTTGTTTTTATTAATTGAGAATAGCTTCTATTTGATATATTATAATATTTTTTTCGATTCATAGTTTAAATGTAATAAGGGTTTAAAGTGGCTACCATATTTAATAATTTTTTTATTTGCAAAAATTAGTACCTCGCTAGTTTTTTCAAAGAAAAAGATCGGTTGAAAAATGAAAACAAAGAATATGAAAAAGATACAAATAATGAAAAGAAAAGTACGAATGAAATATAATGAACGATAATAATGACAACAACATTAAAAGAAAGAACAAAGCTTAGGGACCAAATTTTTTTTTTTTGTGATTTGTCATTTACGAAAATAAAAAGTAGTCAAAGGCCAAAAACATTAAAATTAAAATTCAAAAAATTTCTATATCAAGCTAGATAACCAATTATTAGCAACCATGGTTTTGATACCAAATGATGCGAAAATTTTAGCCCCACAACCTTAGAACCCAAGAACCAAAAGGAATAAGAAAGATATAATTGCAAAGAAGGTGGTTTGGAGGATCAAATTGGTATCCTAAATGGTAGGAACCAAAAACAAAGGCATATTGTGCGATGAAATTGTAAGACGTTAGAAAATTATATATAAGATGAAATTTGGGTTCGAGAACACGGAGAACTAATATATTGCTTCTATTTGTTTTTATTAATCGAGAATAGCTTCCATTTGACATATTATAATAGTTTTTTCGATTCACAGTTTAAATGTAATAAGGGTTTAAAGTGGCAACCATAATTAATAATTTTTTTTAATTGCAAAATTTAGTAACTCGTTTGTTTTTTGAAATAATAATGATAGGTTGAAAACTGAAAACAAATTATATACCAACCTAGATAACCAATTATGAGCAACCATGGTTTTGATACCGAATGATGCGAAAATGTTAGGCCCAAAACATTCGAACCCAAGAACCAAAAGGAATAAGAAAGATTGAATTGCAAAGAAGGTGGTTTGGAAGATAAAATTGGTATCCTAAATGGCAAGAACCAAAAACAAAGCAATATTGTGCGACGAAATTGTAAGACGTTAGAAAATTGTATAAAAGATGAAATTTGGGTTCGAGAACACGGAGAACTAATATATTGCTTTTATTTGTTTTTATTAATTGAGAATAGCTTCTATTTGATATATTATAATACTTTTTTCGATTCACAGTTTAAATGTAATAAGGGTTTAAAGTGGCAACCATAATTAATAATTTTTTTTAATTGCAAAATTTAGTAACTCGTTTGTTTTTTCAAATAGTAATGATAGGTTGAAAACTGAAAACAAAGAACAAGAAAAATATACAAACAATTAAAAGAAAAGTACGAATTAAATATCATGAACGAAAATAATAACAACAACATTAAAAGAAAGAACAAAGTTTAGGGACCAAATTTGTTTTTATGTGATTTGTCACTTACCAAAACGAAAAATAGGTAAAGGGAAAAAACTTTAAAATTAAAATTCAAACAAATTATATACCAACCTAGATAACCAATTATGAGCAACCATGGTTTTGATACCGAATGATGCGAAAATGTTAGGCCCACAACATTGGAACCCAAGAACCAAAATGAATAAGAAAGATTGAATTGCAAAGAAGGTGGTTTGGAAGATAAAATTGGTATCCTAAATGGCAAGAACCAAAAACAGAGCAATATTGTGCGACGAAATTGTAAGACGTCAAAAAATTATATAAAAGATGAAATTTGGGTTCTAGAACACGAAGAACTAATATATTGCTTCTATTTGTTTTTATTAATCGAGAATAGCTTCCATTTGACATATTATAATAGTTTTTTCGATTCACAGTTTAAATGTAATAAGGGTTTAAAGTGGCAAACATAATTAATAAGTTTTTTTTAATTGCAAAAATTAGTACCTCGTTAGTTTTTTCAAAGAAGAAAGATAGGTTGAAAAATGAAAACAAAAAACATGAAAAAGATACAAATAATGAAAAGAAAAGTACGAATGAAATATCATGAACGATAATAATGACAACAACATTAAAAGAAAGAACAAACCTGAGGGACCAAATTTCTTTCTTTTTTTTGTGATTTGTCATTTACGAAAACAAAAAATAGTCAAAGGGAAAAAACTTTAAAATTAAAATTCAAAAAAATTATATACCAAGCTAGATAACCAATTATGAGCAACCATGGTTTTGATATCAAATGATGCGAAAATTTTAGGCCCACAACCTTGGAACCCAAGAACCAAAAGGAATAAGAAATATTGAATTGCAAAGAAGGTGGTTAGGAAGATCATATTGGTATCCTAAATGGCAAGAACAAAAAACAAAGCAATATTGTGCGACGAAATTGTAAGACGTCAAAAAATTGTATAAAAGATGAAATTTGGGTTCGAGAACACGGAGAACTAATATATTGCTTCTATTTATTTTTATAAATCGAGAATAGCTTCTATTTGATATATTATAATACTTTTTTCGATTCACAGTTTAAATGTAATATGGGTTTAAAGTGGAAAGCATAATTAATAAATTTTTTTAATTGGAAAAATTAGTAACTCGCTTGTTTTTTCAAATAACAAGGATAGGTTGAAAAATGAAAACAAAGAACATGAAAAAGATACAAATAATGAAAAGAAAAGTACGAATTAAATATCACGAACGAAAATAATGACAACAACATTAAAAGAAAAAACAAACTTTAGGGACTAAATTTCTTTCTTTTTTTTGTGATTTGTCACTTACGAAAACAAAAAATAGTCAAAGGGAAAAAACTTTAAAATTAAAATTCAAAAAAATTATATACCAAGCTAGATAACCAATTATGAGCAACCATGGTTTTGATACCAAATGATGCGAAAATTTTAGGCCCACAACATTGGAACCCAAGAACCAAAAGGAATAAGAAAGATTGAATTGCAAAGAAGGTGGTTTGGAAGATAAAATTGGTATCCTAAATGGCAAGAACCAAAAACAGAGCAATATTGTGCGACGAAATTGTAAGACGTCAGATAATTATATAAAACATGAAATTTGGGTTCGAGAACACGAAGAACTAATATATTGCTTCTATTTGTTTTTATTAATCGAGAATAGCTTCCATTTGACATATTATAATAGTTTTTTCGATTCACAGTTTAAATGTAATAAGGGTTTAAAGTGGAAACCATAATTAATAAAATTTTTTAATTGCAAAAATTAGTAACTCGCTTGTTTTTTCAAATAACAAAGATAGGTTGAAAAATGAAAACAAAGAACATGAAAAAGATACAAATAATGAAAAGAAAAGTACGAATTAAATATCACGAACGGAAATAATGACAACAACATTAAAAGAAAAAACAAACTTTAGGGACCAAATTTCTTTCTTTTTTTTGTGATTTGTCACTAACGAAAACAAAAAATAGTCAAAGGGAAAAAACTTTAAAATTAAAATTCAAAAAAATTATATACCAAGCTAGATAACCAATTATAAGCAACCATGGTTTTGATACCAAATGATGCGAAAATTTTAGGCCCACAACATTGGAACCCAAGAACCAAAAGGAATAAGAAAGATTGAATTGCAAAGAAGGTGTTTTGGAAGATAAAATTGGTATCCTAAATGGCAAGAACCAAAAACAGAGCAATATTGTGCGACGAAATTGTAAGACGTCAGATAATTATATAAAACATGAAATTTGGGTTCGAGAACACGAAGAACTAATATATTGCTTCTATTTGTTTTTATTAATCGAGAATAGCTTCTATTTGACATATTATAATAGTTTTTTCGATTCACAGTTTAAATGTAATAAGGGTTTAAAGTGGAAACCATAATTAATAAAAATTTTTAATTGCAAAAATTAGTAACTCGCTTGTTTTTTCAAATAACAAAGATAGGTTGAAAAATGAAAACAAAGAACATGAAAAAGATACAAATAATGAAAAGAAAAGTACGAATTAAATATCACGAACGAAAATAATGACAACAACATTAAAAGAAAAAACAAACTTTAGGGACCAAATTTCTTTCTTTTTTTTGTGATTTGTCACTTACGAAAACAAAAAATAGTCAAAGGGAAAAAACTTTAAAATTAAAATTCAAAAAAATTATATACCAAGCTAGATAACCAATTATAAGCAACCATGGTTTTGATACCAAATGATGCGAAAATTTTAGGCCCACAACATTGGAACCCAAGAACCAAAAGGAATAAGAAAGATTGAATTGCAAAGAAGGTGTTTTGGAAGATAAAATTGGTATCCTAAATGGCAAGAACCAAAAACAGAGCAATATTGTGCGACGAAATTGTAAGACGTCAGAAAATTATATAAAAGATGAAATTTGGGTTCGAGAACACGAAGAACTAATATATTGCTTCTATTTGTTTTTATTAATCGAGAATAGCTTCCATTTGACATATTATAATAGTTTTTTCGATTCACAGTTTAAATGTAATAAGGGTTTAAAGTGGCAACCATAATTAATAATTTTTTTTTATTGCAAAATTTAGTAACTCGTTTGTTTTTTCAAATAATAATGATAGGTTGAAAACTGAAAAAAAAGAACAAGAAAAAGATACAAACAATTAAAAGAAAAGTACGAATTAAATATCACGAACGAAAATAATGACAACAACATTAAAAGAAAAAACAAACTTTAGGCACCAAATTTCTTTCTTTTTTTTGTGATTTGTCACTTACGAAAACAAAAAATAGTCAAAGGGAAAAAACTTTAAAATTAAAATTCAAAAAAATTATATACCAAGCTAGATAACCAATTATGAGCAACCATGGTTTTGATACCAAATGATGCGAAAATTTTAGGCCCACAACATTGGAACCCAAGAACCAAAAGGAATAAGAAAGATTGAATTGCAAAGAAGGTGGTTTGGAAGATAAAATTGGTATCCTAAATGGCAAGAACCAAAAACAGAGCAATATTGTGCGACGAAATTGTAAGACGTCAGATAATTATATAAAAGATGAAATTTGGGTTCGAGAACACGAAGAACTAATATATTGCTTCTATTTGTTTTTATTAATCGAGAATAGCTTCCATTTGACATATTATAATAGTTTTTTTCGATTCACAGTTTAAATGTAATAAGGGTTTAAAGTGGAAACCGTAATTAATAAAATTTTTTAATTGCAAAAATTAGTAACTCGCTTGTTTTTTCAAATAACAAAGATAGGTTGAAAAATGAAAACAAAGAACATGAAAAAGATACAAATAATGAAAAGAAAAGTACGAATTAAATATCACGAACGAAAATAATGACAACAACATTAAAAGAAAAAACAAACTTTAGGGACCAAATTTCTTTCTTTTTTTTGTGATTTGTCACTTACGAAAACAAAAAATAGTCAAAGGGAAAAAACTTTAAAATTAAAATTCAAAAAAATTATATACCAAGCTAGATAACCAATTATAAGCAACCATGGTTTTGATACCAAATGATGCGAAAATTTTAGTCCCACAACCTTAGAACCCAAGAACCAAAAGGAATAAGAAAGATATAATTGCAAAGAAGGTGGTTTGGAGGATCAAATTGGTATCCTAAATGGTAGGAACCAAAAACAAAGGCATATTGTGCGATGAAATTGTAAGACGTTAGAAAATTATATATAAGATGAAATTTGGGTTCGAGAACACGGAGAACTAATATATTGCTTCTATTTGTTTTTATTAATCGAGAATAGCTTCCATTTGACATATTATAATAGTTTTTTCGATTCACAGTTTAAATGTAATAAGGGTTTAAAGTGGCAACCATAATTAATAATTTTTTTTAATTGCAAAATTTAGTAACTCGTTTGTTTTTTCAAATAATAATGATAGGTTGAAAACTGAAAACAAAGAACAAGAAAAATATACAAACAATTAAAAGAAAAGTACGAATTAAATATCATGAACGAAAATAATAACAACAACATTAAAAGAAAGAACAAAGTTTAGGGACAAAATTTTTTTTTATGTGATTTGTCACTTACCAAAACGAAAAATAGTTAAAGGGAAAAAACTTTAAAATTAAAATTCAAACAAATTATATACCAACCTAGATAACCAATTATGAGCAACCATGGTTTTGATACCGAATGATGCGAAAATGTTAGGCCCACAACATTGGAACCCAAGAACCAAAATGAATAAGAAAGATTGAATTGCAAAGAAGGTGGTTTGGAAGATAAAATTGGTATCCTAAATGGCAAGAACCAAAAACAGAGCAATATTGTGCGACGAAATTGTAAGACGTCAAAAAATTATATAAAAGATGAAATTTGGGTTCTAGAACACGAAGAACTAATATATTGCTTCTATTTGTTTTTATTAATCGAGAATAGCTTCCATTTGACATATTATAATAGTTTTTTCGATTCACAGTTTAAATGTAATAAGGGTTTAAAGTGGCAAACATAATTAATAAGTTTTTTTTAATTGCAAAAATTAGTACCTCGTTAGTTTTTTCAAAGAAGAAAGATAGGTTGAAAAATGAAAACAAAAAACATGAAAAAGATACAAATAATGAAAAGAAAAGTACGAATGAAATATCATGAACGATAATAATGACAACAACATTAAAAGAAAGAACAAACCTGAGGGACCAAATTTCTTTCTTTTTTTTGTGATTTGTCATTTACGAAAACAAAAAATAGTCAAAGGGAAAAAAGTTTAAAATTAAAATTCAAAAAAATTATATACCAAGCTAGATAACCAATTATGAGCAACCATGGTTTTGATATCAAATGATGCGAAAATTTTAGGCCCACAACCTTGGAACCCAAGAACCAAAAGGAATAAGAAATATTGAATTGCAAAGAAGGTGGTTAGGAAGATCATATTGGTATCCTAAATAGCAAGAACAAAAAACAAAGCAATATTGTGCGACGAAATTGTAAGACGTCAAAAAATTGTATAAAAGATGAAATTTGGGTTCGAGAACACGGAGAACTAATATATTGCTTCTATTTATTTTTATAAATCGAGAATAGCTTCTATTTGATATATTATAATACTTTTTTCGATTCACAGTTTAAATGTAATAAGGGTTTAAAGTGGAAAGCATAATTAATAAATTTTTTTAATTGGAAAAATTAGTAACTCGCTTGTTTTTTCAAATAACAAGGATAGGTTGAAAAATGAAAACAAAGAACATGAAAAAGATACAAATAATGAAAAGAAAAGTACGAATTAAATATCACGAACGAAAATAATGACAACAACATTAAAAGAAAAAACAAACTTTAGGGACTAAATTTCTTTCTTTTTTTTGTGATTTGTCACTTACGAAAACAAAAAATAGTCAAAGGGAAAAAACTTTAAAATTAAAATTCAAAAAAATTATATACCAAGCTAGATAACCAATTATGAGCAACCATGGTTTTGATACCAAATGATGCGAAAATTTTAGGCCCACAACATTGGAACCCAAGAACCAAAAGGAATAAGAAAGATTGAATTGCAAAGAAGGTGGTTTGGAAGATAAAATTGGTATCCTAAATGGCAAGAACCAAAAACAGAGCAATATTGTGCGACGAAATTGTAAGACGTCAGATAATTATATAAAAGATGAAATTTGGGTTCGAGAACACGAAGAACTAATATATTGCTTCTATTTGTTTTTATTAATCGAGAATAGCTTCCATTTGACATATTATAATAGTTTTTTCGATTCACAGTTTAAATGTAATAAGGGTTTAAAGTGGCAACCATAATTAATAATTTTTTTTAATTGCAAAATTTAGTAACTCGTTTGTTTTTTCAAATAATAATGATAGGTTGAAAACTGAAAACAAAGAACAAGAAAAATATACAAACAATTAAAAGAAAAGTACGAATTAAATATCATGTACGAAAATAATAACAACAACATTAAAAGAAAGAACAAAGTTTAGGGACCAAATTTGTTTTTATGTGATTTGTCACTTACCAAAACGAAAAATAGTTAAAGGGAAAAAACTTTAAAATTAAAATTCAAACAAATTATATACCAACCTAGATAACCAATTATGAGCAACCATGGTTTTGATACCGAATGATGCGAAAATGTTAGGCCCACAACATTGGAACCCAAGAACCAAAATGAATAAGAAAGATTGAATTGCAAAGAAGGTGGTTTGGAAGATAAAATTGGTATCCTAAATGGCAAGAACCAAAAACAGAGCAATATTGTGCGACGAAATTGTAAGACGTCAAAAAATTATATAAAAGATGAAATTTGGGTTCTAGAACACGAAGAACTAATATATTGCTTCTATTTGTTTTTATTAATCGAGAATAGCTTCCATTTGACATATTATAATAGTTTTTTCGATTCACAGTTTAAATGTAATAAGGGTTTAAAGTGGCAAACATAATTAATAAGTTTTTTTTAATTGCAAAAATTAGTACCTCGTTAGTTTTTTCAAAGAAGAAAGATAGGTTGAAAAATGAAAACAAAAAACATGAAAAAGATACAAATAATGAAAAGAAAAGTACGAATGAAATATCATGAACGATAATAATGACAACAACATTAAAAGAAAGAACAAACCTGAGGGACCAAATTTCTTTCTTTTTTTTGTGATTTGTCATTTACGAAAACAAAAAATAGTCAAAGGGAAAAAAGTTTAAAATTAAAATTCAAAAAAATTATATACCAAGCTAGATAACCAATTATGAGCAACCATGGTTTTGATATCAAATGATGCGAAAATTTTAGGCCCACAACCTTGGAACCCAAGAACCAAAAGGAATAAGAAATATTGAATTGCAAAGAAGGTGGTTAGGAAGATCATATTGGTATCCTAAATAGCAAGAACAAAAAACAAAGCAATATTGTGCGACGAAATTGTAAGACGTCAAAAAATTGTATAAAAGATGAAATTTGGGTTCGAGAACACGGAGAACTAATATATTGCTTCTATTTATTTTTATAAATCGAGAATAGCTTCTATTTGATATATTATAATACTTTTTTCGATTCACAGTTTAAATGTAATAAGGGTTTAAAGTGGAAAGCATAATTAATAAATTTTTTTAATTGGAAAAATTAGTAACTCGCTTGTTTTTTCAAATAACAAGGATAGGTTGAAAAATGAAAACAAAGAACATGAAAAAGATACAAATAATGAAAAGAAAAGTACGAATTAAATATCACGAACGAAAATAATGACAACAACATTAAAAGAAAAAACAAACTTTAGGGACTAAATTTCTTTCTTTTTTTTGTGATTTGTCACTTACGAAAACAAAAAATAGTCAAAGGGAAAAAACTTTAAAATTAAAATTCAAAAAAATTATATACCAAGCTAGATAACCAATTATGAGCAACCATGGTTTTCGATACCAAATGATGCGATAATTTTAGGCCCACAACCTTGGAACCCACGAACCAAAAGGAATAAGAAAGATTGCATTGCAAAGAAGGTGGTTAGGATGATCAAATTGGTATCCTAAAAGGCAAGAACCAAAAACAAAGCAATATTGTGCTACGAAATTGTAAGATGTCAGAAAATTGTATAACAGATGAAATTTGGGTTCGAGAACACGGAGAACTAATATATTGCTTCTATTTGTTTTTATTAATCGAGAATAGCTTCCATTTGACATATTATAATAGTTTTTTCGATTCACAGTTTAAATGTAATAAGGGTTTAAAGTGGCAACCATAATTAATAATTTTTTTTAATTGCAAAATTTAGTAACTCGTTTGTTTTTTTAAATAATAATGATAGGTTGAAAACTGAAAACAAAGAACAAGAAAAATATACAAACAATTAAAAGAAAAGTACGAATTAAATATCATGAACGAAAATAATAACAACAACATTAAAAGAAAGAACAAAGTTTAGGGACCAAATTTTTTTTTATGTTATTTGTCACTTACCAAAACGAAAAATAGTTAAAGGGAAAAAACTTTAAAATTAAAATTCAAACAAATTATATACCAACCTAGATAACCAATTATGACCAACCATGGTTTTGATACCGAATGATGCGAAAATGTTAGGCCCACAACATTGGAACCCAAGAACCAAAATGAATAAGAAAGATTGAATTGCAAAGAAGGTGGTTTGGAAGATAAAATTGGTATCCTAAATGGCAAGAACCAAAAACAGAGCAATATTGTGCGACGAAATTGTAAGACGTCAAAAAATTATATAAAAGATGAAATTTGGGTTCTAGAACACGAAGAACTAATATATTGCTTCTATTTGTTTTTATTAATCGAGAATAGCTTCCATTTGACATATTATAATAGTTTTTTCGATTCACAGTTTAAATGTAATAAGGGTTTAAAGTGGCAAACATAATTAATAAGTTTTTTTTAATTGCAAAAATTAGTACCTCGTTAGTTTTTTCAAAGAAGAAAGATAGGTTGAAAAATGAAAACAAAAAACATGAAAAAGATACAAATAATGAAAAGAAAAGTACGAATGAAATATCATGAACGATAATAATGACAACAACATTAAAAGAAAGAACAAACCTGAGGGACCAAATTTCTTTCTTTTTTTTGTGATTTGTCATTTACGAAAACAAAAAATAGTCAAAGGGAAAAAACTTTAAAATTAAAATTCAAAAAAATTATATACCAAGCTAGATAACCAATTATGAGCAACCATGGTTTTGATATCAAATGATGCGAAAATTTTAGGCCCACAACCTTGGAACCCAAGAACCAAAAGGAATAAGAAATATTGAATTGCAAAGAAGGTGGTTAGGAAGATCATATTGGTATCCTAAATGGCAAGAACAAAAAACAAAGCAATATTGTGCGACGAAATTGTAAGACTTCAAAAAATTGTATAAAAGATGAAATTTGGGTTCGAGAACACGGAGAACTAATATATTGCTTCTATTTATTTTTATAAATCGAGAATAGCTTCTATTTGATATATTATAATACTTTTTTCGATTCACAGTTTAAATGTAATAAGGGTTTAAAGTGGAAAGCATAATTAATAAATTTTTTTAATTGGAAAAATTAGTAACTCGCTTGTTTTTTCAAATAACAAGGATAGGTTGAAAAATGAAAACAAAGAACATGAAAAAGATACAAATAATGAAAAGAAAAGTACGAATTAAATATCACGAACGAAAATAATGACAACAACATTAAAAGAAAAAACAAACTTTAGGGACCAAATTTCTTTCTTTTTTTTGTGATTTGTCACTTACGAAAACAAAAAATAGTCAAAGGGAAAAAACTTTAAAATTAAAATTCAAAAAAATTATATACCAAGCTAGATAACCAATTATGAGCAACCATGGTTTTGATACCAAATGATGCGAAAATTTTAGGCCCACAACATTGGAACCCAAGAACCAAAAGGAATAAGAAAGATTGAATTGCAAAGAAGGTGGTTTGGAAGATAAAATTGGTATCCTAAATGGCAAGAACCAAAAACAGAGCAATATTGTGCGACGAAATTGTAAGACGTCAGATAATTATATAAAAGATGAAATTTGGGTTCGAGAACACGAAGAACTAATATATTGCTTCTATTTGTTTTTATTAATCGAGAATAGCTTCCATTTGACATATTATAATAGTTTTTTCGATTCACAGTTTAAATGTAATAAGGGTTTAAAGTGGAAACCATAATTAATAAAATTTTTTAATTGCAAAAATTAGTAACTCGCTTGTTTTTTCAAATAACAAAGATAGGTTGAAAAATGAAAACAAAGAACATGAAAAAGATACAAATAATGAAAAGAAAAGTACGAATGAAATATCACGAACGAAAATAATGACAACAACATTAAAAGAAAAAACAAACTTTAGGGACCAAATTTCTTTCTTTTTTTTGTGATTTTTCACTTACGAAAACAAAAAATAGTCAAAGGGAAAAAACTTTAAAATTAAAATTCAAAATAATTATATACCAAGCTAGATAACCAATTATAAGCAACCATGGTTTTGATACCAAATGATGCGAAAATTTTAGTCCCACAACCATAGAACCCAAGAACCAAAAGAAATAAGAAAGATATAATTGCAAATAAGGTGGTTTGGAGGATCAAATTGGTATCCTAAATGGCAAGAAACAAAAAGAAAACAATATTGTGCGACGAAATTGTAAGACGTTAGAAAATTGAATAAAATATGAAATTTGGGTCCGAGAACACGGAGAACTAATATATTGCTTCTATTTGTTTTTATTAATCGAGAATAGATTCCATTTGACATATTATAATAGTTTTTTCGATTCACAGTTTAAATGTAATAAGGGTTTAAAGTGGCAACCATAATTAATAATTTTTTTTAATTGCAAAATTTAGTACCTCGTTTGTTTTTTCAAATAATAATGATAGGTTGAAAACTGAAAACAAAGAACAAGAAAAAGATACAAACAATTAAAAGAAAAGTATGAATTAAATATCACGAACGAAAATAATGACAACAACATTAAAAGAAAGACCAAACTTTAGGGAACAAATTTCTTTCCTTTTTTTGTGATTTGTCACTTACGAAAACGAAAAATAGTTAAAGGGAAAAAACTTTAAAATTAAAATTCAAACAAATTATATACCAACCTAGATAACCAATTATGAGCAACCATGGTTTTGATACCGAATGATGCGAAAATGTTAGGCCCACAACATTGGAACCCAAGAACCAAAAGGAATAAGAAAGATTGAATTGCAAAGAAGGTGGTTTGGAAGATAAAATTGGTATCCTAAATGGCAAGAACCAAAAACAGAGCAATATTGTGCGACGAAATTGTAAGACGTCAGAAAATTATATAAAAGATGAAATTTGGGTTCGAGATCACGAAGAACTAATATATTGCTTCTATTTGTTTTTATTAATCGAGAATAGCTTCCATTTGACATATTATAATAGTTTTTTCGATTCACAGTTTAAATTTAATAAGGGTTTAAAGTGGCAACCCTAATTAATAATTTTTTAATTGCAAAAATTAGTACCTCGCTAGTTTTTTCAATGAAAAAAGATAGGTTGAAAAATGAAAACAAAGAACATGAAAAAGATACAAATAATGAAAAGAAAAGTACGAATGAAATATCTTGAACGATAATAATGACAACAACATTAAAAGAAAGAACAAACCTGAAAATAATGTACGAATTAAATATCATGGATGAAAATAATGTTACAACACTAAAATAAAGAACAAACTTTAGGAACTAAAGGTCTTTCTTTTTTTTGTGATTTGTTACTTATGAAAACAAAAAATAGTCAAAGGCCAAACACTTTAAAATTAAAATTCAAAAAATTTATATATCAAGCTAGATAACCAATTATTAGCAACCATGGTTTTGATAACGAATGATGCAAAAATTTTAAGCACAAAACCTTGGAACCCAAGAACCAAAAGGAATAAGAAAGATTGAATTGCAAATAAAATTGTTAGGAAGATCAAATTGGAATCCTAAATGGCAATAACCAAAAACAAAGCAATATTGTGCGACGAAATTGTAAGACGTCAGAAAATTATATAAAAGAGGAAATTTGGGTTCGAGAACACGGAGAACTAATATATTGCTTCTATTTTTTTTTATTAATCGGGAATAGCTTCCATTTGATATATTATAATAGTTTTTTCGATTCACAGTTTAAATGTAATAAGGGTTTAAAGTGGAAATCATAATTAATAATTTTTTTAATTGCAAAAATTAGTAACTCGCTTGTTTTTTCAAATAACAAAAATAAGTTGAATACTAAAAACAAAGAACAAGAAAAAGATACAAATAATTAATAGAAAAGTATGAATTAAATATCAGGACGAAAAAAATGACAACAACATTAAAATAAAGAACAAACTTTAGGAACCAAAGTTCTTTCTTTTTTTGTGATTTGTTACTTATGAAAACGAAAAACAGTCAAAGGACAAACACTTTAAAATTAAAATTCAAAAAATTTATATATCAAGCTAGATAACCAATTATTAGCAAATGATACGAAAATTTTAGGCCCACAACCTTGGAACCCACGAACCAAAAGGAATAAGAAAGATTGAATTGCAAAGAAGGTGGTTAGGAAGATCAAATTGGTATCCTAAATGGCAAGAACCAAAAACAAAGCAATATTGTGCTACGAAATTGTAAGATGTTAGAAAATTGTATAACAAATGAAATTTGGGTTCGAGAACACGGAGAACTAATATATTGCTTCTATTTGTTTTTATTAATCGAGAATAGCTTCCATTGGATATATTATAATATTTTTTTTGATTCACAGTTTAAATCTAATAAGGGATTAAAATGCCAACCATAATTAATAATTTTTTTTAATTGCAAAAATTAGTAACACGCTTGTCTTTTCAAGGAACAAAGATAGGTTGAAAAATGAAAACAAAAAACATGAAAAAGATACAAAGAATTAAAAGAAAGGTACGAATTAAATTTTAAGGACGAAAATAATGCAACAACATTAAAATAGAGAACAAACTTTAAGGACCAAAGTTCTTTCTTTTTTTGTGATTTGTTACTTATGAAAACGAAAAACAGTCAAAGGCCAAACACTTTAAAATTAAAATTGAAAAAATTTATATATCAAGCTAGATAACCAATTATTAGCAACCATGGTTTTGATACCCAATGATGCGAAAAATTTAGTCCCACAACCTTGGAACCCAAGAACAAAAAGGAATAAGAAAAATTGAATTGCAAAGAAGGTGGTTAGGAAGATCAAATTGGTATCCTAAATGGCAAGAACCCAAAACAAAGCAATATTGTGCGACGAAATTGTAAGACGTCAGAAAATTATATAAAAGATGAAATTTGGGTTCGAGAACACGGAGAACTAATATATTGCTTCTATTTGTTTTTATTAATCGGGAATAGCTTCCATTTGATATATTATAATATTTTTTTCGATTCACAATTTAAATGTAATAAGGGTTTAAACTGCCAACCATAATTAATAATTTTTTTTAATTGCAAAAATTAGTAACACGCTTGTTTTTTCAAGGAACAAAGATAGGTTGAAAAATGAAAACAAAGAACATGAAAAAGATACAAAGAATTAAAAGAAATTTACGAATTAAATTTTAAGGACGAAAATAATGACAACAACATTAAAATAAAGAACAAACTTTAGGAACCAAAGTTCTTTCTTTTTTTGTGATTTGTTACTTATGAAAACGAAAAACAGTCAAAGGACAAACACTTTAAAATTAAAATTCAAAAATTTATATATCAAGCTAGATAACTAATTATTAGCAACCATGGTTTTGATAACGAATGATGCAAAAATTTTAAGCACAAAACCTTGGAACCCAAGAACCAAAAGGAATAAGAAAGATTGAATTGCAAATAAAATTGTTAGGAAGATCAAATTGGAATCCTAAATGGCAATAACCAAAAACAAAGCAATATTGTGCGAGAAAATTGTAACACGTTCAAAAATTGAATAAAAGAGGAAATTTGGGTTCGAGAACACGGAGAACTAATATATTGCTTCTATTTTTTTTATTAATCGTGAATAGCTTCCATTTGATATATTATAATAGTTTTTTCGATTCACAGTTTAAATGTAATAAGGGTTTAAAGTGGAAATCATAATTAATAATTTTTTTTAATTGCAAAAATTAGTAACTCGCTTGTTTTTTCATATAACAAAAATAAGTTGAATACTAAAAACAAAGAACAAGAAAAAGATACAAATAATTAATAGAAAAGTATGAATTAAATATCACGAACGAAAATAATGACAACAACATTAAAAGAAAGAACAAACTTTAGGGACAAAATTTCTTTTTTTTTTGTGATTTGTCACTTACGAAAATGAAAAATAATCAAAGGGAAAAACTTTAAAATTAAAATTCAAAAAAATTATATACCAAGCTAGATAACCAATTATGAGCAAATGATACGAAAATTTTAGGCCCACAACCTTGGAACCCACGAACCAAAAGGAATAAGAAAGATTGAATTGCAAAGAAGGTGGTTAGGAAGATCAAATTGGTATCCTAAATGGCAAGAACCAAAAACAAAGCAATATTGTGCTACGAAATTGTAAGATGTTAGAAAATTGTATAACAAATGAAATTTGGGTTCGAGAACACGGAGAACTAATATATTGCTTCTATTTGTTTTTATTAATCGAGAATAGCTTCCATTGGATATATTATAATATTTTTTTTGATTCACAGTTTAAATCTAATAAGGGATTAAAATGCCAACCATAATTAATAATTTTTTTTAATTGCAAAAATTAGTAACACGCTTGTCTTTTCAAGGAACAAAGATAGGTTGAAAAATGAAAACAAAAAACATGAAAAAGATACAAAGAATTAAAAGAAAGGTACGAATTAAATTTTAAGGACGAAAATAATGCAACAACATTAAAATAGAGAACAAACTTTAAGGACCAAAGTTCTTTCTTTTTTTGTGATTTGTTACTTATGAAAACGAAAAACAGTCAAAGGCCAAACACTTTAAAATTAAAATTGAAAAAATTTATATATCAAGCTAGATAACCAATTATTAGCAACCATGGTTTTGATACCCAATGATGCGAAAAATTTAGTCCCACAACCTTGGAACCCAAGAACAAAAAGGAATAAGAAAAATTGAATTGCAAAGAAGGTGGTTAGGAAGATCAAATTGGTATCCTAAATGGCAAGAACCCAAAACAAAGCAATATTGTGCGACGAAATTGTAAGACGTCAGAAAATTATATAAAAGATGAAATTTGGGTTCGAGAACACGGAGAACTAATATATTGCTTCTATTTGTTTTTATTAATCGGGAATAGCTTCCATTTGATATATTATAATAGTTTTTTCGATTCACAGTTTAAATGTAATAAGGGTTTAAAGTGGCAACCATAATTAATAATTTTTTTAATTGCAAAAATTAGTAACTCGCTTGTTTTTTCAAAGAAAAAATATAGGTTGAAAAATGAAAACAAAGAACATGACAAAGATACAAATAATGAAAAGAAAAGTACGAATGAAATATCTTGAACGATAATAATGACAACAACATTAAAAGAAAGAACAAACTTTAGGGACCAAATTTCTTTTTTTTTGTGATTTGTCATTTACGAAAACAAAAAATAGTCAAAGGCCACAAACTTTAAAATTAAAATTCAAAAAATTTATATATCAAGCTAGATAACCAATTATTAGCAACCATGGTTTTGATACGAAATGATGCGAAAATTATAGTCCCACAACCTTAGAACCCAAGAACCAAAAGGAATAAGAAAGATATAATTGCAAAGAAGGTGGTTTGGAGGATCAAATTGGTATTCTAAATGGCAAGAACCAAAAACAAAGCAATATTGTGCGACAAAATTTTAAGACGTTAGAAAATTGAATAAAAGATGAAATTTGGGTTCGAGAACAGAGAGAACTAATATATTGCTTCTATTTGTTTTTATTAATCGAGAATAGCTTCCATTGGATATATTATAATATTTTTTTTGATTCATAGTTTAATTCTAATAAGGGTTTAAAGTGCCAACCATAATTAATAATTTTTTTTAATTGCAAAAATTAGTAACACGCTTGTCTTTTCAAGGAACAAAGATAGGTTGAAAAATGAAAACAAAGAACATGAAAATGATACAAAGAATTAAAAGAAAGCTACGAATTAAATTTTAAGGACGAAAATAATGCAACAACATTAAAATAGAGAACAAACTTTAAGGACCAAAGTTCTTTCTTTTTTTGTGATTTGATACTTATGAAAACGAAAAACAGTCAAAGGCCAAACACTTTAAAATTAAAATTGAAAAAATTTATATATCAAGCTAGATAACCAATTATAAGCAACCATGGTTTTGATACCAAATGATGCAAAAAATTTAGTCCCACAACCTTGGAACCCAAGAACAAAAAGGAATAAGAAAGATTGAATTGCAAATAAGGTGGTTAGGAAGATCAAATTGCAATCCTAAATGGCAAGAACCAAAAACAAAGCAATATTGTGCGACGAAATTGTAAGACGTCAGAAAATTATATAAAAGATGAAATTTGGGTTCGAGAACACGGAGAACTAATATATTGCTTCTATTTGTTTTTATTAATCGGGAATAGCTTCCGTTTGATATATTATAATAGTTTTTTCCATTCACAGTTTAAATGTAATGAGGGTTTAAAGTGGTAACCATAATTTATAATTTTTTTTAATTGCAAAAATTAGTAACTCGCTTGTTTTTTCAAAGAACAAAGATAAGTTGAAAAATGAAAACAAAGAACATGAAAAAGATACAAACAATTAAAAGAAAAGTACGAATTAAATATCATGGATGAAAATAATGACAACAACACTAAAATAAAGAACAAACTTTAGGGACCAAAGGTCTTTCTTTTTTTGGTGATTTGTTACTTATGAAAACAAAAAACAGTCAAAGGCCAGACACTTTAAAATTAAAATTCAAAAAATTTATATATCAAGCTAGATAACCAATTATTAGCAACCATGGTTTTGATAACCAATGATGCGAAAATTTTAAGCAGAAAACCTTGGAACCCAAGAACCAAAAGGAATAAGAAATATTGAATTGCAAATAAGGTGGTTAGGAAGATCAAATTGGAATCCTAAATGGCAATAACCAAAAACAAAGCAATATTGTGCGAGAAAATTGTAACACGTTCGAAAATTGAATAAAAGAGGAAATTTGGGTTCGAGAACACGGAGAACTAATATATTGCTTCTATTTTTTTTATTAATCAGGAATAGCTTCCATTTGATATATTATAATAGTTTTTTCGATTCACAGTTTAAATGTAATAACGGTTTAAAGTGGCAACCATAATTAATAATTTTTTTTAATTGTAAAAATTAGTAACTGGCTTGTTTTTTCCAAGAAAAAGATAGGTTGAAAATTGAAAACAAAAAACATGACAAAGATACAAATAATGAAAAGAAAAGTACGAATGAAATATCTTGAACGATAATAATGACAACAACATTAAAAGAAAGAACAAACTGTAGGGACCAAATTTCTTTCTGTTTTTTGTGATTTGTCATTTACGAAAACAAAAAATAGTCAAAGGCCACAAACTTTAAAATTAAAATTCAAAAAATTTTATATCAAACTTGATAACAAATTTTTAGCAACCATGGTTTTGATACCAAATGATGCGAAAATTTTAGTCCCACAACCTTAGAACCCAAGAACCAAAAGCAATAAGAAAGATATAATTACAAAGAAGGTGGTTTGGAGGATCAAATTAGTATCCTAAATGGCAAGAACCAAAAACAAAGCAATATTGTACGACAAAATTTTAAGACATCAGAAAATTGAATAAAAGATGAAATTTGGGTTCGAGAACACGGAGAACTAATATATTGCTTCTATTTTTTTATTAATCGGGAATAGCTTCTATTTGCTATATTATAATAGTTTTTTCGATTCACAGTTTAAAAGTAATAAGGGTTTAAAGTGGCCACCATAATTAATAATTTTTTTTAATTGTAAAAATTAGTAACTCGCTTGTTTTTTCCAAGAAAAAGATAGGTTGAAAAATGAAAACAAAAAACATGACAAAGATACAAATAATGAAAAGAAAAGTACGAATGAAATATCTTGAACGATAATAATGACAACAACATTAAAAGAAAGAACAAATTTTAGGGACCAAATTTCTTTCTGTTTTTTGTGATTTGTCATTTACGAAAACAAAAAATAGTCAAAGGCCACAAACTTTAAAATTAAAATTCAAAAAATTTTATATCAAACTTGATAACCAATTTTCAGCAACCATGGTTTTGATACCAAATGATGCGAAAATTTTAGTCCCACAACCTTAGAACCCAAGAACCAAAAGGAATAAGAAAGATATAATTACAAAGAAGGTGGTTTGGATGATCAAATTGGTATACTAAATGGCAAGAACCAAAAAAAAAGCAATATTGTGCGACAAAATTTTAAGACATGAGAAAATTGAATAAAAGATGAAATTTGGGTTCGAGAACACGGAGAACTAATATATTGCTTCTATTTTTTTATTAATCGGGAATAGCTTCTATTTGATATATTATAATACTTTTTTCGATTCACAGTTTAAATGTAATAAGGGTTTAAAGTGGCAACCATAATTAATAATTTTTTTTAATTGCAAAAATTAGTAACTAGCTTGTTGTTTCAAAGAAAAAAGATTAGTTGAAAAATGAAAACAAAGAACATGACAAAGATACAAATAATGAAAAGAAAAGTACGAATGAAATATCTTGAACAATAATAATGACAACAACATTAAAAGAAAGAACAAACTTTAGGGACCAATTTTTTTTTTTTGTGATTTGTCATTTACGAAAACAAAAAATAGTCAAAGGCCAAAAACATTAAAATTAAAATGCAAAATATTTATATATCAAGCTAGATAACCAATTATTAGCAACCATGGTTTTGATACCAAATGATGCGAAAATTCTAGGCCCACAACCTTGGAACCTACAAACCAAAAGGAATAAGAAAGATTGCATTGCAAAGAAGGTGGTTAGGAAGATCAAATTGGTATCCTAAATGGCAAGAACCAAAAACAAAGCAATATTGTGCTACGAAATTGTAAGATGTCAGAAAATTGTGTAACAGATGAAATTTGGGTTCGAGAACACGGAGAACTAATATATTGCTTCTATTTGTTTTTATTAATTGAGAATAGCTTCTATTTGATATATTATAATACTTTTTTCGATTCACAGTTTAAATGTAATAAGGGTTTAAAGTGGCAACCATAATTAATAATTTTTTTAATTGCAAAAATTAGTACCTCGCTTGTTTTTTCAAAGAACAAAGATAGGTTGAAAAATGAAAACAGTGAACATTAAAAAGATACAAAAAATTAAAAGAAAAGTATGAATTAAATATCATGGATGAAAATAATGACAACAACACTAAAATAAAGAACAAACTTTAGGGACCAAAGTTCTTTCTGTTTTTTGTGATTTGTCATTTACGAAAACAAAAAATAGTCAAAGGCCACAAACTTTAAAATTAAAATTCAAAAAATTTATATATCAAGCTAGATAACCAATTATTAGCAACCATGGTTTTGATGCCAAATGATGCGAAAATTTTAGTCCCACAACCTTAGAACCCCAGAACCAAAAGGAATAAGAAAGTTTGAATTGCAAAGAAGGTGGTTAGGAAGATCAAATAGGTATCCTAAATGACAAGAACCAAAAACAAAGCAATATTGTGCGACGAAATTGTAAGACGTCAGAAAATTGTATAAAAGATGAAATTTGGGTTCGAGAACACGGAGAACTAATATATTGCTTCTATTTGTTTTTATTAATTGAGAATAGCTTCTATTTGATATATTATAATACTTTTTTCGATTCACAGTTTAAATGTAATAAGGGTTTAAAGTGGCAACCATAATTAATAATTTTTTTAATTGCAAAAATTAGTACATCGCTTGTTTTTTCAAAGAACAAAGATAGGTTGAAAAATGAAAACAAAGAACATGACAAAGATACAAATAATGAAAAGAAAAGTACGAATGAAATATCTTGAACGATAATAATGACAACAACATTAAAAGAAAGAACAAACTTTAGGGACCAAATTTCTTTCTGTTTTTTTTTATTTGTCATTTACGAAAACAAAAAATAGTCAAAGGCCACAAACTTTAAAATTAAAATTCAAAAAATTTATATATCAAGCTAGATAACCAATTATTAGCAACCATGGTTTTGATACCAAATTATGCGAAAATTATAGTCCCACAACCTTAGAACCCAAGAACCAAAAGGAATAAGAAAGATTGAATTGCAAAGAAGGTGGTTAGGAAGATCAAATTGGTATCCTAAATGACAAGAACCAAAAACAAAGCAATATTGTGCGACGAAATTGTAAGACGTCAGAAAATTGTATAAAAGATGAAATTTGGGTTCGAGAACACGGAGAACAAATATATTGCTTCTATTTGTTTTTATTAATTGAGAATAACTTCTATTTGATATATTATAATACTTTTTTCGATTCACAGTTTAAATGTAATAAGGGTTTAAAGTGGCAACCATAATTAATAATTTTTTATAATTGCAAAAATTAGTAAATGGCTTGTTTTTTCAAAGAAAAAAGATAAGTTGAAAAATGAAAACAAAGAACATGACAAAAATACAAATAATGAAAAGAAAAGTACGAATGAAATATCTTGAACAATAATAATGACAACAACATTAAAAGAAAGAACAAACTTTAGGGACCAAATTTCTTTTTTTTTTGTGATTTGTCATTTACGAAAACAAAAAATAGTCAAAGGCCACAAACTTTAAAATTAAAATTCAAAAAATTTATATATCAAGCTAGATAACCAATTATTAGCAACCATGGTTTTGATACCAAATGATGCGAAAATTTTAGTCCCACAACCTTAGAACCCAAGAACCAAAAGGAATAAGAAAGATTGAATTGCAAAGAAGGTGGTTAGGAAGATCAAATTGGTATCCTAAATGACAAGAACCAAAAACAAAGCAATATTGTGCGACGAAATTGTAAGACGTCAGAAAATTGTATAAAAGATGAAATTTGGGTTCGAGAACACGGAGAACAAATATATTGCTTCTATTTGTTTTATTAATTGAGAATAGCTTCTATTTGATATATTATAATACTTTTTTCGATTCAGAGTTAAATGTAATAAGGGTTTAAAGTGGCAACCATAATTAATAATTTTTTTAATTGCAAAAATTAGTACCTCGCTTGTTTTTTTCAAAGAACAAAGATAGGTTGAAAAATGAAAACAGTGAACATTAAAAAGATACAAAAAAATTAAAATAAAAGTATGAATTAAATATCATGGATGAAAATAATGACAACAACACTAAAATAAAGAACAAACTTTAGGGACCAAAGTTCTTTCTGTTTTTTGTGATTTGTCATTTACGAAAACAAAAAATAGTCAAAGGCCACAAACTTCAAAATTAAAATTCAAAAAATTTATATATCAAGCTAGATAACCAATTATTAGCAACCATGGTTTTGATGCCAAATGATGCGAAAATTTTAGTCCCACAACCTTAGAACCCCAGAACCAAAAGGAATAAGAAAGTTTGAATTGCAAAGAAGGTGGTTAGGAAGATCAAATTGGTATCCTAAATGACAAGAACCAAAAACAAAGCAATATTGTGCGACGAAATTGTAAGACGTCAGAAAATTGTTTAAAAGATGAAATTTGGGTTCGAGAACACGGAGAACTAATATATTGCTTCTATTTGTTTTTATTAATTGAGAATAGCTTCTATTTGATATATTATAATACTTTTTTTCGATTCACACTTTAAATGTAATAAGGGGTTTAAAGTGGCAACCATAATTAATAATTTTTTTAATTGCAAAATTAGTACCTCGCTTGTTTTTTCAAAGAACAAAGATAGGTTGAAAAATGAAAACAAAGAACATGACAAAGATACAAATAATGAAAAGAAAAGTACGAATGAAAATATCTTGAACGATAATAATGACAACAACATTAAAAGAAAGAACAAACTTTAGGGACCAAATTTCTTTCTGTTTTTTTTTATTTGTCATTTACGAAAACAAAAAATAGTCAAAGGCCACAAACTTTAAAATTAAAATTCAAAAAATTTATATATCAAGCTAGATAACCAATTATTAGCAACCATGGTTTTTGATACCAAATGATGCGAAAATTTTAGTCCCACAACCTTAGAACCCAAGAACCAAAAGGAATAAGAAAGATTGAATTGCAAAGAAGGTGGTTAGGAAGATCAAATTGGTATCCTAAATGACAAGAACCAAAAACAAAGCAATATTGTGCGACGAAATTGTAAGACGTCAGAAAATTGTATAAAAGATGAAATTTGGGTTCGAGAACACGGAGAACAAATATATTGCTTCTATTTGTTTTTATTAATCGGGAATAGCTTCTATTTGATATATTATAATACTTTTTTCGATTCATAGTTTAAATGTAATATGGGGTTTAAAGTGCCAACCATAATTAATAAAAATTTATAATTGCAAAAATTAGTAACTCGCTTGTTTTTTCAAAGAACAAAGATAGGTTGAAAAATGAAAACAAATAACATGAAAAAGATACAAACAATTAAAAGAAAAGTACGAATTAAATATCATGGATGAAAATAATGACAACAACATTAAAAGAAAGAACAATCTTTAGGGACCAAATTTCTTTCTTTTTTGTGATTTCTCTCTTACGAAAACAAAAAACAGTCAAAGGCCAAAAACTTTAAAATTAAAATGCAAAAAATTGAAATATCAAGTTAGACAAACAATTATTAGAAACCATGGTTTTGATACGAAATGATGCGAAAATATTAGTCCCACAACCTTAGAACCCAAGAACCAAAAGGAATAAGAAAGACTGAATTGCAAAAAAGGTGGTTAAGAAGATCAAATTGGTATCCTAAATGGCAAGAACCAAAAACAAAGCACTATTGTGCGACGAAATTGTAAGACGTCAGAAAATTATATAAAAGATGAAATTTGGGTTCGAGAACACGGAGAACTAATATATTGCTTCTATTTGTTTTTATTAATCGGGAATAGCTTCAATTTGATATATTATAATAGTTTTTTCCATTCACAGTTTAAATGTAATAAGGGTTTAAAGTGGAAACCATAATTAACAATTTTTTTAATTGCAAAAATTAGTAACTAGCTTGTTGTTTCAAAGAAAAAAGATTTGTTGAAAAATAAAAACAAAGAACATGACAAAGATACAAATAATGAAAAGAAAAGTACGAATGAAATATCTTGAACAATAATAATGACAACAACATTAAAAGAAAGAACAAACTTTGGGGACCAAATTTCTTTCTTTTTTTGTGATTTGTCATTTACGAAAACAAAAAATAGTCAAAGGCCACAAACTTTAAAATTAAAATTCAAAAAATTTATATATCAAGCAAGATAACCAATTATTAGCAACCATGTTTTCGATACCAAATGATGCGATAATTTTAGGCCCACAACCTTGGAACCCACGAACCAAAAGGAATAAGAAAGATTGCATTGCAAAGAAGGTGGTTAGGATGATCAAATTGGTATCCTAAAAGGCAAGAACCAAAAACAAAGCAATATTGTGCTACGAAATTGTAAGATGTCAGAAAATTGTATAACAGATGAAATTTGGGTTCGAGAACACGGAGAACTAATATATTGCTTCTATTTGTTTTTATTAATCGAGAATAGCTTCTATTTGATATATTATAATAGTTTTTTCGATTCACAGTTTAAATGTAATAAGGGTTTAAAGTGGCAACCATAATTAATAATTTTTTTTAATTGCAAAAATTAGTAACTGGCTTGTTTTTTCAAAGAAAAAAGATAAGTTGAAAAATGAAAACAAAGAACATGACAAAAATACAAATAATGAAAAGAAAAGTACGAATGAAATATCTTGAACAATAATAATGACAACAACATTAAAAGAAAGAACAAACTTTAGGGACCAAATTTCTTTTTTTTTTGTGATTTGTCATTTACGAAAACAAAAAATAGTTAAAGGCCACAAACTTTAAAATTAAAATTCAAAAAATTTATATATCAAGCTAGATAACCAATTATTAGCAACCATGGTTTTGATACCAAATGATGCGAAAATTTTAGTCCCACAACCTTAGAACCCAAGAACCAAAAGGAATAAGAAAGATTGAATTGCAAAGAAGGTGGTTAGGAAGATCAAATTGGTATCCTAAATGACAAGAACCAAAAACAAAGCAATATTGTGCGACGAAATTGTAAGACGTCAGAAAATTGTATAAAAGATGAAATTTGGGTTCGAGAACACGGAGAACAAATATATTGCTTCTATTTGTTTTTATTAATTGAGAATAGCTTCTATTTGATATATTATAATACTTTTTTCAATTAACAGTTTAAATGTAATAAGGGTTTAAAGTGGCAACCATAATTAATAATATTTTTAATTGCAAAAATTAGTACCTCTCTTGTTTTTTCAAAGAACAAAGATAGGTTGAAAAATGAAAACAGTGAACATTAAAAAGATACAAAAAATTAAAAGAAAAGTACGAATTAAATATCATGGATGAAAATAATGACAACAACACTAAAATAAAGAACAAACTTTAGGGACCAAAGTTCTTTCTGTTTTTTGTGATTTGTCATTTACGAAAACAAAAAATAGTCAAAGGCCACAAACTTTAAAATTAAAATTCAAAAAATTTATATATCAAGCTAGATAACCAATTATTAGCAACCATGGTTTTGATACCAAATGATGCGAAAATTTTAGTCCCACAACCTTAGAACCCAAGAACCAAAAGGAATAAGAAAGATTGAATTGCAAAGAAGGTGGTTAGGAAGATCAAATTGGTATCCTAAATGACAAGAACCAAAAACAAAGCAATATTGTGCGATGAAATTCTAAGACGTCAGAAAATTGTATAAAAGATGAAATTTGGGTTCGAGAACACGGAGAACAAATATATTGCTTCTATTTGTTTTTATTAATTGAGAATAGCTTCTATTTGATATATTATAATACTTTTTTCGATTCACAGTTTAAATGTAATAAGGGTTTAAAGTGGCAACCATAATTAATAATTTTTTTAATTGCAAAAATTAGTACCTGGCTTGTTTTTTCAAAGAACAAAGATAGGTTGAAAAATGAAAACAAAGAACATGACAAAAATACAAATAATGAAAAGAAAAGTACGAATGAAATATCTTGAACAATAATAATGACAACAACATTAAAAGAAAGAACAAACTTTAGGGACCAAATTTCGTTCTGTTTTTTGTGATTTGTCATTTACGAAAACAAAAAATAGTCAAAGGCCACAAACTTTAAAATTAAAATTCAAAAAATTTATATATCAAGCTAGATAACCAATTATTAGCAACCATGGATTTGATACCAAATGATGCGAAAATTTTAGTCCCACAACCTTAGAACCCAAGAACCAAAAGGAATAAGAGAGATTGAATTGCAAAGAAGGTGGTTAGGAAGATCAAATTGGTATCCTAAATGACAAGAACCAAAAACAAAGCAATATTGTGCGACGAAATTTTAAGACGTCAGAAAATTTTATAAAAGATGAAATTTGGGTTCGAGAACACGGAGAACAAATATATTGCTTCTATTTGTTTTTATTAATTGAGAATAACTTCTATTTGATATATTATAATACTTTTTTCGATTCACAGTTTAAATGTAATAAGGGTTTAAAGTGGCAACCATAATTAATAATTTTTTTTAATTGCAAAAATTAGTAACTGGCTTGTTGTTTCAAAGAAAAAATATTTGTTGAAAAATAAAAACAAAGAACATGACAAAGATACAAATAATGAAAAGAAAAGTACGAATGAAATATCTTGAACAATAAAAATGACAACAACATTAAAAGAAAGAACAAACTTTAGGGACCAAATTTCTTTCTTTTTTTTGTGATTTGTCATTTACGAAAACAAAAAATAGTCAAAGGCCACAAACTTTAAAATTAAAATTCAAAAAATTTATATATCAAGCTAGATAACCAATTATTAGCAACCATGGTTTCGATACCAAATGATGCGAAAATTTTAGGCCCACAACCTTGGAACCCACGAACCAAAAGGAATAAGAAAGATTGCATTGCAAAGAAGGTGGTTAGGAAGATGAAATTGGTATCCTAAATGGCAAGAACCAAAAACAAAGCAATATTGTGCTACGAAATTCTAAGATGTCAGAAAATTGTATAACAGATGAAATTTGCGTTCGAGAACACGGAGAACTAATATATTGCTTCTATTTGTTTTTATTAATCGAGAATAGCTTCTATTTCATATATTATAATAGTTTTTTCGATTCACAGTTTAAATGTAATAAGTGTTTAAAGTGGCAACCATAATTAGTAATTTTTTTTAATTGCAAAAATTAGTAACTGGCTTGTTGTTTCAAAGAAAAAAATTAGTTGAAAAATGAAAACAAAGAACATGACAAAGATACAAATTATGAAAAGAAAAGTATGAATGAAATATCTTGAATAATAATAATGACAACAACATTAAAAGAAAGAACAAACTTTAGGGACCAAATTTCTTTCTTTTTTTTGTGATTTTTCATTTACGAAAACAAAAAATAGACAAAGGCCACAAACTTGAAAATTAAAATTCAAAAAATTTATATATCAAGCTAGATAACCAATTATTAGCAACCATGGTTTCGATACCAAATGATGCGAAAATTTTAGGCCCACAACCTAGGAACCCACGAACCAAAAGGAATAAGAAAGATTGCATTGCAAAGAAGGTGGTTAGGAAGATCAAATTGGTATCCTAAATGGCAAGAACCAAAAACAAAGCAATATTGTGCTACGAAATTGTAAGATGTCAGAAAATTGTATAACAGATGAAATTTGGGTTCGAGAACACGGAGAACTAATATATTGCTTCTATTTGTTTTTATTAATCGAGAATAGCTTCTATTTGATATATTATAATAGTTTTTTCGATTCACAGTTTAAATGTAATAAGGGTTTAAAGTGGCAACCATAATTAATAATTTTTTTTAATTGCAAAAATTAGTAACTGGCTTGTTTTTTCAATGAAAAAAGATAAGTTGAAAAATGAAAACAAAGAACATGACAAAAATACAAATAATGAAAAGAAAAGTACGAATGAAATATCTTGAACAATAATAATGACAACAACATTAAAAGAAAGAACAAACTTTAGGGACCAAATTTCTCTTTTTTTTGTGATTTGTCATTTACGAAAACAAAAAATAGTCAAAGGCAACAAACTTTAAAATTAAAATTCAAAATATTTATATATCAAGCTAGATAACCAATTATTAGCAACCATGGTTTTGATACCAAATGATGCGAAAATTTTAGTCCCACAACCTTAGAACCCAAGAACCAAAAGGAATAAGAAAGATTGAATTGCAAAGAAGGTGGTTAGGAAGATCAAATTGGTATCCTAAATGACAAGAACCAGAAACAAAGCAAATTTGTGCGATGAAATTGTAAGACGTCAGAAAATTGTATAAAAGATGAAATTTGGGTTCGAGAACACGGAGAACAAATATATTGCTTCTATTTGTTTTTATTAATTGAGAATAGCTTCTATTTGATATATTATAATACTTTTTTCAATTCACAGTTTAAATGTAATAAGGGTTTAAAGTGGCAACCATAATTAATAATTTTTTTAATTGCAAAAATTAGTACCTCGCTTGTTTTTTCAAAGAACAAAGATAGGTTGAAAAATGAAAACAGTGAACATTAAAAAGATACAAAAAATTAAAAGAAAAGAACGAATTAAATATCATGGATGAAAATAATGACAACAACACTAAAATAAAGAACAAACTTTAGGGACCAAAGTTCTTTCTTTTTTTGTGATTTGTTACTTATGAAAACAAAAAACAGTCAAAGGCTAAAAACTTTAAAATTAAAATGCAAAAAATTGAAATATCAAGTTAGATAAACAATTATTAGAAACCATGGTTTTGATACGAAATGATGCGAAAATATTAGTCCCACAACCTTAGAACCCAAGAACCAAAAGGAATAAGAAAGATTGAATTGCAAAAAAGGTGGTTAAGAAGATCAAATTGGAATCCTAAATGGCAAGAACCAAAAACGAAGCAATATTGTGCGAGAAAATTGTAACACGTTAGAAATATGAATAAAAGATGAAATTTGGGTTCGAGCACATGAAGAACTAATAAATTGCTTCTATTTGTTTTTATTAATCGGGAATAGCTTCCATTTGATATATTATAATAGTTTTTTCTATTCACAGTTTAAATGTAATAAGGGTTTAAAGTGGAAACCATAATTAAAAATTTTTTTAATTGCAAATATTTGTAACTCGCTTGTTTTTTCAAATAAGAGAGATAAGTTGAATACTGAAAACAAAGAATAAGAAAAAGATACAAACAATTAAAAGAAAAGTACGAATTAAATATCATGAACAAAAATAATGACAACTACATTAAAAGAAAGAACAAACTTTAGGGACCAAATTTCTTTTTTTTTTGTGATTTGTCACTTACGAAAAGAAGAAACAGTCAAAGGCCAAAAACTTTCAAATTAAAATTCAAAAAATTTAGATACCACGCTAGATAAACAATTATGAGCAACCATGGTTTTGATAACGAATGATGCGAAAATTTTAGGCCCACAACCTTGGAACCTAAGAACCAAAAGGAATATGAAAGATTGAATTGCAAAGAAGGTGGTTAGGAAGATCAAATTGGTATCCTAAATGGCAAGAACCAAAAACAAAGCAATATTGTGCGACGAAATTGTAACACGTTAGAAAATTGTATAAAAGAGGAAATTTGGGTTCGAGCACATGAAGAACTAATATATTGCTTCTATTTGTTTTTATTAATCGGGAATAGCTTCTATTTGATATATTATAATACTTTTTTCGATTCATAGTTTAAATGTAATATGGGTTTAAAGTGCCAACCATAATTAATAAAAATTTATAATTGCAAAAATTAGTAACTCGCTTGTTTTTTCAAAGAACAAAGATAGGTTGAAAAATGAAAACAAATAACATGAAAAAGATACAAACAATTAAAAGAAAAGTACGAATTAAATATCATGGATGAAAATAATGACAACAACATTAAAAGAAAGAACAATCTTTAGGGACCAAATTTCTTTCTTTTTTGTGATTTCTCTCTTACGAAAACAAAAAACAGTCAAAGGCCAAAAACTTTAAAATTAAAATGCAAAAAATTGAAATATCAAGTTAGACAAACAATTATTAGAAACCATGGTTTTGATACGAAATGATGCGAAAATATTAGTCCCACAACCTTAGAACCCAAGAACCAAAAGGAATAAGAAAGACTGAATTGCAAAAAAGGTGGTTAAGAAGATCAAATTGGTATCCTAAATGGCAAGAACCAAAAACAAAGCACTATTGTGCGACGAAATTGTAAGACGTCAGAAAATTATATAAAAGATGAAATTTGGGTTCGAGAACACGGAGAACTAATATATTGCTTCTATTTGTTTTTATTAATCGGGAATAGCTTCAATTTGATATATTATAATAGTTTTTTTCCATTCACAGTTTAAATGTAATAAGGGTTTAAAGTGGAAACCATAATTAACAATTTTTTTAATTGCAAAAATTAGTAACTAGCTTGTTGTTTCAAAGAAAAAAGATTTGTTGAAAAATAAAAACAAAGAACATGACAAAGATACAAATAATGAAAAGAAAAGTACGAATGAAATATCTTGAACAATAATAATGACAACAACATTAAAAGAAAGAACAAACTTTGGGGACCAAATTTCTTTCTTTTTTTGTGATTTGTCATTTACGAAAACAAAAAATAGTCAAAGGCCACAAACTTTAAAATTAAAATTCAAAAAATTTATATATCAAGCAAGATAACCAATTATTAGCAACCATGTTTTCGATACCAAATGATGCGATAATTTTAGGCCCACAACCTTGGAACCCACGAACCAAAAGGAATAAGAAAGATTGCATTGCAAAGAAGGTGGTTAGGATGATCAAATTGGTATCCTAAAAGGCAAGAACCAAAAACAAAGCAATATTGTGCTACGAAATTGTAAGATGTCAGAAAATTGTATAACAGATGAAATTTGGGTTCGAGAACACGGAGAACTAATATATTGCTTCTATTTGTTTTTATTAATCGAGAATAGCTTCTATTTGATATATTATAATAGTTTTTTTCGATTCACAGTTTAAATGTAATAAGGGTTTAAAGTGGCAACCATAATTAATAATTTTTTTTTAATTGCAAAAATTAGTAACTGGCTTGTTTTTTCAAAGAAAAAAGATAAGTTGAAAAATGAAAACAAAGAACATGACAAAAATACAAATAATGAAAAGAAAAGTACGAATGAAATATCTTGAACAATAATAATGACAACAACATTAAAAGAAAGAACAAACTTTAGGGACCAAATTTCTTTTTTTTTGTGATTTGTCATTTACGAAAACAAAAAATAGTTAAAGGCCACAAACTTTAAAATTAAAATTCAAAAAATTTATATATCAAGCTAGATAACCAATTATTAGCAACCATGGTTTTGATACCAAATGATGCGAAAATTTTAGTCCCACAACCTTAGAACCCAAGAACCAAAAGGAATAAGAAAGATTGAATTGCAAAGAAGGTGGTTAGGAAGATCAAATTGGTATCCTAAATGACAAGAACCAAAAACAAAGCAATATTGTGCGACGAAATTGTAAGACGTCAGAAAATTGTATAAAAGATGAAATTTGGGTTCGAGAACACGGAGAACAAATATATTGCTTCTATTTGTTTTTATTAATTGAGAATAGCTTCTATTTGATATATTATAATACTTTTTTCAATTCACAGTTTAAATGTAATAAGGGTTTAAAGTGGCAACCATAATTAATAATATTTTTAATTGCAAAAATTAGTACCTCTCTTGTTTTTTCAAAGAACAAAGATAGGTTGAAAAATGAAAACAGTGAACATTAAAAAGATACAAAAAATTAAAAGAAAAGTACGAATTAAATATCATGGATGAAAATAATGACAACAACACTAAAATAAAGAACAAACTTTAGGGACCAAAGTTCTTTCTGTTTTTTGTGATTTGTCATTTACGAAAACAAAAAATAGTCAAAGGCCACAAACTTTAAAATTAAAATTCAAAAAATTTATATATCAAGCTAGATAACCAATTATTAGCAACCATGGTTTTGATACCAAATGATGCGAAAATTTTAGTCCCACAACCTTAGAACCCAAGAACCAAAAGGAATAAGAAAGATTGAATTGCAAAGAAGGTGGTTAGGAAGATCAAATTGGTATCCTAAATGACAAGAACCAAAAACAAAGCAATATTGTGCGATGAAATTCTAAGACGTCAGAAAATTGTATAAAAGATGAAATTTGGGTTCGAGAACACGGAGAACAAATATATTGCTTCTATTTGTTTTTATTAATTGAGAATAGCTTCTATTTGATATATTATAATACTTTTTTCGATTCACAGTTTAAATGTAATAAGGGTTTAAAGTGGCAACCATAATTAATAATTTTTTTAATTGCAAAAATTAGTACCTGGCTTGTTTTTTCAAAGAACAAAGATAGGTTGAAAAATGAAAACAAAGAACATGACAAAAATACAAATAATGAAAAGAAAAGTACGAATGAAATATCTTGAACAATAATAATGACAACAACATTAAAAGAAAGAACAAACTTTAGGGACCAAATTTCGTTCTGTTTTTTGTGATTTGTCATTTACGAAAACAAAAAATAGTCAAAGGCCACAAACTTTAAAATTAAAATTCAAAAAATTTATATATCAAGCTAGATAACCAATTATTAGCAACCATGGTTTTGATACCAAATGATGCGAAAATTTTAGTCCCACAACCTTAGAACCCAAGAACCAAAAGGAATAAGAGAGATTGAATTACAAAGAAGGTGGTTAGGAAGATCAAATTGGTATGCTAAATGACAAGAACCAAAAACAAAGCAATATTGTGCGACGAAATTTTAAGACGTCAGAAAATTTTATAAAAGATGAAATTTGGGTTCGAGAACACGGAGAACAAATATATTGCTTCTATTTGTTTTTATTAATTGAGAATAACTTCTATTTGATATATTATAATACTTTTTTCGATTCACAGTTTAAATGTAATAAGGGTTTAAAGTGGCAACCATAATTAATAATTTTTTTTAATTGCAAAAATTAGTAACTGGCTTGTTGTTTCAAAGAAAAAATATTTGTTGAAAAATAAAAACAAAGAACATGACAAAGATACAAATAATGAAAAGAAAAGTACGAATGAAATATCTTGAACAATAAAAATGACAACAACATTAAAAGAAAGAACAAACTTTAGGGACCAAATTTCTTTCTTTTTTTTGTGATTTGTCATTTACGAAAACAAAAAATAGTCACAGGCCACAAACTTTAAAATTAAAATTCAAAAAATTTATATATCAAGCTAGATAACCAATTATTAGCAACCATGGTTTCGATACCAAATGATGCGAAAATTTTAGGCCCACAACCTTGGAACCCACGAACCAAAAGGAATAAGAAAGATTGCATTGCAAAGAAGGTGGTTAGGAAGATGAAATTGGTATCCTAAATGGCAAGAACCAAAAACAAAGCAATATTGTGCTACGAAATTCTAAGATGTCAGAAAATTGTATAACAGATGAAATTTGCGTTCGAGAACACGGAGAACTAATATATTGCTTCTATTTGTTTTTATTAATCGAGAATAGCTTCTATTTCATATATTATAATAGTTTTTTTCGATTCACAGTTTAAATGTAATAAGTGTTTAAAGTGGCAACCATAATTAGTAATTTTTTTTAATTGCAAAAATTAGTAACTGGCTTGTTGTTTCAAAGAAAAAAATTAGTTGAAAAATGAAAACAAAGAACATGACAAAGATACAAATTATGAAAAGAAAAGTATGAATGAAATATCTTGATTAATAATAATGACAACAACATTAAAAGAAAGAACAAACTTTAGGGACCAAATTTCTTTCTTTTTTTTGTGATTTTTCATTTACGAAAACAAAAAATAGACAAAGGCCACAAACTTGAAAATTAAAATTCAAAAAATTTATATATCAAGCTAGATAACCAATTATTAGCAACCATGGTTTCGATACCAAATGATGCGAAAATTTTAGGCCCACAACCTAGGAACCCACGAACCAAAAGGAATAAGAAAGATTGCATTGCAAAGAAGGTGGTTAGGAAGATCAAATTGGTATCCTAAATGGCAAGAACCAAAAACAAAGCAATATTGTGCTACGAAATTGTAAGATGTCAGAAAATTGTATAACAGATGAAATTTGGGTTCGAGAACACGGAGAACTAATATATTGCTTCTATTTGTTTTTATTAATCGAGAATAGCTTCTATTTGATATATTATAATAGTTTTTTCGATTCACAGTTTAAATGTAATAAGGGTTTAAAGTGGCAACCATAATTAATAATTTTTTTTTAATTGCAAAAATTAGTAACTCGCTTGTTTTTTCAAAGAAAAAAGATAAGTTGAAAAATGAAAACAAAGAACATGACAAAAATACAAATAATGAAAAGAAAAGTACGAATGAAATATCTTGAACAATAATAATGACAACAACATTAAAAGAAAGAACAAACTTTAGGGACCAAATTTCTCTTTTTTTTGTGATTTGTCATTTACGAAAACAAAAAATAGTCAAAGGCAACAAACTTTAAAATTAAAATTCAAAAAATTTATATATCAAGCTAGATAACCAATTATTAGCAACCATGGTTTTGATACCAAATGATGCGAAAATTTTAGTCCCACAACCTTAGAACCCAAGAACCAAAAGGAATAAGAAAGATTGAATTGCAAAGAAGGTGGTTAGGAAGATCAAATTGGTATCCTAAATGACAAGAACCAGAAACCAAGCAAATTTGTGCGATGAAATTGTAAGACGTCAGAAAATTGTATAAAAGATGAAATTTGGGTTCGAGAACACGGAGAACAAATATATTGCTTCTATTTGTTTTTATTAATCGGGAATAGCTTCCATTTGATATATTATAATAGTTTTTTCTATTCACAGTTTAAATGTAATAAGGGTTTAAAGTGGAAACCATAATTAAAATTTTTTTTAATTGCAAATATTTGTAACTCGCTTGTTTTTTCAAATAAGAAAGATAAGTTGAATACTGAAAACAAAGAATAAGAAAAAGATACAAACAATTAAAAGAAAAGAACGAATTAAATATCATGAACAAAAATAATGACAACTACATTAAAAGAAAGAACAAACTTTAGGGACCAAATTTCTTTTTTTTTTGTGATTTGTCACTTACGAAAAGAAGAAACAGTCAAAGGCCAAAAACTTTCAAATTAAAATTCAAAAAATTTAGATACCACGCTAGATAAACAATTATGAGCAACCATGGTTTTGATAACGAATGATGCGAAAATTTTAGGCCCACAACCTTGGAACCTAAGAACCAAAAGGAATATGAAAGATTGAATTGCAAAGAAGGTGGTTAGGAAGATCAAATTGGTATCCTAAATGGCAAGAACCAAAAACAAAGCAATATTGTGCGACGAAATTGTAACACGTTAGAAAATTGTATAAAAGAGGAAATTTGGGTTCGAGCACATGAAGAACTAATATATTGCTTCTATTTGTTTTTATTAATCGGGAATAGCTTTTATTTGATATATTATAATACTTTTTTCGATTCATAGTTTAAATGTAATATGGGTTTAAAGTGCCAACCATAATTAATAAAAATTTATAACATGAAAAAGATACAAACAATTAAAAGAAAAGTACGAATTAAATATCATGGATGAAAATAATGACAACAACATTAAAAGAAAGAACAATCTTTAGGGACCAAATTTCTTTCTTTTTTGTGATTTCTCTCTTACGAAAACAAAAAACAGTCAAAGGCCAAAAACTTTAAAATTAAAATGCAAAAAATTGAAATATCAAGTTAGACAAACAATTATTAGAAACCATGGTTTTGATACGAAATGATGCGAAAATATTAGTCCCACAACCTTAGAACCCAAGAACCAAAAGGAATAAGAAAGATTGAATTGCAAAAAAGGTGGTTAAGAAGATCAAATTGGTATCCTAAATGGCAAGAACCAAAAACAAAGCACTATTGTGCGACGAAATTGTAAGACGTCAGAAAATTATATAAAAGATAAAATTTGGGTTCGAGAACACGGAGAACTAATATATTGCTTCTATTTGTTTTTATTAATCGGGAATAGCTTCAATTTGATATATTATAATAGTTTTTTCCATTCACAGTTTAAATGTAATAAGGGTTTAAAGTGGAAACCATAATTAACAATTTTTTTAATTGCAAAAATTAGTAACTCGCTTGTTTTTTCAAATAACAAAGATAGGGTGAAAAATGAAAACAACGAACATGAAAAAGATACAAACAATTAAAAGAAAAGTACGAATTAAATATCATGGATTAAAATAATGACAACAACATTAAAAGAAAGAACAATCTTTAGGGACCAAATTTCTTTTTTTTTTTGTGATTTGTCATTTACGAAAACAAAAAATTGTCAAAGGCCACAAACTTTAAAATTAAAATTTAAAAAATTTATATATCAAGCTAGATAACCAATTATTTGCAACCATGTTTTTGATACCTAATGATGCGAAAATTTTAGTCCCACAACCTTGGAACCCAAGAACCAAAAGGAATAAGAAAGATTGAATTGCAAAGAAGGTGGTAGGAAGATCAAATTGGTATCCTAAATGGCAAGAACCAAAAACAAAGCAATATTGTGCGACCAAATTGTAAGACGTTAGAAAATTAAAGAAAAGATGAAATTTGGGTTAGAGAACACGGAGAACTAATATATTGCTTCTATTTGTTTTTACTAATCGAGAATAGATTCTATTTGATATATTATAATAGTTTTTTCGATTCACAGTTTAAATGTAATAAGGGTTTAAAGTGGCAACCATAATTAATAATTTTTTTTAATTGCAAAAATTAGTAACTGGTTTCTTTTTTCAAAGAAAAAAGATAGGTTGAAAAATGAAAACAAAGAACTTGACAAAGATACAAATAATAAAAAGAAAAGTACGAATGAAATATCATGAACGATAATAATGACAACAACATTAAAAGAAAGAACAATCTTTAGGGACCAAATTTTTTTTTTTTGTGATTTCTCATTTACGAAAACAAAAAATTGTCAAAGGCCATAAACTTTAAAATTAAAATTCAAAAATTTTATATATCAAGCTAGATAACCAATTATTTGCAACCATGGTTTTGATACCTAATGATGCGAAAATTTTAGTCCCAAAACCATAGAACCCAAGAACCAAAAGGAATAAGAAAGATATAATTGCATAGAAGGTGGTTTGGAGGATGAAATTGGAATCCTAAATGGCAAGAACCAAAAACGAAGGATATTGTGCGAGAAAATTGTAACACGTTAGAAATATGAATAAAAGATGAAATTTGGGTTCGAGCACATGAAGAACTAATATATTGCTTCTATTTGTTTTTATTAATCGGGAATAGCTTCCATTTGATATATTATAATAGTTTTTTTTATTCACAGTTTAAATGTAATAAGGGTCTAAAGTGGCAACCATAATTAATAATTTTTTTAATTGCAAAAATTAGTAACTCGCTTGTTTTGTCAAAGAAAAAAGAAAGGTTGAAAAATGAAAACAAAGAACATGAAAAAGATACAAACAATTAAAAGAAAAGTACGAATTAAATATCTGGGATGAAAATAATGACAACAACATTAAAAGAAAGCACAAACTTTAGGAACGAAATTTTTTTTTTTGTGATTTGTCATTTACGAAAACAAAAAATAGTCAAAGGCCAAAAACTTTATAATTAAAATTCAAAAAATTTATATATCAAGCTAGATAAGTAATTATTAGCAACCATGGTTTTGATACCAAATGATGCAAAAAATTTAGTCCCACAACCTTGGAAGCCAAGAACCAAAAGGAATAAGAAAGATTGGATTGCAAATAAGGTGGTTAGGAAGATCAAATTGGAATCCTAAATGGCAAGAGCCAAAAACAAAGCAATATTGTTCGACAAAATTGTAACACGTCAGAAAATTGAATAAAAGATGAAATTTGGGTTCGAGAACACGGAGAACTAATATAATGCTTCTATTTGTTTTTATTAATCGGGAATAGCTTCCATTTGATATATTATAATAGTTTTTTTGATTCACAGTTTAAATGTAATAAGGGTGTAAAGTGGAAACCATAATTAATAATTTTTTTTTAATTGCAAAAATTAGTAACAGGCTTGTTTTTTCAAATAAGAAAGATAAGTTGAATACTGAAAACAAAGAATAAGAAAAAGATACAAACAATTAAAATAAAAGTATGAATTAAATATCATGAACAAAAATAATGACAACTACATTAAAAGAAAGAACAAACTTTAGGGACCAAATTTCTTTATTTTTTTTGTGATTTGTCACTTACGAAAAGAAGAAACAGTCAAAGGCCAAAAACTTTCAAATTAAAATTCAAAAAATTTAGATACCAAGCTAGATAAACAATTATGAGCAACCATGGTTTTGATAACGAATGATGCGAAAATTTTAGGCCCACAACCTTGGAACCCAAGAACCAAAAGGAATAAGAAAGATTGAATTGCAAAGAAGGTGGTTAGGAAGATCAAATTGGTATCCTAAATGGCAAGAACCAAAAACAAAGCAATATTGTGCGACGAAATTGTAACACGTTAGAAAATTGTATAAAAGATGAAATTTGGGTTCGAGCACATGAAGAACTAATATATTGCTTCTATTTGTTTTTATTAATCGGGAATAGCTTCCATTTGCTATATTATAATAGTTTTTTCCATTCACAGTTTAAATGTAATAAGGGTTTAAAGTGGAAAGCATAATTAATAATTTTTTTTAATTGCAAAAATTAGTAACTCGCTTGTTTTTTCAAATAACAAAGATAAGTTAAATACTGAAAACAAGAACAAGAAAAAGATACAAACAATTAGAAGAAAAGTACGAATTAAATATCATGGATGAAAATAATGACAACAACATTAAAAGAAAGAAAAAACTTTAGGGACCAAATTTCTTTCTTTTTTGTGATTTCTCACTTACGAAAACAAAAAACAGTCAAAGGCCAAAAACTTTAAAATTAAAATGCAAAAAATTGAAATATCAACTTAGTTAAACAATTATTAGAAACCATGGTTTTGATACCAAATGATGCGAAAATTTTAGTCCCACAACGTTGGAACCCAAGAACCAAAAGGAATAAGAAAGATTAAATTGCAAAGAAGGTGGTTAGGAAGATCAAATTGGTATCCTAAATGGCAAGAACCAAAAACAAAGCAATATTGTGCGACAAAATTGTAAGACGTCAGAAAATTGTATAAAAGATGAAATTTGGGTTCGAGAACACCGAGAACTAATATATTTCTTCTATTTGTTTTTATTAATCGAGAATAGCTTCTATTTGATATATTATAATACTTTTTTCGATTCATAGTTTAAATGTAATAAGGGTTTAAAGTTCCAACCATAATTAATAAAAATTTATAATTGCTAAAATTAGTAACTCGCTTGTTTTTTCAAAGAACAAAGATAGGTTGAAAAATGAAAACAAATAACATGAAAAAGATACAAACAATTAAAAGAAAAGTGCGAATTAAATATCATGGATGAAAATAATGACAACAACATTAAAAGAAAGAACAATCTTTAGGGACCAAATTTCTTTCTTTTTTGTGATTTCTCACTTACGAAAACAAAAAACAGTCAAAGGCGAAAAACTTTAAAATTAAAATGCAAAAAATTGAAAAATCAAGTTAGATAAACAATTATTAGAAACCATGGTTTTGATACGAAATGATGCGAAAATATTAGTCCCACAACCTTAGAACCCAAGAACCAAAAGGAATAAGAAAGATTGAATTGCAAAAAAGGTGGTTAAGAAGATCAAATTGGTATCCTAAATGGCAAGAACCAAAAACAAAGCAATATTGTGCGACGAAATTGTAAGACGTCAGAAAATTATATAAAAGATGAAATTTGGGTTCGAGAACACGGAGAACTAATATATTTCTTCTATTTGTTTTTATTTATCGGGAATAGCTTCAATTTGATATATTATAATAGTTTTTTCCATTCACAGTTTAAATGTAATAAGGGTTTAAAGTGGAAACCATAATTAATAATTTTTTTAATTGCAAAAATTAGTAACTCCCTTGTTTTTTCAAAGAACAAAAATAGGTTGAAAAATGAAAACAAAGAACATGAAAAAGATACAAATAATTATAAGAAAAGTACGAATTAAATATCATGGATGAAAATAATGACAACAACATTAAAAGAAAGAACAATCTTTAGGGACCAAATTTCTTTTTTTTTTTGTGATTTGTCATTTACGAAAACAAAAAATTGTCAAAGGCCACAAACTTTAAAATTAAAATTTAAAAAATTTATATATCAAGCTAGATAACCAATTATTTGCAACCATGGTTTTGATACCTAATGATGCGAAAATTTTAGTCCCACAACCTTGGAACCCAAGAACCAAAAGGAATAAGAAAGATTGACTTGCAAAGAAGGTGGTAGGAAGATCAAATTGGTATCCTAAATGGCAAGAACCAAAAACAAAGCAATATTGTGCGACGAAATTGTAAGACGTTAGAAAATTAAATAAAAGATGAAATTTGGGTTAGAGAACACGGAGAATTATATATTGCTTCTATTTGTTTTTACTAATCGAGAATAGATTCTATTTGATATATTATAATAGTTTTTTCGATTCACAGTTTGAATGTAATAAGGGATTAAAGTGGCAACCATAATTAATAATTTTTTTTAATTGCAAAAATTAGTAACTGGCTTGTTTTTTCAAAGAAAAAAGATAGGTTGAAAAATGAAAACAAAGAACTTGACAAAGATACAAATAATAAAAAGAAAAGTACGAATGAAATATCATGAACGATAATAATGACAACAACATTAAAAGAAAGAACAATCTTTAGGGACCAAATTTTTTTTTTTTTTTTGTGATTTCTCATTTACGAAAACAAAAAATTGTCAAAGGCCATAAACTTTAAAATTAAAATTCAAAAAATTTATATATCAAGCTAGATAACCAATTATTTGCAACCATGGTTTTGATACCTAATGATGCGAAAATTTTAGTCCCAAAACCTTAGAACCCAAGAACCAAAAGGAATAAGAAAGATATAATTGCATAGAAGGTGGTTTGGAGGATGAAATTGAAATCCTAAATGGCAAGAACCAAAAACGAAGGATATTGTGCGAGAAAATTGTAACACGTTAGAAATATGAATAAAAGATGAAATTTGGGTTCGAGCACATGAAGAACTAATATATTGCTTCTATTTGTTTTTATTAATCGGGAATAGCTTCCATTTGATATATTATAATAGTTTTTTTGATTCACAGTTTAAATGTAATAAGGGTTTAAAGTGGCAACCATAATTAATAATTTTTTTAATTGCAAAAATTAGTAACTCGCTAGTTTGGTCAAAGAAAAAAGAAAGGTTGAAAAATGAAAACAAAGAACATGAAAAAGATACAAACAATTAAAAGAAAAGTACGAATTAAATATCATGGATGAAAATAATGACAACAACATTAAAAGAAAGCACAAACTTTAGGATCCAAATTTCTTTTTTTTTTTTTTTGTGATTTGTCATTTACGAAAACAAGAAATAGTCAAAGGCCAAAAACTTTATAATTAAAATTCAAAAAATTTATATATCAAGCTAGATAAGTAATTATTAGCAACCATGGTTTTGATACCAAATGATGCAAAAAATTTAGTCCCACAACCTTGGAAGCCAAGAACCAAAAGGAATAAGAATGATTGGATTGCAAATAAGGTGGTTAGGAAGATCAAATTGGAATCCTAAATGGCAAGAACCAAAAACGAAGGATATTGTCCGACAAAATTGTAACACGTCAGAAAATTGAATAAAAGATGAAATTTGGGTTCGAGAACACGGAGAACTAATATAATGCTTCTATTTGTTTTTATTAATCGGGAATAGCTTCCATTTGATATATTATAATAGTTTTTTTGATTCACAGTTTAAATGTAATAAGCGTGTAAAGTGGAAACCATAATTAATAATTTTTTTAATTGCAAAAATTAGTAACTCGCTAGTTTTGTCAAAGAAAAAAGAAAGGTTGAAAAATGAAAACAAAGAACATGAAAAAGATACAAACAATTAAAAGAAAAGTACGAATTAAATATCATGGATGAAAATAATGACAACAACATTAAAAGAAAGAACAATCTTTAGGGACCAAATTTCTTTTTTTTTTGTGATTTGTCATTTACGAAAACAAAAAATTGTCAAAGGCCACAAAATTTAAAATTAAAATTTAAAAAATTTATATATCGAGCTAGATAACCAATTATTTGCAACCATGGTTTTGATACCTAATGATGCGAAAATTTTAGTCCCACAACCTTGGAACCCAAGAACCAAAAGGAATAAGAAAGATTGAATTGCAAAGAAGGTGGTAGGAAGATCAAATTGGTATCCTAAATGGCAAGAACCAAAAACAAAGCAATATTGTGCGACGAAATTGTAAGACGTTAGAAAATTAAATAAAAGATGAAATTTGGGTTAGAGAACACGAAGAATTATATATTGCTTCTATTTGTTTTTACTAATCGAGAATAGATTCTATTTGATATATTATAATAGTTTTTTCGATTCACAGTTTAAATGTAATAAGGGATTAAAGTGGCAACCATAATTAATAATTTTTTTTAATTGCAAAAATTAGTAACTGGCTTGTTTTTTCAAAGAAAAAAGATAGGTTGAAAAATGAAAACAAAGAACTTGACAAAGATACAAATAATAAAAAGAAAAGTACGAATGAAATATCATGAACGATAATAATGACAACAACATTAAAAGAAAGAACAATCTTTAGGGACCAAATTTTTTTTTTTTTTGTGATTTCTCATTTACGAAAACAAAAAATTGTCAAAGGCCATAAACTTTAAAATTAAAATTCAAAAATTTTATATATCAAGCTAGATAACCAATTATTTGCAACCATGGTTTTGATACCTAATGATGCGAAAATTTTAGTCCCACAACCTTGGAACCCAAGAACCAAAAGGAATAAGAAAGATTGAATTGCAAAGAAGGTGGTAGGAAGATCAAATTGGTATCCTAAATGGCAAGAACCAAAAACAAAGCAATATTGTGCGACGAAATTGTAAGACGTTAGAAAATTAAATAAAAGATGAAATTTGGGTTAGAGAACACGGAGAATTATATATTGCTTCTATTTGTTTTTACTAATCGAGAATAGATTCTATTTGATATATTATAATAGTTTTTTCGATTCACAGTTTAAATGTAATAAGGGATTAAAGTGGCAACCATAATTAATAATTTTTTTTAATTGCAAAAATTAGTAACTGGCTTGTTTTTTCAAAGAAAAAAGATAGGTTGAAAAATGAAAACAAAGAACATGAAAAAGATACAAATAATTATAAGAAAAGTACGAATTAAATATCATGGATGAAAATAATGACAACAACATTAAAAGAAAGAACAATCTTTAGGGACCAAATTTCTTTTTTTTTTGTGATTTGTCATTTACGAAAACAAAAAATTGTCAAAGGCCACAAACTTTAAAATTAAAATTTAAAAAATTTATATATCAAGCTAGATAACCAATTATTTGCAACCATGGTTTTGATACCTAATGATGCGAAAATTTTAGTCCCACAACCTTGGAACCCAAGAACCAAAAGGAATAAGAAAGATTGACTTGCAAAGAAGGTGGTAGGAAGATCAAATTGGTATCCTAAATGGCAAGAACCAAAAACAAAGCAATATTGTGCGACGAAATTGTAAGACGTTAGAAAATTAAATAAAAGATGAAATTTGGGTTAGAGAACACGGAGAATTATATATTGCTTCTATTTGTTTTTACTAATCGAGAATAGATTCTATTTGATATATTATAATAGTTTTTTCGATTCACAGTTTGAATGTAATAAGGGATTAAAGTGGCAACCATAATTAATAATTTTTTTTAATTGCAAAAATTAGTAACTGGCTTGTTTTTTCAAAGAAAAAAGATAGGTTGAAAAATGAAAACAAAGAACTTGACAAAGATACAAATAATAAAAAGAAAAGTACGAATGAAATATCATGAACGATAATAATGACAACAACATTAAAAGAAAGAACAATCTTTAGGGACCAAATTTTTTTTTTTTTTTGTGATTTCTCATTTACGAAAACAAAAAATTGTCAAAGGCCATAAACTTTAAAATTAAAATTCAAAAAATTTATATATCAAGCTAGATAACCAATTATTTGCAACCATGGTTTTGATACCTAATGATGCGAAAATTTTAGTCCCAAAACCTTAGAACCCAAGAACCAAAAGGAATAAGAAAGATATAATTGCATAGAAGGTGGTTTGGAGGATGAAATTGAAATCCTAAATGGCAAGAACCAAAAACGAAGGATATTGTGCGAGAAAATTGTAACACGTTAGAAATATGAATAAAAGATGAAATTTGGGTTCGAGCACATGAAGAACTAATATATTGCTTCTATTTGTTTTTATTAATCGGGAATAGCTTCCATTTGATATATTATAATAGTTTTTTTGATTCACAGTTTAAATGTAATAAGGGTTTAAAGTGGCAACCATAATTAATAATTTTTTTAATTGCAAAAATTAGTAACTCGCTAGTTTGGTCAAAGAAAAAAGAAAGGTTGAAAAATGAAAACAAAGAACATGAAAAAGATACAAACAATTAAAAGAAAAGTAAGAATTAAATATCATGGATGAAAATAATGACAACAACATTAAAAGAAAGCACAAACTTTAGGATCCAAATTTCTTTTTTTTTTTTTTTTGTGTTTTGTCATTTACGAAAACAAGAAATAGTCAAAGGCCAAAAACTTTATAATTAAAATTCAAAAAATTTATATATCAAGCTAGATAAGTAATTATTAGCAACCATGGTTTTGATACCAAATGATGCAAAAAATTTAGTCCCACAACCTTGGAAGCCAAGAACCAAAAGGAATAAGAATGATTGGATTGCAAATAAGGTGGTTAGGAAGATCAAATTGGAATCCTAAATGGCAAGAACCAAAAACGAAGGATATTGTCCGACAAAATTGTAACACGTCAGAAAATTGAATAAAAGATGAAATTTGGGTTCGAGAACACGGAGAACTAATATAATGCTTCTATTTGTTTTTATTAATCGGGAATAGCTTCCATTTGATATATTATAATAGTTTTTTTGATTCACAGTTTAAATGTAATAAGCGTGTAAAGTGGAAACCATAATTAATAATTTTTTTAATTGCAAAAATTAGTAACTCGCTAGTTTTGTCAAAGAAAAAAGAAAGGTTGAAAAATGAAAACAAAGAACATGAAAAAGATACAAACAATTAAAAGAAAAGTACGAATTAAATATCATGGATGAAAATAATGACAACAACATTAAAAGAAAGAACAATCTTTAGGGACCAAATTTCTTTTTTTTTTTGTGATTTGTCATTTACGAAAACAAAAAATTGTCAAAGGCCACAAAATTTAAAATTAAAATTTAAAAAATTTATATATCGAGCTAGATAACCAATTATTTGCAACCATGGTTTTGATACCTAATGATGCGAAAATTTTAGTCCCACAACCTTGGAACCCAAGAACCAAAAGGAATAAGAAAGATTGAATTGCAAAGAAGGTGGTAGGAAGATCAAATTGGTATCCTAAATGGCAAGAACCAAAAACAAAGCAATATTGTGCGACGAAATTGTAAGACGTTAGAAAATTAAATAAAAGATGAAATTTGGGTTAGAGAACACGGAGAATTATATATTGCTTCTATTTGTTTTTACTAATCGAGAATAGATTCTATTTGATATATTATAATAGTTTTTTCGATTCACAGTTTAAATGTAATAAGGGATTAAAGTGGCAACCATAATTAATAATTTTTTTTAATTGCAAAAATTAGTAACTGGCTTGTTTTTTCAAAGAAAAAAGATAGGTTGAAAAATGAAAACAAAGAACTTGACAAAGATACAAATAATAAAAAGAAAAGTACGAATGAAATATCATGAACGATAATAATGACAACAACATTAAAAGAAAGAACAATCTTTAGGGACCAAATTTTTTTTTTTTTTGTGATTTCTCATTTACGAAAACAAAAAATTGTCAAAGGCCATAAACTTTAAAATTAAAATTCAAAAATTTTATATATCAAGCTAGATAACCAATTATTTGCAACCATGGTTTTGATACCTAATGATGCGAAAATTTTAGTCCCACAACCTTGGAACCCAAGAACCAAAAGGAATAAGAAAGATTGAATTGCAAAGAAGGTGGTAGGAAGATCAAATTGGTATCCTAAATGGCAAGAACCAAAAACAAAGCAATATTGTGCGACGAAATTGTAAGACGTTAGAAAATTAAATAAAAGATGAAATTTGGGTTAGAGAACACGGAGAATTATATATTGCTTCTATTTGTTTTTACTAATCGAGAATAGATTCTATTTGATATATTATAATAGTTTTTTCGATTCACAGTTTAAATGTAATAAGGGATTAAAGTGGCAACCATAATTAATAATTTTTTTTAATTGCAAAAATTAGTAACTGGCTTGTTTTTTCAAAGAAAAAAGATAGGTTGAAAAATGAAAACAAAGAACTTGACAAAGATACAAATAATAAAAAGAAAAGTACGAATGAAATATCATGAACGATAATAATGACAACAACATTAAAAGAAAGAACAATCTTTAGGGACCAAATTTTTTTTTTTTTTTTGTGATTCCTCATTTACGAAAACAAAAAATTGTCAAAGGCCATAAACTTTAAAATTAAAATTCAAAAATTTTATATATCAAGCTAGATAACCAATTATTTGCAACCATGGTTTTGATACCTAATGATGCGAAAATTTTAGTCCCAAAACCTTAGAACCCAAGAACCAAAAGGAATAAGAAAGATATAATTCCATAGAAGGTGGTTTGGAGGATGAAATTGAAATCCTAAATGGCAAGAACCAAAAACGAAGGATATTGTGCGAGAAAATTGTAACACGTTAGAAATATGAATAAAAGATGAAATTTGGGTTCGAGCACATGAAGAACTAATATATTGCTTCTATTTGTTTTTATTAATCGGGAATAACTTCCATTTGATATATTATAATAGTTTTTTTGATTCACAGTTTAAATGTAATAAGGGTTTAAAGTGGCAACCATAATTAATAATTTTTTTAATTGCAAAAATTAGTAACTCGCTAGTTTGGTCAAAGAAAAAAGAAAGGTTGAAAAATGAAAACAAAGAACATGAAAAAGATACAAACAATTAAAAGAAAAGTACGAATTAAATATCATGCATGAAAATAATGACAACAACATTAAAAGAAAGCACAAACTTTAGGGTCCAAATTTTTTTTTTTTTTTTGTGATTTGTCATTTACGAAAACAAGAAATAGTCAAAGGCCAAAAACTTTATAATTAAAATTCAAAAAATTTATATATCAAGCTAGATAAGTAATTATTAGCAACCATGGTTTTGATACCAAATGATGCAAAAAATTTAGTCCCACAACCTTGGAAGCCAAGAACCAAAAGGAATAAGAAAGATTGGATTGCAAATAAGGTGGTTAGGAAGATCAAATTGGAATCCTAAATGGCAAGAGCCAAAAACAAAGCAATATTGTCCGACAAAATTGTAACACGTCAGAAAATTGAATAAAAGATGAAATTTGGGTTCGAGAACACGGAGAACTAATATAATGCTTCTATTTGTTTTTATTAATCGGGAATAGCTTCCATTTGATATATTATAATAGTTTTTTTGATTCACAGTTTAAATGTAATAAGCGTGTAAAGTGGAAACCATAATTAATAATTTTTTTTTAATTGCAAAAATTAGTAACTGGCTTGTTTTTTCAAATAAGAAAGGTAAGTTGAATACTGAAAACAAAGAATAAGAAAAAGATACAAACAATTAAAAGAAAAGTCTGAATTAAATATCATGAACAAAAATAATGACAATTACATTAAAAGAAAGAACAAACTTTAGGGACCAAATTTCTTTCTATTTTTTGTGATTTGTCACTTACGAAAAGAAGAAACAGTCAAAGGCCAAAAACTTTCAAATTAAAATTCAAAAAAGTTAGATACCAAGGTAGATAAACAATTATGAGCAACCATGGTTTTGATAACGAATGATGCGAAAATTTTAGGCCCACAATCTTGGAACCCAAGAACCAAAAGGAATAAGAAAGATTGAATTGCAAAGAAGGTGGTTAGGAAGATCAAATTGGTATCCTAAATGGCAAGAACCAAAAACAAATCAATATTGTGCGACGAAATTGTAACACGTTAGAAAATTGTATAAAAGATGAAATTTGGGTTCGAGCACATGAAGAACTAATATATTGCTTCTATTTGTTTTTATTAATCGGGAATAGCTTCCATTTGCTATATTATAATAGTTTTTTCCATTCACAGTTTAAATGTAATAAGGGTTTAAAGTGGAAACCATAATTAATAATTTTTTTTAATTGCAAAAATTAGTAACTCGCTTGTTTTTTCAAATAACAAAGATAAGTTAAATACTGAAAACAAAGAACAAGAAAAAGATACAAGCAATTAAAAGAAAAGTACGAATTAAATATCATGGATGAAAATAATGACAACAACATTAAAAGAAAGAAAAAACTTTAGGGACCAAATTTCTTTCTTTTTTGTGATTTCTCACTTACGAAAACAAAAAACAGTCAAAGGCCAAAAACTTTAAAATTAAAATGCAAAAAATTGAAATATCAAGTTAGATAAACAATTATTAGAAACCATGGTTTTGATACTAAATGATGCGAAAATTTTAGTCCCACAACGTTGGAACCCAAGAACCAAAAGGAATAAGAAAGATTAAATTGCAAAGAAGGTGGTTAGGAAGATCAAATTGGTATCCTAAATGGCAAGAACCAAAAACAAAGCAATATTGTGCGACAAAATTGTAAGATGTCAGAAAATTGTATAAAAGATTAAATTTGGGTTCGAGAACACGGAGAACTAATATATTGCTTCTATTTGTTTTTATTAATCGAGAATAGCTTCTATTTGATATATTATAATACTTTTTTCGATTCACAGTTTAAATGTAATAAGGGTTTAAAGTGCCAACCATAATTAATAAAAATTTATATTTGCAAAAATTAGTAACTCGCTTGTTTTTTCAAAGAACAAAGATAGGTTGAAAAATGAAAACAAATAACATGAAAAAGATACAAACAATTAAAAGAAAAGAACGAAGTAGATATCATGGATGAAAATAATGACAACAACATTAAAAGAAAGAACAATCTTTAGGGACCAAATTTCTTTCTTTTTTGTGATTTCTCACTTACGAAAACAAAAAAGAGTAAAAGGTCAAAAACTTTAAAATTAAAATTCAAAAAATTTATATATCAAGCTAGATAACTAATTATTAGCAACCATGGTTTTGATACCAAATGATGCGAAAATATTAGTCCCACAACCTTAGAACCCAAGTACCAAAAGGAATAAGAAAGATTGAATTGCAAAAAAGGTGGTTAAGAAGATCAAATTGGTATCCTAAATGGCAAGAACCAAAAACAAAGCAATATTGTGCGACGAAATTGTAAGACGTCAGAAAATTATATAAAAGATGAAATTTGGGTTTGTGAACACGGAGAACTAATATATTGCTTCTATTTGTTTTTATTAATCGGGAATAGCTTCAATTTCATATATTATAATAGTTTTTTCCATTCACAGTTTAAATGTAATAAGGGTTTAAAGTGGAAACCATAATTAATAATTTTTTTAATTGCAAAAATTAGTAACTCGCTTGTTTTTTCAAAGAACAAAGATAGGTTGAAAAATGAAAACAAAGAACATGAAAAAGATACAAACAATTAAAAGAAAAGTACGAATTAAATATCATGGATGAAAATAATGACAACAACATTAAAAGAAAGAACAATCTTTAGGGACCAAATTTCTTTTTTTTTTGTGATTTGTCATTTACAAAAACAAAAAATTGTCAAAGGCCACAAACTTTAAAATTAAAATTTAAAAAATTTATATATCAAGCTAGATAACCAATTATTTGCAACCATGGTTTTGATACCTAATGATGCGAAAATTTTAGTCCCACAACCTTGGAACCCAAGAACCAAAAGGAATAAGAAAGATTGAATTGCAAAGAAGGTGGTAGGAAGATCAAATTGGTATCCTAAATGGCAAGAACCAAAAACAAAGCAATATTGTGCGACGAAATTGTAAGACGTTAGAAAATTAAATAAAAGATGAAATTTGGGTTAGAGAACACGGAGAACTAATATATTGCTTCTATTTGTTTTTACTAATCGAGAATAGATTCTATTTGATATATTATAATAGTTTTTTCGATTCACAGTTTAAATGTAATAAGGGTTTAAAGTGGCAACCATAATTAATAATTTTTTTTAATTGCAAAAATTAGTAACTGGCTTGTTTTTTCAAAGAAAAAAGATAGGTTGAAAAATGAAAACAAAGAACTTGACAAAGATACAAATAATAAAAAGAAAAGTACGAATGAAATATCATGAACGATAATAATGATAACAACATTAAAAGAAAGAACAATCTTTAGGGACCAAATTTTTTTTTTTTTGTGATTTCTCATTTACGAAAACAAAAAATTGTCAAAGGCCATAAACTTTAAAATTAAAATTCAAAAATTTTATATATCAAGCTAGATAACCAATTATTTGCAACCATGGTTTTGATACCAAATGATGCGAAAATTTTAGTCCCACAACGTTGGAACCCAAGAACCAAAAGGAATAAGAAAGATTAAATTGCAAAGAAGGTGGTTAGGAAGATCAAATTGGTATCATAAATGGCAAGAACCAAAAACAAAGCAATATTGTGCGACAAAATTGTAAGACGTCAGAAAATTGTATAAAAGATGAAATTTGGGTTCGAGAACACGGAGAACTAATATATTGCTTCTATTTGTTTTTATTAATCGAGAATAGCTTCTATTTGATATATTATAATACTTTTTTCGATTCACATTTTAAATGTAATAAGGGTTTAAAGTGCCAACCATAATTAATAAAAATTTATAATTTCAAAAATTAGTAACTCGCTTGTTTTTTCAAAGAACAAAGATAGGTTGAAAAATGAAAACAAATAACATGAAAAAGATACAAACAATTAAAAGAAAAGTACGAAGTAGATATCATGGATGAAAATAATGACAACAACATTAAAAGAAAGAACAAACTTTAGGAACCAAATTTCTTTCTTTTTTTTGTGATTTGTCATTTAAGAAAACTAAAAATAGTAAAAGGTCAAAAACTTTAAAATTAAAATTCAAAAAATTTATATATCAAGCTAGATAACTAATTATTAGCAACCATGGTTTTGATACCAAATGATGCAAAAATTTAGTCCCACAACCTTGGAACCCAAGAACCAAAAGGAATAAGAAAGATTGGATTGCAAATAAGGTGGTTAGGAAGATCAAATTGGAATCCTAAATGGCAAGAGCCAAAAACAAAGCAATATTGTCCGACAAAATTGTAACACGTCAGAAAATTGAATAAAAGATGAAATTTGGGTTCGAGAACACGGAGAACTAATATAATGCTTCTATTTGTTTTTATTAATCGGGAATAGCTTCCATTTGATATATTATAATAGTTTTTTTGATTCACAGTTTAAATGTAATAAGGGTGTAAAGTGGAAACCATAATTAATAATTTTTTTTAATTGCAAAAATTAGTAACTGGCTTGTTTTTTCAAATAACAAAGATAAGTTGAATACTGAAAACAAAGAACAAGAAAAAGATACAAACAATTAAAAGAAAAGTACGAATTAAATATCATGAACGAAAATAATGACAACAAAATTAAAAGAAAGACCAAACTATAGGGACCAAATTTCTTTCTTTTTTTTGTGATTTGTCATTTACGAAAACAAAAAATAGTCAAAGGCCAAAAAAATTATAATTAAAATTCAAAAAATTTATATACCAAGCTAGATAGCTGATGAGCGAAAACCGGCATCGCCGATTCTTGCCAATACTTTGGTTTTAATATTTATAAAACTCTCGCAAGTGCACGAATCATTTCGAAGAAAATGATAAGTATATTCATGCAAATTTTTATCATTTATATTAGCGGAGTATTTATGGATGTAATAACTAAATTAATTATGCTTGCTCATATTGACTAGGTTATTAAAGATATAAATTGATATTTTATTGATTCTCTCTTTTTTATATAAATACCACCTTTGGTGGGGTTGGATATTCTTTGTTAACTAAACAAATCAATTAACACCTATGGGTGGGGTTGATAACTAATATGCTTAATTAAATTAATTCCTTTTTCTAAGAGATTGAAAATGAACCATTTAAATGCCACCTTTGGTGGGGTTAGACAATTTAAACATTATTCAAGGTGTCCAAATTAAACATAAGAATTTAATTATCCGAGTACTAACTTTCAAGTTTTAAAACCACTATTGAAAACATGTTGTCAATACATTTTCACATAATAATTCTTATAAAAACTTTTGAAATAGAGTTTCACTCTAACTACCGGGCGATTGTACCAACAAATAAAAGAGCACTACTCTAAATTAGACCGGATAACTAAACCTTAAAATCTAATTTTCAGGTTTAAGTTTGTAATGAAAAATAATATATTTCTCTCTAACATTCTTAATATAAAATCTTGAATAAAAACAAAATCAATTCATTTTAAAGATTTTTACCTATTTAATATTTCGCAAGCATAACAACGTCATTATTACATCATATTTACTAAACAGCTAGCATAGTTAAATTTAACCACAGACAAGTTGAATATAACATGTAAGAATAAAGCATAAACATAACTGTAAAGAAAATAAAATCCTTACAGAACTTCGACGCTATTCCCGTAGCTGGAAAACCTCCAAGCGGAATTTGCACTTCCATTTATTGAATCAAAAATTCTAAATTATTACAAAAACATTACAAGTTCCTCTCAAAATGAGAAGAACTCTAAACCTAAGAGAATTGAACTAAAAACTAAGAGAAAAACTAAGAAAAGCTTAGAAACTAAGAAAGAAACTAAGAGAAACTAAAAACTAAGAAATGAGAGAAAGAAAGAAGAGAGAAGTGAGTTTTGAAGGTGTGATTTGAAGTGAAGGGAAGGGGGGTATTTATAGGTGAGGATGGAGAGAAAAAATGAGTAAAAAAATGTTAAAAAAAAATATTAAAAAATGTAAAAACGCGTATTGGAATTGCTGATGTCATCAATGACGTCAGCATGACGTCACAGGGGCTGCTGCACGTGAAAAATGGGGCGAAAACGCGTTGGGCGCGCGCGGCATGGGGCGCTGGGGCACGCGCGGCTGGGCTGCAGCGCGCGATTTCCGTCTTTTTGACATTTTTGACCTTTTCGACCCATTTTGTCCAATTTTTCCATGTTTGTTGACCTTTTCCCACTTATTTATTGATATATTTGTGATGTATTGCTTCAAGTATTCCTCTTTGAGTCTTTAAATTGCGTTTTTAAGCCAAAATTCCTGAAAAACAATAAAAATACCCGTGATTCCGAAAAAGACAAATTTATATAACTATATGATAAAACATATAAATATATATATTTTTAATCAATTAATGTACATAAAATCATGGTTATTTTAGTGCTTTTTGAGCACTCATCACAATCCCCAACCAGCTTCTTGCTAGTCCCTTAGCAAGAGAAGCGATAAAAGCTAAAAATTAAACTATCCTAAATCACTTTCGTGGATTGAAACGGTTGCATTTAGCCTATGCAACAAGCCGTTAAACCCCTAGGTTGCCCTAGTGGACGAGTTTGAGTCTCGTGAGGGTTTTCAGTAATGATACCCACAAACATTGAACTAAATGTAAAAATAAAAACAATCAAAACAAAAATTAAAATTACAACACAATCAAAAATTAATTTAAGAATAAAAGAAAACAACATATCACAAAAATATCTCATACTTTTTAATCTCCTTTAAGATCATAATTAAAATCTCAAGCATAAGTTATTTTAATCTCTTTAAACAATCATGATTTTATTATAATAATTAGTCGAAAATCATTTTCATATTTCATTTCAAAAATGTATCAATTTAATTTTACCCAATTTCAGTGTCATGAATCAGAATTCGCTTCGACTCTATTCCTCACAAGTCAATACTCTCAAAGCACTGAATCCTATGGGTTCAAACACTCATACTAATTTATATGCGAAAGAGTTGATGTATAGAAATGAACTAATATGTTCGCATATGTATAAAGAATAAAGGCTCAAAGTGTTATTTTAACATTGATCTCATGAAAGGAATGGAATGTATAAATTATAAAGATATCATATATAAAAATTATTTTCATGCATAAATCAAACTCATTAAGAAAGAATTTCAAGATATATGCTTTTTACAAATGAAGAAATTGCAATGACTTTTTAGGGAATTACTTCCTATATCTTTCTTTTGTATTTAACCTTTACTCACAACTTTGTTGGCAATGTGGGTCATAGTATGTAGATGATACTATTTTTTTTATCTCTCTATACATTTTTTTTTAATATATGTATTTTTTAGAGAGTCAACCCATGTACAGATTGTACATTTTTTTGGATTTTGGTGAGTGGTTAATTTTGTGGCTTTTCTGTTTGATCTTGGTTTAGGTAACCCCAGATGTCTTTTTTTTTTTTTTAGCAGTCATGCATGAATGAGATATAAGCATATACTATCAATTTCTACTCAAATCGTTTAATCTAAACAAAAATAATAATAATAAATATATGATACTCTATTAAGATGAGAAAAAATTCATACATTCAATGCTAATACCTATAGAGATCATCTAAACTTTTGAATAAATAAGAAATGTGTTTGGAGTAGAAAAAATATATATTTCACTCTGAATAAAAGAAATTAGGCTCAAATTATATCTCAAAAGCGTAGTCTCCACTAAAAAAAATTCATAAACACCGATTTTGGGTTTAATATAATTTCCACATTTTATCAAGAAATACTAGTTATGACAAAAACTAACTAATTATCAAAAGTAATTACAAAATATTTCATGATATGTTTTCAAAAATTAATCTAACAGTACCAAAGACTTAACTATTTACTTAAATTTGATTTAAAGAAATGATACATTTTTATGATAATTTTATATATATATATATATATTTTTTTTTTATTTTTTATTTATTAAGCATGGTAACTTTTCACCACCCCCAACCTAGAACTTACATTGTCCTCAATGTAACAACTGCAAATTAAAGATAAAGAGAAAAGAGGAGAAAGATTACCTATTTCTTGAGAATGTGTAAGTAGTAATGAAGAAATGCAGGTGCATCCATCATATTCATCATTAAAGTGTATACAGACAGATCGCTGTGAACTTCTAACATCTCAACAAATATTTTAGTTTTAACAATTTTAAAAATTATTCACATACAAGTAAACTAAAATAAACAATAAAATTAAGTAAATAAAACAAATAACAAAAAATTACCTAACATGATGGGTTGCCTCCCATCCAGCGCTTAGTTTAACGTCTTAGCAAGAACTATCTTTTTGGTGCTAAGGATTACTCAGCCAAATGCAATCTATTTCAGCAATGTTGTTTGGTTCTTCTAAATAAGGCTTGACACGATGGCCATTAACTTTGAACGTTTTTTGTGTCTTGGAGTCCAATAGTTCTACCACTCCATGTTCAAATACCTGAACTATTGTGAATGGTCCATCACATCTTGATCTCAGCTTTCCTGGAAACAATCTTAAACGAGAGTTAAATAAAAGAACTTTCATTCTAGGGTGAAAAGTCTTAGGAACTAGCCTCTTGTCATGATAGCGCTTAGTACGCTCTTTATATAATTTGGCATTCTCATAAGCTTCATTCCTAATTTCTTCCAACTCATGAAGCTGGAGTAATCGTTTTTCACCTGCTTTATCCAAATCCATGTTTAGCTCTTTAATTGCCCAGTAAGCCTTGTGTTCAAGTTCAACTGGAAGGTGGCACGCTTTCCCAAAGATTAACCGGTAAGGGCTCATCCCAATAGGTGTTTTGTAAGTGGTGCGATATGCCCATAAGGCATCATTTAACTTAAATGCCCAATCCTTCCTTGAAGGACGCACAGTGCGTTCCAGTATTCCCTTAATTTGCCTATTACTTACTTCCACTAAACCGGAAGTTTGAGGATGATATGGAGTAGCTACCTTATGTGTGATGTTGTACTTGTTTAGTACTCCATCAAAGAGTTTGTTACAAAAATGGCTACCTCCATCACTTATTATAGCTCTAGGCGTTCCGAACCTACTGAATATGAAATTTTTCAAGAATTTCACAACAACATTAGCATCATTGGTTTTGGTGGGGATAGCTTCTACCCACTTGGACACATAATCCACAGCAACCAAAATGTATTGAAAACCATTAGATGGGGGAAAAGGACCCATAAAGTCAATCCCCCATACATCAAAGAGTTCAACAACTAAATTAGATGTCAAAGGCATTTCATCTCTTTTGCTTATGTTTCCTATTCTTTGACATCTATCACATTGTGCACAAAACATATGAGTATCTTTAAAAAGAGTGGGCCAAAAGAATCCAGACTGTAATATCTTACGGGGCTGTCTTTTCACCTCCAAAATGACCCCCACAATGAAGTTCATGACAAAAAGTCAGAATGCTCTTATGTTCTTCTTCAGGTACACATCTCCGGATGACTTGATCTTGACCAATCTTGTATAAATAAGGGTCATCCCAGAAATAGTCCTTAATAGTTTTAAAAAACCTTTTCTTGTCCTGATATGAAGTGTTAGGTCGCAAAACACCAGTGGCAAGATAGTTTACAATATCAGCATACCATGGGTTCGGACCTATGAAAAATAACTGTTCATCAGGAAAGGTTTCAGCTATATCGTCATTACTCTCTTCTTTAAGAGAATTGAAGTCAGAAATCAACCTAGACAAATGGTCAGCTACTAAGTTTTCACTGCCTTTCTTATCCTTGATTTCTAGGTCAAATTCTTGTAAGAGTAAGACCCACCTGATTAATCTTGGCTTGGCATTTGGTTTACTTAATAGGTATCTTAAAGCAGCATGATCAAAATGCACAATCACTTTAGATCCTACTAAATAAGACCGAAATTTGTCTAAAGAGAATACTATAGCCAAGAATTCCTTTTCAGTGGTGGTGTAATTCATCTGGGCATCATTGAGTGTTTTGCTAGCATAATAGATGACATGTAAACGCTTATCCACTCTTTGTCCCAGGACTGCTCCTATTGCATAATCAGAAGCGTCACACATTATTTCAAAAGGTAAAGACCAATTTGGTGCCATAATAACAGGGGTAGATGTGAGTTTATCTTTCAAGGTATTAAAGGAAGTAAGGCAGTCATTGTTGAAATCAAAATCAGCATCTTTGGATAGCAAGTTACATAAGGGACGACTTATTTTAGAGAAATCTTTAATAAATCGTCTCTAAAATCCTGCATGTCCCAAGAAGCTTCTTATCCCCTTCACAGATGTAGGGGGAGGTAGTTTGGATATCAATTCAACTTTTGCCTTATCAACTTCAATACCCTTGTTTGAAATTATATGTCCTAAAACTATCCCTTGTTGAACCATAAAATGACTTTTCTCCCAACTAAGGGTTAGATTGCATTCAATGCATCTCTCTAAAACCAAAGTCAATTTATGTAAGCAATCATCAAATGAGTTCCCAAAGACAGAGAAATCGTCCATGAAAATCTCAATGAATTTCTCCACCATGTCCGAGAAAATAGATATCATGCATCTCTGGAAAGTGGCAGGGGCATTGCATAACCCAAATGGCATTCTGCGAAAAGAAAATGTCCCAAAAGGACATGTAAATGTGGTCTTTTCCTGATCTTCTGGTGCTATGGGTACTTGATAATATCCAGACAGTCCATCCAAAAAACAGTAAAATTCGTGCCCAGCTAATCTTTCCAACATTTGATCAATGAATGGAAGAGGAAAGTGATCCTTTTTCGTATATAAATTTAGTTTCCTAAAATCTATACACATTCTCCATCCAGTGATTATTCTAGTGGGCACTAATTCACTTTTGTCATTTTTAACAACTGTTATCCCAGATTTCTTTGGTACCACATGCACTGGACTAACCCACTTACTATCTGCAATAGGATAGATAATCCCTTCTTCTAATAATTTAAGAATTTCCTTTTTAACTACCTCTTGCATGTTTGGGTTTAGTCTTCTTTGGGCCTCTCGTACAGGTTTAGCACCATCCTCTAAGTTGATCTTGTGCATACACATTGTTGGACTAATGCCTCTTATATCCCCTATACTCCAACCTATAGATTTCTTAAACTGTTTAAGCACTTTGATGAGTTCCTTTTCTTGTGGTTTGGTCAAGGTTGAAGAAATTATCACTGGATAAGTTTCTCCCTCTCCCAAAAACACATATTTTAAGTGCTCAGGTAAGTCTTTGAGTTCAAGTTCAGGTGGATTGGCCTCTTTAATAGATGAAGAACTGGGTAGATTTAAAAGTGTACTAGATTTTGTCGTCACTTCATTATTGTCTAGTTGTTCAAGGTACCCCTTAATTTCTTCATCTAAATCTTCTTCAACCTTTTCAAGTGTAAGAACGGTTTCAAGCTTGTCTTCTATTCTGGTTTGGAAAAAGGTGTTTTGGACAAGATTATCCAAAGGATCAACATCGAATATTTCATCGATGGTAGAAATAGAAGGGAAAGGTGAAGAATCAAAAACTTTAAAATGAACAGTCTCTCCTAAGACTGTCATTGTCAAATTTCCATCTTGGACATCAATAATAGTTTTAGTAGTTGCCATAAATGGCCTACCAAGAAATATTGTGTGCTCTCTGTCCAATGCTGGATTTTCTTGCATATCCAGAACCACAAAGTCAACAGGTATTATCAGTTTGTCTACCTGTACCAAAACATCCTCAACTATTCCCTCTGGATATTTAAGAGATCTATCTGCAAGTTGAAGGGACATAGTTGTGGGTTTTAAATCCCCTAGATTGAGTTGTAAGAATATAGAGTAGGGCATCAAATTTATACTAGCACCTAAATCAAGCATTGCTTTAGCAACCTTCCTATCCCCCATAGTTATGTTTATAATAAAACTCCCAGGGTCTTTCAACTTAGGGGGTAGTTTGTGCTGAAGTACAACGCTAGAAATTTCTGATACTACTACTCGTTCATTCAGTTCATACCTCCTTTTCTTAGTGTTCAACTCTTTGAAAAACTTGGCATATGAGGGCACATTCATGATCACTTCTAATAATGGTAAATTGATATTTACTTTAGAGAGCATATTAAAAAGATCATTGAATTGCTTATCTTGTTTGGATTCTTTTAACCGGTGGGGAAAAGGTACTTGCATCTGGTGTGGTTCTGTTGTCTTTTGAATTTTGGGGGTGTCAGATGACCCCCCAATGATTTTTTCAGAAGGCTTGTTAAGTTTAACACTTGTTTCTCCTTTTTGTGAGATTAGAATATCGCCTTCTTTGTTACCTGAACTACAAGGTAGATTGTTAGAGATTTCAGGTAAACTGGTATTGACTACCTTACCACTTCGAAGGGTTCTAACATCCTTTGCTTGTTCTGGTTGACTGGGCAACTTTCCTGGTTCTTTCTTTTGCATTTGTTCAGCCAGCTGCCCAACTTTAGATTCAATTCTTTTAACCGAAGCCTCCATGGTGTTCAACCTTTGATTAGTCATCAATTGGTTGTCACGACTAACTTGAAGAAAAGCATTCAAGCTATCTTCTAAGGTTGGTTTAAAAGATTGGCTTGGTGGGTAAGGGTGGTTGTTATCCGACCTTAGTGTTGGATATTGGGTGTAGGCTGGGTGATTATAGGTGTTTGGATGATACCTTTGAAAAGATTGGACTTCCTCTATGGCATCGACACTAGAATCACAAGTATTTGAACAATTATGAGTACCATGCCCAATTGAACAACACACTTCACATACCTCTTGATTTGAAATTTGATGGGTAGTGAGGAGTTGCACTTGTTTAGTCAATTCAGCAAGTTGCAAGGTTATCTCATTATCAGAGCTAACTTCATTGACCTTTGCTTTCCTTCTACCACCTCTTTGTTGGGAATTAGAACCCAACAGCTCATAAAGATTATAGGTTTCCTCTGCGGTCTTTTCTCCTACAGCACCTCCAGCAGCATTATCAACCATGTATTGACTCTGTAGTGTCAATCCATCATAAAAGAATTGGTTTTGTAGCTGTAAGGGAAAGCTATGATTTTGACATTGAATGAAAAGGAGTTTGAATCGTTCCCAAGCTTCATGAAAGGGCTCTTCATACATTTGAGAAAATGTTGCTATCTTTGTTCTTAGATCAATAGTCTTTTGATGGGGATAGAACCTACCCATAAAAATTTCATAGACTGCCTCCCAAGTTTTAAGAGAACCTGACTGTAGAGTAATGAACCATGACCAAGCTTTATCTTTGAGAGTGTAAGGAAAACACCTCATCCTAAGTTGATCTTCATTAATTGCATGTAGTGGAAAGGTTTGGACAATAGCATAGAATTCTCGAATGAAATGCAAAGGGTCTTCATTAGGGATACCGTAAAAGGAAGGCAACAAAGAATAATGAATCTTTTTCAATTCATAATTCCTTGCAGCCTCTTGTAATTGGATACCGGAAGTTACATTGCCAATGATTGGCATTGTATATTTTTTCATCTTTTTTCGCCTATCTTCAGCATCTCCCATGGTTGTTTGTAGTTGACAATGATCCTCCTCCTATTGTGTATCAACATTTTGCTTTTAAAAACAATAGTAGATATCTCTAAGAAATATTTATAACTTGATAAAACGTAAAAGCAAAAAGTGCAAGGAACCTAATTTTTTTATTTTTTTATTTTTTTTTATTTTTTATTTTTATTTTTATTTTATTTTTATTTTTATTTATTTTTATTTTTAATTTAAACGAATGGACAGAATGTTTGAAACAAACGAATTTTATTTCATCTGAATTTTTATTACACGTAAACTAAAACAAAGGAAAATACAATAATGGGTGACCTCCCATACAGGACTAAAATTTATCGTCTTCTAGTAAGACGTTGCTTGGAGATTGCAGAATGAAAAACTCAATGTCTCCTCTTCATTGAATTCATTTAAGTTTCAAATTAGTCTTTGCCTTTTTGCAAATGTTCAACTAACTGTTCAACTTGAACTTCCACCTTTTTGATAGAAGCTTCCACAGAGTCCAACCGTTGATTGGTTTTAGATTGGTTATCCCTACAAACTTGAATAAAAGAATTCAAGTTGTCCTCCAGGGATGTTTATTGGGAATGCTTCTTGGAATAGGTGGGTGGAATTGCTGGCCTGCCTGGTTTGAGCTTTGAGTGAAAGGAGGGTTGTTTTGCCTCCAGGAGAAATTTGGATGACTTCTCCACCCAGGATTATAGGTATTTGAATTGGGATCAAACCTTGGTCTCTGTTGATATGCTCCCAACACATTGACCTGTTCAGGTCTAGTTGTTTCTCCTTGATATGGACAGGCTTCAGTACCATGTCCCATGTTGCTATACAAACCATATTGATCATTATTGGTGTTGGTTTGTGTAGCGAGAAGGGCAACTTGCTTAGTCAGTTGAACAAGTTGTTGTTGAACTTCATTACTGGAGTCGATTTCATGAACTCCAGCTTTTCTCACTCGGGAGCTTTTCTGTTGGGAATTAGCACCCAACATCTCAAAGAGGTTATACGTCTCTGAGGCAGTCTTTTCTCCTATTGCTCCTCCTGCAGCGTTGTCGACAATGAACTGACATTGTTGTGTAAGTCCATCGTAAAAGAATTGGTTCTGCAACTGCAGGGGAAAGCTATGATGGGGACATTGAGTGAGAAACATTTTGAACCTATCCCAAGCTTCATGGAATGGTTCTCCATCCATCTGAGAGAAAGTAGCAATCTTTCCTCTCAACTCTGATGTTTTTTATGGGAATAGAATTTTCCCATGAATTTATTGTAAATGTTACCCCATGTCATCAGAGAACCTGGGGGAAGTGACATCAACCAAGCTTTGGCCTTATCCTTTAACGTGTAAGGAAAACATCTCATCCTAAGTTGATCCTCGTTTAGAATACCGAGGGGGAATGTTTGGACCGTAGCATAGAAATCTCTCATAAAGGAAAGAGAATCTTCATTAGGTAGCCCATAAAAGGAAGGAAGCATAGAAAAATGAATATTTTTAAGGTCATAATTTCGAGCAGCCTCTTCCAATTGGATAGCGGCAGTTGCCGTGCCTATTACCGGTCTTGCAAACTCCTTCATCGTGGTTTCCCTAATATGTTGGTTTTCCTCCATTTCTTTTGGTTCTAGTAAAGGATTAAGACTTGGTTCTATGTTTGGCTCAAAAACAGGTTGATGGGTAGAATCCAGTTTTGTTGACACTTGTTTAAATTTATGAAAATTATTTACATATGGTGTAATGGGGTTTCCTAAGGATCTCCTACCACGCATAGACTATTGTAAACGTAAATTTAAAACTCCTGTCAACAAAATAAAAAATTTAGAGAAAATTTACATGTTATTTAATACAAAGCACTAAACAAAACTAGTTAAACCTAAAAAAAAAATTTATTATTATTATTATATTTTTTTTTGTAACATAATTAGTATTAACTAAGAGTGCTCCCAGGAAAGAATGGTGGTGCAAACGGCTCCTTAAATACCATTCTCCTAGCCAGAGCAACGTTCCCAGGAAAGACTAGTGGCACAAAGGCTTCCAAGAACTAGTCTCCTAGACAGAACTCCCTTAGATTTTTACTTTTCATGTTATTTAGTTAATTAGGTATAAATTTAAGTAATGTTTTTTTACTATTCACGCTATATTATGTCTTATTAACTTAAATTTTTTTTTGAATTTTGAATTTTAAATTTTTATTTTTTTTTATTATTTTTTTTTTACTATTAATGAACAGTAAAAAAATTTTTACTTCAAATTTCAAATTTCTAAATTATTTTACAATTAAAAAAAATTATTATTTTTTATTTATTTTTTTTAATTTTTTAATTTTTTAATTTTTTAATTTTTTTATTTCTTATGAATTTTGAAATTTGATTATTGTTAAAATAACACAATTATTTACAGCACAAAAATGTTTTTAAAATTTTGATAAATAATTTAAAAACGCTATTCCTTCCCCGGCAACGGCGCCAAAAACTTGATCAGCGAAAACCGGCATCGCCGATTCTTGCCAATACTTTGGTTTTAATATTTATAAAACTCTCGCAAGTGCACGAATCATTTCGAAGAAAATGATAAGTATACTCCCAAGGTCGATCTAAGGAAGGAATGTATGTGGTTTTTAATTTATTATTCAAACTTTTAAAAACGAAATTAAATCCTAAACATCCTGTCACGATAGTTTGGTTTTTGTGTTCCTAATCTAATAACATAAAATAAACATATATACAGATTAATTAAATATAATCTAATAACATAAAAATAAACATAGATACAAATTCAATAAATAATTATCTAAAAATAAACAGATTCAATAAATAATTATCTAAAAATAAACATATATACAGATTCAATAAATATTCATGCAAATTTTTATCATTTATATTAGCGGAGTATTTATGGATGTAATAACTAAATTAATTATGCTTGCTCATATTAACTAGGTTATTAAAGATATAAATTGATATTTTATTGATTCTCTCTTTTTTATATAAATACCACCTTTGGTGGGGTTGGATATTCTTTGTTAACTAAACAAATCAATTAACACCTATGGGTGTGGTTGATAACTAATATGCTTAATTAAATTAATTCTTTTTTCTAAGAGATTGAAAATGAACCATTTAAATGCCACCTTTGGTGGGGTTAGACAATTTAAACATTATTCATGGTCTCCAAATTAAACATAAGAATTTAATTATCCGAGTACTAACTTTCAAGTTTTAAAACCACTATTGAAAACATGTTGTCAATACATTTTCACATAATAATTCTTATAAAAACTTTTGAAATAGAGTTTCACTCTAACTACCGGGCGATTGTACCAACAAATAAAAGAGCACTACTCTAAATTAGACCGGATAACTAAACCTTAAAATCTAATTTTCAGGTTTAAGTTTGTAATGAAAAATAATATATTTCTCTCTAACATTCTTAATATAAAATCTTGAATAAAAACAAAATCAATTCATTTTAAAGATTTTTACCTATTTAATATTTCGCAAGCAAAACAACGTCATTATTACATCATATTTACTAAATAGCCAACATAGTTAAATTTAACCACAGACAAGTTGAATATAACATGTAAGAATAAAGCATAAAAATAACTGTAAAGAAAATAAAATCCTTACAGAACTTCGACGCTATTCCCGTAGCTGGAAAACCTCCAAGCGGAATTTGCACTTCCATTTATTGAATCAAAAATTCTAAATTATTACAAAAACATTACAAGTTCCTCTCAAAAAGAGAAGAACTCTAAACCTAAGAGAATTGAACTAAAAACTAAGAGAAACTAAAAACTAAGAAATGAGAGAAAGAAAGAAGAGAGAAGTGAGTTTTGAAGGTGTGATTTGAAGTGAAGGGAAGGGGGTATTTATAGGTGAGGATGGAGAGAAAAAATGAGTAAAAAAATGTTAAAAAAATGTAAAAACGCGTATTGGAATTGCTGATGTCATCAATGACGTCAGAATGACGTCACAGGGGCTGCTGCACGTGAAAAATGGGGCGAAAACGCGTTGGGCGCGCGGATGGGCGGCTGCTGGGGCTGTCGCTGCGCGCAGCTCGGCGCGCGTGAACAGTGCCCGCGCGCTGGGGCGCGCGCGGCTGGGCGCTGGGCTGCGCGCGCGGCTGGGCTGCGGCGCGTGATTTCCGTCTTTTTGACATTTTTGACCTTTTCGACCCATTTTTTCCAATTTTTCCATGTTTGTTGACCTTTTCCCACTTATTTATTGATATATTTGTGATGTATTGCTTCATGTATTCCTCTTTGAGTCTTTAAATTGCGTTTTTAAGCCAAAATTCCTGAAAAACAATAAAAATACCCGTGATTCCGAAAAAGACAAATTTATATAACTATATGATAAAACATATATATATATATATATTTTTAATCAATTAATGTACATAAAATTATGGTTATTTTAGTGCTTTTTGAGCACTCATCAATAACCAATTATGAGAAACCATGGTTTTGATACCAAATGATGCGGAAATTTTAGGCCCACAACCTTGGAAGCCAAGAACCAAAAGGAATAAGAAAAATTGAATTGCAGAGAAGGTGGTTAGGAAGATCAAATTGTTATCCTAAATGGCAAGAACCAAAAACAAAGCAATATTGTGCGACGAAATTGTAAGACGTCAAAAAATTGTATAAAAGATGAAATTTGGAATCGGGAACACGGAGAACTAATATATTGGTTCTATTTGTTTTTATTAATAGGGAATAGCATCCATTTGATATATTATAATAGTTTTTTTGATTCATAGTTTAAATGTAATAAGGGTGTAAAGTGGAAACCATAATTAATAATTTTTTTTTAATTGCAAAAATTAGTAACTCGCTTGTTTTTTCAAATAACAAAGATAAGTTGAATACTGAAAACAAAGAAAAAGAAAAAGATACAAACAATTAAAAGAAAAGTAAGAATTAAATATCATGAACGAAAATAATGACAACAACATTAAAAGAAAGAACAAACTTTAGGGACCAAATTTCTTTCTTTTTTTGTAATTTGTCACTTACGAAAATAAAAAATAGCCAAAGGCCAAAAACTTTCAAATTAAAATTCAAAAAATTTATATACCAAGCTAGATAACCAATTATGAGCAACCATGGTTTTCATACCAAATGATGCGAAAATTTTAGGCCCACAACCTTGGAACCCAAGAACCAAAAGGAATAAAAAAGATTGAATTGCAAAGAAGGTGGTTAGGAAGATCAAATTGGTATCCTAAATGGCAAGAACCAAAAACAAAGCAATATTGTGCGACAAAATTGTAAGACGTTAGAAAATTGTATAAAAGATGAAATTTGGGTTCGAGAACACGGAGAACTAATATATTGCTTCTATTTGTTTTTATTAATCGAGAATAGCTTCTATTTGATATATTATAATACTTTTTTCGATTCATAGTTTAAATGTAAAAAGGGTTTAAAGTGGCAACCATAATTAATAATTTTTTTTAATTGCAAAAATTATTAACTCGCTTGTTTTTTCAAAGAACAAAGATGGGTTGAAAACTGAAAACAAAGAACAAGAAAAATATAAAAACAATTAAAAGAAAAGTACGAATTAAATATCATGGATGAAAATAATGACAACAACATTAAAAGAAAGAACAAACTTTAGGGACCAAATCTTTTTTTTTTGTGATTTGTCACTTACGAAAAAAAAAATAGTCAAAGGGAAAAAACATTAAAATTAAAATTCAAAAAAATTATATACTAAGCTAGATAACCAATTATGAGCAACCATGGTTTTGATATCAAATGATGCGAAAATTTTAGGCCCACAACCTTGGAACCCAAGAACCAAAAGGAATAAGAAAGATTGAATTGCAAAGAAGGTGGTTAGGAAGATCAAATTGGTATCCTAAATGGCAAGAACAAAAAACAAAGCAATATGGTGCGACGAAATTGTAAGACGTCAGAAAATTGTATAAAAAAATGAAATTCGGGTTCGAGAACACGGAGAACTAATATATTGCTTCTATTTGTTTTTATTAATCGGGAATAGCTTCTATTTGATATATTATAATACTTTTTTCGATTCACAGTTTAAATGTAACAAGGGTTTAAAGTGGCAACCATAATTAATAATATTTTTTAATTGCAAAAATTAGTAACTCGCTTGCTTTTTCAAAGAACAAAGATGAGTTGAAAACTGAAAACAAAGAACAAGAAAAAGATGCAAATAATGAAAAGAAAAGTATAGATTAAATATCATGAACGAAAATAATGACAACAACATTAAAAGAAAGAACAAACTTTAGGGACCCAATTTTATTTTTTTTTGTGATTTGTCATTTACGAAAACAAAAAATAGTCAAAGGCCAAAAACTTTATAATTAAAATTCAAAAAATTTATATATCTAGCTAGATAACTAATTATTAGCAACCATGGTTTTGATACCAAATGATGCAAAAAATTTAGTCCCACAACCTTGGAAGCCAAGAACCAAAAGGAATAAGAAAGATTGGATGGCAAATAAGGTGGTTAGGAAGATCAAATTGGAATCCTAAATGGCAAGAGCCAAAAACAAAGCAATATTGTCCGAAAAAATTGTAACACGTCAGAAAATTGAATAAAAGATGAAATTTGGGTTCGAGAACACGGAGAACTAATATAATGCTTCTATTTGTTTTTATTAATAGGGAATAGCATCCATTTGATATATTATAATAGTTTTTTTGATTCACAGTTTAAATGTAATAAGGGTGTAAAGTGGAAACCCTAATTAATAATTTTTTTTTAATTGCAAAAATTAGTAACTCGCTTGTTTTTTCAAATAACAAAGATAAGTTGAATACTGAAAACAAAGAAAAAGAAAAAGATACAAACAATTAAAAGAAAAGTAAGAATTAAATATCATGAACGAAAATAATGACAACAACATTAAAAGAAAGAACAAACTTTAGGGACCAAATTTCTTTCTTTTTTTATAATTTGTCACTTACGAAAATAAAAAATAGCCAAAGGCCTAAAACTTTCAAATTAAAATTCAAAAAATTTATATACCAAGCTAGATAACCAATTATGAGCAACCATGGTTTTCATACCAAATGATGCGAAACTTTTAGGCCCACAACCTTCGAACCCAAGAACCAAAAGGAATAAAAAAGATTGAATTGCAAAGAAGGTGGTTAGGAAGATCAAATTGGTATCCTAAATGGCAAGAACCAAAAACAAAGCAATATTGTGCGACAAAATTGTAAGACGTTAGAAAATTGTATAAAAGATGAAATTTGGGTTCGAGAACACGGAGAACTAATATATTGCTTCTATTTGTTTTTATTAATCGAGAATAGCTTCTATTTGATATATTATAATACTTTTTTCGATTCATAGTTTAAATGTAAAAAGGGTTTAAAGTGGCAACCATAATTAATAATTTTTTTTAATTGCAAAAATTATTAACTCGCTTGTTTTTTCAAAGAACAAAGATGGGTTGAAAACTGAAAACAAAGAACAAGAAAAATATAAAAACAATTAAAAGAAAAGTACGAATTAAATATCATGGATGAAAATAATGACAACAACATTAAAAGAAAGAACAAACTTTAGGGACCAAATCTTTTTTTTTTGTGATTTGTCACTTACGAAAACAAAAAATAGTCAAAGGGAAAAAACATTAAAATTAAAATTCAAAAAAATTATATACCAAGCTAGATAACCAATTATGAGCAACCATGGTTTTGATATCAAATGATGCGAAAATTTTATGCCCACAACCTTGGAACCCAAGAACCAAAAGGAATAAGAAAGATTGAATTGCAAAGAAGGTGGTTAGGAAGATCAAATTGGTATCCTAAATGGCAAGAACAAAAAACAAAGCAATATGGTGCGATGAAATTGTAAGACGTCAGAAAATTGTATAAAAAAATGAAATTCGGGTTCGAGAACACGGAGAACTAATATATTGCTTCTATTTGTTTTTATTAATCGGGAATAGCTTCTATTTGATATATTATAATACTTTTTTCGATTCACAGTTTAAATGTAACAAGGGTTTAAAGTGGCAACCATAATTAATAATATTTTTTAATTGCAAAAATTAGTAACTCGCTTGCTTTTTCAAAGAACAAAGATGAGTTGAAAACTGAAAACAAAGAACAAGAAAAAGATGCAAATAATGAAAAGAAAAGTATGGATTAAATATCATGAACGAAAATAATGACAACAACATTAAAAGAAAGAACAAACTTTAGGGACCCAATTTTTTTTTTTGTGATTTGTCATTTACGAAAACAAAAAATAGTCAAAGGCCAAAAACTTTAAAATTAAAATTCATAAAATTTATATATCAAGCTAGATAACTAATTATGAGCAACCATGGTTTTGATACCAAATGATGCAAAAATTTAGTCTTACAACCTTGGAACGCAAGAACCAAAAGGAATAAGAAAGATTGAATTGCAAATAAGGTGATTAGGAAGATCAAATTGGAATCCTAAATGGCAAGAGCCAAAAACAAAGCAATATTGTGCGACAAAATTGTAACACGTCAGAAAATTGAATTAAAGATGAAATTTGGGTTCGAGAACACGGAGAACTAATATATTGCTTCTATTTATTTTTATTAATAGGGAATAGCATCCATTTGATATATTATAATAGTTTTTTTGATTCACAGTTTAAATGTAATAAGGGTTTAAAGTGGAAACCATAATTAATAATTTTTTTTAATTGCAAAAATTAGTAACTCGCTTGTTTTTTCAAATAACAAAGATAAGTTGAATACTCAAAACAAAGAAGAAGAAAAGGATACAAACAATTAAAAGAAAAGTATGAATTAAATATCATGGATGAAAATATAGACAACAACATTAAAAGAAAGCACAAACTTTAGGGACCAAATTTTTGTTTTTTTGATTTGTCATTTACGAAAACAAAAAATAGTCAAAGGCCAAAAACTTTAAAATTAAAATTCAAACAATTTATATATGAAGCTAGATAACTAATTATTAGCAACCATGGTTTTCATACCAAATGATGCAAAACTTTTAGTCCCACAACCTTGGAACCCAAGAACCAAAAGGAATAAGAAAGATTGAATTGCAAATAAGGTGGTTAGGAAGATCAAATTGGAATCCTAAAAGGCAAGAGCCAAAATCAAAGCAATATTGTGCGACAAAATTGTAACACGTCAGAAAACTGAAAAAAAGATTAAATTTGGGTTCGAGAACACGGAGAACTAATATATTGCTTCTATTTGTTTTTATTAATCAGGAATAGCTTCCATTTGATATATTATAATAGTTTTTTTGATTCACAGTTTAAATGTAATAAGGGTTTAATGTAGAAACCATAATTAATAATTTGTTTTAATTGCAAAAATTAGTAACTCCCTTGTTTTTTCAAATAACAAAGATAAGTTGAATATTGAAAACAAAGAATAAGAAAAAGATACAAACAATTAAAAGAAAAGTGTGAATTAAATATCATGAACGAAAATAATGACAACAACATTAAAAGAAAGAACAAACTTTAGGGACCAAATTTCTTTCTTTTTTTTGTGATTTGTCACTTACCAAAAGCAAAAAAATAGCCAAAGGCCAAAAACTTTCAAATTATAATTCAAAACATTTATATACCAAGCTAGATAACCAATTATGAGCAACCATGGTTTTGATACCAAATGATGCGAAACTCTTAGGCCCACAACCTTAGAACCCAAGAACCAAAAGAAATAAGAAAGATTGAATTGCAAAGAAGGTGGTTAGGAAGATCAAATTGGTATCCTAAATGGCAAGAACCAAAAACAAAGCAATATTGTGCGACGAAATTGTAAGACGTCAGAAAATTGTATAAAAGATGAAATTTGGAGTCGAGAACACGGAGAACTAATATATTGCTTCTATTTGATATATTATAATACTTTTTTTCGATTCACAGTTTAAATGTAATAAGGGTTTAAAGTGGCAACCATAATTATTAAAAAAAATTTAATTGCAAAAATTAGTAACTCGCTTGGTTTTTTAAAGAAAAAAGATAGGTTGAAAAATGAAAACAAAGGACATGAAAAAGATACAAATAATGAAAATAAAAGTACGAATGAAATATCATGAACGATAATAATGACAACAACATTAAAAGAAAGAACAAACTTTAGGGACCAATTTTTATTTTAATTTTTTTTGTGATTTGTCATTTACGAAAAAAAAATAGTCAAAGGCCAAAACCTTTAAAATTAAAATTCAAAAAATTTATATATCAAGCTAGATAACCAATTATTAGCAACCATGGTTTTGATACCAAATGATGCAAAAATTTTAGTCCCATAACCTTAGAACCCAAGAACCAAAAGGAATAAGAAAGATATAATTGCAAAGAAGGTGGTTTGGAGGATCAAATTGGTATCCTAAATGGCAAGAACCAAAACCAAAGCAATATTGTGCGACGAAATTGTAAGACGTCAGAAAAATGTATAAAAGATGAAATTTGGGTTCGAGAACACGGAGAACTAATATATTGCTTCTGTATGTTTTTATTAATCGAGAATAGCTTCTATTTGATATATTATAATACTTTTTTCGATTCATAGTTTAAATGTAATAAGGGTTTAAATTGGCAACCATAATTAATAATTTTTTTTAATTGCAAAAATTAGTAACTCGCTTGTTTTTTCAAAGAACAAAGATGGGTTGAAAATTGAAAACAAAGAACAAGAAAAATATACCGATAATTAAAAGAAAAGTACGAATTAAATATCATGGATGAAAATATAGACAACAAAATTAAAAGAAAGAACAAACTTTGGGGACCAAATTTTATTTTTTTGTGATTTGTCATTTACGAAAACAAAAAATAGTCAAAGGCCAAAAACCTTAAAATTAAAATTCAAAAAAATTATATACCAAGCTAGATAACCAATTATGAGCAACCATGGTTTTGATACCAAATGATGCGAAAATTTTAGGCCCACAACCTTGGAACGCAAGAACCAAAAGGAATAAGAAAGATTGAATTGCAAAGAAGGTGGTTAGGAAGATCAAATTGGTATCCTAAATGGCAAGAACCAAAAACAAAGCAATATTGTGCGACGAAATTGTAAGACATCAGAAAAAGGTATAACAGATGAAATTTGGGTTCAAGAACACGGAGAAGTAATATATTGCTTCTATTTATTTTTATTAATCGGAAATAGCTTTCATTTGATATATTATAATAGTTTTTTTGATTCACAGTTTAACTGTAATAAGGGTTTAAAGTGGAAACCATAATTAATAATTTTTTTTAATTGCAAAAATTAGTACCTCGCTAGTTTTTTCAAAGAAGAAAGATAGGTTGAAAAATGAAAACAAAGACCCTGAAAAAGATACAAATAATGAAAAGAAAAGTACGAATGAAAATCATGAACGATAATAATGACAACAACATTAAAAGAAAGAACAAACTTTAGGGACCAAATTTCTTTCTTTTGTTTTGTGATTTTTCACTTACGAAAACAAAAAAACAATCAATGGCCAAACACTTTAAAATTAAAATTCAAAAAATTTATATATCAAGCTAGATAACCAATTATTAGCAACCATGGTTTTGATACCAAATGATGCGAAAATTTTAGTCCCACAACCTTAGAACCCAAGAACCAAAAGGAATAAGAAAGATATAATTGCAAAGAAGGTGGTTTGGAGGATCAAATTGGTATCCTAAATGGCAAGAACCAAAAACAAAGCAATATTGTGCGACGAAATTGTAAGACGTCAGAAAAATGTATAAAAGATGAAATTTGGGTTCGAGAACACGGAGAACTATTATATTGCTTCTGTATGTTTTTATTAATCGAGAATAGCTTCTATTTGATATATTATAATACTTTTTTCGATTCATAGTTTAAATGTAATAAGGGTTTAAAGTGGCAACCATAATTAATAATTTTTTTTAATTGCAAAAATTAGTAACTCGCTTGTTTTTTCAAAGAACAAAGATGGGTTGAAAACTTAAAACAAAGAACAAGAAAAATATACCGATAATTAAAAGAAAAGTACGAATTAAATATCATGGATGAAAATATAGACAACAAAATTAAAAGAAAGAACAAACTTTGGGGACCAAATTTTATTTTTTTGTTATTTGTCATTTACGAAAACAAAAAATAGTGAAAGGCCAAAAAATTTAAAATTAAAATTCAAAAAAATTATATACCAAGCTAGATAACCAATTATGAGCAACCATGGTTTTGATACCAAATGATGCGAAAATTTTAGGCCCACAACCTTGGAACCCAAGAACCAAAAGGAATAAGAAAGATTGAATTGCAAAGAAGGTGGTTAGGAAGATCAAATTGGTATCCTAAATGGCAAGAACCAAAAGCAAAAGCAATATTGTGCGACGAAATTGTAAGACGTCAGAAAAGTGAATAAAAGATGAAATTTGGGTTCGAGAACACGGAGAACTAATATATTGCTTCTATTTATTTTTATTAATAGGGAATAGCATCCATTTGATATATTATAATTGTTTTTTTGATTCACAGTTTAAATGTAATAAGGGTTTAAAGTGGAAACCGTAATTAATAATTTTTTTTAATTGCAAAAATTAGTAACTCGCTTGTTTTTTCAAATAACAAAGATAATTTGAATACTCAAAACAAAGAACAATAAAAGGATACGAACAATTAAAAGAAAAGTACTAATTAAATATCATGGATGAAAATATAGACAACAACATTAAAAGAAAGCACAAACTTTAGGGACCAAATTTTTTTTTTTTTTTGTGATTTGTCATTTACGAAAACAAAAAATAGTCAAAGGCCAAAAACTTTAAAATTAAAATTCAAAAAATTTATATATCAAGCTAGATAACTAATTATTAGCAACCATGGTTTTCATACCAAATGATGCAAAAAATTTAGTCCCACAACCTAGGAACCCAAGAACCAAAAGGAATAAGAAAGATTGAATTGCAAATAAGGTGGTTAGGAAGATCAAATTGGAATCCTAAATGGCAAGAGCCAAAAACAAAGCAATATTGTGCGACAAAATTGTAACACGTCAGAAAACTGATAAAAAGGTGAAATTTGGGTTCGAGAACACGGAGAACTAATATATTGCTTCTATTTGTTTTTATTAATCAGGAATAGCTTCCATTTGATATATTATAATAGTTTTTTTGATTCACAGTTTAAATGTAATAAGGGTTTAATGTAGAAACCATAATTAATAATTTGTTTTAATTGCAAAAATTAGTAACTCCCTTGTTTTTTCAAATAACAAAGATAAGTTGAATATTGAAAACAAAGAATAAGAAAAAGATACAAACAATTAAAAGAAAAGTGTGAATTAAATATCATGAACGAAAATAATGACAACAACATTAAAAGAAAGAACAAACTTTAGGGACCAAATTTCTTTCTTTTTTTTTGTGATTTGTCACTTACCAAAAGCAAAAAAATAGCCAAAGGCCAAAAACTTTCAAATTATAATTCAAAACATTTATATACCAAGCTAGATAACCAATTATGAGCAACCATGGTTTTGATACCAAATGATGCGAAACTCTTAGGCCCACAACCTTAGAACCCAAGAACCAAAAGAAATAAGAAAGATTGAATTGCAAAGAAGGTGGTTAGGAAGATCAAATTGGTATCCTAAATGGCAAGAACCAAAAACAAAGCAATATTGTGCGACGAAATTGTAAGACGTCAGAAAATTGTATAAAAGATGAAATTTGGAGTCGAGAACACGGAGAACTAATATATTGCTTCTATTTGATATATTATAATACTTTTTTTCGATTCACAGTTTAAATGTAATAAGGGTTTAAAGTGGCAACCATAATTATTAAAAAAAATTTAATTGCAAAAATTAGTAACTCGCTTGGTTTTTTAAAGAAAAAAGATAGGTTGAAAAATGAAAACAAAGGACATGAAAAAGATACAAATAATGAAAATAAAAGTACGAATGAAATATCATGAACGATAATAATGACAACAACATTAAAAGAAAGAACAAACTTTAGGGACCAATTTTTATTTTAATTTTTTTTGTGATTTGTCATTTACGAAAAAAAAATAGTCAAAGGCCAAAACCTTTAAAATTAAAATTCAAAAAATTTATATATCAAGCTAGATAACCAATTATTAGCAACCATGGTTTTGATACCAAATGATGCAAAAATTTTAGTCCCATAACCTTAGAACCCAAGAACCAAAAGGAATAAGAAAGATATAATTGCAAAGAAGGTGGTTTGGAGGATCAAATTGGTATCCTAAATGGCAAGAACCAAAACCAAAGCAATATTGTGCGACGAAATTGTAAGACGTCAGAAAAATGTATAAAAGATGAAATTTGGGTTCGAGAACACGGAGAACTAATATATTGCTTCTGTATGTTTTTATTAATCGAGAATAGCTTCTATTTGATATATTATAATACTTTTTTCGATTCATAGTTTAAATGTAATAAGGGTTTAAATTGGCAACCATAATTAATAATTTTTTTTAATTGCAAAAATTAGTAACTCGCTTGTTTTTTCAAAGAACAAAGATGGGTTGAAAATTGAAAACAAAGAACAAGAAAAATATACCGATAATTAAAAGAAAAGTACGAATTAAATATCATGGATGAAAATATAGACAACAAAATTAAAAGAAAGAACAAACTTTGGGGACCAAATTTTATTTTTTTGTGATTTGTCATTTACGAAAACAAAAAATAGTCAAAGGCCAAAAACCTTAAAATTAAAATTCAAAAAAATTATATACCAAGCTAGATAACCAATTATGAGCAACCATGGTTTTGATACCAAATGATGCGAAAATTTTAGGCCCACAACCTTGGAACGCAAGAACCAAAAGGAATAAGAAAGATTGAATTGCAAAGAAGGTGGTTAGGAAGATCAAATTGGTATCCTAAATGGCAAGAACCAAAAACAAAGCAATATTGTGCGACGAAATTGTAAGACATCAGAAAAAGGTATAACAGATGAAATTTGGGTTCAAGAACACGGAGAAGTAATATATTGCTTCTATTTATTTTTATTAATCGGAAATAGCTTTCATTTGATATATTATAATAGTTTTTTTGATTCACAGTTTAACTGTAATAAGGGTTTAAAGTGGAAACCATAATTAATAATTTTTTTTAATTGCAAAAATTAGTACCTCGCTAGTTTTTTCAAAGAAGAAAGATAGGTTGAAAAATGAAAACAAAGACCCTGAAAAAGATACAAATAATGAAAAGAAAAGTACGAATGAAAATCATGAACGATAATAATGACAACAACATTAAAAGAAAGAACAAACTTTAGGGACCAAATTTCTTTCTTTTGTTTTGTGATTTTTCACTTACGAAAACAAAAAAACAATCAATGGCCAAACACTTTAAAATTAAAATTCAAAAAATTTATATATCAAGCTAGATAACCAATTATTAGCAACCATGGTTTTGATACCAAATGATGCGAAAATTTTAGTCCCACAACCTTAGAACCCAAGAACCAAAAGGAATAAGAAAGATATAATTGCAAAGAAGGTGGTTTGGAGGATCAAATTGGTATCCTAAATGGCAAGAACCAAAAACAAAGCAATATTGTGCGACGAAATTGTAAGACGTCAGAAAAATGTATAAAAGATGAAATTTGGGTTCGAGAACACGGAGAACTATTATATTGCTTCTGTATGTTTTTATTAATCGAGAATAGCTTCTATTTGATATATTATAATACTTTTTTCGATTCATAGTTTAAATGTAATAAGGGTTTAAAGTGGCAACCATAATTAATAATTTTTTTTAATTGCAAAAATTAGTAACTCGCTTGTTTTTTCAAAGAACAAAGATGGGTTGAAAACTTAAAACAAAGAACAAGAAAAATATACCGATAATTAAAAGAAAAGTACGAATTAAATATCATGGATGAAAATATAGACAACAAAATTAAAAGAAAGAACAAACTTTGGGGACCAAATTTTATTTTTTTGTTATTTGTCATTTACGAAAACAAAAAATAGTGAAAGGCCAAAAAATTTAAAATTAAAATTCAAAAAAATTATATACCAAGCTAGATAACCAATTATGAGCAACCATGGTTTTGATACCAAATGATGCGAAAATTTTAGGCCCACAACCTTGGAACCCAAGAACCAAAAGGAATAAGAAAGATTGAATTGCAAAGAAGGTGGTTAGGAAGATCAAATTGGTATCCTAAATGGCAAGAACCAAAAGCAAAAGCAATATTGTGCGACGAAATTGTAAGACGTCAGAAAAGTGAATAAAAGATGAAATTTGGGTTCGAGAACACGGAGAACTAATATATTGCTTCTATTTATTTTTATTAATAGGGAATAGCATCCATTTGATATATTATAATTGTTTTTTTGATTCACAGTTTAAATGTAATAAGGGTTTAAAGTGGAAACCGTAATTAATAATTTTTTTTAATTGCAAAAATTAGTAACTCGCTTGTTTTTTCAAATAACAAAGATAATTTGAATACTCAAAACAAAGAACAATAAAAGGATACGAACAATTAAAAGAAAAGTACTAATTAAATATCATGGATGAAAATATAGACAACAACATTAAAAGAAAGCACAAACTTTAGGGACCAAATTTTTTTTTTTTTTTTGTGATTTGTCATTTACGAAAACAAAAAATAGTCAAAGGCCAAAAACTTTAAAATTAAAATTCAAAAAATTTATATATCAAGCTAGATAACTAATTATTAGCAACCATGGTTTTCATACCAAATGATGCAAAAAATTTAGTCCCACAACCTAGGAACCCAAGAACCAAAAGGAATAAGAAAGATTGAATTGCAAATAAGGTGGTTAGGAAGATCAAATTGGAATCCTAAATGGCAAGAGCCAAAAACAAAGCAATATTGTGCGACAAAATTGTAACACGTCAGAAAACTGATAAAAAGGTGAAATTTGGGTTCGAGAACACGGAGAACTAATATATTGCTTCTATTTGTTTTTATTAATCGGGAATAGCTTCCATTTGATATATTATAATAGTTTTTTTGATTCACAGTTTAAATGTAATAAGCGTTTAATGTGGAAACCATAATTAATAATTTTTTTTAATTGCAAAAATTAGTAACTCGCTTGTTTTTTCAAATAACAAAGATAAGTTGAATACTGAAAACAAAGAACAAGAAAAAGATACAAATAATTAAAACAAAAGTAAGAATTAAATATCATGAACGAAAATAATGACAACAACATTAAAAGAAAGAACAAACTTTAGGGACCAAATTTCTTTCTTTTTTTGTGATTTGTCATTTACGAAAACAAAAAATAGTCAAAGGCCAAAAATTTTAAAATTAAAATTCAAAAAATTTATATATCAAGCTAGATAACTAATTATTAGCAACCATGGTTTTGATACCAAAAGATGCGAAACTTTTACGCCACAACCTTAGAACCCAAGAACCAAAAGGAATAAGAAAGATTGAATTGCAAAGAAGGTGGTTTGGAGGATCAAATTGGTATCCTAAATGGCAAGAACCAAAGACAAAGCAATATTGTGCGACAAAATTTTAAGACGTCAGAAAATTGAATAAAAGATAAAATTCGGGTTCGAGAACACAGAGACTAATATATTGCTTCTGTATGTTTTTATTAATCGAGAATAGCTTCTTTTTGAAATATTATAATACTTTTTTCGATTCATAGTTTAAATGTAATAAGGGTTTAAAGTGGCAACCATAATTAATAATTTTTTTTAATTGCAAAAATTAGTAAGTCGCTTGTTTTTTCAAATAACAAAGATAAGTTGAATACTGAAAACAAAGAATAAGAAAAAGATACAAACAATTAAAACAAAAGTAAGAATTAAATATCATGAACGAAAATAATGACAACAACATTAAAAGAAAGAACAAACTTTAGGGACCAAATTTCTTTCTTTTTTTTGTGATTTGTCATTTACGAAAACAAAAAATAGTCAAAGGCCAAAAATTTTAAAATTAAAATTCAAAAAATTTATATATCAAGCTAGATAACTAATTATTAGCAACCATGGTTTTGATACCAAAAGATGCGAAACTTTTACGCCACAACCTTAGAATCCAAGAACCAAAAGGAATAAGAAAGATTGAATTGCAAAGAAGGTGGTTTGGAGGATCAAATTGGAATCCTAAATGGCAAGAACCAAAGACAAAGCAATATTGTGCGACAAAATTTTAAGACGTCAGAAAATTGAATAAAAGATAAAATTCGGGTTCGAGAACACAGAGACTAATATATTGCTTCTGTATGTTTTTATTAATCGAGAATAGCTTCTATTTTATATATTATAATAGTTTTTTTGATTCACAGTTTAAATGTAATAAGTGTTTAAAGTGGAAACCATAATTAATAATTTTTTTTAATTGCAAAAATTAGTAACTCGCTTGTTTTTAAAAAGAACAAAGATTGGTTGTAAACAGAAAACAAAGAACAAGAAAAAGATATAAACAATTAAAAGAAAAGTACGAATTAAATATCATGGATGAAAATATAGACAACAAAATTAAAAGAAAGAACAAACTTTAGGGACCAATTTTTTTTTTTTTTGTGATTTGTCATTTACGAAAACAAAAAATAGTCAAAGGCCAAAAACTTTAAAATTAAAATTCAAAAAATTTATATTTCAAGCTAGATAACCAATTATTAGCAACCTTGGTTTTGATACCAAATGATGCAAAAAATTTAGTCAGACAACCTTGGAACCCAAGAACCAAAAGGAATAAGAAAGATTGAATTGCAAATAAAGTGGTTAGGAAGATCAAATTGGAATCCTAAATGGCAAGAGCCAAAAACAAAGCAATATTGTGCGACAAAATTGTAACACGTCAGAAAATTGAATAAATGATAAAATTTGGGTTCGAGAACACGGAGAACTAATATATTGCTTCTGTATGTTTTTATTAATCGGGAATAGCTTCCATTTGATATATTATAATATTTTTTTTGATTCACAGTTTAAATGTAATAAGGGTTTAAAGTGGAAACCATAATTAATAATTTTTTTTAATTGCAAAAATTAGTAACTCGCTTGTTTTTTCAAATAACAAAGATAAGTTGAATACTGAAAACAAAGAACAAGAAAAAGATACAAACAATTAAAAAAAAAGTAAGAATTAAATATCATGAACGAAAATAATGACAACAACATTAAAAGAAAGAAAAAACTTTAGGGACCAAATTTCTTTCTTTTTTTGTGATTTGTCACTTACAAAAATAAAAAATACGAAAGGACATAAACTTTCAAATTAAAATTCAAAAAATTTATATACCAAGCTAGATAACCAATTATGAACAACCATGGTTTTCATACCAAATGATGCGAAAATTTTAGGCCCACAACCTTGGAACCCAAGAACTAAAAGAAATAAGAAAGATTGAATTGCAAAGAAGGTGGTTAGGAAGATCAAATTGGTATCCTAAATGGCAAGAACCAAAAACAAAGCAATATTGTGCGACGAAATTGTAAGACTTCAGAAAATTATATAAAAGATGAATTTGGGTTCGAGAACACGGAGAACTAATATATTGCTTCTTTTTGTTTTTATTAATCGAGAATAGCTTCTATTTGATATATTATAATACTTTTTTCGATTTACAGTTTAAATGTAATAAGGGTTTAAAGTGGTAGCCATAATTAATAATTTTTTTTTAATTGCAAAAATTAGTAACTCGCTTGTTTTTTCAAAGAACAAAGATGGGTTGAAAACTGAAAACAAAGAACAAGAAAAAGATAGAAACAATTAAAAGAAAAGTACGAATTAAATATCATGAACGATAATAATGATAACAAAATTAAAAGAAAGAACAAACTTTAGGGACCAATTTTTTTTTTTTTTGTGATTTGTCACTTACGAAAATAAAAAATAGTCAAAGGCCAAAAACTTTCATATTAAAATTCAAAAATATTATATACCAAGCTAGATAACCAATTATTAGCAACCATGGTTTTGATACCCAATGATGCAAAAAATTTAGTCCCACAACCTTAGAACCCAAGAGCCAAAAGGAATAAGAAAGATATAATTGCGAAGAAGGTGGTTTGGAGGATTAAATTGGTATCCTAAATGGCAAGAACCAAAAACAAAGCAATATTGTGCGACAAAATTTTAAGACGTCAAAAAATTGAATAAAAGATAAAATTTGGGTTCGAGAACATAGAGAACTAATATATTGCTTCTGTATGTTTTTATTAATCGAGAATAGCTTCTATTTGATATATTATAATACTTTTTTCGATTCATAGTTTAAATGTAATAAGGGTTTAAAGTGGCAACCATAATTAATAATTTTTTTTAATTGCAAAAATTAGTAACTCGCTTGTTTTTTCAAAGAACAAAGATGGGTTGAAAACTGAAAACAAAGAACAAGAGAAAGATACAAACAATTAAAAGAAAAGTACGAATTAAATATTATGAACGATAATAATGACAACAAAATTCAAAGAAAGAACAAACTTTACGGACCAATTTTTTTTTTTTTTTTGTGATTTGTCATTTACGAAAACAAAAAAATATTCAAAGGCCAAAAACTTTAAAATTAAAATTCAAAAAAATTATATATCAAGCTAGATAACCAATTATTAGCAACCATGTTTTTGATACCAAATGATTCAAAAATTTTAGTCCCACAACCTTAGAACCCAAGAACCAAAAGGAATAAGAAAGATATAATAGAGAAGAAGATGGTTTGGAGGATCAAATTGGTATCCTCAATGGCAAGAACCAAAAACAAAGCAATATTGTGCGACAAAATTTTAAGACGTCAGAAAATTGAATAAAAGATAAAATTTGGGTTCGAGAACACAGAGAACTAATATATTGCTTCTGTATGTTTTTATTAATCGAGAATAGCTTCTATTTGATATATTATAATACTTTTTTCGATTCATAGTTTAAATATAATAAGGGTTTAAAGTGGCAACCATAATTAATAATTTTTTTTAATTGCAAAAATTAGTAACTCGCTTGTTTTTTCAAATAACAAAGATAAGCTGAATACTGAAAACAAAGAACAAGAAAAAGATACAAACAATTAAAAGAAAAGTGAGAATTAAATATCATGAACGAAAATAATGACAACAACATTAAAAGAAAGAACAAACTTTAGGGACCAAATTTCTTTTTTTTTGTGATTTTTCACTTACGAAAATAAAAAATAGCCAAAGGCCAAAAACTTTCAAATTAAAATTCAAAAAATTTATATACCAAGCTAGATACCAATTATGAACAACCATGGTTTTCATACCAAATGATGCGAAAATTTTAGGCCCACAACCTTGGAACCCAAGAACCAAAAGGAATAAGAAATATTGAATTGCAAAGAAGGTGGTTAGGAAGATCAAATTGGTATACTAAATGGCAAGAACCAAAAACAAAGTAATATTGTGCGACGAAATTGTAAGACTTTAGAAAATTATATAAAAGATGAATTTGGGTTCGAGAACACGGAGAACTAATATATTGCTTCTATTTGTTTTTATTAATCGAGAATAGCTTCCATTTGATATATTATAATACTTTTTTCGATTCACAATTTAAATGTAATAAGGGTTTAAAGTGGCAACCATAATTAATAAATTTATTTAATGGCAAAAATTAGTAACTCGCTTGTTTTTTCAAAGAAAAAAGATAGGTTGAAAAATGAAAACAAAGAACATGAAAAAGATAAAAATAATGATAAGAAAATTGAGAATTAAATATCATGAACGAAAATAATGACAACAACATTAAAAGAAAGAACAAACTTTAGGGACCAAATTTATTTCTTTTTTTTTTGATTTGTCACTTACGAAAATAAAAAATAGCCAAAGGCCAAAAACTTTCAAATTAAAATTCAAAAAATTTATATACCAAGCTAGATAACCAATTATGAACAACCATGGTTTTCATACCAAATGATGCGAAAATTTTAGGCCCACAACCTTGGAACCCTAGAACCAAAAGGAATAAGAAAGATTGAATTGCAGAGAAGGTGGTTAGGAAGATCAAATTGGTATCCTAAATGGCAAGAACCAAAAACAAAGCAATATTGTGCGACGAAATTGTAAGACTTCAGAAAATTATATAAAAGATGAATTTGGGTTCGAGAACACGGAGAACTAATATATTGCTTCTATTTGTTTTTATTAATCGTGAATAACTTCTATTTGATATATTATAATCCTTTTTTCGATTCACAGTTTAAATATAATAAGGGTTTAAAGTGGCAACCCTAATTAATAATTTTTTTTAATTGCAAAAATTAGTAACTCGTTTGTTTTTTCAAAGAAAAAAGATAGGTTGAAAAATGAAAACAAAGAACATGAAAAAGATACAAATAATGAAAAGAAAAGTACGAATTAATTAACATGAACGATAATAATGGCAACAACATTAAAAGAAAGAACAAACTTTAGGGACCAATTTTTTTTTTTTTTTTGTGATTTTTCATTTACGAAAACAAAAAAATATTCAAAGGCCAAAAACTTTAAAATCAAAATTCAAAAAATTTATATATCAAGCTAGATAACCAATTATTAGCAACCATGGTTTTGATACCAAATGATGCAAAAAGTTTAATCCCACAACCTTAGAACCCAAGAACCAAAAGGAATAAGAAAGATATAATTGCGAAGAAGGTGGTTTGGAGGATCAAATCGGTATCCTAAATGGCAAGAACCAAAAACAAAGCAATATTGTGCGACAAAATTTTAAGACGTCAGAAAATTGAATAAAAGATAAAATTTGGGTTCGAGAACACAGAGAACTAATATATTGCTTCTGTATGTTTTTATTAATCGAGAATAGCTTCTATTTGATATATTATAATACTTTTATCGATTCATAGTTTAAATGTAATAAGGGTTTAAAGTGGCAACCATAATTAATAATATTTTTTAATTGCAAAAATTAGTAACTCGCTTGTTTTTTCAAAGAACAAAGATGGGTTGAAAACTGAAAACAAAGAACAAGAAAAAGATACAAACAATTAAAAGAAAAGTACGAATTAAATATTATGGATGAAAATATAGAAAACAAAATTAAAAGAAAGAACAAACTTTAGGGACCAATTTTTTTTTTGTGATTTGTCATTTAAGAAAACAAAAAATATTCAAAGCCCTAAAACTTTAAAATTAAAATTCAAAAAATTTATGAACCAAGCTAGATAACTAATTATTATCAACCATGGTTTTGATACCAAATGATGTAAAAATTTGGTCAGACAACCTTGGAATCCAAGAACCAAAAGGAATAAGAAAGATTGAATTGCAAATAAGGTGGTTAGGATGATCAAATTGGAATCCTAAATGGCAAGAGCCAAAAACAAAGCAATATTGTGCGACAAAATTGTAACACGTCAGAAAATTGAATAAAAGATGAAATTTGGGTTCGAGAACACGGAGAAGTAATATATTGCTTCTATTTGTTTTTAATAATCGGGAATAGCTTTCATTTGATATATTATAATAGTTTTGTTGATTCACAGTTTAAATGTAATAAGTGTTAAAAGTGGAAACCATAATTAATAATATTTTTTAATTGCAAAAATTAGTAACTCGCTTGTTTTTTCAAATAACAAAGATAAGTTGAATACTGAAAACAAAGAACAAGAAAAAGATACAAAAAATTAAAAGAAAAGTGAGAATTAAATATCATGAACGAAAATAATGACAACAACATTAAAAGAAAGAACAAACTTTAGGGACCAGATTTCTTTTTATTTTGTGATTTGTCACTTACGAAAATAAAAAATAGCCAAAGGCCAAAAACTTTCAAATTAAAATTCAAAAAATTAATATACCAAACTAGATAACCAATTATGAACAACCATGGTTTTCATACCAAATGATGCGAAAATTTTAGGCCCACAACCTTGGCACCCAAGAACCAAAAGGAATAAGAAAGATTGAATTGCAAAGAAGGTGGTTAGGAAGATCAAATTGGTATCCTAAATGGCAAGAACCAAAAACAAAGAAATATTGTGCGACGAAATTGTAAGACTTCAGAAAATTATATAAAAGATGAATTTGGGTTCGAGAACACGGAGAACTAATATATTGCTTCTATTTGTTTTTATTAATCGAGAATAACTTCTATTTGATATATTATAATCCTTTTTTCGATTCACAGTTTAAATGTAATAAGGGTTTAAAGTGGCAACCCTAATTAATAATTTTTTTTAATTGCAAAAATTAGTAACTCGTTTGTTTTTTCAAAGAAAAAAGATAGGTTGAAAAATGAAAACAAAGAACATGAAAAAGATACAAATAATGAAAAGAAAAGTACGAATTAATTATCATGAACGATAATAATGACAACAACATTAAAAGAAAGAATAAACTTTAGGGACCAATTTTTTTTTTTTTTGTGATTTGTCATTTACGAAAACAAAAAAATATTCAAAGGCCAAAAACTTTAAAATCAAAATTCAAAAAATTTATATATCAAGCTAGATAACCAATTATTAGCAACCATGGTTTTGATACCAAATGATGCAAAAAGTTTAGTCCCACAACCTTAGAACCCAAGAACCAAAAGGAATAAGAAAGATATAATTGTGAAGAAGGTGGTTTGGAGGATCAAATTGGTATCCTAAATGGCAAGAACCAAAAACAAAGCAATATTGTGCGACAAAATTTTAAGACGTCAGAAAATTGAATAAAAGATAAAATTTGGGTTCGAGAACACAGAGAACTAATATATTGCTTCTGTATGTTTTTATTAATCGAGAATAGCTTCTATTTGATATATTATAATACTTTTTTCGATTCATAGTTTAAATGTAATAAGGGTTTAAAGTGGCAACCATAATTAATAATATTTTTTAATTGCAAAAATTAGTAACTCGCTTGTTTTTTCAAAGAACAAAGATGGGTTGAAAACTAAAAACAAAGAACAAGAAAAAGATACAAACAATTAAAAGAAAAGTACGAATTAAATATTATGGATGAAAATATAGAAAACAAAATTAAAAGAAAGAACAAACTTTAGGGACCAATTTTTTTTTTTTTGTGATTTGTCATTTAAGAAAACAAAAAATATTCAAAGGCCAAAAACTTTAAAATTAAAATTCAAAAAATTTATGAACCAAGCTAGATAACTAATTATTATCAACCATGGTTTTGATACTAAATGATGTAAAAATTTGTTCAGACAAGCTTGGAACCCAAGAACCAAAAGCAATAAGAAAGATTGAATTGCAAATAAAGTAGTTAGGAAGATCAAATTGGAATCCTAAATGGCAAGATCCAAAAACAAAGCAATATTGTGCGACAAAATTGTAACACGTCAGAAAATTGAATAAAAGATGAAATTTGGGTTCGAGAACACGGAGAAGTAATATATTGCTTCTATTTGTTTTTATTAATCGGGAATAGCTTCCATTTGATATATTATAATAGGTTTGTTGATTCACAGTTTAAATGTAATAAGTGTTAAAAGAGGAAACCATAATTAATAATATTTTTTAATTGCAAAAATTAGTAACTCGCTTGTTTTTTCAAATAACAAAGATAAGTTGAATACTGAAAACAAAGAACAAGAAAAAGATACAAACAATTAAAAGAAAAGTGAGAATTAAATATCATGAACGAAAATAATGACAACAACATTAAAAGAAAGAACAAACTTTAGGGACCAAATTTCTTTTTTTTTTGTGATTTGTCACTTACGAAAATAAAAAATAGCCAAAGGCCAAAAACTTTCAAATTAAAATTCAAAAAATTTATATACCAAGCTGGATAACCAATTATGAACAACCATGGTTTTCATACCAAATGAGGCGAAAATTTTAGGCCCACAACCTTGGCACCCAAGAACCAAAAGGAATAAGAAAGATTGAATTGCAAAGAAGGTGGTTAGGAAGATCAAATTGGTATCCTAAATGGCAAGAACCAAAAACAAAGCAATATTGTGCGACGAAATTGTAAGACTTTAGAAAATTATATAAAAGATGAATTTGGTTTCGAGAACACGGAGACTACTATATTGCTTCTATTTGTTTTTATTAATCGAGAATAGATTCTATTTGATATATTATAATCCTTTTTTCGATTCACAGTTTAAATGTAATAAGGGTTTAAAGTGGCAACCATAATTAATAATATTTTTTAATTGCAAAAATTAGTAACTCGCTTGTTTTTTCAAATAACAAAGATAAGTTGAATACTGAAAACAAAGAACAAGAAAAAGATACAAACAATTAAAAGAAAAGGGAGAATTAAATATCATGAACGAAAATAATGACAACAACATTAAAAGAAAGAACAAAATTAGGGACCAAATTTTTTTTTTTTTTTGTGATTTGTCACTTTCGAAAATAAAAAATAGCCAAAGGCCAAAAACTTTCAAATTAAAATTCAAAAAATTTATATACCAAGCTAGATAACCAATTATGAACAACCATGGTTTTCATACCAAATGATGTGAAAATTTTAGGCCCACAACCTTGGCACCCAAGAACCAAAAGGAATAAGAAAGATTGAATTGCAAAGAAGGTGGTTAGGAAGATCAAATTGGTATCCTAAATGGCAAGAACCAAAAACAAAGCAATATTGTGCGACGAAATTGTAAGACTTCAGAAAATTATATAAAAGATGAATTTGGGTTCGAGAACACGGAGAACTAATATATTGCTTCTATTTGTTTTTATTAATCGAGAATAGCTTCTATTTGATATATTATAACCCTTTTTTCGATTCACAGTTTAAATGTAATAAGGGTTTAAAGTGGCAACCCTAATTAATAATTTTTTTTAATTGCAAAAATTAGTAACTCGTTTGTTTTTTCAAAGAAAAAAGATAGGTTGAAAAATGAAAACAAAGAACATGAAAAAAGATACAAATAATGAAAAGAAAAGTACGAATTAATTATCATTAACGATAATAAAGACAAAAACATTAAAAGAAAGAACAAACTTTAGGGACCAATTTTTTTTTTTTTTTTTGTGATTTGTCATTGACGAAAACAAAAAAATATTCAAAGGCCAAAAACTTTAAAATTAAAATTCAAAAAATTTATATATCAAGCTAGATAACCAATTATTAGCAACCATGGTTTTGATACCCAATGATGCGAAAATTTTAGTCCCACAACCTTAGAACCCAAGAACCAAAAGGAATAAGAAAGATATAATTGCGAAGAAGGTGGTTTGGAGGATCAAATTAGTATCCTAAATGGCAAGAACCAAAAACAAAGCAATATTGTGCGACAAAATTTTAAGACGTCAGAAAATTGAATAAAAGATAAAATTTGGGTTCGAGAACACAGAGAACTAATATATTGCTTCTGTATGTTTTTATTAATCGAGAATAGCTTCTATTTGATATATTATAATACTTTTTTCGATTCATAGTTTAAATGTAATAAGGGTTTAAAGTGGCAACCATAATTAATAATTTTTTTTAATTGCAAAAATTAGTAACTCGCTTGTTTTTTCAAAGAACAAAGATGGGTTGAAAACTGAAAACAAAGAACAAGAAAAAGATAAAAACAATTAAAAGAAAAGGGAGAATTAAATATCATGAACGAAAATAATGACAACAACATTAAAAGAAAGAACAAACTTTAGGGACCAAATTTTTTTTTTTTTTGTGATTTGTCACTTACGAAAATAAAAAATAGCCAAAGGCCAAAAACTTTCAAATTAAAAGTCAAAAAATTTATATACCAAGCTAGATAACCAATTATGAACAACCATGGTTTTCATACCAAATGATGCGAAAATTTTAGGCCCACAACCTTGGCACCCAAGAACCAAAAGGAATAAGAAAGATTGAATTGGAAAGAAGGTGGTTAGGAAGATCAAATTGGTATCCTAAATGGCAAGAACCAAAAACAAAGCAATATTGTGCGACGAAATTGTAAGACTTCAGAAAATTATATAAAAGATGAATTTGGTTTCGAGAAAACGGAGAACTAATATATTGCTTATATTTGTTTTTATTAATCGAGAATAGCTTCTATTTGATATATTATAACCCTTTTTTCGATTCACAGTTTAAATGTAATAAGGGTATAAAGTGGCAACCCTAATTAATAATTTTTTTTAATTGCAAAAATTAGTAACTCGTTTGTTTTTTCAAAGAAAAAAGATAGGGTGAAAAATGAAAAAAAAGAACATGAAAAAAGATACAAATAATGAAAAGAAAAGTACGAATTAATTATCATGAACGATAATAATGACAACAACATTAAAAGAAAGAACAAACTTTAGGGACCAATTTTTTTATTTTTTTTTTGTGATTTGTCATTTACGAAAACAAAAAAATATTCAAAGGCCAAAAACTTTAAAATTAAAATTCAAAAAATTTATATATCAAGCTAGATAACCAATTATTAGCAACCATGGTTTTGATACCCAATGATGCGAAAATTTTAGGCCCACAACCTTGGAACCCTAGAACCAAAAGAAATAAGAAAGAATGAATTGCAAATAAAGTGGTTAGGAAGATCAAATTGGAATCCTAAATGGCAAGATCCAAAAACAAAGCAATATTGTGCGACAAAATTGTAACACGTCAGAAAATTGAATAAAAGATGAAATTTGGGTTCGAGAACACGGAGAAGTAATATATTGCTTCTATTTGTTTTTATTAATCGGGAATAGCTTCCATTTGATATATTATAATAGTTTTGTTGATTCACAGTTTAAATGTAATAAGTGTTAAAAGTGGAAACCATAATTAATAATATTTTTTAATTGCAAAAATTAGTAACTCGCTTGTTTTTTCAAATAACAAAGATAAGTTGAATACTGAAAACAAAGAACAAGAAAAAGATACAAACAATTAAAAGAAAAGTGAGAATTAAATATCATGAACGAAAATAATGACAACAACATTAAAAGAAAGAACAAACTTTAGGGACCAAATTTCTTTTTTTTTTGTGATTTGTCACTTACGAAAATAAATAATAGCCAAAGGCCAAAAACTTTCAAATTAAAATTCAAAAAATTTATATACCAAGCTAGATAACCAATTATGAACAACCATGGTTTTCATACCAAATGATGCGAAAATTTTAGGCCCACAACCTTGGCACCCAAGAACCAAAAGGAATAAGAAAGATTGAATTGCAAAGAAGGTGGTTAGGAAGATCAAATTGGTATCCTAAATGGCAAGAACCAAAAACAAAGCAATATTGTGCGACGAAATTGTAAGACTTCAGAAAATTATATAAAAGATGAATTTGGTTTCGAGAACACGGAGAACTAATATATTGCTTCTATTTGTTTTTTTTAATCGAGAATAGCTTCTATTTAATATATTATAATACTTTTTTCGATTCACAGTTTAAATGTAATAAGGGTTTAAAGTGGCAACCATAATTAATAATTTATTTTAATTGCAAAAATTAGTAACTCGCTTGTTTTTTCAAAGAAAAAAGATAGGTTGAAAAATGAAAACAAAGAACATGAAAAAGATACAAATAATGATAAGAAAAGTGAGAATTAAATATCATGAACGAAAATAATGACAACAACATTAAAAGAAAGAACAAACTTTAGGGACCAAATTTATTTCTTTTTTTTTGTGATTTGTCAATTACGAAAATAAAAAATAGCCAAAGGCCAAAAACTTTCAAATTAAAATTCAAAAAATTTATATACCAAGCTAGATAACCAATTATGAACAACCATGGTTTTCATACCAAATGATGCGAAAATTTTAGGCCCACAACCTTGGAACCCTAGAACCAAAAGGAATAAGAAAGATTGAATTGCAAAGAAGGTGGTTAGGAAGATCAAATTGGTATCCTAAATGGCAAGAACCAAAAACAAAGCAATATTGTGCGACGAAATTGTAAGACTTCAGAAAATTATATAAAAGATGAATTTGGTTTCGAGAACACGGAGAACTAATATATTGCTTCTATTTGTTTTTATTAATCGAGAATAGCTTCTATTTGATATATTATAATACTTTTTTCGATTCACAGTTTAAATGTAATAAGGGTTTAAAGTGGCAACCATAATTAATAATTTTTTTTAATTGCAAAAATTAGTAACTCGCTTGTTTTTTCAAAGAAAAAAGATAGGTTGAAAAATGAAAACAAAGAACATGAAAAAGATACAAATAATGATAAGAAAAGTGAGAATTAAATATCATGAACGAAAATAATGACAACAACATTAAAAGAAAGAACAAACTTTAGGGACCAAATTTATTTCTTTTTTTTGTGATTTGTCAATTACGAAAATTAAAAATAGCCAAAGGCCAAAAACTTTCAAATTAAAATTTAAAAAATTTATATACCAAGCTAGATAACCAATTATGAACAACCATGGTTTTCATACCAAATGATGCGAAAATTTTAGGCCCACAACCTTGGAACCCTAGAACCAAAAGGAATAAGAAAGATTGAATTGCAAAGAAGGTGGTTAGGAAGATCAAATTGGTATCCTAAATGGCAAGAACCAAAAACAAAGCAATATTGTGCGACGAAATTGTAAGACTTCATAAAATTATATAAAAGATGAATTTGGTTTCGAGAACACGGAGAACTAATATATTGCTTCTATTTGTTTTTATTAATCGAGAATAGTTTCTATTTGATATATTATAATCCTTTTTTCGATTCACAGTTTAAATGTAATAAGGGTTTAAAGTGGCAATCCTAATTAATAATTTTTTTTAATTGCAAAAATTAGTAACTCGTTTGTTTTTTCAAAGAAAAAAGATAGGTTGAAAAATGAAAACAAAGAACATGAAAAAGATACAAATAATGAAAAGAAAAGTACGAATTAATTATCATGAACGAAAATAATGACAACAACATTAAAAGAAAGAACAAACTTTAGGGACCAAATTTATTTCTTTTTTTTGTGATTTGTCAATTACGAAAATAAAAAATAGCCAAAGGCCAAAAACTTTCAAATTAAAATTCAAAAAATTTATATACCAATCTAGATAACCAATTATGAACAACCATGGTTTTCATACCAAATGATGCGAAAATTTTAGGCCCACAACCTTGGCACCCAAGAACCAAAAGGAATAAGAAAGATTGAATTGCAAAGAAGGTGGTTAGGAAGATCAAATTGGTATCCTAAATGGCAAGAACCAAAAACAAAGCAATATTGTGCGACGAAATTGTAAGACTTCAGAAAATTATATAACAGATGAATTTGGTTTCGAGAACACGGAGAACTAATATATTGCTTCTATTTGTTTTTATTAATCGAGAATAGCTTCTATTTGATATATTATAACCCTTTTTTCGATTCACAGTTTAAATGTAATAAGGGTATAAAGTGGCAACCCTAATTAATAATTTTTTTTAATTGCAAAAATTAGTAACTCGTATGTTTTTTCAAAGAAAAAAGATAGGTTGAAAAATGAAAACAAAGAACATGAAAAAAGATACAAATAATGAAAAGAAAAGTACGAATTAATTATCATGAACGATAATAATGACAACAACATTAAAAGGAAGAGCAAACTTTAGGGACCAATTTTTTTTTTTTTTTTGTGATTTGTCATTTACGAAAATAAAAAAATATTCAAAGGCCAAAAACTTTAAAATTAAAATTCAAAAAATTTATATATCAAGCTAGATAACCAATTATTAGCAACCATGGTTTTGATACCCAATGATGCGAAAATTTTAGGCCCACAACCTTGGCACCCAAGAACCAAAAGGAATAAGAAAGATTGAATTGGAAAGAAGGTGGTTAGGAAGATCAAATTGGTATCCTAAATGGCAAGAACCAAAAACAAAGCAATATTGTGCGACGAAATTGTAAGACTTTAGAAAATTATATAAAAGATGAATTTGGTTTCGAGAACACGGAGAACTACTATATTGCTTCTATTTGTTTTTATTAATCGAGAATAGATTCTATTTGATATATTATAATCCTTTTTTCGATTCACAGTTTAAATGTAATAAGGGTTTAAAGTGGCAACCATAATTAATAATATTTTTTAATTGCAAAAATTAGTAACTCGCTTGTTTTTTCAAATAACAAAGATAAGTTGAATACTGAAAACAAAGAACAAGAAAAAGATACAAACAATTAAAAGAAAAGGGAGAATTAAATATCATGAACGAAAATAATGACAACAACATTAAAAGAAAGAACAAAATTAGGGACCAAATTTTTTTTTTTTTTTTGTGATTTGTCACTTTCGAAAATAAAAAATAGCCAAAGGCCAAAAACTTTCAAATTAAAATTCAAAAAATTTATATACCAAGCTAGATAACCAATTATGAACAACCATGGTTTTCATACCAAATGATGTGAAAATTTTAGGCCCACAACCTTGGCACCCAAGAACCAAAAGGAATAAGAAAGATTGAATTGCAAAGAAGGTGGTTAGGAAGATCAAATTGGTATCCTAAATGGCAAGAACCAAAAACAAAGCAATATTGTGCGACGAAATTGTAAGACTTCAGAAAATTATATAAAAGATGAATTTGGGTTCGAGAACACGGAGAACTAATATATTGCTTCTATTTGTTTTTATTAATCGAGAATAGCTTCTATTTGATATATTATAACCCTTTTTTCGATTCACAGTTTAAATGTAATAAGGGTTTAAAGTGGCAACCCTAATTAATAATTTTTTTTAATTGCAAAAATTAGTAACTCGTTTGTTTTTTCAAAGAAAAAAGATAGGTTGAAAAATGAAAACAAAGAACATGAAAAAAGATACAAATAATGAAAAGAAAAGTACGAATTAATTATCATTAACGATAATAAAGACAAAAACATTAAAAGAAAGAACAAACTTTAGGGACCAATTTTTTTTTTTTTTTTTGTGATTTGTCATTGACGAAAACAAAAAAATATTCAAAGGCCAAAAACTTTAAAATTAAAATTCAAAAAATTTATATATCAAGCTAGATAACCAATTATTAGCAACCATGGTTTTGATACCCAATGATGCGAAAATTTTAGTCCCACAACCTTAGAACCCAAGAACCAAAAGGAATAAGAAAGATATAATTGCGAAGAAGGTGGTTTGGAGGATCAAATTAGTATCCTAAATGGCAAGAACCAAAAACAAAGCAATATTGTGCGACAAAATTTTAAGACGTCAGAAAATTGAATAAAAGATAAAATTTGGGTTCGAGAACACAGAGAACTAATATATTGCTTCTGTATGTTTTTATTAATCGAGAATAGCTTCTATTTGATATATTATAATACTTTTTTCGATTCATAGTTTAAATGTAATAAGGGTTTAAAGTGGCAACCATAATTAATAATTTTTTTTAATTGCAAAAATTAGTAACTCGCTTGTTTTTTCAAAGAACAAAGATGGGTTGAAAACTGAAAACAAAGAACAAGAAAAAGATAAAAACAATTAAAAGAAAAGGGAGAATTAAATATCATGAACGAAAATAATGACAACAACATTAAAAGAAAGAACAAACTTTAGGGACCAAATTTTTTTTTTTTTTGTGATTTGTCACTTACGAAAATAAAAAATAGCCAAAGGCCAAAAACTTTCAAATTAAAAGTCAAAAAATTTATATACCAAGCTAGATAACCAATTATGAACAACCATGGTTTTCATACCAAATGATGCGAAAATTTTAGGCCCACAACCTTGGCACCCAAGAACCAAAAGGAATAAGAAAGATTGAATTGGAAAGAAGGTGGTTAGGAAGATCAAATTGGTATCCTAAATGGCAAGAACCAAAAACAAAGCAATATTGTGCGACGAAATTGTAAGACTTCAGAAAATTATATAAAAGATGAATTTGGTTTCGAGAAAACGGAGAACTAATATATTGCTTATATTTGTTTTTATTAATCGAGAATAGCTTCTATTTGATATATTATAACCCTTTTTTCGATTCACAGTTTAAATGTAATAAGGGTATAAAGTGGCAACCCTAATTAATAATTTTTTTTAATTGCAAAAATTAGTAACTCGTTTGTTTTTTCAAAGAAAAAAGATAGGGTGAAAAATGAAAAAAAAGAACATGAAAAAAGATACAAATAATGAAAAGAAAAGTACGAATTAATTATCATGAACGATAATAATGACAACAACATTAAAAGAAAGAACAAACTTTAGGGACCAATTTTTTTATTTTTTTTTTGTGATTTGTCATTTACGAAAACAAAAAAATATTCAAAGGCCAAAAACTTTAAAATTAAAATTCAAAAAATTTATATATCAAGCTAGATAACCAATTATTAGCAACCATGGTTTTGATACCCAATGATGCGAAAATTTTAGGCCCACAACCTTGGAACCCTAGAACCAAAAGAAATAAGAAAGAATGAATTGCAAATAAAGTGGTTAGGAAGATCAAATTGGAATCCTAAATGGCAAGATCCAAAAACAAAGCAATATTGTGCGACAAAATTGTAACACGTCAGAAAATTGAATAAAAGATGAAATTTGGGTTCGAGAACACGGAGAAGTAATATATTGCTTCTATTTGTTTTTATTAATCGGGAATAGCTTCCATTTGATATATTATAATAGTTTTGTTGATTCACAGTTTAAATGTAATAAGTGTTAAAAGTGGAAACCATAATTAATAATATTTTTTAATTGCAAAAATTAGTAACTCGCTTGTTTTTTCAAATAACAAAGATAAGTTGAATACTGAAAACAAAGAACAAGAAAAAGATACAAACAATTAAAAGAAAAGTGAGAATTAAATATCATGAACGAAAATAATGACAACAAAATTAAAAGAAAGAACAAACTTTAGGGACCAAATTTCTTTTTTTTTTGTGATTTGTCACTTACGAAAATAAATAATAGCCAAAGGCCAAAAACTTTCAAATTAAAATTCAAAAAATTTATATACCAAGCTAGATAACCAATTATGAACAACCATGGTTTTCATACCAAATGATGCGAAAATTTTAGGCCCACAACCTTGGCACCCAAGAACCAAAAGGAATAAGAAAGATTGAATTGCAAAGAAGGTGGTTAGGAAGATCAAATTGGTATCCTAAATGGCAAGAACCAAAAACAAAGCAATATTGTGCGACGAAATTGTAAGACTTCAGAAAATTATATAAAAGATGAATTTGGTTTCGAGAACACGGAGAACTAATATATTGCTTCTATTTGTTTTTTTTAATCGAGAATAGCTTCTATTTAATATATTATAATACTTTTTTCGATTCACAGTTTAAATGTAATAAGGGTTTAAAGTGGCAACCATAATTAATAATTTATTTTAATTGCAAAAATTAGTAACTCGCTTGTTTTTTCAAAGAAAAAAGATAGGTTGAAAAATGAAAACAAAGAACATGAAAAAGATACAAATAATGATAAGAAAAGTGAGAATTAAATATCATGAACGAAAATAATGACAACAACATTAAAAGAAAGAACAAACTTTAGGGACCAAATTTATTTCTTTTTTTTTGTGATTTGTCAATTACGAAAATAAAAAATAGCCAAAGGCCAAAAACTTTCAAATTAAAATTCAAAAAATTTATATACCAAGCTAGATAACCAATTATGAACAACCATGGTTTTCATACCAAATGATGCGAAAATTTTAGGCCCACAACCTTGGAACCCTAGAACCAAAAGGAATAAGAAAGATTGAATTGCAAAGAAGGTGGTTAGGAAGATCAAATTGGTATCCTAAATGGCAAGAACCAAAAACAAAGCAATATTGTGCGACGAAATTGTAAGACTTCAGAAAATTATATAAAAGATGAATTTGGTTTCGAGAACACGGAGAACTAATATATTGCTTCTATTTGTTTTTATTAATCGAGAATAGCTTCTATTTGATATATTATAATACTTTTTTCGATTCACAGTTTAAATGTAATAAGGGTTTAAAGTGGCAACCATAATTAATAATTTTTTTTAATTGCAAAAATTAGTAACTCGCTTGTTTTTTCAAAGAAAAAAGATAGGTTGAAAAATGAAAACAAAGAACATGAAAAAGATACAAATAATGATAAGAAAAGTGAGAATTAAATATCATGAACGAAAATAATGACAACAACATTAAAAGAAAGAACAAACTTTAGGGACCAAATTTATTTCTTTTTTTTGTGATTTGTCAATTACGAAAATTAAAAATAGCCAAAGGCCAAAAACTTTCAAATTAAAATTTAAAAAATTTATATACCAAGCTAGATAACCAATTATGAACAACCATGGTTTTCATACCAAATGATGCGAAAATTTTAGGCCCACAACCTTGGAACCCTAGAACCAAAAGGAATAAGAAAGATTGAATTGCAAAGAAGGTGGTTAGGAAGATCAAATTGGTATCCTAAATGGCAAGAACCAAAAACAAAGCAATATTGTGCGACGAAATTGTAAGACTTCATAAAATTATATAAAAGATGAATTTGGTTTCGAGAACACGGAGAACTAATATATTGCTTCTATTTGTTTTTATTAATCGAGAATAGTTTCTATTTGATATATTATAATCCTTTTTTCGATTCACAGTTTAAATGTAATAAGGGTTTAAAGTGGCAATCCTAATTAATAATTTTTTTTAATTGCAAAAATTAGTAACTCGTTTGTTTTTTCAAAGAAAAAAGATAGGTTGAAAAATGAAAACAAAGAACATGAAAAAGATACAAATAATGAAAAGAAAAGTACGAATTAATTATCATGAACGAAAATAATGACAACAACATTAAAAGAAAGAACAAACTTTAGGGACCAAATTTATTTCTTTTTTTTGTGATTTGTCAATTACGAAAATAAAAAATAGCCAAAGGCCAAAAACTTTCAAATTAAAATTCAAAAAATTTATATACCAATCTAGATAACCAATTATGAACAACCATGGTTTTCATACCAAATGATGCGAAAATTTTAGGCCCACAACCTTGGCACCCAAGAACCAAAAGGAATAAGAAAGATTGAATTGCAAAGAAGGTGGTTAGGAAGATCAAATTGGTATCCTAAATGGCAAGAACCAAAAACAAAGCAATATTGTGCGACGAAATTGTAAGACTTCAGAAAATTATATAACAGATGAATTTGGTTTCGAGAACACGGAGAACTAATATATTGCTTCTATTTGTTTTTATTAATCGAGAATAGCTTCTATTTGATATATTATAACCCTTTTTTCGATTCACAGTTTAAATGTAATAAGGGTATAAAGTGGCAACCCTAATTAATAATTTTTTTTAATTGCAAAAATTAGTAACTCGTATGTTTTTTCAAAGAAAAAAGATAGGTTGAAAAATGAAAACAAAGAACATGAAAAAAGATACAAATAATGAAAAGAAAAGTACGAATTAATTATCATGAACGATAATAATGACAACAACATTAAAAGGAAGAGCAAACTTTAGGGACCAATTTTTTTTTTTTTTTTTGTGATTTGTCATTTACGAAAATAAAAAAATATTCAAAGGCCAAAAACTTTAAAATTAAAATTCAAAAAATTTATATATCAAGCTAGATAACCAATTATTAGCAACCATGGTTTTGATACCCAATGATGCGAAAATTTTAGTCCCACAACCTTAGAACCCAAGAACCAAAAGGAATAAGAAAGATATAATTGCGAAGAAGGTGGTTTGGAGGATCAAATTAGTATCCTAAATGGCAAGAACCAAAAACAAAGCAATATTGTGCGACAAAATTTTAAGACGTCAGAAAATTGAATAAAAGATAAAATTTGGGTTCGAGAACACAGAGAACTAATATATTGCTTCTGTATGTTTTTATTAATCGAGAATAGCTTCTATTTGATATATTATAATACTTTTTTCGATTCATAGTTTAAATGTAATAAGGGTTTAAAGTGGCAACCATAATTAATAATTTTTTTTAATTGCAAAAATTAGTAACTCGCTTGTTTTTTCAAAGAACAAAGATGGGTTGAAAACTGAAAACAAAGAACAAGAAAAAGATACAAACAATTAAAAGAAAAGTACGAATTAAATATTATGGATGAAAATATAGACAACAAAATTAAAAGAAAGAACAAACTTTAGGGACCAATTTTTTTTTTTTTTTTTGTGATTTGTCATTTAAGAAAACAAAAAAATATTCAAAGGCCAAAAACTTTAAAATTAAAATTCAAAAAATTTATGAACCAAGCTAGATAACTAATTATTATCAACAATGGTTTTGATACCAAATGATGTAAAAATTTGGTCAGACAAGCTTGGAACCCAAGAACCAAAAGCAATAAGAAAGATTGAATTGCAAATAAAGTGGTTAGGAAGATCAAATTGGAATCCTAAATGGCAAGATCCAAAAACAAAGCAATATTGTGCGACAAAATTGTAACACGTCAGAAAATTGAATAAAAGATGAAATTTGGGTTCGAGAACACGGAGAAGTAATATATTGCTTCTATTTGTTTTTATTAATCGGGAATAGCTTCCATTTGATATATTATAATAGGTTTGTTGATTCACAGTTTAAATGTAATAAGTGTTAAAAGAGGAAACCATAATTAATAATATTTTTTAATTGCAAAAATTAGTAACTCGCTTGTTTTTTCAAATAACAAAGATAAGTTGAATACTGAAAACAAAGAACAAGAAAAAGATACAAACAATTAAAAGAAAAGTGAGAATTAAATATCATGAACGAAAATAATGACAACAACATTAAAAGAAAGAACAAACTTTAGGGACCAAATTTCTTTTTTTTTTGTGATTTGTCACTTACGAAAATAAAAAATAGCCAAAGGCCAAAAACTTTCAAATTAAAATTCAAAAAATTTATATACCAAGCTGGATAACCAATTATGAACAACCATGGTTTTCATACCAAATGAGGCGAAAATTTTAGGCCCACAACCTTGGCACCCAAGAACCAAAAGGAATAAGAAAGATTGAATTGCAAAGAAGGTGGTTAGGAAGATCAAATTGGTATCCTAAATGGCAAGAACCAAAAACAAAGCAATATTGTGCGACGAAATTGTAAGACTTTAGAAAATTATATAAAAGATGAATTTGGTTTCGAGAACACGGAGAACTACTATATTGCTTCTATTTGTTTTTATTAATCGAGAATAGATTCTATTTGATATATTATAATCCTTTTTTCGATTCACAGTTTAAATGTAATAAGGGTTTAAAGTGGCAACCATAATTAATAATATTTTTTAATTGCAAAAATTAGTAACTCGCTTGTTTTTTCAAATAACAAAGATAAGTTGAATACTGAAAACAAAGAACAAGAAAAAGATACAAACAATTAAAAGAAAAGGGAGAATTAAATATCATGAACGAAAATAATGACAACAACATTAAAAGAAAGAACAAAATTAGGGACCAAATTTTTTTTTTTTTTTTTGTGATTTGTCACTTTCGAAAATAAAAAATAGCCAAAGGCCAAAAACTTTCAAATTAAAATTCAAAAAATTTATATACCAAGCTAGATAACCAATTATGAACAACCATGGTTTTCATACCAAATGATGTGAAAATTTTAGGCCCACAACCTTGGCACCCAAGAACCAAAAGGAATAAGAAAGATTGAATTGCAAAGAAGGTGGTTAGGAAGATCAAATTGGTATCCTAAATGGCAAGAACCAAAAACAAAGCAATATTGTGCGACGAAATTGTAAGACTTCAGAAAATTATATAAAAGATGAATTTGGGTTCGAGAACACGGAGAACTAATATATTGCTTCTATTTGTTTTTATTAATCGAGAATAGCTTCTATTTGATATATTATAACCCTTTTTTCGATTCACAGTTTAAATGTAATAAGGGTTTAAAGTGGCAACCCTAATTAATAATTTTTTTTAATTGCAAAAATTAGTAACTCGTTTGTTTTTTCAAAGAAAAAAGATAGGTTGAAAAATGAAAACAAAGAACATGAAAAAAGATACAAATAATGAAAAGAAAAGTACGAATTAATTATCATTAACGATAATAAAGACAAAAACATTAAAAGAAAGAACAAACTTTAGGGACCAATTTTTTTTTTTTTTTTTTTTGTGATTTGTCATTGACGAAAACAAAAAAATATTCAAAGGCCAAAAACTTTAAAATTAAAATTCAAAAAATTTATATATCAAGCTAGATAACCAATTATTAGCAACCATGGTTTTGATACCCAATGATGCGAAAATTTTAGTCCCACAACCTTAGAACCCAAGAACCAAAAGGAATAAGAAAGATATAATTGCGAAGAAGGTGGTTTGGAGGATCAAATTAGTATCCTAAATGGCAAGAACCAAAAACAAAGCAATATTGTGCGACAAAATTTTAAGACGTCAGAAAATTGAATAAAAGATAAAATTTGGGTTCGAGAACACAGAGAACTAATATATTGCTTCTGTATGTTTTTATTAATCGAGAATAGCTTCTATTTGATATATTATAATACTTTTTTCGATTCATAGTTTAAATGTAATAAGGGTTTAAAGTGGCAACCATAATTAATAATTTTTTTTAATTGCAAAAATTAGTAACTCGCTTGTTTTTTCAAAGAACAAAGATGGGTTGAAAACTGAAAACAAAGAACAAGAAAAAGATAAAAACAATTAAAAGAAAAGGGAGAATTAAATATCATGAACGAAAATAATGACAATAACATTAAAAGAAAGAACAAACTTTAGGGACCAAATTTTTTTTTTTTTTTGTGATTTGTCACTTACGAAAATAAAAAATAGCCAAAGGCCAAAAACTTTCAAATTAAAAGTCAAAAAATTTATATACCAAGCTAGATAACCAATTATGAACAACCATGGTTTTCATACCAAATGATGCGAAAATTTTAGGCCCACAACCTTGGCACCCAAGAACCAAAAGGAATAAGAAAGATTGAATTGGAAAGAAGGTGGTTAGGAAGATCAAATTGGTATCCTAAATGGCAAGAACCAAAAACAAAGCAATATTGTGCGACGAAATTGTAAGACTTCAGAAAATTATATAAAAGATGAATTTGGTTTCGAGAAAACGGAGAACTAATATATTGCTTATATTTGTTTTTATTAATCGAGAATAGCTTCTATTTGATATATTATAACCCTTTTTTCGATTCACAGTTTAAATGTAATAAGGGTATAAAGTGGCAACCCTAATTAATAATTTTTTTTAATTGCAAAAATTAGTAACTCGTTTGTTTTTTCAAAGAAAAAAGATAGGGTGAAAAATGAAAACAAAGAACATGAAAAAAGATACAAATAATGAAAAGAAAAGTACGAATTAATTATCATGAACGATAATAATGACAACAACATTAAAAGAAAGAACAAACTTTAGGGACCAATTTTTTTATTTTTTTTTTGTGATTTGTCATTTACGAAAACAAAAAAATATTCAAAGGCCAAAAACTTTAAAATTAAAATTCAAAAAATTTATATATCAAGCTAGATAACCAATTATTAGCAACCATGGTTTTGATACCCAATGATGCGAAAATTTTAGGCCCACAACCTTGGAACCCTAGAACCAAAAGAAATAAGAAAGAATGAATTGCAAATAAAGTGGTTAGGAAGATCAAATTGGAATCCTAAATGGCAAGATCCAAAAACAAAGCAATATTGTGCGACAAAATTGTAACACGTCAGAAAATTGAATAAAAGATGAAATTTGGGTTCGAGAACACGGAGAAGTAATATATTGCTTCTATTTGTTTTTATTAATCGGGAATAGCTTCCATTTGATATATTATAATAGTTTTGTTGATTCACAGTTTAAATGTAATAAGTGTTAAAAGTGGAAACCATAATTAATAATATTTTTTAATTGCAAAAATTAGTAACTCGCTTGTTTTTTCAAATAACAAAGATAAGTTGAATACTGAAAACAAAAACAAGAAAAAGATACAAACAATTAAAAGAAAAGTGAGAATTAAATATCATGAACGAAAATAATGACAACAACATTAAAAGAAAGAACAAACTTTAGGGACCAAATTTCTTTTTTTTCTGTGATTTGTCACTTACGAAAATAAATAATAGCCAAAGGCCAAAAACTTTCAAATTAAAATTCAAAAAATTTATATACCAAGCTAGATAACCAATTATGAACAACCATGGTTTTCATACCAAATGATGCGAAAATTTTAGGCCCACAACCTTGGCACCCAAGAACCAAAAGGAATAAGAAAGATTGAATTGCAAAGAAGGTGGTTAGGAAGATCAAATTGGTATCCTAAATGGCAAGAACCAAAAACAAAGCAATATTGTGCGACGAAATTGTAAGACTTCAGAAAATTATATAAAAGATGAATTTGGTTTCGAGAACACGGAGAACTAATATATTGCTTCTATTTGTTTTTTTTAATCGAGAATAGCTTCTATTTAATATATTATAATACTTTTTTCGATTCACAGTTTAAATGTAATAAGGGTTTAAAGTGGCAACCATAATTAATAATTTATTTTAATTGCAAAAATTAGTAACTCGCTTGTTTTTTCAAAGAAAAAAGATAGGTTGAAAAATGAAAACAAAGAACATGAAAAAGATACAAATAATGATAAGAAAAGTGAGAATTAAATATCATGAACGAAAATAATGACAACAACATTAAAAGAAAGAACAAACTTTAGGGACCAAATTTATTTCTTTTTTTTTGTGATTTGTCAATTACGAAAATAAAAAATAGCCAAAGGCCAAAAACTTTCAAATTAAAATTCAAAAAATTTATATACCAAGCTAGATAACCAATTATGAACAACCATGGTTTTCATACCAAATGATGCGAAAATTTTAGGCCCACAACCTTGGAACCCTAGAACCAAAAGGAATAAGAAAGATTGAATTGCAAAGAAGGTGGTTAGGAAGATCAAATTGGTATCCTAAATGGCAAGAACCAAAAACAAAGCAATATTGTGCGACGAAATTGTAAGACTTCAGAAAATTATATAAAAGATGAATTTGGTTTCGAGAACACGGAGAACTAATATATTGCTTCTATTTGTTTTTATTAATCGAGAATAGCTTCTATTTGATATATTATAATACTTTTTTCGATTCACAGTTTAAATGTAATAAGGGTTTAAAGTGGCAACCATAATTAATAATTTTTTTTAATTGCAAAAATTTGTAACTCGCTTGTTTTTTCAAAGAAAAAAGATAGGTTGAAAAATGAAAACAAAGAACATGAAAAAGATACAAATAATGATAAGAAAAGTGAGAATTAAATATCATGAACGAAAATAATGACAACAACATTAAAAGAAAGAACAAACTTTAGGGACCAAATTTATTTCTTTTTTTTGTGATTTGTCAATTACGAAAATTAAAAATAGCCAAAGGCCAAAAACTTTCAAATTAAAATTCAAAAAATTTATATACCAAGCTAGATAACCAATTATGAACAACCATGGTTTTCATACCAAATGATGCGAAAATTTTAGGCCCACAACCTTGGAACCCTAGAACCAAAAGGAATAAGAAAGATTGAATTGCAAAGAAGGTGGTTAGGAAGATCAAATTGGTATCCTAAATGGCAAGAACCAAAAACAAAGCAATATTGTGCGACGAAATTGTAAGACTTCATAAAATTATATAAAAGATGAATTTGGTTTCGAGAACACGGAGAACTAATATATTGCTTCTATTTGTTTTTATTAATCGAGAATAGTTTCTATTTGATATATTATAATCCTTTTTTCGATTCACAGTTTAAATGTAATAAGGGTTTAAAGTGGCAATCCTAATTAATAATTTTTTTTAATTGCAAAAATTAGTAACTCGTTTGTTTTTTCAAAGAAAAAAGATAGGTTGAAAAATGAAAACAAAGAACATGAAAAAGATACAAATAATGAAAAGAAAAGTACGAATTAATTATCATGAACGAAAATAATGACAACAACATTAAAAGAAAGAACAAACTTTAGGGACCAAATTTATTTCTTTTTTTTGTGATTTGTCAATTACGAAAATAAAAAATAGCCAAAGGCCAAAAACTTTCAAATTAAAATTCAAAAAATTTATATACCAAGCTAGATAACCAATTATGAACAACCATGGTTTTCATACCAAATGATGCGAAAATTTTAGGCCCACAACCTTGGCACCCAAGAAACAAAAGGAATAAGAAAGATTGAATTGCAAAGAAGGTGGTTAGGAAGATCAAATTGGTATCCTAAATGGCAAGAACCAAAAACAAAGTAATATTGTGCGACGAAATTGTAAGACTTCAGAAAATTATATAACAGATGAATTTGGTTTCGAGAACACGGAGAACTAATATATTGCTTCTATTTGTTTTTATTAATCGAGAATAGCTTCTATTTGATATATTATAACCCTTTTTTCGATTCACAGTTTAAATGTAATAAGGGTATAAAGTGGCAACCCTAATTAATAATTTTTTTTAATTGCAAAAATTAGTAACTCGTTTGTTTTTTCAAAGAAAAAAGATAGGTTGAAAAATGAAAACAAAGAACATGAAAAAAGATACAAATAATGAAAAGAAAAGTACGAATTAATTATCATGAACGATAATAATGACAACAACATTAAAAGGAAGAGCAAACTTTAGGGACCAATTTTTTTTTTTTTTTTGTGATTTGTCATTTACGAAAATAAAAAAATATTCAAAGGCCAAAAACTTTAAAATTAAAATTCAAAAAATTTATATATCAAGCTAGATAACCAATTATTAGCAACCATGGTTTTGATACCCAATGATGCGAAAATTTTAGTCCCACAACCTTAGAACCCAAGAACCAAAAGGAATAAGAAAGATATAATTGCGAAGAAGGTGGTTTGGAGGATCAAATTAGTATCCTAAATGGCAAGAACCAAAAACAAAGCAATATTGTGCGACAAAATTTTAAGACGTCAGAAAATTGAATAAAAGATAAAATTTGGGTTCGAGAACACAGAGAACTAATATATTGCTTCTGTATGTTTTTATTAATCGAGAATAGCTTCTATTTGATATATTATAATACTTTTTTCGATTCATAGTTTAAATGTAATAAGGGTTTAAAGTGGAAACCATAATTAATAATTTTTTTTAATTGCAAAAATTAGTAACTCGCTTGTTTTTTCAAAGAACAAAGATGGGTTGAAAACTGAAAACAAAGAACAAGAAAAAGATACAAACAATTAAAAGAAAAGTACGAATTAAATATTATGGATGAAAATATAGACAACAAAATTAAAAGAAAGAACAAACTTTAGGGACCAATTTTTTTTTTTTTTTTTGTGATTTGTCATTTAAGAAAACAAAAAATATTCAAAGGCCAAAAACTTTAAAATTAAAATTCAAAAAATTTATGAACCAAGCTAGATAACTAATTATTATCAACAATGGTTTTGATACCAAATGATGTAAAAATTTGGTCAGACAAGCTTGGAACCCAAGAACCAAAAGCAATAAGAAAGATTGAATTGCAAATAAAGTGGTTAGGAAGATCAAATTGGAATCCTAAATGGCAAGATCCAAAAACAAAGCAATATTGTGCGACAAAATTGTAACACGTCAGAAAATTGAATAAAAGATGAAATTTGGGTTCGAGAACACGGAGAAGTAATATATTGCTTCTATTTGTTTTTATTAATCGGGAATAGCTTCCATTTGATATATTATAATAGTTTTGTTGATTCACAGTTTAAATGTAATAAGTGTTAAAAGTGGAAACCATAATTAATAATATTTTTTAATTGCAAAAATTAGTAACTCGCTTGTTTTTTCAAATAACAAAGATAAGGTGAATACTGAAAACAAAGAACAAGAAAAAGATACAAACAATTAAAAGAAAAGTGAGAATTAAATATCATGAACGAAAATAATGACAACAACATTAAAAGAAAGAACAAACTTTAGGGACCAAATTTCTTTTTTTTTTGTGATTTGTCACTTACGAAAATAAAAAATAGCCAAAGGCCAAAAAGTTTCAAATTAAAATTCAAAAAATTTATATACCAAGCTAGATAACCAATTATGAACAACCATGGTTTTCATACCAAATGATGCGAAAATTTTAGGCCCACAACCTTGGCACCCAAGAACCAAAAGGAATAAGAAAGATTGAATTGCAAAGAAGGTGGTTAGGAAGATCAAATTGGTATCCTAAATGGCAAGAACCAAAAACAAAGCAATATTGTGCGACGAAATTGTAAGACTTCAGAAAATTATATAAAAGATGAATTTGGTTTCGAGAACACGGAGAACTAATATATTGCTTCTATTTGTTTTTTTTAATCGAGAATAGCTTCTATTTCATATATTATAATACTTTTTTCGATTCACAGTTTAAATGTAATAAGGGTTTAAAGTGGCAACCATAATTAATAATTTATTTTAATTGCAAAAATTAGTAACTCGCTTGTTTTTTCAAAGAAAAAAGATAGGTTGAAAAATGAAAACAAAGAACATGAAAAAGATACAAATAATGATAAGAAAAGTGAGAATTAAATATCATGAACGAAAATAATGACAACAACATTAAAAGAAAGAACAAACTTTAGGGACCAAATTTATTTCTTTTTTTTGTGATTTGTCAATTACGAAAATAAAAAATAGCCAAAGGCCAAAAACTTTCAAATTAAAATTCAAAAAATTTATATACCAAGCTAGATAACCAATTATGAACAACCATGGTTTTCATACCAAATGATGCGAAAATTTTAGGCCCACAACCTTGGAACCCAAGAACCAAAAGGAATAAGAAAGATTGAATTGCAAAGAAGGTGGTTAGGAAGATCAAATTGGTATCCTAAATGGCAAGAACCAAAAACAAAGCAATATTGTGCGATGAAATTGTAAGACTTCAGAAAATTATATAAAAGATGAATTTGGTTTCGAGAACACGGAGAACTAATATATTGCTTCTATTTGTTTTTATTAATCGAGAATAGCTTCTATTTGATATATTATAATACTTTTTTCGATTCACAGTTTAAATGTAATAAGGGTTTAAAGTGGCAACCATAATTAATAATTTTTTTTTAATTGCAAAAATTAGTAACTCGCTTGTTTTTTCAAAGAAAAAAGATAGGTTGAAAAATGAAAACAACGAACATGAAAAAGATACAAATAATGATAAGAAAAGTGAGAATTAAATATCATGAACGAAAATAATGACAACAACATTAAAAGAAAGAACAAACTTTAGGGACCAAATTTATTTCTTTTTTTTGTGATTTGTCAATTACGAAAATTAAAAATAGCCAAAGGCCAAAAACTTTCAAATTAAAATTCAAAAAATTTATATACCAAGCTAGATAACCAATTATGAACAACCATGGTTTTCATACCAAATGATGCGAAAATTTTAGGCCCACAACCTTGGAACCCTAGAACCAAAAGGAATAAGAAAGATTGAATTGCAAAGAAGGTGGTTAGGAAGATCAAATTGGTATCCTAAATGGCAAGAACCAAAAACAAAGCAATATTGTGCGACGAAATTGTAAGACTTCAGAAAATTATATAAAAGATGAATTTGGTTTCGAGAAGACGGAGAACTAATATATTGCTTCTATTTGTTTTTATTAATCGAGAATAGTTTCTATTTGATATATTATAATCCTTTTTTCGATTCACAGTTTAAATGTAATAAGGGTTTAAAGTGGCAATCCTAATTAATAATATTTTTTAATTGCAAAAATTAGTAACTCGTTTGTTTTTTCAAAGAAAAAAGATAGGTTGAAAAATGAAAACAAAGAACATGAAAAAGATACAAATAATGAAAAGAAAAGTACGAATTAATTATCATGAACGAAAATAATGACAACAACATTAAAAGAAAGAACAAACTTTAGGGACCAAATTTATTTCTTTTTTTTGTGATTTGTCAATTACGAAAATAAGAAATAGCCAAAGGCCAAAAACTTTCAAATTAAAATTCAAAAAATTTATATACCAAGCTAGATAACCAATTATGAACAACCATGGTTTTCATACCAAATGATGCGAAAATTTTAGGCCCACAACCTTGGAACCCTAGAACCAAAAGGAATAAGAAAGATTGAATTGCAAAGAAGGTGGTTAGGAAGATCAAATTGGTATCCTAAATGGCAAGAACCAAAAACAAAGCAATATTGTGCGACGAAATTGTAAGACTTCAGAAAATTATATAAAAGATGAATTTGGTTTCGAGAAGACGGAGAACTAATATATTGCTTCTATTTGTTTTTATTAATCGAGAATAGTTTCTATTTGATATATTATAATCCTTTTTTCGATTCACAGTTTAAATGTAATAAGGGTTTAAAGTGGCAATCCTAATTAATAATTTTTTTTAATTGCAAAAATTAGTAACTCGTTTGTTTTTTCAAAGAAAAAAGATAGGTTGAAAAATGAAAACAAAGAACATGAAAAAGATACAAATAATGAAAAGAAAAGTACGAATTAATTATCATGAACGAAAATAATGACAACAACATTAAAAGAAAGAACAAACTTTAGGGACCAAATTTATTTCTTTTTTTTTGTGATTTGTCACTTACAAAAATAAAAAATAGCCAAAAGCCAAAAACTTTCAAATTAAAATTCAAAAAATTTATATACCAAGCTAGATAACCAATTATGAACAACCATGGTTTTCATACCAAATGATGCGAAAATTTTAGGCCCACAACCTTGGAACCCTAGAACCAAAAGGAATAAGAAAGATTGAATTGCAAAGAAGGTGGGTAGGAAGATCAAATTGGTATCCTAAATGGCAAGAACCAAAAACAAAGCAATATTGTGCGACGAAATTGTAAGACTTCAGAAAATTATATAAAAGATGAATTTGGTTTCGAGAACACGGAGAACTAATATATTGCTTCTGTTTGTTTTTATTAATCGAGAATAGCTTCTATTTGATATATTATAATACTTTTTTCGATTCACAGTTTAAATGTAATAAGGGTTTAAAGTGGCAACCATAATTAATAATTTTTTTTAATTGCAAAAATTAGTAACTCGCTTGTTTTTTCAAAGAAAAAAGATAGGTTGAAAAATGAAAACAAAGAACATGAAAAAGATACAAATAATGATAAGAAAAGTGAGAATTAAATATCATGAACGAAAATAATGACAACAACATTAAAAGAAAGAACAAACTTTAGGGACCAAATTTATTTCTTTTTTTTGTGATTTGTCAATTACGAAAATAAGAAATAGCCAAAGGCCAAAAACTTTCAAATTAAAATTCAAAAAATTTATATACCAAGCTAGATAACCAATTATGAACAACCATGGTTTTCATACCAAATGATGCGAAAATTTTAGGCCCACAACCTTGGAACCCAAGAACCAAAAGGAATAAGAAAGATTGAATTGCAAAGAAGGCGGTTAGGAAGATCAAATTGGTATCCTAAATGGCAAGAACCAAAAACAAAGCAATATTGTGCGACGAAATTGTAAGACTTCAGAAAATTATATAAAAGATGAATTTGGTTTCGAGAACATGGAGAACTAATATATTGCTTCTATTTGTTTTTATTAATCGAGAATAGTTTCTATTTGATATATTATAATACTTTTTTCGATTCACAGTTTAAATGTAATAAGGGTTTAAAGTGGCAACCATAATTAATAATTTTTTTTAATTGCAAAAATTAGTAACTCGCTTGTTTTTTCAAAGAAAAAAGATAGGTTGAAAAATGAAAACAAAGAACATGAAAAAGATACAAATAATGATAAGAAAAGAGAGAATTAAATATCATGAACGAAAATAATGACAACAACATTAAAAGAAAGAACAAACTTTAGGGACCAAATTTATTTCTTTTTTTTGTGATTTTTCAATTACGAAAATAAAAAATAGCCAAAGGCCAAAAACTTTCAAATTAAAATTCAAAAAATTTATATACCAAGCTAGATAACCAATTATGAACAACCATGGTTTTCATACCAAATGATGCGAAAATTTTAGGCCCACAACCTTGGAACCCTAGAACCAAAAGGAATAAGAAAGATTGAATTGCAAAGAAGGTGGTTAGGAAGATCAAATTGGTATCCTAAATGGCAAGAACCAAAAACAAAGCAATATTGTGCGACGAAATTGTAAGACTTCAGAAAATTATATAAAAGATGAATTTGGTTTCGAGAACACGGAGAACTAATATATTGCTTCTATTTGTTTTTATTAATCGAGAATAGTTTCTATTTGATATATTATAATCCTTTTATCGATTCACAGTTCAAATGTAATAAGGGTTTAAAGTGGCAATCCTAATTAATAATTTTTTTTAATTGCAAAAATTAGTAACTCGCTTGTTTTTTCAAAGAAAAAAGATAGGTTGAAAAATGAAAACAAAGAACATGAAAAAGATACAAATAATGAAAAGAAAAGTACGAATTAATTATCATGAACGAAAATAATGACAACAACATTAAAAGAAAGAACAAACTTTAGGGACCAAATTTATTTCTTTTTTTTGTGATTTGTCAATTACGAAAATAAAAAATAGCCAAAGGCCAAAAACTTTCAAATTAAAATTCAAAAAATTTATATACCAATCTAGATAACCAATTATGAACAACCATGGTTTTCATACCAAATGATGCAAAAATTTTAGGCCCACAACCTTGGCACCCAAGAACCAAAAGGAATAAGAAAGATTGAATTGCAAAGAAGGTGGTTAGGAAGATCAAATTGGTATCCTAAATGGCAAGAACCAAAAACAAAGCAATATTGTGCGACGAAATTGTAAGACTTCAGAAAATTATATAAAAGATGAATTTGGTTTCGAGAACACGGAGAACTAATATATTGCTTCTGTTTGTTTTTATTAATCGAGAATAGCTTCTATTTGATATATTATAATACTTTTTTCGATTCACAGTTTAAATGTAATAAGGGTTTAAAGTGGCAACCATAATTAATAATTTTTTTTAATTGCAAAAATTAGTAACTCGCTTGTTTTTTCAAAGAAAAAAGATAGGTTGAAAAATGAAAACAAAGAACATGAAAAAGATACAAATAATGATAAGAAAAGTGAGAATTAAATATCATGAACGAAAATAATGACAACAACATTAAAAGAAAGAACAAACTTTAGGGACCAAATTTATTTCTTTTTTTTGTGATTTGTCAATTACGAAAATAAGAAATAGCCAAAGGCCAAAAACTTTCAAATTAAAATTCAAAAAATTTATATACCAAGCTAGATAACCAATTATGAACAACCATGGTTTTCATACCAAATGATGCGAAAATTTTAGGCCCACAACCTTGGAACCCAAGAACCAAAAGGAATAAGAAAGATTGAATTGCAAAGAAGGCGGTTAGGAAGATCAAATTGGTATCCTAAATGGCAAGAACCAAAAACAAAGCAATATTGTGCGACGAAATTGTAAGACTTCAGAAAATTATATAAAAGATGAATTTGGTTTCGAGAACATGGAGAACTAATATATTGCTTCTATTTGTTTTTATTAATCGAGAATAGTTTCTATTTGATATATTATAATACTTTTTTCGATTCACAGTTTAAATGTAATAAGGGTTTAAAGTGGCAACCATAATTAATAATTTTTTTTAATTGCAAAAATTAGTAACTCGCTTGTTTTTTCAAAGAAAAAAGATAGGTTGAAAAATGAAAACAAAGAACATGAAAAAGATACAAATAATGATAAGAAAAGAGAGAATTAAATATCATGAACGAAAATAATGACAACAACATTAAAAGAAAGAACAAACTTTAGGGACCAAATTTATTTCTTTTTTTTGTGATTTTTCAATTACGAAAATAAAAAATAGCCAAAGGCCAAAAACTTTCAAATTAAAATTCAAAAAATTTATATACCAAGCTAGATAACCAATTATGAACAACCATGGTTTTCATACCAAATGATGCGAAAATTTTAGGCCCACAACCTTGGAACCCTAGAACCAAAAGGAATAAGAAAGATTGAATTGCAAAGAAGGTGGTTAGGAAGATCAAATTGGTATCCTAAATGGCAAGAACCAAAAACAAAGCAATATTGTGCGACGAAATTGTAAGACTTCAGAAAATTATATAAAAGATGAATTTGGTTTCGAGAACACGGAGAACTAATATATTGCTTCTATTTGTTTTTATTAATCGAGAATAGTTTCTATTTGATATATTATAATCCTTTTATCGATTCACAGTTCAAATGTAATAAGGGTTTAAAGTGGCAATCCTAATTAATAATTTTTTTTAATTGCAAAAATTAGTAACTCGCTTGTTTTTTCAAAGAAAAAAGATAGGTTGAAAAATGAAAACAAAGAACATGAAAAAGATACAAATAATGAAAAGAAAAGTACGAATTAATTATCATGAACGAAAATAATGACAACAACATTAAAAGAAAGAACAAACTTTAGGGACCAAATTTATTTCTTTTTTTTGTGATTTGTCAATTACGAAAATAAAAAATAGCCAAAGGCCAAAAACTTTCAAATTAAAATTCAAAAAATTTATATACCAATCTAGATAACCAATTATGAACAACCATGGTTTTCATACCAAATGATGCAAAAATTTTAGGCCCACAACCTTGGCACCCAAGAACCAAAAGGAATAAGAAAGATTGAATTGCAAAGAAGGTGGTTAGGAAGATCAAATTGGTATCCTAAATGGCAAGAACCAAAAACAAAGCAATATTGTGCGACGAAATTGTAAGACTTCAGAAAATTATATAATAGATGAATTTGGTTTCGAGAACACGGAGAACTAATATATTGCTTCTATTTGTTTTTATTAATCGAGAATAGCTTCTATTTGATATATTATAACCCTTTTTTCGATTCACAGTTTAAATGTAATAAGGGTATAAAGTGGCAACCCTAATTAATAATTTTTTTTAATTGCAAAAATTAGTAACTCGTTTGTTTTTTCAAAGAAAAAAGATAGGTTGAAAAATGAAAACAAAGAACATGAAAAAAGATACAAATAATGAAAAGAAAAGTACGAATTAATTATCAGGAACGATAATAATGACAATAACATTAAAAGAAAGAACAAACTTTAGGGACCAATTTTTTTATTTTTTTTTTGTGATTTGTCATTTACGAAAACAAAAAAATATTCAAAGGCCAAAAACTTTAAAATTAAAATTCAAAAAATTTATATATCAAGCTAGATAACCAATTATTAGCAACCATGGTTTTGATACCCAATGATGCGAAAATTTTAGTCCCACAACCTTAGAACCCAAGAACCAAAAGGAATAAGAAAGATATAATTGCGAAGAAGGTGGTTTGGAGGATCAAATTAGTATCCTAAATGGCAAGAACCAAAAACAAAGCAATATTGTGCGACAAAATTTTAAGACGTCAGAAAATTGAATAAAAGATAAAATTTGGGTTCGAGAACAGAGAGAAATAATATATTGCTTCTGTATGTTTTTATTAATCGAGAATAGCTTCTATTTGATATATTATAATACTTTTTTCGATTCACAGTTTAAATGTAATAAGGGTTTAAAGTGGCAACCATAATTAATAATTTTTTTTAATTGCAAAAATTAGTAACTCGCTTGTTTTTTCAAAGAAAAAAGATAGGTTGAAAAATGAAAACAAAGAACATGAAAAAGATACAAATAATGATAAGAAAAGTGAGAATTAAATATCATGAACGAAAATAATGACAACAACATTAAAAGAAAGAACAAACTTTAGGGACCAAATTTATTTCTTTTTTTTGTGATTTGTCAATTACGAAAATTAACAATAGCCGAAGGCCAAAAACTTTCAAATTAAAATTCAAAAAATTTATATACCAATCTAGATAACCAATTATGAACAACCATGGTTTTCATACCAAATGATGCGAAAATTTTAGGCCCACAACCTTGGAACCCTAGAACCAAAAGGAATAAGAAAGATTGAATTGCAAAGAAGGTGGTTAGGAAGATCAAATTGGTATCCTAAATGGCAAGAACCAAAAACAAAGCAATATTGTGCGACGAAATTGTAAGACTTCAGAAAATTATATAATAGATGAATTTGGTTTCGAGAACACGGAGAACTAATATATTGCTTCTATTTGTTTTTATTAATCGAGAATAGCTTCTATTTGATATATTATAACCCTTTTTTCGATTCATAGTTTAAATGTAATAAGGGTATAAAGTGGCAACCCTAATTAATAATTTTTTTAATTGCAAAAATTAGTAACTCGTTTGTTTTTTCAAAGAAAAAAGATAGGTTGAAAAATGAAAACAAAGAACATGAAAAAAGATACAAATAATGAAAAGAAAAGTACGAATTAATTATCAGGAACGATAATAATGACAACAACATTAAAAGAAAGAACAAACTTTAGGGACCAATTTTTTTATTTTTTTTTTGTGATTTGTCATTTACGAAAACAAAAAAATATTCAAAGGCCAAAAACTTTAAAATTAAAATTCAAAAAATTTATATATCAAGCTAGATAACCAATTATTAGCAACCATGGTTTTGATACCCAATGATGCGAAAATTTTAGTCCCACAACCTTAGAACCCAAGAACCAAAAGGAATAAGAAAGATATAATTGCGAAGAAGGTGGTTTGGAGGATCAAATTAGTATCCTAAATGGCAAGAACCAAAAACAAAGCAATATTGTGCGACAAAATTTTAAGACGTCAGAAAATTGAATAAAAGATAAAATTTGGGTTCGAGAACATAGAGAACTAATATATTGCTTCTGTATGTTTTTATTAATCGAGAATAGCTTCTATTTGATATATTATAATACTTTTTTCGATTCACAGTTTAAATGTAATAAGGGTTTAAAGTGGCAACCATAATTAATAATTTTTTTTAATTGCAAAAATTAGTAACTCGCTTGTTTTTTCAAAGAAAAAAGATAGGTTGAAAAATGAAAACAAAGAACATGAAAAAGATACAAATAATGATAAGAAAAGTGAGAATTAAATATCATGAACGAAAATAATGACAACAACATTAAAAGAAAGAACAAACTTTAGGGACCAAATTTATTTCTTTTTTTTTTGTGATTTGTCAATTACGAAAATAAGAAATAGCCAAAGGCCAAAAACTTTCAAATTAAAATTCAAAAAATTTATATACCAAGCTAGATAACCAATTATGAACAACCATGGTTTTCATACCAAATGATGCGAAAATTTTAGGCCCACAACCTTGGAACCCGAGAACCAAAAGGAATAAGAAAGATTGAATTGCAAAGAAGGTGGTTAGGAAGATCAAATTGGTATCCTAAATGGCAAGAACCAAAAACAAAGCAATATTGTGCGACGAAATTGTAAGACTTCAGAAAATTATATAAAAGATGAATTTGGTTTCGAGAACACGGAGAACTAATATATTGCTTCTATTTGTTTTTATTAATCGAGAATAGCTTCTATTTGATATATTATAATACTTTTTTCGATTCACAGTTTAAATGTAATAAGTGTTTAAAGTGGCAACCATAATTAATAGTTTTTTTTAATTGCAAAAATTAGTAACTCGCTTGTTTTTTCAAAGAAAAAAGATAGGTTGAAAAATGAAAACAAAGAACATAAAAAGATACAAATAATGATAAGAAAAGTGAGAATTAAATATCATGAACGAAAATAATGACAACAACATTAAAAGAAAGAACAAACTTTAGGGACCAAATTTATTTCTTTTTTTTGTGATTTGTCAATTACGAAAATTAACAATAGCCAAAGGCCAAAAACTTTCAAATTAAAATTCAAAATATTTATATACCAAGCTAGATAACCAATTATGAACAACCATGGTTTTCATACCAAATGATGCGAAAATTTTAGGCCCACAACCTTGGAACCCTAGAACCAAAAGGAATAAGAAAGATTGAATTGCAAAGAAGGTGGTTAGGAAGATCAAATTGGTATCCTAAATGGCAAGAACCAAAAACAAAGCAATATTGTGCGACGAAATTGTAAGACTTCAGAAAATTATATAATAGATGAATTTGGTTTCGAGAACACGGAGAACTAATATATTGCTTCTATTTGTTTTTATTAATCGAGAATAGCTTCTATTTGATATATTATAACCCTTTTTTCGATTCATAGTTTAAATGTAATAAGGGTATAAAGTGGCAACCCTAATTAATAATTTTTTTAATTGCAAAAATTAGTAACTCGTTTGTTTTTTCAAAGAAAAAAGATAGGTTGAAAAATGAAAACAAAGAACATGAAAAAAGATACAAATAATGAAAAGAAAAGTACGAATTAATTATCAGGAACGATAATAATGACAACAACATTAAAAGAAAGAACAAACTTTAGGGACCAATTTTTTTATTTTTTTTTTGTGATTTGTCATTTACGAAAACAAAAAAATATTCAAAGGCCAAAAACTTTAAAATTAAAATTCAAAAAATTTATATATCAAGCTAGATAACCAATTATTAGCAACCATGGTTTTGATACCCAATGATGCGAAAATTGTAGTCCCACAACCTTAGAACCCAAGAACCAAAAGGAATAAGAAAGATATAATTGCGAAGAAGGTGGTTTGGAGGATCAAATTAGTATCCTAAATGGCAAGAACCAAAAACAAAGCAATATTGTGCGACAAAATTTTAAGACGTCAGAAAATTGAATAAAAGATAAAATTTGGGTTCGAGAACATAGAGAACTAATATATTGCTTCTGTATGTTTTTATTAATCGAGAATAGCTTCTATTTGATATATTATAATACTTTTTTCGATTCACAGTTTAAATGTAATAAGGGTTTAAAGTGGCAACCATAATTAATAATTTTTTTTAATTGCAAAAATTAGTAACTCGCTTGTTTTTTCAAAGAAAAAAGATAGGTTGAAAAATGAAAACAAAGAACATGAAAAAGATACAAATAATGATAAGAAAAGTGAGAATTAAATATCATGAACGAAAATAATGACAACAACATTAAAAGAAAGAACAAACTTTAGGGACCAAATTTATTTCTTTTTTTTTTGTGATTTGTCAATTACGAAAATAAGAAATAGCCAAAGGCCAAAAACTTTCAAATTAAAATTCAAAAAATTTATATACCAAGCTAGATAACCAATTATGAACAACCATGGTTTTCATACCAAATGATGCGAAAATTTTAGGCCCACAACCTTGGAACCCGAGAACCAAAAGGAATAAGAAAGATTGAATTGCAAAGAAGGTGGTTAGGAAGATCAAATTGGTATCCTAAATGGCAAGAACCAAAAACAAAGCAATATTGTGCGACGAAATTGTAAGACTTCAGAAAATTATATAAAAGATGAATTTGGTTTCGAGAACACGGAGAACTAATATATTGCTTCTATTTGTTTTTATTAATCGAGAATAGCTTCTATTTGATATATTATAATACTTTTTTCGATTCACAGTTTAAATGTAATAAGGGTTTAAAGTGGCAACCATAATTAATAGTTTTTTTTAATTGCAAAAATTAGTAACTCGCTTGTTTTTTCAAAGAAAAAAGATAGGTTGAAAAATGAAAACAAAGAACATGAAAAAGATACAAATAATGATAAGAAAAGTGAGAATTAAATATCATGAACGAAAATAATGACAACAACATTAAAAGAAAGAACAAACTTTAGGGACCAAATTTATTTCTTTTTTTTGTGATTTGTCAATTACGAAAATTAACAATAGCCAAAGGCCAAAAACTTTCAAATTAAAATTCAAAAAATTTATATACCAAGCTAGATAACCAATTATGAACAACCATGGTTTTCATACCAAATGATGCGAAAATTTTAGGCCCACAACCTTGGAACCCTAGAACCAAAAGGAATAAGAAAGATTTAATTGCAAAGAAGGTGGTTAGGAAGATCAAATTGGTATCCTAAATGGCAAGAAGCAAAAACAAAGCAATATTGTGCGAGGAAATTGTAAGACTTCAGAAAATTATATAAAAGATGAATTTGGTTTCGAGAACACGGAGAACTAATATATTGCTTCTATTTGTTTTTATTAATCGAGAATAGTTTCTATTTGATATATTATAATCCTTTTTTCCATTCACAGTTTAAATGTAATAAGGGTTTAAAGTGGCAACCATAATTAATAATTTTTTTTAATTGCAAAAATTAGTAACTCGCTTGTTTTTTCAAAGAAAAAAGATAGGTTGAAAAATGAAAACAAAGAACATGAAAAAGATACAAATAATGATAAGAAAAGTGAGAATTAAATATCATGAACGAAAATAATGACAACAACATTAAAAGAAAGAACAAACTTTAGGGACCAAATTTATTTCTTTTTTTTTTGTGATTTGTCAATTACGAAAATAAGAAATAGCCAAAGGCCAAAAACTTTCAAATTAAAATTCAAAAAATTTATATACCAAGCTAGATAACCAATTATGAACAACCATGGTTTTCATACCAAATGATGCGAAAATTTTAGGCCCACAACCTTGGAACCCGAGAACCAAAACGAATAAGAAAGATTGAATTGCAAAGAAGGTGGTTAGGAAGATCAAATTGGTATCCTAAATGGCAAGAACCAAAAACAAAGCAATATTGTGCGACGAAATTGTAAGACTTCAGAAAATTATATAAAAGATGAATTTGGTTTCGAGAACACGGAGAACTAATATATTGCTTCTATTTGTTTTTATTAATCGAGAATAGCTTCTATTTGATATATTATAATACTTTTTTCGATTCACAGTTTAAATGTAATAAGGGTTTAAAGTGGCAACCATAATTAATAATTTTTTTTAATTGCAAAAATTAGTAACTCGCTTGTTTTTTCAAAGAAAAAAGATAGGTTGAAAAATGAAAACAAAGAACATGAAAAAGATACAAATAATGATAAGAAAAGTGAGAATTAAATATCATGAACGAAAATAATGACAACAACATTAAAAGAAAGAACAAACTTTAGGGACCAAATTTATTTCTTTTTTTTGTGATTTGTCAATTACGAAAATTAACAATAGCCAAAGGCCAAAAACTTTCAAATTAAAATTCAAAAAATTTATATACCAAGCTAGATAACCAATTATGAACAACCATGGTTTTCATACCAAATGATGCGAAAATTTTAGGCCCACAACCTTGGAACCCTAGAACCAAAAGGAATAAGAAAGATTGAATTGCAAAGAAGGTGGTTAGGAAGATCAAATTGGTATCCTAAATGGCAAGAACCAAAAACAAAGCAATATTGTGCGACGAAATTGTAAGACTTCAGAAAATTATATAATAGATGAATTTGGTTTCGAGAACACGGAGAACTAATATATTGCTTCTATTTGTTTTTATTAATCGAGAATAGCTTCTATTTGATATATTATAACCCTTTTTTCGATTCATAGTTTAAATGTAATAAGGGTATAAAGTGGCAACCCTAATTAATAATTTTTTTAATTGCAAAAATTAGTAACTCGTTTGTTTTTTCAAAGAAAAAAGATAGGTTGAAAAATGAAAACAAAGAACATGAAAAAAGATACAAATAATGAAAAGAAAAGTACGAATTAATTATCAGGAACGATAATAATGACAACAACATTAAAAGAAAGAACAAACTTTAGGGACCAATTTTTTTATTTTTTTTTTGTGATTTGTCATTTACGAAAACAAAAAAATATTCAAAGGCCAAAAACTTTAAAATTAAAATTCAAAAAATTTATATATCAAGCTAGATAACCAATTATTAGCAACCATGGTTTTGATACCCAATGATGCGAAAATTTTAGTCCCACAACCTTAGAACCCAAGAACCAAAAGGAATAAGAAAGATATAATTGCGAAGAAGGTGGTTTGGAGGATCAAATTAGTATCCTAAATGGCAAGAACCAAAAACAAAGCAATATTGTGCGACAAAATTTTAAGACGTCAGAAAATTGAATAAAAGATAAAATTTGGGTTCGAGAACACAGAGAACTAATATATTGCTTCTGTATGTTTTTATTAATCGAGAATAGCTTCTATTTGATATATTATAATACTTTTTTCGATTCACAGTTTAAATGTAATAAGGGTTTAAAGTGGCAACCATAATTAATAATTTTTTTTAATTGCAAAAATTAGTAACTCGCTTGTTTTTTCAAAGAAAAAAGATAGGTTGAAAAATGAAAACAAAGAACATGAAAAAGATACAAATAATGATAAGAAAAGTGAGAATTAAATATCATGAACGAAAATAATGACAACAACATTAAAAGAAAGAACAAACTTTAGGGACCAAATTTATTTCTTTTTTTTTTTTGTGATTTGTCAATTACGAAAATAAGAAATAGCCAAAGGCCAAAAACTTTCAAATTAAAATTCAAAAAATTTATATACCAAGCTAGATAACCAATTATGAACAACCATGGTTTTCATACCAAATGATGCGAAAATTTTAGGCCCACAACCTTGGAACCCGAGAACCAAAAGGAATAAGAAAGATTGAATTGCAAAGAAGGTGGTTAGGAAGATCAAATTGGTATCCTAAATGGCAAGAACCAAAACCAAAGCAATATTGTGCGACGAAATTGTAAGACTTCAGAAAATTATATAAAAGATGAATTTGGTTTCGAGAACACGGAGAACTAATATATTGCTTCTATTTGTTTTTATTAATCGAGAATAGCTTCTATTTGATATATTATAATACTTTTTTCGATTCACAGTTTAAATGTAATAAGGGTTTAAAGTGGCAACCATAATTAATAGTTTTTTTTAATTGCAAAAATTAGTAACTCGCTTGTTTTTTCAAAGAAAAAAGATAGGTTGAAAAATGAAAACAAAGAACATGAAAAAGATACAAATAATGATAAGAAAAGTGAGAATTAAATATCATGAACGAAAATAATGACAACAACATTAAAAGAAAGAACAAACTTTAGGGACCAAATTTATTTCTTTTTTTTGTGATTTGTCAATTACGAAAATTAACAATAGCCAAAGGCCAAAAACTTTCAAATTAAAATTCAAAAAATTTATATACCAAGCTAGATAACCAATTATGAACAACCATGGTTTTCATACCAAATGATGCGAAAATTTTAGGCCCACAACCTTGGAACCCTAGAACCAAAAGGAATAAGAAAGATTTAATTGCAAAGAAGGTGGTTAGGAAGATCAAATTGGTATCCTAAATGGCAAGAAGCAAAAACAAAGCAATATTGTGCGAGGAAATTGTAAGACTTCAGAAAATTATATAAAAGATGAATTTGGTTTCGAGAACACGGAGAACTAATATATTGCTTCTATTTGTTTTTATTAATCGAGAATAGTTTCTATTTGATATATTATAATCCTTTTTTCCATTCACAGTTTAAATGTAATAAGGGTTTAAAGTGGCAACCATAATTAATAATTTTTTTTAATTGCAAAAATTAGTAACTCGCTTGTTTTTTCAAAGAAAAAAGATAGGTTGAAAAATGAAAACAAAGAACATGAAAAAGATACAAATAATGATAAGAAAAGTGAGAATTAAATATCATGAACGAAAATAATGACAACAACATTAAAAGAAAGAACAAACTTTAGGGACCAAATTTATTTCTTTTTTTTTTGTGATTTGTCAATTACGAAAATAAGAAATAGCCAAAGGCCAAAAACTTTCAAATTAAAATTCAAAAAATTTATATACCAAGCTAGATAACCAATTATGAACAACCATGGTTTTCATACCAAATGATGCGAAAATTTTAGGCCCACAACCTTGGAACCCGAGAACCAAAACGAATAAGAAAGATTGAATTGCAAAGAAGGTGGTTAGGAAGATCAAATTGGTATCCTAAATGGCAAGAACCAAAAACAAAGCAATATTGTGCGACGAAATTGTAAGACTTCAGAAAATTATATAAAAGATGAATTTGGTTTCGAGAACACGGAGAACTAATATATTGCTTCTATTTGTTTTTATTAATCGAGAATAGCTTCTATTTGATATATTATAATACTTTTTTCGATTCACAGTTTAAATGTAATAAGGGTTTAAAGTGGCAACCATAATTAATAATTTTTTTTAATTGCAAAAATTAGTAACTCGCTTGTTTTTTCAAAGAAAAAAGATAGGTTGAAAAATGAAAACAAAGAACATGAAAAAGATACAAATAATGATAAGAAAAGTGAGAATTAAATATCATGAACGAAAATAATGACAACAACATTAAAAGAAAGAACAAACTTTAGGGACCAAATTTATTTCTTTTTTTTGTGATTTGTCAATTACGAAAATTAACAATAGCCAAAGGCCAAAAACTTTCAAATTAAAATTCAAAAAATTTATATACCAAGCTAGATAACCAATTATGAACAACCATGGTTTTCATACCAAATGATGCGAAAATTTTAGGCCCACAACCTTGGAACCCTAGAACCAAAAGGAATAAGAAAGATTGAATTGCAAAGAAGGTGGTTAGGAAGATCAAATTGGTATCCTAAATGGCAAGAACCAAAAACAAAGCAATATTGTGCGACGAAATTGTAAGACTTCAGAAAATTATATAATAGATGAATTTGGTTTCGAGAACACGGAGAACTAATATATTGCTTCTATTTGTTTTTATTAATCGAGAATAGCTTCTATTTGATATATTATAACCCTTTTTTCGATTCATAGTTTAAATGTAATAAGGGTATAAAGTGGCAACCCTAATTAATAATTTTTTTAATTGCAAAAATTAGTAACTCGTTTGTTTTTTCAAAGAAAAAAGATAGGTTGAAAAATGAAAACAAAGAACATGAAAAAAGATACAAATAATGAAAAGAAAAGTACGAATTAATTATCAGGAACGATAATAATGACAACAACATTAAAAGAAAGAACAAACTTTAGGGACCAATTTTTTTATTTTTTTTTTGTGATTTGTCATTTACGAAAACAAAAAAATATTCAAAGGCCAAAAACTTTAAAATTAAAATTCAAAAAATTTATATATCAAGCTAGATAACCAATTATTAGCAACCATGGTTTTGATACCCAATGATGCGAAAATTTTAGTCCCACAACCTTAGAACCCAAGAACCAAAAGGAATAAGAAAGATATAATTGCGAAGAAGGTGGTTTGGAGGATCAAATTAGTATCCTAAATGGCAAGAACCAAAAACAAAGCAATATTGTGCGACAAAATTTTAAGACGTCAGAAAATTGAATAAAAGATAAAATTTGGGTTCGAGAACACAGAGAACTAATATATTGCTTCTGTATGTTTTTATTAATCGAGAATAGCTTCTATTTGATATATTATAATACTTTTTTCGATTCACAGTTTAAATGTAATAAGGGTTTAAAGTGGCAACCATAATTAATAATTTTTTTTAATTGCAAAAATTAGTAACTCGCTTGTTTTTTCAAAGAAAAAAGATAGGTTGAAAAATGAAAACAAAGAACATGAAAAAGATACAAATAATGATAAGAAAAGTGAGAATTAAATATCATGAACGAAAATAATGACAACAACATTAAAAGAAAGAACAAACTTTAGGGACCAAATTTATTTCTTTTTTTTTTTTGTGATTTGTCAATTACGAAAATAAGAAATAGCCAAAGGCCAAAAACTTTCAAATTAAAATTCAAAAAATTTATATACCAAGCTAGATAACCAATTATGAACAACCATGGTTTTCATACCAAATGATGCGAAAATTTTAGGCCCACAACCTTGGAACCCGAGAACCAAAAGGAATAAGAAAGATTGAATTGCAAAGAAGGTGGTTAGGAAGATCAAATTGGTATCCTAAATGGCAAGAACCAAAACCAAAGCAATATTGTGCGACGAAATTGTAAGACTTCAGAAAATTATATAAAAGATGAATTTGGTTTCGAGAACACGGAGAACTAATATATTGCTTCTATTTGTTTTTATTAATCGAGAATAGCTTCTATTTGATATATTATAATACTTTTTTCGATTCACAGTTTAAATGTAATAAGGGTTTAAAGTGGCAACCATAATTAATAGTTTTTTTTAATTGCAAAAATTAGTAACTCGCTTGTTTTTTCAAAGAAAAAAGATAGGTTGAAAAATGAAAACAAAGAACATGAAAAAGATACAAATAATGATAAGAAAAGTGAGAATTAAATATCATGAACGAAAATAATGACAACAACATTAAAAGAAAGAACAAACTTTAGGGACCAAATTTATTTCTTTTTTTTGTGATTTGTCAATTACGAAAATTAACAATAGCCAAAGGCCAAAAACTTTCAAATTAAAATTCAAAAAATTTATATACCAAGCTAGATAACCAATTATGAACAACCATGGTTTTCATACCAAATGATGCGAAAATTTTAGGCCCACAACCTTGGAACCCTAGAACCAAAAGGAATAAGAAAGATTTAATTGCAAAGAAGGTGGTTAGGAAGATCAAATTGGTATCCTAAATGGCAAGAAGCAAAAACAAAGCAATATTGTGCGAGGAAATTGTAAGACTTCAGAAAATTATATAAAAGATGAATTTGGTTTCGAGAACACGGAGAACTAATATATTGCTTCTATTTGTTTTTATTAATCGAGAATAGTTTCTATTTGATATATTATAATCCTTTTTTCCATTCACAGTTTAAATGTAATAAGGGTTTAAAGTGGCAACCATAATTAATAATTTTTTTTAATTGCAAAAATTAGTAACTCGCTTGTTTTTTCAAAGAAAAAAGATAGGTTGAAAAATGAAAACAAAGAACATGAAAAAGATACAAATAATGATAAGAAAAGTGAGAATTAAATATCATGAACGAAAATAATGACAACAACATTAAAAGAAAGAACAAACTTTAGGGACCAAATTTATTTCTTTTTTTTTGTGATTTGTCAATTACGAAAATAAGAAATAGCCAAAGGCCAAAAACTTTCAAATTAAAATTCAAAAAATTTATATACCAAGCTAGATAACCAATTATGAACAACCATGGTTTTCATACCAAATGATGCGAAAATTTTAGGCCCACAACCTTGGAACCCGAGAACCAAAACGAATAAGAAAGATTGAATTGCAAAGAAGGTGGTTAGGAAGATCAAATTGGTATCCTAAATGGCAAGAACCAAAAACAAAGCAATATTGTGCGACGAAATTGTAAGACTTCAGAAAATTATATAAAAGATGAATTTGGTTTCGAGAACACGGAGAACTAATATATTGCTTCTATTTGTTTTTATTAATCGAGAATAGCTTCTATTTGATATATTATAATACTTTTTTCGATTCACAGTTTAAATGTAATAAGGGTTTAAAGTGGCAACCATAATTAATAATTTTTTTTAATTGCAAAAATTAGTAACTCGCTTGTTTTTTCAAAGAAAAAAGATAGGTTGAAAAATGAAAACAACGAACATGAAAAAGATACAAATAATGATAAGAAAAGTGAGAATTAAATATCATGAACGAAAATAATGACAACAACATTAAAAGAAAGAACAAACTTTAGGGACCAAATTTATTTCTTTTTTTTGTGATTTGTCAATTACGAAAATTAAATATAGCCAAAGGCCAAAACCTTTCAAATTAAAATTCAAAAAATTTATATACCAAGCTAGATAACCAATTATGAACAACCATGGTTTTCATACCAAATGATGCGAAAATTTTAGGCCCACAACCTTGGAACCCAAGAACCAAAAGGAATAAGAAAGATTGAATTGCAAAGAAGGTGGTTAGGAAGATCAAATTGGTATCCTAAATGGCAAGAACCAAAAACAAAGCAATATTGTGCGACGAAATTGTAAGACTTCAGAAAATTATATAAAAGATGAATTTGGTTTCGAGAACACGGAGAACTAATATATTGCTTCTATTTGTTTTTATTAATCGAGAATAGCTTCTATTTGATATATTATAATACTTTTTTCGATTCACAGTTTAAATGTAATAAGGGTTTAAAGTGGCAACCATAATTAATAATTTTTTTTAATTGCAAAAATTAGTAACTCGCTTGTTTTTTCAAAGAAAAAAGATAGGTTGAAAAATGAAAACAACGAACATGAAAAAGATACAAATAATGATAAGAAAAGTGAGAATTAAATATCATGAACGAAAATAATGACAACAACATTAAAAGAAAGAACAAACTTTAGGGACCAAATTTATTTCTTTTTTTTTGTGATTTGTCAATTACGAAAATTAAATATAGCCAAAGGCCAAAAACTTTCAAATTAAAATTCAAAAAATTTATATACCAAGCTAGATAACCAATTATGAACAACCATGGTTTTCATACCAAATGATGCGAAAATTTTAGGCCCACAACCTTGGAACCCAAGAACCAAAAGGAATAAGAAAGATTGAATTGCAAAGAAGGTGGTTAGGAAGATCAAATTGGTATCCTAAATGGCAAGAACCAAAAACAAAGCAATATTGTGCGACGAAATTGTAAGACTTCAGAAAATTATATAAAAGATGAATTTGGTTTCGAGAACACGGAGAACTAATATATTGCTTCTATTTGTTTTTATTAATCGAGAATAGCTTCTATTTGATATATTATAATACTTTTTTCGATTCACAGTTTAAATGTAATAAGGGTTTAAAGTGGCAACCATAATTAATAATTTTTTTTAATTGCAAAAATTAGTAACTCGCTTGTTTTTTCAAAGAAAAAAGATAGGTTGAAAAATGAAAACAAAGAACATGAAAAAGATACAAATAATGATAAGAAAAGTGAGAATTAAATATCATGAACGAAAATAATGACAACAACATTAAAAGAAAGAACAAACTTTAGGGACCAAATTTATTTCTTTTTTTTTGTGATTTGTCAATTACGAAAATAAGAAATAGCCAAAGGCCAAAAACTTTCAAATTAAAATTCAAAAAATTTATATACCAAGCTAGATAACCAATTATGAACAACCATGGTTTTCATACCAAATGATGCGAAAATTTTAGGCCCACAACCTTGGAACCCGAGAACCAAAAGGAATAAGAAAGATTGAATTGCAAAGAAGGTGGTTAGGAAGATCAAATTGGTATCCTAAATGGCAAGAACCAAAAACAAAGCAATATTGTGCGACGAAATTGTAAGACTTCAGAAAATTATATAAAAGATGAATTTGGTTTCGAGAACACGGAGAACTAATATATTGCTTCTATTTGTTTTTATTAATCGAGAATAGCTTCTATTTGATATATTATAATACTTTTTTCGATTCACAGTTTAAATGTAATAAGGGTTTAAAGTGGCAACCATAATTAATAATTTTTTTTAATTGCAAAAATTAGTAACTCGCTTGTTTTTTCAAAGAAAAAAGATAGGTTGAAAAATGAAAACAAAGAACATGAAAAAGATACAAATAATGATAAGAAAAGTGAGAATTAAATATCATGAACGAAAATAATGACAACAACATTAAAAGAAAGAACAAACTTTAGGGACCAAATTTATTTCTTTTTTTTGTGATTTGTCAATTACGAAAATTAACAATAGCCAAAGGCCAAAAACTTTCAAATTAAAATTCAAAAAATTTATATACCAAGCTAGATAACCAATTATGAACAACCATGGTTTTCATACCAAATGATGCGAAAATTTTAGGCCCACAACCTTGGAACCCTAGAACCAAAAGGAATAAGAAAGATTTAATTGCAAAGAAGGTGGTTAGGAAGATCAAATTGGTATCCTAAATGGCAAGAACCAAAAACAAAGCAATATTGTGCGACGAAATTGTAAGACTTCAGAAAATTATATAAAAGATGAATTTGGTTTCGAGAACACGGAGAACTAATATATTGCTTCTATTTGTTTTTATTAATCGAGAATAGTTTCTATTTGATATATTATAATCCTTTTTTCCATTCACAGTTTAAATGTAATAAGGGTTTAAAGTGGCAATCCTAATTAATAATTTTTTTTAATTGCAAAAATTAGTAACTCGTTTGTTTTTTCAAAGAAAAAAGATAGGTTGAAAAATGAAAACAAAGAACATGAAAAAGATACAAATAATGAGAAGAAAAGTGAGAATTAAATATCATGAACGAAAATAATGACAACAACATTAAAAGAAAGAACAAACTTTAGGGACCAAATTTATTTCTTTTTTTTGTGATTTGTCAATTACGAAAATTAAAAATAGCCAAAGGCCAAAAACTTTCAAATTAAAATTCAAAAAAATTATATACCAAGCTAGATAACCAATTATGAACAACCATGGTTTTCATACCAAATGATGCGAAAATTTTAGGCCCACAACCTTGGAACCCGAGAACCAAAAGGAATAAGAAAGATTTAATTGCAAAGAAGGTGGTTAGGAAGATCAAATTGGTATCCTAAATGGCAAGAACCAAAAACAAAGCAATATTGTGCGACGAAATTGTAAGACTTCAGAAAATTATATAAAAGATGAATTTGGTTTCGAGAACACGGAGAACTAATATATTGCTTCTATTTGTTTTTATTAATCGAGAATAGCTTCTATTTGATATATTATAATACTTTTTTCGATTCACAGTTTAAATGTAATAAGGGTTTAAAGTGGCAACCATAATTAATAATTTTTTTTAATTGCAAAAATTAGTAACTCGCTTGTTTTTTCAAAGAAAAAAGATAGGTTGAAAAATGAAAACAAAGAACATGAAAAAGATACAAATAATGATAAGAAAAGTGAGAATTAAATATCATGAACGAAAATAATGACAACAACATTAAAAGAAAGAACAAACTTTAGGGACCAAATTTATTTCTTTTTTTTTGTGATTTGTCAATTACGAAAATTAACAATAGCCAAAGGCCAAAAACTTTCAAATTAAAATTCAAAAAATTTATATACCAAGCTAGATAACCAATTATGAACAACCATGGTTTTCATACCAAATGATGCGAAAATTTTAGGCCCACAACCTTGGAACCCTAGAACCAAAAGGAATAAGAAAGATTTAATTGCAAAGAAGGTGGTTAGGAAGATCAAATTGGTATCCTAAATGGCAAGAACCAAAAACAAAGCAATATTGTGCGACGAAATTGTAAGACTTCAGAAAATTATATAAAAGATGAATTTGGTTTCGAGAACACGGAGAACTAATATATTGCTTCTATTTGTTTTTATTAATCGAGAATAGTTTCTATTTGATATATTATAATCCTTTTTTCCATTCACAGTTTAAATGTAATAAGGGTTTAAAGTGGCAATCCTAATTAATAATTTTTTTTAATTGCAAAAATTAGTAACTCGTTTGTTTTTTCAAAGAAAAAAGATAGGTTGAAAAATGAAAACAAAGAACATGAAAAAGATACAAATAATGAGAAGAAAAGTGAGAATTAAATATCATGAACGAAAATAATGACAACAACATTAAAAGAAAGAACAAACTTTAGGGACCAAATTTATTTCTTTTTTTTGTGATTTGTCAATTACGAAAATAAAAAATAGCCAAAGGCCAAAAACTTTCAAATTAAAATTCAAAAAATTTATATACCAATCTAGATAACCAATTATGAACAACCATGGTTTTCATACCAAATGATGCGAAAATTTTAGGCCCACAACCTTGGCACCAAAGAACCAAAAGGAATAATAAAGATTGAATAGCAAAGAAGGTGGTTAGGAAGATCAAATTGGTATCCTAAATGGCAAGAACCAAAAACAAAGCAATATTGTGCGACGAAATTGTAAGACTTCAGAAAATTATATAAAAGATGAATTTGGTTTCGAGAACACGGAGAACTAATATATTGCTTCTATTTGTTTTTATTAATCGAGAATAGCTTCTATTTAATATATTATAATACTTTTTTCGATTCACAGTTTAAATGTAATAAGGGTTTAAAGTGGCAACCATAATTAATAATTTTTTTTAATTGCAAAAATTAGTAACTCGCTTGTTTTTTCAAAGAAAAAAGATAGGTTGAAAAATGAAAACAAAGAACATGAAAAAGATACAAATAATGATAAGAAAAGTGAGAATTAAATATCATGAACGAAAATAATGACAACAACATTAAAAGAAAGAACAAACTTTAGGGACCAAATTTATTTCTTTTTTTTTGTGATTTGTCAATTACGAAAATTAAATATAGCCAAAGGCCAAAAACTTTCAAATTAAAATTCAAAAAATTTATATACCAAGCTAGATAACCAATTATGAACAACCATGGTTTTCATACCAAATGATGCGAAAATTTTAGGCCCACAACCTTGGAACCCAAGAACCAAAAGGAATAAGAAAGATTGAATTGCAAAGAAGGTGGTTAGGAAGATCAAATTGGTATCCTAAATGGCAAGAACCAAAAACAAAGCAATATTGTGCGACGAAATTGTAAGACTTCAGAAAATTATATAAAAGATGAATTTGGTTTCGAGAACACGGAGAACTAATATATTGCTTCTATTTGTTTTTATTAATCGAGAATAGCTTCTATTTGATATATTATAATACTTTTTTCGATTCACAGTTTAAATGTAATAAGGGTTTAAAGTGGCAACCATAATTAATAATTTTTTTTAATTGCAAAAATTAGTAACTCGCTTGTTTTTTCAAAGAAAAAAGATAGGTTGAAAAATGAAAACAAAGAACATGAAAAAGATACAAATAATGATAAGAAAAGTGAGAATTAAATATCATGAACGAAAATAATGACAACAACATTAAAAGAAAGAACAAACTTTAGGGACCAAATTTATTTCTTTTTTTTTGTGATTTGTCAATTACGAAAATAAGAAATAGCCAAAGGCCAAAAACTTTCAAATTAAAATTCAAAAAATTTATATACCAAGCTAGATAACCAATTATGAACAACCATGGTTTTCATACCAAATGATGCGAAAATTTTAGGCCCACAACCTTGGAACCCTAGAACCAAAAGGAATAAGAAAGATTTAATTGCAAAGAAGGTGGTTAGGAAGATCAAATTGGTATCCTAAATGGCAAGAACCAAAAACAAAGCAATATTGTGCGACGAAATTGTAAGACTTCAGAAAATTATATAAAAGATGAATTTGGTTTCGAGAACACGGAGAACTAATATATTGCTTCTATTTGTTTTTATTAATCGAGAATAGTTTCTATTTGATATATTATAATCCTTTTTTCCATTCACAGTTTAAATGTAATAAGGGTTTAAAGTGGCAATCCTAATTAATAATTTTTTTTAATTGCAAAAATTAGTAACTCGTTTGTTTTTTCAAAGAAAAAAGATAGGTTGAAAAATGAAAACAAAGAACATGAAAAAGATACAAATAATGAGAAGAAAAGTGAGAATTAAATATCATGAACGAAAATAATGACAACAACATTAAAAGAAAGAACAAACTTTAGGGACCAAATTTATTTCTTTTTTTTGTGATTTGTCAATTACGAAAATTAAAAATAGCCAAAGGCCAAAAACTTTCAAATTAAAATTCAAAAAAATTATATACCAAGCTAGATAACCAATTATGAACAACCATGGTTTTCATACCAAATGATGCGAAAATTTTAGGCCCACAACCTTGGAACCCTAGAACCAAAAGGAATAAGAAAGATTTAATTGCAAAGAAGGTGGTTAGGAAGATCAAATTGGTATCCTAAATGGCAAGAACCAAAAACAAAGCAATATTGTGCGATGAAATTGTAAGACTTCAGAAAATTATATAAAAGATGAATTTGGTTTCGAGAACACGGAGAACTAATATATTGCTTCTATTTGTTTTTATTAATCGAGAATAGTTTCTATTTGATATATTATAATCCTTTTTTCCATTCACAGTTTAAATGTAATAAGGGTTTAAAGTGGCAATCCTAATTAATAATTTTTTTAATTGGAAAAATTAGTAACTCGTTTGTTTTTTCAAAGAAAAAAGATAGGTTGAAAAATGAAAACAAAGAACATGAAAAAGATACAAATAATGAAAAGAAAAGTACGAATTAATTATCATGAACGAAAATAATGACAACAACATTAAAAGAAAGAACAAACTTTAGGGACCAAATTTATTTCTTTTTTTTGTGATTTGTCAATTACGAAAATAAAAAATAGCCAAAGGCCAAAAACTTTCAAATTAAAATTCAAAAAATTTATATACCAATCTAGATAACCAATTATGAACAACCATGGTTTTCATACCAAATGATGCGAAAATTTTAGGCCCACAACCTTGGCACCAAAGAACCAAAAGGAATAATAAAGATTGAATAGCAAAGAAGGTGGTTAGGAAGATCAAATTGGTATCCTAAATGGCAAGAACCAAAAACAAAGCAATATTGTGCGACGAAATTGTAAGACTTCAGAAAATTATATAAAAGATGAATTTGGTTTCGAGAACACGGAGAACTAATATATTGCTTCTATTTGTTTTTATTAATCGAGAATAGCTTCTATTTAATATATTATAATACTTTTTTCGATTCACAGTTTAAATGTAATAAGGGTTTAAAGTGGCAACCATAATTAATAATATTTTTTTAATTGCAAAAATTAGTAACTCGCTTGTTTTTTCAAAGAAAAAAGATAGGTTGAAAAATGAAAACAAAGAACATGAAAAAGATACAAATAATGATAAGAAAAGTGAGAATTAAATATCATGAACGAAAATAATGACAACAACATTAAAAGAAAGAACAAACTTTAGGGACCAAATTTATTTCTTTTTTTTGTGATTTGTCAATTACGAAAATAAGAAATAGCCAAAGGCCAAAAACTTTCAAATTAAAATTCAAAAAATTTATATACCAAGCTAGATAACCAATTATGAACAACCATGGTTTTCATACCAAATGATGCGAAAATTTTAGGCCCACAACCTTGGAACCCAAGAACCAAAAGGAATAAGAAAGATTGAATTGCAAAGAAGGTGGTTAGGAAGATCAAATTGGTATCCTAAATGGCAAGAACCAAAAACAAAGCAATATTGTGCGACGAAATTGTAAGACTTCAGAAAATTATATAAAAGATAAATTTGGTTTCGAGAACACGGAGAACTAATATATTGCTTCTATTTGTTTTTATTAATCGAGAATAGCTTCCATTTGATATATTATAATACTTTTTTCGATTCACAGTTTAAATGTAATAAGGGTTTAAAGTGGCAACCATAATTAATAATTTTTTTTAATTGCAAAAATTAGTAACTCGCTTGTTTTTTCAAAGAAAAAAGATAGGTTGAAAAATGAAAACAAAGAACATGAAAAAGATACAAATAATGATAAGAAAAGTGAGAATTAAATATCATGAACGAAAATAATGACAACAACATTAAAAGAAAGAACAAACTTTAGGGACCAAATTTATTTCTTTTTTTTGTGATTTGTCAATTACGAAAATTAAAAATAGCCAAAGGCCAAAAACTTTCGAATTAGAATTCAAAAAATTTATATACCAAGCTAGATAACCAATTATGAACAACCATGGTTTTCATACCAAATGATGCGAAAATTTTAGGCCCACAACCTTGGAACCCTAGAACCAAAAGGAATAAGAAAGATTGAATTGCAAAGAAGGTGGTTAGGAAGATCAAATTGGTATCTAAAATGGCAAGAACTAAAAACAAAGCAATATTGTGCGACGAATTTGTAAGACTTCAGAAAATTATATAAAAGATGAATTTGGTTCCGAGAACACGGAGAACTAATATATTGCTTCTATTTGTTTTTATTAATCGAGAATAGTTTCTATTTGATATATTATAATCCTTTTTTCGATTCACAGTTTAAATGTAATAAGGGTTTAAAGTGGCAATCCTAATTAATAATTTTTTTTAATTGCAAAAATTAGTAACTCGTTTGTTTTTTCAAAGAAAAAAGATAGGTTGAAAAATGAAAACAAAGAACATGAAAAAGATACAAATAATGAAAAGAAAAGTACGAATTAATTATCATGAACGAAAATAATGACAACAACATTAAAAGAAAGAACAAACTTTAGGGACCAAATTTATTTCTTTTTTTTGTGATTTGTCAATTACGAAAATAAAAAATAGCCAAAGGCCAAAAACTTTCAAATTAAAATTCAAAAAATTCATATACCAATCTAGATAACCAATTATGAACAACCATGGTTTTCATACCCAATGATGCGAAAATTTTAGGCCCACAACCTTGGCACCCAAGAACCAAAAGGAATAAGAAAGATTGAATTGCAAAGAAGGTGGTTAGGAAGATCAAATTGGTATCCTTAATGGCAAGAACCAAAAACAAAGCAATATTGTGCGACGAAATTGTAAGACTTCAGAAAATTATATAAAAGATGAATTTGGTTTCGAGAACACGGAGAACTAATATATTGCTTCTATTTGTTTTTATTAATCGAGAATAGTTTCTATTTGATATATTATAATCCTTTTTTCGATTCACAGTTTAAATGTAATAAGGGTTTAAAGTGGCAACCATAATTAATAATTTTTTTTAATTGCAAAAATTAGTAACTCGCTTGTTTTTTCAAAGAAAAAAGATAGGTTTAAAAATGAAAACAAAGAACATGAAAAAGATACAAATAATGATAAGAAAAGTGAGAATTAAATATCATGAACGAAAATAATGACAACAACATTAAAAGAAAGAACAAACTTTAGGGACCAAATTTATTTCTTTTTTTTGTGATTTGTCAATTACGAAAATAAGAAATAGCCAAAGGCCAAAAACTTTCAAATTAAAATTCAAAAAATTTATATACCAAGCTAGATAACCAATTATGAACAACCATGGTTTTCATACCAAATGATGCGAAAATTTTAGGCCCACAACCTTGGAACCCTAGAACCAAAAGGAATAAGAAAGATTGAATTGCAAAGAAGGTGGTTAGGAAGATCAAATTGGTATCCTAAATGGCAAGAACCAAAAACAAAGCAATATTGTGCGACGAAATTGTAAGACTTCAGAAAATTATATAAAAGATGAATTTGGTTTCGAGAACACGGAGAACTAATATATTGCTTCTATTTGTTTTTATTAATCGAGAATAGTTTCTATTTGATATATTATAATCCTTTTTTCGATTCACAGTTTAAATGTAATAAGGGTTTAAAGTGGCAACCATAATTAATAATTTTTTTTAATTGCAAAAATTAGTAACTCGCTTGTTTTTTCAAAGAAAAAAGATAGGTTGAAAAATGAAAACAACGAACATGAAAAAGATACAAATAATGATAAGAAAAGTGAGAATTAAATATCATGAACGAAAATAATGACAACAACATTAAAAGAAAGAACAAACTTTAGGGACCAAATTTATTTCTTTTTTTTTGTGATTTGTCAATTACGAAAATTAAATATAGCCAAAGGCCAAAAACTTTCAAATTAAAATTCAAAAAATTTATATACCAAGCTAGATAACCAATTATGAACAACCATGGTTTTCATACCAAATGATGCGAAAATTTTAGGCCCACAACCTTGGAACCCTAGAACCAAAAGGAATAAGAAAGATTGAATTGCAAAGAAGGTGGTTAGGAAGATCAAATTGGTATCCTAAATGGCAAGAACCAAAAACAAAGCAATATTGTGCGACGAAATTGTAAGACTTCAGAAAATTATATAAAAGATGAATTTGGTTTCGAGAACACGGAGAACTAATATATTGCTTCTATTTGTTTTTATTAATCGAGAATAGCTTCTATTCGATATATTATAATCCTTTTTTCGATTCGTAGTTTAAATGTAATAAGGGTTTAAAGTGGCAATCCTAATTAATAATTTTTTTTAATTGCAAAAATTAGTAACTCGTTTGTTTTTTCAAAGAAAAAAGATAGGTTGAAAAATGAAAACAAAGAACATGAAAAAGATACAAATAATGATAAGAAAAGTGAGAATTAAATATCATGAACGAAAATAATGACAACAACATTAAAAGAAAGAACAAACTTTAGGGACCAAATTTATTTCTTTTTTTGTGATTCGTCAATTACGAAAAGAAAAAATAGCCAAAGGCCAAAAACTTTCAAATTAAAATTCAAAAAATTTATATACCAAGCTAGATAACCAATTATGAACAACCATGGTTTTCATACCAAATGATGCGAAAATTTTAGGCCCACAACCTTGGAACCCTAGAACCAAAAGGAATAAGAAAGATTGAATTGCAAAGAAGGTGGTTAGGAAGATCAAATTGGTATCTAAAATGGCAAGAACTAAAAACAAAGCAATATTGTGCGACGAATTTGTAAGACTTCAGAAAATTATATAAAAGATGAATTTGGTTCCGAGAACACGGAGAACTAATATATTGCTTCTATTTGTTTTTATTAATCGAGAATAGTTTCTATTTGATATATTATAATCCTTTTTTCGATTCACAGTTTAAATGTAATAAGGGTTTAAAGTGGCAATCCTAATTAATAATTTTTTTTAATTGCAAAAATTAGTAACTCGTTTGTTTTTTCAAAGAAAAAAGATAGGTTGAAAAATGAAAACAAAGAACATGAAAAAGATACAAATAATGAAAAGAAAAGTACGAATTAATTATCATGAACGAAAATAATGACAACAACATTAAAAGAAAGAACAAACTTTAGGGACCAAATTTATTTCTTTTTTTTGTGATTTGTCAATTACGAAAATAAAAAATAGCCAAAGGCCAAAAACTTTCAAATTAAAATTCAAAAAATTCATATACCAATCTAGATAACCAATTATGAACAACCATGGTTTTCATACCCAATGATGCGAAAATTTTAGGCCCACAACCTTGGCACCCAAGAACCAAAAGGAATAAGAAAGATTGAATTGCAAAGAAGGTGGTTAGGAAGATCAAATTGGTATCCTTAATGGCAAGAACCAAAAACAAAGCAATATTGTGCGACGAAATTGTAAGACTTCAGAAAATTATATAAAAGATGAATTTGGTTTCGAGAACACGGAGAACTAATATATTGCTTCTATTTGTTTTTATTAATCGAGAATAGTTTCTATTTGATATATTATAATCCTTTTTTCGATTCACAGTTTAAATGTAATAAGGGTTTAAAGTGGCAACCATAATTAATAATTTTTTTTAATTGCAAAAATTAGTAACTCGCTTGTTTTTTCAAAGAAAAAAGATAGGTTTAAAAATGAAAACAAAGAACATGAAAAAGATACAAATAATGATAAGAAAAGTGAGAATTAAATATCATGAACGAAAATAATGACAACAACATTAAAAGAAAGAACAAACTTTAGGGACCAAATTTATTTCTTTTTTTTGTGATTTGTCAATTACGAAAATAAGAAATAGCCAAAGGCCAAAAACTTTCAAATTAAAATTCAAAAAATTTATATACCAAGCTAGATAACCAATTATGAACAACCATGGTTTTCATACCAAATGATGCGAAAATTTTAGGCCCACAACCTTGGAACCCTAGAACCAAAAGGAATAAGAAAGATTGAATTGCAAAGAAGGTGGTTAGGAAGATCAAATTGGTATCCTAAATGGCCAGAACCAAAAACAAAGCAATATTGTGCGACGAAATTGTAAGACTTCAGAAAATTATATAAAAGATGAATTTGGTTTCGAGAACACGGAGAACTAATATATTGCTTCTATTTGTTTTTATTAATCGAGAATAGTTTCTATTTGATATATTATAATCCTTTTTTCGATTCAAAGTTTAAATGTAATAAGGGTTTAAAGTGGCAACCATAATTAATAATTTTTTTTAATTGCAAAAATTAGTAACTCGCTTGTTTTTTCAAAGAAAAAAGATAGGTTGAAAAATGAAAACAAAGAACATGAAAAAGATACAAATAATGATAAGAAAAGTGAGAATTAAATATCATGAACGAAAATAATGACAACAACATTAAAAGAAAGAACAAACTTTAGGGATCAAATTTATTTCTTTTTTTTGTGATTTGTCAATTACGAAAATTAAAAATAGCCAAAGGCCAAAAAGTTTCAAATTAAAATTCAAAAAATTTATATACCAAGCTAGATAACCAATTATGAACAACCATGGTTTTCATACCAAATGATGCGAAAATTTTAGGCCCACAACCTTGGAACCCTAGAACCAAAAGGAATAAGAAAGATTTAATTGCAAAGAAGGTGGTTAGGAAGATCAAATTGGTATCCTAAATGGCAAGAACCAAAAACAAAGCAATATTGTGCGACGAAATTGTAAGACTTCAGAAAATTATATAAAAGATGAATTTGGTTTCGAGAACACGGAGAACTAATATATTGCTTCTATTTGTTTTTATTAATCGAGAATAGTTTCTATTTGATATATTATAATCCTTTTTTCCATTCACAGTTTAAATGTAATAAGGGTTTAAAGTGGCAATCCTAATTAATAATTTTTTTTAATTGCAAAAATTAGTAACTCGTTTGTTTTTTCAAAGAAAAAAGATAGGTTGAAAAATGAAAACAAAGAACATGAAAAAGATACAAATAATGAGAAGAAAAGTGAGAATTAAATATCATGAACGAAAATAATGACAACAACATTAAAAGAAAGAACAAACTTTAGGGACCAAATTTATTTCTTTTTTTTGTGATTTGTCAATTACGAAAATTAAAAATAGCCAAAGGCCAAAAACTTTCAAATTAAAATTAAAAAAATTTATATACCAAGCTAGATAACCAATTATGAACAACCATGGTTTTCATACCAAATGATGCGAAAATTTTAGGCCCACAACCTTGGAACCCTAGAACCAAAAGGAATAAGAAAGATTTAATTGCAAAGAAGGTGGTTAGGAAGATCAAATTGGTATCCTAAATGGCAAGAACCAAAAACAAAGCAATATTGTGCGACGAAATTGTAAGACTTCAGAAAATTATATAAAAGATGAATTTGGTTTCGAGAACACGGAGAACTAATATATTGCTTCTATTTGTTTTTATTAATCGAGAATAGTTTCTATTTGATATATTATAATCCTTTTTTCGATTCACAGTTTAAATGTAATAAGGGTTTAAAGTGGCAATCCTAATTAATAATTTTTTTTAATTGCAAAAATTAGTAACTCGTTTGTTTTTTCAAAGAAAAAAGATAGGTTGAAAAATGAAAACAAAGAACATGAAAAAGATACAAATAATGAAAAGAAAAGTACGAATTAATTATCATGAACGAAAATAATGACAACAACATTAAAAGAAAGAACAAACTTTAGGGACCAAATTTATTTCTTTTTTTTGTGATTTGTCAATTACGAAAATAAAAAATAGCCAAAGGCCAAAAACTTTCAAATTAAAATTCAAAAAATTTATATACCAATCTAGATAACCAATTATGAACAACCATGGTTTTCATACCAAATGATGCGAAAATTTTAGGCCCACAACCTTGGCACCAAAGAACCAAAAGGAATAATAAAGATTGAATAGCAAAGAAGGTGGTTAGGAAGATCAAATTGGTATCCTAAATGGCAAGAACCAAAAACAAAGCAATATTGTGCGACGAAATTGTAAGACTTCAGAAAATTATATAAAAGATGAATTTGGTTTCGAGAACACGGAGAACTAATATATTGCTTCTATTTGTTTTTATTAATCGAGAATAGCTTCTATTTGATATATTATAATCCTTTTTTCGATTCACAGTTTAAATGTAATAAGGGTTTAAAGTGGCAACCATAATTAATAATTTTTTTTAATTGCAAAAATTAGTAACTCGCTTGTTTTTTCAAAGAAAAAAGATAGGTTGAAAAATGAAAACAAAGAACATGAAAAAGATACAAATAATGATAAGAAAAGTGAGAATTAAATATCATGAACGAAAATAATGACAACAACATTAAAAGAAAGAACAAACTTTAGGGACCAAATTTATTTCTTTTTTTTGTGATTTGTCAATTACGAAAATAAGAAATAGCCAAAGGCCAAAAACTTTCAAATTAAAATTCAAAAAATTTATATACCAAGCTAGATAACCAATTATGAACAACCATGGTTTTCATACCAAATGATGCGAAAATTTTAGGCCCACAACCTTGGAACCCTAGAACCAAAAGGAATAAGAAAGATTTAATTGCAAAGAAGGTGGTTAGGAAGATCAAATTGGTATCCTAAATGGCAAGAACCAAAAACAAAGCAATATTGTGCGACGAAATTGTAAGACTTCAGAAAATTATATAAAAGATGAATTTGGTTTCGAGAACACGGAGAACTAATATATTGCTTCTATTTGTTTTTATTAATCGAGAATAGTTTCTATTTGATATATTATAATCCTTTTTTCCATTCACAGTTTAAATGTAATAAGGGTTTAAAGTGGCAATCCTAATTAATAATTTTTTTTAATTGCAAAAATTAGTAACTCGTTTGTTTTTTCAAAGAAAAAAGATAGGTTGAAAAATGAAAACAAAGAACATGAAAAAGATACAAATAATGAGAAGAAAATTGAGAATTAAATATCATGAACGAAAATAATGACAACAACATTAAAAGAAAGAACAAACTTTAGGGACCAAATTTATTTCTTTTTTTTGTGATTTGTCAATTACGAAAATTAAAAATAGCCAAAGGCCAAAAACTTTCAAATTAAAATTCAAAAAATTTATATACCAAGCTAGATAACCAATTATGAACAACCATGGTTTTCATACCAAATGATGCGAAAATTTTAGGCCCACAACCTTGGAACCCTAGAACCAAAAGGAATAAGAAAGATTTAATTGCAAAGAAGGTGGTTAGGAAGATCAAATTGGTATCCTAAATGGCAAGAACCAAAAACAAAGCAATATTGTGCGATGAAATTGTAAGACTTCAGAAAATTATATAAAAGATGAATTTGGTTTCGAGAACACGGAGAACTAATATATTGCTTCTATTTGTTTTTATTAATCGAGAATAGTTTCTATTTGATATATTATAATCCTTTTTTCCATTCACAGTTTAAATGTAATAAGGGTTTAAAGTGGCAATCCTAATTAATAATTTTTTTTAATTGGAAAAATTAGTAACTCGTTTGTTTTTTCAAAGAAAAAAGATAGGTTGAAAAATGAAAACAAATAACATGAAAAAGATACAAATAATGAAAAGGAAAGTACGAATTAATTATCATGAACGAAAATAATGACAACAACATTAAAAGAAAGAACAAACTTTAGGGACCAAATTTATTTCTTTTTTTTGTGATTTGTCAATTACGAAAATAAAAAATAGCCAAAGGCCAAAAACTTTCAAATTAAAATTCAAAAAATTTATATACCAATCTAGATAACCAATTATGAACAACCATGGTTTTCATACCAAATGATGCGAAAATTTTAGGCCCACAACCTTGGCACCAAAGAACCAAAAGGAATAATAAAGATTGAATAGCAAAGAAGGTGGTTAGGAAGATCAAATTGGTATCCTAAATGGCAAGAACCAAAAACAAAGCAATATTGTGCGACGAAATTGTAAGACTTCAGAAAATTATATAAAAGATGAATTTGGTTTCGAGAACACGGAGAACTAATATATTGCTTCTATTTGTTTTTATTAATCGAGAATAGCTTCTATTTAATATATTATAATACTTTTTTCGATTCACAGTTTAAATGTAATAAGGGTTTAAAGTGGCAACCATAATTAATAATTTTTTTTAATTGCAAAAATTAGTAACTCGCTTGTTTTTTCAAAGAAAAAAGATAGGTTTAAAAATGAAAACAAAGAACATGAAAAAGATACAAATAATGATAAGAAAAGTGAGAATTAAATATCATGAACGAAAATAATGACAACAACATTAAAAGAAAGAACAAACTTTAGGGACCAAATTTATTTCTTTTTTTTGTGATTTGTCAATTACGAAAATAAGAAATAGCCAAAGGCCAAAAACTTTCAAATTAAAATTCAAAAAATTTATATACCAAGCTAGATAACCAATTATGAACAACCATGGTTTTCATACCAAATGATGCGAAAATTTTAGGCCCACAACCTTGGAACCCTAGAACCAAAAGGAATAAGAAAGATTGAATTGCAAAGAAGGTGGTTAGGAAGATCAAATTGGTATCCTAAATGGCAAGAACCAAAAACAAAGCAATATTGTGCGACGAAATTGTAAGACTTCAGAAAATTATATAAAAGATGAATTTGGTTTCGAGAACACGGAGAACTAATATATTGCTTCTATTTGTTTTTATTAATCGAGAATAGTTTCTATTTGATATATTATAATCCTTTTTTCGATTCACAGTTTAAATGTAATAAGGGTTTAAAGTGGCAATCCTAATTAATAATTTTTTTTAATTGCAAAAATTAGTAACTCGTTTGTTTTTTCAAAGAAAAAAGATAGGTTGAAAAATGAAAACAAAGAACATGAAAAAGATACAAATAATGAAAAGAAAAGTACGAATTAATTATCATGAACGAAAATAATGACAACAACATTAAAAGAAAGAACAAACTTTAGGGACCAAATTTATTTCTTTTTTTTGTGATTTGTCACTTACGAAAATAAAAAATAGCCAAAGGCCAAAAACTTTCAAATTAAAATTCAAAAACTTTATATACCAAGCTAGATAACCAATTATGAACAACCATGGTTTTCATACCAAATGATGCGAAAATTTTAGGCCCACAACCTTGGAACCCTAGAACCAAAAGGAATAAGAAAGATTGAATTGCAAAGAAGGTGGTTAGGAAGATCAAATTGGTATCCTAAATGGCAAGAACCAAAAACAAAGCAATATTGTGCGACGAAATTGTAAGACTTCAGAAAATTATATAAAAGATGAATTTGGTTTCGAGAACACGGAGAACTAATATATTGCTTCTATTTGTTTTTATTAATCGAGAATAGTTTCTATTTGATATATTATAATCCTTTTTTCGATTCACAGTTTAAATGTAATAAGGGTTTAAAGTGGCAACCATAATTAATAATTTTTTTTAATTGCAAAAATTAGTAACTCGCTTGTTTTTTCAAAGAAAAAAGATAGGTTTAAAAATGAAAACAAAGAACATGAAAAAGATACAAATAATGATAAGAAAAGTGAGAATTAAATATCATGAACGAAAATAATGACAACAACATTAAAAGAAAGAACAAACTTTAGGGACCAAATTTATTTCTTTTTTTTGTGATTTGTCAATTACGAAAATAAGAAATAGCCAAAGGCCAAAAACTTTCAAATTAAAATTCAAAAAATTTATATACCAAGCTAGATAACCAATTATGAACAACCATGGTTTTCATACCAAATGATGCGAAAATTTTAGGCCCACAACCTTGGAACCCTAGAACCAAAAGGAATAAGAAAGATTGAATTGCAAAGAAGGTGGTTAGGAAGATCAAATTGGTATCCTAAATGGCAAGAACCAAAAACAAAGCAATATTGTGCGACGAAATTGTAAGACTTCAGAAAATTATATAAAAGATGAATTTGGTTTCGAGAACACGGAGAACTAATATATTGCTTCTATTTGTTTTTATTAATCGAGAATAGTTTCTATTTGATATATTATAATCCTTTTTTCGATTCACAGTTTAAATGTAATAAGGGTTTAAAGTGGCAACCATAATTAATAATTTTTTTTAATTGCAAAAATTAGTAACTCGCTTGTTTTTTCAAAGAAAAAAGATAGGTTTAAAAATGAAAACAAAGAACATGAAAAAGATACAAATAATGATAAGAAAAGTGAGAATTAAATATCATGAACGAAAATAATGACAACAACATTAAAAGAAAGAACAAACTTTAGGGACCAAATTTATTTCTTTTTTTTGTGATTTGTCAATTACGAAAATAAGAAATAGCCAAAGGCCAAAAACTTTCAAATTAAAATTCAAAAAATTTATATACCAAGCTAGATAACCAATTATGAACAACCATGGTTTTCATACCAAATGATGCGAAAATTTTAGGCCCACAACCTTGGAACCCTAGAACCAAAAGGAATAAGAAAGATTGAATTGCAAAGAAGGTGGTTAGGAAGATCAAATTGGTATCCTAAATGGCAAGAACCAAAAACAAAGCAATATTGTGCGACGAAATTGTAAGACTTCAGAAAATTATATAAAAGATGAATTTGGTTTCGAGAACACGGAGAACTAATATATTGCTTCTATTTGTTTTTATTAATCGAGAATAGTTTCTATTTGATATATTATAATCCTTTTTTCGATTCACAGTTTAAATGTAATAAGGGTTTAAAGTGGCAATCCTAATTAATAATTTTTTTTAATTGCAAAAATTAGTAACTCGTTTGTTTTTTCAAAGAAAAAAGATAGGTTGAAAAATGAAAACAAAGAACATGAAAAAGATACAAATAATGAAAAGAAAAGTACGAATTAATTATCATGAACGAAAATAATGACAACAACATTAAAAGAAAGAACAAACTTTAGGGACCAAATTTATTTCTTTTTTTTGTGATTTGTCACTTACGAAAATAAAAAATAGCCAAAGGCCAAAAACTTTCAAATTAAAATTCAAAAACTTTATATACCAAGCTAGATAACCAATTATGAACAACCATGGTTTTCATACCAAATGATGCGAAAATTTTAGGCCCACAACCTTGGAACCCTAGAACCAAAAGGAATAAGAAAGATTTAATTGCAAAGAAGGTGGTTAGGAAGATCAAATTGGTATCCTAAATGGCAAGAACCAAAAACAAAGCAATATTGTGCGACGAAATTGTAAGACTTCAGAAAATTATATAAAAGATGAATTTGGTTTCGAGAACACGGAGAACTAATATATTGCTTCTATTTGTTTTTATTAATCGAGAATAGCTTCTATTTGATATATTATAATCCTTTTTTCGATTCACAGTTTAAATGTAATAAGGGTTTAAAGTGGCAATCCTAATTAATAATTTTTTTTAATTGCAAAAATTAGTAACTCGTTTGTTTTTTCAAAGAAAAAAGATAGGTTGAAAAATGAAAACAAAGAACATGAAAAAGATACAAATAATGAAAAGAAAAGTACGAATTAATTATCATGAACGAAAATAATGACAACAACATTAAAAGAAAGAACAAACTTTAGGGACCAAATTTATTTCTTTTTTTTGTGATTTGTCACTTACGAAAATAAAAAATAGCCAAAGGCCAAAAACTTTCAAATTAAAATTCAAAAACTTTATATACCAAGCTAGATAACCAATTATGAACAACCATGGTTTTCATACCAAATGATGCGAAAATTTTAGGCCCACAACCTTGGAACCCTAGAACCAAAAGGAATAAGAAAGATTGAATTGCAAAGAAGGTGGTTAGGAAGATCAAATTGGTATCCTAAATGGCAAGAACCAAAAACAAAGCAATATTGTGAGACGAAATTGTAAGACTTCAGAAAATTATATAAAAGATGAATTTGGTTTCGAGAACACGGAGAACTAATATATTGCTTCTATTTGTTTTTATTAATCGAGAATAGTTTCTATTTGATATATTATAATCCTTTTTTCGATTCACGGTTTAAATGTAATAAGGGTTTAAAGTGGCAATCCTAATTAATAATTTCTTTTAATTGCAAAAATTAGTAACTCGTTTGTTTTTTCAAAGAAAAAAGATAGGTTGAAAAATGAAAACAAAGAACATGAAAAAGATACAAATAATGAAAAGAAAAGTACGAATTAATTATCATGAACGAAAATAATGACAACAACATTAAAAGAAAGAACAAACTTTAGGGACCAAATTTATTTCTTTTTTTTGTGATTTGTCACTTACGAAAATAAAAAATAGCCAAAGGCCAAAAACTTTCAAATTAAAATTCAAAAACTTTATATACCAAGCTAGATAACCAATTATGAACAACCATGGTTTTCATACCAAATGATGCGAAAATTTTAGGCCCACAACCTTGGAACCCTAGAACCAAAAGGAATAAGAAAGATTGAATTGCAAAGAAGGTGGTTAGGAAGATCAAATTGGTATCCTAAATGGCAAGAACCAAAAACAAAGCAATATTGTGCGACGAAATTGTAAGACTTCAGAAAATTATATAAAAGATGAATTTGGTTTCGAGAACACGGAGAACTAATATATTGCTTCTATTTGTTTTTATTAATCGAGAATAGCTTCTATTTGATATATTATAATACTTTTTTCGATTCACAGTTTAAATGTAATAAGGGTTTAAAGTGGCAACCATAATTAATAATTTTTTTTAATTGCAAAAATTAGTAACTCGCTTGTTTTTTCAAAGAAAAAAGATAGGTTGAAAAATGAAAACAAAGAACATGAAAAAGATACAAATAATGATAAGAAAAGTGAGAATTAAATATCATGAACGAAAATAATGACAACAACATTAAAAGAAAGAACAAACTTTAGGGACCAAATTTATTTCTTTTTTTTGTGATTTGTCAATTACGAAAATAAGAAATAGCCAAAGGCCAAAAACTTTCAAATTAAAATTCAAAAAATTTATATACCAAGCTAGATAACCAATTATGAACAACCATGGTTTTCATACCAAATGATGCGAAAATTTTAGGCCCACAACCTTGGAACCCAAGAACCAAAAGGAATAAGAAAGATTGAATTGCAAAGAAGGTGGTTAGGAAGATCAAATTGGTATCCTAAATAGCAAGAACCAAAAACAAAGCAATATTGTGCGACGAAATTGTAAGACTTCAGAAAATTATATAAAAGATGAATTTGGTTTCGAGAACACGGAGAACTAATATATTGCTTCTATTTGTTTTTATTAATCGAGAATAGTTTCTATTTGATATATTATAATACTTTTTTCGATTCACAGTTTAAATGTAATAAGGGTTTAAAATGGCAACCATAATTAATAATTTTTTTTAATTGCAAAAATTAATAACTCGCTTGTTTTTTCAAAGAAAAAAGATAGGTTGAAAAATGAAAACAAAGAATATGAAAAAGATACAAATAATGATAAGAAAAGTGAGAATTAAATATCATGAACGAAAATAATGACAACAACATTAAAAGAAAGAACAAACTTTAGGGACCAAATTTATTTCTTTTTTTTGTGATTTGTCAATTACGAAAATAAAAAATAGCCAAAGGCCAAAAACTTTCAAATTAAAATTCAAAAAATTTATATACCAAGCTAGATAACCAATTATGAACAACCATGGTTTTCATACCAAATGATGCGAAAATTTTAGGCCCACAACCTTGGAACCCTAGAACCAAAAGGAATAAGAAAGATTGAATTGCAAAGAAGGTGGTTAGGAAGATCAAATTGGTATCCTAAATGGCAAGAACCAAAAACAAAGCAATATTGTGCGACGAAATTGTAAGACTTCAGAAAATTATATAAAAGATGAATTTGGTTTCGAGAACACGGAGAACTAATATATTGCTTCTATTTGTTTTTATTAATCGAGAATAGTTTCTATTTGATATATTATAATACTTTTCTCGATTCACAGTTTAAATGTAATAAGGGTTTAAAGTGGCAACCATAATTAATAATTTTTTTTAATTGCAAAAATTAGTAACTCGCTTGTTTTTTCAAAGAAAAAAGATAGGTTGAAAAATGAAAACAAAGAACATGAAAAAGATACAAATAATGATAAGAAAAGTGAGAATTAAATATCATGAACGAAAATAATGACAACAACATTAAAAGAAAGAATAAACTTTAGGGACCAAATTTATTTCTTTTTTTTGTGATTTGTCAAATACGAAAAGAAAAAATAGCCAAAGGCCAAAAACTTTCAAATTAAAATTCAAAAAATTTATATACCAAGCTAGATAACCAATTATGAACAACCATGGTTTTCATACCAAATGATGCGAAAATTTTAGGCCCACAACCTTGGAACCCAAGAACCAAAAGGAATAAGAAAGATTGAATTGCAAAGAAGGTGGTTAGGAAGATCAAATTGGTATCCTAAATGGCAAGAACCAAAAACAAAGCAATATTGTGCGACGAAATTGTAAGACTTCAGAAAATTATATAAAAGATGAATTTGGTTTCGAGAACACGGAGAACTAATATATTGCTTCTATTTGTTTTTATTAATCGAGAATAGCTTCTATTTGATATATTATAATACTTTTTTCGATTCACAGTTTAAATGTAATAAGGGTTTAAAGTGGCAACCATAATTAATAATTGTTTTTAATTGCAAAAATTAGTAACTCGCTTGTTTTTTCAAAGAAAAAAGATAGGTTGAAAAATGAAAACAAAGAACATGAAAAAGATACAAATAATGATAAGAAAAGTGAGAATTAAATATCATGAACGAAAATAATGACAACAACATTAAAAGAAAGAACAAACTTTAGGGACCAAATTTATTTCTTTTTTTTGTGATTTGTCAATTACGAAAATTAAAAATAGCCAAAGGCCAAAAACTTTCAAATTAAAATTCAAAAAATTTATATACCAAGCTAGATAACCAATTATGAACAACCATGGTTTTCATACCAAATGATGGGAAAATTTTAGGCCCACAACCTTGGAACCCTAGAACCAAAAGGAATAAGAAAGATTGAATTGCAAAGAAGTTGGTTAGGAAGATCAAATTGGTATCCTAAATGGCAAGAACCAAAAACAAAGCAATATTGTAGGACGAAATTGTAAGACTTCAGAAAATTATATAAAAGATGAATTTGGTTTCGAGAACACGGAGAACTAATATATTGCTTCTATTTGTTTTTATTAATCGAGAATAGTTTCTATTTGATATATTATAATCCTTTTTTCGATTCACAGTTTAAATGTAATAAGGGTTTAAAGTGGCAATCCTAATTAATAATTTTTTTTAATTGCAAAAATTAGTAACTCGTTTGTTTTTTCAAAGAAAAAAGATAGGTTGAAAAATGAAAACAAAGAACATGAAAAAGATACAAATAATGAAAAGAAAAGTACGAATTAATTATCATGAACGAAAATAATGACAACAACATTAAAAGAAAGAACAAACTTTAGGGACCAAATTTATTTCTTTTTTTTGTGATTTGTCACTTACGAAAATAAAAAATAGCCAAAGGCCAAAAACTTTCAAATTAAAATTCAAAAAATTTATATACCAAGCTAGATAACCAATTATGAACAACCATGGTTTTCATACCAAATGATGCGAAAATTTTAGGCCCACAACCTTGGAACCCTAGAACCAAAAAGAATAAGAAAGATTGAATTGCAAAGAAGGTGGTTAGGAAGATCAAATTGGTATCCTAAATGGCAAGAACCAAAAACAAAGGAATATTGTGCGACGAAATTGTAAGACTTCAGAAAATTATATAAAAGATGAATTTGGTTTCGAGAACACGGAGAACTAATATATTGCTTCTATTTGTTTTTATTAATCGAGAATAGCTTCTATTTAATATATTATAATACTTTTTTCGATTCACAGTTTAAATGTAATAAGGGTTTAAAGTGGCAACCATAATTAATAATGTTTTTTAATTGCAAAAATTAGTAACTCGCTTGTTTTTTCAAAGAAAAAAGATAGGTTGAAAAATGAAAACAAAGAACATGAAAAAGATACAAATAATGATAAGAAAAGTGAGAATTAAATATCATGAACGAAAATAATGACAACAACATTAAAAGAAACAACAAACTTTAGGGACCAAATTTATTTCTTTTTTTTGTGATTTGTCAATTACGAAAATAAGAAATAGCCAAAGGCCAAAAACTTTCAAATTAAAATTCAAAAAATTTATATACCAAGCTAGATAACCAATTATGAACAACCATGGTTTTCATACCAAATGATGCGAAAATTTTAGGCCCACAACCTTCGCACCCAAGAACCAAAAGGAATAAGAAAGATTGAATTGCAAAGAAGGTAGTTAGGAAGATCAAATTGGTATCCTAAATGGCAAGAACCAAAAACAAAGCAATATTGTGCGACGAAATTGTAAGACTTCAGAAAATTATATAAAAGATGAATTTGGTTTCGAGAACACGGAGAACTAATATATTGCTTCTATTTGTTTTTATTAATCGAGAATAGCTTCTATTTGATATATTATAATCCTTTTTTCGATTCGTAGTTTAAATGTAATAAGGGTTTAAAGTGGCAATCCTAATTAATAATTTTTTTTAATTGCAAAAATTAGTAACTCGTTTGTTTTTTCAAAGAAAAAAGATAGGTTGAAAAATGAAAACAAAGAACATGAAAAAGATACAAATAATGATAAGAAAAGTGAGAATTAAATATCATGAACGAAAATAATGACAACAACATTAAAAGAAAGAACAAACTTTAGGGACCAAATTTATTTCTTTTTTTTGTGATTTGTCAATTACGAAAAGAAAAAATAGCCAAAGGCCAAAAACTTTCAAATTAAAATTCAAAAAATTTATATACCAAGCTAGATAACCAATTATGAACAACCATGGTTTTCATACCAAATGATGCGAAACTTTTAGGCCCACAACCTTGGAACCCTAGAACCAAAAGGAATAAGAAACATTGAATTGCAAAGAAGGTGGTTAGGAAGATCAAATTGGTATCCTAAATGGTAAGAACCAAAAACAAAGCAATATTGTGCGACGAAATTGTAAGACTTCAGAAAATTATATAAAAGATGAATTTGGTTTCGAGAACACGGAGAACTAATATATTGCTTCTATTTGTTTTTATTAATCGAGAATAGCTTCTATTTGATATATTATAATACTTTTTTCGATTCACAGTTTAAATGTAATAAGGGTTTAAAGTGGCAACCATAATTAATAATTTTTTTTAATTGCAAAAATTAGTAACTCGCTTGTTTTTTCAAAGAAAAAAGATAGGTTGAAAAATGAAAACAAAGAACATGAAAAAGATACAAATAATGAAAAGAAAAGTGAGAATTAAATATCATGAAAGAAAATAATGACAACAACATTAAAAGAAACAACAAACTTTAGGGACCAAATTTATTTCTTTTTTTTGTGATTTGTCAATTACGAAAATTAAAAATAGCCAAAGGCCAAAAACTTTCAAATTAAAATTCAAAAAATTTATATACCAAGCTAGATAACCAATTATGAACAACCATGGTTTTCATACCAAATGATGCGAAAATTTTAGGCCCACAACCTTGGAACCCTAGAACCAAAAGGAATAAGAAAGATTGAATTGCAAAGAAGGTGGTTAGGAAGATCAAATTGGTATCCTAAATGGCAAGAACCAAAAACAAAGCAATATTGTGCGACGAAATTGTAAGACTTCAGAAAATTATATAAAAGATGAATTTGGTTTCGAGAACACGGAGAACTAATATATTGCTTCTATTTGTTTTTATTAATCGAGAATAGCTTCTATTTGATATATTATAATACTTTTTTCGATTCACAGTTTAAATATAATAAGGGTTTAAAGTGGCAACCATAATTAATAATATTTTTTAATTGCAAAAATTAGTAACTCGCTTGTTTTTTCAAAGAAAAAAGATAGGTTGAAAAATGAAAACAAAGAACATGAAAAAGATACAAATAATGATAAGAAAAGTGAGAATTAAATATCATGAACGAAAATAATGACAACAACATTAAAAGAAAGAACAAACTTTAGGGACCAAATTTATTTCTTTTTTTTTTGTGATTTGTCAATTACGAAAATTAAAAATAGCCAAAGGCCAAAAACTTTCAAATTAAAATTCAAAAAATTTATATACCAAGCTAGATAACCAATTATGAACAACCATGGTTTTCATACCAAATGATGCGAAAATTTTAGGCCCACAACCTTGGAACCCTAGAACCAAAAGGAATAAGAAAGATTGAATTGCAAAGAAGGTGGTTAGGAAGATCAAATTGGTATCCTAAATGGCAAGAACCAAAAACAAAGCAATATTGTGCGACGAAATTGTAAGACTTCAGAAAATTATATAAAAGATGAATTTGGTTTCGAGAACACGGAGAACTAATATATTGCTTCTATTTGTTTTTATTAATCGAGAATAGCTTCTATTCGATATATTATAATCCTTTTTTCGATTCGTAGTTTAAATGTAATAAGGGTTTAAAGTGGCAATCCTAATTAATAATTTTTTTTAATTGCAAAAATTAGTAACTCGTTTGTTTTTTCAAAGAAAAAAGATAGGTTGAAAAATGAAAACAAAGAACATGAAAAAGATACAAATAATGATAAGAAAAGTGAGAATTAAATATCATGAACGAAAATAATGACAACAACATTAAAAGAAAGAACAAACTTTAGGGACCAAATTTATTTCTTTTTTTGTGATTCGTCAATTACGAAAAGAAAAAATAGCCAAAGGCCAAAAACTTTCAAATTAAAATTCAAAAAATTTATATACCAAGCTAGATAACCAATTATGAACAACCATGGTTTTCATACCAAATGATGCGAAAATTTTAGGCCCACAACCTTGGAACCCTAGAACCAAAAGGAATAAGAAAGATTGAATTGCAAAGAAGGTGGTTAGGAAGATCAAATTGGTATCCTAAATGGCAAGAACCAAAAACAAAGCAATATTGTGCGACGAAATTGTAAGACTTCAGAAAATTATATAAAAGATGAATTTGGTTTCGAGAACACGGAGAACTAATATATTGCTTCTATTTGTTTTTATTAATCGAGAATAGCTTCTATTTGATATATTATAATACTTTTTTCGATTCACAGTTTAAATGTAATAAGGGTTTAAAGTGGCAACCATAATTAATAATTTTTTTTAATTGCAAAAATTAGTAACTCGCTTGTTTTTTCAAAGAAAAAAGATAGGTTGAAAAATGAAAACAAAGAACATGAAAAAGATACAAATAATGATAAGAAAAGTGAGAATTAAATATCATGAACGAAAATAATGACAACAACATTAAAAGAAAGAACAAACTTTAGGGACCAAATTTATTTCTTTTTTTTTTGTGATTTGTCAATTACGAAAATTAAAAATAGCCAAAGGCCAAAAACTTTCAAATTAAAATTCAAAAAATTTATATACCAAGCTAGATAACCAATTATGAACAACCATGGTTTTCATACCAAATGATGCGAAAATTTTAGGCCCACAACCTTGGAACCCTAGAACCAAAAGGAATAAGAAAGATTGAATTACAAAGAAGGTGGTTAGGAAGATCAAATTGGTATCCTAAATGGCAAGAACCAAAAACAAAGCAATATTGTGCGACGAAATTGTAAGACTTCAGAAAATTATATAAAAGATGAATTTGGTTTCGAGAACACGGAGAACTAATATATTGCTTCTATTTGTTTTTATTAATCGAGAATAGCTTCTATTTGATATATTATAATCCTTTTTTCGATTCGTAGTTTAAATGTAATAAGGGTTTAAAGTGGCAATCCTAATTAATAATTTTTTTTAATTGCAAAAATTAGTAACTCGTTTGTTTTTTCAAAGAAAAAAGATAGGTTGAAAAATGAAAACAAAGAACATGAAAAAGATACAAATAATGATAAGAAAAGTGAGAATTAAATATCATGAACGAAAATAATGACAACAACATTAAAAGAAAGAACAAACTTTAGGGACCAAATTTATTTCTTTTTTTTGTGATTTGTCAATTACGAAAATTAAAAATAGCCAAAGGCCTAAAACTTTCAAATTAAAATTCAAAAAATTTATATACCAAGCTAGATAACCAATTATGAACAACCATGGTTTTCATACCAAATGATGCGAAAATTTTAGGCCCACAACCTTGGAACCCTAGAACCAAAAGGAATAAGAAAGATTGAATTGCAAAGAAGGTGGTTAGGAAGATCAAATTGGTATCCTAAATGGCAAGAACCAAAAACAAAGCAATATTGTGCGACGAAATTGTAAGACTTCAGAAAATTATATAAAAGATGAATTTGGTTTCGAGAACACGGAGAACTAATATATTGCTTCTATTTGTTTTTATTAATCGAGAATAGCTTCTATTTGATATATTATAATACTTTTTTCGATTCACAGTTTAAATGTAATAAGGGTTTAAAGTGGCAACCATAATTAATAATTTTTTTTAATTGCAAAAATTAGTAACTCGCTTGTTTTTTCAAAGAAAAAAGATAGGTTGAAAAATGAAAACAAAGAACATGAAAAAGATACAAATAATGATAAGAAAAGTGAGAATTAAATATCATGAACGAAAATAATGACAACAACATTAAAAGAAACAACAAACTTTAGGGACCAAATTTATTTCTTTTTTTTGTGATTTGTCAATTACGAAAATTAAAAATAGCCAAAGGCCAAAAACTTTCAAATTAAAATTCAAAAAATTTATATACCAAGCTAGATAACCAATTATGAACAACCATGGTTTTCATACCAAATGATGCGAAAATTTTAGGCCCACAACCTTGGAACCCTAGAACCAAAAGGAATAAGAAAGATTGAATTGCAAAGAAGGTGGTTAGGAAGATCAAATTGGTATCCTAAATGGCAAGAACCAAAAACAAAGCAATATTGTGCGACGAAATTGTAAGACTTCAGAAAATTATATAAAAGATGAATTTGGTTTCGAGAACACGGAGAACTAATATATTGCTTCTATTTGTTTTTATTAATCGAGAATAGCTTCTATTTGATATATTATAATCCTTTTTTCGATTCACAGTTTAAATGTAATAAGGGTTTAAAGTGGCAATCCTAATTAATAATTTTTTTTAATTGCAAAAATTAGTAACTCGTTTGTTTTTTAAAAGAAAAAAGATAGGTTGAAAAATGAAAACAAAGAACATGAAAAAGATACAAATAATGAAAAGAAAAGTACGAATTAATTATCATGAACGAAAATAATGACAACAACATTAAAAGAAAGAACAAACTTTAGGGACCAAATCTCTTTTTTTTGTGATTTGTCACTTACGAAAATAAAAAATATTCAAAGGCCAAAAACTTTAAAATTAAAATTCAAAAAAATTTATATATCAAGCTAGATAACCAATTATTAGCAACCATGGTTTTGATACCCAATGATGCAAAAAATTTAGTCCCACAACCTTAGAACCCAAGAACCAAAAGGAATAAGAAAGATATAATTGCGAAGAAGGTGGTTTGGAGGATCAAATTGGTATCCTAAATGGCAAGAACCAAAAACAAAGCAATATTGTCCCACAAAATTTTAAGACGTCAGAAAATTGAATAAAAGATAAATTTGGGATCGAGAACACAGAGAACTAATATATTGCTTCTGTATGTTTTTATTAATCGAGAATAGCTTCTATTTGATATATTATAATACTTTTTTCGATTCATAGTTTAAATGTAATAAGGGTTTAAAGTGGCAACCATAATTAATAATTTTTTTTAATTGCAAAAATTAGTAACTCGCTTGTTTTTTCAAAGAACAAAGATGGGTTGAAAACTGAAAACAAAGAACAAGAAAAAGATACAAACAATTAAAATAAAAGTACGAATTAAATATCATGGATGAAAATATAGACAACAAAATTAAAAGAAAGAACAAACTTTAGGGACCAATTTTTTTTTTTTTTTGTGATTTGTCATTTAAGAAAACAAAAAATATTCAAAGGCCAAAAACTTTAAAATTAAAATTCAAAAAATTTATGAACCAAGCTAGATAACTAATTATTATCAACCATGGTTTTGATTCCAAATGATGTAAAAATTTGGTCAGACAACCTTGGAACCCAAGAACCAAAAGGAATAAGAAAGATTGAATTGCAAATAAGGTGGTTAGGAAGATCAAATTGGAATCCTAAATGGCAAGAACCAACAACAAAGCAATATTGTGCGACGAAATTGTAAGCCGTCAAAAAATTCAATAAAAGATGAAATTTGGGTTCCAGAACAAGGAAAACTAATATATTTTTTCTATATGTTTTAATTTATCGAGAATAGCTTCCATTTGATATGCTATAATAGTTTTTTCGATTCACAGTTTAAATGTAATAAGTGTTTAAAGTGGAAACCATAATTAATAATTTTTTTTAATTGCAAAAATTAGTAACTCGCTTGTTTTTTCAAAGAACAAAGATGGGTTGAAAACTGAAAACAAAGAACAAGAAAAAGATACAAACAATTAAAAGAAAAGTACGAATTAAATATCATGGATGAAAATATAGACAACAAAATTAAAAGAAAGAACAATCTTTAGAGAACAATTTTTTTTTTTGTGATTTGTCATTTAAGAAAACAAAATATATTCAAAGGCCAAAAAATTTAAAATTAAAATTCAAAAAATTTATGAACCAAGCGAGATAACTAATTATTATCAACCATGGTTTTGATACCAAATGATGCAAAAATTTTAGTCAGACAACCTTAGAACCCAAGAACCTAAAGGAATAAGAAAGATATAATTGCGAAGAAGGTGGTTTGGAGGATCAAATTGGTATCCTAAATGGCAAGAACCAAAAACAAAGCAATATTGTGCGACAAAATTTTAAGACGTCAGAAAATTGAATAAAAGATAAAATTTGGGTTCGAGAACACAGAGAACTAATATATTGCTTCTCTATGTTTTTATTAATCGGAAATAGCTTCCATTTGATATATTATAATAGTTTTTTTGATTCACAGTTTAAATGTAATAAGGGTTTAAAGTGGAAACCATAATTAATAATTTTTTTAATTGCAAAAATCAGTAACTCGCTTGTTTTTTCAAATAACAAAGATAAGTTGAATACTGAAAACAAAGAACAAGAAAAAGATACAAACAATTAAAAGAAATGTGAGAATTAAATATCATGAACGAAAATAATGACAACAACATTAAAAAAAGAACAAACTTTAGGGACCAAATTTCTTTCTTTTTTTTGTGATTTGTCACTTACGAAAATAAAAAATAGCCAAAGGCCAAATACTTTCAAATTAAAATTCAAAAAATTTATATACCAAGCTAGATAACCATTTATGAACAACCATGGTTTTCATACCAAATGATGCGAAAATTTTAGGCCCAAACCTTAGAACCCAAGAACCAAAAGGAATAAGAAAGATTGAATTGCAAAGAAGGTGGTTAGGAAGATCAAACTGGTATCCTAAATGGCAAGAAACAAAAACAAAGCAATATTGTGCCACGAAATTGTAAGACTTCCGAAAATTATATAAAAGATGAATTTGGGTTCGAGAACACAAAGAACTAATATATTGCTTCTATTTGTTTTTATTAATCGAGAATAGCTTCTATTTGATATATTATAATACTTTTTTCGATTCACAGTTTAAATGTAATAAGGGTTTAAAGTGGCAACCATAATTAATAATTTTTTTTAATTGCAAAAATTAGTAACTCGTTTGTTTTTTCAAAGAAAAAATATAGGGTGAAAAATGAAAACAACGAACATGAAAAAGATACAAATAATGAAAAGAAAAGTACGAATTAATTATCATGAACGATAATAATGACAACAACATTAAAAGAAAGAACAAACTTTAGGGACCAAATTTATTTCTTTTTTTTGTGATTTGTCACTTACCAAAATAAACAATAGCCAAAGGCCAAAAACTTTCAAATTAAAATTCAAAAAATTTATATACCAAGCTAGATAACCAATTATGAACAACCATGGTTTTCATACCAAATGATGCGAAAATTTTAGGCCCACAACCTTGGAACCCTAGAACCAAAAGGAATAAGAAAGATTGAATTGCAAAGAAGGTGGTTAGGAAGATCAAATTGTTATCCTAAACGGCAAGAACCAAAAACAAAGCAATATTGTGCGACGAAATTGTAAGACTTCAGAAAATTATATAAAAGATGAATTTGGTTTCGAGAACACGGAGAACTAATATAATGCTTCTATTTGTTTTTATTAATCGAGAATAGCTTCTATTTGATATATTATAATCCTTTTTTCGATTCACAGGTTAAATGTAATAAGGGTTTAAAGTGGCAATCCTAATTAATAATTTTTTTAAATTGCAAAAATTAGTAACTCGTTTGTTTTTCAAAGAAAAAATATAGGGTGAAAAATGAAAACAACGAACATGAAAAAAAAACAAATAATGAAAAGAAAAGTACGAATTAATTATCATGAACGATAATAATGACAACAACATTAAAAGAAAGAACAAACTTTAGGGACCAAATTTATTTCTTTTTTTTGTGATTTGTCACTTACGAAAATAAACAATAGCCAAAGGCCAAAAACTTTCAAATTAAAATTCAAAAAATTTATATACCAAGCTAGATAACCAATTATGAACAACCATGGTTTTCATACCAAATGATGCGAAAATTTTAGGCCCACAACCTTGGAACCCTAGAACCAAAAGGAATAAGAAAGATTGAATTGCAAAGAAGGTGGTTAGGAAGATCAAATTGTTATCCTAAATGGCAAGAACCAAAAACAAAGCAATATTGTGCGACGAAATTGTAAGACTTCAGAAAATTATATAAAAGATGAATTTGGTTTCGAGAACACGGAGAACTAATATAATGCTTCTATTTGTTTTTATTAATCGAGAATAGCTTCTATTTGATATATTATAATCCTTTTTTCGATTCACAGTTTAAATGTAATAAGGGTTTAAAGTGGCAATCCTAATTAATAATTTTTTTTAATTGCAAAAATTAGTAACTCGTTTGTTTTTTCAAAGAAAAAAGATAGGTTGAAAAATGAAAACAAAAAACATGAAAAAGATACAAATAATGAAAAGAAAAGTACGAATTAATTATCATGAACGATAATAATGACAACAACATTAAAAGAAAGAACAAACTTTAGGGACCAATTTTTTTTTTTTTTTGTGATTTGTCATTTACGAAAACAAAAAAATATTCAAAGGCCAAAAACTTTAAAATTAAAATTCAAAAAATTTATATATCAAGCTAGATAACCAATTATTAGCAACCATGGTTTTGATACCCAATGATGCAAAAAATTTAGTCCCACAACCTTAGAACCCAAGAACCAAAAGGAATAAGAAAGATATAATTGCGAAGAAGGTGGTTTGGAGGATCAAATTGGTATCCTAAATGGCAAGAACCAAAAACAAAGCAATATTGTCCCACAAAATTTTAAGACGTCAGAAAATTGAATAAAATATAAATTTGGGTTCGAGAACACAGAGAACTAATATATATCTTCTGTATGTTTTTATTAATCGAGAATAGCTTCTATTTGATATATTATAATACTTTTTTCGATTCATAGTTTAAATGTAATAAGGGTTTAAAGTGGCAACCATAATTAATAATTTTTTTTAATTGCAAAAATTAGTAACTCGCTTGTTTTTTCAAAGAACAAAGATGGGTTGAAAACTGAAAACAAAGAACAAGAAAAAGATACAAACAATTAAAAGAAAAGTACGAATTAAATATCATGGATAAAAATATAGACAACAAAATTAAAAGAAAGAACAAACTTTAGGGACCAATTTTTTTTTTTTTTTGTGATTTGTCATTTAAGAAAACAAAAAATATTCAAAGGCCAAAAACTTTAAAATTAAAATTCAAAAAATTTATGAACCAAGCTAGATAACTAATTATTATCAACGATGGTTTTGATACCAAATGATGTAAAAATTTGGTGAGACAACCTTGGAACCCAAGAACCAAAAAGAATAAGAAAGATTGAATTGCAAATAAGGTGGTTAGGAAGATCAAATTGGAATCCTAAATGGCAAGAACCAACAACAAAGCAATATTGTGCGACGAAATTGTAAGCCGTCAAAAAATTCAATAAAAAAGGAAATTTGGGTTCCAGAACAAGGAAAACTAATATAATTTTTCTATATGTTTTAATTTATCGAGAATAGCTTCCATTTGATATACTATAATAGTTTTTTCGATTCACAGTTTAAATGTAATAAGTGTTTAAAGTGGAAACCATAATTAATAAATTTTTTTAATTGCAAAAATTAGTAACTCGCTTGTTTTTTCAAAGAACAAAGATGGGTTGAAAACTGAAAAGAAAGAACAAGAAAAAGATACAAACAATTAAAAGAAAAGTACGAATTAAATATCATGGATGAAAATATAGACAACAAAATTAAAAGAAAGAACAAACTTTAGAGACCAATTTTTTTTTTGTGATTTGTCATTTAAGAAAACAAAAAATATTCAAAGGCCAAAAACTTTAAAATTAAAATTCAAAAAATTTATGAACCAATCTAGATAACTAATTATTATCAACCATGGTTTTGATACCAAATGATGCAAAAATTTTAGTCAGACAACCTTAGAACCCAAGAACCTAAAGGAATAAGAAAGATATAATTGCGAATAAGGTGGTTTGGAGGATCAAATTGGTATCCTAAATGGCAAGAACCAAAAACAAAGCAATATTGTGCGACAAAATTTTAAGATGTCAGAAAATTGAATAAAAGATAAAATTTGGGTTCGAGAACACAGAGAACTAATATATTGCTTCTGTATGTTTTTATTAATCGGGAATAGCTTCCATTTGATATATTATAATACTTTTTTTGATTCACAGTTTAAATGTAATAAGGGTTTAAAGTGGAAACCATAATTAATAATTTTTTTAATTGCAAAAATCAGTAACTCGCTTGTTTTTTCAAATAACAAAGATAAGTTGAATACTGAAAACAAAGAACAAAAAAAAGATACAAACAATTAAAAGAAATGTGAGAATTAAATATCATGAACGAAAATAATGACAACAACATTAAAAAAAGAACAAACTTTAGGGACCAAATTTCTTTCTTTTTTTTGTGATTTGTCACTTACGAAAATAAAAAATAACCAAAGGCCAAAAACTTTCAAATTAAAATTTAAAAAATTTATATACCAAGCTAGATAACTAATTATGAACAACCATGGTTTTCATACCAAATGATGCGAAAATTTTAGGCCCACAACCTTGGCACCCAAGAACCAAAAGGAATAAGAAAGATTGAATTGCAAAGAAGGTGGTTAGGAAGATCAAATTGGTATCCTAAATGGCAAGAACCAAAAACAAAGCAATATTGTGCGACGAAATTGTAAGACTTCCGAAAATTATATAAAAGATGAATTTGGGTTCGAGAACACGAAGAACTAATATATTGCTTCTATTTGTTTTTATTAATCGAGAATAGCTTCTATTTGATATATTATAATACTTTTTTCGATTCACAGTTTAAATGTAATAAGGGTTTAAAGTGGCAACCATAATTAATAATGTTTTTTAATTGCTAAAATTAGTAACTCGCTTGTTTTTTCAAAGAAATTAGATAGGTTGAAAAATGAAAACAAAGAACATGAAAAAGATACAAATAATGATAAGAAAAGTGAGAATTAAATATCATGAACGAAAATAATGACAACAACATTAAAAGAAGGAACAAACATTAGGGACCAAATTTATTTCTTTTTTTTGTGATTTGTCACTTACGAAAATAAAAAATAGCCAAAGGCCAAAAACTTTCAAATTAAAATTCAAAAAATTTATATACCAAGCTAGATAACCAATTATGTACAACCATGGTTTTCATACCAAATGATGCGAAACTTTTAGGCCCACAACCTTGGAACCCTAGAACCAAAAGGAATAAGAAAGATTGAATTGCAAAGAAGGTGGTTAGGAAGATCAAACTGGTATCCTAAATGGCAAGAAACAAAAACAAAGCAATATTGTGCGAGGAAATTGTAAGACTTCAGAAAATTATATAAAAGATGAATTTGGTTTCGAGAACACGGAGAACTAATATATTGCTTCTATTTGTTTTTATTAATCGAGAATAGCTTCTATTTGATATATTATAATCCTTTTTTCGATTCACAGTTTAAATGTAATAAGGGTTTAAAGTGGCAACCATAATTAATAATATTTTTTAATTGCAAAAATTAGTAACTCGCTTGTTTTTTCAAATAACAAAGATAAGTTGAATACTGAAAACAAAGAACAAGAAAAAGATACAAACAATTAAAAGAAAAGGGATAATTAAATATCATGAACGAAAATAATGACAACAACATTAAAAGAAAGAACAAACTTTAGTGACCAAATTTTTTTTTTTTTGTGATTTGTCACTTACGAAAATAAAAAATAGCCAAAGGCCAAAAACTTTCAAATTAAAATTCAAAAAATTTATATACCAAGCTAGATAACCAATTATGAACAACCATGGTTTTCATACCAAATGATGCGAAAATTTTAGGCCCACAACCTTGGCACCCAAGAACCAAAAGGAATAAGAAAGATTGAATTGCAAAGAAGGTGGTTAGGAAGATCAAATTGGTATCCTAAATGGCAAGAACCAAAAACAAAGCAATATTGTGCGACGAAATTGTAAGACTTCAGAAAATTATATAAAAGATGAATTTGGTTTCGAGAACACGGAGAACTAATATATTGCTTCTATTTGTTTTTATTAATCGAGAATAGCTTCTATTTGATATATTATAATCCTTTTTTCGATTCACAGTTTAAATGTAATAAGGGTTTAAAGTGGCAACCATAATTAATAATATTTTTTAATTGCAAAAATTAGTAACTCGCTTGTTTTTTCAAATAACAAAGATAAGTTGAATACTAAAAACAAAGAACAAGAAAAAGATACAAACAATTAAAAGAAAAGGGAGAATTAAATATCATGAACGAAAATAATGACAACAACATTAAAAGAAAGAACAAACTTTAGGGACCAAATTTCTTTTTCTTTTTGTGATTTGTCACTTACGAAAATAAAAAATAGCCAAAGGCCAAAAACTTTAAAATTAAAATTCAAAAAATTTATGAACCAAGCTAGATAACTAATTATTATCAACCATGGTTTTGATACCAAATGATGTAAAAATTTGGTCAGACAACCTTGGAACCCAAGAACCAAAAGGAATAAGAAAGATTGAATTGCAAATAAGGTGGTTAGGAAGATCAAATTGGAATCCTAAATGGCAAGAACCAACAACAAAGCAATATTGTGCGACGAAATTGTAAGCCGTCAAAAAATTCAATAAAAGATGAAATTTCGGTTCCAGAACAAGGAAAACTAATATATTTTTTCTATATGTTTTAATTTATCGAGAATAGCTTCCATTTGATATACTATAATAGTTTTTTCGATTCACAGTTTAAATGTAATAAGTGTTTAAAGTGGAAACCATAATTAATAAATTTTTTTAATTGCAAAAATTAGTAACTCGCTTGTTTTTTCAAAGAACAAAGATGGGTTGAAAACTGAAAACAAAGAACAAGAAAAAGATACAAACAATTAAAAGAAAAGTACGAATTAAATATCATGGATGAAAATATAGACAACAAAATTAAAAGAAAGAACAAACTTTAGAGACCAATTTTTTTTTTTTTGTGATTTGTCATTTAAGAAAACAAAAAATATTCAAAGGCCAAAAACTTTAAAATTAAAATTCAAAAAATTTATGAACCAAGCTAGATAACTAATTATTATCAACCATGGTTTTGATACCAAATGATGCAAAAATTTTAGTCAGACAACCTTAGAACCCAAGAACCTAAAGGAATAAGAAAGATATAATTGCGAAGACGGTGGTTTGGAGGATCAAATTGGTATCCTAAATGGCAAGAACCAAAAACAAAGCAATATTGTGCGACAAAATTTTAAGACGTCAGAAAAATGAATAAAAGATAAAATTTGGGTTCGAGAACACAGAGAACTAATATATTGCTTCTGTATGTTTTTATTAATCGGGAATAGCTTCCATTTGATATATTATAATAGTTTTTTTGATTCACAGTTTAAATGTAATAAGGGTTTAAAGTGGAAACCATAATTAATAATTTTTTTAATAGCAAAAATCAGTAACTTGCTTGTTTTTTCAAATAACAAAGATAAGTTGAATACTGAAAACAAAGAACAAGAAAAAGATACAAACAATTAAAAGAAATGTGAGAATTAAATATCATGAACGAAAATAATGACAACAACATTAAAAAAAGAACAAACTTTAGGGACCAAATTTCTTTCTTTTTTTTGTGATTTGTCACTTACGAAAATAAAAAATAGCCAAGGGCCAAATACTTTCAAATTAAAATACAAAAAATTTATATACCAAGCTAGATAACCATTTATGAACAACCATGGTTTTCATACCAAATGATGCGAAAATTTTAGGCCCACAACCTTGGAACCCAAGAACCAAAAGGAATAAGAAAGATTGAATTGCAAAGAAGGTGGTTTGCAAGATCAAATTGGTATCCTAAATGGCAAGAAACAAAAACAAAGCAATATTGTGCGACGAAATTGTAAGACTTCCGAAAATTATATAAAAGATGAATTTGGGTTCGAGAACACGAAGAACTAATACATTGCTTCTATTTGTTTTTATTAATCGAGAATAGCTTCTATTTGATATATTATAATACTTTTTTCGATTCACAGTTTAAATGTAATAAAGGTTTAAAGTGGCAACCATAATTAATAATTTTTTTTAATTGCAAAAATTAGTAACTCTCTTGTTTTTTCAAAGAAAAAAGATAGGTTGAAAAATGAAAACAAAGAACATGAAAAAGATACAAATAATGATAAGAAAAGTGAGAATTAAATATCATGAACGAAAATAATGACAACAACATTAAAAGAAGGAACAAACATTAGGGACCAAATTTATTTCATTTTTTTGTGATTTGTCACTTACGAAAATAAAAAATAGCCAAAGGCCAAAAACTTTCAAATTAAAATTCAAAAAATTTATATACCAAGCTAGATAACCAATTATGATCAACCATGGTTTTCATACCAAATGATGCGAAAATTTTAGGCCCACAACCTTGGAACCCTAGAACCAAAAGGAATAAGAAAGATTGAATTGCAAAGAAGGTGGTTAGGAAGATCAAATTGGTATCCTAAATTGCAAGAACCAAAAACAAAGCAATATTGTGCGACGTAATTGTAAGACTTCAGAAAATTATATAAAAGATGAATTTGGGTTCGAGAACACAGAGAACTAATATATTGCTTCTATTTGTTTTTATTAATCGAGAATAGCTTCTATTTGATATATTATAATCCTTTTTTCGATTCACAGTTTAAATGTAAAAAGGGTTTAAAGTGGCAACCATAATTAATATTTTTTTTTAATTGCAAAAATTAGTAACTCGCTTGGTTTTTCAAAGAACAAAGATGGGTTGAAAACTAAAAACAAAGAACAATAAAAAGATACAAACAATTAAAAGAAAAGTACGAATTAAATATCATGGATGAAAATATAGACAACAAAATTAAAAGAAAGAACAAAATTTAGGGACCAATTTTTTTTTTTTTTTTTTTTTTGTGATTTGTCATTTAATAATACAAAAAATATTCAAAGGCCAAAAACTTTAAAATTAAAATTCAAAAAATTTATATATCAAGCTTGATAAGTAATTATTAGCAACCATGGTTTTGATACCAAATGATGCAAAAAATTTAGTCAGACAACCTTGGAACCCAAGAACCAAAAGGAATAAGAAAGATTGAATTGCAAATAAGGTGGTTAGGAAGATCAAATTGGAATCCTAAATGGCAAGAGCCAAAAACAAAGCAATATTGTGCGACAAAATTGTAACACGTCAGAAAATTGAATAAAAGATGAAATTTGGGTTCGAGAACACGGAGGACTTATATATTGCTTCTATTTGTTTTTATTAATCGGGAATAGCTTCCATTTGATATATTATAATAGTTTTTTTGATTCACAGTTTAAATGTAATAAGGGTTTAAAGTGGAAACCATAATTAATAATTTTTTTTAATTGCAAAAATTAGTAACTCGCTTGTTTTTTCAAAGAACAAAGATAGGTTGAAAAATAAAAATAAAGAACAAGAAAAAGATACAAACAGTTAAAAGAAAAGTACGAATTAAATATCATGGATTAAAATAATGACAACAACATTAAAAGAAAGAACAAACTTTAGGGACCAAATTTCTTTCTTTTTTTTGTGATTTGTCACTAACGAAAACAAAAAACAGTCAAAGGCAAAAAACTTTAAAATTAAAATGCAAAAAATTGAAATATCAAGTTAGATAAACAATTATTAGAAACCATGGTTTTGATACCAAATGATACGAAAATTTTAGTCCCACAACCTTGGAACCCAAGAACCAAAAGGAATAAGAACGATTGAATTGCAAAGAAGGTGGTTAGGAAGATCAAATTGGTATCCTAAATGGCAAGAACCAAAAACAAAGCAATATTGTGCGACAAAATTGTAAGAGTCCGAAAATTGTATAAAAGATGAAATTTGGGTTCGACAACACGGAGAACTAATATATTGCTTTTGTTTGTTTTAATTAATCGAGAATAACTTCTATTTGATATATTATAATACTTTTTTCGATTCAAAATTTAAATATAATAAGGGTTTAAAGTGGAAACCATAATTAATAATTTTTTTTAATTGAAAAAATTAGTAACTCGCTTGTTTTTTCAAAGAACAAAGATAGGTTGAAAAATGAAAATAAAGAACAAGAAAAAGATACAAACAGTTAAAAGAAAAGTACGAATTAAATATCAGGGATTAAAATAATGACAACAACATTAAAAGAAAGAACAAACTTTAGGGACCAAATTTCTTTCTTTTTTTGTGATTTGTCACTTACGAAAACAAAAAATAGTCAAAGGCCAAAATCTTTAAAATTAAAATGCAAAAAATTGAAATATCAAGTTAGATAAACAATTATTCGAAACCATGGTTTTGATACCAAATGATGCGAAAATTTTAGTCCCACAACCTTGGAACCCAAGAACCAAAAGGAATAAGAAAGATTAAATTGCAAATAAGGTGGTTAGGAAGATCAAATTGGTATCCTAAATGGCAAGAACCAAAAACAAAGCAATATTGTGCGACAAAATTGTAAGAGGTTAGAAAATTGAATAAAAGATGAAATTTGGGTTCGAGAACACGGAGAACTAATATATTGCTTCTATTTGTTTTTATTAATCGGGAATAGCTTCAATTTAATATATTATAATAGTTTTTTCCTTCAAAATTTAAATATAATAAGGGTTTAAAGTGGAAACCACAATTAATAATTTTTTTTAATTGAAATAATTAGTAACTCGCTTGTTTTTTCAAAGAACAAAGATAGGTTGAAAAATGAAAATCAAGAACAAGAAAAAGATACAAACAATTAAAGGAAAACTACGAATTAAATATCATGGATTAAAATATAGACAACAACATTAAAAGAAAGAACAAACTTTAGGGACCAAATTTCTTTCTTTTTTTGTGATTTGTCACTTACGAAAACAAAAAACAGTCAAAGGCCAAAAACTTTAAAATTAAAATGCAAAAAATTGAAATATCAAGTTAGATAAACAATTATTAGAAACCATGGTTTAGATACCAAATGATGCTAAAATTTTAGTCCCACAACCTTGGAACCCAAGAACCGAAAAGAATAAGAAAGATTGAATTGCAAAGAAGGTGGTTAGGAAGATCAAATTGGTATGCTAAATGGCAAGAACCAAAAACAAAGCAATATTGTGCGACAAAATTGTAAGAGGTCAGAAAATTGTATAAAAGATGAAATTTGGGTTCGAGAACACGGAGAACTAATATATTGCTTTTGTTTGTTTTAATTAATCGAGAATAACTTCTATTTGATATATTATAATACTTTTTTCGATTCAAAATTTAAATATAATAAGGGTTTAAAGTGGAAACCAAAATTAATAATTTTTTTTAATTGAAAAAATTAGTAACTCGCTTGTTTTTTCAAAGAACAAAGATAGGTTGAAAAATGAAAATAAAGAACAAGAAAAAGATACAAACAATTAAAGGAAAACTACGAATTAAATATTATGGATTAAAATAATGACAGCAACATTAAAAGAAAGAACAAACTTTAGGGACCAAATTTCTTTCATTTTTTGTGATTTGTCACTTACGAAAACAAAAAACAGTCAAAGGCCAAAAACTTAAAAATTAAAATGCAAAAAATTGAAATATCAAGTTAGATAAACAATTATTAGAAACCATGGTTTTGATACCAAATGATGCGAAAATTTTAGTCCCACAACCTTGGAACCCAAGAACCAAAAGGAATAAGAAAGATTGAATTGTAAAGAAGGTGGTTAGGAAGATCAAATTGGTATCCTAAATGGCAAGAACCAAAAACAAAGCAATATTGTGCGACAAAATTGTAAGAGGTCAGAAAATTGAATAAAAGATGAAATTTCGGTTCGAGAACACGGAGAACTAATATATTGCTTCTATTTGTTTTTATTAATCGGGAATAGCTTCAATTTAATATATTATAATACTTTTTTCCTTAAAAATTTAAATATAATAAGGGTTTAAAGTGGAAACCATAATTAGTAATTTTTATTAATTGAAATAATTAGTAACTCGCTTGTTTTTTCAAAGAACAAAGATAGGTTGAAAAATGAAAATAAAGAACAAGAAAAAGATACAAACAATTAAAGGAAAACTACGAATTAAAAATCATGGATTAAAATATACACAACAACATTAAAAGAAAGAACAAACTTTAGGGACCAAATTTCTTTTTTTTTTATTTGTCACTTACGAAAACAAAAAACAGTCAAAGGCCAAAAACTTTAAAATTAAAATGCAAAAAATTGAAATATCAAGTTAGATAAACAATTATTAGAAACCATGGTTTAGATACCAAATGATGCTAAAATTTTAGTCCCACAACCTTGGAACCCAAGAACCAAAAAGAATAAGAAAGATTGAATTGCAAAGAAGGTGGTTAGGAAGATCAAATTGGTATGCTAAATGGCAAGAACCAAAAACAAAGCAATATTGTGCGACAAAATTGTAAGAGGTCAGAAAATTTTATAAAAGATGAAATTTGGGTTCGAGAACACGGAGAACTAATATATTGCTTTTGTTTGTTTTAATTAATCGAGAATAACTTCTATTTGATATATTATAATACTTTTTTCGATTCACAGTTTAAATGTAATAAGGGTTTAAAGTGGAAACCATAATTAATAATTTTTTTTAATTGCAAAAATTAGTAACTCGCTTGTTTTTTCAAAGAACAAAGATAGGTTGAAAAATGAAAATAAAGAACAAGAAAAAGATACAAACAGTTAAAAGAAAAGTACGAATTAAATATCAGGGATTAAAATAATGACAGCAACATTAAAAGAAAGAACAAACTTTAGGGAGCAAATTTCTTTCTTTTTTTGTGATTTGTCACTTACGAAAACAAAAAACAGTCAAAGGCAAAAAACTTTAAAATTAAAATGCAAAAACTTGAAATATCAAGTTAGATAAACAATTATTAGAAACCATGGTTTTGATACCAAATGATACGAAAATTTTAGTCCCACAACCTTTGAACCCAAGAACCAAAAGGAATAAGAAAGATTGAATTGCAAAGAAGGTGGTTAGGAAGATCAAATTGGTATCCTAAATGGCAAGAACCAAAAACAAAGCAATATTGTGCGACAAAATTGTAAGAGGTCAGAAAATTGAATAAAAGATGAAATTTGGGTTCGAGAACACGGAGAACTAATATATTGCTTCTATTTGTTTTTATTAATCGAGAATAAATTCTATTTGATATATTATAATATTTTTTTCGATTCAAAATTTAAATATAATAAGGGTTTAAAGTGGAAACCATAATTAATAATTTTTTTTAATTGAAATAATTAGTAACTCGCTTGTTTTTTCAAAGAACAAAGATAGGTTGAAAAATGAAAATAAAGAACAACAAAAAGATACAAACAATTAAAGGAAAACTACGAATTAAATATCAAGGATTAAAATATACACAACAACATTAAAAGAAAGAACAAACTTTAGGGACCAAATTTCTTTTTTTTTTTATTTGTCACTTACGAAAACAAAAAACAGTCAAAGGCCAAAAACTTTAAAATTAAAATGCAAAAAATTGAAATATCAAGTTAGATAAACAATTATTAGAAACCATGGTTTAGATACCAAATGATGCTAAAATTTTAGTCCCACAACCTTGGAACCCAAGAACCAAAAAGAATAAGAAAGATTGAATTGCAAAGAAGGTGGTTAGGAAGATCAAATTGGTATGCTAAATGGCAAGAACCAAAAACAAAGCAATATTGTGCGACAAAATTGTAAGAGGTCAGAAAATTTTATAAAAGATGAAATTTGGGTTCGAGAACACGGAGAACTAATATATTGCTTTTGTTTGTTTTAATTAATCGAGAATAACTTCTATTTGATATATTATAATACTTTTTTCGATTCACAGTTTAAATGTAATAAGGGTTTAAAGTGGAAACCATAATTAATAATTTTTTTTAATTGCAAAAATTAGTAACTCGCTTGTTTTTTCAAAGAACAAAGATAGGTTGAAAAATGAAAATAAAGAACAAGAAAAAGATACAAACAGTTAAAAGAAAAGTACGAATTAAATATCAGGGATTAAAATAATGACAGCAACATTAAAAGAAAGAACAAACTTTAGGGACCAAATTTCTTTCTTTTTTTGTGATTTGTCACTTACGAAAACAAAAAACAGTCAAAGGCAAAAAACTTTAAAATTAAAATGCAAAAACTTGAAATATCAAGTTAGATAAACAATTATTAGAAACCATGGTTTTGATACCAAATGATACGAAAATTTTAGTCCCACAACCTTGGAACCCAAGAACCAAAAGGAATAAGAAAGATTGAATTGCAAAGAAGGTGGTTAGGAAGATCAAATTGGTATCCTAAATGGCAAGAACCAAAAACAAAGCAATATTGTGTGACAAAATTGTAAGAGGTCAGAAAATTGAATAAAAGATGAAATTTGGGTTCGAGAACACGGAGAACTAATATATTGCTTCTATTTGTTTTTATTAATCGAGAATAACTTCTATTTGATATATTATAATATTTTTTTCGATTCAAAATTTAAATATAATAAGGGTTTAAAGTGGAAACCATAATTAATAATTTTTTTTAATTGAAATAATTAGTAACTCGCTTGTTCTTTCAAAGAACAAAGATAGGTTGAAAAATGAAAATAAAGAACAAGAAAAAGATACAAACAATTAAAGGAAAACTACGAATTAAATATCATGGATTAAAATATACACAACAACATTAAAAGAAAGAAAAAACTTTAGGGACCAAATTTCTTTCTTTTTTTTTTATTTGTCACTTACGAAAACAAAAAACAGTCAAAGGCCAAAAACTTTAAAATTAAAATGCAAAAAATTGAAATATCAAGTTAGATAAACAATTATTAGAAACCATGGTTTAGATACCAAATGATGCTAAAATTTTAGTCCCACAAACTTGGAACCCAAGAACCAAAAAGAATAAGAAAGATTGAATTGCAAAGAAGGTGGTTAGGAAGATCAAATTGGTATGCTAAATGGCAAGAACCAAAAACAAAGCAATATTGTGCGACAAAATTGTAAGAGGTCAGAAAATTTTATAAAAGATGAAATTTGGGTTCGAGAACACGGAGAACTAATATATTGCTTTTGTTTGTTTTAATTAATCGAGAATAACTTCTATTTGATATATTATAATACTTTTTTCGATTCACAATTTAAATGTAATAAGGGTTTAAAGTGGAAACCATAATTAATAATTTTTTTTAATTGCAAAAATTAGTAACTCGCTTGTTTTTTCAAAGAACAAAGATAGGTTGAAAAATGAAAATAAAGAACAAGAAAAAGATACAAACAGTTAAAAGAAAAGTATGAATTAAATATCAGGGATTAAAATAATGACAACAACATTAAAAGAAAGAACAAACTTTACGGACCAAATTTCTTTCATTTTTTGTGATTTGTCACTTACGAAAACAAAAAACAGTCAAAGGCAAAAAACTTTAAAATTAAAATGCAAAAAATTGAAATATCAAGTTAGATAAACAATTATTAGAAACCATGGTTTTGATACCAAATGATACGAAAATTTTAGTCCCACAACCTTGGAACCCAAGAACCAAAAGGAATAAGAAAGATTGAATTGCAAAGAAGGTGGTTAGGAAGATCAAATTGGTATCCTAAATGGCAAGAACCAAAAACAAAGCAATATTGTGCGACGAAATTGTAAGAGGTCAGAAAATTGAATAAAAGATGAAATTTGGGTTCGAGAACACGGAGAACTAATATATTGCTTTTGTTTGTTTTAATTAATCGAGAATAACTTCTATTTGATATATTATAATACTTTTTTCGATTCACAGTTTAAATGTAATAAGGGTTTAAAGTGGAAACCATAATTAATAATTTTTTTTAATTGCAAAAATTAGTAACTCGCTTGTTTTTTCAAAGAACAAAGATAGGTTGAAAAATGAAAATAAAGAACAAGAAAAAGATACAAACAGTTAAAAGAAAAGTACGAATTAAATATCAGGGATTAAAATAATGACAGCAACATTAAAAGAAAGAACAAACTTTAGGGACCAAATTTCTTTCTTTTTTTGTGATTTGTCACTTACGAAAACAAAAAACAGTCAAAGGCCAAAAACTTTAAAATTAAAATGCAAAAAATTGAAATATCAAGTTAGAAAAACAATTATTAGAAACCATGGTTTAGATACCAAATGATGCAAAAATTTTAGTCCCACAACCTTGGAACCCAAGAACCAAAAAGAATAAGAAAGATTGAATTGCAAAGAAGGTGGTTAGGAAGATCAAATTGGTATGCTAAATGGCAAGAACCAAAAACAAAGCAATATTGTGCGACAAAATTGTAAGAGGTCAGAAAATTTTATAAAAGATGAAATTTGGGTTCGAGAACACGGAGAACTAATATATTGCTTTTGTTTGTTTTAATTAATCGAGAATAACTTCTATTTGATATATTATAATACTTTTTTCGATTCACAGTTTAAATGTAATAAGGGTTTAAAGTGAAAACCATAATTAATAATTTTTTTTAATTGCAAAAATTAGTAACTCGCTAGTTTTTTCAAAGAACAAAGATAGGTTGAAAAATGAAAATAAAGAACAAGAAAAAGATACAAACAGTTAAAAGAAAAGTACGAATTAAATATCCGGGATTAAAATAATGACAACAACATTAAAAGAAAGAACAAACTTTAGGGACCAAATTTCTTTCTTTTTTTGTGATTTGTCACTTACGAAAACAAAAAACAGTCAAAGGCAAAAAACTTTAAAATTAAAATGCAAAAAATTGAAATATCAAGTTAGATAAACAATTATTAGAAACCATGGTTTTGATACCAAATGATGCTAAAATTTTAGTCCCACAACCTTCGAACCCAAGAACCAAAAAGAATAAGAAAGATTGAATTGCAAAGAAGGTGGTTAGGAAGATCAAATTGGTATCCTAAATGGCAAGAACCAAAAACAAAGCAATATTGTGCGACAAAATTGTAAGAGGTCAGAAAATTGAAAAAAAGATGAAATTTGGGTTCGAGAACACGGAGAACTAATATATTGCTTCTATTTGTTTTTATTAATAGGGAATAGCTTCAATTTGATATATTATAAAAATTTTTTCGATTCAAAATTTAAATATAATAAGGGTTTAAAGTGGAAACCATAATTAATAATTTTTTTTAATTGAAAAAATTAGTAACTCGCTTGTTTTTTCAAAGAACAAAGATAGGTTGAAAAATGAAAATAAAGAACAAGAAAAAGATACAAACAATTAAAGGAAAACTACGAATTAAATATCATGGATTAAAATATAGACAACAACATTAAAAGAAAGAACAAACTTTAGGGACCAAATTTCTTTCTTTTTTTGTGATTTGTCACTTACGAAAACAAAAAACAGTCAAAGGCCAAAAACTTTAAAATTAAAATGCAAAAAATTGAAATATCAAGTTAGATAAACAATTATTAGAAACCATGGTTTTGATACCAAATGATACGAAAATTTTAGTCCCACAACCTTGGAACCCAAGAACCAAAAGGAATAAGAAAGATTGAATTGCAAAGAAGGTGGTTAGGAAGATCAAATTGGTATCCTAAATGGCAAGAACCAAAAACAAAGCAATATTGTGCGACAAAATTGTAAGAGGTCAGAAAATTGAATAAAAGATGAAATTTGGGTTCGAGAACACGGAGAACTAATATATTGCTTCTATTTGTTTTAATTAATGGGGAATAGCTTCAATTTAATATATTATAATACTTTTTTCCTTCAAAATTTAAATATAATAAGGGTTTAAAGTGGAAACCATAATTAATAATTTTTTTTAATTGAAATAATTAGTAACTCGCTTGTTTTTTCAAAGAACAAAGGTAGGTTGAAAAATGAAAATAAAGAACAAGAAAAAGATACAAACAATTAAAGGAAAACTACGAATTATATATCATGGATTAAAATATACACAACAACATTAAAAGAAAGAACAAACTTTAGGGACCAAATTTCTTTTTTTTTTATTTGTCACTTACGAAAACAAAAAACAGTCAAAGGCCAAAAACTTTAAAATTAAAATGCAAAAAATTGAAATATCAAGTTAGATAAACAATTATTAGAAACCATGGTTTAGATACCAAATGATGCTAAAATTTTAGTCCCACAACCTTGGAACCCAAGAACCAAAAAGAATAAGAAAGATTGAATTGCAAAGAAGGTGGTTAGGAAGATCAAATTGGTATGCTAAATGGCAAGAACCAAAAACAAAGCAATATTGTGCGACAAAATTGTAAGAGGTCAGAAAATTTTATAAAAGATGAAATTTGGGTTCGAGAACACGGAGAACTAATATATTGCTTTTGTTTGTTTTAATTAATCGAGAATAACTTCTATTTGATATATTATAATACTTTTTTCGATTCACAGTTTAAATGTAATAAAGGTTTAAAGTGGAAACCATAATTAATAATTTTTTTTAATTGCAAAAATTAGTAACTCGCTTGTTTTTTCAAAGAACAAATATAGGTTGAAAAATGAAAATAAAGAACAAGAAAAAGATACAAACAGTTAAAAGAAAAGTACGAATTAAATATCAGGGATTAAAATAATGACAGCAACATTAAAAGAAAGAACAAACTTTAGGGACCAAATTTCTTTCTTTTTTTGTGATTTGTCACTTACGAAAACAAAAAACAGTCAAAGGCAAAAAACTTTAAAATTAAAATGCAAAAACTTGAAATATCAAGTTAGATAAACAATTATTAGAAACCATGGTTTTGATACCAAATGATACGAAAATTTTAGTCCCACAACCTTGGAACCCAAGAACCAAAAGGAATAAGAAAGATTGAATTGCAAAGAAGGTGGTTAGGAAGATCAAATTGGTATCCTAAATGGCAAGAACCAAAAACAAAGCAATATTGTGCGACAAAATTGTAAGAGGTCAGAAAATTGAATAAAAGATGAAATTTGGGTTCGAGAACACGGAGAACTAATATATTGCTTCTATTTGTTTTTATTAATCGAGAATAACTTCTATTTGATATATTATAATAGTTTTTTCGATTCAAAATTTAAATATAATAAGGGTTTAAAGTGGAAACCATAATTAATAATTTTTTTTAATTGAAATAATTAGTAACTCGCTTGTTTTTTCAAAGAACAAAGATAGGTTGAAAAATGAAAATAAAGAACAAGAAAAAGATACAAACAATTAAAGGAAAACTACGAATTAAATATCATGGATTAAAATATACACAACAACATTAAAAGAAAGAACAAACTTTAGGGACCAAATTTCTTTCTTCTTTTTTTATTTGTCACTTACGAAAACAAAAAACAGTCAAAGGCCAAAAACTTTAAAACTAAAATGCAAAAAATTGAAATATCAAGTTAGATAAACAATTATTAGAAACCATGGTTTAGATACCAAATGATGCTAAAATTTTAGTCCCACAACCTTGGAACCCAAGAACCAAAAAGAATAAGAAAGATTGAATTGCAAAGAAGGTGGTTAGGAAGATCAAATTGGTATGCTAAATGGCAAGAACCAAAAACAAAGCAATATTGTGCGACAAAATTGTAAGAGGTCAGAAAATTTTATAAAAGATGAAATTTGGGTTCGAGAACACGGAGAACTAATATATTGCTTTTGTTTGTTTTAATTAATCGAGAATAACTTCTATTTGATATATTATAATACTTTTTTCGATTCACAATTTAAATGTAATAAGGGTTTAAAGTGGAAACCATAATTAATAATTTTTTTTAATTGCAAAAATTAGTAACTCGCTTGTTTTTTCAAAGAACAAAGATAGGTTGAAAAATGAAAATAAAGAACAAGAAAAAGATACAAACAATTAAAGGAAAACTACGAATTAAATATCATGGATTAAAATATAGACAACAACATTAAAAGAAAGAACAAACTTTAGGGACCAAATTTCTTTCTTTTTTTGTGATTTGTCACTTACGAAAACAAAAAAAGTCAAAGGCCAAAAACTTTAAAATTAAAATGCAAAAAATTGAAATATCCAGTTAGATAAACAATTATTAGAAACCATGGTTTAGATACCAAATGATGCTAAAATTTTAGTCCCACAACCTTGGAACCCAAGAACCAAAAAGAATAAGAAAGATTGAATTGCAAAGAAGGTGGTTAGGAAGATCAAATTGGTATGCTAAATGGCAAGAACCAAAAACAAAGCAATATTGTGCGACAAAATTGTAAGAGGTCAGAAAATTTTATAAAAGATGAAATTTGGGTTCGAGAACACGGAGAACTAATATATTGCTTTTGTTTGTTTTAATTAATCGAGAATAACTTCTATTTGATATATTATAATACTTTTTTCGATTCACAGTTTAAATGTAATAAGGGTTTAAAGTGGAAACCATAATTAATAATTTTTTTTAATTGCAAAAATTAGTAACTCGCTTGTTTTTTCAAAGAACAAAGATAGGATGAAAAATGAAAATAAAGAACAAGAAAAAGATACAAACAGTTAAAAGAAAAGTACGAATTAAATATCAGGGATTAAAATAATGACAACAACATTAAAAGAAAGAACAAACTTTACGGACCAAATTTCTTTCTTTTTTTGTGATTTGTCACTTACGAAAACGAAAAACAGTCAAAGGCCAAAATCTTTAAAATTAAAATGCAAAAAATTGAAATATCAAGTTAGATAAACAATTATTAGAAACCATGGTTTTGATACCAAAGGATGCGAAAATTTTAGTCCCACAACCATGGAACCCAAGAACCAAAAGGAATAAGAAAGATTAAATTGCAAAGAAGGTGGTTAGGAAGATCAAATTGGTATCCTAAATGGCAAGAACCAAAAACAAAGCAATATTGTGCGACAAAATTGTAAGAGGTTAGAAAATTGAATAAAAGATGAAATTTGGGTTCGAGAACACGGAGAACTAATATATTGCTTCTATTTGTTTTTATTAATCGGGAATAGCTTCCATTTAATATATTATAATAGTTTTTTCCTTCAAAATTTAAATATAATAAGTGTTTAAAGTGGAAACCATAATTAATAATTTTTTTTAATTGAAAAAATTAGTAACTCGCTTGTTTTTTCAAAGAACAAAGATAGGTTGAAAAATGAAAATAAAGAACAAGAAAAAGATACAAACAATTAATGGAAAACTACGAATTAAATATCATGGATTAAAATAATGACAACAACATTAAAAGAAAGAACAAATTTTAGGGACCAAATTTCTTTCTTTTTTTGTGATTTGTCACTTACGAAAACAAAAAACAGTCAAAGGCCAAAAACATTAAAATTAAAATGCAAAAAATTGAAATATCAAGTTAGAAAAACAATTATTAGAAACCATGGTTTAGATACCAAATGATGCTAAAATTTTAGTCCTACAACCTTGGAACCCAAGAACCAAAAAGAATAAGAAAGATTGAATTGCAAAGAAGGTGGTTAGGAAGATCAAATTGGTATGCTAAATGGCAAGAACCAAAAACAAAGCAATATTGTGCGACAAAATTGTAAGATGTCAGAAAATTTTATAAAAGATGAAATTTGGGTTCGTGAACACGGAGAACTAATATATTGCTTTTGTTTGTTTTAATTAATCGAGAATAACATCTATTTGATATATTATAATACTTTTTTCGATTCACAGTTTAAATGTAATAAGGGTTTAAAGGGGAAACCATAATTAATAATTTTTTTTAATTGCAAAAATTAGTAACTCGCTTGTTTTTTCAAAGAACAAAGATAGGTTGAAAAATGAAAATAAAGAACAAGAAAAAGATACAAACAGTTAAAAGAAAAGTTCGAATTAAATATCAGGGATTAAAATAATGACAACAACATTAAAAGAAATAACAAACTTTAGGGACCAAATTTCTTTTTTTTTTGTGATTTGTCACTTACGAAAACAAAAAACAGTCAAAGGCAAAAAACTTTAAAATTAAAATGCAAAAAATTGAAATATCAAGTTAGATAAACAATTATTAGAAACCATGGTTTTGATACCAAATGATACGAAAATTTTAGTCCCACAACCTTTGAACCCAAGAACCAAAAGGAATAAGAAAGATTGAATTGCAAAGAAGGTGGTTAGGAAGATCAAATTGGTATCCTAAATGGCAAGAACCAAAAACAAAGCAATATTGTGCGACAAAATTGTAAGAGGTCAGAAAATTGTATAAAAGATGAAATTTGGGTTCGAGAACACGGAGAACTAATATATTGCTTTTGTTTGTTTTAATTAATCGAGAATAACTTCTATTTGATATATTATAATACTTTTTTCGATTCAAAATTTAAATATAATAAGGGTTTAAAGTGGAAACCATAATTAATAATTTTTTTTAATTGGAAAAATTAGTAACTCGCTTGTTTTTTCAAAGAACAAAGATAGGTTGAAAAATGAAAATAAAGAACAAGAAAAAGATACAAACAGTTAAAAGAAAAGTACGAATTAAATATCATGGATTAAAATATACACAACAACATTAAAAGAAAGAACAAACTTTAGGGACCAAATTTCTTTCTTTTTTTGTGATTTGTCACTTACGAAAACAAAAAACAGTCAAAGGCCAAAAACTTTAAAATTAAAATGCAAAAAACTGAAATATCAAGTTAGATAAACAATTATTAGAAACCATGGTTTAGATACCAAATGATGCTAAAATTTTAGTCCCACAACCTTGGAACCCAAGAACCAAAAAGAATAAGAAAGATTGAATTGCAAAGATGGTGGTTAGGAAGATCAAATTGGTATGCTAAATGGCAAGAACCAAAAACAAAGCAATATTGTGCGACAAAATTGTAAGAGGTCAGAAAATTTTATAAAAGATGAAATTTGGGTTCGAGAACACGGAGAACTAATATATTGCTTTTGTTTGTTTTAATTAATCGAGAATAACTTCTATTTGATATATTATAATACTTTTTTTGATTCACAGTTTAAATGTAATAAGGGTTTAAAGTGGAAACCATAATTAATAATTTTTTTTAATTGCAAAAATTAGTAACTCGCTTGTTTTTTCAAAGAACAAAGATAGGTTGAAAAATGAAAATAAAGAACAAGAAAAAGATACAAACAATTAAAGAAAAACTACGAATTAAATATCATGGATTAAAATAATGACAACAACATTAAAAGAAAGAACAAACTTTAGGGACCAAATTTCTTTCTTTTTTTGTGATTTGTCACTTACGAAAACAAAAAACAGTCAGAGGCCAAAAACTTTAAAATTAAAATGCAAAAAATTGAAATATCAAGTCAGATAAACAATTATTAGAAACCATGGTTTAGATACCAAATGATGCTAAAATTTTAGTCCCACAACCTTGGAACCCAAGAACCAAAAAGAATAAGAAAGATTGAATTGCAAAGAAGGTGGTTAGGAAGATCAAATTGGTATCCTAAATGGCAAGAACCAAAAACAAAGAAATATTGTGCGACAAAATTGTAAGAGGTCAGAAAATTTTATAAAAGATGAAATTTGGGTTCGAGAACACGGAGAACTAATATATTGCTTCTTTTGTTTTTATTAATCGGGAATAGCTTCCATTTAATATATTATAATAGTTTTTTCGATTCACAGTTTAAATGTAATAAGGGTTTGAAGCGGAAACCATAATTAATAATTTTTTTTAATTGCAAAAATTAGTAACTCGCTTGTTTTTTCAAAGAACAAAGATAGGTTGAAAAATGAAAATAAAGAACAAGAAAAAGATACAAACAGTTAAAAGAAAAGTTCGAATTAAATATCAGGGATTAAAATAATGACAACAACATTAAAAGAAAGAACAAACTTTAGGGACCAAATTTCTTTTTTTTTTGTGATTTGTCACTTACGAAAACAAAAAACAGTCAAAGGCAAAAAACTTTAAAATTAAAATGCAAAAAATTGAAATATCAAGTTAGATAAACAATTATTAGAAACCATGGTTTTGATACCAAATGATACGAAAATTTTAGTCCCACAACCTTTGAACCCAAGAACCAAAAGGAATAAGAAAGATTGAATTGCAAAGAAGGTGGTTAGGAAGATCAAATTGGTATCCTAAATGGCAAGAACCAAAAACAAAGCAATATTGTGCGACAAAATTGTAAGAGGTCAGAAAATTTTATAAAAGATGAAATTGGGGTTCGAGAACACGGAGAACTAATATATTGCTTCTTTTGTTTTTATTAATCGGGAATAGCTTCCATTTAATATATTATAATAGTTTTTTCGATTCACAGTTTAAATGTAATAAGGGTTTGAAGCGGAAACCATAATTAATAATTTTTTTTAATTGCAAAAATTAGTAACTCGCTTGTTTTTTCAAAGAACAAAGATAGGTTGAAAAATGAAAATAAAGAACAAGAAAAAGATACAAACAGTTAAAAGAAAAGTACGAATTAAATATCAGGGATTAAAATAATGACAACAACATTAAAAGAAAGAACAAACTTTAGGGACCAAATTTCTTTCTTTTTTTGTGATTTGTCACTTACGAAAACAAAAAACAGTCAAAGGCCAAAAACTTTAAAATTAAAATGCAAAAAATTGAAATATCAAGTCAGATAAACAATTATTAGAAACCATGGTTTAGATACCAAATGATGCTAAAATTTTAGTCCCACAACCTTGGAACCCAAGAACCAAAAAGAATAAGAAAGATTGAATTGCAAAGAAGGTGGTTAGGAAGATCAAATTGGTATCCTAAATGGCAAGAACCAAAAACAAAGCAATATTGTGCGACAAAATTGTAAGAGGTCAGAAAATTGAATAAAAGATGAAATTTGGGTTCGAGAACACGGAGAACTAATATATTGCTTCTATTTGTTTTTATTAATAGGGAATAGCTTCAATTTGATATATTATAAAAGTTTTTTCGATTCACAGTTTAAATGTAATAAGGGTTTGAAGCGGAAACCATAATTAATAATTTTTTTTAATTGCAAAAATTAGTAACTCGCTTGTTTTTTCAAAGAACAAAGATAGGTTGAAAAATGAAAATAAAGAACAAGAAAAAGATACAAACCGTTAAAAGAAAAGTTCGAATTAAATATCAGGGATTAAAATAATGACAACAACATTAAAAGAAAGAACAAACTTTAGGGACCAAATTTCTTTTTTTTTTTGTGATTTGTCACTTACGAAAACAAAAAACAGTCAAAGGCAAAAAACTTTAAAATTAAAATGCAAAAAATTGAAATATCAAGTTAGATAAACAATTATTAGAAACCATGGTTTTGATACCAAATGATACGAAAATTTTAGTCCCACAACCTTTGAACCCAAGAACCAAAAGGAATAAGAAAGATTGAATTGCAAAGAAGGTGGTTAGGAAGATCAAATTGGTATCCTAAATGGCAAGAACCAAAAACAAAGCAATATTGTGCGACAAAATTGTAAGAGGTCAGAAAATTGTATAAAAGATGAAATTTGGGTTCGAGAACACGGAGAACTAATATATTGCTTTTGTTTGTTTTAATTAATCGAGAATAACTTCTATTTGATATATTATAATACTTTTTTCGATTCAAAATTTAAATATAATAAGGGTTTAAAGTGGAAACCATAATTAATAATTTTTTTTAATTGGAAAAATTAGTAACTCGCTTGTTTTTTCAAAGAACAAAGATAGGTTGAAAAATGAAAATAAAGAACAAGAAAAAGATACAAACAATTAATGGAAAACTACGAATTAAATATCATGGATTAAAATAATGACAACAACATTAAAAGAAAGAGCAAACTTTAGGGACCAAATTTCTTTCTTTTTTTGTGATTTGTCACTTACGAAAACAAAAAACAGTCAAAGGCCAAAAACTTTAAAATTAAAATGCAAAAAATTGAAATATCAAGTTAGATAAACAATTATTAGAAACCATGGTTTAGATACCAAATGATGCTAAAATTTTAGTCCCACAACCTTGGAACCCAAGAACCAAAAAGAATAAGAAAGATTGAAATGCAAAGAAGGTGGTTAGGAAGATCAAATTGGTATGCTAAATGGCAAGAACCAAAAACAAAGCAATATTGTGCGACAAAATTGTAAGAGGTCAGAAAATTTTATAAAAGATGAAATTTGGGTTCGAGAACACGGAGAACTAATATATTGCTTTTGTTTGTTTTAATTAATCGAGAATAACTTCTATTTGATATATTATAATACTTTTTTCGATTCACAGTTTAAATGTAATAAGGGTTTGAAGCGGAAACCATAATTAATAATTTTTTTTAATTGCAAAAATTAGTAACTCGCTTGTTTTTTCAAAGAACAAAGACAGGTTGAAAAATGAAAATAAAGAACAAGAAAAAGATACAAACAGTTAAAAGAAAAGTACGAATTAAATATCAGGGATTAAAATAATGACAACAACATTAAAAGAAAGAACAAACTTTAGGGACCAAATTTCTTTCTTTTTTTGTGATTTGTCACTTACGAAAACAAAAAACAGTCAAAGGCCAAAAACTTTAAAATTAAAATGCAAAAAATTGAAATATCAAGTTAGATAAACAATTATTAGAAACCATGGTTTAGATACCAAATGATGCTAAAATTTTAGTCCCACAACCTTGGAACCCAAGAACCAAAAAGAATAAGAAAGATTGAAATGCAAAGAAGGTGGTTAGGAAGATCAAATTGGTATGCTAAATGGCAAGAACCAAAAACAAAGCAATATTGTGCGACAAAATTGTAAGTGGTCAGAAAATTTTATAAAAGATGAAATTTGGGTTCGAGAACACGGAGAACTAATATATTGCTTTTGTTTGTTTTAATTAATCGAGAATAACTTCTATTTGATATATTATAATACTTTTTTTGGATTCACAGTTTAAATGTAATAAGGGTTTAAAGTGGAAACCATAATTAATAATTTTTTTTAATTGCAAAAATTAGTAACTCACTTGTTTTTTCAAAGAACAAAGATAGGTTGAAAAATGAAAATAAAGAACAAGAAAAAGATACAAACAGGTAAAAGAAAAGTACGAATTAAATATCAGGGATTAAAATAATGACAGCAACATTAAAAGAAAGAACAAACTTTAGGGACCAAATTTCTTTCTTTTTTTGTGATTTGTCACTTACGAAAACAAAAAACAGTCAAAGGCCAAAAACTTTAAAATTAAAATGCAAAAAATTGAAATATCAAGTCAGATAAACAATTATTAGAAACCATGGTTTAGATACCAAATGATGCTAAAATTTTAGTCCCACAACCTTGGAACCCAAGAACCAAAAAGAATAAGAAAGATTGAATTGCAAAGAAGGTGGTTAGGAAGATCAAATTGGTATCCTAAATGGCAAGAACCAAAAACAAAGCAATATTGTGCGACAAAATTGTAAGAGGTCAGAAAATTGAATAAAAGATGAAATTTGGGTTCGAGAACACGGAGAACTAATATATTGCTTCTATTTGTTTTTATTAATAGGGAATAGCTTCAATTTGATATATTATAAAAGTTTTTTCGATTCACAGTTTAAATGTAATAAGGGTTTGAAGCGGAAACCATAATTAATAATTTTTTTTAATTGCAAAAATTAGTAACTCGCTTGTTTTTTCAAAGAACAAAGATAGGTTGAAAAATGAAAATAAAGAACAAGAAAAAGATACAAACCGTTAAAAGAAAAGTTCGAATTAAATATCAGGGATTAAAATAATGACAACAACATTAAAAGAAAGAACAAACTTTAGGGACCAAATTTCTTTTTTTTTTGTGATTTGTCACTTACGAAAACAAAAAACAGTCAAAGGCAAAAAACTTTAAAATTAAAATGCAAAAAATTGAAATATCAAGTTAGATAAACAATTATTAGAAACCATGGTTTTGATACCAAATGATACGAAAATTTTAGTCCCACAACCTTTGAACCCAAGAACCAAAAGGAATAAGAAAGATTGAATTGCAAAGAAGGTGGTTAGGAAGATCAAATTGGTATCCTAAATGGCAAGAACCAAAAACAAAGCAATATTGTGCGACAAAATTGTAAGAGGTCAGAAAATTGTATAAAAGATGAAATTTGGGTTCGAGAACACGGAGAACTAATATATTGCTTTTGTTTGTTTTAATTAATCGAGAATAACTTCTATTTGATATATTATAATAAATTTTTTCGATTCAAAATTTAAATATAATAAGGGTTTAAAGTGGAAACCATAATTAATAATTTTTTTTAATTGGAAAAATTAGTAACTCGCTTGTTTTTTCAAAGAACAAAGATAGGTTGAAAAATGAAAATAAAGAACAAGAAAAAGATACAAACAATTAATGGAAAACTACGAATTAAATATCATGGATTAAAATAATGACAACAACATTAAAAGAAAGAGCAAACTTTAGGGACCAAATTTCTTTCTTTTTTTGTGATTTGTCACTTACGAAAACAAAAAACAGTCAAAGGCCAAAAACTTTAAAATTAAAATGCAAAAAATTGAAATATCAAGTTAGATAAACAATTATTAGAAACCATGGTTTAGATACCAAATGATGCTAAAATTTTAGTCCCACAACCTTGGAACCCAAGAACCAAAAAGAATAAGAAAGATTGAAATGCAAAGAAGGTGGTTAGGAAGATCAAATTGGTATGCTAAATGGCAAGAACCAAAAACAAAGCAATATTGTGCGACAAAATTGTAAGAGGTCAGAAAATTTTATAAAAGATGAAATTTGGGTTCGAGAACACGGAGAACTAATATATTGCTTTTGTTTGTTTTAATTAATCGAGAATAACTTCTATTTGATATATTATAATACTTTTTTCGATTCACAGTTTAAATGTAATAAGGGTTTGAAGCGGAAACCATAATTAATAATTTTTTTTAATTGCAAAAATTAGTAACTCGCTTGTTTTTTCAAAGAACAAAGACAGGTTGAAAAATGAAAATAAAGAACAAGAAAAAGATACAAACAGTTAAAAGAAAAGTACGAATTAAATATCAGGGATTAAAATAATGACAACAACATTAAAAGAAAGAACAAACTTTAGGGACCAAATTTCTTTCTTTTTTTGTGATTTGTCACTTACGAAAACAAAAAACAGTCAAAGGCCAAAAACTTTAAAATTAAAATGCAAAAAATTGAAATATCAAGTTAGATAAACAATTATTAGAAACCATGGTTTAGATACCAAATGATGCTAAAATTTTAGTCCCACAACCTTGGAACCCAAGAACCAAAAAGAATAAGAAAGATTGAATTGCAAAGAAGGTGGTTAGGAAGATCAAATTGGTATGCTAAATGGCAAGAACCAAAAACAAAGCAATATTGTGCGACAAAATTGTAAGAGGTCAGAAAATTTTATAAAAGATGAAATTTGGGTTCGAGAACACGGAGAACTAATATATTGCTTTTGTTTGTTTTAATTAATCGAGAATAACTTCTATTTGATATATTATAATACTTTTTTCGATTCACAGTTTAAATGTAATAAGGGTTTAAAGTGGAAACCATAATTAATAATTTTTTTTAATTGCAAAAATTAGTAACTCGCTTGTTTTTTCAAAGAACAAAGATAGGTTGAAAAATGAAAATAAAGAACAAGAAAAAGATACAAACAGTTAAAAGAAAAGTACGAATTAAATATCAGGGATTAAAATAATGACAGCAACATTAAAAGAAAGAACAAACTTTAGGGAGCAAATTTCTTTCTTTTTTTGTGATTTGTCACTTACGAAAACAAAAAACAGTCAAAGGCAAAAAACTTTAAAATTAAAATGCAAAAACTTGAAATATCAAGTTAGATAAACAATTATTAGAAACCATGGTTTTGATACCAAATGATACGAAAATTTTAGTCCCACAACCTTTGAACCCAAGAACCAAAAGGAATAAGAAAGATTGAATTGCAAAGAAGGTGGTTAGGAAGATCAAATTGGTATCCTAAATGGCAAGAACCAAAAACAAAGCAATATTGTGCGACAAAATTGTAAGAGGTCAGAAAATTGAATAAAAGATGAAATTTGGGTTCGAGAACACGGAGAACTAATATATTGCTTCTTTTGTTTTTATTAATCGGGAATAGCTTCCATTTAATATATTATAATACTTTTTTCCTTCAAAATTTAAATATAATAAGGGTTTAAAGTGGAAACCATAATTAATAATTTTTTTTAATTGAAAAAATTAGTAACTCGCTTGTTTTTTCAAAGAACAAAGATAGGTTGAAAAATGAAAATAAAGAACAAGAAAAAGATACAAACAATTAATGGAAAACTACGAATTAAATATCATGGATTAAAATAATGACAACAACATTAAAAGAAAGAGCAAACTTTAGGGACCAAATTTTTTTCTTTTTTTGTGATTTGTCACTTACGAAAACAAAAAACAGTCAAAGGCCAAAAACTTTAAAATTAAAATGCAAAAAATTGAAATATCAAGTTAGATAAACAATTATTAGAAACCATGGTTTAGATACCAAATGATGCTAAAATTTTAGTCCCACAACCTTGGAACCCAAGAACCAAAAAGAATAAGAAAGATTGAAATGCAAAGAAGGTGGTTAGGAAGATCAAATTGGTATGCTAAATGGCAAGAACCAAAAACAAAGCAATATTGTGCGACAAAATTGTAAGTGGTCAGAAAATTTTATAAAAGATGAAATTTGGGTTCGAGAACACGGAGAACTAATATATTGCTTTTGTTTGTTTTAATTAATCGAGAATAACTTCTATTTGATATATTATAATACTTTTTTCGATTCACAGTTTAAATGTAATAAGGGTTTGAAGCGGAAACCATAATTAATAATTTTTTTTAATTGCAAAAATTAGTAACTCGCTTGTTTTTTCAAAGAACAAAGACATGTTGAAAAATGAAAATAAAGAACAAGAAAAAGATACAAACAGTTAAAAGAAAAGTACGAATTAAATATCAGGGATTAAAATAATGACAACAACATTAAAAGAAAGAACAAACTTTAGGGACCAAATTTCTTTCTTTTTTTGTGATTTGTCACTTACGAAAACAAAAAATAGTCAAAGGCCAAAAACTTTAAAATTAAAATGCAAAAAATTGAAATATCAAGTTAGATAAACAATTATTAGAAACCATGGTTTTGATACCAAATGATGCGAAAATTTTAGTCCCACAACCTTGGAACCCAAGAACCAAAAGGAATAAGAAAGATTGAATTGCAAAGAAGGTGGTTAGGAAGATCAAATTGGTATCCTAAATGGCAAGAACCAAAAACAAAGCAATATTGTGCGACAAAATTGTAAGAGGTCAGAAAATTGAATAAAAGATGAAATTTGGGTTCGAGAACACGGAGAACTAATATATTGCTTCTATTTGTTTTTATTAATCGAGAATAACTTCTATTTGATATATTATAATAGTTTTTTCGATTCAAAATTTAAATATAATAAGGGTTTAAAGTGGAAACCATAATTAATAATTTTTTTTAATTGAAATAATTAGTAACTCGCTTGTTTTTTCAAAGAACAAAGATAGGTTGAAAAATGAAAATAAAGAACAAGAAAAAGATACAAACAATTAAAGGAAAACTACGAATTAAATATCATGGATTAAAATATACACAACAACATTAAAAGAAAGAACAAACTTTAGGGACCAAATTTCTTTCTTCTTTTTTTATTTGTCACTTACGAAAACAAAAAACAGTCAAAGGCCAAAAACTTTAAAATTAAAATGCAAAAAATTGAAATATCAAGTTAGATAAACAATTATTAGAAACCATGGTTTTGATACCAAAGGATGCGAAAATTTTAGTCCCACAACCTTGGAACCCAAGAACCAAAAGGAATAAGAAAGATTAAATTGCAAAGAAGGTGGTTAGGAAGATCAAATTGGTATCCTAAATGGCAAGAACCAAAAACAAAGCAATATTGTGCGACAAAATTGTAAGAGGTTAGAAAATTGAATAAAAGATGAAATTTGGGTTCGAGAACACGGAGAACTAATATATTGCTTCTATTTGTTTTTATTAATCGGGAATAGCTTCCATTTAATATATTATAATAGTTTTTTCCTTCAAAATTTAAATATAATAAGGGTTTAAAGTGGAAACCATAATTAATAATTTTTTTTAATTGAAAAAATTAGTAACTCGCTTGTTTTTTCAAAGAACAAAGATAGGTTGAAAAATGAAAATAAAGAACAAGAAAAAGATACAAACAATTAATGGAAAACTACGAATTAAATATCATGGATTAAAATAATGACAACAACATTAAAAGAAAGAACAAATTTTAGGGACCAAATTTCTTTCTTTTTTTGTGATTTGTCACTTACGAAAACAAAAAATAGTCAAAGGCCAAAAACTTTAAAATTAAAATGCAAAAAATTGAAATATCAAGTTGGATAAACAATTATTAGAAACCATGGTTTTGATACCAAATGATGCGAAAATTTTAGTCCCACAACCTTGGAACCCAAGAACCAAAAGGAATAAGAAAGATTGAATTGCAAAGAAGGTGGTTAGGAAGATCAAATTGGTATCCTAAATGGCAAGAACCAAAAACAAAGCAATATTGTGCGACAAAATTGTAAGAGGTCAGAAAATTTTATAAAAGATGAAATTTGGGTTCGAGAACACGGAGAACTAATATATTGCTTTTGTTTGTTTTAATTAATCGAGAATAACTTCTATTTGATATATTATAATACTTTTTTCGATTCACAGTTTAAATGTAATAAGGGTTTGAAGCGGAAACCATAATTAATAATTTTTTTTAATTGCAAAAATTAGTAACTCGCTTGTTTTTTCAAAGAACAAAGACAGGTTGAAAAATGAAAATAAAGAACAAGAAAAAGATACAAACAGTTAAAAGAAAAGTACGAATTAAATATCAGGGATTAAAATAATGACAACAACATTAAAAGAAAGAACAAACTTTAGGGACCAAATTTCTTTCTTTTTTTGTGATTTGTCACTTACGAAAACAAAAAATAGTCAAAGGCCAAAAACTTTAAAATTAAAATGCAAAAAATTGAAATATCAAGTTAGATAAACAATTATTAGAAACCATGGTTTTGATACCAAATGATGCGAAAATTTTAGTCCCACAACCTTGGAACCCAAGAACCAAAAGGAATAAGAAAGATTGAATTGCAAAGAAGGTGGTTAGGAAGATCAAATTGGTATCCTAAATGGCAAGAACCAAAAACAAAGCAATATTGTGCGACAAAATTGTACGAGGTCAGAAAATTGAATAAAAGATGAAATTTGGGTTCGAGAACACGGAGAACTAATATATCTCTTGTATTTGTTTTTATTAATCGAAAATAGTTTCTATTTGATCTATTATAATACTTTTTTCGATTAACCAGTTAAATGTAAAAAGGGTTTAAAATATCAACCATAATTAATAATATTTTTTAATTGCAAAAATTAGTAACTCGCTTGTTTTTTCAAAGAATAAAGATTGGTTGAAAAATGAAAATAAAGAACAGGAAAAAGATACAAACAATTAAAGGAAAACTACGAATTAAATGTCATGGATTAAAATAATGACAACAACATTAAAAGAAAGAACAAACTTTAGGGACCAAATTTCTTTCTTTTTCTGTGATTTGTCACTTACGAAAACAAAAAACAGTCAAAGGCCAAAATCTTTAAAATTAAAATGCAAAAAATTGAAATATCAAGTTAGATAAACAATTATTAGAAACCATGGTTTTGATACCAAATGATGCTAAAATTTTAGTCCCACAACCTTGGAACCCAAGAACCAAAAAGAATAAGAAAGATTGAATTGCAAAGAAGGTGGTTAGGAAGATCAAATTGGTATCCTAAATGGCAAGAACCAAAAACAAAGCAATATTGTGCGACAAAATTGTAAGAGGTCAGAAAATTGAATAAAAGATGAAATTTGGGTTCGAGAACACGGAGAACTAATATATTGCTTCTATTTGTTTTTATTAATCGGGAATAGCTTCCATTTAATATATTATAATAGTTTTTTTCCTTCAAAATTTAAATATAATAATGGTTTAAAGTGGAAAAAATAATTAATAATTTTTTTTAATTGAAAAAATTAGTAACTCGCTTGTTTTTTCAAAGAACAAAGATAGGTTGAAAAATGAAAATAAAGAACAAGAAAAAGATACAAACAATTAAAGGAAAACTACGAATTAAATGTCATGGATTAAAATAATGACAACAACATTAAAAGAAAGAACAAACTTTAGGGACCAAATTTCTTTCTTTTTTTGTGATTTGTCACTTACGAAAACAAAAAATAGTCAAAGGCCAAAATCTTTAAAATTAAAATGCAAAAAATTGAAATATCAAGTTAGATAAACAATTATTAGAAACCATGGTTTTGATACCAAAGGATGCGAAAATTTTAGTCCCACAACCTTGGAACCCAAGAACCAAAAGGAATAAGAAAGATTAAATTGCAAAGAAGGTGGTTAGGAAGATCAAATTGGTATCCTAAATGGCAAGAACCAAAAACAAAGCAATATTGTGCGACAAAATTGTAAGAGGTTAGAAAATTGAATAAAAGATGAAATTTGGGTTCGAGAACACGGAGAACTAATATATTGCTTCTATTTGTTTTTATTAATCGGGAATAGCTTCCATTTAATATATTATAATAGTTTTTTCCTTCAAAATTTAAATATAATAAGGGTTTAAAGTGGAAACCATAATTAATAATTTTTTTTAATTGAAAAAATTAGTAACTCGCTTGTTTTTTCAAAGAACAAAGATAGGTTGAAAAATGAAAATAAAGAACAAGAAAAAGATACAAACAATTAATGGAAAACTACGAATTAAATATCATGTATTAAAATAATGACAACAACATTAAAAGAAAGAACAAATTTTAGGGACCAAATTTCTTTCTTTTTTTGTGATTTGTCACTTACGAAAACAAAAAATAGTCAAAGGCCAAAAACTTTAAAATTAAAATGCAAAAAATTGAAATATCAAGTTAGATAAACAATTATTAGAAACCATGGTTTTGATACCAAATGATGCGCAAATTTTAGTCCCACAACCTTGGAACGCAAGAACCAAAAGGAATAAGAAAGATTGAATTGCAAAGAAGGTGGTTAGGAAGATCAAATTGGTATCCTAAATGGCAAGAACCAAAAACAAAGCAATATTGTGCGACAAAATTGTAAGAGGTCAGAAAATTTTATAAAAGATGAAATTTGTGTTCGAGAACACGGAGAACTAATATATTGCTTTTGTTTTTTTTAATTAATCGAGAATAACTTCTATTTGATATATTATAATACTTTTTTCGATTCACAGTTTAAATGTAATAAGGGTTTGAAGCGGAAACCATAATTAATAATTTTTTTTAATTGCAAAAATTAGTAACTCGCTTGTTTTTTCAAAGAACAAAGACAGGTTGAAAAATGAAAATAAAGAACAAGAAAAAGATACAAACAGTTAAAAGAAAAGTACGAATTAAATATCAGGGATTAAAATAATGACAACAACATTAAAAGAAAGAACAAACTTTAGGGACCAAATTTCTTTCTTTTTTTGTGATTTGTCACTTACGAAAACAAAAAATAGTCAAAGGCCAAAAACTTTAAAATTAAAATGCAAAAAATTGAAATATCAAGTTAGATAAACAATTATTAGAAACCATGGTTTTGATACCAAATGATGCGAAAATTTTAGTCCCACAACCTTGGAACCCAAGAACCAAAAGGAATAAGAAAGATTGAATTGCAAAGAAGGTGGTTAGGAAGATCAAATTGGTATCCTAAATGGCAAGAACCAAAAACAAAGCAATATTGTGCGACAAAATTGTACGAGGTCAGAAAATTGAATAAAAGATGAAATTTGGGTTCGAGAACACGGAGAACTAATATATCTCTTGTATTTGTTTTTATTAATCGAAAATAGTTTCTATTTGATCTATTATAATACTTTTTTCGATTAACCAGTTAAATGTAAAAAGGGTTTAAAATATCAACCATAATTAATAATATTTTTTAATTGCAAAAATTAGTAACTCGCTTGTTTTTTCAAAGAATAAAGATTGGTTGAAAAATGAAAATAAAGAACAGGAAAAAGATACAAACAATTAAAGGAAAACTACGAATTAAATGTCATGGATTAAAATAATGACAACAACATTAAAAGAAAGAACAAACTTTAGGGACCAAATTTCTTTCTTTTTCTGTGATTTGTCACTTACGAAAACAAAAAACAGTCAAAGGCCAAAATCTTTAAAATTAAAATGCAAAAAATTGAAATATCAAGTTAGATAAACAATTATTAGAAACCATGGTTTTGATACCAAATGATGCTAAAATTTTAGTCCCACAACCTTGGAACCCAAGAACCAAAAAGAATAAGAAAGATTGAATTGCAAAGAAGGTGGTTAGGAAGATCAAATTGGTATCCTAAATGGCAAGAACCAAAAACAAAGCAATATTGTGCGACAAAATTGTAAGAGGTCAGAAAATTGAATAAAAGATGAAATTTGGGTTCGAGAACACGGAGAACTAATATATTGCTTCTATTTGTTTTTATTAATCGGGAATAGCTTCCATTTAATATATTATAATAGTTTTTTTCCTTCAAAATTTAAATATAATAATGGTTTAAAGTGGAAAAAATAATTAATAATTTTTTTTAATTGAAAAAATTAGTAACTGGCTTGTTTTTTCAAAGAACAAAGATAGGTTGAAAAATGAAAATAAAGAACAAGAAAAAGATACAAACAATTAAAGGAAAACTACGAATTAAATGTCATGGATTAAAATAATGACAACAACATTAAAAGAAAGAACAAACTTTAGGGACCAAATTTCTTTCTTTTTTTGTGATTTGTCACTTACGAAAACAAAAAATAGTCAAAGGCCAAAATCTTTAAAATTAAAATGCAAAAAATTGAAATATCAAGTTAGATAAACAATTATTAGAAACCATGGTTTTGATACCAAAGGATGCGAAAATTTTAGTCCCACAACCTTGGAACCCAAGAACCAAAAGGAATAAGAAAGATTAAATTGCAAAGAAGGTGGTTAGGAAGATCAAATTGGTATCCTAAATGGCAAGAACCAAAAACAAAGCAATATTGTGCGACAAAATTGTAAGAGGTTAGAAAATTGAATAAAAGATGAAATTTGGGTTCGAGAACACGGAGAACTAATATATTGCTTCTATTTGTTTTTATTAATCGGGAATAGCTTCCATTTAATATATTATAATAGTTTTTTCCTTCAAAATTTAAATATAATAAGGGTTTAAAGTGGAAACCATAATTAATAATTTTTTTTAATTGAAAAAATTAGTAACTCGCTTGTTTTTTCAAAGAACAAAGATAGGTTGAAAAATGAAAATAAAGAACAAGAAAAAGATACAAACAATTAATGGAAAACTACGAATTAAATATCATGGATTAAAATAATGACAACAACATTAAAAGAAAGAACAAATTTTAGGGACCAAATTTCTTTCTTTTTTTGTGATTTGTCACTTACGAAAACAAAAAATAGTCAAAGGCCAAAAACTTTAAAATTAAAATGCAAAAAATTGAAATATCAAGTTAGATAAACAATTATTAGAAACCATGGTTTTGATACCAAATGATGCGAAAATTTTAGTCCCACAACCTTGGAACCCAAGAACCAAAAGGAATAAGAAAGATTGAATTGCAAAGAAGGTGGTTAGGAAGATCAAATTGGTATCCTAAATGGCAAGAACCAAAAACAAAGCAATATTGTGCGACAAAATTGTAAGAGGTCAGAAAATTTTATAAAAGATGAAATTTGGGTTCGAGAACACGGAGAACTAATATATTGCTTTTGTTTGTTTTAATTAATCGAGAATAACTTCTATTTGATATATTATAATACTTTTTTCGATTCACAGTTTAAATGTAATAAGGGTTTGAAGCGGAAACCATAATTAATAATTTTTTTTAATTGCAAAAATTAGTAACTCGCTTGTTTTTTCAAAGAACAAAGACAGGTTGAAAAATGAAAATAAAGAACAAGAAAAAGATACAAACAGTTAAAAGAAAAGTACGAATTAAATATCAGGGATTAAAATAATGACAACAACATTAAAAGAAAGAACAAACTTTAGGGACCAAATTTCTTTCTTTTTTTGTGATTTGTCACTTACGAAAACAAAAAATAGTCAAAGGCCAAAAACTTTAAAATTAAAATGCAAAAAATTGAAATATCAAGTTAGATAAACAATTATTAGAAACCATGGTTTTGATACCAAATGATGCGAAAATTTTAGTCCCACAACCTTGGAACCCAAGAACCAAAAGGAATAAGAAAGATTGAATTGCAAAGAAGGTGGTTAGGAAGATCAAATTGGTATCCTAAATGGCAAGAACCAAAAACAAAGCAATATTGTGCGACAAAATTGTACGAGGTCAGAAAATTGAATAAAAGATGAAATTTGGGTTCGAGAACACGGAGAACTAATATATCTCTTGTATTTGTTTTTATTAATCGAAAATAGTTTCTATTTGATCTATTATAATACTTTTTTCGATTAACCAGTTAAATGTAAAAAGGGTTTAAAATATCAACCATAATTAATAATATTTTTTAATTGCAAAAATTAGTAACTCGCTTGTTTTTTCAAAGAATAAAGATTGGTTGAAAAATGAAAATAAAGAACAGGAAAAAGATACAAACAATTAAAGGAAAACTACGAATTAAATGTCATGGATTAAAATAATGACAACAACATTAAAAGAAAGAACAAACTTTAGGGACCAAATTTCTTTCTTTTTCTGTGATTTGTCACTTACGAAAACAAAAAACAGTCAAAGGCCAAAATCTTTAAAATTAAAATGCAAAAAATTGAAATATCAAGTTAGATAAACAATTATTAGAAACCATGGTTTTGATACCAAATGATGCTAAAATTTTAGTCCCACAACCTTGGAACCCAAGAACCAAAAAGAATAAGAAAGATTGAATTGCAAAGAAGGTGGTTAGGAAGATCAAATTGGTATCCTAAATGGCAAGAACCAAAAACAAAGCAATATTGTGCGACAAAATTGTAAGAGGTCAGAAAATTGAATAAAAGATGAAATTTGGGTTCGAGAACACGGAGAACTAATATATTGCTTCTATTTGTTTTTATTAATCGGGAATAGCTTCCATTTAATATATTATAATAGTTTTTTTCCTTCAAAATTTAAATATAATAATGGTTTAAAGTGGAAAAAATAATTAATAATTTTTTTTAATTGAAAAAATTAGTAACTGGCTTGTTTTTTCAAAGAACAAAGATAGGTTGAAAAATGAAAATAAAGAACAAGAAAAAGATACAAACAATTAAAGGAAAACTACGAATTAAATGTCATGGATTAAAATAATGACAACAACATTAAAAGAAAGAACAAACTTTAGGGACCAAATTTCTTTCTTTTTTTGTGATTTGTCACTTACGAAAACAAAAAATAGTCAAAGGCCAAAATCTTTAAAATTAAAATGCAAAAAATTGAAATATCAAGTTAGATAAACAATTATTAGAAACCATGGTTTTGATACCAAAGGATGCGAAAATTTTAGTCCCACAACCTTGGAACCCAAGAACCAAAAGGAATAAGAAAGATTAAATTGCAAAGAAGGTGGTTAGGAAGATCAAATTGGTATCCTAAATGGCAAGAACCAAAAACAAAGCAATATTGTGCGACAAAATTGTAAGAGGTTAGAAAATTGAATAAAAGATGAAATTTGGGTTCGAGAACACGGAGAACTAATATATTGCTTCTATTTGTTTTTATTAATCGGGAATAGCTTCCATTTAATATATTATAATAGTTTTTTCCTTCAAAATTTAAATATAATAAGGGTTTAAAGTGGAAACCATAATTAATAATTTTTTTTAATTGAAAAAATTAGTAACTCGCTTGTTTTTTCAAAGAACAAAGATAGGTTGAAAAATGAAAATAAAGAACAAGAAAAAGATACAAACAATTAATGGAAAACTACGAATTAAATATCATGGATTAAAATAATGACAACAACATTAAAAGAAAGAACAAATTTTAGGGACCAAATTTCTTTCTTTTTTTGTGATTTGTCACTTACGAAAACAAAAAATAGTCAAAGGCCAAAAACTTTAAAATTAAAATGCAAAAAATTGAAATATCAAGTTAGATAAACAATTATTAGAAACCATGGTTTTGATACCAAATGATGCGAAAATTTTAGTCCCACAACCTTGGAACCCAAGAACCAAAAGGAATAAGAAAGATTGAATTGCAAAGAAGGTGGTTAGGAAGATCAAATTGGTATCCTAAATGGCAAGAACCAAAAACAAAGCAATATTGTGCGACAAAATTGTAAGAGGTCAGAAAATTTTATAAAAGATGAAATTTGGGTTCGAGAACACGGAGATCTAATATATTGCTTTTGTTTGTTTTAATTAATCGAGAATAACTTCTATTTGATATATTATAATACTTTTTTCGATTCACAGTTTAAATGTAATAAGGGTTTGAAGCGGAAACCATAATTAATAATTTTTTTTAATTGCAAAAATTAGTAACTCGCTTGTTTTTTCAAAGAACAAAGACAGGTTGAAAAATGAAAATAAAGAACAAGAAAAAGATACAAACAGTTAAAAGAAAAGTACGAATTAAATATCAGGGATTAAAATAATGACAACAACATTAAAAGAAAGAACAAACTTTAGGGACCAAATTTCTTTCTTTTTTTGTGATTTGTCACTTACGAAAACAAAAAATAGTCAAAGGCCAAAAACTTTAAAATTAAAATGCAAAAAATTGAAATATCAAGTTAGATAAACAATTATTAGAAACCATGGTTTTGATACCAAATGATGCGAAAATTTTAGTCCCACAACCTTGGAACCCAAGAACCAAAAGGAATAAGAAAGATTGAATTGCAAAGAAGGTGGTTAGGAAGATCAAATTGGTATCCTAAATGGCAAGAACCAAAAACAAAGCAATATTGTGCGACAAAATTGTACGAGGTCAGAAAATTGAATAAAAGATGAAATTTGGGTTCGAGAACACGGAGAACTAATATATCTCTTGTATTTGTTTTTATTAATCGAAAATAGTTTCTATTTGATCTATTATAATACTTTTTTCGATTAACCAGTTAAATGTAAAAAGGGTTTAAAATATCAACCATAATTAATAATATTTTTTAATTGCAAAAATTAGTAACTCGCTTGTTTTTTCAAAGAATAAAGATTGGTTGAAAAATGAAAATAAAGAACAGGAAAAAGATACAAACAATTAAAGGAAAACTACGAATTAAATGTCATGGATTAAAATAATGACAACAACATTAAAAGAAAGAACAAACTTTAGGGACCAAATTTCTTTCTTTTTCTGTGATTTGTCACTTACGAAAACAAAAAACAGTCAAAGGCCAAAATCTTTAAAATTAAAATGCAAAAAATTGAAATATCAAGTTAGATAAACAATTATTAGAAAGCATGGTTTTGATACCAAATGATGCTAAAATTTTAGTCCCACAACCTTGGAACCCAAGAACCAAAAAGAATAAGAAAGATTGAATTGCAAGGAAGGTGGTTAGGAAGATCAAATTGGTATCCTAAATGGCAAGAACCAAAAACAAAGCAATATTGTGCGACAAAATTGTAAGAGGTCAGAAAATTGAATAAAAGATGAAATTTGGGTTCGAGAACACGGAGAACTAATATATTGCTTCTATTTGTTTTTATTAATCGGGAATAGCTTCCATTTAATATATTATAATAGTTTTTTCCTTCAAAATTTAAATATAATAATGGTTTAAAGTGGAAAAAATAATTAATAATTTTTTTTAATTGAAAAAATTAGTAACTCGCTTGTTTTTTCAAAGAACAAAGATAGGTTGAAAAATGAAAATAAAGAACAAGAAGAAGATACAAACAATTAAAGGAAAACTACGAATTAAATGTCATGGATTAAAATAATGACAACAACATTAAAAGAAAGAACAAACTTTAGGGACCAAATTTCTTTCTTTTTTTGTGATTTGTCACTTACGAAAACAAAAAATAGTCAAAGGCCAAAATCTTTAAAATTAAAATGCAAAAAATTGAAATATCAAGTTAGATAAACAATTATTAGAAACCATGGTTTTGATACCAAAGGATGCGAAAATTTTAGTCCCACAACCTTGGAACCCAAGAACCAAAAGGAATAAGAAAGATTAAATTGCAAAGAAGGTGGTTAGGAAGATCAAATTGGTATCCTAAATGGCAAGAACCAAAAACAAAGCAATATTGTGCGACAAAATTGTAAGAGGTTAGAAAATTGAATAAAAGATGAAATTTGGGTTCGAGAACACGGAGAACTAATATATTGCTTCTATTTGTTTTTATTAATCGGGAATAGCTTCAATTTAATATATTATAATAGTTTTTTCCTTCAAAATTTAAATATAATAAGGGTTTAAAGTGGAAACCATAATTAATAATTTTTTTTAATTGAAAAAATTAGTAACTCGCTTGTTTTTTCAAAGAACAAAGATAGGTTGAAAAATGAAAATAAAGAACAAGAAAAAGATACAAACAATTAATGGAAAACTACGAATTAAATATCATGGATTAAAATAATAACAACAATATTAAAAGAAAGAACAAATTTTAGGGACCAAATTTCTTTCTTTTTTTGTGATTTGTCACTTACGAAAACAAAAAACAGTCAAAGGCCAAAAACTTTAAAATTAAAATGCAAAAAACTGAAATATCAAGTTAGATAAACAATTATTAGAAACCATGGTTTAGATACCAAATGATGCTTAAATTTTAGTCCCACAACCTTGGAACCCAAGAACCAAAAAGAATAAGAAAGATTGAATTGCAAAGAAGGTGGTTAGGAAGATCAAATTGGTATGCTAAATGGCAAGAACCAAAAACAAAGCAATATTGTGCGACAAAATTGTAAGAGGTCAGAAAATTTTATAAAAGATGAAATTTGGGTTCGAGAACACGGAGAACTAATATATTGCTTTTGTTTGTTTTAATTAATCGAGAATAACTTCTATTTGATATATTATAATACTTTTTTTGATTTACAGTTTAAATGTAATAAGGGTATAAAGTGGAAACCATAATTAATAATTTTTTTTAATTGCAAAAATTAGTAACTCGCTTGTTTTTTCAAAGAACAAAGATAGGTTGAAAAATGAAAATAAAGAACAAGAAAAAGATACAAACAGTTAAAAGAAAAGTACGAATTAAATATCAGGGATTAAAATAATGACAACAACATTAAAAGAAAGAACAAACTTAGGGACCAAATTTCTTTCTTTTTTTGTGATTTGTCACTTACGAAAACAAAAAACAGTCAAAGGCCAAAAACTTTAAAATTAAAATGCAAAAAATTGAAATATCAAGTTAGATAAACAATTATTAGAAACCATGGTTTAGATACCAAATGATGCTAAAATTTTAGTCCCACAACCTTGGAACCCAAGAACCAAAAAGAATAAGAAAGATTGAATTGCAAAGAAGGTGGTTAGGAAGATCAAATTGGTATCCTAAATGGCAAGAACCAAAAACAAAGAAATATTGTGCGACAAAATTGTAAGAGGTCAGAAAATTTTATAAAAGATGAAATTTGGGTTCGAGAACACGGAGAACTAATATATTGCTTCTTTTGTTTTTATTAATCGGGAATAGCTTCCATTTAATATATTATAATAGTTTTTTCCTTCAAAATTTAAATATAATAAGGGTTTAAAGTGGAAACCATAATTAATAATTTTTTTTAATTGAAAAAATTAGTAACTCGCTTGTTTTTTCAAAGAACAAAGATAGGTTGAAAAATGAAAATAAAGAACAAGAAAAAGATACAAACAATTAATGGAAAACTACGAATTAAATATCATGGATTAAAATAATGACAACAACATTAAAAGAAAGAGCAAACTTTAGGGACCAAATTTCTTTCTTTTTTTGTGATTTGTCACTTACGAAAACAAGAAACAGTCAAAGGCCAAAAACTTTAAAATTAAAATGCAAAAAATTGAAATATCAAGTTAGATAAACAATTATTAGCAACCATGGTTTAGATACCAAATGATGCTAAAATTTTAGTCCCACAACCTTGGAACCCAAGAACCAAAAAGAATAAGAAAGATTGAATTGCAAAGAAGGTGGTTAGGAAGATCAAATTGGTATGCTAAATGGCAAGAACCAAAAACAAAGCAATATTGTGCGACAAAATTGTAAGAGGTCAGAAAATTTTATAAAAGATGAAATTTGGGTTCGAGAACACGGAGAACTAATATATTGCTTTTGTTTGTTTTAATTAATCGAGAATAACTTCTATTTGATATATTATAATACTTTTTTCGATTCACAGTTTAAATGTAATAAGGGTTTGAAGCGGAAACCATAATTAATAATTTTTTTTAATTGCAAAAATTAGTAACTCGCTTGTTTTTTCAAAGAACAAAGACAGGTTGAAAAATGAAAATAAAGAACAAGAAAAAGATACAAACAGTTAAAAGAAAAGTACGAATTAAATATCAGGGATTAAAATAATGACAACAACATTAAAAGAAAGAACAAACTTTAGGGACCAAATTTCTTTCTTTTTTTGTGATTTGTCACTTACGAAATCTAAAAACAGTCAAAGGCCAAAAACTTTAAATTTAAAATGCAAAAAACTGAAATATCAAGTTAGATAAACAATTATTAGAAACCATGGTTTAGATACCAAATGATGCTTAAATTTTAGTCCCACAACCTTGGAACCCAAGAACCAAAAAGAATAAGAAAGATTGAATTGCAAAGAAGGTGGTTAGGAAGATCAAATTGGTATGCTAAATGGCAAGAACCAAAAACAAAGCAATATTGTGCGACAAAATTGTAAGAGGTCAGAAAATTTTATAAAAGATGAAATTTGGGTTCGAGAACACGGAGAACTAATATATTGCTTTTGTTTGTTTTAATTAATCGAGAATAACTTCTATTTGATATATTATAATACTTTTTTCGATTCACAGTTTAAATGTAATAAGGGTTTGAAGCGGAAACCATAATTAATAATTTTTTTTAATTGCAAAAATTAGTAACTCGCTTGTTTTTTCAAAGAACAAAGACAGGTTGAAAAATGAAAATAAAGAACAAGAAAAAGATACAAACAGTTAAAAGAAAAGTACGAATTAAATATCAGGGATTAAAATAATGACAACAACATTAAAAGAAAGAACAAACTTTAGGGACCAAATTTCTTTCTTTTTTTGTGATTTGTCACTTACGAAAACAAAAAATAGTCAAAGGCCAAAAACTTTAAAATTAAAATGCAAAAAATTGAAATATCAAGTTAGATAAACAATTATTAGAAACCATGGTTTTGATACCAAATGATGCGAAAATTTTAGTCCCACAACCTTGGAACCCAAGAACCAAAAGGAATAAGAAAGATTGAATTGCAAAGAAGGTGGTTAGGAAGATCAAATTGGTATCCTAAATGGCAAGAACCAAAAACAAAGCAATATTGTGCGACAAAATTGTACGAGGTCAGAAAATTGAATAAAAGATGAAATTTGGGTTCGAGAACACGGAGAACTAATATATCTCTTGTATTTGTTTTTATTAATCGAAAATAGTTTCTATTTGATCTATTATAATACTTTTTTCGATTAACCAGTTAAATGTAAAAAGGGTTTAAAATATCAACCATAATTAATAATATTTTTTAATTGCAAAAATTAGTAACTCGCTTGTTTTTTCAAAGAATAAAGATTGGTTGAAAAATGAAAATAAAGAACAGGAAAAAGATACAAACAATTAAAGGAAAACTACGAATTAAATGTCATGGATTAAAATAATGACAACAACATTAAAAGAAAGAACAAACTTTAGGGACCAAATTTCTTTCTTTTTCTGTGATTTGTCACTTACGAAAATAAAAAACAGTCAAAGGCCAAAATCTTTAAAATTAAAATGCAAAAAATTGAAATATCAAGTTAGATAAACAATTATTAGAAACCATGGTTTTGATACCAAATGATGCTAAAATTTTAGTCCCACAACCTTGGAACCCAAGAACCAAAAAGAATAAGAAAGATTGAATTGCAAAGAAGGTGGTTAGGAAGATCAAATTGGTATCCTAAATGGCAAGAACCAAAAACAAAGCAATATTGTGCGACAAAATTTTAAGAGGTCAGAAAATTGAATAAAAGATGAAATTTGGGTTTGAGAACACGGAGAACTAATATATTGCTTCTATTTGTTTTTATTAATCGGGAATAGCTTCCATTTAATATATTATAATAGTTTTTTTCCTTCAAAATTTAAATATAATAATGGTTTAAAGTGGAAAAAATAATTAATAATTTTTTTTAATTGAAAAAATTAGTAACTCGCTTGTTTTTTCAAAGAACAAAGATAGGTTGAAAAATGAAAATAAAGAACAAGAAAAAGATACAAACAATTAAAGGAAAACTACGAATTAAATGTCATGGATTAAAATAATGACAACAACATTAAAAGAAAGAACAAACTTTAGGGACCAAATTTCTTTCTTTTTTTGTGATTTGTCACTTACGAAAACAAAAAATAGTCAAAGGCCAAAATCTTTAAAATTAAAATGCAAAAAATTGAAATATCAAGTTAGATAAACAATTATTAGAAACCATGGTTTTGATACCAAAGGATGCGAAAATTTTAGTCCCACAACCTTGGAACCCAAGAACCAAAAGGAATAAGAAAGATTAAATTGCAAAGAAGGTGGTTAGGAAGATCAAATTGGTATCCTAAATGGCAAGAACCAAAAACAAAGCAATATTGTGCGACAAAATTGTAAGAGGTTAGAAAATTGAATAAAAGATGAAATTTGGGTTCGAGAACACGGAGAACTAATATATTGCTTCTATTTGTTTTTATTAATCGGGAATAGCTTCCATTTAATATATTATAATAGTTTTTTCCTTCAAAATTTAAATATAATAAGGGTTTAAAGTGGAAACCATAATTAATAATTTTTTTAATTGAAAAAATTAGTAACTCGCTTGTTTTTTCAAAGAACAAAGATAGGTTGAAAAATGAAAATAAAGAACAAGAAAAAGATACAAACAATTAATGGAAAACTACGAATTAAATATCATGGATTAAAATAATGACAACAACATTAAAAGAAAGAACAAATTTTAGGGACCAAATTTCTTTCTTTTTTTGTGATTTGTCACTTACGAAAACAAAAAACAGTCAAAGGCCAAAAACTTTAAAATTAAAATGCAAAAAACTGAAATATCAAGTTAGATAAACAATTATTAGAAACCATGGTTTAGATACCAAATGATGCTTAAATTTTAGTCCCACAGCCTTGGAACCCAAGAACCAAAAAGAATAAGAAAGATTGAATTGCAAAGAAGGTGGTTAGGAAGATCAAATTGGTATGCTAAATGGCAAGAACCAAAAACAAAGCAATATTGTGCGACAAAATTGTAAGAGGTCAGAAAATTTTATAAAAGATGAAATTTGGGTTCGAGAACACGGAGAACTAATATATTGCTTTTGTTTGTTTTAATTAATCGAGAATAACTTCTATTTGATATATTATAATACTTTTTTTGATTTACAGTTTAAATGTAATAAGGGTATAAAGTGGAAACCATAATTAATAATTTTTTTTAATTGCAAAAATTAGTAACTCGCTTGTTTTTTCAAAGAACAAAGATAGGTTGAAAAATGAAAATAAAGAACAAGAAAAAGATACAAACAGTTAAAAGAAAAGTACGAATTAAATATCAGGGATTAAAATAATGACAACAACATTAAAAGAAAGAACAAACTTTAGGGACCAAATTTCTTTCTTTTTTTGTGATTTGTCACTTACGAAAACAAAAAACAGTCAAAGGCCAAAAACTTTAAAATTAAAATGCAAAAAATTGAAATATCAAGTTAGATAAACAATTATTAGAAACCATGGTTTAGATACCAAATGATGCTAAAATTTTAGTCCCACAACCTTGGAACCCAAGAACCAAAAAGAATAAGAAAGATTGAATTGCAAAGAAGGTGGTTAGGAAGATCAAATTGGTATCCTAAATGGCAAGAACCAAAAACAAAGAAATATTGTGCGACAAAATTGTAAGAGGTCAGAAAATTTTATAAAAGATGAAATTTGGGTTCGAGAACACGGAGAACTAATATATTGCTTCTTTTGTTTTTATTAATCGGGAATAGCTTCCATTTAATATATTTTAATAGTTTTTTCCTTCAAAATTTAAATATAATAAGGGTTTAAAGTGGAAACCATAATTAATAATTTTTTTTAATTGAAAAAATTAGTAACTCGCTTGTTTTTTCAAAGAACAAAGATAGGTTGAAAAATGAAAATAAAGAACAAGAAAAAGATACAAACAATTAATGGAAAACTACGAATTAAATATCATGGATTAAAATAATGAAAACAACATTAAAAGAAAGAGCAAACTTTAGGGACCAAATTTCTTTCTTTTTTTGTGATTTGTCACTTACGAAAACAAGAAACAGTCAAAGGCCAAAAACTTTAAAATTAAAATGCAAAAAATTGAAATATCAAGTTAGATAAACAATTATTAGCAACCATGGTTTAGATACCAAATGATGCTAAAATTTTAGTCCCACAACCTTGGAACCCAAGAACCAAAAAGAATAAGAAAGATTGAATTGCAAAGAAGGTGGTTAGGAAGATCAAATTGGTATGCTAAATGGCAAGAACCAAAAACAAAGCAATATTGTGCGACAAAATTGTAAGAGGTCAGAAAATTTTATAAAAGATGAAATTTGGGTTCGAGAACACGGAGAACTAATATATTGCTTTTGTTTGTTTTAATTAATCGAGAATAACTTCTATTTGATATATTATAATACTTTTTTCGATTCACAGTTTAAATGTAATAAGGGTTTGAAGCGGAAACCATAATTAATAATTTTTTTTAATTGCAAAAATTAGTAACTCGCTTGTTTTTTCAAAGAACAAAGACAGGTTGAAAAATGAAAATAAAGAACAAGAAAAAGATACAAACAGTTAAAAGAAAAGTACGAATTAAATATCAGGGATTAAAATAATGACAACAACATTAAAAGAAAGAACAAACTTTAGGGACCAAATTTCTTTCTTTTTTTGTAATTTGTCACTTACGAAATCAAAAAACAGTCAAAGGCCAAAAACTTTAAAATTAAAATGCAAAAAACTGAAATATCAAGTTAGATAAACAATTATTAGAAACCATGGTTTAGATACCAAATGATGCTAAAATTTTAGTCCCACAACCTTGGAACCCAAGAACCAAAAAGAATAAGAAAGATTGAATTGCAAAGAAGGTGGTTAGGAAGATCAAATTGGTATCCTAAATGGCAAGAACCAAAAACAAAGCAATATTGTGCGACAAAATTGTAAGAGGTCAGAAAATTGAATAAAAGATGAAATTTGGGTTCGAGAACACGGAGAACTAATATATTGCTTCTATTTGTTTTTATTAATCGGGAATAGCTTCCATTTAATATATTATAATAATTTTTTTCCTTCAAAATTTAAATATAATAATGGTTTAAAGTGGAAAAAATAATTAATAATTTTTTTTAATTGAAAAAATTAGTAACTCGCTTGTTTTTTCAAAGAACAAAGATAGGTTGAAAAATGAAAATAAAGAACAAGAAAAAGATACAAACAATTAAAGGAAAACTACGAATTAAATGTCATGGATTAAAATAATGACAACAACATTAAAAGAAAGAACAAACTTTAGGGACCAAATTTCTTTCTTTTTCTGTGATTTGTCACTTACGAAAACAAAAAATAGTCAAAGGCCAAAAACTTTAAAATTAAAATGCAAAAAATTGAAATATCAAGTTAGATAAACAATTATTAGAAACCATGGTTTTGATACCAAATGATGCTAAAATTTTAGTCCCACAACCTTGGAACCCAAGAACCAAAAAGAATAAGAAAGATTGAATTGCAAAGAAGGTGGTTAGGAAGATCAAATTGGTATCCTAAATGGCAAGAGCCAAAAACAAAGCAATATTGTGCGACAAAATTGTAAGAGGTCAGAAAATTGAATAGAAGATGAAATTTGGGTTCGAGAACACGGAGAACTAATATATTGCTTCTATTTGTTTTTATTAATCGGGAATAGCTTCCATTTAATATATTATAATAGTTTTTTTCCTTCAAAATTTAAATATAATAATGGTTTAAAGTGGAAACCATAATTAATAATTTTTTTTAATTGAAAAAATTAGTAACTCGCTTGTTTTTTCAAAGAACAAAGATAGGTTGAAAAATGAAAATAAAGAACAAGAAAAAGATACAAACAATTAATGGAAAACTACGAATTAAATATCATGGATTAAAATAATGACAACAACATTAAAATAAAGAACAAACTTTAGCGACCAAATTTCTTTCTTTTTTTGTGATTTGTCACTTACGAAAACAAAAAACAGTCAAAGGCCAAAAACTTTAAAATTAAAATGCAAAAAATTGAAATATCAAGTTACATAAACAATTATTAGAAACCATGGTTTTGATACCAAATGATGCGAAAATTTTAGTCCCACAACCTTGGGACCCAAGAACCAAAAGGAATAAGAAAGATTGAATTGCAAAGATTGTGGTTAGGAAGATCAAATTGGTATCCTAAATGGCAAGAACCAAAAACGAAGCAATATTGTGCGACAAAATTATAAGAGGTCAGAAAATTGAATAAAAGATGAAATTTGGGTTCGAGAACACGGAGAACTAATATATCTCTTGTATTTGTTTTAATTAATCGAGAATAGTTTCTATTTGATATATTATAATACTTTTTTCGATTAACCAGTTAAATGTAAAAAGGGTTTAAAATATCAACCATAATTAATAATATTTTTTAATTGCAAAAATTAGTAACTTGCTTGTTTTTTCAAAGAACAAAGATTGGTTGAAAAATGAAAATAAAGAACAAGAAAAAGATACAAACAATTAAAGGAAAACTACGAATTAAATGTCATGGATTAAAATAATGACAACAACATTAAAAGAAAGAACAAACTTTAGGGACCAAATTTCTTTCTTTTTCTGTGATTTGTCACTTACGAAAACAAAAAACAGTCAAAGGACAAAAACTTTAAAATTAAAATGCAAAAAATGGAAATATCAAGTTAGATAAACAATTATTAGAAACCATGGTTTTGATACCAAATGATGCTAAAATTTTAGTCCCACAACCTTGGAACCCAAGAACCAAAAAGAATAAGAAAGATTGAATTGCAAAGAAGGTGGTTAGGAAGATCAAATTGGTATCCTAAATGGCAAGAGCCAAAAACAAAGCAATATTGTGCGACAAAATTGGAAGAGGTCAGAAAATTGAATAAAAGATGAAATTTGGGTTCGAGAACACGGAGAACTAATATATTGCTTCTATTTGTTTTTATTAATCGGGAATAGCTTCCATTTAATATATTATAATAGTTTTTTTCCTTCAAAATTTAAATATAATAATGGTTTAAAGTGGAAACCATAATTAATAATTTTTTTTAATTGAAAATATTAGTAACTCGCTTGTTTTTTCAAAGAACAAAGATAGGTTGAAAAATGAAAATAAAGAACAAGAAAAAGATACAAACAATTAAAGGAAAACTACGAATTAAATATCATGGATTAAAATAATGACAACAACATTAAAAGAAAGAACAAACTTTAGGGACCAAATTTCTTTCTTTTTTTGTGATTTGTCACTTATGAAAACAAAAAACAGTCAAAAGGCCAAAAACTTTAAAATTAAAATGCAAAAAATTGAAATATCAAGTTAGATAAACAATTATTAGAAACCATGGTTTTGATACCAAATGATGCTAAAATTTTAGTCCCACAACCTTCGAACCCAAGAACCAAAAAGAATAAGAAAGATTGAATTGCAAAGAAGGTGGTTAGGAAGATCAAATTGGTATCCTAAATGGCAAGAACCAAAAACAAAGCAATATTGTGCGACAAAATTGTAAGAGGTCAGAAAATTGAATAAAAGATGAAATTTGGGTTCGAGAACACGGAGAACTAATATATTGCTTCTATTTGTTTTTATTAATCGGGAATAGTTTCCATTTAATATATTATAATAGTTTTTTTCCTTCAAAATTTAAATATAATAATGGTTTAAAGTGGAAAAAATAATTAATAATTTTTTTTAATTGAAAAAATTAGTATCTCGCTTGTTTTTTCAAAGAACAAAGATAGGTTGAAAAATGAAAATAAAGAACAAGAAAAAGATACAAACAATTAAAGAAAAAATACGAATTAAATATCATGGATTAAAATAATGACAACAACATTAAAAGAAAGAACAAACTTTAGGGACCAAATTTCTTTCTTTTTTTGTGATTTGTCACTTATGAAAACAAAAAACAGTCAAAAGGCCAAAAACTTTAAAATTAAAATGCAAAAAATTGAAATATCAAGTTAGATAAACAATTATTAGAAACCATGGTTTTGATACCAAATGATGCTAAAATTTTAGTCCCACAACCTTCGAACCCAAGAACCAAAAAGAATAAGAAAGATTGAATTGCAAAGAAGGTGGTTAGGAAGATCAAATTGGTATCCTAAATGGCAAGAACCAAAAACAAAGCAATATTGTGCGACAAAATTGTAAGAGGTCAGAAAATTGAATAAAAGATGAAATTTGGGTTCGAGAACACGGAGAACTAATATATTGCTTCTATTTGTTTTTATTAATCGGGAATAGTTTCCATTTAATATATTATAATAGTTTTTTTCCTTCAAAATTTAAATATAATAATGGTTTAAAGTGGAAAAAATAATTAATAATTTTTTTTAATTGAAAAAATTAGTAACTCGCTTGTTTTTTCAAAGAACAAAGATAGGTTGAAAAATGAAAATAAAGAACAAGAAAAAGATACAAACAATTAAAGAAAAAATACGAATTAAATATCATGGATATCATGCATCTCTGGAACGTGGTAGGGGCATTGCATAACCCAAATGGCATTCTGCGAAAAGCAAATGTCCCAAAAGGACATGTAAATGTGGTCTTTTCCTGATCTTCTGGTGCTATGGGTACTTGATAATATCCAGACAGTCCATCCAAAAAACAGTAAAATTCGTGCCCAGCTAATCTTTCCAACATTTGATCAATGAATGGAAGAGGAAAGTGATCCTTTTTCGTATATAAATTTAGTTTCCTAAAATCTATACACATTCTCCATCCAGTGATTATTCTAGTGGGCACTAATTCACTTTTGTCATTCTTAACAACTGTTATCCCAGATTTCTTTGGTACCACATGCACTGGACTAACCAACTTACTATCCGCAATAGGATAGATAATCCCTTCTTCTAATAATTTAAGAATTTCCTTCTTAACTACCTCTTGCATGTTTGGGTTTAGTCTTCTTTGGGCCTCTCGTACAGGTTTAGCACCGTCCTCCAAGTTGATCTTGTGCATACACATTGTTGGACTAATGCCTCTTATATCCCCTATACTCCAACCTATAGATTTCTTAAACTGTTTAAGCACTTTGATGAGTTCCTTTTCTTGTGGTTTGGTCAAGGTTGAAGAAATTATCACTGGATAAGTTTCTCCCTCTCCCAAAAACACATATTTTAAGTGCTCAGGTAAGACTTTGAGTTCAAGTTCAGGTGGATTGGCCTCTTTACTAGATGAAGAACTGGGTAGATTTAAAAGTGTACTAGATTTTGTCATCACTTCATCATTGTCTAGTTGTTTAAGGTACCCATTAATTTCCTCATCTAAATCTTCTTCAACCTTTTCAAGTGTAAGAACGGTTTCAAGCTTGTCTTCTATTCTGGTTTGTAAAAAGGTGCTTTGGACAAGATTATCCAAAGGATCAACTTCGAATATTTCATCGATGGCAGAAATAGAAGGGAAAGGTGAAGAATCAAAAACTTTAAAATGAACAGTCTCTCCTAAGACTGTCATTGTCAAATTTCCATCTTGGACATCAATAATAGTTTTAGTAGTTGCCATAAATGGTCTACCAAGCAATATTGTGTGCTCTCTGTCCAATGCTGGATTTTCTTGCATATCCAGAACCACAAAGTCAACAGGTATTATCAGTTTGTCTACCTGTACCAAAACATCCTCAACTATTCCCTCTGGATATTTAAGAGATCTATCTGCAAGTTGAAGGGACATAGTTGTGGGTTTTAAATCCCCTAGATTGAGTTGTAAGAATATAGAGTAGGGCATCAAATTTATACTAGCACCTAAATCAAGCATTGCTTTAGCAACCTTCCTATCCCCCATAGTTATGTTTATAATAAAACTTCCAGGGTCTTTCAACTTAGGGGGTAGTTTGTGCTGAAGTACAGCGCTAGAAATTTCTGATACTACTACTCGTTCATTCAGTTCATACCTCCTTTTCTTAGTGTTCAACTCTTTGAAAAACTTGGCATATGAGGGCACATTCATGATCACTTCTAACAATGGTAAATTGATATTTACTTTAGAGAGCATATTAAAAAGATCATTGAATTGCTTATCTTGTTTGGATTCTTTTAACCGGTGGGGAAAAGGTACTTGCATCTGGTGTGGTTCTGTTGTCTTTTGAATTTTGGGGGTGTCAGATGACCCCCCAATGAGTTTTTCAGAAGGCTTGTTAAGTTTAACACTTGTTTCTCCTTTTTGCGAGATTAGAGTATCGCCTTCTCTGTTACCTGAACTACAAGGTAGATTGTTAGAGATTTCAGGTAAACTGGTATTGACTACCTTACCACTTCGAAGGGTTCTAACATCCTTTGCTTGTTCTGGTTGACTGGGCAACTTTCCTGGTTCTTTCTTTTGCATTTGTTCAGCCAGTTGCCCAACTTTAGATTCAATCCTTTTAACCGAAGCCTCCATGGTGTTCAACCTTTGATTAGTCATCAATTGGTTGTCACGACTAACTTGAATAAAAGCATTCAAGCTATCTTCTAAGGTTGGTTTAAAAGATTGGCTTGGTGGGTAAGGGTGGTTGTTATCCGACCTTAGTGTTGGATATTGGGTGTAGGCTGGGTGATTATAGGTGTTTGGATGATACCTTTGAAAAGATTGGACTTCCTCTATGGCATCGACACTAGAATCACAAGTATTTGAACAATTATGAGTACCATGCCCAATTGAACAACACACTCCACATACCTCTTGATTTGAAATTTGGTGGGAAGTGAGGAATTTCACTTGTTTAGTCAATTCAGCAAGTTGCAAGGTTATCTCATTATCAGAGCCGACTTCATTGACCTTTGCTTTCCTTCTACCACCTCTTTGTTGGGAATTAGAACCCAACAGCTCATAAAGATTATAGGTTTCCTCTGCGGTCTTTTCTCCTACAGCACCTCCAGCAGCATTATCAACCATGTATTGACTCTGTAGTGTCAATCCATCATAAAAGAATTGGTTTTGTAGCTGTAAGGGAAAGCTATGATTTTGACATTGAATGAAAAGGAGTTTGAATCGTTCCCAAGCTTCATGAAAGGGCTCTTCATACATTTGAGAAAATGTTGCTATCGTTGTTCTTAGATCAACAGTCTTTTGATGGGAATAGAACCTACCCATAAAAATTTCATAGACTGCCTCCCAAGTTTTAAGAGAACCTGACTGTAGAGTAATGAACCATGACCAAGCTTTATCTTTGAGAGTGTAAGGAAAACACCTCATCCTAAGTTGATCTTCATTAATTGCATGTAGTGGAAAGGTTTGGACAATAGCATAGAATTCTCGAATGAAATGCAAAGGATCTTCATTAGGGATACCGTAAAAGGAAGGCAACAAAGAATAATGAATCTTTTTCAATTCATAATTCCTTGCAGCCTCTTGTAATTGGATACCGGAAGTTACATTGCCAATGATTGGCATTGTATATTCTTTCATCTTTTTCCGCCTATCTTCAGCATCTCCCATGGTTGTTTGTAGTTGAAAATGATCCTCCTCCTATTGTGTATCAACATTTTGCTTTTAGTAGATATCTCTAAGAAATATTTATAACTTGATAAAACGTAAAAGCAAAAAGTGCAAGGAACCTAATTTTTTTTTTTTTTGTTTTTTAAATTTAAGCGAATGGACAGAATTTTTGAAACAAACGAATTTTATTTCATCTGAATTTTTATTACACGCAAACTAAAACAAAGGAAAATACAATAATGGGTGACCTCCCATACAGGACTAAAATTTATCGTCTTCTAGTAAGACGTTGCTTGGAGATTGCAGAATGAAAAACTCAATGTCTCCTCTTCATTGAATTAGTCTTTGCCTTTTTGCAAATGTTCAACTAACTGTTCAACTTGAACTTCCACCTTTTTGATAGAAGCTTCCACAGAGTCCAACCGTTGATTGGTTTTAGATTGATTATCCCTACATACTTGAATAAAAGAATTCAAGTTGTCCTCCAAGGTTGGTTTATTGGGAATGCTTCTTGGAATAGGTGGGTGGAATTGCTGACCTGCTTGATTTGAGCTTTGAGTGAAAGGAGGGTTGTTTTGCCTCCAAGAGAAATTTGGATGACTTCTCCACCCAGGATTATAGGTATTTGAATTGGGATCAAACCTTGGTCTCTGTTGATATGCTCCCAACACATTGACCTGTTCAGGTCCAGTTGTTTCTCCTTGATATGGACAGGCTTCAGTACCATGTCCCATGTTGCTATACAAACCATATTGATCATTATTGGTGTTGGTTTGTGTAGCGAGAAGGGCAACTTGCTTAGTCAGTTGAACAAGTTGTTGTTGAACTTCATTACTGGAGTCGATTTCATGAACTCCAGCTTTTCTCACTCGGGAGCTTTTCTGTTGGGAATTAGCACCCAACATCTCAAAGAGGTTATACGTCTCTGAGGCAGTTTTTTCTCCTATTGCTCCTCCCGCAGCGTTGTCGACAATGAACTGACATTGTTGTGTAAGTCCATCGTAAAAGAATTGGTTCTGCAACTGCAGGGGAAAGCTATGATGGGGACACTGAGTGAGAAACATCTTGAACCTATCCCAAGCTTCATGGAATGGTTCTCCATCCATCTGAGAGAAAGTAGCAATCTTTCCTCTCAACTCTGATGTTTTTTGATGGGAATAGAATTTTCCCATGAATTTATTGTAAATGTTACCCCATGTCATCAGAGAACCTGGGGGAAGTGACATCAACCAAGCTTTGGCCTTATCCTTTAGAGTGTAGGGAAAACATCTCATCCTAAGTTGATCCTCGTTTAGAATACCGAGGGGGAATGTTTGGACCGTAGCATAGAAATCTCTCATAAAGGAAAGAGAATCTTCATTAGGTAACCCATAAAAGGAAGGAAGCATAGAAAAATGAATATTTTTAAGGTCGTAATTCCGAGCAGCCTCCCCCAACTGGATAGCGGCAGTTGCCGTGCCTATTACCGGTCTTGCAAACTCTTTCATCGTGGTTTCCCTAATATGTTGGTTTTCCTCCATTTCTTTTGGTTCTAGTAAAGGATTAAGACTTGGTTCTATGTTTGGCTCAAAAACAGGTTGATGGGTAGAATCCAGTTTTGTTGACACTTGTTTAAATTTATGAAATTTATTTACATATGGTGTAAGGGGGTTTCCTAAGGATCTCCTACCACGCATAGACTATTGTAAACGTAAATTTAAAACTCCTGTCAACAAAATAAAAAATTTAGATAAAATTTACATGTTATTTTATACAAAACACTAAACAAAACTAGTTAAACCCTAAAAAAAAGAATTTTTTTTTTTTTAATTTTTTTTTTAATTTTTTTTTAATTTTTTTTTATTTTTTTTTGTAACATAATTAGTATTAACCAAGAGTGCTCCCAGGAAAGAATGGTGGTGCAAACGGCACCTTAAATACCATTCTCCTAGCCAGAGCAACGTTCCCAGGAAAGACTAGTGGCACAAAGGCTTCCAAGAACTAGTCTCCTAGACAGAACTCCCTTAGATTTTTACTTTTCATGTTATTTAGTTAATTAGGTATAAATTCAAGTAATGTTTTTTTTTTTGAACGGTAATTTTATTTTACTATTCACGCTATATTATTTCTTATTAACTTAAAAAAAATTTTGAATTTTGAATTTTTAAATTTTTTTTTTTTTTTTACTATTTATGAACGGTAATTTTATTTTACTATTCACGCTATATTATTTCTTATTAACTTAAAAAAAATTTTGAATTTTGAATTTTTAAATTTTTTTTTTTTACTATTCATGAACGGTAAAAATTTTTACTTCAAATTTCAAATTTCTAAATTATTTTACAATTAAAAAAAAATTATTTTTATTTTATTTTATTTTATTTTATTTATTTATTATGAATTTTGAAATTTGATTATTATTAAAATATCACAATTATTTACAGCACAAAAATGTTTTTAAAATTTTGATAAATAATTTAAAAACGCTATTCCTTCCCCGGCAACGGCGCCAAAAACTTGATGAACGAAAACCGGCATCGCCGATTCCCGCAAATACTTTGGTTTTAATATTTATAAAACTCTCGCAAGTGCACGAATCATTTCGAAGAAAATGATAAGTATACTCCCAAGGTCGATCTAAGGAAGGAATGTATGTGGTTTTTAATTTATTATTCAAACTTTTAAAAACGAAATTAAATCCTAAACATCCTGTCACGATAGTTTGGTTTTTGTGTTCCTAATCTAATAACATAAAATAAACATATATACAGATTAATTAAATATAGTCTAATAACATAAAAATAAACATAGATACAAATTCAATAAATAATTATCTAAAAATAAACATATATACGGATTCAATAAATATTCATGCAAATTTTTATCATTTATATTAGCGGAGTATTTATGGATATAATAACTAAATTAATTATGCTTGCTCATATTAACTAGGTTATTAAAGATATAAATTGATATTTTATTGATTCTCTCTTTTTTATATAAATACCACCTTTGGTGGGGTTAGATATTCTTTGTTAACTAAACAAATCAATTAACACCTATGGGTGGGGTTGATAACTAATATGCTTAATTAAATTAATTCCTTTTTCTAAGAGATTGAAAATGAACCATTTAAATGCCACCTTTGGTGGGGTTAGACAATTTAAACATTATTCAAGGTGTCCAAATTAAACTTAAGAATTTAATTATCCGAGTACTAACTTTCAAGTTTTAAAACCACTATTGAAAACATGTTGTCAATACATTTTCACATAATAATTCTTATAAAAACTTTTGAAATAGAGTTTCACTCTAACTACCGGGCGATTGTACCAACAAATAAAAGAGCACTACTCTAAATTAGACCGGATAACTAAACCTTAAAATCTAATTTTCGGGTTTAAGTTTGTAATGAAAAATAATATATTTCTCTCTAACATTCTTAATATAAAATCTTGAATAAAAACAAAATCAATTCATTTTAAAGATTTTTACCTATTTAATATTTCGCAAGCATAACAACGTCGTTATTACATCATTTTTACTAAACAGCTAGCATAGTTAAATTTAACCACAGACAAGTTGAATATAACATGTAAGAATAAAGCATAAAAATAACTGTAAAGAAAATAAAATCCTTACAGAACTTCGACGCTATTCCCGTTGCTAGAAAACCTCCGAGCGGAATTTGCACTTCCATATATTGAATCAAAAATCTAAATTATTACAAAAACATTACAAGTTCCTCTCAAAAAGAGAAGAACACTAAACCTAAGAGAATTGAACTAAAAACTAAGAGAAAAACTAAGAAAAGCTTAGAAACTTAGAAAGAAACTAAGAGAAACTAAAAACTAAGAAAATGAGAGAAAGAAAGAAGAGAGAAGTGAGTTTTGAAGGTGTGATTTGAAGTGAAGGGAAGGGGGGTATTTATAGGTGAGGATGGAGAGAAAAAATGAGTAAAAAAATGTTAAAAAAATATTAAAAAATGTAAAAACGCGTATTGGAATTGCTGATGTCATCAATGACGTCATCATGACGTCACAGGGGCGGCTGCACGTGAAAAATGGGGCGAAAACGCGTTGGGCGCGCGGAGGGGGGCTGCTGGGGCGCTGCGCGCGCGCGCTGGGGCTGTCGCTGCGCGCAGCTCGGCGCGCGTGAACAGTGCCAGCGCGCTGCGCTGCGCGCAGCTTGGCATGCCAGCGCGCGCGGGCGCGCGCAGCTGGGCGCTGGGGCGCTGGGCTGCGCGCACGACTGGGCTGCGGCGCGCAATTTCCGTCTTTTTGACATTTTTGACCTTTTCGACCCATTTCGTCCGATTTTTCCATGTTTGTTGACCTTTTCTCACTTATTTGTTGATATATTTGTGATGTATTGCTTCAAATATTCCTCTTTGAGTCTTTACATTGCGTTTTTAAGCCAAAATACCTGAAAAACAATAAAAATACCCGTGATTCCGAAAAAGACAAATTTATATAAATATATGATAAAACATATAAATATATGTATTTTTAATCAATTAAGGTACATAAAATCATGGTTATTTTAGTGCTTTTTGAGCACTCATCAAAAGGCCAAAAACTTTAAAATTAAAATGCAAAAAATTGAAATATCAAGTTACATAAACAATTATTAGAAACCATGGTTTTGATACCAAATGATGCGAACATTTTAGTCCCACAACCTTGGGACCCAAGAACCAAAAGGAATAAGAAAGATTGAATTGCAAAGATTGTGGTTAGGAAGATCAAATTGGTATCCTAAATGGCAAGAACCAAAAACAAAGCAATATTGTGCGACAAAATTGTAAGAGGTCAGAAAATTGAATAAAAGATGAAATTTGGGTTCGAGAACACGGAGAACTAATATATCTCTTGTATTTGTTTTAATTAATCGAGAATAGTTTCTATTTGATATATTATAATACTTTTTTCGATTAACCAGTTAAATGTAAAAAGGGTTTAAAATATCAACCATAATTAATAATATTTTTTAATTGCAAAAATTAGTAACTTGCTTGTTTTTTCAAAGAACAAAGATTGGTTGAAAAATGAAAATAAAGAACAAGAAAAAGATACAAACAATTAAAGGAAAACTACGAATTAAATGTCATGGATTAAAATAATGACAACAACATTAAAAGAAAGAACAAACTTTAGGGACCAAATTTCTTTCTTTTTCTGTGATTTGTCACTTACGAAAACAAAAAATAGTCAAAGGACAAAAACTTTAAAATTAAAATGCAAAAAATTGAAATATCAAGTTAGATAAACAATTATTAGAAACCATGGTTTTGATACCAAATGATGCTAAAATTTTAGTCCCACAACCTTGGAACCCAAGAACCAAAAAGAATAAGAAAAATTGAATTGCAAAGAAGGTGGTTAGGAAGATCAAATTGGTATCCTAAATGGGAAGAGCCAAAAACAAAGCAATATTGTGCGACAAAATTGTAAGAGGTCAGAAAATTGATTAAAAGATGAAATTTTGGTTCGAGAACACGGAGAACTAATATATTGCTTCTATTTGTTTTTATTAATCGGGAATAGCTTCCATTTAATATATTATAATAGTTTTTTTCCTTCAAAATTTAAATATAATAATGGTTTAAAGTGGAAAAAATAATTAATAATTTTTTTTAATTGAAAAAATTAGTAACTCGCTTGTTTTTTCAAAGAACAAAGATAGGTTGAAAAATGAAAATAAAGAACAAGAAAAAGATACAAACAATTAAAGAAAAACTACGAATTAAATATCATGGATTAAAATAATGACAACAACATTAAAAGAAAGAACAAACTTTAGGGACCAAATTTCTTTCTTTTTTTGTGATTTGTCACTTATGAAAACAAAAAACAGTCAAAGGCCAAAAAATTTAAAATTAAAATGCAAAAAATTGAAATATCAAGTTAGATAAACAATTATTAGAAACCATGGTTTTGATACCAAATGATGCTAAAATTTTAGTCCCACAACCTTGGAACCCAAGAACCAAAAGGAATAAGAAAGATTGAATTGCAAAGAAGGTGGTTAGGAAGATCAAATTGGTATCCTAAATGGCAAGAACCAAAAACAAAGCAATATTGTACGACAAAATTGTAAGAGGTCAGAAAATTGAATAAAACATGAAATTTGGGTTCGAGAACACGGAGAACTAATATATTGCTTTTGTTTGTTTTAATTAATCGAGAATAACTTCTATTTGATATATTATAATACTTTTTTCGATTCACAGTTTAAATGTAATAAGGGTTTAAAGTGGAAACCATAATTAATAATTTTTTTTAATTGAAAAAATTAGTAACTCGCTTGTTTTTTCAAAGAACAAAGATAGGTTGAAAAATGAAAATAAAGAACAAGAAAAAGATACAAACAATTAAAGAAAAACTACGAATTAAATAACATGGATTAAAATAATGACAACAACATTAAAAGAAAGAACAAACTTTAGGGACCAAATTTCTTTCTTTTTTTGTGATTTGTCACTTACGAAAACAAAAAACAGTCAAAGGCCAAAAACTTTAAAATTAAAATGCAAAAAATTGAAATATCAAGTTACATAAACAATTTTTAGAAACCATGGTTTTGATACCAAATGATGCGAAAATTTTAGTCCCACAACCTTGGGACCCAAGAACCAAAAGGAATAAGAAAGATTGAATTGCAAAGATTGTGGTTAGGAAGATCAAATTGGTATCCTAAATGGCAAGAACCAAAAACAAAGCAATATTGTGCGACAAAATTGTAAGAGGTCAGAAAATTGAATAAAAGATGAAATTTGGGTTCGAGAACACGGAGAACTAATATATCTCTTGTATTTGTTTTAATTAATCGAGAATAGTTTCTATTTGATATATTATAATACTTTTTTCGATTAACCAGGTAAATGTAAAAAGGGTTTAAAATATCAACCATAATTAATAATATTTTTTAATTGCAAAAATTAGTAACTTGCTTGTTTTTTCAAAGAACAAAGATTGGTTGAAAAATGAAAATAAAGAACAAGAAAAAGATACAAACAATTAAAGGAAAACTACGAATTAAATGTCATGGATTAAAATAATGACAACAACATTAAAAGAAAGAACAAACTTTAGGGACCAAATTTCTTTCTTTTTCTGTGATTTGTCACTTACGAAAACAAAAAACAGTCAAAGGACAAAAACTTTAAAATTAAAATGCAAAAAATTGAAATATCAAGTTAGATAAACAATTATTAGAAACCATGGTTTTGATACCAAATGATGCTAAAATTTTAGTCCCACAACCTTGGAACCCAAGAACCAAAAAGAATAAGAAAGATTGAATTGCAAAGAAGGTGGATAGGAAGATCAAATTGGTATCCTAAATGGCAAGAGCCAAAAACAAAGCAATATTGTGCGACAAAATTGTAAGAGGTCAGAAAATTGAATAAAAGATGAAATTTGGGTTCGAGAACACGGAGAACTAATATATTGCTTCTATTTGTTTTTATTAATCGGGAATAGCTTCCATTTAATATATTATAATAGTTTTTTTCCTTCAAAATTTAAATATAATAATGGTTTAAAGTGGAAACCATAATTAATAATTTTTTTTAATTGAAAATATTAGTAACTCGCTTGTTTTTTCAAAGAACAAAGATAGGTTGAAAAATGAAAATAAAGAACAAGAAAAAGATACAAACAATTAAAGGAAAACTACGAATTAAATATCATGGATTAAAATAATGACAACAACATTAAAAGAAAGAACAAACTTTAGGGACCAAATTTCTTTCTTTTTTTGTGATTTGTCACTTACGAAAACAAAAAACAGTCAAAAGGCCAAAAACTTTAAAATTAAAATGCAAAAAATTGAAATATCAAGTTAGATAAACAATTATTAGAAACCATGGTTTTGATCCCAAATGATGCTAAAATTTTAGTCCCACAACCTTCGAACCCAAGAACCAAAAAGAATAAGAAAGATTGAATTGCAAAGAAGGTGGTTAGGAAGATCAAATTGGTATCCTAAATGGCAAGAACCAAAAACAAAGCAATATTGTGCGACAAAATTGTAAGAGGTCAGAAAATTGAATAAAAGATGAAATTTGGGTTCGACAACACGGAGAACTAATATATTGCTTCTATTTGTTTTTATTAATCGGGAATAGTTTCCATTTAATATATTATAATAGTTTTTTTCCTTCAAAATTTAAATATAATAATGGTTTAAAGTGGAAAAAATAATTAATAATTTTTTTTAATTGAAAAAATTAGTAACTCGCTTGTTTTTTCAAAGAACAAAGATTGGTTGAAAAATGAAAATAAAGAACAAGAAAAAGATACAAACAATTAAAGAAAAACTACGAATTAAATATCATGGATTAAAATAATGACAACAACATTAAAAGAAAGAACAAACTTTAGGGACCAAATTTCTTTCTTTTTTTGTGATTTGTCACTTACGAAAACAAAAAACAGTCAAAAGGCCAAAAACTTTAAAATTAAAATGCAAAAAATTGAAATATCAAGTTAGATAAACAATTATTAGAAACCATGGTTTTGATACCAAATGATGCTAAAATTTTAGTCCCACAACCTTCGAACCCAAGAACCAAAAAGAATAAGAAAGATTGAATTGCAAAGAAGGTGGTTAGGAAGATCAAATTGGTATCCTAAATGGCAAGAACCAAAAACAAAGAATTATTGTGCGACAAAATTGTAAGAGGTCAGAAAATTGAATAAAACATGAAATTTGGGTTCGAGAACACGGAGAACTAATATATTGCTTTTGTTTGTTTTAATTAATCGAGAATAACTTCTATTTGATATATTATAATACTTTTTTCGATTCACAGTTTAAATGTAATAAGGGTTTAAAGTGGAAACCATAATTAATAATTTTTTTTAATTGCAAAAATTAGTAACTCGCTTGTTTTTTCAAAGAACAAAGATAGGTTGAAAAATGAAAATAAAGAACAAGAAAAAGATACAAACAGTTAAAAGAAAAGTACGAATTAAATATCAGGGATTAAAATAATGACAACAACATTAAAAGAAAGAACAAACTTTAGGGACCAAATTTCTTTCTTTTTTTGTGATTTGTCACTTACGAAAACAAAAAATAGTCAAAGGCCAAAAACTTTAAAATTAAAATGCAAAAAATTGAAATATCAAGTTAGATAAACAATTATTAGAAACCATGGTTTTGATACCAAATGATGCGAAAATTTTAGTCCCACAACCTTGGAACCCAAGAACCAAAAGGAATAAGAAAGATTGAATTGCAAAGAAGGTGGTTAGGAAGATGAAATTGGTATCCTAAATGGCAAGAACCAAAAACAAAGCAATATTGTGCGACAAAATTGTAAGAGGTCAGAAAATTGAATAAAAGATGAAATTTGGGTTCGAGAACACGGAGAACTAATATATCTCTTGTATTTGTTTTTATTAATCGAGAATAGTTTCTATTTGATATATTATAATACTTTTTTCGATTAACCAGTTAAATGTAAAAAGGGTTTAAAATATCAACCATAATTAATAATATTTTTTAATTGAAAAAATTAGTAACTCGCTTGTTTTTTCAAAGAACAAAGATTGGTTGAAAAATGAAAATAAAGAACAAGAAAAAGATACAAACAATTAAAGGAAAACTACGAATTAAATGTCATGGATTAAAATAATGACAACAACATTAAAAGAAAGAACAAACTTTAGGGACCAAATTTCTTTCTTTTTCTGTGATTTGTCACTTACGAAAACAAAAAACAGTCAAAGGCCAAAAACTTTAAAATTAAAATGCAAAAAATTGAAATATCAAGTTTGATAAACAATTATTAGAAACCATGGTTTTGATACGAAATGATGCTAAAATTTTAGTCCCACAACCTTGGAACCCAAGAACCAAAAAGAATAAGAAAGATTTAATTGCAAAGAAGGTGGTTAGGAAGATCAAATTGGTATCCTAAATGGCAAGAGCCAAAAACAAAGAAATATTGTGCGACAAAATTGTAAGAGGTTAGAAAATTGAATAAAAGATGAAATTTGGTTTCGAGAACACGGAGAACTAATATATTGCTTCTATTTGTTTTTATTAATCGGGAATAGCTTCCATTTAATATATTATAATAGTTTTTTTCCTTAAAAATTTAAATATAATAATGGTTTAAAGTGGAAACCATAATTAATAATTTTTTTTAATTGAAAAAATTAGTAACTCGCTTGTTTTTTCAAAGAACAAAGATAGGTTGAAAAATGAAAATAAAGAACAAGAAAAAGATACAAACAATTAAAGGAAAACTACGAATTAAATATCATGGATTAAAATAATGACAACAACATTAAAAGAAAGAACAAACTTTAGGGACCAAATTTCTTTCTTTTTTTGTGATTTGTCACTTACGAAAACAAAAAACAGTCAAAGGCCAAAAACTTTAAAATTAAAATGCAAAAAATTGAAATATCAAGTTAGATAAACAATTATTAGAAACCATGGTTTTGATACCAAATGATACGAAAATTTTAGTCCCACAACCTTGGAACCCAAGAACCAAAAGGAATAAGAAAGATTGAATTGCAAAGAAGGTGGTTAGGAAGATCAAATTGGTATGCTAAATGGCAAGAACCAAAAACAAAGCAATATTGTGCGACAAAATTGTAAGAGGTCAGAAAATTTTATAAAAGATGAAATTTGGGTTCGAGAACACGGAGAACTAATATATCTCTTGTATTTGTTTTTATTAATCGAGAATAGTTTCTATTTGATATATTATAATACTTTTTTCGATTAACCAGTTAAATGTAAAAAGGGTTTAAAATATCAACCATAATTAATAATATTTTTTAATTGAAAAAATTAGTAACTCGCTTGTTTTTTCAAAGAACAAAGATTGGTTGAAAAATGAAAATAAAGAACAAGAAAAATATACAAACAATTAAAGGAAAACTACGAATTAAATGTCATGGATTAAAATAATGACAACAACATTAAAAGAAAGAACAAACTTTAGGGACCAAATTTCTTTCTTTTTCTGAGATTTGTCACTTACGAAAACAAAAAACAGTCAAAGGCCAAAAACTTTAAAATTAAAATGCAAAAAATTGAAATATCAAGTTACATAAACAATTATTAGAAACCATGGTTTTGATACCAAATGATGCGAAAATTTTAGTCCCACAACCTTGGGACCCAAGAAACAAAAGGAATAAGAAAGATTGAATTGCAAAGATTGTGGTTAGGAAGATCAAATTGGTATCCTAAATGGCAAGAACCAAAAACAAAGCAATATTGTGCGACAAAATTGTAAGAGGTCAGAAAATTGAATAAAAGATGAAATTTGGGTTCGAGAACACGGAGAACTAATATATCTCTTGTATTTGTTTTAATTAATCGAGAATAGTTTCTATTTGATATATTATAATACTTTTTTCGATTAACCAGTTAAATGTAAAAAGGGTTTAAAATATCAACCATAATTAATAATATTTTTAAATTGCAAAAATTAGTAACTTGCTTGTTTTTTCAAAGAACAAAGATTGGTTGAAAAATGAAAATAAAGAACAAGAAAAAGATACAAACAATTAAAGGAAAACTACGAATTAAATGTCATGGATTAAAATAATGACAACAACATTAAAAGAAAGAACAAACTTTAGGGACCAAATTTCTTTCTTTTTGTATGATTTGTCACTTACGAAAACAAAAAACAGTCAAAGGACAAAAACTTTAAAATTAAAATGCAAAAAATTGAAATATCAAGTTAGATAAACAATTATTAGAAACCATGGTTTTGATACCAAATGATGCTAAAATTTTAGTCCCACAACCTTGGAACCCAAGAACCAAAAAGAATAAGAAAGATTGAATTGCAAAGAAGGTGGTTAGGAAGATCAAATTGGTATCCTAAATGGCAAGAGCCAAAAACAAAGCAATATTGTGCGACAAAATTGTAAGAGGTCAGAAAATTGAATAAAAGATGAAATTTGGGTTCGAGAACACGGAGAACTAATATATTGCTTCTATTTGTTTTTATTAATCGGGAATAGCTTCCATTTAATATATTATAATAGTTTTTTTCCTTCAAAATTTAAATATAATAATGGTTTAAAGTGGAAACCATAATTAATAATTTTTTTTAATTGAAAATATTAGTAACTCGCTTGTTTTTTCAAAGAACAAAGATAGGTTGAAAAATGAAAATAAAGAACAAGAAAAAGATACAAACAATTAAAGGAAAACTACGAATTAAATATCATGGATTAAAATAATGACAACAACATTAAAAGAAAGAACAAACTTTAGGGACCAAATTTCTTTCTTTTTTTGTGATTTGTCACTTACGAAAACAAAAAACAGTCAAAAGGCCAAAAACTTTAAAATTAAAATGCAAAAAATTGAAATATCAAGTTAGATAAACAATTATTAGAAACCATGGTTTTGATACCAAATGATGCTAAAATTTTAGTCCCACAACCTTCGAACCCAAGAACCAAAAAGAATAAGAAAGATTGAATTGCAAAGAAGGTGGTTAGGAAGATCAAATTGGTATCCTAAATGGCAAGAACCAAAAACAAAGCAATATTGTGCGACAAAATTGTAAGAGGTCAGAAAATTTTATAAAAGATGAAATTTGGGTTCGAGAACACGGAGAACTAATATATCTCTTGTATTTGTTTTAATTAATCCAGAATAGTTTCTATTTGATATATTATAATACTTTTTTTGATTAACCAGGTAAATGTAAAAAGGGTTTAAAATATCAACCATAATTAATAATATTTTTTAATTGCAAAAATTAGTAACTTGCTTGTTTTTTCAAAGAACAAAGATTGGTTGAAAAATGAAAATAAAGAACAAGAAAAAGATACAAACAATTAAAGGAAAACTACGAATTAAATGTCATGGATTAAAATAATGACAACAACATTAAAAGAAAGAACAAACTTTAGGGACCAAATTTCTTTCTTTTTTTGTGATTTGTCACTTACGAAAACAAAAAATAGTCAAAGGCCAAAAACTTTAAAATTAAAATGCAAAAAATTGAAATATCAAGTTAGATAAACAATTATTAGAAACCATGGTTTTGATACCAAATGATGCGAAAATTTTAGTCCCACAACCTTGGGACCCAAGAACCAAAAGGAATAAGAAAGATTGAATTGCAAAGATTGTGGTTAGGAAGATCAAATTGGTATCCTAAATGGCAAGAACCAAAAACAAAGCAATATTGTGCGACAAAATTGTAAGAGGTCAGAAAATTGAATAAAAGATGAAATTTGGGTTCGAGAACACGGAGAACTAATATATCTCTTGTATTTGTTTTAATTAATCGAGAATAGTTTCTATTTGATATATTATAATACTTTTTTTGATTAACCAGGTAAATGTAAAAAGGGTTTAAAATATCAACCATAATTAATAATATTTTTTAATTGCAAAAATTAGTAACTTGCTTGTTTTTTCAAAGAACAAAGATTGGTTGAAAAATGAAAATAAAGAACAAGAAAAAGATACAAACAATTAAAGGAAAACTACGAATTAAATGTCATGGATTAAAATAATGACAACAACATTAAAAGAAAGAACAAACTTTAGGGACCAAATTTCTTTCTTTTTCTGTGATTTGTCACTTACGAAAACAAAAAACAGTCAAAGGACAAAAACTTTAAAATTAAAATGCAAAAAATTGAAATATCAAGTTAGATAAACAATTATTAGAAACCATGGTTTTGATACCAAATGATGCTAAAATTTTAGTCCCACAACCTTGCAACCCAAGAACCAAAAAGAATAAGAAAGATTGAATTGCAAAGAAGGTGGTTAGGAAGATCAAATTGGTATCCTAAATGGCAAGAGCCAAAAACAAAGCAATATTGTGCGACAAAATTGTAAGAGGTCAGAAAATTGAATAAAAGATGAAATTTGGGTTCGAGAAAACGGAGAACTAATATATTGCTTCTATTTGTTTTTATTAATCGGGAATAGCTTCCATTTAATATATTATAATAGTTTTTTTCCTTCAAAATTTAAATATAATAATGGTTTAAAGTGGAAACCATAATTAATAATTTTTTTTAATTGAAAATATTAGTAACTCGCTTGTTTTTTCAAAGAACAAAGATAGGTTGAAAAATGAAAATAAAGAACAAGAAAAAGATACAAACAATTAAAGGAAAACTACGAATTAAATATCATGGATTAAAATAATGACAACAACATTAAAAGAAAGAACAAACTTTAGGGACCAAATTTCTTTCTTTTTTTGTGATTTGTCACTTACGAAAACAAAAAACAGTCAAAAGGCCAAAAACTTTAAAATTAAAATGCAAAAAATTGAAATATCAAGTTAGATAAACAATTATTAGAAACCATGGTTTTGATACCAAATGATGCTAAAATTTTAGTCCCACAACCTTCGAACCCAAGAACCAAAAAGAATAAGAAAGATTGAATTGCAAAGAAGGTGGTTAGGAAGATCAAATTGGTATCCTAAATGGCAAGAACCAAAAACAAAGCAATATTGTGCGACAAAATTGTAAGAGGTCAGAAAATTGAATAAAACATGAAATTTGGGTTCGAGAACACGGAGAACTAATATATTGCTTTTGTTTGTTTTAATTAATCGAGAATAACTTCTATTTGATATATTATAATACTTTTTTCGATTCACAGTTTAAATGTAATAAGGGTTTAAAGTGGAAACCATAATTAATAATTTTTTTTAATTGCAAAAATTAGTAACTCGCTTGTTTTTTCAAAGAACAAAGATAGGTTGAAAAATGAAAATAAAGAACAAGAAAAAGATACAAACAGTTAAAAGAAAAGTACGAATTAAATATCAGGGATTAAAATAATGACAACAACATTAAAAGAAAGAACAAACTTTAGGGACCAAATTTCTTTCTTTTTTTGTGATTTGTCACTTACGAAAACAAAAAATAGTCAAAGGCCAAAAACTTTAAAATTAAAATGCAAAAAATTGAAATATCAAGTTAGATAAACAATTATTAGAAACCATGGTTTTGATACCAAATGATGCGAAAATTTTAGTCCCACAACCTTGGAACCCAAGAACCAAAAGGAATAAGAAAGATTGAATTGCAAAGAAGGTGGTTAGGAAGATCAAATTGGTATCCTAAATGGAAAGAACCAAAAACAAAGCAATATTGTGCGACAAAATTGTAAGAGGTCAGAAAATTGAATAAAAGATGAAATTTGGGTTCGAGAACACGGAGAACTAATATATCTCTTGTATTTGTTTTTATTAATCGAGAATAGTTTCTATTTGATATATTATAATACTTTTTTCGATTAACCAGTTAAATGTAAAAAGGGTTTAAAATATCAACCATAATTAATAATATTTTTTAATTGAAAAAATTAGTAACTCGCTTGTTTTTTCAAAGAACAAAGATTGGTTGAAAAATGAAAATAAAGAACAAGAAAAATATACAAACAATTAAAGGAAAACTACGAATTAAATGTCATGGATTAAAATAATGACAACAACATTAAAAGAAAGAACAAACTTTAGGGACCAAATTTCTTTCTTTTTTTGTGATTTGTCACTTACGAAAACAAAAAACAGTCAAAAGGCCAAAAACTTTAAAATTAAAATGCAAAAAATTGAAATATCAAGTTAGATAAACAATTATTAGAAACCATGGTTTTGATACCAAATGATGCTAAAATTTTAGTCCCACAACCTTCGAACCCAAGAACCAAAAAGAATAAGAAAGATTGAATTGCAAAGAAGGTGGTTAGGAAGATCAAATTGGTATCCTAAATGGCAAGAACCAAAAACAAAGCAATATTGTGCGACAAAATTGTAAGAGGTCAGAAAATTGAATAAAACATGAAATTTGGGTTCGAGAACACGGAGAACTAATATATTGCTTTTGTTTGTTTTAATTAATCGAGAATAACTTCTATTTGATATATTATAATACTTTTTTCGATTCACAGTTTAAATGTAATAAGGGTTTAAAGTGGAAACCATAATTAATAATTTTTTTTAATTGCAAAAATTAGTAACTCGCTTGTTTTTTCAAAGAACAAAGATAGGTTGAAAAATGAAAATAAAGAACAAGAAAAAGATACAAACAGTTAAAAGAAAAGTACGAATTAAATATCAGGGATTAAAATAATGACAACAACATTAAAAGAAAGAACAAACTTTAGGGACCAAATTTCTTTCTTTTTTTGTGATTTGTCACTTACGAAAACAAAAAATAGTCAAAGGCCAAAAACTTTAAAATTAAAATGCAAAAAATTGAAATATCAAGTTAGATAAACAATTATTAGAAACCATGGTTTTGATACCAAATGATGCGAAAATTTTAGTCCCACAACCTTGGAACCCAAGAACCAAAAGGAATAAGAAAGATTGAATTGCAAAGAAGGTGGTTAGGAAGATCAAATTGGTATCCTAAATGGAAAGAACCAAAAACAAAGCAATATTGTGCGACAAAATTGTAAGAGGTCAGAAAATTGAATAAAAGATGAAATTTGGGTTCGAGAACACGGAGAACTAATATATCTCTTGTATTTGTTTTTATTAATCGAGAATAGTTTCTATTTGATATATTATAATACTTTTTTCGATTAACCAGTTAAATGTAAAAAGGGTTTAAAATATCAACCATAATTAATAATATTTTTTAATTGAAAAAATTAGTAACTCGCTTGTTTTTTCAAAGAACAAAGATTGGTTGAAAAATGAAAATAAAGAACAAGAAAAATATACAAACAATTAAAGGAAAACTACGAATTAAATGTCATGGATTAAAATAATGACAACAACATTAAAAGAAAGAACAAACTTTAGGGACCAAATTTCTTTCTTTTTCTGTGATTTGTCACTTACGAAAACAAAAAACAGTCAAAGGCCAAAAACTTTAAAATTAAAATGCAAAAAATTGAAATATCAAGTTACATAAACAATTATTAGAAACCATGGTTTTGATACCAAATGATGCGAAAATTTTAGTCCCACAACCTTGGGACCCAAGAACCAAAAGGAATAAGAAAGATTGAATTGCAAAGAAGGTGGTTAGGAAGATCAAATTGGTATGCTAAATGGCAAGAACCAAAAACAAAGCAATATTGTGCGACAAAATTGTAAGAGGTCAGAAAATTTTATAAAAGATGAAATTTGGGTTCGAGAACACGGAGAACTAATATATCTCTTGTATTTGTTTTTATTAATCGAGAATAGTTTCTATTTGATATATTATAATACTTTTTTCGATTAACCAGTTAAATGTAAAAAGGGTTTAAAATATCAACCATAATTAATAATATTTTTTAATTGAAAAAATTAGTAACTCGCTTGTTTTTTCAAAGAACAAAGATTGGTTGAAAAATGAAAATAAAGAACAAGAAAAATATACAAACAATTAAAGGAAAACTACGAATTAAATGTCATGGATTAAAATAATGACAACAACATTAAAAGAAAGAACAAACTTTAGGGACCAAATTTCTTTCTTTTTCTGTGATTTGGCACTTACGAAAACAAAAAACAGTCAAAGGCCAAAAACTTTAAAATTAAAATGCAAAAAATTGAAATATCAAGTTACATAAACAATTATTAGAAACCATGGTTTTGATACCAAATGATGCGAAAATTTTAGTCCCACAACCTTGGGACCCAAGAACCAAAAGGAATAAGAAAGATTGAATTGCAAAGATTGTGGTTAGGAAGATCAAATTGGTATCCTAAATGGCAAGAACCAAAAACAAAGCAATATTGTGCGACAAAATTGTAAGAGGTCAGAAAATTGAATAAAAGATGAAATTTGGGTTCGAGAACACGGAGAACTAATATATCTCTTGTATTTGTTTTAATTAATCGAGAATAGTTTCTATTTGATATATTATAATACTTTTTTCGATTAACGAGTTAAATGTAAAAAGGGTTTAAAATATCAACCATAATTAATAATATTTTTTAATTGCAAAAATTAGTAACTTGCTTGTTTTTTCAAAGAACAAAGATTGGTTGAAAAATGAAAATAAAGAACAAGAAAAAGATACAAACAATTAAAGGAAAACTACGAATTAAATGTCATGGATTAAAATAATGACAACAACATTAAAAGAAAGAACAAACTTTAGAGACCAAATTTCTTTCTTTTTGTGTGATTTGTCACTTACGAAAACAAAAAACAGTCAAAGGACAAAAACTTTAAAATTAAAATGCAAAAAATTGAAATATCAAGTTAGATAAACAATTATTAGAAACCATGGTTTTGATACCAAATGATGCTAAAATTTTAGTCCCACAACCTTGGAACCCAAGAACCAAAAGGAATAAGAAAGATTGAATTGCAAAGAAGGTGGTTAGGAAGATCAAATTGGTATCCTAAATGGCAAGAACCAAAAACAAAGCAATATTGTGCGACAAAATTGTAAGAGGTCAGAAAATTGAATAAAAGATGAAATTTGGTTTCGAGAACACGGAGAACTAATATATTGCTTCTATTTGTTTTTATTAATCGGGAATAGCTTCCATTTAATATATTATAATAGTTTTTTTCCTTCAAAATTTAAATATAATAATGGTTTAAAGTGGAAACCATAATTAATAATTTTTTTTAATGGAAAAAATTAGTAACTCGCTTGTTTTTTCAAAGAACAAAGATAGGTTGAAAAATGAAAATAAAGAACAAGAAAAAGATACAAACAATTAAAGGAAAACTACGAATTAAATATCATGGATTAAAATAATGACAACAACATTAAAAGAAAGAACAAACTTTAGGGACCAAATTTCTTTCTTTTTTTTGTGATTTGTCACTTACGAAAACAAAAAACAGTCAAAGGCCAAAAACTTTAAAATTAAAATGCAAAAAATTGAAATATCAAGTTAGATAAACAATTATTAGAAACCATGGTTTTGATACCAAATGATACGAAAATTTTAGTCCCACAACCTTGGAACCCAAGAACCAAAAGGAATAAGAAAGATTGAATTGCAAAGAAGGTGGTTAGGAAGATCAAATTGGTATGCTAAATGGCAAGAACCAAAAACAAAGCAATATTGTGCGACAAAATTGTAAGAGGTCAGAAAATTTTATAAAAGATGAAATTTGGGTTCGAGAACACGGAGAACTAATATATCTCTTGTATTTGTTTTTATTAATCGAGAATAGTTTCTATTTGATATATTATAATACTTTTTTCGATTAACCAGTTAAATGTAAAAAGGGTTTAAAATATCAACCATAATTAATAATATTTTTTAATTGAAAAAATTAGTAACTCGCTTGTTTTTTCAAAGAACAAAGATTGGTTGAAAAATGAAAATAAAGAACAAGAAAAATATACAAACAATTAAAGGAAAACTACGAATTAAATGTCATGGATTAAAATAATGACAACAACATTAAAAGAAAGAACAAACTTTAGGGACCAAATTTCTTTCTTTTTCTGAGATTTGTCACTTACGAAAACAAAAAACAGTCAAAGGCCAAAAACTTTAAAATTAAAATGCAAAAAATTGAAATATCAAGTTACATAAACAATTATTAGAAACCATGGTTTTGATACCAAATGATGCGAAAATTTTAGTCCCACAACCTTGGGACCCAAGAACCAAAAGGAATAAGAAAGATTGAATTGCAAAGATTGTGGTTAGGAAGATCAAATTGGTATCCTAAATGGCAAGAACCAAAAACAAAGCAATATTGTGCGACAAAATTGTAAGAGGTCAGAAAATTGAATAAAAGATGAAATTTGGGTTCGAGAACACGGAGAACTAATATATCTCTTGTATTTGTTTTAATTAATCGAGAATAGTTTCTATTTGATATATTATAATACTTTTTTCGATTAACCAGTTAAATGTAAAAAGGGTTTAAAATATCAACCATAATTAATAATATTTTTAAATTGCAAAAATTAGTAACTTGCTTGTTTTTTCAAAGAACAAAGATTGGTTGAAAAATGAAAATAAAGAACAAGAAAAAGATACAAACAATTAAAGGAAAACTACGAATTAAATGTCATGGATTAAAATAATGACAACAACATTAAAAGAAAGAACAAACTTTAGGGACCAAATTTCTTTCTTTTTGTATGATTTGTCACTTACGAAAACAAAAAACAGTCAAAGGACAAAAACTTTAAAATTAAAATGCAAAAAATTGAAATATCAAGTTAGATAAACAATTATTAGAAACCATGGTTTTGATACCAAATGATGCTAAAATTTTAGTCCCACAACCTTGGAACCCAAGAACCAAAAAGAATAAGAAAGATTGAATTGCAAAGAAGGTGGTTAGGAAGATCAAATTGGTATCCTAAATGGCAAGAGCCAAAAACAAAGCAATATTGTGCGACAAAATTGTAAGAGGTCAGAAAATTGAATAAAACATGAAATTTGGGTTCGAGAACACGGAGAACTAATATATTGCTTTTGTTTGTTTTAATTAATCGAGAATAACTTCTATTTGATATATTATAATACTTTTTTCGATTCACAGTTTAAATGTAATAAGGGTTTAAAGTGGAAACCATAATTAATAATTTTTTTTAATTGCAAAAATTAGTAACTCGCTTGTTTTTTCAAAGAACAAAGATAGGTTGAAAAATGAAAATAAAGAACAAGAAAAAGATACAAACAGTTAAAAGAAAAGTACGAATTAAATATCAGGGATTAAAATAATGACAACAACATTAAAAGAAAGAACAAACTTTAGGGACCAAATTTCTTTCTTTTTTTGTGATTTGTCACTTACGAAAACAAAAAATAGTCAAAGGCCAAAAACTTTAAAATTAAAATGCAAAAAATTGAAATATCAAGTTAGATAAACAATTATTAGAAACCATGGTTTTGATACCAAATGATGCGAAAATTTTAGTCCCACAACCTTGGAACCCAAGAACCAAAAGGAATAAGAAAGATTGAATTGCAAAGAAGGTGGTTAGGAAGATCAAATTGGTATCCTAAATGGCAAGAACCAAAAACAAAGCAATATTGTGCGACAAAATTGTAAGAGGTCAGAAAATTGAATAAAAGATGAAATTTGGGTTCGAGAACACGGAGAACTAATATATCTCTTGTATTTGTTTTTATTAATCGAGAATAGTTTCTATTTGATATATTATAATACTTTTTTCGATTAACCAGTTAAATGTAAAAAGGGTTTAAAATATCAACCATAATTAATAATATTTTTTAATTGAAAAAATTAGTAACTCGCTTGTTTTTTCAAAGAACAAAGATTGGTTGAAAAATGAAAATAAAGAACAAGAAAAATATACAAACAATTAAAGGAAAACTACGAATTAAATGTCATGGATTAAAATAATGACAACAACATTAAAAGAAAGAACAAACTTTAGGGACCAAATTTCTTTCTTTTTCTGTGATTTGTCACTTACGAAAACAAAAAACAGTCAAAGGCCAAAAACTTTAAAATTAAAATGCAAAAAATTGAAATATCAAGTTACATAAACAATTATTAGAAACCATGGTTTTGATACCAAATGATGCGAAAATTTTAGTCCCACAACCTTGGGACCCAAGAACCAAAAGGAATAAGAAAGATTGAATTGCAAAGAAGGTGGTTAGGAAGATCAAATTGGTATGCTAAATGGCAAGAACCAAAAACAAAGCAATATTGTGCGACAAAATTGTAAGAGGTCAGAAAATTTTATAAAAGATGAAATTTGGGTTCGAGAACACGGAGAACTAATATATCTCTTGTATTTGTTTTTATTAATCGAGAATAGTTTCTATTTGATATATTATAATACTTTTTTCGATTAACCAGTTAAATGTAAAAAGGGTTTAAAATATCAACCATAATTAATAATATTTTTTAATTGAAAAAATTAGTAACTCGCTTGTTTTTTCAAAGAACAAAGATTGGTTGAAAAATGAAAATAAAGAACAAGAAAAATATACAAACAATTAAAGGAAAACTACGAATTAAATGTCATGGATTAAAATAATGACAACAACATTAAAAGAAAGAACAAACTTTAGGGACCAAATTTCTTTCTTTTTCTGTGATTTGTCACTTACGAAAACAAAAAACAGTCAAAGGCCAAAAACTTTAAAATTAAAATGCAAAAAATTGAAATACCAAGTTACATAAACAATTATTAGAAACCATGGTTTTGATACCAAATGATGCGAAAATTTTAGTCCCACAACCTTGGGACCCAAGAACCAAAAGGAATAAGAAAGATTGAATTGCAAAGATTATGGTTAGGAAGATCAAATTGGTATCCTAAATGGCAAGAACCAAAAACAAAGCAATATTGTGCGACAAAATTGTAAGAGGTCAGAAAATTGAATAAAAGATGAAATTTGGGTTCGAGAACACGGAGAACTAATATATCTCTTGTATTTGTTTTAATTAATCGAGAATAGTTTCTATTTGATATATTATAATACTTTTTTCGATTAACCAGTTAAATGTAAAAAGGGTTTAAAATATCAACCATAATTAATAATATTTTTTAATTGCAAAAATTAGTAACTTGCTTGTTTTTTCAAAGAACAAAGATTGGTTGAAAAATGAAAATAAAGAACAAGAAAAAGATACAAACAATTAAAGGAAAACTACGAATTAAATGTCATGGATTAAAATAATGACAACAACATTAAAAGAAAGAACAAACTTTAGAGACCAAATTTCTTTCTTTTTGTGTGATTTGTCACTTACGAAAACAAAAAACAGTCAAAGGACAAAAACTTTAAAATTAAAATGCAAAAAATTGAAATATCAAGTTAGATAAACAATTATTAGAAACCATGGTTTTGATACCAAATGATGCTAAAATTTTAGTCCCACAACCTTGGAACCCAAGAACCAAAAGGAATAAGAAAGATTGAATTGCAAAGAAGGTGGTTAGGAAGATCAAATTGGTATCCTAAATGGCAAGAACCAAAAACAAAGCAATATTGTGCGACAAAATTGTAAGAGGTCAGAAAATTGAATAAAAGATGAAATTTGGGTTCGAGAACACGGAGAACTAATATATCTCTTGTATTTGTTTTTATTAATCGAGAATAGTTTCTATTTAATATATTATAATACTTTTTTCGATTAACCAGTTAAATGTAAAAAGGGTTTAAAATATCAACCATAATTAATAATATTTTTTAATTGAAAAAATTAGTAACTCGCTTGTTTTTTCAAAGAACAAAGATTGGTTGAAAAATGAAAATAAAGAACAAGAAAAAGATACAAACAATTAAAGGAAAACTACGAATTAAATGTCATGGATTAAAATAATGACAACAACATTAAAAGAAAGAACAAACTTTAGGGACCAAATTTCTTTCTTTTTCTGTGATTTGTCACTTACGAAAACAAAAAACAGTCAAAGGCCAAAAACTTTAAAATTAAAATGCAAAAAATTGAAATATCAAGTTTGATAAACAATTATTAGAAACCATGGTTTTGATACGAAATGATGCTAAAATTTTAGTCCCACAACCTTGGAACCCAAGAACCAAAAAGAATAAGAAAGATTTAATTGCAAAGAACGTGGTTAGGAAGATGAAATTGGTATCCTAAATGGCAAGAGCCAAAAACAAAGCAATATTGTGCGACAAAATTGTAAGAGGTCAGAAAATTCAATAAAAGATGAAATTTGGTTTCGAGAACACGGAGAACTAATATATTGCTTCTATTTGTTTTTATTAATCGGGAATAGCTTCCATTTAATATATTATAATAGTTTTTTTCCTTCAAAATTTAAATATAATAATGGTTTAAAGTGGAAACCATAATTAATAATTTTTTTTAATGGAAAAAATTAGTAACTCGCTTGTTTTTTCAAAGAACAAAGATAGGTTGAAAAATGAAAATAAAGAACAAGAAAAAGATACAAACAATTAAAGGAAAACTACGAATTAAATATCATGGATTAAAATAATGACAACAACATTAAAAGAAAGAACAAACTTTAGGGACCAAATTTCTTTCTTTTTTTGTGATTTGTCACTTACGAAAACAAAAAACAGTCAAAGGCCAAAAACTTTAAAATTAAAATGCAAAAAATTGAAATATCAAGTTAGATAAACAATTATTAGAAACCATGGTTTTGATACCAAATGATACGAAAATTTTAGTCCCACAACCTTGGAACCCAAGAACCAAAAGGAATAAGAAAGATTGAATTGCAAAGAAGGTGGTTAGGAAGATCAAATTGGTATCCTAAATGGCAAGAACCAAAAACAAAGCAATATTGTGCGACAAAATTGTAAGAGGTCAGAAAATTGAATAAAAGATGAAATTTGGGTTCGAGAACACGGAGAACTAATATATCTCTTGTATTTGTTTTTATTAATCGAGAATAGTTTCTATTTGATATATTATAATACTTTTTTCGATTAACCAGTTAAATGTAAAAAGGGTTTAAAATATCAACCATAATTAATAATATTTTTTAATTGCAAAAATTAGTAACTTGCTTGTTTTTTCAAAGAACAAAGATTGGTTGAAAAATGAAAATAAAGAACAAGAAAAAGATACAAACAATTAAAGGAAAACTACGAATTAAATGTCATGGATTAAAATAATGACAACAACATTAAAAGAAAGAACAAACTTTAGAGACCAAATTTCTTTCTTTTTGTGTGATTTGTCACTTACGAAAACAAAAAACAGTCAAAGGACAAAAACTTTAAAATTAAAATGCAAAAAATTGAAATATCAAGTTAGATAAACAATTATTAGAAACCATGGTTTTGATACCAAATGATGCTAAAATTTTAGTCCCACAACCTTGGAACCCAAGAACCAAAAGGAATAAGAAAGATTGAATTGCAAAGAAGGTGGTTAGGAAGATCAAATTGGTATCCTAAATGGCAAGAACCAAAAACAAAGCAATATTGTGCGACAAAATTGTAAGAGGTCAGAAAATTGAATAAAAGATGAAATTTGGGTTCGAGAACACGGAGAACTAATATATCTCTTGTATTTGTTTTTATTAATCGAGAATAGTTTCTATTTAATATATTATAATACTTTTTTCGATTAACCAGTTAAATGTAAAAAGGGTTTAAAATATCAACCATAATTAATAATATTTTTTAATTGAAAAAATTAGTAACTCGCTTGTTTTTTCAAAGAACAAAGATTGGTTGAAAAATGAAAATAAAGAACAAGAAAAAGATACAAACAATTAAAGGAAAACTACGAATTAAATGTCATGGATTAAAATAATGACAACAACATTAAAAGAAAGAACAAACTTTAGGGACCAAATTTCTTTCTTTTTCTGTGATTTGTCACTTACGAAAACAAAAAACAGTCAAAGGCCAAAAACTTTAAAATTAAAATGCAAAAAATTGAAATATCAAGTTTGATAAACAATTATTAGAAACCATGGTTTTGATACGAAATGATGCTAAAATTTTAGTCCCACAACCTTGGAACCCAAGAACCAAAAAGAATAAGAAAGATTTAATTGCAAAGAACGTGGTTAGGAAGATGAAATTGGTATCCTAAATGGCAAGAGCCAAAAACAAAGCAATATTGTGCGACAAAATTGTAAGAGGTCAGAAAATTCAATAAAAGATGAAATTTGGTTTCGAGAACACGGAGAACTAATATATTGCTTCTATTTGTTTTTATTAATCGGGAATAGCTTCCATTTAATATATTATAATAGTTTTTTTCCTTCAAAATTTAAATATAATAATGGTTTAAAGTGGAAACCATAATTAATAATTTTTTTTAATGGAAAAAATTAGTAACTCGCTTGTTTTTTCAAAGAACAAAGATAGGTTGAAAAATGAAAATAAAGAACAAGAAAAAGATACAAACAATTAAAGGAAAACTACGAATTAAATATCATGGATTAAAATAATGACAACAACATTAAAAGAAAGAACAAACTTTAGGGACCAAATTTCTTTCTTTTTTTGTGATTTGTCACTTACGAAAACAAAAAACAGTCAAAGGCCAAAAACTTTAAAATTAAAATGCAAAAAATTGAAATATCAAGTTAGATAAACAATTATTAGAAACCATGGTTTTGATACCAAATGATACGAAAATTTTAGTCCCACAACCTTGGAACCCAAGAACCAAAAGGAATAAGAAAGATTGAATTGCAAAGAAGGTGGTTAGGAAGATCAAATTGGTATCCTAAATGGCAAGAACCAAAAACAAAGCAATATTGTGCGACAAAATTGTAAGAGGTCAGAAAATTGAATAAAAGATGAAATTTGGGTTCGAGAACACGGAGAACTAATATATCTCTTGTATTTGTTTTTATTAATCGAGAATAGTTTCTATTTGATATATTATAATACTTTTTTCGATTAACCAGTTAAATGTAAAAAGGGTTTAAAATATCAACCATAATTAATAATATTTTTTAATTGAAAAAATTAGTAACTCGCTTGTTTTTTCAAAGAACAAAGATTGGTTGAAAAATGAAAATAAAGAACAAGAAAAATATACAAACAATTAAAGGAAAACTACGAATTAAATGTCATGGATTAAAATAATGACAACAACATTAAAAGAAAGAACAAACTTTAGGGACCAAATTTCTTTCTTTTTCTGTGATTTGTCACTTACGAAAACAAAAAACAGTCAAAGGCCAAAAACTTTAAAATTAAAATGCAAAAAATTGAAATATCAAGTTACATAAACAATTATTAGAAACCATGGTTTTGATACCAAATGATGCGAAAATTTTAGTCCCACAACCTTGGGACCCAAGAACCAAAAGGAATAAGAAAGATTGAATTGCAAAGAAGGTGGTTAGGAAGATCAAATTGGTATGCTAAATGGCAAGAACCAAAAACAAAGCAATATTGTGCGACAAAATTGTAAGAGGTCAGAAAATTTTATAAAAGATGAAATTTGGGTTCGAGAACACGGAGAACTAATATATCTCTTGTATTTGTTTTTATTAATCGAGAATAGTTTCTATTTGATATATTATAATACTTTTTTCGATTAACCAGTTAAATGTAAAAAGGGTTTAAAATATCAACCATAATTAATAATATTTTTTAATTGAAAAAATTAGTAACTCGCTTGTTTTTTCAAAGAACAAAGATTGGTTGAAAAATGAAAATAAAGAACAAGAAAAATATACAAACAATTAAAGGAAAACTACGAATTAAATGTCATGGATTAAAATAATGACAACAACATTAAAAGAAAGAACAAACTTTAGGGACCAAATTTCTTTCTTTTTCTGTGATTTGTCACTTACGAAAACAAAAAACAGTCAAAGGCCAAAAACTTTAAAATTAAAATGCAAAAAATTGAAATACCGTTACATAAACAATTATTAGAAACCATGGTTTTGATACCAAATGATGCGAAAATTTTAGTCCCACAACCTTGGGACCCAAGAACCAAAAGGAATAAGAAAGATTGAATTGCAAAGATTATGGTTAGGAAGATCAAATTGGTATCCTAAATGGCAAGAACCAAAAACAAAGCAATATTGTGCGACAAAATTGTAAGAGGTCAGAAAATTGAATAAAAGATGAAATTTGGGTTCGAGAACACGGAGAACTAATATATCTCTTGTATTTGTTTTAATTAATCGAGAATAGTTTCTATTTGATATATTATAATACTTTTTTCGATTAACCAGTTAAATGTAAAAAGGGTTTAAAATATCAACCATAATTAATAATATTTTTTAATTGCAAAAATTAGTAACTTGCTTGTTTTTTCAAAGAACAAAGATTGGTTGAAAAATGAAAATAAAGAACAAGAAAAAGATACAAACAATTAAAGGAAAACTACGAATTAAATGTCATGGATTAAAATAATGACAACAACATTAAAAGAAAGAACAAACTTTAGAGACCAAATTTCTTTCTTTTTGTGTGATTTGTCACTTACGAAAACAAAAAACAGTCAAAGGACAAAAACTTTAAAATTAAAATGCAAAAAATTGAAATATCAAGTTAGATAAACAATTATTAGAAACCATGGTTTTGATACCAAATGATGCTAAAATTTTAGTCCCACAACCTTGGAACCCAAGAACCAAAAGGAATAAGAAAGATTGAATTGCAAAGAAGGTGGTTAGGAAGATCAAATTGGTATCCTAAATGGCAAGAACCAAAAACAAAGCAATATTGTGCGACAAAATTGTAAGAGGTCAGAAAATTGAATAAAAGATGAAATTTGGGTTCGAGAACACGGAGAACTAATATATCTCTTGTATTTGTTTTTATTAATCGAGAATAGTTTCTATTTAATATATTATAATACTTTTTTCGATTAACCAGTTAAATGTAAAAAGGGTTTAAAATATCAACCATAATTAATAATATTTTTTAATTGAAAAAATTAGTAACTCGCTTGTTTTTTCAAAGAACAAAGATTGGTTGAAAAATGAAAATAAAGAACAAGAAAAAGATACAAACAATTAAAGGAAAACTACGAATTAAATGTCATGGATTAAAATAATGACAACAACATTAAAAGAAAGAACAAACTTTAGGGACCAAATTTCTTTCTTTTTCTGTGATTTGTCACTTACGAAAACAAAAAACAGTCAAAGGCCAAAAACTTTAAAATTAAAATGCAAAAAATTGAAATATCAAGTTTGATAAACAATTATTAGAAACCATGGTTTTGATACGAAATGATGCTAAAATTTTAGTCCCACAACCTTGGAACCCAAGAACCAAAAAGAATAAGAAAGATTTAATTGCAAAGAACGTGGTTAGGAAGATGAAATTGGTATCCTAAATGGCAAGAGCCAAAAACAAAGCAATATTGTGCGACAAAATTGTAAGAGGTCAGAAAATTCAATAAAAGATGAAATTTGGTTTCGAGAACACGGAGAACTAATATATTGCTTCTATTTGTTTTTATTAATCGGGAATAGCTTCCATTTAATATATTATAATAGTTTTTTTCCTTCAAAATTTAAATATAATAATGGTTTAAAGTGGAAACCATAATTAATAATTTTTTTTAATGGAAAAAATTAGTAACTCGCTTGTTTTTTCAAAGAACAAAGATAGGTTGAAAAATGAAAATAAAGAACAAGAAAAAGATACAAACAATTAAAGGAAAACTACGAATTAAATATCATGGATTAAAATAATGACAACAACATTAAAAGAAAGAACAAACTTTAGGGACCAAATTTCTTTCTTTTTTTGTGATTTGTCACTTACGAAAACAAAAAACAGTCAAAGGCCAAAAACTTTAAAATTAAAATGCAAAAAATTGAAATATCAAGTTAGATAAACAATTATTAGAAACCATGGTTTTGATACCAAATGATACGAAAATTTTAGTCCCACAACCTTGGAACCCAAGAACCAAAAGGAATAAGAAAGATTGAATTGCAAAGAAGGTGGTTAGGAAGATCAAATTGGTATGCTAAATGGCAAGAACCAAAAACAAAGCAATATTGTGCGACAAAATTGTAAGAGGTCAGAAAATTTTATAAAAGATGAAATTTGGGTTCGAGAACACGGAGAACTAATATATCTCTTGTATTTGTTTTTATTAATCGAGAATAGTTTCTATTTGATATATTATAATACTTTTTTCGATTAACCAGTTAAATGTAAAAAGGGTTTAAAATATCAACCATAATTAATAATATTTTTTAATTGAAAAAATTAGTAACTCGCTTGTTTTTTCAAAGAACAAAGATTGGTTGAAAAATGAAAATAAAGAACAAGAAAAATATACAAACAATTAAAGGAAAACTACGAATTAAATGTCATGGATTAAAATAATGACAACAACATTAAAAGAAAGAACAAACTTTAGGGACCAAATTTCTTTCTTTTTCTGAGATTTGTCACTTACGAAAACAAAAAACAGTCAAAGGCCAAAAACTTTAAAATTAAAATGCAAAAAATTGAAATATCAAGTTACATAAACAATTATTAGAAACCATGGTTTTGATACCAAATGATGCGAAAATTTTAGTCCCACAACCTTGGGACCCAAGAACCAAAAGGAATAAGAAAGATTGAATTGCAAAGATTGTGGTTAGGAAGATCAAATTGGTATCCTAAATGGCAAGAACCAAAAACAAAGCAATATTGTGCGACAAAATTGTAAGAGGTCAGAAAATTGAATAAAAGATGAAATTTGGGTTCGAGAACACGGAGAACTAATATATCTCTTGTATTTGTTTTAATTAATCGAGAATAGTTTCTATTTGATATATTATAATACTTTTTTCGATTAACCAGTTAAATGTAAAAAGGGTTTAAAATATCAACCATAATTAATAATATTTTTAAATTGCAAAAATTAGTAACTTGCTTGTTTTTTCAAAGAACAAAGATTGGTTGAAAAATGAAAATAAAGAACAAGAAAAAGATACAAACAATTAAAGGAAAACTACGAATTAAATGTCATGGATTAAAATAATGACAACAACATTAAAAGAAAGAACAAACTTTAGGGACCAAATTTCTTTCTTTTTGTATGATTTGTCACTTACGAAAACAAAAAACAGTCAAAGGACAAAAACTTTAAAATTAAAATGCAAAAAATTGAAATATCAAGTTAGATAAACAATTATTAGAAACCATGGTTTTGATACCAAATGATGCTAAAATTTTAGTCCCACAACCTTGGAACCCAAGAACCAAAAAGAATAAGAAAGATTGAATTGCAAAGAAGGTGGTTAGGAAGATCAAATTGGTATCCTAAATGGCAAGAGCCAAAAACAAAGCAATATTGTGCGACAAAATTGTAAGAGGTCAGAAAATTGAATAAAACATGAAATTTGGGTTCGAGAACACGGAGAACTAATATATTGCTTTTGTTTGTTTTAATTAATCGAGAATAACTTCTATTTGATATATTATAATACTTTTTTCGATTCACAGTTTAAATGTAATAAGGGTTTAAAGTGGAAACCATAATTAATAATTTTTTTTAATTGCAAAAATTAGTAACTCGCTTGTTTTTTCAAAGAACAAAGATAGGTTGAAAAATGAAAATAAAGAACAAGAAAAAGATACAAACAGTTAAAAGAAAAGTACGAATTAAATATCAGGGATTAAAATAATGACAACAACATTAAAAGAAAGAACAAACTTTAGGGACCAAATTTCTTTCTTTTTTTGTGATTTGTCACTTACGAAAACAAAAAATAGTCAAAGGCCAAAAACTTTAAAATTAAAATGCAAAAAATTGAAATATCAAGTTAGATAAACAATTATTAGAAACCATGGTTTTGATACCAAATGATGCGAAAATTTTAGTCCCACAACCTTGGAACCCAAGAACCAAAAGGAATAAGAAAGATTGAATTGCAAAGAAGGTGGTTAGGAAGATCAAATTGGTATCCTAAATGGCAAGAACCAAAAACAAAGCAATATTGTGCGACAAAATTGTAAGAGGTCAGAAAATTGAATAAAAGATGAAATTTGGGTTCGAGAACACGGAGAACTAATATATCTCTTGTATTTGTTTTTATTAATCGAGAATAGTTTCTATTTGATATATTATAATACTTTTTTCGATTAACCAGTTAAATGTAAAAAGGGTTTAAAATATCAACCATAATTAATAATATTTTTTAATTGAAAAAATTAGTAACTCGCTTGTTTTTTCAAAGAACAAAGATTGGTTGAAAAATGAAAATAAAGAACAAGAAAAATATACAAATAATTAAAGGAAAACTACGAATTAAATGTCATGGATTAAAATAATGACAACAACATTAAAAGAAAGAACAAACTTTAGGGACCAAATTTCTTTCTTTTTCTGTGATTTGTCACTTACGAAAACAAAAAACAGTCAATGGCCAAAAACTTTAAAATTAAAATGCAAAAAATTGAAATATCAAGTTACATAAACAATTATTAGAAACCATGGTTTTGATACCAAATGATGCGAAAATTTTAGTCCCACAACCTTGGGACCCAAGAACCAAAAGGAATAAGAAAGATTGAATTGCAAAGAAGGTGGTTAGGAAGATCAAATTGGTATGCTAAATGGCAAGAACCAAAAACAAAGCAATATTGTGCGACAAAATTGTAAGAGGTCAGAAAATTTTATAAAAGATGAAATTTGGGTTCGAGAACACGGAGAACTAATATATCTCTTGTATTTGTTTTTATTAATCGAGAATAGTTTCTATTTGATATATTATAATACTTTTTTCGATTAACCAGTTAAATGTAAAAAGGGTTTAAAATATCAACCATAATTAATAATATTTTTTAATTGAAAAAATTAGTAACTCGCTTGTTTTTTCAAAGAACAAAGATTGGTTGAAAAATGAAAATAAAGAACAAGAAAAATATACAAACAATTAAAGGAAAACTACGAATTAAATGTCATGGATTAAAATAATGACAACAACATTAAAAGAAAGAACAAACTTTAGGGACCAAATTTCTTTCTTTTTCTGTGATTTGTCACTTACGAAAACAAAAAACAGTCAAAGGCCAAAAACTTTAAAATTAAAATGCAAAAAATTGAAATACCAAGTTACATAAACAATTATTAGAAACCATGGTTTTGATACCAAATGATGCGAAAATTTTAGTCCCACAACCTTGGGACCCAAGAACCAAAAGGAATAAGAAAGATTGAATTGCAAAGATTGTGGTTAGGAAGATCAAATTGGTATCCTAAATGGCAAGAACCAAAAACAAAGCAATATTGTGCGACAAAATTGTAAGAGGTCAGAAAATTGAATAAAAGATGAAATTTGGGTTCGAGAACACGGAGAACTAATATATCTCTTGTATTTGTTTTAATTAATCGAGAATAGTTTCTATTTGATATATTATAATACTTTTTTCGATTAACCAGTTAAATGTAAAAAGGGTTTAAAATATCAACCATAATTAATAATATTTTTTAATTGCAAAAATTAGTAACTTGCTTGTTTTTTCAAAGAACAAAGATTGGTTGAAAAATGAAAATAAAGAACAAGAAAAAGATACAAACAATTAAAGGAAAACTACGAATTAAATGTCATGGATTAAAATAATGACAACAACATTAAAAGAAAGAACAAACTTTAGGGACCAAATTTCTTTCTTTTTGTGTGATTTGTCACTTACGAAAACAAAAAACAGTCAAAGGACAAAAACTTTAAAATTAAAATGCAAAAAATTGAAATATCAAGTTAGATAAACAATTATTAGAAACCATGGTTTTGATACCAAATGATGCTAAAATTTTAGTCCCACAACCTTGGAACCCAAGAACCAAAAGGAATAAGAAAGATTGAATTGCAAAGAAGGTGGTTAGGAAGATCAAATTGGTATCCTAAATGGCAAGAACCAAAAACAAAGCAATATTGTGCGACAAAATTGTAAGAGGTCAGAAAATTGAATAAAAGATGAAATTTGGGTTCGAGAACACGGAGAACTAATATATCTCTTGTATTTGTTTTAATTAATCGAGAATAGTTTCTATTTGATATATTATAATACTTTTTTCGATTAACCAGTTAAATGTAAAAAGGGTTTAAAATATCAACCATAATTAATAATATTTTTTAATTGCAAAAATTAGTAACATGCTTGTTTTTTCAAAGAACAAAGATTGGTTGAAAAATGAAAATAAAGAACAAGAAAAAGATACAAACAATTAAAGGAAAACTACGAATTAAATGTCATGGATTAAAATAATGACAACAACATTAAAAGAAAGAACAAACTTTAGGGACCAAATTTCTTTCTTTTTCTGTGATTTGTCACTTACGAAAACAAAAAACAGTCAAAGGACAAAAACTTTAAAATTAAAATGCAAAAAATTGAAATATCAAGTTAGATAAACAATTATTAGAAACCATGGTTTTGATACCAAATGATGCTAAAATTTTAGTCCCACAACCTTGGAACCCAAGAACCAAAAGGAATAAGAAAGATTGAATTGCAAAGAAGGTGGTTAGGAAGATCAAATTGGTATCCTAAATGGCAAGAACCAAAAACAAAGCAATATTGTGCGACAAAATTGTAAGAGGTCAGAAAATTGAATAAAAGATGAAATTTGGGTTCGAGAACACGGAGAACTAATATATCTCTTGTATTTGTTTTTATTAATCGAGAATAGTTTCTATTTAATATATTATAATACTTTTTTCGATTAACCAGTTAAATGTAAAAACGGTTTAAAATATCAACCATAATTAATAATATTTTTTAATTGAAAAAATTAGTAACTCGCTTGTTTTTTCAAAGAACAAAGATTGGTTGAAAAATGAAAATAAAGAACAAGAAAAAGATACAAACAATTAAAGGAAAACTACGAATTAAATGTCATGGATTAAAATAATGACAACAACATTAAAAGAAAGAACAAACTTTAGGGACCAAATTTCTTTCTTTTTTTGTGATTTGTCACTTATGAAAACAAAAAACAGTCAAAGGCCAAAAAATTTAAAATTAAAATGCAAAAAATTGAAATATCAAGTTAGATAAATAATTATTAGAAACCATGGTTTTGATACCAAATGATGCGAAAATTTTAGTCCCACAACCTTGGGACCCAAGAACCAAAAAGAATAAGAAAGATTTAATTGCAAAGAAGGTGGTTAGGAAGATCAAATTGGTATCCTAAATGGCAAGAGCCAAAAACAAAGCAATATTGTGCGACAAAATTGTAAGAGGTCAGAAAATTGAATAAAAGATGAAATTTGGTTTCGAGAACACGGAGAACTAATATATTGCTTCTATTTGTTTTTATTAATCGGGAATAGCTTCCATTTAATATATTATAATAGTTTTTTTCCTTCAAAATTTAAATATAATAATGGTTTAAAGTGGAAACCATAATTAATAATTTTTTTTAATGGAAAAAATTAGTAACTCGCTTGTTTTTTCAAAGAACAAAGATAGGTTGAAAAATGAAAATAAAGAACAAGAAAAAGATACAAACAATTAAAGGAAAACTACGAATTAAATATCATGGATTAAAATAATGACAACAACATTAAAAGAAAGAACAAACTTTAGGGACCAAATTTCTTTCTTTTTTTGTGATTTGTCACTTACGAAAACAAAAAAAGTCAAAGGCCAAAAACTTTAAAATTAAAATGCAAAAAATTGAAATATCAAGTTAGATAAACAATTATTAGAAACCATGGTTTTGATACCAAATGATACGAAAATTTTAGTCCCACAACCTTGGAACCCAAGAACCAAAAGGAATAAGAAAGATTGAATTGCAAAGAAGGTGGTTAGGAAGATCAAATTGGTATGCTAAATGGCAAGAACCAAAAACAAAGCAATATTGTGCGACAAAATTGTAAGAGGTCAGAAAATTTTATAAAAGATGAAATTTGGGTTCGAGAACACGGAGAACTAATATATCTCTTGTATTTGTTTTTATTAATCGAGAATAGTTTCTATTTGATATATTATAATACTTTTTTCGATTAACCAGTTAAATGTAAAAAGGGTTTAAAATATCAACCATAATTAATAATATTTTTTAATTGAAAAAATTAGTAACTCGCTTGTTTTTTCAAAGAACAAAGATTGGTTGAAAAATGAAAATAAAGAACAAGAAAAATATACAAACAATTAAAGGAAAACTACGAATTAAATGTCATGGATTAAAATAATGACAACAACATTAAAAGAAAGAACAAACTTTAGGGACCAAATTTCTTTCTTTTTCTGAGATTTGTCACTTACGAAAACAAAAAACAGTCAAAGGCCAAAAACTTTAAAATTAAAATGCAAAAAATTGAAATATCAAGTTACATAAACAATTATTAGAAACCATGGTTTTGATACCAAATGATGCGAAAATTTTAGTCCCACAACCTTGGGACCCAAGAACCAAAAGGAATAAGAAAGATTGAATTGCAAAGATTGTGGTTAGGAAGATCAAATTGGTATCCTAAATGGCAAGAACCAAAAACAAAGCAATATTGTGCGACAAAATTGTAAGAGGTCAGAAAATTGAATAAAAGATGAAATTTGGGTTCGAGAACACGGAGAACTAATATATCTCTTGTATTTGTTTTAATTAATCGAGAATAGTTTCTATTTGATATATTATAATACTTTTTTCGATTAACCAGTTAAATGTAAAAAGGGTTTAAAATATCAACCATAATTAATAATATTTTTTAATTGCAAAAATTAGTAACTTGCTTGTTTTTTCAAAGAACAAAGATTGGTTGAAAAATGAAAATAAAGAACAAGAAAAAGATACAAACAATTAAAGGAAAACTACGAATTAAATGTCATGGATTAAAATAATGACAACAACATTAAAAGAAAGAACAAACTTTAGGGACCAAATTTCTTTCTTTTTGTATGATTTGTCACTTACGAAAACAAAAAACAGTCAAAGGACAAAAACTTTAAAATTAAAATGCAAAAAATTGAAATATCAAGTTAGATAAACAATTATTAGAAACCATGGTTTTGATACCAAATGATGCTAAAATTTTAGTCCCACAACCTTGGAACCCAAGAACCAAAAAGAATAAGAAAGATTGAATTGCAAAGAAGGTGGTTAGGAAGATCAAATTGGTATCCTAAATGGCAAGAGCCAAAAACAAAGCAATATTGTGCGACAAAATTGTAAGAGGTCAGAAAATTGAATAAAAGATGAAATTTGGGTTCGAGAACACGGAGAACTAATATATTGCTTCTATTTGTTTTTATTAATCGGGAATAGCTTCCATTTAATATATTATAATAGTTTTTTTCCTTCAAAATTTAAATATAATAATGGTTTAAAGTGGAAACCATAATTAATAATTTTTTTTAATTGAAAATATTAGTAACTCGCTTGTTTTTTCAAAGAACAAAGATAGGTTGAAAAATGAAAATAAAGAACAAGAAAAAGATACAAACAATTAAAGGAAAACTACGAATTAAATATCATGGATTAAAATAATGACAACAACATTAAAAGAAAGAACAAACTTTAGGGACCAAATTTCTTTCTTTTTTTGTGATTTGTCACTTACGAAAACAAAAAACAGTCAAAAGGCCAAAAACTTTAAAATTAAAATGCAAAAAATTGAAATATCAAGTTAGATAAACAATTATTAGAAACCATGGTTTTGATACCAAATGATGCTAAAATTTTAGTCCCACAACCTTCGAACCCAAGAACCAAAAAGAATAAGAAAGATTGAATTGCAAAGAAGGTGGTTAGGAAGATCAAATTGGTATCCTAAATGGCAAGAACCAAAAACAAAGCAATATTGTGCGACAAAATTGTAAGAGGTCAGAAAATTGAATAAAACATGAAATTTGGGTTCGAGAACACGGAGAACTAATATATTGCTTTTGTTTGTTTTAATTAATCGAGAATAACTTCTATTTGATATATTATAATACTTTTTTCGATTCACAGTTTAAATGTAATAAGGGTTTAAAGTGGAAACCATAATTAATAATTTTTTTTAATTGCAAAAATTAGTAACTCGCTTGTTTTTTCAAAGAACAAAGATAGGTTGAAAAATGAAAATAAAGAACAAGAAAAAGATACAAACAGTTAAAAGAAAAGTACGAATTAAATATCAGGGATTAAAATAATGACAACAACATTAAAAGAAAGAACAAACTTTAGGGACCAAATTTCTTTCTTTTTTTGTGATTTGTCACTTACGAAAACAAAAAATAGTCAAAGGCCAAAATCTTTAAAATTAAAATGCAAAAAATTGAAATATCAAGTTAGATAAACAATTATTAGAAACCATGGTTTTGATACCAAATGATGCGAAAATTTTAGTCCCACAACCTTGGAACCCAAGAACCAAAAGGAATAAGAAAGATTGAATTGCAAAGAAGGTGGTTAGGAAGATCAAATTGGTATCCTAAATGGCAAGAACCAAAAACAAAGCAATATTGTGCGACAAAATTGTAAGAGGTCAGAAAATTGAATAAAAGATGAAATTTGGGTTCGAGAACACGGAGAACTAATATATTGCTTCTATTTGTTTTTATTAATCGGGAATAGTTTCCATTTAATATATTATAATAGTTTTTTTCCTTCAAAATTTAAATATAATAATGGTTTAAAGTGGAAAAAATAATTAATAATTTTTTTTAATTGAAAAAATTAGTAACTCGCTTGTTTTTTCAAAGAACAAAGATTGGTTGAAGAATGAAAATAAAGAACAAGAAAAAGATACAAACAATTAAAGAAAAACTACGAATTAAATATCATGGATTAAAATAATGACAACAACATTAAAAGAAAGAACAAACTTTAGGGACCAAATTTCTTTCTTTTTTTGTGATTTGTCACTTATGAAAACAAAAAACAGTCAAAGGCCAAAAAATTTAAAATTAAAATGCAAAAAATTGAAATATCAAGTTAGATAAACAATTATTAGAAACCATGGTTTTGATACCAAATGATGCGAAAATTTTAGTCCCACAACCTTGGGACCCAAGAACCAAAAGGAATAAGAAAGATTGAATTGCAAAGAAGGTGGTTAGGAAGATCAAATTGGTATCCTAAATGGCAAGAGCCAAAAACAAAGCAATATTGTGCGACAAAATTGTAAGAGGTCAGAAAATTGAATAAAAGATGAAATTTGGTTTCGAAAACACGGAGAACTAATATATTGCTTCTATTTGTTTTTATTAATCGGGAATAGCTTCCATTTAATATATTATAATAGTTTTTTTCCTTCAAAATTTAAATATAATAATGGTTTAAAGTGGAAACCATAATTAATAATTTTTTTTAATTGAAAAAATTAGTAACTCGCTTGTTTTTTCAAAGAACAAAGATAGGTTGAAAAATGAAAATAAAGAACAAGAAAAAGATACAAACAATTAAAGGAAAACTACGAATTAAATATCACGGATTAAAATAATGACAACAACATTAAAAGAAAGAACAAACTTTAGGGACCAAATTTCTTTCTTTTTTTGTGATTTGTCACTTACGAAAACAAAAAACAGTCAAAGGCCAAAAACTTTAAAATTAAAATGCAAAAAATTGAAATATCAAGTTACATAAACAATTTTTAGAAACCATGGTTTTGATACCAAATGATGCGAAAATTTTAGTCCCACAACCTTGGGACCCAAGAACCAAAAGGAATAAGAAAGATTGAATTGCAAAGATTGTGGTTAGGAAGATCAAATTGGTATCCTAAATGGCAAGAACCAAAAACAAAGCAATATTGTGCGACAAAATTGTAAGAGGTCAGAAAATTGTATAAAAGATGAAATTTGGGTTCGAGAACACGGAGAACTAATATATCTCTTGTATTTGTTTTAATTAATCGAGAATAGTTTCTATTTGATATATTATAATACTTTTTTCAATTAACCAGGTAAATGTAAAAAGGGTTTAAAATATCAACCATAATTAATAATATTTTTTAATTGCAAAAATTAGTAACTTGCTTGTTTTTTCAAAGAACAAAGATTGGTTGAAAAATGAAAATAAAGAACAAGAAAAAGATACAAACAATTAAAGGAAAACTACGAATTAAATGTCATGGATTAAAATAATGACAACAACATTAAAAGAAAGAACAAACTTTAGGGACCAAATTTCTTTCTTTTTCTGTGATTTGTCACTTACGAAAACAAAAAACAGTCAAAGGACAAAAACTTTAAAATTAAAATGCAAAAAATTGAAATATCAAGTTAGATAAACAATTATTAGAAACCATGGTTTTGATACCAAATGATGCTAAAATTTTAGTCCCACAACCTTGGAACCCAAGAACCAAAAAGAATAAGAAAGATTGAATTGCAAAGAAGGTGGTTAGGAAGATCAAATTGGTATCCTAAATGGCAAGAGCCAAAAACAAAGCAATATTGTGCAACAAAATTGTAAGAGGTCAGAAAATTGAATAAAAGATGAAATTTGGGTTCGAGAACACGGAGAACTAATATATTGCTTCTATTTGTTTTTATTAATCGGGAATAGCTTCCATTTAATATATTATAATAGTTTTTTTCCTTCAAAATTTAAATATAATAATGGTTTAAAGTGGAAACCATAATTAATAATTTTTTTTAATTGAAAATATTAGTAACTCGCTTGTTTTTTCAAAGAACAAAGATAGGTTGAAAAATGAAAATAAAGAACAAGAAAAAGATACAAACAATTAAAGGAAAACTACGAATTAAATATCATGGATTAAAATAATGACAACAACATTAAAAGAAAGAACAAACTTTAGGGACCAAATTTCTTTCTTTTTTTGTGATTTGTCACTTACGAAAACAAAAAACAGTCAAAAGGCCAAAAAATTTAAAATTAAAATGCAAAAAATTGAAATATCAAGTTAGATAAACAATTATTAGAAACCATAGTTTTGATACCAAATGATGCTAAAATTTTAGTCCCACAACCTTCGAACCCAAGAACCAAAAAGAATAAGAAAGATTGAATTGCAAAGAAGGTGGTTAGGAAGATCAAATTGGTATCCTAAATGGCAAGAACCAAAAACAAAGCAATATTGTGCGACAAAATTGTAAGAGGTCAGAAAATTGAATAAAAGATGAAATTTGGGTTCGAGAACACGGAGAACTAATATATTGCTTCTATTTGTTTTTATTAATCGGGAATAGTTTCCATTTAATATATTATAATAGTTTTTTTCCTTCAAAATTTAAATATAATAATGGTTTAAAGTGGAAAAAATAATTAATAATTTTTTTTAATTGAAAAAATTAGTAACTCGCTTGTTTTTTCAAAGAACAAAGATTGGTTGAAAAATGAAAATAAAGAACAAGAAAAAGATACAAACAATTAAAGAAAAACTACGAATTAAATATCATGGATTAAAATAATGACAACAACATTAAAAGAAAGAACAAACTTTAGGGACCAAATTTCTTTCTTTTTTTGTGATTTGTCACTTATGAAAACAAAAAACAGTCAAAGGCCAAAAAATTTAAAATTAAAATGCAAAAAATTGAAATATCAAGTTAGATAAACAATTATTAGAAACCATGGTTTTGATACCAAATGATGCGAAAATTTTAGTCCCACAACCTTGGAACCCAAGAACCAAAAGGAATAAGAAAGATTGAATTGCAAAGAAGGTGGTTAGGAAGATCAAATTGGTATCCTAAATGGCAAGAACCAAAAACAAAGCAATATTGTGCGACAAAATTGTAAGAGGTCAGAAAATTGTATAAAAGATGAAATTTGGGTTCGAGAACACGGAGAACTAATATATCTCTTGTATTTGTTTTAATTAATCGAGAATAGTTTCTATTTGATATATTATAATACTTTTTTCGATTAACCAGGTAAATGTAAAAAGGGTTTAAAATATCAACCATAATTAATAATATTTTTTAATTGCAAAAATTAGTAACTTGCTTGTTTTTTCAAAGAACAAAGATTGGTTGAAAAATGAAAATAAAGAACAAGAAAAAGATACAAACAATTAAAGGAAAACTACGAATTAAATGTCATGGATTAAAATAATGACAACAACATTAAAAGAAAGAACAAACTTTAGGGACCAAATTTCTTTCTTTTTCTGTGATTTGTCACTTACGAAAACAAAAAACAGTCAAAGGACAAAAACTTTAAAATTAAAATGCAAAAAATTGAAATATCAAGTTAGATAAACAATTATTAGAAACCATGGTTTTGATACCAAATGATGCTAAAATTTTAGTCCCACAACCTTGGAACCCAAGAACCAAAAAGAATAAGAAAGATTGAATTGCAAAGAAGGTGGTTAGGAAGATCAAATTGGTATCCTAAATGGCAAGAGCCAAAAACAAAGCAATATTGTGCAACAAAATTGTAAGAGGTCAGAAAATTGAATAAAAGATGAAATTTGGGTTCGAGAACACGGAGAACTAATATATTGCTTCTATTTGTTTTTATTAATCGGGAATAGCTTCCATTTAATATATTATAATAGTTTTTTTCCTTCAAAATTTAAATATAATAATGGTTTAAAGTGGAAACCATAATTAATAATTTTTTTTAATTGAAAATATTAGTAACTCGCTTGTTTTTTCAAAGAACAAAGATAGGTTGAAAAATGAAAATAAAGAACAAGAAAAAGATACAAACAATTAAAGGAAAACTACGAATTAAATATCATGGATTAAAATAATGACAACAACATTAAAAGAAAGAACAAACTTTAGGGACCAAATTTCTTTCTTTTTTTGTGATTTGTCACTTACGAAAACAAAAAACAGTCAAAAGGCCAAAAAATTTAAAATTAAAATGCAAAAAATTGAAATATCAAGTTAGATAAACAATTATTAGAAACCATAGTTTTGATACCAAATGATGCTAAAATTTTAGTCCCACAACCTTCGAACCCAAGAACCAAAAAGAATAAGAAAGATTGAATTGCAAAGAAGGTGGTTAGGAAGATCAAATTGGTATCCTAAATGGCAAGAACCAAAAACAAAGCAATATTGTGCGACAAAATTGTAAGAGGTCAGAAAATTGAATAAAAGATGAAATTTGGGTTCGAGAACACGGAGAACTAATATATTGCTTCTATTTGTTTTTATTAATCGGGAATAGTTTCCATTTAATATATTATAATAGTTTTTTTCCTTCAAAATTTAAATATAATAATGGTTTAAAGTGGAAAAAATAATTAGTAATTTTTTTTAATTGAAAAAATTAGTAACTCGCTTGTTTTTTCAAAGAACAAAGATTGGTTGAAAAATGAAAATAAAGAACAAGAAAAAGATACAAACAATTAAAGAAAAACTACGAATTAAATATCATGGATTAAAATAATGACAACAACATTAAAAGAAAGAACAAACTTTAGGGACCAAATTTCTTTCTTTTTTTGTGATTTGTCACTTATGAAAACAAAAAACAGTCAAAGGCCAAAAAATTTAAAATTAAAATGCAAAAAATTGAAATATCAAGTTAGATAAACAATTATTAGAAACCATGGTTTTGATACCAAATGATGCGAAAATTTTAGTCCCACAACCTTGGAACCCAAGAACCAAAAGGAATAAGAAAGATTGAATTGCAAAGAAGGTGGTTAGGAAGATCAAATTGGTATCCTAAATGGCAAGAACCAAAAACAAAGCAATATTGTGCGACAAAATTGTAAGAGGTCAGAAAATTGAATAAAAGATGAAATTTGGGTTCGAGAACACGGAGAACTAATATATCTCTTGTATTTGTTTTAATTAATCGAGAATAGTTTCTATTTGATATATTATAATACTTTTTTCGATTAACCAGTTAAATGTAAAAAGGGTTTAAAATATCAACCATAATTAATAATATTTTTTAATTGCAAAAATTAGTAACTTGCTAGTTTTTTCAAAGAACAAAGATTGGTTGAAAAATGAAAATAAAGAACAAGAAAAAGATACAAACAATTAAAGGAAAACTACGAATTAAATGTCATGGATTAAAATAATGACAACAACATTAAAAGAAAGAACAAACTTTAGGGACCAAATTTCTTTCTTTTTTTGTGATTTGTCACTTACGAAAACAAAAAATAGTCAAAGGCCAAAAACTTTAAAATTAAAATGCAAAAAATTGAAATATCAAGTTAGATAAACAATTATTAGAAACAATGGTTTTGATACCAAATGATGCGAAAATTTTAGTCCCACAACCTTGGAACCCAAGAACCAAAAGGAATAAGAAAGATTGAATTGCAAAGAAGGTGGTTAGGAAGATCAAATTGGTATCCTAAATGGCAAGAACCAAAAACAAAGCAATATTGTGCGACAAAATTGTAAGAGGTCAGAAAATTGAATAAAAGATGAAATTTGGGTTCGAGAACACGGAGAACTAATATATCTCTTGTATTTATTTTTATTAATCTAGAATAGTTTCTATTTGATATATTATAATACTTTTTTCGATTAACCAGTTAAATGTAAAAAGGGTTTAAAATATCAACCATAATTAATAATATTTTTTAATTGCAAAAATTAGTAACTCGCTTGTTTTTTCAAAGAACAAAGATTGGTTGAAAAATGAAAATAAAGAACAAGAAAAAGATACAAACAATTAAAGGAAAACTACGAATTAAATGTCATGGATTAAAATAATGACAACAACATTAAAAGAAAGAACAAACTTTAGGGACCAAATTTCTTTCTTTTTCTGTGATTTGTCACTTACGAAAACAAAAAACAGTCAAAGGCCAAAAACTTTAAAATTAAAATGCAAAAAATTGAAATATCAAGTTAGATAAACAATTATTAGAAACCATGGTTTTGATACGAAATGATGCTAAAATTTTAGTCCCACAACCTTGGAACCCAAGAACCAAAAAGAATAAGAAAGATTTAATTGCAAAGAAGGTGGTTAGGAAGATCAAATTGGTATCCTAAATGGCAAGAGCCAAAAACAAAGCAATATTGTGCGACAAAATTGTAAGAGGTCAGAAAATTGAATAAAAGATGAAATTTGGTTTCGAGAACACGGAGAACTAATATATTGCTTCTATTTGTTTTTATTAATCGGGAATAGCTTCCATTTAATATATTATAATAGTTTTTTTCCTTCAAAAGTTAAATATAATAATGGTTTAAAGTGGAAACCATAATTAATAATTTTTTTTAATTGAAAAAATTAGTAACTCGCTTGTTTTTTCAAAGAACAAAGATAGGTTGAAAAATGAAAATAAAGAACAAGAAAAAGATACAAACAATTAAAAGAAAAGTACGAATTAAATATCATGGATTAAAATAATGACAACAACATTAAAAGAAAGAACAAACTTTAGGGACCAAATTTCTTTCTTTTTTTGTGATTTGTCACTTACGAAAACAAAAAACAGTCAAAGGCCAAAAACTTTAAAATTAAAATGCAAAAAATTGAAATATCAAGTTAGATAAACAATTATTAGAAACCATGGTTTTGATACCAAATGATGCGAAAATTTTAGTCCCACAACCTTGGAACCCAAGAACCAAAAGGAATAAGAAAGATTGAATTGCAAAGAAGGTGGTTAGGAAGATCAAATTGGTATCCTAAATGGCAAGAACCAAAAACAAAGCAATATTGTGCGACAAAATTGTAAGAGGTCAGAAAATTTTATAAAAGATGAAATTTGGGTTCGAGAACACGGAGAACTAATATATCTCTTGTATTTGTTTTTATTAATCTAGAATAGTTTCTATTTGATATATTATAATACTTTTTTCGATTAACCAGTTAAATGTAAAAAGGGTTTAAAATATCAACCATAATTAATAATATTTTTTAATTGCAAAAATTAGTAACTCGCTTGTTTTTTCAAAGAACAAAGATTGGTTGAAAAATGAAAATAAAGAACAAGAAAAAGATACAAACAATTAAAGGAAAACTACGAATTAAATGTCATGGATTAAAATAATGACAACAACATTAAAAGAAAGAACAAACTTTGGGGACCAAATTTCTTTCTTTTTCTGTGATTTGTCACTTACGAAAACAAAAAACAGTCAAAGGCCAAAAACTTTAAAATTAAAATGCAAAAAATTGAAATATCAAGTTAGATAAACAATTATTAGAAACCATGGTTTTGATACCAAATGATGCTAAAATTTTAGTCCCACAACCTTGGAACCCAAGAACCAAAAAGAATAAGAAAGATTTAATTGCAAAGAAGGTGGTTAGGAAGATCAAATTGGTATCCTAAATGGCAAGAGCCAAAAACAAAGCAATATTGTGCGACAAAATTGTAAGAGGTCAGAAAATTGAATAAAAGATGAAATTTGGTTTCGAGAACACGGAGAACTAATATATTGCTTCTATTTGTTTTTATTAATCGGGAATAGCTTCCATTTAATATATTATAATAGTTTTTTTCCTTCAAAAGTTAAATATAATAATGGTTTAAAGTGGAAACCATAATTAATAATTTTTTTTAATTGAAAAAATTAGTAACTCGCTTGTTTTTTCAAAGAACAAAGATAGGTTGAAAAATGAAAATAAAGAACAAGAAAAAGATACAAACAATTAAAAGAAAAGTACGAATTAAATATCATGGATTAAAATAATGACAACAACATTAAAAGAAAGAACAAACTTTAGGGACCAAATTTCTTTCTTTTTTTGTGATTTGTCACTTACGAAAACAAAAAACAGTCAAAGGCCAAAAACTTTAAAATTAAAATGCAAAAAATTGAAATATCAAGTTAGATAAACAATTATTAGAAACCATGGTTTTGATACCAAATGATGCGAAAATTTTAGTCCCACAACCTTGGAACCCAAGAACCAAAAGGAATAAGAAAGATTGAATTGCAAAGAAGGTGGTTAGGAAGATCAAATTGGTATCCTAAATGGCAAGAACCAAAAACAAAGCAATATTGTGCGACAAAATTGTAAGAGGTCAGAAAATTTTATAAAAGATGAAATTTGGGTTCGAGAACACGGAGAACTAATATATCTCTTGTATTTGTTTTTATTAATCTAGAATAGTTTCTATTTGATATATTATAATACTTTTTTCGATTAACTAGTTAAATGTAAAAAGGGTTTAAAATATCAACCATAATTAATAATATTTTTTAATTGCAAAAATTAGTAACTCGCTTGTTTTTTCAAAGAACAAAGATTGGTTGAAAAATGAAAATAAAGAACAAGAAAAAGATACAATAAATTAAAGGAAAACTACGAATTAAATGTCATGGATTAAAATAATGACAACAACATTAAAAGAAAGAACAAACTTTAGGGACCAAATTTCTTTCTTTTTCTGTGATTTGTCACTTACGAAAACAAAAAACAGTCAAAGGCCAAAAACTTTAAAATTAAAATGCAAAAAATTGAAATATCAAGTTAGATAAACAATTATTAGAAACCATGGTTTTGATACCAAATGATGCTAAAATTTTAGTCCCACAACCTTCGAACCCAAGAACCAAAAAGAATAAGAAAGATTGAATTGCAAAGAAGGTGGTTAGGAAGATCAAATTGGTATCCTAAATGGCAAGAACCAAAAACAAAGCAATATTGTGCGACAAAATTGTAAGAGGTCAGAAAATTGAATAAAACATGAAATTTGGGTTCGAGAACACGGAGAACTAATATATTGCTTTTGTTTGTTTTAATTAATCGAGAATAACTTCTATTTGATATATTATAATACTTTTTTCGATTCACAGTTTAAATGTAATAAGGGTTTAAAGTGGAAACCATAATTAATAATTTTTTTTAATTGCAAAAATTAGTAACTCGCTTGTTTTTTCAAAGAACAAAGATAGGTTTAAAAATGAAAATAAAGAACAAGAAAAAGATACAAACAGTTAAAAGAAAAGTACGAATTAAATGTCAGGGATTAAAATAATGACAACAACATTAAAAGAAAGAACAAACTTTAGGGACCAAATTTCTTTCTTTTTTTGTGATTTGTCACTTACGAAAACAAAAAATAGTCAAAGGCCAAAAACTTTAAAATTAAAATGCAAAAAATTGAAATATCAAGTTAGATAAACAATTATTAGAAACCATGGTTTTGATACCAAATGATGCGAAAATTTTAGTCCCACAACCTTGGAACCCAAGAACCAAAAGGAATAAGAAAGATTGAATTGCAAAGAAGGTGGTTAGGAAGATCAAATTGGTATCCTAAATGGCAAGAACCAAAAACAAAGCAATATTGTGCGACAAAATTGTAAGAGGTCAGAAAATTGATTTGGGTTCGAGAACACGGAGAACTAATATATCTCTTGTATTTGTTTTTATTAATCGAGAATAGTTTCTATTTGATATATTATAATACTTTTTTCGATTAACCAGTTAAATGTAAAAAGGGTTTAAAATATCAACCATAATTAATAATATTTTTTAATTGCAAAAATTAGTAACTCGCTTGTTTTTTCAAAGAACAAAGATTGGTTGAAAAATGAAAATAAAGAACAAGAAAAAGATACAAACAATTAAAGGAAAACTACGAATTAAATGTCATGGATTAAAATAATGACAACAACATTAAAAGAAAGAACAAACTTTAGGGACCAAATTTCTTTCTTTTTCTGTGATTTGTCACTTACGAAAACAAAAAACAGTCAAAGGCCAAAAACTTTAAAATTAAAATGCAAAAAATTGAAATATCAAGTTAGATAAACAATTATTAGAAACCATGGTTTTGATACGAAATGATGCTAAAATTTTAGTCCCACAACCTTGGAACCCAAGAACCAAAAGGAATAAGAAAGATTGAATTGCAAAGATGGTGGTTAGGAAGATCAAATTGGTATCCTAAATGGCAAGAACCAAAAACAAAGCAATATTGTGCGACAAAATTGTAAGAGGTCAGAAAATTGAATAAAAGATGAAATTTGGGTTCGAGAACACGGAGAACTAATATATCTCTTGTATTTGTTTTTATTAATCGAGAATAGTTTCTATTTGATATATTATAATACTTTTTTCGATTAACCAGTTAAATGTAAAAAGGGTTTAAAATATCAACCATAATTAATAATATTTTTTAATTGAAAAAATTAGTAACTCGCTTGTTTTTTCAAAGAACAAAGATTGGTTGAAAAATGAAAATAAAGAACAAGAAAAAGATACAAACAATTAAAGGAAAACTACGAATTAAATGTCATGGATTAAAAAAATGACAACAACATTAAAAGAAAGAACAAACTTTAGGGACCAAATTTCTTTCTTTTTCTGTGATTTGTCACTTACGAAAACAAAAAACAGTCAAAGGCCAAAAACTTTAAAATTAAAATGCAAAAAATTGAAATATCAAGTTAGATAAACAATTATTAGAAACCATGGTTTTGATACGAAATGATGCTAAAATTTTAGTCCCACAACCTTGGAACCCAAGAACCAAAAAGATTAAGAAAGATTGAATTGCAAAGAAGGTGGTTAGGAAGATCAAATTGGTATCCTAAATGGCAAGAGCCAAAAACAAAGCAATATTGTGCGACAAAATTGTAAGAGGTCAGAAAATTGAATAAAAGATGAAATTTGGTTTCGAAAACACGGAGAACTAATATATTGCTTCTATTTGTTTTTATTAATCGGGAATAGCTTCCATTTAATATATTATAATAGTTTTTTTCCTTCAAAATTTAAATATAATAATGGTTTAAAGTGGAAACCATAATTAATAATTTTTTTTAATTGAAAAAATTAGTAACTCGTTTGTTTTTTCAAAGAACAAAGATAGGTTGAAAAATGAAAATAAAGAACAAGAAAAAGATACAAACAATTAAAGGAAAACTACGAATTAAATATCATGGATTAAAATAATGACAACAACATTAAAAGAAAGAACAAACTTTAGGGACCAAATTTCTTTCTTTTTTTGTGATTTGTCACTTACGAAAACAAAAAACAGTCAAAGGCCAAAAACTTTAAAATTAAAATGCAAAAAATTGAAATATCAAGTTAGATAAACAATTATTAGAAACCATGGTTTTGATACCAAATGATACGAAAATTTTAGTCCCACAACCTTGGAACCCAAGAACCAAAAGGAATAAGAAAGATTGAATTGCAAAGAAGGTGGTTAGGAAGATCAAATTGGTATGCTAAATGGCAAGAACCAAAAACAAAGCAATATTGTGCGACAAAATTGTAAGAGGTCAGAAAATTTTATAAAAGATGAAATTTGGGTTCGAGAACACGGAGAACTAATATATCTCTTGTATTTGTTTTTATTAATCGAGAATAGTTTCTATTTGATATATTATAATACTTTTTTCGATTAACCAGTTAAATGTAAAAAGGGTTTAAAATATCAACCATAATTAATAATATTTTTTAATTGAAAAAATTAGTAACTCGCTTGTTTTTTCAAAGAACAAAGATTGGTTGAAAAATGAAAATAAAGAACAAGAAAAAGACACAAACAATTAAAGGAAAACTACGAATTAAATGTCATGGATTAAAATAATGACAACAACATTAAAAGAAAGAACAAACTTTAGGGACCAAATTTCTTTCTTTTTCTGTGATTTGTCACTTACGAAAACAAAAAACAGTCAAAGGCCAAAAACTTTAAAATTAAAATGCAAAAAATTGAAATATCAAGTTAGATAAACAATTATTAGAAACCATGGTTTTGATACCAAATGATGCTAAAATTTTAGTCCCACAACCTTGGAACCCAAGAACCAAAAAGAATAAGAAAGATTGAATTGCAAAGAAGGTGGTTAGGAAGATCAAATTGGTATCCTAAATGGCAAGAGCCAAAAACAAAGCAATATTGTGCGACAAAATTGTAAGAGGTCAGAAAATTGAATAAAAGATGAAATTTGGTTTCGAGAACACGGAGAACTAATATATTGCTTCTATTTGTTTTTATTAATCGGGATTAGCTTCCATTTAATATATTATAATAGTTTTTTGCCTTCAAAATTTAAATATAATAATGGTTTAAAGTGGAAACCATAATTAATAATTTTTTTTAATTGAAAAAATTAGTAACTCGCTTGTTTTTTCAAAGAACAAAGATAGGTTGAAAAATGAAAATAAAGAACAAGAAAAAGATACAAACAATTAAAGGAAAACTACGAATTAAATATCATGGATTAAAATAATGACAACAACATTAAAAGAAAGAACAAACTTTAGGGACCAAATTTCTTTCTTTTTTTGTGATTTGTCACTTACGAAAACAAAAAACAGTCAAAGGCCAAAAACTTTAAAATTAAAATGCAAAAAATTGAAATATCAAGTTAGATAAACAATTATTAGAAACCATGGTTTTGATACCAAATGATGCTAAAATTTTAGTCCCACAACCTTGGAACCCAAGAACCAAAAAGAATAAGGAAGATTGAATTGCAAAGAAGGTGGTTAGGAAGATCAAATTGGTATCCTAAATGGCAAGAACCAAAAACAAAGCAATATTGTGCGACAAAATTGTAAGAGGTCAGAAAATTGAATAAAAGATGAAATTTGGGTTCGAGAACACGGAGAACTAATATATTGCTTCTATTTGTTTTTATTAATCGGGAATAGCTTCCATTTAATATATTATAATAGTTTTTTTCCTTCAAAATTTAAATATAATAATGGTTTAAAGTGGAAAAAATAATTAATAATTTTTTTTAATTGAAAAAATTAGTAACTCGCTTGTTTTTTCAAAGAACAAAGATAGGTTGAAAAATGAAAATAAAGAACAAGAAAAAGATACAAACAATTAAAGAAAAACTACGAATTAAATATCATGGATTAAAATAATGACAACAACATTAAAAGAAAGAACAAACTTTAGGGACCAAATTTCTTTCTTTTTTTGTGATTTGTCACTTACGAAAACAAAAAACAGTCAAAGGCCAAAAACTTTAAAATTAAAATGCAAAAAATTGAAATATCAAGTTAGATAAACAATTATTAGAAACCATGGTTTTGATACCAAATGATGCGAAATTTTTAGTCCCACAACCTTGGAACCCAAGAACCAAAAGGAATAAGAAAGATTGAATTGCAAAGAAGGTGGTTAGGAAGATCAAATTGGTATCCTAAATGGCAAGAACCAAAAACAAAGCAATATTGTGCGACAAAATTGTAAGAGGTCAGAAAATTGAATAAAAGATGAAATTTGGGTTCGAGAACATGGAGAACTAATATATTGCTTTTGTTTGTTTTAATTAATCGAGAATAACTTCTATTTGATATATTATAATACTTTTTTCGATTCACAGTTTAAATGTAATAAGGGTTTAAAGTGGAAACCATAATTAATAATTTTTTTTAATTGCAAAAATTAGTAACTCGCTTGTTTTTTCAAAGAACAAAGATAGGTTGAAAAATGAAAATAAAGAACAAGAAAAAGATACAAACAGTTAAAAGAAAAGTACGAATTAAATATCAGGGATTAAAATAATGACAACAACATTAAAAGAAAGAACAAACTTTAGGGACCAAATTTCTTTCTTTTTTTGTGATTTGTCACTTACGAAAACAAAAAATAGTCAAATGCCAAAAACTTTAAAATTAAAATGCAAAAAATTGAAATATCAAGTTAGATAAACAATTATTAGAAACCATGGTTTTGATACCAAATGATGCGAAAATTTTAGTCCCACAACCTTGGAACCCAAGAACCAAAAGGAATAAGGAAGAGTGAATTGCAAAGAAGGTGGTTAGGAAGATCAAATTGGTATCCTAAATGGCAAGAACCAAAAACAAAGCAATATTGTGCGAGAAAATTGTAAGAGGTCAGAAAATTGAATAAAAGATGAAATTTGGGCTCGAGAACACGGAGAACTAATATATCTCTTGTATTTGTTTTTATTAATCGAGAATAGTTTCTATTTGATATATTATAATACTTTTTTCGATTAACCAGTTAAATGTAAAAAGGGTTTAAAATATCAACCATAATTAATAATTTTTTTTAATTGAAAAAATTAGTAACTCGCTTGTTTTTTCAAAGAACAAAGATAGGTTGAAAAATGAAAATAAAGAACAAGAAAAAGATAAAAACAGTTAAAAGAAAAGTACGAATTAAATATCAGGGATTAAAATAATGACAACAACATTAAAAGAAAGAACAAACTTTAGGGACCAAATTTCTTTCTTTTTTTGTGATTTGTCACTTACGAAAACAAAAAATAGTCAAAGGCCAAAAACTTTAAAATTAAAATGCAAAAAATTGAAATGTCAAGTTAGATAAACAATTATTAGAAACCATGGTTTTGATACCAAATGATGCGAAAATTTTAGTCCCACAACCTTGGAACCCAAGAACCAAAAGGAATAAGAAAGATTGAATTGCAAAGAAGGTGGTTAGGAAGATCAAATTGGTATCCTAAATGGCAAGAACCAAAAACAAAGCAATATTGTGCGACAAAATTGTAAGAGGTCAGAAAATTGAATAAAAGATGAAATTTGGGTTCGAGAACATGGAGAACTAATATATTGCTTTTGTTTGTTTTAATTAATCGAGAATAACTTCTATTTGATATATTATAATACTTTTTTCGATTCACAGTTTAAATGTAATAAGGGTTTAAAGTGGAAACCATAATTAATAATTTTTTTTAATTGCAAAAATTAGTAACTCGCTTGTTTTTTCAAAGAACAAAGATAGGTTGAAAAATGAAAATAAAGAACAAGAAAAAGATACAAACAGTTAAAAGAAAAGTACGAATTAAATATCAGGGATTAAAATAATGACAACAACATTAAAAGAAAGAACAAACTTTAGGGACCAAATTTCTTTCTTTTTTTGTGATTTGTCACTTACGAAAACAAAAAATAGTCAAAGGCCAAAAACTTTAAAATTAAAATGCAAAAAATTGAAATATCAAGTTAGATAAACAATTATTAGAAACCATGGTTTTGATACCAAATGATGCGAAAATTTTAGTCCCACAACCTTGGAACCCAAGAACCAAAAGGAATAAGAAAGATTGAATTGCAAAGAAGGTGGTTAGCAAGATCAAATTGGTATCCTAAATGGCAAGAACCAAAAACAAAGCAATATTGTGCGACAAAATTGTAAGAGGTCAGAAAATTGAATAAAAGATGAAATTTGGGTTCGAGAACACGGAGAACTAATATATCTCTTGTATTTGTTTTTATTAATCGAGAATAGTTTCTATTTGATATATTATAATACTTTTTTCGATTAACCAGTTAAATGTAAAAAGGGTTTAAAATATCAACCATAATTAATAATATTTTTTAATTGCAAAAATTAGTAACTCGCTTGTTTTTTCAAAGAACAAAGATTGGTTGAAAAATGAAAATAAAGAACAAGAAAAAGATACAAACAATTAAAGGAAAACTACGAATTAAATGTCATGGATTAAAATAATGACAACAACATTAAAAGAAAGAACAAACTTTAGGGACCAAATTTCTTTCTTTTTCTGTGATTTGTCACTTACGAAAACAAAAAACAGTCAAAGGCCAAAAACTTTAAAATTAAAATGCAAAAAATTGAAATATCAAGTTAGATAAACAATTATTAGAAACCATGGTTTTGATACCAAATGATGCTAAAATTTTAGTCCCACAACCTTGGAACCCAAGAACCAAAAAGAATAAGAAAGATTGATTTGCAAAGAAGGTGGTTAGGAAGATCAAATTGGTATCCTAAATGGCAAGAACCAAAAACAAAGCAATATTGTGCGACAAAATTGTAAGAGGTCAGAAAATTGAATAAAAGATGAAATTTGGGTTCGAGAACACGGAGAACTAATATATTGCTTCTATTTGTTTTTATTAATCGGGAATAGCTTCCATTTAATATATTATAATAGTTTTTTTCCTTCAAAAGTTAAATATAATAATGGTTTAAAGTGGAAACCATAATTAATAATTTTTTTTAATTGAAAAAATTAGTAACTCGCTTGTTTTTTCAAAGAACAAAGATAGGTTGAAAAATGAAAATAAAGAACAAGAAAAAGATACAAACAATTAAAGGAAAACTACGAATTAAATATCATGGATTAAAATAATGACAACAACATTAAAAGAAAGAACAAACTTTAGGGACCAAATTTCTTTCTTTTTTTGTGATTTGTCACTTACGAAAACAAAAAACAGTCAATGGCCAAAAACTTTAAAATTAAAATGCAAAAAATTGAAATATCAAGTTAGATAAACAATTATTAGAAACCATGGTTTTGATACCAAATGATGCTAAAATTTTAGTCCCACAACCTTGGAACCCAAGAACCAAAAAGAATAAGAAATATTGAATTGCAAAGAAGGTGGTTAGGAAGATCAAATTGGTATCCTAAATGGCAAGAACCAAAAACAAAGCAATATTGTGCGACAAAATTGTAAGAGTTCAGAAAATTGAATAAAAGATGAAATTTAGGTTCGAGAACACGGAGAACTAATATATTGCTTCTATTTGTTTTTATTAATCGGGAATAGCTTCCATTTAATATATTATAATAGTTTTTTTCCTTCAAAATTTAAATATAATAATTGTTTAAAGTGGAAACCATAATTAATAATTTTTTTTAATTGAAAAAATTAGTAACTCGCTTGTTTTTTCAAAGAACAAAGATAGGTTGAAAAATGAAAATAAAGAACAAGAAAAAGATACAAACAATTAAAGGAAAACTACGAATTAAATATCATGGATTAAAATAATGACAACAACATTAAAAGAAAGAACAAACTTTAGGGACCAAATTTCTTTCTTTTTTTGTGATTTGTCACTTACGAAAACAAAAAACAGTCAAAGGCCAAAATCTTTAAAATTAAAATGCAAAAAATTGAAATATCAAGTTAGATAAACAATTATTAGAAACCATGGTTTTGATACCAAATGATGCGAAATTTTTAGTCCCACAACCTTGGAACCCAAGAACCAAAAGGAATAAGAAAGATTGAATTGCAAAGAAGGTGGTTAGGAAGATCAAATTGGTATCCTAAATGGCAAGAACCAAAAACAAAGCAATATTGTGCGACAAAATTGTAAGAGGTCAGAAAATTGAATAAAAGATGAAATTTGGGTTCGAGAACATGGAGAACTAATATATTGCTTTTGTTTGTTTTAATTAATCGAGAATAACATCTATTTGATATATTATAATACTTTTTTCGATTCACAGTTTAAATGTAATAAGGGTTTAAAGTGGAAACCATAATTAATAATTTTTTTTAATTGCAAAAATTAGTAACTCGCTTGTTTTTTCAAAGAACAAAGATAGGTTGAAAAATGAAAATAAAGAACAAGAAAAAGATACAAACAGTTAAAAGAAAAGTACGAATTAAATATCAGGGATTAAAATAATGACAACAACATTAAAAGAAAGAACAAACTTTAGGGACCAAATTTCTTTCTTTTTTTGTGATTTGTCACTTACGAAAACAAAAAATAGTCAAATGCCAAAAACTTTAAAATTAAAATGCAAAAAATTGAAATATCAAGTTAGATAAACAATTATTAGAAACCATGGTTTTGATACCAAATGATGCGAAAATTTTAGTCCCACAACCTTGGAACCCAAGAACCAAAAGGAATAAGGAAGATTGAATTGCAAAGAAGGTGGTTAGGAAGATCAAATTGGTATCCTAAATGGCAAGAACCAAAAACAAAGCAATATTGTGCGAGAAAATTGTAAGAGGTCAGAAAATTGAATAAAAGATGAAATTTGGGCTCGAGAACACGGAGAACTAATATATCTCTTGTATTTGTTTTTATTAATCGAGAATAGTTTCTATTTGATATATTATAATACTTTTTTCGATTAAATAGTTAAATGTAAAAAGGGTTTAAAATATCAACCATAATTAATAATATTTTTTAATTGCAAAAATTAGTAACTCGCTTGTTTTTTCAAAGAACAAAGATAGGTTGAAAAATGAAAATAAAGAACAAGAAAAAGATAAAAACAGTTAAAAGAAAAGTACGAATTAAATATCAGGGATTAAAATAATGACAACAACATTAAAAGAAAGAACAAACTTTAGGGACCAAATTTCTTTCTTTTTTTGTGATTTGTCACTTACGAAAACAAAAAATAGTCAAAGGCCAAAAACTTTAAAATTAAAATGCAAAAAATTGAAATGTCAAGTTAGATAAACAATTATTAGAAACCATGGTTTTGATACCAAATGATGCGAAAATTTTAGTCCCACAACCTTGGAACCCAAGAACCAAAAGGAATAAGAAAGATTGAATTGCAAAGAAGGTGGTTAGGAAGATCAAATTGGTATCCTAAATGGCAAGAACCAAAAACAAAGCAATATTGTGCGACAAAATTGTAAGAGGTCAGAAAATTGAATAAAAGATGAAATTTGGGTTCGAGAACATGGAGAACTAATATATTGCTTTTGTTTGTTTTAATTAATCGAGAATAACTTCTATTTGATATATTATAATACTTTTTTCGATTCACAGTTTAAATGTAATAAGGGTTTAAAGTGGAAACCATAATTAATAATTTTTTTTAATTGCAAAAATTAGTAACTCGCTTGTTTTTTCAAAGAACAAAGATAGGTTGAAAAATGAAAATAAAGAACAAGAAAAAGATACAAACAGTTAAAAGAAAAGTACGAATTAAATATCAGGGATTAAAATAATGACAACAACATTAAAAGAAAGAACAAACTTTAGGGACCAAATTTCTTTCTTTTTTTGTGATTTGTCACTTACGAAAACAAAAAATAGTCAAAGGCCAAAAACTTTAAAATTAAAATGCAAAAAATTGAAATATCAAGTTAGATAAACAATTATTAGAAACCATGGTTTTGATACCAAATGATGCGAAAATTTTAGTCCCACAACCTTGGAACCCAAGAACCAAAAGGAATAAGAAAGATTGAATTGCAAAGAAGGTGGTTAGCAAGATCAAATTGGTATCCTAAATGGCAAGAACCAAAAACAAAGCAATATTGTGCGACAAAATTGTAAGAGGTCAGAAAATTGAATAAAAGATGAAATTTGGGTTCGAGAACACGGAGAACTAATATATCTCTTGTATTTGTTTTTATTAATCGAGAATAGTTTCTATTTGATATATTATAATACTTTTTTCGATTAACCAGTTAAATGTAAAAAGGGTTTAAAATATCAACCATAATTAATAATATTTTTTAATTGCAAAAATTAGTAACTCGCTTGTTTTTTCAAAGAACAAAGATTGGTTGAAAAATGAAAATAAAGAACAAGAAAAAGATACAAACAATTAAAGGAAAACTACGAATTAAATGTCATGGATTAAAATAATGACAACAACATTAAAAGAAAGAACAAACTTTAGGGACCAAATTTCTTTCTTTTTCTGTGATTTGTCACTTACGAAAACAAAAAACAGTCAAAGGCCAAAAACTTTAAAATTAAAATGCAAAAAATTGAAATATCAAGTTAGATAAGCAATTATTAGAAACCATGGTTTTGATACCAAATGATGCTAAAATTTTAGTCCCACAACCTTGGAACCCAAGAACCAAAAAGAATAAGAAAGATTGATTTGCAAAGAAGGTGGTTAGGAAGATCAAATTGGTATCCTAAATGGCAAGAACCAAAAACAAAGCAATATTGTGCGACAAAATTGTAAGAGGTCAGAAAATTGAATAAAAGATGAAATTTGGGTTCGAGAACACGGAGAACTAATATATTGCTTCTATTTGTTTTTATTAATCGGGAATAGCTTCCATTTAATATATTATAATAGTTTTTTTCCTTCAAAAGTTAAATATAATAATGGTTTAAAGTGGAAACCATAATTAATAATTTTTTTTAATTGAAAAAATTAGTAACTCGCTTGTTTTTTCAAAGAACAAAGATAGGTTGAAAAATGAAAATAAAGAACAAGAAAAAGATACAAACAATTAAAGGAAAACTACGAATTAAATATCATGGATTAAAATAATGACAACAACATTAAAAGAAAGAACAAACTTTAGGGACCAAATTTCTTTCTTTTTTTGTGATTTGTCACTTACGAAAACAAAAAACAGTCAATGGCCAAAAACTTTAAAATTAAAATGCAAAAAATTGAAATATCAAGTTAGATAAACAATTATTAGAAACCATGGTTTTGATACCAAATGATGCTAAAATTTTAGTCCCACAACCTTGGAACCCAAGAACCAAAAAGAATAAGAAATATTGAATTGCAAAGAAGGTGGTTAGGAAGATCAAATTGGTATCCTAAATGGCAAGAACCAAAAACAAAGCAATATTGTGCGACAAAATTGTAAGAGTTCAGAAAATTGAATAAAAGATGAAATTTGGGTTCGAGAACACGGAGAACTAATATATTGCTTCTATTTGTTTTTATTAATCGGGAATAGCTTCCATTTAATATATTATAATAGTTTTTTTCCTTCAAAATTTAAATATAATAATTGTTTAAAGTGGAAACCGTAATTAATAATTTTTTTTAATTGAAAAAATTAGTAACTCGCTTGTTTTTTCAAAGAACAAAGATAGGTTGAAAAATGAAAATAAAGAACAAGAAAAAGATACAAACAATTAAAGGAAAACTACGAATTAAATATCATAGATTAAAATAATGACAACAACATTAAAAGAAAGAACAAACTTTAGGGACCAAATTTCTTTCTTTTTTTGTGATTTGTCACTTACGAAAACAAAAAACAGTCAAAGGCCAAAAACTTTAAAATTAAAATGCAAAAAATTGAAATATCAAGTTAGATAAACAATTATTAGAAACCATGGTTTTGATACCAAATGATGCGAAATTTTTAGTCCCACAACCTTGGAACCCAAGAACCAAAAGGAATAAGAAAGATTGAATTGCAAAGAAGGTGGTTAGGAAGATCAAATTGGTATCCTAAATGGCAAGAACCAAAAACAAAGCAATATTGTGCGACAAAATTGTAAGAGGTCAGAAAATTGAATAAAAGATGAAATTTGGGTTCGAGAACATGGAGAACTAATATATTGCTTTTGTTTGTTTTAATTAATCGAGAATAACATCTATTTGATATATTATAATACTTTTTTCGATTCACAGTTTAAATGTAATAAGGGTTTAAAGTGGAAACCATAATTAATAATTTTTTTTAATTGCAAAAATTAGTAACTCGCTTGTTTTTTCAAAGAACAAAGATAGGTTGAAAAATGAAAATAAAGAACAAGAAAAAGATACAAACAGTTAAAAGAAAAGTACGAATTAAATATCAGGGATTAAAATAATGACAACAACATTAAAAGAAAGAACAAACTTTAGGGACCAAATTTCTTTCTTTTTTTGTGATTTGTCACTTACGAAAACAAAAAATAGTCAAATGCCAAAAACTTTAAAATTAAAATGCAAAAAATTGAAATATCAAGTTAGATAAACAATTATTAGAAACCATGGTTTTGATACCAAATGATGCGAAAATTTTAGTCCCACAACCTTGGAACCCAAGAACCAAAAGGAATAAGGAAGATTGAATTGCAAAGAAGGTGGTTAGGAAGATCAAATTGGTATCCTAAATGGCAAGAACCAAAAACAAAGCAATATTGTGCGAGAAAATTGTAAGAGGTCAGAAAATTGAATAAAAGATGAAATTTGGGCTCGAGAACACGGAGAACTAATATATCTCTTGTATTTGTTTTTATTAATCGAGAATAGTTTCTATTTGATATATTATAATACTTTTTTCGATTAACCAGTTAAATGTAAAAAGGGTTTAAAATATCAACCATAATTAATAATATTTTTTAATTGCAAAAATTAGTAACTTGCTTGTTTTGTCAAAGAACAAAGATTGGTTGAAAAATGAAAATAAAGAACAAGAAAAAGATACAAACAATTAAAGGAAAACTACGAATTAAATGTCATGGATTAAAATAATGACAACAACATTAAAAGAAAGAACAAACTTTAGGGACCAAATTTCTTTCTTTTTCTGTGATTTGTCACTTACGAAAACAAAAAACAGTCAAAGGCCAAAAACTTTAAAATTAAAATGCAAAAAATTGAAATATCAAGTTAGATAAACAATTATTAGAAACCATGGTTTTGATACCAAATGATGCAAAAATTTTAGTCCCACAACCTTGGAACCCAAGAACCAAAAAGAATAAGAATGATTGAATTGCAAAGAAGGTGGTTAGGAAGATCAAATTGGTATGCTAAATGGCAAGAACCAAAAACAAAGCAATATTGTGCGACAAAATTGTAAGAGGTCAGAAAATTTTATAAAAGATGAAATTTGAGTTCGAGAACACGGAGAACTAATATATTGCTTTTGTTTGTTTTAATTAATCGAGAATAACTTCTATTTGATATATTATAATACTTTTTTCGATTCACAGTTTAAATGTAATAAGCGTTTGAAGCGGAAACCATAATTAATAATTTTTTTTAATTGCAAAAATTAGTAACTCGCTTGTTTTTTCAAAGAACAAAGACAGGTTGAAAAATGAAAATAAAGAACAAGAAAAAGATACAAACAGTTAAAAGAAAAGTACGAATTAAATATCAGGGATTAAAATAATGACAACAACATTAAAAGAAAGAACAAACTTTAGGGACCAAATTTCTTTCCTTTTTTGTGATTTGTCACTTACGAAAACAAAAAATAGTCAAAGGCCAAAAACTTTAAAATTAAAATGCAAAAAATTGAAATATCAAGTTAGATAAACAATTATTAGAAACCATGGTTTTGATACCAAATGATGCGAAAATTTTAGTCCACAACCTTGGAACCCAAGAACCAAAAGGAATAAGAAAGATTGAATTGCAAAGAAGGTGGTTAGGAAGATCAAATTGGTATCCTAAATGGCAAGAACCAAAAACAAAGCAATATTTTGCGACAAAATTGTAAGAGGTCAGAAAATTGAATAAAAGATGAAATTTGGGTTCGAGAACACGAAGAACTAATATATCTCTTGTATTTGTTTTTATTAATCGAAAATAGTTTCTTTTTGATCTATTATAATACTTTTTTCGATTAACCAGTTAAATGTAAAAAGGGTTTAAAATATCAACCATAATTAATAATATTTTTTAATTGCAAAAATTAGTAACTCCCTTGTTTTTTCCAAGAACAAAGATTGGTTGAAAAATGAAAATAAAGAACAGGAAAAAGATACAAACAATTAAAGGAAAACTACGAATTAAATGTCATGGATTAAAATAATGACAACAACATTAAAAGAAAGAACAAACTTTAGGGACCAAATTTATTTCTTTTTCTGTGATTTGTCACTTACGAAAACAAAAAACAGTCAAAGGCCAAAATCTTTAAAATTAAAATGCAAAAAATTGAAATATCAAGTTAGATAAACAATTATTAGAAACCATGGTTTTGATATCAAATGATGCTAAAATTTTAGTCCCACAACCTTGGAACCCAAGAACCAAAAAGAATAAGAAAGATTGAATTGCAAAGAAGGTGGTTAGGAAGATCAAATTGGTATCCTAAATGGCAAGAGCCAAAAACAAAGCAATATTGTGCGACAAAATTGTAAGAGGTCAGAAAATTGAATAAAAGATGAAATTTGGTTTCGAAAACACGGAGAACTAATATATTGCTTCTATTTGTTTTTATTAATCGGGAATAGCTTCCATTTAATATATTATAATAGTTTTTTTCCTTCAAAATTTAAATATAATAATGGTTTAAAGTGGAAACCATAATTAATAATTTTTTTTAATTGAAAAAATTAGTAACTCGCTTGTTTTTTCAAAGAACAAAGATAGGTTGAAAAATGAAAATAAAGAACAAGAAAAAGATACAAACAATTAAAGGAAAACTACGAATTAAATATCATGGATTAAAATAATGACAACAACATTAAAAGAAAGAACAAACTTTAGGGACCAAATTTCTTTCTTTTTTTGTGATTTGTCACTTACGAAAACAAAAAACAGTCAAAGGCCAAAAACTTTAAAATTAAAATGCAAAAAATTGAAATATCAAGTTAGATAAACAATTATTAGAAACCATGGTTTTGATACCAAATGATGCTAAAATTTTAGTCCCACAACCTTGGAACCCAAGAACCAAAAAGAATAAGAAAGATTGAATTGCAAAGAAGGTGGTTAGGAAGATCAAATTGGTATCCTAAATGGCAAGAACCAAAAACAAAGCAATATTGTGCGAGAAAATTGTAAGAGGTCAGAAAATTGAATAAAAGATGAAATTTGGGTTCGAGAACACGGAGAACTAATATATCTCTTGTATTTGTTTTAATTAATCGAGAATAGTTTCTATTTGATATATTATAATACTTTTTTCGATTAACCAGTTAAATGTAAAAAGGGTTTAAAATATCAACCATAATTAATAATATTTTTTAATTGCAAAAATTAGTAACTTGCTTGTTTTGTCAAAGAACAAAGATTGGTTGAAAAATGAAAATAAAGAACAAGAAAAAGATACAAACAATTAAAGGAAAACTACGAATTAAATGTCATGGATTAAAATAATGACAACAACATTAAAAGAAAGAACAAACTTTAGGGACCAAATTTCTTTCTTTTTCTGTGATTTGTCACTTACGAAAACAAAAAACAGTCAAAGGCCAAAAACTTTAAAATTAAAATGCAAAAAATTGAAATATCAAGTTAGATAAACAATTATTAGAAACCATGGTTTTGATACCAAATGATGCAAAAAATTTAGTCCCACAACCTTGGAACCCAAGAACCAAAAAGAATAAGAATGATTGAATTGCAAAGAAGGTGGTTAGGAAGATCAAATTGGTATGCTAAATGGCAAGAACCAAAAACAAAGCAATATTGTGCGACAAAATTGTAAGAGGTCAGAAAATTTTATAAAAGATGAAATTTGGGTTCGAGAACACGGAGAACTAATATATTGCTTTTGTTTGTTTTAATTAATCGAGAATAACTTCTATTTGATATATTATAATACTTTTTTCGATTCACAGTTTAAATGTAATAAGCGTTTGAAGCGGAAACCATAATTAATAATTTTTTTTAATTGCAAAAATTAGTAACTCGCTTGTTTTTTCAAAGAACAAAGACAGGTTGAAAAATGAAAATAAAGAACAAGAAAAAGATACAAACAGTTAAAAGAAAAGTACGAATTAAATATCAGGGATTAAAATAATGACAACAACATTAAAAGAAAGAACAAACTTTAGGGACCAAATTTCTTTCTTTTTTTGTGATTTGTCACTTACGAAAACAAAAAATAGTCAAAGGCCAAAAACTTTAAAATTAAAATGCAAAAAATTGAAATATCAAGTTAGATAAACAATTATTAGAAACCATGGTTTTGATACCAAATGATGCGAAAATTTTAGTCCCACAACCTTGGAACCCAAGAACCAAAAGGAATAAGAAAGATTGAATTGCAAAGAAGGTGGTTAGGAAGATCAAATTGGTATCCTAAATGGCAAGAACCAAAAACAAAGCAATATTTTGCGACAAAATTGTAAGAGGTCAGAAAATTGAATAAAAGATGAAATTTGGGTTCGAGAACACGAAGAACTAATATATCTCTTGTATTTGTTTTTATTAATCGAAAATAGTTTCTTTTTGATCTATTATAATACTTTTTTCGATTAACCAGTTAAATGTAAAAAGGGTTTAAAATATCAACCATAATTAATAATATTTTTTAATTGCAAAAATTAGTAACTCCCTTGTTTTTTCCAAGAACAAAGATTGGTTGAAAAATGAAAATAAAGAACAGGAAAAAGATACAAACAATTAAAGGAAAACTACGAATTAAATGTCATGGATTAAAATAATGACAACAACATTAAAAGAAAGAACAAACTTTAGGGACCAAATTTATTTCTTTTTCTGTGATTTGTCACTTACGAAAACAAAAAACAGTCAAAGGCCAAAATCTTTAAAATTAAAATGCAAAAAATTGAAATATCAAGTTAGATAAACAATTATTAGAAACCATGGTTTTGATACCAAATGATGCTAAAATTTTAGTCCCACAACCTTGGAACCCAAGAACCAAAAAGAATAAGAAAGATTGAATTGCAAAGAAGGTGGTTAGGAAGATCAAATTGGTATCCTAAATGGCCAGAACCAAAAACAAAGCAATATTGTGCGACAAAATTGTAAGAGGTCAGAAAATTGAATAAAAGATGAAATTTGGGTTCGAGAACACGGAGAACTAATATATTGCTTCTATTTGTTTTTATTAATCGGGAATAGCTTCCATTTAATATATTATAATAGTTTTTTTCCTTCAAAATTTAAATATAATAATGGTTTAAAGTGGAAAAAATAATTAATAATTTTTTTTAATTGAAAAAATTAGTAACTCGCTTGTTTTTTCAAAGAACAAAGATAGGTTGAAAAATGAAAATAAAGAACAAGAAAAAGATACAAACAATTAAAGGAAAACTACGAATTAAATATCATGGATTAAAATAATGACAACAACATTAAAAGAAAGAACAAACTTTAGGGACCAAATTTCTTTCTTTTTCTGTGATTTGTCACTTACGAAAACAAAAAACAGTCAATGGCCAAAAACTTTAAAATTAAAATGCAAAAAATTGAAATATCAAGTTAGATAAACAATTATTAGAAACCATGGTTTTGATACCAAATGATGCTAAAATTTTAGTCCCACAACCTTGGAACCCAAGATCCAAAAAGAATAAGAAATATTGAATTGCAAAGAAGGTGGTTAGGAAGATCAAATTGGTATCCTAAATGGCAAGAACCAAAAACAAAGCAATATTGTGCGACAAAATTGTAAGAGTTCAGAAAATTGAATAAAAGATGAAATTTGGGTTCGAGAACACGGAGAACTAATATATTGCTTCTATTTGTTTTTATTAATCGGGAATAGCTTCCATTTAATATATTATAATAGTTTTTTTCCTTCAAAATTTAAATATAATAATTGTTTAAAGTGGAAACCATAATTAATAATTTTTTTTAATTGAAAAAATTAGTAACTCGCTTGTTTTTTCAAAGAACAAAGATAGGTTGAAAAATGAAAATAAAGAACAAGAAAAAGATACAAACAATTAAAGGAAAACTACGAATTAAATATCATGGATTAAAATAATGACAACAACATTAAAAGAAAGAACAAACTTTAGGGACCAAATTTCTTTCTTTTTTTGTGATTTGTCACTTACGAAAACAAAAAACAGTCAAAGGCCAAAAACTTTAAAATTAAAATGCAAAAAATTGAAATATCAAGTTAGATAAACAATTATTAGAAACCATGGTTTTGATACCAAATGATGCTAAAATTTTAGTCCCACAACCTTGGAACCCAAGAACCAAAAAGAATAAGAAAGATTGAATTGCAAAGAAGGTGGTTAGGAAGATCAAATTGGTATCCTAAATGGCAAGAACCAAAAACAAAGCAATATTGTGCGACAAAATTGTAAGAGGTCAGAAAATTGAATAAAAGATGAAATTTGGGTTCGAGAACACGAAGAACTAATATATCTCTTGTATTTGTTTTTATTAATCGAAAATAGTTTCTTTTTGATCTATTATAATACTTTTTTCGATTAACCAGTTAAATGTAAAAAGGGTTTAAAATATCAACCATAATTAATAATATTTTTTAATTGAAAAAATTAGTAACTCGCTTGTTTTTTCAAAGAACAAAGATAGGTTGAAAAATGAAAATAAAGAACAAGAAAAAGATACAAACAATTAAAGGAAAACTACGAATTAAATATCATGGATTAAAATAATGACAACAACATTAAAAGAAAGAACAAACTTTAGGGACCAAATTTCTTTCTTTTTCTGTGATTTGTCACTTACGAAAACAAAAAACAGTCAATGGCCAAAAACTTTAAAATTAAAATGCAAAAAATTGAAATATCAAGTTAGATAAACAATTATTAGAAACCATGGTTTTGATACCAAATGATGCTAAAATTTTAGTCCCACAACCTTGGAACCCAAGATCCAAAAAGAATAAGAAATATTGAATTGCAAAGAAGGTGGTTAGGAAGATCAAATTGGTATCCTAAATGGCAAGAACCAAAAACAAAGCAATATTGTGCGACAAAATTGTAAGAGTTCAGAAAATTGAATAAAAGATGAAATTTGGGTTCGAGAACACGGAGAACTAATATATTGCTTCTATTTGTTTTTATTAATCGGGAATAGCTTCCATTTAATATATTATAATAGTTTTTTTCCTTCAAAATTTAAATATAATAATTGTTTAAAGTGGAAACCATAATTAATAATTTTTTTTAATTGAAAAAATTAGTAACTCGCTTGTTTTTTCAAAGAACAAAGATAGGTTGAAAAATGAAAATAAAGAACAAGAAAAAGATACAAACAATTAAAGGAAAACTACGAATTAAATATCATGGATTAAAATAATGACAACAACATTAAAAGAAAGAACAAACTTTAGGGACCAAATTTCTTTCTTTTTTTGTGATTTGTCACTTACGAAAACAAAAAACAGTCAAAGGCCAAAAACTTTAAAATTAAAATGCAAAAAATTGAAATATCAAGTTAGATAAACAATTATTAGAAACCATGGTTTTGATACCAAATGATGCTAAAATTTTAGTCCCACAACCTTGGAACCCAAGAACCAAAAAGAATAAGAAAGATTGAATTGCAAAGAAGGTGGTTAGGAAGATCAAATTGGTATCCTAAATGGCAAGAACCAAAAACAAAGCAATATTGTGCGACAAAATTGTAAGAGGTCAGAAAATTGAATAAAAGATGAAATTTGGGTTCGAGAACACGAAGAACTAATATATCTCTTGTATTTGTTTTTATTAATCGAAAATAGTTTCTTTTTGATCTATTATAATACTTTTTTCGATTAACCAGTTAAATGTAAAAAGGGTTTAAAATATCAACCATAATTAATAATATTTTTTAATTGCAAAAATTAGTAACTCCCTTGTTTTTTCCAAGAACAAAGATTGGTTGAAAAATGAAAATAAAGAACAGGAAAAAGATACAAACAATTAAAGGAAAACTACGAATTAAATGTCATGGATTAAAATAATGACAACAACATTAAAAGAAAGAACAAACTTTAGGGACCAAATTTATTTCTTTTTCTGTGATTTGTCACTTACGAAAACAAAAAACAGTCAAAGGCCAAAATCTTTAAAATTAAAATGCAAAAAATTGAAATATCAAGTTAGATAAACAATTATTAGAAACCATGGTTTTGATACCAAATGATGCTAAAATTTTAGTCCCACAACCTTGGAACCCAAGAACCAAAAAGAATAAGAAAGATTGAATTGCAAAGAAGGTGGTTAGGAAGATCAAATTGGTATCCTAAATGGCCAGAACCAAAAACAAAGCAATATTGTGCGACAAAATTGTAAGAGGTCAGAAAATTGAATAAAAGATGAAATTTGGGTTCGAGAACACGGAGAACTAATATATTGCTTCTATTTGTTTTTATTAATCGGGAATAGCTTCCATTTAATATATTATAATAGTTTTTTTCCTTCAAAATTTAAATATAATAATGGTTTAAAGTGGAAAAAATAATTAATAATTTTTTTTAATTGAAAAAATTAGTAACTCGCTTGTTTTTTCAAAGAACAAAGATAGGTTGAAAAATGAAAATAAAGAACAAGAAAAAGATACAAACAATTAAAGGAAAACTACGAATTAAATATCATGGATTAAAATAATGACAACAACATTAAAAGAAAGAACAAACTTTAGGGACCAAATTTCTTTCTTTTTCTGTGATTTGTCACTTACGAAAACAAAAAACAGTCAAAGGCCAAAAACTTTAAAATTAAAATGCAAAAAATTGAAATATCAAGTTAGATAAACAATTATTAGAAACCATGGTTTTGATACCAAATGATGCTAAAATTTTAGTCCCACAACCTTGGAACCCAAGATCCAAAAAGAATAAGAAATATTGAATTGCAAAGAAGGTGGTTAGGAAGATCAAATTGGTATCCTAAATGGCAAGAACCAAAAACAAAGCAATATTGTGCGACAAAATTGTAAGAGTTCAGAAAATTGAATAAAAGATGAAATTTGGGTTCGAGAACACGGAGAACTAATATATTGCTTCTATTTGTTTTTATTAATCGGGAATAGCTTCCATTTAATATATTATAATAGTTTTTTTCCTTCAAAATTTAAATATAATAATTGTTTAAAGTGGAAACCATAATTAATAATTTTTTTTAATTGAAAAAATTAGTAACTCGCTTGTTTTTTCAAAGAACAAAGATAGGTTGAAAAATGAAAATAAAGAACAAGAAAAAGATACAAACAATTAAAGGAAAACTACGAATTAAATATCATGGATTAAAATAATGACAACAACATTAAAAGAAAGAACAAACTTTAGGGACCAAATTTCTTTCTTTTTTTGTGATTTGTCACTTACGAAAACAAAAAACAGTCAAAGGCCAAAAACTTTAAAATTAAAATGCAAAAAATTGAAATATCAAGTTAGATAAACAATTATTAGAAACCATGGTTTTGATACCAAATGATGCTAAAATTTTAGTCCCACAACCTTGGAACCCAAGAACCAAAAAGAATAAGAAAGATTGAATTGCAAAGAAGGTGGTTAGGAAGATCAAATTGGTATCCTAAATGGCAAGAACCAAAAACAAAGCAATATTGTGCGACAAAATTGTAAGAGGTCAGAAAATTGAATAAAAGATGAAATTTGGGTTCGAGAACACGGAGAACTAATATATCTCTTGTATTTGTTTTAATTAATCGAGAATAGTTTCTATTTGATATATTATAATACTTTTTTCGATTAACGAGTTAAATGTAAAAAGGGTTTAAAATATCAACCATAATTAATAATATTTTTTAATTGCAAAAATTAGTAACTTGCTTGTTTTGTCAAAGAACAAAGATTGGTTGAAAAATGAAAATAAAGAACAAGAAAAAGATACAAACAATTAAAGGAAAACTACGAATTAAATGTCATGGATTAAAATAATGACAACAACATTAAAAGAAAGAACAAACTTTAGGGACCAAATTTCTTTCTTTTTCTGTGATTTGTCACTTACGAAAACAAAAAACAGTCAAAGGCCAAAAACTTTAAAATTAAAATGCAAAAAATTGAAATATCAAGTTAGATAAACAATTATTAGAAACCATGGTTTTGATACCAAATGATGCAAAAATTTTAGTCCCACAACCTTGGAACCCAAGAACCAAAAAGAATAAGAATGATTGAATTGCAAAGAAGGTGGTTAGGAAGATCAAATTGGTATGCTAAATGGCAAGAACCAAAAACAAAGCAATATTGTGCGACAAAATTGTAAGAGGTCAGAAAATTTTATAAAAGATGAAATTTGGGTTCGAGAACACGGAGAACTAATATATTGCTTTTGTTTGTTTTAATTAATCGAGAATAACTTCTATTTGATATATTATAATACTTTTTTCGATTCACAGTTTAAATGTAATAAGCGTTTGAAGCGGAAACCATAATTAATAATTTTTTTTAATTGCAAAAATTAGTAACTCGCTTGTTTTTTCAAAGAACAAAGACAGGTTGAAAAATGAAAATAAAGAACAAGAAAAAGATACAAACAGTTAAAAGAAAAGTACGAATTAAATATCAGGGATTAAAATAATGACAACAACATTAAAAGAAAGAACAAACTTTAGGGACCAAATTTCTTTCTTTTTTTGTGATTTGTCACTTACGAAAACAAAAAATAGTCAAAGGCCAAAAACTTTAAAATTAAAATGCAAAAAATTGAAATATCAAGTTAGATAAACAATTATTAGAAACCATGGTTTTGATACCAAATGATGCGAAAATTTTAGTCCCACAACCTTGGAACCCAAGAACCAAAAGGAATAAGAAAGATTGAATTGCAAAGAAGGTGGTTAGGAAGATCAAATTGGTATCCTAAATGGCAAGAACCAAAAACAAAGCAATATTGTGCGACAAAATTGTAAGAGGTCAGAAAATTGAATAAAAGATGAAATTTGGGTTCGAGAACACGAAGAACTAATATATCTCTTGTATTTGTTTTTATTAATCGAAAATAGTTTCTTTTTGATCTATTATAATACTTTTTTCGATTAACCAGTTAAATGTAAAAAGGGTTTAAAATATCAACCATAATTAATAATATTTTTTAATTGCAAAAATTAGTAACTCCCTTGTTTTTTCCAAGAACAAAGATTGGTTGAAAAATGAAAATAAAGAACAGGAAAAAGATACAAACAATTAAAGGAAAACTACGAATTAAATGTCATGGATTAAAATAATGACAACAACATTAAAAGAAAGAACAAACTTTAGGGACCAAATTTATTTCTTTTTCTGTGATTTGTCACTTACGAAAACAAAAAACAGTCAAAGGCCAAAATCTTTAAAATTAAAATGCAAAAAATTGAAATATCAAGTTAGATAAACAATTATTAGAAACCATGGTTTTGATACCAAATGATGCTAAAATTTTAGTCCCACAACCTTGGAACCCAAGAACCAAAAAGAATAAGAAAGATTGAATTGCAAAGAAGGTGGTTAGGAAGATCAAATTGGTATCCTAAATGGCCAGAACCAAAAACAAAGCAATATTGTGCGACAAAATTGTAAGAGGTCAGAAAATTGAATAAAAGATGAAATTTGGGTTCGAGAACACGGAGAACTAATATATTGCTTCTATTTGTTTTTATTAATCGGGAATAGCTTCCATTTAATATATTATAATAGTTTTTTTCCTTCAAAATTTAAATATAATAATGGTTTAAAGTGGAAAAAATAATTAATATTTTTTTTTAATTGAAAAAATTAGTAACTCGCTTGTTTTTTCAAAGAACAAAGATAGGTTGAAAAATGAAAATAAAGAACAAGAAAAAGATACAAACAATTAAAGGAAAACTACGAATTAAATGTCATGGATTAAAATAATGACAACAACATTAAAAGAAAGAACAAACTTTAGGGACCAAATTTCTTTCTTTTTCTGTGATTTGTCACTTACGAAAACAAAAAACAGTCAAAGGCCAAAAACTTTAAAATTAAAATGCAAAAAATTGAAATATCAAGTTAGATAAACAATTATTAGAAACCATGGTTTTGATACCAAATGATGCTAAAATTTTAGTCCCACAACCTTGGAACCCAAGAACCAAAAAGAATAAGAAAGATTGAATTGCAAAGAAGGTGGTTAGGAAGATCAAATTGGTATCCTAAATGGCAAGAGCCAAAAACAAAGCAATATTGTGCGACAAAATTGTAAGAGGTCAGAAAATTGAATAAAAGATGAAATTTGGGTTCGAGAACACGGAGAACTAATATATTGCTTCTATTTGTTTTTATTAATCGGGAATAGCTTCCATTTAATATATTATAATAGTTTTTTTCCTTCAAAATTTAAATATAATAATGGTTTAAAGTGGAAACCATAATTAATAATTTTTTTTAATTGAAAAAATTAGTAACTCGCTTGTTTTTTCAAAGAACAAAGATAGGTTGAAAAATGAAAATAAAGAACAAGAAAAAGATACAAACAATTAAAGGAAAACTAAGAATTAAATATTATGGATTAAAATAATGACAACAACATTAAAATAAAGAACAAACTTTAGGGACCAAATTTCTTTCTTTTTTTGTGATTTGTCACTTACGAAAACAAAAAACAGTCAAAGGCCAAAAACTTTAAAATTAAAATGCAAAAAATTGAAATATCAAGTTAGATAAACAATTATTAGAAACCATGGTTTTGATACCAAATGATGCTAAAATTTTAGTCCCACAACCTTGGAACCCAAGAACCAAAAAGAATAAGAAAGATTGAATTGCAAAGAAGGTGGTTAGGAAGATCAAATTGGTATCCTAAATGGCAAGAACCAAAAACAAAGCAATATTGTGCGACAAAATTGTAAGAGGTCAGAAAATTGAATAAAAGATGAAATTTGGGTTCGAGAACACGGAGAACTAATATATTGCTTCTATTTGTTTTTATTAATCGGGAATAGCTTCCATTTAATATATTATAATAGTTTTTTTCCTTCAAAATTTAAATATAATAATGGTTTAAAGTGGAAAAAATAATTAATAATTTTTTTTAATTGAAAAAATTATTAACTCGCTTGTTTTTTCAAAGAACAAAGATAGGTTGAAAAATGAAAATAAAGAACAAGAAAAAGATACAAACAATTAAAGAAAAACTACGAATTAAATATCATGGATTAAAATAATGACAACAACATTAAAAGAAAGAACAAACTTTAGGGACCAAATTTCTTTCTTTTTTTGTGATTTGTCACTTACGAAAACAAAAAACAGTCAAAGGCCAAAAACTTTAAAATTAAAATGCAAAAAATTGAAATATCAAGTTAGATAAACAATTATTAGAAACCATTGTTTTGATACCAAATGATGCGAAAATTTTAGTCCCACAACCTTGGGACCCAAGAACCAAAAGGAATAAGAAAAATTGAATTGCAAAGATTGTGGTTAGGAAGATCAAATTGGTATCCTAAATGGCAAGAACCAAAAACAAAGCAATATTGTGCGACAAAATTGTAAGAGGTCAGAAAATTGAATAAAAGATGAAATTTGGGTTCGAGAACACGGAGAACTAATATATCTCTTGTATTTGTTTTAATTAATCGAGAATAGTTTCTATTTGATATATTATAATACTTTTTTCGATTAACCAGTTAAATGTAAAAAGGGTTTAAAATATCAACCATAATTAATAATATTTTTTAATTGCAAAAATTAGTAACTTGCTTGTTTTTTCAAAGAACAAAGATTGGTTGAAAAATGAAAATAAAGAACAAGAAAAAGATACAAACAATTAAAGGAAAACTACGAATTAAATGTCATGGATTAAAATAATGACAACAACATTAAAAGAAAGAACAAACTTTAGGGACCAAATTTCTTTCTTTTTCTGTGATTTGTCACTTACGAAAACAAAAAATAGTCAAAGGCCAAAAACTTTCAAATTAAAATGCAAAAAATTGAAATATCAAGTTAGATAAACAATTATTAGAAACCATGGTTTTGATACCAAATGATGCTAAAATTTTAGTCCCACAACCTTGGAACCCAAGAACCAAAAAGAATAAGAAAGATTGAATTGCAAAGAAGGTGGTTAGGAAGATCAAATTGGTATCCTAAATGGCAAGAGCCAAAAACAAAGCAATATTGTGCGACAAAATTGTAAGAGGTCAGAAAATTGAATAAAAGATGAAATTTGGGTTCGAGAACACGGAGAACTAATATATTGCTTCTATTTGTTTTTATTAATCGGGAATAGCTTCCATTTAATATATTATAAAGTTTTTTTCCTTCAAAATTTAAATATAATAATGGTTTAAAGTGGAAAAAATAATTAATAATTTTTTTTAATTGAAAAAATTAGTAACTCGCTTGTTTTTTCAAAGAACAAAGATAGGTTGAAAAATGAAAATAAAGAACAAGAAAAAGATACAAACAATTAAAGAAAAACTACGAATTAAATATCATGGATTAAAATAATGACAACAACATTAAAAGAAAGAACAAACTTTAGGGACCAAATTTCTTTCTTTTTTTGTGATTTGTCACTTACGAAAACAAAAAACAGTCAAAGGCCAAAAACTTTAAAATTAAAATGCAAAAAATTGAAATATCAAGTTAGATAAACAATTATTAGAAACCATGGTTTTGATACCAAATGATGCTAAAATTTTAGTCCCACAACCTTGGAACCCAAGAACCAAAAAGAATAAGAAAGATTGAATTGCAAAGAAGGTGGTTAGGAAGATCAAATTGGTATCCTAAATGGCAAGAGCCAAAAACAAAGCAATATTGTGCGACAAAATTGTAAGAGGTCAGAAAATTGAATAAAAGATGAAATTTGGGTTCGAGAACACGGAGAACTAATATATTGCTTCTATTTGTTTTTATTAATCGGGAATAGCTTCCATTTAATATATTATAATAGTTTTTTTCCTTCAAAATTTAAATATAATAATGGTTTAAAGTGGAAACCATAATTAATAATTTTTTTTAATTGAAAAAATTAGTAACTCGCTTGTTTTTTCAAAGAACAAAGATAGGTTGAAAAATGAAAATAAAGAACAAGAAAAAGATACAAACAATTAAAGGAAAACTAAGAATTAAATATTATGGATTAAAATAATGACAACAACATTAAAATAAAGAACAAACTTTAGGGACCAAATTTCTTTCTTTTTTTGTGATTTGTCACTTACGAAAACAAAAAACAGTCAAAGGCCAAAAACTTTAAAATTAAAATGCAAAAAATTGAAATATCAAGTTAGATAAACAATTATTAGAAACCATGGTTTTGATACCAAATGATGCTAAAATTTTAGTCCCACAACCTTGGAACCCAAGAACCAAAAAGAATAAGAAAGATTGAATTGCAAAGAAGGTGGTTAGGAAGATCAAATTGGTATCCTAAATGGCAAGAACCAAAAACAAAGCAATATTGTGCGACAAAATTGTAAGAGGTCAGAAAATTGAATAAAAGATGAAATTTGGGTTCGAGAACACGGAGAACTAATATATTGCTTCTATTTGTTTTTATTAATCGGGAATAGCTTCCATTTAATATATTATAATAGTTTTTTTCCTTCAAAATTTAAATATAATAATGGTTTAAAGTGGAAAAAATAATTAATAATTTTTTTTAATTGAAAAAATTATTAACTCGCTTGTTTTTTCAAAGAACAAAGATAGGTTGAAAAATGAAAATAAAGAACAAGAAAAAGATACAAACAATTAAAGAAAAACTACGAATTAAATATCATGGATTAAAATAATGACAACAACATTAAAAGAAAGAACAAACTTTAGGGACCAAATTTCTTTCTTTTTTTGTGATTTGTCACTTACGAAAACAAAAAACAGTCAAAGGCCAAAAACTTTAAAATTAAAATGCAAAAAATTGAAATATCAAGTTAGATAAACAATTATTAGAAACCATTGTTTTGATACCAAATGATGCGAAAATTTTAGTCCCACAACCTTGGGACCCAAGAACCAAAAGGAATAAGAAAAATTGAATTGCAAAGATTGTGGTTAGGAAGATCAAATTGGTATCCTAAATGGCAAGAACCAAAAACAAAGCAATATTGTGCGACAAAATTGTAAGAGGTCAGAAAATTGAATAAAAGATGAAATTTGGGTTCGAGAACACGGAGAACTAATATATTGCTTCTATTTGTTTTTATTAATCGGGAATAGCTTCCATTTAATATATTATAAAGTTTTTTTCCTTCAAAATTTAAATATAATAATGGTTTAAAGTGGAAACCATAATTAATAATTTTTTTAATTGAAAATATTAGTAACTCGCTTGTTTTTTCAAAGAACAAAGATAGGTTGGAAAATGAAAATAAAGAACAAGAAAAAGATACAAACAATTAAAGGAAAACTACGAATTAAATATCATGGATTAAAATAATGACAACAACATTAAAAGAAAGAACAAACTTTAGGGACCAAATTTCTTTCTTTTTTTGTGATTTGTCACTTACGAAAACAAAAAACAGTCAAAGGCCAAAAACTTTAAAATTAAAATGCAAAAAATTGAAATATCAAGTTAGATAAACAATTATTAGAAACCATGGTTTTGATACCAAATGATGCTAAAATTTTAGTCCCACAACCTTGGAACCCAAGAACCAAAAAGAATAAGAAAGATTGAATTGCAAAGAAGGTGGTTACGAAGATCAAATTGGTATCCTAAATGGCAAGAACCAAAAACAAAGCAATATTGTGCGACAAAATTGTAAGAGGTCAGAAAATTGAATAAAAGATGAAATTTGGGTTCGAGAACACGGAGAACTAATATATTGCTTCTATTTGTTTTTATTAATCGGGAATAGTTTCCATTTAATATATTATAATAGTTTTTTTCCTTCAAAATTTAAATATAATAATGGTTTAAAGTGGAAAAAATAATTAATAATTTTTTTTAATTGAAAAAATTAGTAACTCGCTTGTTTTTTCAAAGAACAAAGATAGGTTGGAAAATGAAAATAAAGAACAAGAAAAAGATACAAACAATTAAAGAAAAACTACGAATTAAATATCATGGATTAAAATAATGACAACAACATTAAAAGAAAGAACAAACTTTAGGGACCAAATTTCTTTCTTTTTTTGTGATTTGTCACTTACGAAAACAAAAAACAGTCAAAGGCCAAAAACTTTAAAATTAAAATGCAAAAAATTGAAATATCAAGTTAGATAAACAATTATTAGAAACCATTGTTTTGATACCAAATGATGCGAAAATTTTAGTCCCACAACCTTGGGACCCAAGAACCAAAAGGAATAAGAAAAATTGAATTGCAAAGATTGTGGTTAGGAAGATCAAATTGGTATCCTAAATGGCAAGAACCAAAAACAAAGCAATATTGTGCGACAAAATTGTAAGAGGTCAGAAAATTGAATAAAAGATGAAATTTGGGTTCGAGAACACGGAGAACTAATATATTGCTTCTATTTGTTTTTATTAATCGGGAATAGCTTCCATTTAATATATTATAAAGTTTTTTTCCTTCAAAATTTAAATATAATAATGGTTTAAAGTGGAAACCATAATTAATAATTTTTTTAATTGAAAATATTAGTAACTCGCTTGTTTTTTCAAAGAACAAAGATAGGTTGGAAAATGAAAATAAAGAACAAGAAAAAGATACAAACAATTAAAGGAAAACTACGAATTAAATATCATGGATTAAAATAATGACAACAACATTAAAAGAAAGAACAAACTTTAGGGACCAAATTTCTTTCTTTTTTTGTGATTTGTCACTTACGAAAACAAAAAACAGTCAAAGGCCAAAAACTTTAAAATTAAAATGCAAAAAATTGAAATATCAAGTTAGATAAACAATTATTAGAAACCATGGTTTTGATACCAAATGATGCTAAAATTTTAGTCCCACAACCTTCGAACCCAAGAACCAAAAAGAATAAGAAAGATTGAATTGCAAAGAAGGTGGTTACGAAGATCAAATTGGTATCCTAAATGGCAAGAACCAAAAACAAAGCAATATTGTGCGACAAAATTGTAAGTGGTCAGAAAATTGAATAAAAGATGAAATTTGGGTTCGAGAACACGGAGAACTAATATATTGCTTCTATTTGTTTTTATTAATCGGGAATAGTTTCCATTTAATATATTATAATAGTTTTTTTCCTTCAAAATTTAAATATAATAATGGTTTAAAGTGGAAAAAATAATTAATAATTTTTTTTAATTGAAAAAATTAGTAACTCGCTTGTTTTTTCAAAGAACAAAGATAGGTTGGAAAATGAAAATAAAGAACAAGAAAAAGATACAAACAATTAAAGAAAAACTACGAATTAAATATCATGGATTAAAATAATGACAACAACATTAAAAGAAAGAACAAACTTTAGGGACCAAATTTCTTTCTTTTTTTGTGATTTGTCACTTACGAAAACAAAAAACAGTCAAAGGCCATAAAATTTAAAATTAAAATGCAAAAAATTGAAATATCAAGTTAGATAAACAATTATTAGAAACCATGGTTTTGATACCAAATGATGCGAAAATTTTAGTCCCACAACCTTGGAACCCAAGAACCAAAAGGAATAAGAAAGATTGAATTGCAAAGAAGGTGGTTAGGAAGATCAAATTGGTATCCTAAATGGCAAGAACCAAAAACAAAGCAATATTGTGCGACAAAATTGTAAGAGGTCAGAAAATTGAATAAAACATGAAATTTGGGTTCGAGAACACGGAGAACTAATATATTGCTTTTGTTTGTTTTAATTAATCGAGAATAACATCTATTTGATATATTATAATACTTTTTTCGATTCACAGTTTAAATGTAATAAGGGTTTAAAGTGGAAACCATAACTAATAATTTTTTTTAATTGCAAAAATTAGTAACTCGCTTGTTTTTTCAAAGAACAAAGATAGGTTGAAAAATGAAAATAAAGAACAAGAAAAAGATACAAACAGTTAAAAGAAAAGTACGAATTAAATATCAGGGATTAAAATAATGACAACAACATTAAAAGAAAGAACAAACTTTAGGGACCAAATTTCTTTCTTTTTTTGTGATTTGTCACTTACGAAAACAAAAAATAGTCAAAGGCCAAAAACTTTAAAATTAAAATGCAAAAAATTGAAATATCAAGTTAGTTAAACAATTATTAGAAACCATGGTTTTGATACCAAATGATGCGAAAATTTTAGTCCCACAACCTTGGAACCCAAGAACCAAAAGGAATAAGAAAGATTGAATTGCAAATAAGGTGGTTAGGAAGATCAAATTGGTATCCTAAATGGCAAGAACCAAAAACAAAGCAATATTGTGCGACAAAATTGTAAGAGGTCAGAAAATTGAATAAAAGATGAAATTTGGGTTCGAGAACACGGAGAACTAATATATCTCATGTATTTGTTTTTATTAATCGAGAATAGTTTCTATTTGATATATTATAATACTTTTTTCGATTAACCAGTTAAATGTAAAAAGGGTTTAAAATATCAACCATAATTAATAATATTTTTTAATTGCAAAAATTAGTAACTCGCTTGTTTTTTCAAAGAACAAAGATTGGTTGAAAAATGAAAATAAAGAACAAGAAAAAGATACAAACAATTAAACGAAAACTACGAATTAAATGTCATGGATTAAAATAATGACAACAACATTAAAAGAAAGAACAAACTTTAGGGACCAAATTTCTTTCTTTTTCTGTGATTTGTCACTTACGAAAACAAAAAACAGTCAAAGGCCAAAAACTTTAAAATTAAAATGCAAAAAATTGAAATATCAAGTTAGATAAACAATTATTAGAAACCATGGTTTTGATACCAAATGATGCTAAAATTTTAGTCCCACAACCTTGGAACCCAAGAACCAAAAAGAATAAGAAAGATTGAATTGCAAAGAAGGTGGTTAGGAAGATCAAATTGGTATCCTAAATGGCAAGAACCAAAAACAAAGCAATATTTTGCGACAAAATTGTAAGAGGTCAGAAAATTGAATAAAAGATGAAATTTGGGTTCGAGAACACGGAGAACTAATATATTGCTTCTATTTGTTTTTATTAATCGGGAATAGCTTCCATTTAATATATTATAATAGTTTTTTTCCTTCAAAATTTAAATATAATAATGGTTTAAAGTGGAAACCATAATTAATAATTTTTTTAATTGAAAATATTAGTAACTCGCTTGTTTTTTCAAAGAACAAAGATAGGTTGGAAAATGAAAATAAAGAACAAGAAAAAGATACAAACAATTAAAGGAAAACTACGAATTAAATATCATGGATTAAAATAATGACAACAACATTAAAAGAAAGAACAAACTTTAGGGACCAAATTTCTTTCTTTTTTTGTGATTTGTCACTTACGAAAACAAAAAACAGTCAAAGGCCAAAAACTTTAAAATTAAAATGCAAAAAATTGAAATATCAAGTTAGATAAACAATTATTAGAAACCATGGTTTTGATACCAAATGATGCTAAAATTTTAGTCCCACAACCTTCGAACCCAAGAACCAAAAAGAATAAGAAAGATTGAATTGCAAAGAAGGTGGTTAGGAAGATCAAATTGGTATCCTAAATGGCAAGAACCAAAAACAAAGCAATATTGTGCGACAAAATTGTAAGTGGTCAGAAAATTGAATAAAAGATGAAATTTGGGTTCGAGAACACGGAGAACTAATATATTGCTTCTATTTGTTTTTATTAATCGGGAATAGTTTCCATTTAATATATTATAATAGTTTTTTTCCTTCAAAATTTAAATATAATAATGGTTTAAAGTGGAAAAAATAATTAATAATTTTTTTTAATTGAAAAAATTAGTAACTCGCTTGTTTTTTCAAAGAACAAAGATAGGTTGGAAAATGAAAATAAAGAACAAGAAAAAGATACAAACAATTAAAGAAAAACTACGAATTAAATATCATGGATTAAAATAATGACAACAACATTAAAAGAAAGAACAAACTTTAGGGACCAAATTTCTTTCTTTTTTTGTGATTTGTCACTTACAAAAACAAAAAACAGTCAAAGGCCAAAAACTTTAAAATTAAAATGCAAAAAATTGAAATATCAAGTTAGATAAACAATTATTAGAAACCATGGTTTTGATACCAAATGATGCGAAAATTTTAGTCCCACAACCTTGGAACCCAAGAACCAAAAGGAATAAGAAAGATTGAATTGCAAAGAAGGTGGTTAGGAAGATCAAATTGGTATCCTAAATGGCAAGAACCAAAAACAAAGCAATATTGTGCGACAAAATTGTAAGAGGTCAGAAAATTGAATAAAACATGAAATTTGGGTTCGAGAACACGGAGAACTAATATATTGCTTTTGTTTGTTTTAATTAATCGAGAATAACTTCTATTTGATATATTATAATACTTTTTTCGATTCACAGTTTAAATGTAATAAGGGTTTAAAGTGGAAACCATAATTAATAATTTTTTTTAATTGCAAAAATTAGTAACTCGCTTGTTTTTTCAAAGAACAAAGATAGGTTGAAAAATGAAAATAAAGAACAAGAAAAAGATACAAACAGTTAAAAGAAAAGTACGAATTAAATATCAGGGATTAAAATAATGACAACAACATTAAAAGAAAGAACAAACTTTAGGGACCAAATTTCTTTCTTTTTTTGTGATTTGTCACTTACGAAAACAAAAAATAGTCAAAGGCCAAAAACTTTAAAATTAAAATGCAAAAAATTGAAATATCAAGTTAGTTAAACAATTATTAGAAACCATGGTTTTGATACCAAATGATGCGAAAATTTTAGTCCCACAACCTTGGAACCCAAGAACCAAAAGGAATAAGAAAGATTGAATTGCAAAGAAGGTGGTTAGGAAGATCAAATTGGTATCCTAAATGGCAAGAACCAAAAACAAAGCAATATTGTGCGACAAAATTGTAAGAGGTCAGAAAATTGAATAAAAGATGAAATTTGGGTTCGAGAACACGGAGAACTAATATATCTCATGTATTTGTTTTAATTTATCGAGAATAGCTTCCATTTGATATACTATTATAGTTTTTTCGATTCATAGTTTAAATGTAATAAGGGTTTAAAGTGGCAACCATAATTAATAATTGTTTTTAATTGAAAATATTAGTAACTCGCTTGTTTTTTCAAAGAACAAAGATAGGTTGGAAAATGAAAATAAAGAACAAGAAAAAGATACAAACAATTAAAGGAAAACTACGAATTAAATATCATGGATTAAAATAATGACAACAACATTAAAAGAAAGAACAAACTTTAGGGACCAAATTTCTTTCTTTTTTTGTGATTTGTCACTTACGAAAACAAAAAACAGTCAAAGGCCAAAAACTTTAAAATTAAAATGCAAAAAATTGAAATATCAAGTTAGATAAACAATTATTAGAAACCATGGTTTTGATACCAAATGATGCTAAAATTTTAGTCCCACAACCTTGGAACCCAAGAACCAAAAAGAATAAGAAAGATTGAATTGCAAAGAAGGTGGTTAGGAAGATCAAATTGGTATCCTAAATGGCAAGAACCAAAAACAAAGCAATATTTTGCGACAAAATTGTAAGAGGTCAGAAAATTGAATAAAAGATGAAATTTGGGTTCGAGAACACGGAGAACTAATATATTGCTTCTATTTGTTTTTATTAATCGGGAATAGCTTCCATTTAATATATTATAATAGTTTTTTTCCTTCAAAATTTAAATATAATAATGGTTTAAAGTGTCAACCATAATTAATAATTTTTTTAATTGAAAATATTAGTAACTCGCTTGTTTTTTCAAAGAACAAAGATAGGTTGGAAAATGAAAATAAAGAACAAGAAAAAGATACAAACAATTAAAGGAAAACTACGAATTAAATATCATGGATTAAAATAATGACAACAACATTAAAAGAAAGAACAAACTTTAGGGACCAAATTTCTTTCTTTTTTTGTGATTTGTCACTTACGAAAACAAAAAACAGTCAAAGGCCAAAAACTTTAAAATTAAAATGCAAAAAATTGAAATATCAAGTTAGATAAACAATTATTAGAAACCATGGTTTTGATACCAAATGATGCTAAAATTTTAGTCCCACAACCTTCGAACCCAAGAACCAAAAAGAATAAGAAAGATTGAATTGCAAAGAAGGTGGTTAGGAAGATCAAATTGGTATCCTAAATGGCAAGAACCAAAAACAAAGCAATATTGTGCGACAAAATTGTAAGTGGTCAGAAAATTGAATAAAAGATGAAATTTGGGTTCGAGAACACGGAGAACTAATATATTGCTTCTATTTGTTTTTATTAATCGGGAATAGTTTCCATTTAATATATTATAATAGTTTTTTCCCTTCAAAATTTAAATATAATAATGGTTTAAAGTGGAAAAAATAATTAATAATTTTTTTTAATTGAAAAAATTAGTAACTCGCTTGTTTTTTCAAAGAAAAAATATAGGTTGAAAAATGAAAATAAAGAACAAGAAAAAGATACAAACAATTAAAGAAAAACTACGAATTAAATATCATGGATTAAAATAATGACAACAACATTAAAAGAAAGAACAAATTTTAGGGACCAAATTTCTTTCTTTTTCTGTGATTTGTCACTTACGAAAACAAAAAGCAGTCAAAGGCCAAAAACTTTCAAATTAAAATGCAAAAAATTGAAATATCAAGTTAGATAAACAATTATTAGAAACCATGGTTTTGATACCAAATGATGCTAAAATTTTAGTCCCACAACCTTGGAACCCAAGAACCAAAAAGAATAAGAAAGATTGAATTGCAAAGAAGGTGGTTAGGAAGATCAAATTGGTATCCTAAATGGCAAGAGCCAAAAACAAACCAATATTGTGCGACAAAATTGTAAGAGGTCAGAAAATTGAATAAAAGATGAAATTTGGGTTCGAGAACACGGAGAACTAATATATTGCTTCTATTTGTTTTTATTAATCGGGAATAGCTTCCATTTAATATATTATAAAGTTTTTTTCCTTCAAAATTTAAATATAATAATGGTTTAAAGTGGAAACCATAATTAATAATTTTTTTAATTGAAAATATTAGTAACTCGCTTGTTTTTTCAAAGAACAAAGATAGGTTGGAAAATGAAAATAAAGAACAAGAAAAAGATACAAACAATTAAAGAAAAACTACGAATTAAATATCATGGATTAAAATAATGACAACAACATTAAAAGAAAGAACAAACTTTAGGGACCAAATTTCTTTCTTTTTTTGTGATTTGTCACTTACGAAAACAAAAAACAGTCAAAGGCCAAAAAATTTAAAATTAAAATGCAAAAAATTGAAATATCAAGTTAGATAAACAATTATTAGAAACCATGGTTTTGATACCAAATGATGCGAAAATTTTAGTCCCACAACCTTGGAACCCAAGAACCAAAAGGAATAAGAAAGATTGAATTGCAAAGAAGGTGGTTAGGAAGATCAAATTGGTATCCTAAATGGCAAGAACCAAAAACAAAGCAATATTGTGCGACAAAATTGTAAGAGGTCAGAAAATTGAATAAAAGATGAAATTTGGTTTCGAGAACACGGTGAACTAATATATTGCTTCTATTTGTTTTTATTAATCGGGAATAGCTTCCATTTAATATATTATAATAGTTTTTTTCCTTCAAAATTTAAATATAATAATGGTTTAAAGTGGAAACAATAATTAATAATTTTTTTTAATTGAAAAAATTAGTAACTCGCTTGTTTTTTCAAAGAACAAAGATAGGTTGAAAAATGAAAATAAAGAACAAGAAAAAGATACAAACAATTAAAGGAAAACTACGAATTAAATATCATGGATTAAAATAATGACAACAACATTAAAAGAAAGAACAAACTTTAGGGACCAAATTTCTTTCTTTTTTTGTGATTTGTCACTTACGAAAACAAAAAACAGTCAAAGGCCAAAAACTTTAAAATTAAAATGCAAAAAATTGAAATATCAAGTTAGATAAACAATTATTAGAAACCATGGTTTTGATACCAAATGATGCTAAAATTGTAGTCCCACAACCTTGGAACCCAAGAACCAAAAAGAATAAGAAAGATTGAATTGCAAAGAAGGTGGTTAGGAAGATCAAATTGGTATCCTAAATGGCAAGAACCAAAAACAAAGCAATATTGTGCGACAAAATTGTAAGAGGTCAGAAAATTGAATAAAAGATGAAATTTGGGTTCGAGAACAAGGAGAACTAATATATTGCTTCTATTTGTTTTTATTAATCGGGAATAGCTTCCATTTAATATATTATAATAGTTTTTTCCTTCAAAATTTAAATATAATAATGGTTTAAAGTGGAAACCATAATTAATAATTTTTTTTAATTGCAAAAATTAGTAACTCGCTTGTTTTTTCAAAGAACAAAGATAGGTTGAAAAATGAAAATAAAGAACAAGGATTCAAATAATGACAACAACATTAAAAGAAAGAACAAACTTTAGGGACCAAATTTCTTTTTTTTTTTTTGTGATTTGTCACTTACAAAAATAAAAAACAGTCAAAGGCCAAAAACTTTAAAATTAAAATGCAAAAAATTGAAATATCAAGTTACATAAACAATTATTAGAAACCATGGTTTTGATACCAAATGATGCGAAAATTTTAGTCCCACAACCTTGGAACCCGAGAACCAAAAGCAATAAGAAAAATTGAATTGCAAAGAAGGTGGTTAGGAAGATCGAATTGGTATCCTAAATGGCAAGAACCAAAAACAAAGCAATATTGTGCGACAAAATCGTAAGAGGTCAGAAAATTGTATAAAAGATGAAATTTGGGTTCGAGAACACGGAGAACTAATATATTGCTTCTATTTGTTTTTATTAATCGAGAATAGCTTCTATTTGATATATTATAATACTTTTTTCGATTCTAAGTTTAAATGTAATAAGGGTTTAAAGTGGAAACCATAATTAATAATTTTTTTTAATTGCAAAATTTAGTAACTCGCTTGTTTTTTCAAAGAACAAAGATAGGTTGAAAAATGAAAATAAAGAACAAGAAAAAGATACAAACAGTTAAAAGAAAAGTACGAATTAAATATCAGGGATTAAAATAATGACAACAACATTAAAAGAAAGAACAAACTTTAGGGACCAAATTTCTTTCTTTTTTTGTGATTTGTCACTTACGAAAACAAAAAATAGTCAAAGGCCAAAAACTTTAAAATTAAAATGCAAAAAATTGAAATATCAAGTTAGATAAACAATTATTAGAAACCATGGTTTTGATACCAAATGATGCGAAAATTTTAGTCCCACAACCTTGGAACCCAAGAACCAAAAGGAATAAAAAAGATTGAATTGCAAAGAAGGTGGTTAGGAAGATCAAATTGGTATCCTAAATGGCAAGAACCAAAAACAAAGTAATATTGTGCGACAAAATTGTAAGATGTCAGAAAATTGAATAAAAGATGAAATTTGGGTTCGATAACACGGAGAACTAATATATCTCTTGTATTTGTATTTATTAATCGAGAATAGTTTCTATTTGATATATTATAATACTTTTTTCGATTAACCAGTTAAATGTAAAAAGGGTTTAAAATATCAACCATAATTAATAATATTTTTTAATTGCAAAAATTAGTAACTCGCTTGTTTTTTCAAAGAACAAAGATTGGTTGAAAAATGAAAATAAAGAACAAGAAAAAGATACTAACAATTAAAGGAAAACTACGAATTAAATGTCATGGATTAAAATAATGACAACAACATTAAAAGAAAGAACAAACTTTAGGGACCAAATTACTTTCTTTTTCTGTGATTTGTCACTTACGAAAACAAAAAACAGTCAAAGGCCAAAAAATTTAAAATTAAAATGCAAAAAATTGAAATATCAAGTTAGATAAACAATTATTAGAAACCATGGTTTTGATACCAAATGATGCTAAAATTTTAGTCCCACAACCTTGGAACCCAAGAACCAAAAGGAATAAGAAAGATTGAATTGCAAAGAAGGTGGTTAGGAAGATCAAATTGGTATCCTAAATGGCAAGAACCAAAAACAAAGCAATATTGTGCGACAAAATTGTAAGTGGTCAGAAAATTGAATAAAAGATGAAATTTGGGTTCGAGAACATGGAGAACTAATATATTGCTTTTGTTTGTTTTAATTAATCGAGAATAACTTCTATTTGATATATTACAATACTTTTCTCGATTCACAGTTTAAATGTAATAAGGGTTTAAAGTGGAAACCATACTTAATAATTTTTTTTAATTGCAAAAATTAGTAACTCGCTTGTTTTTTTAAATAACAAACATAGGTTGAAAACTGAAAACAAAGAACAAGAAAAAGATACAAACAATTAAAAGAAAAGTACGAATTAAATATGATGGATTAAAATAATGACAACAACATTAAAAGAAAGAACAAACTTTAGGGACCAAATTTCTTTCTTTTTTTGAGATTTGTCACTTACGAAAACAAAAAATAGTCAAAGGCCAAAAACTTTAAAATTAAAATGCAAAAAATTGAAATATCAAGTTAGATAAACAATTATTTGAAACCATGGTTTTGATACCAAATGATGCGAAAATTTTAGTCCCACAACCTTGGAACCCAAGAACCAAAAGGAATAAGAAAGATTGAATTGCAAAGAAGGTGGTTAGGAAGATCAAATTGGTATCCTAAATGGCAAGAACCAAAAACAAAGCAATATTGTGCGACAAAATTGTAAGAGGTCAGAAAATTGATTTGGGTTCGAGAACACGGAGAACTAATATATCTCTTGTATTTGTTTTTATTAATCGAGAATAGTTTCTATTTGATATATTATAATACTTTTTTCGATTAACCAGTTAAATGTAAAAAGGGTTTAAAATATCAACCATAATTAATAATATTTTTTAATTGCAAAAATTAGTAACTCGCTTGTTTTTTCAAAGAACAAAGATTGGTTGAAAAATGAAAATAAAGAACAAGAAAAAGATACAAACAATTAAAGGAAAACTACGAATTAAATGTCATGGATTAAAATAATGACAACAACATTAAAAGAAAGAACAAACTTTAGGGACCAAATTTCTTTCTTTTTCTGTGAGTTGTCACTTACGAAAACAAAAAACAGTCAAAGGCCAAAAACTTTAAAATTAAAATGCAAAAAATTGAAATATCAAGTTAGATAAACAATTATTAGAAACCATGGTTTTGATACCAAATGATGCTAAAATTTTAGTCCCACAACCTTGGAACCCAAGAACCAAAAAGAATAAGAAAGATTGAATTGCAAAGAAGGTGGTTAGGAAGATCAAATTGGTATCCTAAATGGCAAGAACCAAAAACAAAGCAATATTGTGCGACAAAATTGTAAGAGGTCAGAAAATTGAATAAAAGATGAAATTTGGGTTCGAGAACACGGAGAACTAATATATTGCTTCTATTTGTTTTTATTAATCGGGAATAGCTTCCATTTAATATATTATAATAGTTTTTTTCCTTCAAAATTTAAATATAATAATGGTTTAAAGTGGAAACCATAATTAATAATTTTTTTTAATTGAAAAAATTAGTAACTCGCTTGGTTTTTCAAAGAACAAAGATAGGTTGAAAAATGAAAATAAAGAACAAGAAAAAGATACAAACAATTAAAGGAAAACTACGAATTAAATATCATGGATTAAAATAATGACAACAACATTAAAAGAAAGAACAAACTTTAGGGACCAAATTTCTTTCTTTTTTTGTGATTTGTCACCTACGAAAACAAAAAACAGTCAAAGGCCAAAAACTTTAAAATTAAAATGCAAAAAATTGAAATATCAAGTTAGATAAACAATTATTAGAAACCATGGTTTTGATACCAAATGATGCTAAAATTTTAGTCCCACAACCTTGGAACCCAAGAACCAAAAAGAATAAGAAAGATTGAATTGCAAAGAAGGTGGTTAGGAAGATCAAATTGGTATCCTAAATGGCAAGAACCAAAAACAAAGCAATATTGTGCGACAAAATTGTAAGAGGTCAGAAAATTGAATAAAAGATGAAATTTGGGTTCGAGAACAAGGAGAACTAATATATTGCTTCTATTTGTTTTTATTAATCGGGAATAGCTTCCATTTAATATATTATAATAGTTTTTTCCTTCAAAATTTAAATATAATAATGGTTTAAAGTGGAAACCATAATTAATAATTTTTTTTAATTGCAAAAATTAGTAACTCGCTTGTTTTTTCAAAGAACAAATATAGGTTGAAAAATGAAAATAAAGAACAAGAAAAAGATACAAACAATTAAAAGAAAACTACGAATTAAATATCATGGATTAAAATAATGACAACAACATTAAAAGAAAGAACAAACTTTAGGGACCAAATTTCTTTCTTTTTCTGTGATTTGTCACTTACGAAAACAAAAAACAGTCAAAGGCCAAAAACTTTAAAATTAAAATGCAAAAAATTGAAATATCAAGTTAGATAAACAATTATTAGAAACCATGGTTTTGATACCAAATGATGCTAAAATTTTAGTCCCACAACCTTGGAACCCAAGAACCAAAAGGAATAAGAAAGATTGAATTGCAAATAAGGTGGTTAGGAAGATCAAATTGGTATCCTAAATGGCAAGAACCAAAAACAAAGCAATATTGTGCGACAAAATTGTAAGAGGTCAGAAAATTGAATAAAAGATGAAATTTGGGTTCGAGAACATGGAGAACTAATATATTGCTTTTGTTTGTTTTAATTAATCGAGAATAACTTCTATTTGATATATTACAATACTTTTCTCGATTCACAGTTTAAATGTAATAAGGGTTTAAAGTGGAAACCATACTTAATAATTTTTTTTAATTGCAAAAATTAGTAACTCGCTTGTTTTTTTAAATAACAAACATAGGTTGAAAACTGAAAACAAAGAACAAGAAAAAGATACAAACAATTAAAAGAAAAGTACGAATTAAATATGATGGATTAAAATAATGACAACAACATTAAAAGAAAGAACAAACTTTAGGGACCAAATTTCTTTCTTTTTTTGAGATTTGTCACTTACGAAAACAAAAAATAGTCAAAGGCCAAAAACTTTAAAATTAAAATGCAAAAAATTGAAATATCAAGTTAGATAAACAATTATTAGAAACCATCGTTTTGATACCAAATGATGCGAAAATTTTAGTCCCACAACCTTGGAACCCAAGAACCAAAAGGAATAAGAAAGATTGAATTGCAAAGAAGGTGGTTAGGAAGATCAAATTGGTATCCTAAATGGCAAGAACCAAAAACAAAGCAATATTGTGCGACAAAATTGTAAGAGGTCAGAAAATTGATTTGGGTTCGAGAACACGGAGAACTAATATATCTCTTGTATTTGTTTTTATTAATCGAGAATAGTTTCTATTTGATATATTATAATACTTTTTTCGATTAACCAGTTAAATGTAAAAAGGGTTTAAAATATCAACCATAATTAATAATATTTTTTAATTGCAAAAATTAGTAACTCGCTTGTTTTTTCAAAGAACAAAGATTGGTTGAAAAATGAAAATAAAGAACAAGAAAAAGATACAAACAATTAAAGGAAAACTACGAATTAAATGTCATGGATTAAAATAATGACAACAACATTAAAAGAAAGAACAAACTTTAGGGACCAAATTTCTTTCTTTTTCTGTGAGTTGTCACTTACGAAAACAAAAAACAGTCAAAGGCCAAAAACTTTAAAATTAAAATGCAAAAAATTGAAATATCAAGTTAGATAAACAATTATTAGAAACCATGGTTTTGATACCAAATGAAGCTAAAATTTTAGTCCCACAACCTTGGAACCCAAGAACCAAAAAGAATAAGAAAGATTGAATTGCAAAGAAGGTGGTTAGGAAGATCAAATTGGTATCCTAAATGGCAAGAACCAAAAACAAAGCAATATTGTGCGACAAAATTGTAAGAGGTCAGAAAATTGAATAAAAGATGAAATTTGGGTTCGAGAACACGGAGAACTAATATATTGCTTCTATTTGTTTTTATTAATCGGGAATAGCTTCCATTTAATATATTATAATAGTTTTTTTCCTTCAAAATTTAAATATAATAATGGTTTAAAGTGGAAACCATAATTAATAATTTTTTTTAATTGAAAAAATTAGTAACTCGCTTGGTTTTTCAAAGAACAAAGATAGGTTGAAAAATGAAAATAAAGAACAAGAAAAAGATACAAACAATTAAAGGAAAACTACGAATTAAATATCATGGATTAAAATAATGACAACAACATTAAAAGAAAGAACAAACTTTAGGGACCAAATTTCTTTCTTTTTTTGTGATTTGTCACCTACGAAAACAAAAAACAGTCAAAGGCCAAAAACTTTAAAATTAAAATGCAAAAAATTGAAATATCAAGTTAGATAAACAATTATTAGAAACCATGGTTTTGATACCAAATGATGCTAAAATTTTAGTCCCACAACCTTGGAACCCAAGAAGCAAAAAGAATAAGAAAGATTGAATTGCAAAGAAGGTGGTTAGGAAGATCAAATTGGTATCCTAAATGGCAAGAACCAAAAACAAAGCAATATTGTGCGACAAAATTGTAAGAGGTCAGAAAATTGAATAAAAGATGAAATTTGGGTTCGAGAACAAGGAGAACTAATATATTGCTTCTATTTGTTTTTATTAATCGGGAATAGCTTCCATTTAATATATTATAATAGTTTTTTCCTTCAAAATTTAAATATAATAATGGTTTAAAGTGGAAACCATAATTAATAATTTTTTTTAATTGCAAAAATTAGTAACTCGCTTGTTTTTTCAAAGAACAAATATAGGTTGAAAAATGAAAATAAAGAACAAGAAAAAGATACAAACAATTAAAGGAAAACTACGAATTAAATATCATGGATTAAAATAATGACAACAACATTAAAAGAAAGAACAAACTTTAGGGACCAAATTTCTTTCTTTTTTTGTGATTTGTCACCTACGAAAACAAAAAACAGTCAAAGGCCAAAAACTTTAAAATTAAAATGCAAAAAATTGAAATATCAAGTTAGATAAACAATTATTAGAAACCATGGTTTTGATACCAAATGATGCTAAAATTTTAGTCCCACAACCTTGGAACCCAAGAAGCAAAAAGAATAAGAAAGATTGAATTGCAAAGAAGGTGGTTAGGAAGATCAAATTGGTATCCTAAATGGCAAGAACCAAAAACAAAGCAATATTGTGCGACAAAATTGTAAGAGGTCAGAAAATTGAATAAAAGATGAAATTTGGGTTCGAGAACAAGGAGAACTAATATATTGCTTCTATTTGTTTTTATTAATCGGGAATAGCTTCCATTTAATATATTATAATAGTTTTTTCCTTCAAAATTTAAATATAATAATGGTTTAAAGTGGAAACCATAATTAATAATTTTTTTTAATTGCAAAAATTAGTAACTCGCTTGTTTTTTCAAAGAACAAATATAGGTTGAAAAATGAAAATAAAGAACAAGAAAAAGATACAAACAATTAAAAGAAAACTACGAATTAAATATCATGGATTAAAATAATGACAACAACATTAAAAGAAAGAACAAACTTTAGGGACCAAATTTCTTTCTTTTTCTGTGATTTGTCACTTACGAAAACAAAAAACAGTCAAAGGCCAAAAAATTTAAAATTAAAATGCAAAAAATTGAAATATCAAGTTAGATAAACAATTATTAGAAACCATGGTTTTGATACCAAATGATGCTAAAATTTTAGTCCCACAACCTTGGAACCCAAGAACCAAAAGGAATAAGAAAGATTGAATTGCAAAGAAGGTGGTTAGGAAGATCAAATTGGTATCCTAAATGGCAAGAACCAAAAACAAAGCAATATTGTGCGACAAAATTGTAAGTGGTCAGAAAATTGAATAAAAGATGAAATTTGGGTTCCAGAACATGGAGAACTAATATATTGCTTTTGTTTGTTTTAATTAATCGAGAATAACTTCTATTTGATATATTATAATACTTTTTTTGGATTCACAGTTTAAATGTAATAAGGGTTTAAAGTGGAAACCATAATTAATAATTTTTTTTAATTGCAAAAATTAGTAACTCGCTTGTTTTTTCAAAGAACAAAGATAGGTTGAAAAATGAAAATAAAGAACAAGAAAAAGATAAAAACAGGTAAAAGAAAAGTACGAATTAAATATCAGGGATTAAAATAATGACAACAACATTAAAAGAAAGAACAAACTTTAGGGACCAAATTTCTTTCTTTTTTTGTGATTTGTCACTTACGAAAACAAAAAATAGTCAAAGGCCAAAAACTTTAAAATTAAAATGCAAAAAATTGAAATATCAAGTTAGATAAACAATTATTAGAAACCATGGTTTTGATACCAAATGATGCGAAAATTTTAGTCCCACAACCTTGGAACCCAAGAACCAAAAGGAATAAGAAAGATTGAATTGCAAAGAAGGTGGTTAGGAAGATCAAATTGGTATCCTAAATGGCAAGAACCAAAAACAAAGCAATATTGTGCGACAAAATTGTAAGAGGTCAGAAAATTGAATAAAAGATGAAATTTGGGTTCGAGAACACGGAGAACTAATATATCTCTTGTATTTGTTTTTATTAATCGAGAATAGTTTCTATTTGATATATTATAATACTTTTTTCGATTAACCAGTTAAATGTAAAAAGGGTTTAAAATATCAACCATAATTAATAATATTTTTTAATTGCAAAAATTAGTAACTCGCTTGTTTTTTCAAAGAACAAAGATTGGTTGAAAAATGAAAATAAAGAACAAGAAAAAGATACAAACAATTAAAGGAAAACTACGAATTAAATGTCATGGATTAAAATAATGACAACAACATTAAAAGAAAGAACAAACTTTAGGGACCAAATTTCTTTCTTTTTCTGTGAGTTGTCACTTACGAAAACAAAAAACAGTCAAAGGCCAAAAACTTTAAAATTAAAATGCAAAAAATTGAAATATCAAGTTAGATAAACAATTATTAGAAACCATGGTTTTGATACCAAATGATGCTAAAATTTTAGTCCCACAACCTTGGAACCCAAGAACCAAAAAGAATAAGAAAGATTGAATTGCAAAGAAGGTGGTTAGGAAGATCAAATTGGTATCCTAAATGGCAAGAACCAAAAACAAAGCAATATTGTGCGACAAAATTGTAAGAGGTCAGAAAATTGAATAAAAGATGAAATTTGGGTTCGAGAACACGGAGAACTAATATATTGCTTCCATTTGTTTTTATTAATCGGGAATAGCTTCCATTTAATATATTATAATAGTTTTTTTCCTTCAAAATTTAAATATAATAATGGTTTAAAGTGGAAACCATAATTAATAATTTTTTTTAATTGAAAAAATTAGTAACTCGCTTGGTTTTTCAAAGAACAAAGATAGGTTGAAAAATGAAAATAAAGAACAAGAAAAAGATACAAACAATTAAAGGAAAACTACGAATTAAATATCATGGATTAAAATAATGACAACAACATTAAAAGAAAGAACAAACTTTAGGGACCAAATTTCTTTCTTTTGTTGTGATTTGTCACCTACGAAAACAAAAAACAGTCAAAGGCCAAAAACTTTAAAATTAAAATGCAAAAAATTGAAATATCAAGTTAGATAAACAATTATTAGAAACCACGGTTTTGATACCAAATGATGCTAAAATTTTAGTCCCACAACCTTGGAACCCAAGAACCAAAAAGATTAAGAAAGATTGAATTGCAAAGAAGGTGGTTAGGAAGATCAAATTGGTATCCTAAATGGCAAGAACCAAAAACAAAGCAATATTGTGCGACAAAATTGTAAGAGGTCAGAAAATTGAATAAAAGATGAAATTTGGGTTCGAGAACACGGAGAACTAATATATTGCTTCTATTTGTTTTTATTAATCGGGAATAGCTTCCATTTAATATATTATAATAGTTTTTTTCCTTCAAAATTTAAATATAATAATGGTTTAAAGTGGAAACCATAATTAATAATTTTTTTTAATTGAAAAAATTAGTAACTCGCTTGTTTTTTCAAAGAACAAATATAGGTTGAAAAATGAAAATAAAGAACAAGAAAAAGATACAAACAATTAAAAGAAAACTACGAATTAAATATCATGGATTAAAATAATGACAACAACATTAAAAGAAAGAACAAACTTTAGGGACCAAATTTCTTTCTTTTTCTGTGATTTGTCACTTACGAAAACAAAAAACAGTCAAAGGCCAAAAAATTTAAAATTAAAATGCAAAAAATTGAAATATCAAGTTAGATAAACAATTATTAGAAACCATGGTTTTGATACCAAATGATGCGAAAATTTTAGTCCCACAACCTTGGAACCCAAGAACCAAAAGGAATAAGAAAGATTGAATTGCAAAGAAGGTGGTTAGGAAGATCAAATTGGTATCCTAAATTGCAAGAACCAAAAACAAAGCAATATTGTGCGACAAAATTGTAAGTGGTCAGAAAATTGAATAAAAGATGAAATTTGGGTTCGAGAACACGGAGAACTAATATATTGCTTCTATTTGTTTTTATTAATCGGGAATAGCTTCCATTTAATATATTATAATAGTTTTTTTCCTTCAAAATTTAAATATAATAATGGTTTAAAGTGGAAACCATAATTAATAATTTTTTTTAATTGAAAAAATTAGTAACTCGCTTGGTTTTTCAAAGAACAAAGATAGGTTGAAAAATGAAAATAAAGAACAAGAAAAAGATACAAACAATTAAAGGAAAACTACGAATTAAATATCAGGGATTAAAATAATGACAACAACATTAAAAGAAAGAACAAACTTTAGGGACCAAATTTCTTTCTTTTTTTGTGATTTGTCACCTACGAAAACAAAAAACAGTCAAAGGCCAAAAACTTTAAAATTAAAATGCAAAAAATTGAAATATCAAGTTAGATAAACAATTATTAGAAACCACGGTTTTGATACCAAATGATGCTAAAATTTTAGTCCCACAACCTTGGAACCCAAGAACCAAAAAGAATAAGAAAGATTGAATTGCAAAGAAGGTGGTTAGGAAGATCAAATTGGTATCCTAAATGGCAAGAACCAAAAACAAAGCAATATTGTGCGACAAAATTGTAAGAGGTCAGAAAATTGAATAAAAGATGAAATTTGGGTTCGAGAACAAGGAGAACTAATATATTGCTTCTATTTGTTTTTATTAATCGGGAATAGCTTCCATTTAATATATTATAATAGTTTTTTCCTTCAAAATTTAAATATAATAATGGTTTAAAGTGGAAACCATAATTAATAATTTTTTTTAATTGCAAAAATTAGTAACTCGCTTGTTTTTTCAAAGAACAAATATAGGTTGAAAAATGAAAATAAAGAACAAGAAAAAGATACAAACAATTAAAGGAAAACTACGAATTAAATATCATGGATTAAAATAATGACAACAACATTAAAAGAAAGAACAAACTTTAGGGACCAAATTTCTTTCTTTTTTTGTGATTTGTCACTTACGAAAACAAAAAACAGTCAAAGGCCAAAAACTTTAAAATTAAAATGCAAAAAATTGAAATATCAAGTTAGATAAACAATTATTAGAAACCATGGTTTTGATACCAAATGATGCGAAAATTTTAGTCCCACAACCTTGGAACCCAAGAACCAAAAGGAATAAGAAAGATTGAATTGCAAAGAAGGTGGTTAGGAAGATCAAATTGGTATCCTAAATGGCAAGAACCAAAAACAAAGCAATATTGTGCGACAAAATTTTAAGTGGTCAGAAAATTGAATAAAAGATGAAATTTGGGTTCGAGAACATGGAGAACTAATATATTGCTTTTGTTTGTTTTAATTAATCGAGAATAACTTCTATTTGATATATTATAATACTTTTTTTGGATTCACAGTTTAAATGTAATAAGGGTTTAAAGTGGAAACCATAATTAATAATTTTTTTTAATTGCAAAAATTAGTAACTCGCTTGTTTTTTCAAAGAATAAAGATAGGTTGAAAAATGAAAATAAAGAACAAGAAAAAGATACAAACAGGTAAAAGAAAAGTACGAATTAAATATCAGGGATTAAAATAATGACAACAACATTAAAAGAAAGAACAAACTTTAGGGACCAAATTTCTTTCTTTTTTTGTGATTTGTCACTTACGAAAACATAACATAGTCAAAGGCCAAAAACTTTAAAATTAAAATGCAAAAAATTGAAATATCAAGTTAGATAAACAATTATTAGAAACCATGGTTTTGATACCAAATGATGCGAAAATTTTAGTCCCACAACCTTGGAACCCAAGAACCAAAAGGAATAAGAAAGATTGAATTGCAAAGAAGGTGGTTAGGAAGATCAAATTGGTATCCTAAATGGCAAGAACCAAAAACAAAGCAATATTGTGCGACAAAATTGTAAGAGGTCAGAAAATTGAATAAAAGATGAAATTTGGGTTCGAGAACACGGAGAACTAATATATCTCTTGTATTTGTTTTTATTAATCGAGAATAGTTTCTATTTGATATATTATAATACTTTTTTCGATTAACCAGTTAAATGTAAAAAGGGTTTAAAATATCAACCATAATTAATAATATTTTTTAATTGCAAAAATTAGTAACTCGCTTGTTTTTTCAAAGAACAAAGATTGGTTGAAAAATGAAAATAAAGAACAAGAAAAAGATACAAACAATTAAAGGAAAACTACGAATTAAATGTCATGGATTAAAATAATGACAACAACATTAAAAGAAAGAACAAGCTTTAGGGACCAAATTTCTTTCTTTTTCTGTGATTTGTCACTTACGAAAACAAAAAACAGTCAAAGGCCAAAAACTTTAAAATTAAAATGCAAAAAATTGAAATATCAAGTTAGATAAACAATTATTAGAAACCATGGTTTTGATACCAAATGATGCTAAAATTTTAGTCCCACAACCTTGGAACCCAAGAACCAAAAAGCATAAGAAAGATTGAATTGCAAAGAAGGTGGTTAGGAAGATCAAATTGGTATCCTAAATGGCAAGAACCAAAAACAAAGCAATATTGTGCGACAAAATTGTAAGAGGTCAGAAAATTGAATAAAAGATGAAATTTGGGTTCGAGAACACGGAGAACTAATATATCTCTTGTATTTGTTTTTATTAATCGAGAATAGTTTCTATTTGATATATTATAATACTTTTTTCGATTAACCAGTTAAATGTAAAAAGGGTTTAAAATATCAACCATAATTAATAATATTTTTTAATTGCAAAAATTAGTAACTCGCTTGTTTTTTCAAAGAACAAAGATTGGTTGAAAAATGAAAATAAAGAACAAGAAAAAGATACAAACAATTAAAGGAAAACTACGAATTAAATGTCATGGATTAAAATAATGACAACAACATTAAAAGAAAGAACAAACTTTAGGGACCAAATTTCTTTCTTTTTCTGTGATTTGTCACTTACGAAAACAAAAAACAGTCAAAGGCCAAAAACTTTAAAATTAAAATGCAAAAAATTGAAATATCAAGTTAGATAAAAAATTATTAGAAACCATGGTTTTGATAACAAATGATGCTAAAATTTTAGTCCCACAACCTTGGAACCCAAGAACCAAAAAGAATAAGAAAGATTGAATTGCAAAGAAGGTGGTTAGGAAGATCAAATTGGTATCCTAAATGGCAAGAACCAAAAACAAAGCAATATAGTGCGACAAAATTGTAAGAGGTCAGAAAATTGAATAAAAGATGAAATTTGGGTTCAAGAACACGGAGAACTAATATATTGCTTCTATTTGTTTTTATTAATCGGGAATAGCTTCCATTTAATATATTATAATAGTTTTTTTCCTTCAAAATTTAAATATAATAATGGTTTAAAGTGGAAACCATAATTAATAATTTTTTTTAATTGAAAAAATTAGTAACTCGCTTGTTTTTTCAAAGAACAAATATAGGTTGAAAAATGAAAATAAAGAACAAGAAAAAGATACAAACAATTAAAAGAAAACTACGAATTAAATATCATGGATTAAAATAATGACAACAACATTAAAAGAAAGAACAAACTTTAGGGACCAAATTTCTTTCTTTTTCTGTGATTTGTCACTTACGAAAACAAAAAACAGTCAAAGGCCAAAAAATTTAAAATTAAAATGCAAAAAATTGAAATATCAAGTTAGATAAACAATTATTAGAAACCATGGTTTTGATACCAAATGATGCTAAAATTTTAGTCCCACAACCTTGGAACCCAAGAACCAAAAGGAATAAGAAAGATTGAATTGCAAAGAAGGTGGTTAGGAAGATCAAATTGGTATCCTAAATGGCAAGAACCAAAAACAAAGCAATATTGTGCGACAAAATTGTAAGTGGTCAGAAAATTGAATAAAAGATGAAATTTGGGTTCGAGAACATGGAGAACTAATATATTGCTTTTGTTTGTTTTAATTAATCGAGAATAACTTCTATTTGATATATTATAATACTTTTTTTGGATTCACAGTTTAAATGTAATAAGGGTTTAAAGTGGAAACCATAATTAATAATTTTTTTTAATTGCAAAAATTAGTAACTCGCTTGTTTTTTCAAAGAACAAAGATAGGTTGAAAAATGAAAATAAAGAACAAGAAAAAGATACAAACAGGTAAAAGAAAAGTACGAATTAAATATCAGGGATTAAAATAATGACAACAACATTAAAAGAAAGAACAAACTTTAGGGACCAAATTTCTTTCTTTTTTTGTGATTTGTCACTTACGAAAACAAAAAACAGTCAAAGGCCAAAAACTTTAAAATTAAAATGCAAAAAATTGAAATATCAAGTTAGATAAACAATTATTAGAAACCATGGTTTTGATACCAAATGATGCGAAAATTTTAGTCCCACAACCTTGGAACCCAAGAACCAAAAGGAATAAGAAAGATTTAATTGCAAAGAAGGTGGTTAGGAAGATCAAATTGGTATCCTAAATGGCAAGAACCAAAAACAAAGCAAAATTGTAAGAGGTCAGAAAATTGAATAAAAGATGAAATTTGGGTTCGAGAACACGGAGAACTAATATATCTCTTGTATTTGTTTTTATTAATCGAGAATAGTTTCTATTTGATATATTATAATACTTTTTTCGATTAACCAGTTAAATGTAAAAAGGGTTTAAAATATCAACCATAATTAATAATATTTTTTAATTGCAAAAATTAGTAACTCGCTTGTTTTTTCAAAGAACAAAGATTGGTTGAAAAATGAAAATAAAGAACAAGAAAAAGATACAAACAGGTAAAAGAAAAGTACGAATTAAATATCTGGGATTAAAATAATGACAACAACATTAAAAGAAAGAACAAACTTTAGGGACCAAATTTCTTTCTTTTTTTGTGATTTGTCACTTACGAAAACAAAACATAGTCAAAGGCCAAAAACTTTAAAATTAAAATGCAAAAAATTGAAATATCAAGTTAGATAAACAATTATTAGAAACCATGGTTTTGATACCAAATGATGCTAAAATTTTAGTCCCACAACCTTGGAACCCAAGAACCAAAAGGAATAAGAAATATTGAATTGCAAAGAAGGTGGTTAGGAAGATCAAATTGGTATCCTAAATGGCAAGAACCAAAAACAAAGCAATATTGTGCGACAAAATTGTAAGAGGTCAGAAAATTGAATAAAAGATGAAATTTGGGTTCGAAAACACGGAGAACTAATATATTGCTTCTATTTGTTTTTATTAATCGGGAATAGCTTCCATTTAATATATTATAATAGTTTTTTTCCTTCAAAATTTAAATATAATAATGGTTTAAAGTGGAAACCATAATTAATAATTTTTTTTAATTGAAAAAATTAGTAACTCGCTTGGTTTTTCAAAGAACAAAGATAGGTTGAAAAATGAAAATAAAGAACAAGAAAAAGATACAAACAATTAAAGGAAAACTACGAATTAAATATCAGGGATTAAAATAATGACAACAACATTAAAAGAAAGAACAAACTTTAGGGACCAAATTTCTTTCTTTTTTTGTGATTTGTCACCTACGAAAACAAAAAACAGTCAAAGGGCAAAAACTTTAAAATTAAAATGCAAAAAATTGAAATATCAAGTTAGATAAACAATTATTAGAAACCACGGTTTTGATACCAAATGATGCTAAAATTTTAGTCCCACAACCTTGGAACCCAAGAACCAAAAAGAATAAGAAAGATTGAATTGCAAAGAAGGTGGTTAGGAAGATCAAATTGGTATCCTAAATGGCAAGAACCAAAAACAAAGCAATATTGTGCGACAAAATTGTAAGAGGTCAGAAAATTGAATAAAAGATGAAATTTGGGTTCGAGAACACGGAGAACTAATATATTGCTTCTATTTGTTTTTATTAATCGGGAATAGCTTCCATTTAATATATTATAATAGTTTTTTTCCTTCAAAATTTAAATATAATAATGGTTTAAAGTGGAAACCATAATTAATAATTTTTTTTAATTGAAAAAATTAGTAACTCGCTTGTTTTTTCAAAGAACAAATATAGGTTGAAAAATGAAAATAAAGAACAAGAAAAAGATACAAACAATTAAAAGAAAACTACGAATTAAATATCATGGATTAAAATAATGACAACAACATTAAAAGAAAGAACAAACTTTAGGGACCAAATTTCTTTCTTTTTCTGTGATTTGTCACTTACGAAAACAAAAAACAGTCAAAGGCCAAAAAATTTAAAATTAAAATGCAAAAAATTGAAATATCAAGTTAGATAAACAATTATTAGAAACCATGGTTTTGATACCAAATGATGCGAAAATTTTAGTCCCACAACCTTGGAACCCAAGAACCAAAAGGAATAAGAAAGATTGAATTGCAAAGAAGGTGGTTAGGAAGATCAAATTGGTATCCTAAATTGCAAGAACCAAAAACAAAGCAATATTGTGCGACAAAATTGTAAGAGGTCAGAAAATTGAATAAAAGATGAAATTTGGGTTCGAGAACACGGAGAACTAATATATTGCTTCTATTTGTTTTTATTAATCGGGAATAGCTTCCATTTAATATATTATAATAGTTTTTTTCCTTCAAAATTTAAATATAATAATGGTTTAAAGTGGAAACCATAATTAATAATTTTTTTTAATTGAAAAAATTAGTAACTCGCTTGGTTTTTCAAAGAACAAAGATAGGTTGAAAAATGAAAATAAAGAACAAGAAAAAGATACAAACAATTAAAGGAAAACTACGAATTAAATATCAGGGATTAAAATAATGACAACAACATTAAAAGAAAGAACAAACTTTAGGGACCAAATTTCTTTCTTTTTTTGTGATTTGTCACCTACGAAAACAAAAAACAGTCAAAGGCCAAAAACTTTAAAATTAAAATGCAAAAAATTGAAATATCAAGTTAGATAAACAATTATTAGAAACCACGGTTTTGATACCAAATGATGCTAAAATTTTAGTCCCACAACCTTGGAACCCAAGAACCAAAAAGAATAAGAAAGATTGAATTGCAAAGAAGGTGGTTAGGAAGATCAAATTGGTATCCTAAATGGCAAGAACCAAAAACAAAGCAATATTGTGCGACAAAATTGTAAGAGGTCAGAAAATTGAATAAAAGATGAAATTTGGGTTCGAGAACAAGGAGAACTAATATATTGCTTCTATTTGTTTTTATTAATCGGGAATAGCTTCCATTTAATATATTATAATAGTTTTTTCCTTCAAAATTTAAATATAATAATGGTTTAAAGTGGAAACCATAATTAATAATTTTTTTTAATTGCAAAAATTAGTAACTCGCTTGTTTTTTCAAAGAACAAATATAGGTTGAAAAATGAAAATAAAGAACAAGAAAAAGATACAAACAATTAAAGGAAAACTACGAATTAAATATCATGGATTAAAATAATGACAACAACATTAAAAGAAAGAACAAACTTTAGGGACCAAATTTCTTTCTTTTTTTGTGATTTGTCACTTACGAAAACAAAAAACAGTCAAAGGCCAAAAACTTTAAAATTAAAATGCAAAAAATTGAAATATCAAGTTAGATAAACAATTATTAGAAACCATGGTTTTGATACCAAATGATGCGAAAATTTTAGTCCCACAACCTTGGAACCCAAGAACCAAAAGGAATAAGAAAGATTGAATTGCAAAGAAGGTGGTTAGGAAGATCAAATTGGTATCCTAAATGGCAAGAACCAAAAACAAAGCAATATTGTGCGACAAAATTGTAAGAGGTCAGAAAATTGAATAAAAGATGAAATTTGGGTTCGAGAACATGGAGAACTAATATATTGCTTTTGTTTGTTTTAATTAATCGAGAATAACTTCTATTTGATATATTATAATACTTTTTTCGATTAACCAGTTAAATGTAAAAAGGGTTTAAAATATCAACCATAATTAATAATATTTTTTAATTGCAAAAATTAGTAACTCGCTTGTTTTTTCAAAGAACAAAGATTGGTTGAAAAATGAAAATAAAGAACAAGAAAAAGATACAAACAATTAAAGGAAAACTACGAATTAAATGTCATGGATTAAAATAATGACAACAACATTAAAAGAAAGAACAAACTTTAGGGACCAAATTTCTTTCTTTTTCTGTGATTTGTCACTTACGAAAACAAAAAACAGTCAAAGGCCAAAAACTTTAAAATTAAAATGCAAAAAATTGAAATATCAAGTTAGATAAACAATTATTAGAAACCATGGTTTTGATACCAACTGATGCTAAAATTTTAGTCCCACAACCTTGGAACCCAAGAACCAAAAAGAATAAGAAAGATTGAATTGCAAAGAAGGTGGTTAGGAAGATCAAATTGGTATCCTAAATGGCAAGAACCAAAAACAAAGCAATATTGTGCGACAAAATTGTAAGAGGTCAGAAAATTGAATAAAAGATGAAATTTGGGTTCGAGAACACGGAGAACTAATATATTGCTTCTATTTGTTTTTATTAATCGGGAATAGCTTCCATTTAATATATTATAATAGTTTTTTCCTTCAAAATTTAAATATAATAATGGTTTAAAGTGGAAACCATAATTAATAATTTTTTTTAATTGCAAAAATTAGTAACTCGCTTGTTTTTTCAAAGAACAAAGATAGGTTGAAAAATGAAAATAAAGAACAAGGATTCAAATAATGACAACAACATTAAAAGAAAGAACAAACTTTAGGGACCAAATTTTTTTTTTTTTTTTGTGATTTCTCACTTACAAAAATAAAAAACAGTCAAAGGCCAAAAACTTTAAAATTAAAATGCAAAAAATTGAAATATCAAGTTACATAAACAATTATTAGAAACCATGGTTTTGATACCAAATGATGCGAAAATTTTAGTCCCACAACCTTGGAACCCGAGAACCAAAAGCAATAAGAAAAATTGAATTGCAAAGAAGGTGGTTAGGAAGATCGAATTGGTATCTTAAATGGCAAGAACCAAAAACAAAGCAATATTGTGCGACAAAATCGTAAGAGGTCAGAAAATTGTATAAAAGATGAAATTTGGGTTCGAGAACACGGAGAACTAATATATTGCTTCTATTTGTTTTTATTAATCGAGAATAGCTTCTATTTGATATATTATAATACTTTTTTCGATTCTAAGTTTAAATGTAATAAGGGTTTAAAGTGGAAACCATAATTAATAATTTTTGTTAATTGCAAAAATTAGTAACTCGCTTGTTTTTTCAAAGAACAAAGATAGGTTGAAAAATGAAAATAAAGAACAAGAAAAAGATACAAACAATTAAAGAAAAACTACGAATTAAATATCATGGATTAAAATACTGACAACAACATTAAAAGAAAGAACAAACTTTAGGGACCAAATTTCTTTCTTTTTTTGTGATTTGTCACTTACGAAAACAAAAAACAGTCAAAGGCCAAAAAATTTAAAATTAAAATGCAAAAAATTGAAATATCAAGTTAGATAAACAATTATTAGAAACCATGGTTTTGATACCAAATGATGCGAAAATTTTAGTCCCACAACCTTGGAACCCAAGAACCAAAAGGAATAAGAAAGATTGAATTGCAAAGAAGGTGGTTAGGAAGATCAAATAGGTATCCTAAATGGCAAGAACCAAAAACAAAGCAATATTGTGCGACAAAATTGTAAGAGGTCAGAAAATTGAATAAAACATGAAATTCGGGTTCGAGAACACGGAGAACTAATATATTGCTTTTGTTTGTTTTAATTAATCGAGAATAACTTCTATTTGATATATTATAATACTTTTTTCGATTCACAGTTTAAATGTAATAAGGGTTTAAAGTGGAAACCATAATTAATAATATTTTTTAATTGCAAAAATTAGTAACTCGCTTGTTTTTTCAAAGAACAAAGATAGGTTGAAAAATGAAAACAATGAACATGAAAAAGATACAAACAATTAAAAGAAAAGTACGAATTAAATATCATGGATGAAAATAATGACAACAACACTAAAATAAAGAACAAACTTTTGGGACCAAAGTTCTTTCTTTTTTGTGATTTGTTACTTATGAAAACAAAAAACAGTCAAAGACCAAACACTTTAAAATTAAAATTCAAAAAATTTATATATCAAGCTAGATAACCAATTATTAGCAACCATGGTTTTGATACCAAATGATGCGAAAATTTTAGGCCCACAACCTTGGAACCCAAGAACCAAAAGGAATAAGAAAGATTGAATTGCAAAAAAGGTGGTTAGGAATATCAAATTGGTATCCTAAATGGCAAGAACCAAAAACAAAGAAATATTGTGCGACGAAATTGTAGGACGTTAGAAAATTGTATAAAAGATGAAATTTGGGTTCGAGAACACGGAGAACTAATATATTACTTCTGTATGTTTTTATTAATCTAGAATAGCTTCTATTTGATATATTATAATACTTTTTTCGATTCATAGTTTAAATATAATAAGGGTTTAAAGTGGCAACCATAATTAATAATTTTTTTTAATTGCAAAAATTAGTAATTCGTTGTTTTTTCAAAGAGCAAAGATGGGTTGAAAACTGAAAACAAAGAACAAGAAAAAGATACAAACAATTAAAAGAAAAGTACGAATTAAATATCATGGATGAAAATATAGACAACAACATTAAAAGAAAGAACAAACTTTAGGGACCAATTTTTTTTTTTTTGTGATTTGTCATTTACGAAAACAAAAAATAGTCAAAGGCCAAAAACTTTAAAATTAAAATTCAAAAAATTTATATATCAAGCTAGATAACCAATTATTATCAACAATGGTTTTGATACCAAATGATGCGAAAATTTTAGTCCCACAACCTTAGAACCCAAGAACCAAAAGGAATAAGAAAGATATAATTGCAAAGAAGGTGGTTTGGAGGATCAAATTGGTATCCTAAATGGCAAGAACCAAAAACAAAGCAATATTGTGCGACAAAATTGTAATAGGTCAGAAAATTGTATAAAAGATGAAATTTGGGTTCGAGAACCCGGAGAACTAATATATTGCTTCTATTTGTTTTTATTAATCGAGAATAGCTTCTATTTGATATATTATAATACTTTTCTCGATTCACAGTTTAAATGTAATAAGGGTTGAAAGTGGAAACCATAATTAATAAATTTTTTTAATTGCAAAAATTAGTAACTCGCTTGTTTTTTCAAAGAACAAAGATAGGTTGAAAAATGAAAATAAAGAACAAGAAAAAGATACAAACAATTAAAAGAAAAGTACGAAGTAAATATCATGGATTAAAATAATGACAACAACATTAAAAGAAAGAACAAACTTTAGGGACCAATTTCTTTCTTTTTTTGTGATTTTTCACTTACGAAAACAAAAAACAATCAAAGGCCAAACACTTTAAAATTAAAATGCAAAAGATTGAAATATCAAGTTAGATAAACAATTATTAGAAACCATGCTTTTGATACCAAATGATGCGAAAATTTTAGTCCCACAACCTTGGAACCCAAGAACCAAAAGGAATAAGAAGGATTGAATTGCAAAGAAGGTGGTTAGGAAGATCAAATTGTTATCCTAAATGGCAAGAACCAAAAAGAAAACAATATTCTGCGACGAAATTGTAAGACGTCAGAAAATTGAATAAAATATGAAATTTGTGTCCGAGAACACGGAAAACTAATATATCTCTTGTATTTTTTTTATTAATCGAGAATAGTTTCTATTTGATATATTATAATAGTTTTTTCGATTCACATTTTAAATGTAAAAAGGGTTTAAAATATCAACCATAATTAATAATTTTTTTTAATTGCAAAAATTAGAAACTCGCTTGTTTTTTCAAAGAAGAAAGATGGGCGGAAAACTGAAAACAAAGAAGAAGAAAAAGATACAAACAATTAAAAGAAAAGTATGAATTAAATATCATGGATGAAAATATAGAAAACAACATTAAAAGACAGAACAAACTTTACGGACCAAATTTCTTTCTTTTTTTGTGATTTTTCATTTACAAAACGAAAAATAGTCAAAGGCGAAAAAATTTAAAATTAAAATTCAAAAAATTTATATATCAAGCTTGATAACCAATTATTGGCAACCATTGTTTTGATACCAAATGATGCGAAAATTTTAGTCCCACAACCTTAGAACCCAAGAACCCAAAGGAATAAGAAAGATATAATTGCAAAGAAGGTGGTTTGGAGGATCAAATTGGTATCCTAAATGGCAAGAACCAAAAACAAAGCAATATTGTGCGACAAAATTGTAATAGGTTAGAAAATTGTATAAAAGATGAAATTTGGGTTCGAGAACACGGAGAACTAATATATTGCTTCTATTTGTTTTTATTAATCGAGAATAGCTTCTATTTGATATAGTATATTACTTTTTTCGATTCATAGTTTAAATGTAATAAGGGTTGAAAGTGGAAACCATAATTAATAAATTTTTTTAATTGCAAAAATTAGTAACTCGCTTGTTTTCTCAAAGAACAAAGATAGGTTGAAAAATGAAAATAAAGAACAAGAAAAAGATACAAACAATTAAAAGAAAAGTACGAATTAAATATGAGGGATTAAAATAATGACAACAACATTAAAAGAAAGAACAATCTTTAGGGACCAAATTTCTTTCTTTTTTTGTGATTTGTCACTTACGAAAACAAAAAACAGTCAAAGGCCAAAAACTTTAAAATTAAAATGCAAAAAATTGAAATATCAAGTTACATAAACAATTATTAGAAACCATGCTTTTGATACCAAATGATGCGAAAATTTTAGTCCCACTACCTTGGAACCCAAGAACCAAAAGGAATAAGAAAGATTGAATTGCAAAGAAGGTGGTTAGGAAGATCAAATTGGTATCCTAAATGGCAAGAACCAAAAAGAAAACAATATTGTGCGACGAAATTGTAAGACATCCGGGAATTGAATAAAATATGAAATTTGGGTCCGAGAACACGGAGAACTAATATATCTCTTGTATTTGTTTTTCTTAATCGAGAATAGTTTCTAATTGATATATTATAATAGTTTTTTCGATTCACAGTTTAAATGTAAAAAGGGTTTAAAATATCAACCATAATTAATAATTTTTTTTAATTGCAAAAATTAGTAACTCGCTTGTTTTTTCAAAGAAGAAAGATGGGTGGAAAACTGAAAACAAAGAAGAAGAAAAAGATACAAACAATTAAAAGAAAAGTATGAATTAAATATCATGGATGAAAATATAGACAACAACATTAAAAGAAAGAACAAACTTTACGGACCAAATTTCTTTCTTTTTTTGTGATTTTTCATTTACAAAACGAAAAATAGTCAAAGGCGAAAAAATTTAAAATTAAAATTCAAAAAATTTATATATCAAGCTTGATAACCAATTATCGGCAACCATGGTTTTGATACCAAATGATGCGAAAATTTTAGTCCCACAACCTTAGAACCCAAGAACCCAAAGGAATAAGAAAGATATAATTGCAAAGAAGGTGGTTTGGAGGATCAAATTGGTATCCTAAATGGCAAGAACCAAAAACAAAGCAATATTGTGCGACAAAATTGTAATAGGTCAGAAAATTGTATAAAAGATGAAATTTGGGTTCGAGAACACGGAGAACTAATATATTGCTTCTATTTGTTTTTATTAATCGAGAATAGCTTCTATTTGATATATTATATTACTTTTTTCGATTCATAGTTTAAATGTAATAAGGGTTGAAAGTGGAAGCCATAATTAATAAATTTTTTTAATTGCAAAAATTAGTAACTCGCTTGTTTTTTCAAAGAACAAAGATAGGTTGAAAAATGAAAATAAAGAACAAGAAAAAGATACAAACAATTAAAAGAAAAGTACGAAGTAAATATCATGGATTAAAATAATGACAACAACATTAAAAGAAAGAACAAACTTTAGGGACCAATTTCTTTCTTTTTTTGTGATTTTTCACTTACGAAAACAAAAAACAATCAAAGGCCAAACACTTTAAAATTAAAATGCAAAAGATTGAAATATCAAGTTAGATAAACAATTATTAGAAACCATGCTTTTGATACCAAATGATGCGAAAATTTTAGTCCCACAACCTTGGAACCCAAGAACCAAAAGGAATAAGAAGGATTGAATTGCAAAGAAGGTGGTTAGGAAGATGAAATTGTTATCCTAAATGGCAAGAACCAAAAAGAAAACAATATTCTACGAAGAAATTGTAAGACGTCAGAAAATTGAATAAAATATGAAATTTGTGTCCGAGAACACGGAGAACTAATATATCTCTTGTATTTTTTTTATTAATCGAGATTAGTTTCTATTTAATATATTATAATAGTTTTTTCGATTCACATTTTAAATGTAAAAAGGGTTTAAAATATCAACCATAATTAATAATTTTTTTTAATTGCAAAAATTAGTAACTCGCTTGTTTTTTCAAAGAAGAAAGATGGGTGGAAAACTGAAAACAAAGAAGAAGAAAAAGATACAAACAATTAAAAGAAAAGTACGAATTAAATATCATGGATGAAAATATGTACAACCACATTAAAAGAAAGAACAAACTTTAGGGACCAAATTTCTTTCTTTTTTTGTGATTTGTCACTTACGAAAACAAAAAACAGTCAAAGGCCAAAAACTTTAAAATTAAAATGCAAAAAATTGAAATATCAAGTTAGATAAACAATTATTAGAAACCATGCTTTTGACACCAAATGATGCGAAAATTTTAGTCCCACAACCTTGGAACCCAAGAACCAAAAGGAATAAGAAAGAATGAATTGCAAAGAAGGTGGTAGGGAAGATCAAATAGGTATCCTAAATGGCAAGAACCAAAAAGAAAATATATTGTGCGACGAAATTGTAACACGTTAGAAAATTGAATAAAAGATGAAATTTGGGTCCGAGAACACGGAGAACTAATATATCTCTTGTATTTGTTTTTATTAATCGAGAATAGTTTCTATTTGATATATTATAATAGTTTTTTCGATTCCTAGTTTAAATGTAAAAAGGGTTTAAAATATCAACCATAATTAATAATTTTTTTTAATTGCAAAAATTAGTAACTCGCTTGTTTTTTCAAAGAAGAAAGATGGGTTGAAAAATGAAAATAAAGAACAAGAAAAGGATACAAACAATTAAAAGAAAAGTACGAATTAAATATCATGTATTAAAATAATGACAACAACATTAAAAGAAAGAACAAACTTTAGGGACCAAATTTCTTTCTTTTTTTGTGATTTGTCACTTACGAAAACAAAAAACAGTCAAAGGCCAAAAACTTTAAAATTAAAATGCAAAAAATTGAAATATCAAGTTAGATAAACAATTATTAGAAACCATGCTTTTGATACCAAATGATGCGAAAATTTTAGTCCCACAACCTTGGAACCCAAGAACCAAAAGGAATAAGAAAAATTGAATTGCAAAGAAGGTGGTTAGGAAGATCAAATTGGTTTCCTAAATGGCAAGAACCAAAAACAAAGCAATATTGTGCGACAAAATTGTAAGAGGTCAGAAAATTGTATAAAAGATGAAATTTGGGTTCGAGAACACGGAGAACTAATATATTGCTTCTATTTGTTTTTATTAATCGAGAATAGCTTCTATTTGATATATTATAATACTTTTTTCGATTCACAGTTTAAATGTAATATGGGTTTAAAGTGGCAACCATAATTAATAATTTTTTTTAATTGCAAAAATTAGTAATTCGCTTGTTTTTTCAAAGAACAAAGATGGGTTGAAAACTGAAAACAAAGAACAAGAAGAAGATACAAACAATTAAAAGAAAAGTACGAATTAAATATCATGGATGAAAATATACACAACAACATTAAAAGAAAGAACAAACTTTAGGGACCAAAGTTCTTTCTTTTTTTGTGATTTGTTACTTATGAAAACAAAAAACAATCAAAGGCCAAACACTTTAAAATTAAAATTCATAAAATTTATATATCAAGGTAGATAACCAATTATTAGCAACCATGGTTTTGATACCAAATGATGCGAAAGCTTTAGGCCCACAACCTTGGAACCCAAGAACCAAAAGGAATAAGAAAGATTGAATTGCAAAGAAGGTGGTCAGGAATATCAAATTGGTATCCTAATTGGCAAGAACCAAAAACAAAGACATATTGTGCGACGAAATTGTAAGACGTCAGAAAATTGTATAATGATGAAATTTGGGTTCGAGAACACGGAGAACTAACATATTGCTTCTGTATGTTTTTATTAATCGAGAATAGCTTCTATTTGATATATTATAATACTTTTTTCGATTCATAGTTTAAATATAATAAGGGTTTAAAGTGGCAACCATAATTAATAATTTTTTTTAATTGCAAAAATTAGTAATTCGCTTGTTTTTTCAAAGAACAAAGATGGGTTGAAAACTGAAAACAAAGAACAAGAAAAAGATACAAACAATTAAAAGAAAAGTACGAATTAAATATCATGGATGAAAATATGTACAACCACATTAAAAGAAAGAACAAACTTTAGGGACCAAATTTCTTTCTTTTTTTGTGATTTGTCACTTACGAAAACAAAAAACAGTCAAAGGCCAAAAACTTTAAAATTAAAATGCAAAAAATTGAAATATCAAGTTAGATAAACAATTATTAGAAACCATGCTTTTGACACCAAATGATGCGAAAATTTTAGTCCCACAACCTTGGAACCCAAGAACCAAAAGGAATAAGAAAGAATGAATTGCAAAGAAGGTGGTTAGGAAGATCAAATAGGTATCCTAAATGGCAAGAACCAAAAAGAAAACAATATTCTACGAAGAAATTGTAAGACGTCAGAAAATTGAATAAAATATGAAATTTGTGTCCGAGAACACGGAGAACTAATATATCTCTTGTATTTTTTTTATTAATCGAGATTAGTTTCTATTTAATATATTATAATAGTTTTTTCGATTCACATTTTAAATGTAAAAAGGGTTTAAAATATCAACCATAATTAATAATTTTTTTTAATTGCAAAAATTAGTAACTCGCTTGTTTTTTCAAAGAAGAAAGATGGGTGGAAAACTGAAAACAAAGAAGAAGAAAAAGATACAAACAATTAAAAGAAAAGTACGAATTAAATATCATGGATGAAAATATGTACAACCACATTAAAAGAAAGAACAAACTTTAGGGACCAAATTTCTTTCTTTTTTTGTGATTTGTCACTTACGAAAACAAAAAACAGTCAAAGGCCAAAAACTTTAAAATTAAAATGCAAAAAATTGAAATATCAAGTTAGATAAACAATTATTAGAAACCATGCTTTTGACACCAAATGATGCGAAAATTTTAGTCCCACAACCTTGGAACCCAAGAACCAAAAGGAATAAGAAAGAATGAATTGCAAAGAAGGTGGTTAGGAAGATCAAATAGGTATCCTAAATGGCAAGAACCAAAAAGAAAATATATTGTGCGACGAAATTGTAACACGTTAGAAAATTGAATAAAAGATGAAATTTGGGTCCGAGAACACGGAGAACTAATATATCTCTTGTATTTGTTTTTATTAATCGAGAATAGTTTCTATTTGATATATTATAATAGTTTTTTCGATTCCTAGTTTAAATGTAAAAAGGGTTTAAAATATCAACCATAATTAATAATTTTTTTTAATTGCAAAAATTAGTAACTCGCTTGTTTTTTCAAAGAAGAAAGATGGGTTGAAAAATGAAAATAAAGAACAAGAAAAGGATACAAACAATTAAAAGAAAAGTACGAATTAAATATCATGTATTAAAATAATGACAACAACATTAAAAGAAAGAACAAACTTTAGGGACCAAATTTCTTTCTTTTTTTGTGATTTGTCACTTACGAAAACAAAAAACAGTCAAAGGCCAAAAACTTTAAAATTAAAATGCAAAAAATTGAAATATCAAGTTAGATAAACAATTATTAGAAACCATGCTTTTGATACCAAATGATGCGAAAATTTTAGTCCCACAACCTTGGAACCCAAGAACCAAAAGGAATAAGAAAAATTGAATTGCAAAGAAGGTGGTTAGGAAGATCAAATTGGTTTCCTAAATGGCAAGAACCAAAAACAAAGCAATATTGTGCGACAAAATTGTAAGAGGTCAGAAAATTGTATAAAAGATGAAATTTGGGTTCGAGAACACGGAGAACTAATATATTGCTTCTATTTGTTTTTATTAATCGAGAATAGCTTCTATTTGATATATTATAATACTTTTTTCGATTCACAGTTTAAATGTAATATGGGTTTAAAGTGGCAACCATAATTAATAATTTTTTTTAATTGCAAAAATTAGTAATTCGCTTGTTTTTTCAAAGAACAAAGATGGGTTGAAAACTGAAAACAAAGAACAAGAAGAAGATACAAACAATTAAAAGAAAAGTACGAATTAAATATCATGGATGAAAATATACACAACAACATTAAAAGAAAGAACAAACTTTAGGGACCAAAGTTCTTTCTTTTTTTGTGATTTGTTACTTATGAAAACAAAAAACAATCAAAGGCCAAACACTTTAAAATTAAAATTCATAAAATTTATATATCAAGGTAGATAACCAATTATTAGCAACCATGGTTTTGATACCAAATGATGCGAAAGCTTTAGGCCCACAACCTTGGAACCCAAGAACCAAAAGGAATAAGAAAGATTGAATTGCAAAGAAGGTGGTCAGGAATATCAAATTGGTATCCTAATTGGCAAGAACCAAAAACAAAGACATATTGTGCGACGAAATTGTAAGACGTCAGAAAATTGTATAATGATGAAATTTGGGTTCGAGAACACGGAGAACTAACATATTGCTTCTGTATGTTTTTATTAATCGAGAATAGCTTCTATTTGATATATTATAATACTTTTTTCGATTCATAGTTTAAATATAATAAGGGTTTAAAGTGGCAACCATAATTAATAATTTTTTTTAATTGCAAAAATTAGTAATTCGCTTGGCTTTTCAAAGAACAAAGATGGGTTGAAAACTGAAAACAAAGAACAAGAAAAAGATACAAACAATTAAAAGAAAAGTACGAATTAAATATCATGGATGAAAATATGTACAACCACATTAAAAGAAAGAACAAACTTTAGGGACCAAATTTCTTTCTTTTTTTGTGATTTGTCACTTACGAAAACAAAAAACAGTCAAAGGCCAAAAACTTTAAAATTAAAATGCAAAAAATTGAAATATCAAGTTAGATAAACAATTATTAGAAACCATGCTTTTGACACCAAATGATGCGAAAATTTTAGTCCCACAACCTTGGAACCCAAGAACCAAAAGGAATAAGAAAGAATGAATTGCAAAGAAGGTGGTTAGGAAGATCAAATAGGTATCCTAAATGGCAAGAACCAAAAAGAAAATATATTGTGCGACGAAATTGTAACACGTTAGAAAATTGAATAAAAGATGAAATTTGGGTCCGAGAACACGGAGAACTAATATATCTCTTGTATTTGTTTTTATTAATCGAGAATAGTTTCTATTTGATATATTATAATAGTTTTTTCGATTCCTAGTTTAAATGTAAAAAGGGTTTAAAATATCAACCATAATTAATAATTTTTTTTAATTGCAAAAATTAGTAACTCGCTTGTTTTTTCAAAGAAGAAAGATGGGTTGAAAAATGAAAATAAAGAACAAGAAAAGGATACAAACAATTAAAAGAAAAGTACGAATTAAATATCATGTATTAAAATAATGACAACAACATTAAAAGAAAGAACAAACTTTAGGGACCAAATTTCTTTCTTTTTTTGTGATTTGTCACTTACGAAAACAAAAAACAGTCAAAGGCCAAAAACTTTAAAATTAAAATGCAAAAAATTGAAATATCAAGTTAGATAAACAATTATTAGAAACCATGCTTTTGATACCAAATGATGCGAAAATTTTAGTCCCACAACCTTGGAACCCAAGAACCAAAAGGAATAAGAAAAATTGAATTGCAAAGAAGGTGGTTAGGAAGATCAAATTGGTTTCCTAAATGGCAAGAACCAAAAACAAAGCAATATTGTGCGACAAAATTGTAAGAGGTCAGAAAATTGTATAAAAGATGAAATTTGGGTTCGAGAACACGGAGAACTAATATATTGCTTCTATTTGTTTTTATTAATCGAGAATAGCTTCTATTTGATATATTATAATACTTTTTTCGATTCACAGTTTAAATGTAATATGGGTTTAAAGTGGCAACCATAATTAATAATTTTTTTTAATTGCAAAAATTAGTAATTCGCTTGTTTTTTCAAAGAACAAAGATGGGTTGAAAACTGAAAACAAAGAACAAGAAGAAGATACAAACAATTAAAAGAAAAGTACGAATTAAATATCATGGATGAAAATATACACAACAACATTAAAAGAAAGAACAAACTTTAGGGACCAAAGTTCTTTCTTTTTTTGTGATTTGTTACTTATGAAAACAAAAAACAATCAAAGGCCAAACACTTTAAAATTAAAATTCAAAAAATTTATATATCAAGGTAGATAACCAATTATTAGCAACCATGGTTTTGATACCAAATGATGCGAAAGCTTTAGGCCCACAACCTTGGAACCCAAGAACCAAAAGGAATAAGAAAGATTGAATTGCAAAGAAGGTGGTCAGGAATATCAAATTGGTATCCTAATTGGCAAGAACCAAAAACAAAGACATATTGTGCGATGAAATTGTAAGACGTCAGAAAATTGTATAATGATGAAATTTGGGTTCGAGAACACGGAGAACTAACATATTGCTTCTGTATGTTTTTATTAATCGAGAATAGCTTCTATTTGATATATTATAATACTTTTTTCGATTCATAGTTTAAATATAATAAGGGTTTAAAGTGGCAACCATAATTAATAATTTTTTTTAATTGCAAAAATTAGTAATTCGCTTGTTTTTTCAAAGAACAAAGATGGGTTGAAAACTGAAAACAAAGAACAAGAAAAAGATACAAACTATTAAAAGAAAAGTACGAATTGAATATCATGGATGAAAATATAGACAACAACATTAAAAGAAAGAACAAACTTTAGGGACCAAATTTTTTCTTTTTTTTTGATTTGTCATTTACGAAAACAAAAAATAGTCAAAGGCCAAAAACTTTAAAATTAAAATTCAAAAAATTTATCTATCAAGCTAGATAACTAATTATTAGCAACCATGGTTTTGATACCAAATGATGCGAAATTTTTAGTCCCACAACCTTGGAACCCAAGAACCAAAAGGAATAAGAAAGATATAATTGCAAAGAAGGTGGTTTGGAGGATCACATTGGTATCCTAAATGGCAAGAACCAAAATCAAAGCAATATTGTGCGACAAAATTGTAAGAGGTCAGAAAATTGAATAAAAGATGAAATTTGGGTTCGAGAACACGGAGAAGTAATATATTGCTTCTATTTGTTTTTATTAATCGAGAATAGCTTCTATTTGATATATTATAATACTTTTTTCGATTCACAGTTTAAATGTAATAAGGGTTTAAAGTGGCAACCATAATTAATAATTTTTTTTAATTGCAAAAATTAGTAATTCGCTTGTTTTTGCAAAGAACAAAGATGGGTTGAAAACTGAAAACAAAGAACAAGAAGAAGATACAAACAATTAAAAGAAAAGTACGAATTAAATATCATGGATGAAAATATACACAACAACATTAAAAGAAAGAACAAACTTTAGGGACCAAATTTTTTTTTTTTTGTGATTTGTCATTTACGAAAACAAAAAATAGTCAAAAGGCCAAAAACATTAAAATTAAAATTCAAAAAATTTATATATCAAGCTAGAAAACCAATTATTAGCAACCATGGTTTTGACACCAAATGATGCGAAAATTTTAGTCCCACAACCTTGGAACCCAAGAACCAAAAGGAATAAGAAAGATTGAATTGCAAAGAAGGTGGTTAGGAAGATCAAATTGGTATCCTAAATGGCAAGAACCAAAAACAAAGCAATATTGTGCGACAAAATTGTAATAGGTCAGAAAATTATATAAAAGATGAAATTTGGGTCCGAGAACACGGAGAACTAATATATCTCTTGTATTTGTTTTTATTAATCGAGAATAGTTTCTATTTGATATATTATAATAGTTTTTTCGATTCCTAGTTTAAATGTAAAAAGGGTTTAAAATATCAACCATAATTAATAATATTTTTTAATTGCAAAAATTAGTAACTCGCTTGTTTTTTCAAAGAAGAAAGATGGGTGGAAAACTGAAAACAAAGAAGAAGAAAAAGATACAAACAATTAAAAGAAAGTACGAATTAAATATCATGGATTAAAATAATGACAACAACATTAAAAGAAAGAACAAACTTTACGGACCAAATTTCTTTCTTTTTTTTGTGATTTTTCATTTACGAAAATAAAAAACAGTCAAAGGCCAAAAACTTTAAAATTAAAATGCAAAAAATTGAAATATCAAGTTAGATAAACAATTATTAGAAACCGTGGTTTTGATACCAAATGATGCGAAAATTTTAGTCCCACAACCTTGGAACCCAAGAACCAAAAGGAATAAGAAAAATTGAATTGCAAAGAAGGTGGTTAGGAAGATCAAATTGGTTTCCTAAATGGCAAGAACCAAAAACAAAGCAATATTGTGCGACAAAATTGTAAGAGGTCAGAAAATTGTATAAAAGATGAAATTTGGGTTCGAGAACACGGAGAACTAATATATTGCTTCTATTTGTTTTTATTAATCGAGAATAGCTTCTATTTGATATATTATAATACTTTTTTCGATTCACAGTTTAAATATAATAAGGGTTTAAAGTGGCAACCATAATTAATAATTTTTTTTAATTGCAAAAATTAGTAATTCGCTTGTTTTTTCAAAGAACAAAGATGGGTTGAAAACTGAAAACAAAGAACAAGAAGAAGATACAAACAATTAAAAGAAAAGTACGAATTAAATATCATGGATGAAAATATACACAACAACATTAAAAGAAAGAACAAACTTTAGGGACCAAAGTTCTTTCTTTTTTTGTGATTTGTTACTTATGAAAACAAAAAACAATCAAAGGCCAAACACTTTAAAATTAAAATTCAAAAAATTTATATATCAAGGTAGATAACCAATTATTAGCAACCATGGTTTTGATACCAAATGATGCGAAAGCTTTAGGCCCACAACCTTGGAACCCAAGAACCAAAAGGAATAAGAAAGATTGAATTGCAAAGAAGGTGGTCAGGAATATCAAATTGGTATCCTAATTGGCAAGAACCAAAAACAAAGACATATTGTGCGACGAAATTGTAAGACGTCAGAAAATTGTATAATGATGAAATTTGGGTTCGAGAACACGGAGAACTAACATATTGCTTCTGTATGTTTTTATTAATCGAGAATAGCTTCTATTTGATATATTATAATACTTTTTTCGATTCATAGTTTAAATATAATAAGGGTTTAAAGTGGCAACCATAATTAATAATTTTTTTTAATTGCAAAAATTAGTAATTCGCTTGTTTTTTCAAAGAACAAAGATGGGTTGAAAACTGAAAACAAAGAACAAGAAAAAGATACAAACTATTAAAAGAAAAGTACGAATTGAATATCATGGATGAAAATATAGACAACAACATTAAAAGAAAGAACAAACTTTAGGGACCAAATTTTTTCTTTTTTTTTGATTTGTCATTTACGAAAACAAAAAATAGTCAAAGGCCAAAAACTTTAAAATTAAAATTCAAAAAATTTATCTATCAAGCTAGATAACTAATTATTAGCAACCATGGTTTTGATACCAAATGATGCGAAATTTTTAGTCCCACAACCTTGGAACCCAAGAACCAAAAGGAATAAGAAAGATATAATTGCAAAGAAGGTGGTTTGGAGGATCAAATTGGTATCCTAAATGGCAAGAACCAAAAACAAAGCAATATTGTGCGACAAAATTGTAATAGGTCAGAAAATTGTATAAAAGATGAAATTTGGGTTCGAGAACACGGAAAACTAATATATCGCTTCTCTTTGTTTTAATTAATCGAGAATAACTTCTATTTGATATATTACAATACTTTTCTCGATTCACAGTTTAAATGTAATAAGGGTTTAAAGTGGAAACCATAATTAATAATTTTTTTTAATTGCAAAAATTAGTAACTCGCTTGTTTTTTCAAAGAACAAAGATAGGTTGAAAAATGAAAATAAAGAACAAGAAAAACATACAAACAATTAAAAGAAAAGTACGAATTAAATATCAGGGATTAAAATAATGACAACAACATTAAAAGAAAGAACAAACTTTAGGGACCAAATTTCTTTCTTTTTTTGTGATTTGTCACTTACGAAAACAAAAAACAGTCAAAGGCCAAAAACTTTAAAATTAAAATGCAAAAAATTGAAATATCAAGTTAGATAAACAATTATTAGAAACCATGCTTTTGACACCAAATGATGCGAAAATTTTAGTCCCACAACCTTGGAACCCAAGAACCAAAAGGAATAAGAAAGATTGAATTGCAAAGAAGGTGGTTAGGAAGATCAAATAGGTATCCTAAATGGCAAGAACCAAAAAGAAAATATATTGTGCGACGAAATTGTAACACGTTAGAAAATTGAATAAAAGATGAAATTTGGGTCCGAGAACACGGAGAACTAATATATCTCTTGTATTTGTTTTTATTAATCGAGAATAGTTTCTATTTGATATATTATAATAGTTTTTTCGATTCCTAGTTTAAATGTAAAAAGGGTTTAAAATATCAACCATAATTAATAATATTTTTTAATTGCAAAAATTAGTAACTCGCTTGTTTTTTCAAAGAAGAAAGATGGGTGGAAAACTGAAAACAAAGAAGAAGAAAAAGATACAAACAATTAAAAGAAAGTACGAATTAAATATCATGGATTAAAATAATGACAACAACATTAAAAGAAAGAACAAACTTTACAGACCAAATTTCTTTCTTTTTTTTGTGATTTTTCATTTACGAAAATAAAAAACAGTCAAAGGCCAAAAACTTTAAAATTAAAATGCAAAAAATTGAAATATCAAGTTAGATAAACAATTATTAGAAACCGTGGTTTTGATACCAAATGATGCGAAAATTTTAGTCCCACAACCTTGGAACCCAAGAACCAAAAGGAATAAGAAAAATTGAATTGCAAAGAAGGTGGTTAGGAAGATCAAATTGGTTTCCTAAATGGCAAGAACCAAAAACAAAGCAATATTGTGCGACAAAATTGTAAGAGGTCAGAAAATTGTATAAAAGATGAAATTTGGGTTCGAGAACACGGAGAACTAATATATTGCTTCTATTTGTTTTTATTAATCGAGAATAGCTTCTATTTGATATATTATAATACTTTTTTCGATTCACAGTTTAAATATAATAAGGGTTTAAAGTGGCAACCATAATTAATAATTTTTTTTAATTGCAAAAATTAGTAATTCGCTTGTTTTTTCAAAGAACAAAGATGGGTTGAAAACTGAAAACAAAGAACAAGAAGAAGATACAAACAATTAAAAGAAAAGTACGAATTAAATATCATGGATGAAAATATACACAACAACATTAAAAGAAAGAACAAACTTTAGGGACCAAATTTTTTTTTTTTGTGATTTGTCATTTACGAAAACAAAAAATAGTCAAAGGCCAAAAACTTTAAAATTAAAATTCAAAAAATTTATATATCAAGCTAGAAAACCAATTATTAGCAACCATGGTTTTGATACCAAATGATGCGAAAATTTTAGTCCCACAACATTGGAACCCAAGAACCAAAAGGAATAATAAAAATTGAATTGCAAAGAAGGTGGTTAGGAAGATCAAATTGGTTTCCTAAATGGCAAGAACCAAAAACAAAGCAATATTGTGCGACAAAATTGTAATAGGTCAGAAAATTGTATAAAAGACGAAATTTGGGTTCGAGAACACGAAGAACTAATATATCGCTTCTCTTTGTTTTAATTAATCGAGAATAACTTCTATTTGATATATTACAATAATTTTCTCGATTCACAGTTTAAATGTAATAAGGGTTTAAAGTGGAAACCATAATTAATAATTTTTTTTAATTGCAAAAATTAGTAACTCGCTTGTTTTTTCAAAGAACAAAGATAGGTTGAAAAATGAAAATAAAGAACAAGAAAAAGATACAAACAATTAAAAGAAAAGTACGAATTAAATATCAGGGATTAAAATAATGACAACAACATTAAAAGAAAGAACAAACTTTAGGGACCAAATTTCTTTCTTTTTTTGTGATTTGTCACTTACGAAAACAAAAAACAGTCAAAGGTCAAAAACTTTAAAATTAAAATGCAAAAAATTGAAATATCAAGTTAGATAAACAATTATTAGAAACCATGCTTTTGACACCAAATGATGCGAAAATTTTAGTCCCACAACCTTGGAACCCAAGAACCAAAAGGAATAAGAAAGATTGAATTGCAAAGAAGGTGGTTAGGAAGATCAAATAGGTATCCTAAATGGCAAGAACCAAAAAGAAAATATATTGTGCGACGAAATTGTAAGACATCAGAAAATTGAATAAAATATGAAATTTGGGTCCGAGAACACGGAGAACTAATATATCTCTTGTATTTGTTTTTATTAATCGAGAATAGTTTCTATTTGATATATTATAATAGTTTTTTCGATTCCTAGTTTAAATGTAAAAAGGGTTTAAAATATCAACCATAATTAATAATATTTTTTAATTGCAATAATTAGTAACTCGCTTGTTTTTTCAAAGAAGAAAGATGGGTGGAAAACTGAAAACAAAGAAGAAGAAAAAGATACAAACAATTAAAAGAAAGTACGAATTAAATATCATGGATTAAAATAATGACAACAACATTAAAAGAAAGAACAAACTTTACAGACCAAATTTCTTTCTTTTTTTTGTGATTTTTCATTTACGAAAATAAAAAACAGTCAAAGGCCAAAAACTTTAAAATTAAAATGCAAAAAATTGAAATATCAAGTTAGATAAACAATTATTAGAAACCGTGGTTTTGATACCAAATGATGCGAAAATTTTAGTCCCACAACCTTGGAACCCAAGAACCAAAAGGAATAAGAAAAATTGAATTGCAAAGAAGGTGGTTAGGAAGATCAAATTGGTTTCCTAAATGGCAAGAACCAAAAACAAAGCAATATTGTGCGACAAAATTGTAAGAGGTCAGAAAATTGTATAAAAGATGAAATTTGGGTTCGAGAACACGGAGAACTAATATATTGCTTCTATTTGTTTTTATTAATCGAGAATAGCTTCTATTTGATATATTATAATACTTTTTTCGATTCACAGTTTAAATATAATAAGGGTTTAAAGTGGCAACCATAATTAATAATTTTTTTTAATTGCAAAAATTAGTAATTCGCTTGTTTTTTCAAAGAACAAAGATGGGTTGAAAACTGAAAACAAAGAACAAGAAGAAGATACAAACAATTAAAAGAAAAGTACGAATTAAATATCATGGATGAAAATATACACAACAACATTAAAAGAAAGAACAAACTTTAGGGACCAAATTTTTTTTTTTTTGTGATTTGTCATTTACGAAAACAAAAAATAGTCAAAGGCCAAAAACTTTAAAATTAAAATTCAAAAAATTTATATATCAAGCTAGAAAACCAATTATTAGCAACCATGGTTTTGATACCAAATGATGCGAAAATTTTAGTCCCACAACATTGGAACCCAAGAACCAAAAGGAATAATAAAAATTGAATTGCAAAGAAGGTGGTTAGGAAGATCAAATTGGTTTCCTAAATGGCAAGAACCAAAAACAAAGCAATATTGTGCGACAAAATTGTAATAGGTCAGAAAATTGTATAAAAGACGAAATTTGGGTTCGAGAACACGAAGAACTAATATATCGCTTCTCTTTGTTTTAATTAATCGAGAATAACTTCTATTTGATATATTACAATAATTTTCTCGATTCACAGTTTAAATGTAATAAGGGTTTAAAGTGGAAACCATAATTAATAATTTTTTTTAATTGCAAAAATTAGTAACTCGCTTGTTTTTTCAAAGAACAAAGATAGGTTGAAAAATGAAAATAAAGAACAAGAAAAAGATACAAACAATTAAAAGAAAAGTACGAATTAAATATCAGGGATTAAAATAATGACAACAACATTAAAAGAAAGAACAAACTTTAGGGACCAAATTTTATTTTTTGTGATTTGTCATTTACGAAACCAAAAAATAGTCAAAGGCCAAAAACTTTAAAATTAAAATTCAAAAAATTTATATATCAAGCTAGAAAACCAATTATTAGCTACCATGGTTTTGATACCAAATGATGCGAAAATTTTAGTCCCACAACCTTGGAACCCAAGAACCAAAAAGAATAAGAAAGATTGAATTGCAAAGAAGGTGGTTAGGAAGATCAAATTGGTATCCTAAATGGCAAGAACCAAAAACAAAGCAATATTGTGCGACAAAATTGTAATAGGTCAGAAAATTGTATAAAAGACGAAATTTGGGTTCGAGAACACGGAGAACTAATATATCGCTTCTCTTTGTTTTAATTAATCGAATATAACTTCTATTTGATATATTACAATACTTTTCTCGATTCACAGTTTAAATGTAATAAGGGTTTAAAGTGGAAACCATAATTAATAATTTTTTTTAATTGCAAAAATTAGTAACTCGCTTGTTTTTTCAAAGAACAAAGATAGGTTGAAAAATGAAAATAAAGAACAAGAAAAAGATACAAACAATTAAAAGAAAAGTACGAATTAAATATCAGGGATTAAAATAATGACAACAACATTAAAAGAAAGAACAAACTTTAGGGACCAAATTTCTTTCTTTTTTTGTGATTTGTCACTTACGAAAACAAAAAACAGTCAAAGGTCAAAAACTTTAAAATTAAAATGCAAAAAATTGAAATATCAAGTTAGATAAACAATTATTAGAAACCATGCTTTTGACACCAAATGATGCGAAAATTTTAGTCCCACAACCTTGGAACCCAAGAACCAAAAGGAATAAGAAAGATTGAATTGCAAAGAAGGTGGTTAGGAAGATCAAATAGGTATCCTAAATGGCAAGAACCAAAAAGAAAATATATTGTGCGACGAAATTGTAAGACATCAGAAAATTGAATAAAATATGAAATTTGGGTCCGAGAACACGGAGAACTAATATATCTCTTGTATTTGTTTTTATTAATCGAGAATAGTTTCTATTTGATATATTATAATAGTTTTTTCGATTCCTAGTTTAAATGTAAAAAGGGTTTAAAATATCAACCATAATTAATAATATTTTTTAATTGCAAAAATTAGTAACTCGCTTGTTTTTTCAAAGAAGAAAGATGGGTGGAAAACTGAAAACAAAGAAGAAGAAAAAGATACAAACAATTAAAAGAAAGTACGAATTAAATATCATGGATTAAAATAATGACAACAACATTAAAAGAAAGAACAAACTTTACAGACCAAATTTCTTTCTTTTTTTTGTGATTTTTCATTTACGAAAATAAAAAACAGTCAAAGGCCAAAAACTTTAAAATTAAAATGCAAAAAATTGAAATATCAAGTTAGATAAACAATTATTAGAAACCGTGGTTTTGATACCAAATGATGCGAAAATTTTAGTCCCACAACCTTGGAACCCAAGAACCAAAAGGAATAAGAAAAATTGAATTGCAAAGAAGGTGGTTAGGAAGATCAAATTGGTTTCCTAAATGGCAAGAACCAAAAACAAAGCAATATTGTGCGACAAAATTGTAAGAGGTCAGAAAATTGTATAAAAGATGAAATTTGGGTTCGAGAACACGGAGAACTAATATATTGCTTCTATTTGTTTTTATTAATCGAGAATAGCTTCTATTTGATATATTATAATACTTTTTTCGATTCACAGTTTAAATATAATAAGGGTTTAAAGTGGCAACCATAATTAATAATTTTTTTTAATTGCAAAAATTAGTAATTCGCTTGTTTTTTCAAAGAACAAAGATGGGTTGAAAACTGAAAACAAAGAACAAGAAGAAGATACAAACAATTAAAAGAAAAGTACGAATTAAATATCATGGATGAAAATATACACAACAACATTAAAAGAAAGAACAAACTTTAGGGACCAAATTTTTTTTTTTTGTGATTTGTCATTTACGAAAACAAAAAATAGTCAAAGGCCAAAAACTTTAAAATTAAAATTCAAAAAATTTATATATCAACTAGAAAACCAATTATTAGCAACCATGGTTTTGATACCAAATGATGCGAAAATTTTAGTCCCACAACATTGGAACCCAAGAACCAAAAGGAATAATAAAAATTGAATTGCAAAGAAGGTGGTTAGGAAGATCAAATTGGTTTCCTAAATGGCAAGAACCAAAAACAAAGCAATATTGTGCGACAAAATTGTAATAGGTCAGAAAATTGTATAAAAGACGAAATTTGGGTTCGAGAACACGAAGAACTAATATATCGCTTCTCTTTGTTTTAATTAATCGAGAATAACTTCTATTTGATATATTACAATTATTTTCTCGATTCACAGTTTAAATGTAATAAGGGTTTAAAGTGGAAACCATAATTAATAATTTTTTTTAATTGCAAAAATTAGTAACTCGCTTGTTTTTTCAAAGAACAAAGATAGGTTGAAAAATGAAAATAAAGAACAAGAAAAAGATACAAACAATTAAAAGAAAAGTACGAATTAAATATCAGGGATTAAAATAATGACAACAACATTAAAAGAAAGAACAAACTTTAGGGACCAAATTTCTTTCTTTTTTTGTGATTTGTCACTTACGAAAACAAAAAACAGTCAAAGGTCAAAAACTTTAAAATTAAAATGCAAAAAATTGAAATATCAAGTTAGATAAACAATTATTAGAAACCATGCTTTTGACACCAAATGATGCGAAAATTTTAGTCCCACAACCTTGGAACCCAAGAACCAAAAGGAATAAGAAAGATTGAATTGCAAAGAAGGTGGTTAGGAAGATCAAATAGGTATCCTAAATGGCAAGAACCAAAAAGAAAATATATTGTGCGACGAAATTATAAGACATCAGAAAATTGAATAAAATATGAAATTTGGGTCCGAGAACACGGAGAACTAATATATCTCTTGTATTTGTTTTTATTAATCGAGAATAGTTTCTATTTGATATATTATAATAGTTTTTTCGATTCCTAGTTTAAATGTAAAAAGGGTTTAAAATAGCAACCATAATTAATAATATTTTTTAATTGCAAAAATTAGTAACTCGCTTGTTTTTTCAAAGAAGAAAGATGGGTGGAAAACTGAAAACAAAGAAGAAGAAAAAGATACAAACAATTAAAAGAAAGTACGAATTAAATATAATGGATGAAAATATAGACAACAACATTAAAAGAAAGAACAAACTTTACGGACCAAATTTCTTTCTTTTTTTTGTGATTTTTCATTTACGAAAACAAAAAATAGTCAAAGGCCAAAAAATTTAAAATTAAAATTCAAAAAATTTATATATCAAGCTTGATAACCAATTATTAGCAACCATGGTTTTGATAACGAATGATGCGAAAATTTTAGGCACAAAACCTTGGAACCCAAGAACCAAAAGGAATAAGAAAGATTGAATTGCAAATAAGATGGTTAGGAAGATAAAATTGGAATCCTAAATGGAAAGAACTAAAAATAAAGCAATATTGTGCGAGAAAATTGTAACACGTTAGAAAATTGAATAAAAGATGAAATTTGGGTTCGAGCACACGAAGAAGTAATATATTGCTTCTATTTGTTTTTATTAATCGGGAATAGCTTCCATTTGATATATTATAATAGTTTTTTCCATTCACAGTTTAAATGTAATAACGGTTTAAAGTGGAAACCATAATTAATAAAATTTTTTAATTGCAAAAATTAGTAACTCGCTTATTTTTTCAAAGAACAAAGATAGGTTGAAAAATGAAAATAAAGAACAAGAAAAAGATACAAACAATTAAAAGAAAAGTACGAATTAAATATCATGGATTAAAATAATGACAACAACATTAAAAGAAAGAACAAACTTTAGGGACCAAATTTCTTTCTTTTTTTGTGATTTGTCACTTACGAAAATAAAAAACAGTCAAAGGCCAAAAACTTTAAAATTAAAATTCAAAAAATTTATATATCAAGCTAGAAAACCAATTATTAGCTACCATGGTTTTGATACCAAATGATGCGAAAATTTTAGTCCCACAACCTTGGAACCCAAGAACCAAAAGGAATAAGAAAAATTGAATTGCAAAGAAGGTGGTTAGGAAGATCAAATTGGTTTCCTAAATGGCAAGAACCAAAAACAAAGCAATATTGTGCGACAAAATTGTAATAGGTCAGAAAATTGTATAAAAGATGAAATTTGGGTTCGAGAACACGAAGAACTAATATATCGCTTCTCTTTGTTTTAATTAATCGAGAATAACTTCTATTTGATATATTACAATAATTTTCTCGATTCACAGTTTAAATGTAATAAGGGTTTAAAGTGGAAACCATAATTAATAATTTTTTTTAATTGCAAAAATTAGTAACTCGCTTGTTTTTTCAAAGAACAAAGATAGGTTGAAAAATGAAAATAAAGAACAAGAAAAAGATACAAACAATTAAAAGAAAAGTACGAATTAAATATCAGGGATTAAAATAATGACAACAACATTAAAAGAAAGAACAAACTTTAGGGACCAAATTTCTTTCTTTTTTTGTGATTTGTCACTTACGAAAACAAAAAACAGCCAAAGGCCAAAAACTTTAAAATTAAAATGCAAAAAATTGAAATATCAAGTTAGATAAACAATTATTAGAAACCATGCTTTTGACACCAAATGATGCGAAAATTTTAGTCTCACAACCTTGGAACCCAAGAACCAAAAGGAATAAGAAAGATTGAATTGCAAAGAAGGTGGTTAGGAAGATCAAATAGGTATCCTAAATGGCAAGAACCAAAAAGAAAATATATTGTGCGACGAAATTGTAAGACATCAGAAAATTGAATAAAATATGAAATTTGGGTCCGAGAACACGGAGAACTAATATATCTCTTGTATTTGTTTTTATTAATCGAGAATAGTTTCTATTTGATATATTATAATAGTTTTTTCGATTCCTAGTTTAAATGTAAAAAGGGTTTAAAATATCAACCATAATTAATAATATTTTTTAATTGCAAAAATTAGTAACTCGCTTGTTTTTTCAAAGAAGAAAGATGCGTCGAAAACTGAAAACAAAGAAGAAGAAAAAGATACAAACAATTAAAAGAAAGTACGAATTAAATATAATGGATGAAAATATAGACAACAACATTAAAAGAAAGAACAAACTTTACGGACCAAATTTCTTTCTTTTTTTTGTGATTTTTCATTTACGAAAACAAAAAATAGTCAAAGGCCAAAAAATTTAAAATTAAAATTCAAAAAATTTATATATCAAGCTTGATAACCAATTATTAGCAACCATGGTTTTGATAACGAATGATGCGAAAATTTTAGTCCCACAACCTTGGAACCCAAGAACCAAAAGGAATAAGAAAAATTGAATTGCAAAGAAGGTGGTTAGGAAGATCAAATTGGTTTCCTAAATGGCAAGAACCAAAAACAAAGCAATATTGTGCGACAAAATTGTAATAGGTCAGAAAATTGTATAAAAGATGAAATTTGGGTTCGAGAACACGAAGAACTAATATATCGCTTCTCTTTGTTTTAATTAATCGAGAATAACTTCTATTTGATATATTACAATAATTTTCTCGATTCACAGTTTAAATGTAATAAGGGTTTAAAGTGGAAACCATAATTAATAATTTTTTTTAATTGCAAAAATTAGTAACTCGCTTGTTTTTTCAAAGAACAAAGATAGGTTGAAAAATGAAAATAAAGAACAAGAAAAAGATACAAACAATTAAAAGAAAAGTACGAATTAAATATCAGGGATTAAAATAATGACAACAACATTAAAAGAAAGAACAAACTTTAGGGACCAAATTTCTTTCTTTTTTTGTGATTTGTCACTTACGAAAACAAAAAACAGCCAAAGGCCAAAAACTTTAAAATTAAAATGCAAAAAATTGAAATATCAAGTTAGATAAACAATTATTAGAAACCATGCTTTTGACACCAAATGATGCGAAAATTTTAGTCTCACAACCTTGGAACCCAAGAACCAAAAGGAATAAGAAAGATTGAATTGCAAAGAAGGTGGTTAGGAAGATCAAATAGGTATCCTAAATGGCAAGAACCAAAAAGAAAATATATTGTGCGACGAAATTGTAAGACATCAGAAAATTGAATAAAATATGAAATTTGGGTCCGAGAACACGGAGAACTAATATATCTCTTGTATTTGTTTTTATTAATCGAGAATAGTTTCTATTTGATATATTATAATAGTTTTTTCGATTCCTAGTTTAAATGTAAAAAGGGTTTAAAATATCAACCATAATTAATAATATTTTTTAATTGCAAAAATTAGTAACTCGCTTGTTTTTTCAAAGAAGAAAGATGCGTCGAAAACTGAAAACAAAGAAGAAGAAAAAGATACAAACAATTAAAAGAAAGTACGAATTAAATATAATGGATGAAAATATAGACAACAACATTAAAAGAAAGAACAAACTTTACGGACCAAATTTCTTTCTTTTTTTTGTGATTTTTCATTTACGAAAACAAAAAATAGTCAAAGGCCAAAAAATTTAAAATTAAAATTCAAAAAATTTATATATCAAGCTTGATAACCAATTATTAGCAACCATGGTTTTGATAACGAATGATGCGAAAATTTTAGGCACAAAACCTTGGAACCCAAGAACCAAAAGGAATAAGAAGGATTGAATTGCAAATAAGATGGTTAGGAAGATAAAATTGGAATCCTAAATGGAAAGAACTAAAAATAAAGCAATATTGTGCGACAAAATTGTAATAGGTCAGAAAATTGTATAAAAGACGAAATTTGGGTTCGAGCACACGAAGAAGTAATATATTGCTTCTATTTGTTTTTATTAATCGGGAATAGCTTCTATTTGATATATTATAATAGTTTTTTCCATTCACAGTTTAAATGTAATAACGGTTTAAAGTGGAAACCATAATTAATAATTTTTTTTAATTGCAAAAATTAGTAACTCGCTTCTTTTTTCAAAGAACAAAGATAGGTTGAAAAAAGAAAATAAAGAACAAGAAAAAGATACAAACAATTAAAAGAAAAGTACGAATTAAATATCAGGGATTAAAATAATGACAACAACATTAAAAGAAAGAACAAACTTTAGGGACCAAATTTCTTTCTTTTTTTGTGATTTGTCACTTACGAAAACAAAAAACAGTCAAAGGTCAAAAACTTTAAAATTAAAATGCAAAAAATTGAAATATCAAGTTAGATAAACAATTATTAGAAACCATGCTTTTGACACCAAATGATGCGAAAATTTTAGTCCCACAACCTTGGAACCAAAGAACCAAAAGGAATAAGAAAGATTGAATTGCAAAGAAGGTGGTTAGGAAGATCAAATAGGTATCCTAAATGGCAAGAACCAAAAAGAAAATATATTGTGCGACGAAATTGTAAGACATCAGAAAATTGAATAAAATATGAAATTTGGGTCCGAGAACACGGAGAACTAATATATCTCTTGTATTTGTTTTTATTAATCGAGAATAGTTTCTATTTGATATATTATAATAGTTTTTTCGATTCCTAGTTTAAATGTAAAAAGGGTTTAAAATATCAACCATAATTAATAATATTTTTTAATTGGAAAAATTAGTAACTCGCTTGTTTTTTCAAAGAAGAAAGATGGGTGGAAAACTGAAAACAAAGAAGAAGAAAAAGATACAAACAATTAAAAGAAAGTACGAATTAAATATAATGGATGAAAATATAGACAACACCATTAAAAGAAAGAACAAACTTTACGGACCAAATTTCTTTCTTTTTTTTGTGATTTTTCATTTACGAAAACAAAAAATAGTCAAAGGCCAAAAAATTTAAAATTAAAATTCAAAAAATTTATATATCAAGCTTGATAACCAATTATTAGCAACCATGGTTTTGATAACGAATGATGCGAAAATTTTAGGCACAAAACCTTGGAACCCAAGAACCAAAAGGAATAAGAAAGATTGAATTGCAAATAAGATGGTTAGGAAGATAAAATTGGAATCCTAAATGGAAAGAACTAAAAATAAAGCAATATTGTGCGAGAAAATTGTAACACGTTAGAAAATTGAATAAAAGATGAAATTTGGGTTCGAGCACACGAAGAAGTAATATATTGCTTCTATTTGTTTTTATTAATCGGGAATAGCTTCCATTTGATATATTATAATAGTTTTTTCCATTCCCAGTTTAAATGTAATAACGGTTTAAAGTGGAAACCATAATTAATAATTTTTTTTAATTGCAAAAATTAGTAACTCGCTTATTTTTTCAAAGAACAAAGATAGGTTGAAAAATGAAAATAAAGAACAAGAAAAAGATACAAACAATTAAAAGAAAAGTACGAATTAAATATGATGGATTAAAATAATGACAACAACATTAAAAGAAAGAACAAACTTTAGGGACCAAATTTCTTTCTTTTTTTGTGATTTGTCACTTACGAAAATAAAAAACAGTCAAAGGCCAAAAACTATAAAATTAAAATGCAAAAAATTGAAATATCAAGTTAGATAAACAATTATTAGAAACCATGGTTTTGATACCAAATGATGCGAAAATTTTAGTCCCACAACCTTGGAACCCAAGAACCAAAAGGAATAAGAAAAATTGAATTGCAAAGAAGGTGGTTAGGAAGATCAAATTGGTTTCCTAAATGGCAAGAACCAAAAACAAAGCAATATTGTGCGACAAAATTGTAAGAGGTCAGAAAATTGTATAAAAGATGAAATTTGGGTTCGAGAACACGGAGAACTAATATATTGCTTCTATTTGTTTTTATTAATCGAGAATAGCTTCTATTTGATATATTATAATACTTTTTTCGATTCACAGTTTAAATGTAATAAGGGTTTAAAGTGGCAACCATAATTAATAATTTTTTTAATTGCAAAAATTAGTAATTCGCTTGTTTTTTCAAAGAACAAAGATGGGTTGAAAACTGAAAACAAAGAACAAGAAGAAGATACAAACAATTAAAAGAAAAGTACGAATTAAATATCATGGATGAAAATATACACAACAACATTAAAAGAAAGAACAAACTTTAGGGACCAAATTTTATTTTTTGTGATTTGTCATTTACGAAAACAAAAAATAGTCAAAGGCTAAAAACTTTAAAATTAAAATTCAAAAAATTTATATATCAAGCTAGAAAACCAATTATTAGCTACCATGGTTTTGATACCAAATGATGCGAAAATTTTAGTCCCACAACCTTGGAACCCAAGAACCAAAAAGAATAAGAAAGATTGAATTGCAAAGAAGGTGGTTAGGAACATCAAATTGGTATCCTAAATGGCAAGAACCAAAAACAAAGCAATATTGTGCGACAAAATTGTAATAGGTCAGAAAATTGTATAAAAGACGAAATTTGGGTTCGAGAACACGGAGAACTAATATATCGCTTCTCTTTGTTTTAATTAATCGAATATAACTTCTATTTGATATATTACAATACTTTTCTCGATTCACAGTTTAAATGTAATAAGGGTTTAAAGTGGAAACCATACTTAATAATTTTTTTTAATTGCAAAAATTAGTAACTCGCTTGTTTTTTCAAAGAACAAAGATAGGTTGAAAAATGAAAATAAAGAACAAGAAAAAGATACAAACAATTAAAAGAAAAGTACGAATTAAATATCAGGGATTAAAATAATGACAACAACATTAAAAGAAAGAACAAACTTTAGGTACCAAATTTCTTTCTTTTTTTGTGATTTGTCACTTACGAAAACAAAAAACAGTCAAAGGCCAAAAACTTTAAAATTAAAATGCAAAAAATTGAAATATCAAGTTAGATAAACAATTATTAGAAACCATGCTTTTGACACCAAATGATGCGAAAATTTTAGTCCCACAACCTTGGAACCCAAGAACCAAAAGGAATAAGAAAGATTGAATTGCAAAGAAGGTGGTTAGGAAGACCAAATAGGTATCCTAAATGGCAAGAACCAAAAAGAAAATATATTGTGCGACGAAATTGTAAGACATCAGAAAATTGAATAAAATATGAAATTTGGGTCCGAGAACACGGAGAACTAATATATCTCTTGTATTTGTTTTTATTAATCGAGAATAGTTTCTATTTGATATATTATAATAGTTTTTTCGATTCCTAGTTTAAATGTAAAAAGGGTTTAAAATATCAACCATAATTAATAATATTTTTTAATTGCAAAAATTAGTAACTCGCTTGTTTTTTCAAAGAAGAAAGATGGGTGGAAAACTGAAAACAAAGAAGAAGAAAAAGATACAAACAATTAAAAGAAAGTACGAATTAAATATAATGGATGAAAATATAGACAACAACATTAAAAGAAAGAACAAACTTTACGGACCAAATTTCTTTCTTTTTTTTGTGATTTTTCATTTACGAAAACAAAAAATAGTCAAAGGCCAAAAAATTTAAAATTAAAATTCAAAAAATTTATATATCAAGCTTGATAACCAATTATTAGCAACCATGGTTTTGATAACGAATGATGCGAAAATTTTAGGCACAAAACCTTGGAACCCAAGAACCAAAAGGAATAAGAAAGATTGAATTGCAAATAAGATGGTTAGGAAGATAAAATTGGAATCCTAAATGGAAAGAACTAAAAATAAAGCAATATTGTGCGAGAAAATTGTAACACGTTAGAAAATTGAATAAAAGATGAAATTTGGGTTCGAGCACACGAAGAAGTAATATATTGCTTCTATTTGTTTTTATTAATCGGGAATAGCTTCCATTTGATATATTATAATAGTTTTTTCCATTCACAGTTTAAATGTAATAACGGTTTAAAGTGGAAACCATAATTAATAATTTTTTTTAATTGCAAAAATTAGTAACTCGCTTCTTTTTTCAAAGAACAAAGATAGGTTGAAAAATGAAAATAAAGAACAAGAAAAAGATACAAACAATTAAAAGAAAAGTACGAATTAAATATCATGGATTAAAATAATGACAACAACATTAAAAGAAAGAACAAACTTTAGGGACCAAATTTCTTTCTTTTTTTGTGATTTGTCACTTACGAAAATAAAAAATAGTCAAAGGCCAAAAACTATAAAATTAAAATGCAAAAAATTGAAATATCAAGTTAGATAAACAATTATTAGAAACCATGGTTTTGATACCAAATGATGCGAAAATTTTAGTCCCTCAACCTTGGAACCCAAGAACCAAAAGGAATAAGAAAAATTGAATTGCAAAGAAGGTGGTTAGGAAGATCAAATTGGTTTCCTAAATGGCAAGAACCAAAAACAAAGCAATATTGTGCGACAAAATTGTAAGAGGTCAGAAAATTGTATAAAAGATGAAATTTGGGTTCGAGAACACGGAGAACTAATATATTGCTTCTATTTGTTTTTATTAATCGAGAATAGCTTCTATTTGATATATTATAATACTTTTTTCGATTCACAGTTTAAATGTAATAAGGGTTTAAAGTGGCAACCATAATTAATAATTTTTTTTAATTGCAAAAATTAGTAATTCGCTTGTTTTTTCAAAGAACAAAGATGGGTTGAAAACTGAAAACAAAGAACAAGAAGAAGATACAAACAATTAAAAGAAAAGTACGAATTAAATATCATGGATGAAAATATACACAACAACATTAAAAGAAAGAACAAACTTTAGGGACCAAATTTTATTTTTTGTGATTTGTCATTTACGAAACCAAAAAATAGTCAAAGGCCAAAAACTTTAAAATTAAAATTCAAAAAATTTATATATCAAGCTAGAAAACCAATTATTAGCTACCATGGTTTTGATACCAAATGATGCGAAAATTTTAGTCCCACAACCTTGGAACCCAAGAACCAAAAAGAATAAGAAAGATTGAATTGCAAAGAAGGTGGTTAGGAAGATCAAATTGGTTTCCTAAATGGCAAGAACCAAAAACAAAGCAATATTGTGCGACAAAATTGTAAGAGGTCAGAAAATTGTATAAAAGATGAAATTTGGGTTCGAGAACACGGAGAACTAATATATTGCTTCTATTTGTTTTTATTAATCGAGAATAGCTTCTATTTGATATATTATAATACTTTTTTCGATTCACAGTTTAAATGTAATAAGGGTTTAAAGTGGCAACCATAATTAATAATTTTTTTTAATTGCAAAAATTAGTAATTCGCTTGTTTTTTCAAAGAACAAAGATGGGTTGAAAACTGAAAACAAAGAACAAGAAGAAGATACAAACAATTAAAAGAAAAGTACGAATTAAATATCATGGATGAAAATATACACAACAACATTAAAAGAAAGAACAAACTTTAGGGACCAAATTTTATTTTTTGTGATTTGTCATTTACGAAACCAAAAAATAGTCAAAGGCCAAAAACTTTAAAATTAAAATTCAAAAAATTTATATATCAAGCTAGAAAACCAATTATTAGCTACCATGGTTTTGATACCAAATGATGCGAAAATTTTAGTCCCACAACCTTGGAACCCAAGAACCAAAAAGAATAAGAAAGATTGAATTGCAAAGAAGGTGGTTAGGAAGATCAAATTGGTATCCTAAATGGCAAGAACCAAAAACAAAGCAATATTGTGCGACAAAATTGTAATAGGTCAGAAAATTGTATAAAAGACGAAATTTGGGTTCGAGAACACGGAGAACTAATATATCGCTTCTCTTTGTTTTAATTAATCGAATATAACTTCTATTTGATATATTACAATACTTTTCTCGATTCACAGTTTAAATGTAATAAGGGTTTAAAGTGGAAACCATAATTAATAATTTTTTTTAATTGCAAAAATTAGTAACTCGCTTGTTTTTTCAAAGAACAAAGATAGGTTGAAAAATGAAAATAAAGAACAAGAAAAAGATACAAACAATTAAAAGAAAAGTACGAATTAAATATCAGGGATTAAAATAATGACAACAACATTAAAAGAAAGAACAAACTTTAGGGACCAAATTTCTTTCTTTTTTAGTGATTTGTCACTTACGAAAACAAAAAACAGTCAAAGGCCAAAAACTTTAAAATTAAAATGCAAAAAATTGAAATATCAAGTTAGATAAACAATTATTAGAAACCATGCTTTTGACACCAAATGATGCGAAAATTTTAGTCCCACAACCTTGGAACCCAAGAACCAAAAGGAATAAGAAAGATTGATTTGCAAAGAAGGTGGTTAGGAAGATCAAATAGGTATCCTAAATGGCAAGAACCAAAAAGAAAATATATTGTGCGACGAAATTGTAAGACATCAGAAAATTGAATAAAATATGAAATTTGGGTCCGAGAACACGGAGAACTAATATATCTCTTGTATTTGTTTTTATTAATCGAGAATAGTTTTTATTCGATATATTATAATAGTTTTTTCGATTCCTAGTTTAAATGTAAAAAGGGTTTAAAATATCAACCATAATTAATAATATTTTTTAATTGCAAAAATTAGTAACTCGCTTGTTTTTTCAAAGAAGAAAGATGGGTGGAAAACTGAAAACAAAGAAGAAGAAAAAGATACAAACAATTAAAAGAAAGTACGAATTAAATATAATGGATGAAAATATAGACAACAACATTAAAAGAAAGAACAAACTTTACGGACCAAATTTCTTTTTTTTTTTTTTGTGATTTTTCATTTACGAAAACAAAAAATAGTCAAAGGCCAAAAAATTTAAAATTAAAATTCAAAAAATTTATATATCAAGCTTGATAACCAATTATTAGCAACCATGGTTTTGATAACGAATGATGCTAAAATTTTAGGCACACAACCTTGGAACCCAAGAACCAAAAGGAATAAGAAAGATTGAATTGCAAATAAGATGGTTAGGAAGATAAAATTGGAATCCTAAATGGAAAGAACTAAAAATAAAGCAATATTGTGCGAGAAAATTGTAACACGTTAGAAAATTGAATAAAAGATGAAATTTGAGTTGGAGCACACGAAGAAGTAATATATTGCTTCTATTTGTTTTTATTAATCGGGAATAGCTTCCATTTGATATATTATAATAGTTTTTTCCATTCACAGTTTAAATGTAATAACGGTTTAAAGTGGAAACCATAATTAATAATTTTTTTTAATTGCAAAAATTAGTAACTCGCTTCTTTTTTCAAAGAACAAAGATAGGTTGAAAAATGAAAATAAAGAAAAAGAAAAAGATACAAAAAATTAAAAGAAAAGTACGAATTAAATATCATGGATTAAAATAATGACAACAACATTAAAAGAAAGAACAAACTTTAGGGACCAAATTTCTTTCTTTTTTTGTGATTTGTCACTTACGAAAATAAAAAACAGTCAAAGGCCAAAAACTTTAAAATTAAAATGCAAAAAATTGAAATATCAAGTTAGATAAACAATTATTAGAAACCATGGTTTTGATACCAAATGATGCGAAAATTTTAGTCCCACAACCTTGGAACCCAAGAACCAAAAGGAATAAGAAAAATTGAATTGCAAAGAAGGTGGTTAGGAAGATCAAATTGGTTTCCTAAATGGCAGGAACCAAAAACAAAGCAATATTGTGCGACAAAATTGTAAGAGGTCAGAAAATTGTATAAAAGATGAAATTTGGGTTCGAGAACACGGAGAACTAATATATTGCTTCTATTTGTTTTTATTAATCGAGAATTGCTTCTATTTGATATATTATAATACTTTTTTCGATTCACAGTTTAAATGTAATAAGGGTTTAAAGTGGCAACCATAATTAATAATTTTTTTTAATTGCAAAAATTAGTAAATCGCTTGTTTTTTCAAAGAACAAAGATGGGTTGAAAACTGAAAACAAAGAACAAGAAGAAGATACAAACAATTAAAAGAAAAGTACGAATTAAATATCATGGATGAAAATATACACAACAACATTAAAAGAAAGAACAAACTTTAGGGACCAAATTTTTTTTTTTGTGATTTGTCATTTACGAAAACAAAAAATAGTCAAAGGCCAAAAACTTTAAAATTAAAATTCAAAACATTTATATATCAAGCTAGAAAACCAATTATTAGCATCCATGGTTTTGATACCAAATGATGCGAAAATTTTAGTCCCACAACCTTGGAACCCAAGAACCAAAAAGAATAAGAAAGATTGAATTGCAAAGAAGGTGGCTAGGAAGATCAAATTGGTATCCTAAATGGCAAGAACCAAAAACAAAGCAATATTGTGCGAGAAAATTGTAATAGGTCAGAAAATTGTATAAAAGATGAAATTTGGGTTCGAGAACACGGAGAACTAATATATCGTTTCTCTTTGTTTTAATTAATCGAGAATAACTTCTATTTGATATGTTACAATACTTTTCTCGATTCACAGTTTAAATGTAATAAGGGTTTAAAGTGGAAACCATAATTAATAATTTTTTTTAATTGCAAAAATTAGTAACTCACTTGTTTTTTCAAAGAACAAAGATAGGTTGAAAAATGAAAATAAAGAACAAGAAAAAGATACAAACAATTAAAAGAAAAGTACGAATTAAATATCAGGGATTAAAATAATGACAACAACATTAAAAGAAAGAACAAACTTTAGGGACCAAATTTCTTTCTTTTTTTGTGATTTGTCACTTACGAAACCAAAAAACAGTCAAAGGCCAAAAACTTTAAAATTAAAATGCAAAAAATTGAAATATCAAGTTAGATAAACAATTATTAGAAACCATGCTTTTGACACCAAATGATGCGAAAATTTTAGTCCCACAACCTTGGAACCCAAGAACCAAAAGGAATAAGAAAGATTGAATTGCAAAGAAGGTGGTTAGGAAGATCAAATAGGTATCCTAAATGGCAAGAACCAAAAAGAAAATATATTGTGCGATGAAATTGTAAGACATTAGAAAATTGAATAAAATATGAAATTTTGGTCCGAGAACACGGAGAACTAATATATCTCTTGTATTTGTTTTTATTAATCGAGAATAGTTTCTATTTGATATATTATAATAGTTTTTTCGATTCCTAGTTTAAATGTAAAAAGGGTTTAAAGTGGAAACCATAATTAATAATTTTTTTAATTGCAAAAATTAGTAACTCCCTCGTTTTTTCAAAGAACAAAGATAGGTTGAAAAATAAAAAACAAAGAACAAGAAGAAGATACAAACAATTAAAAGAAAAGTACGAATTAAATATCATGGATGAAAATATACACAACAACATTAAAAGAAAGAACAAACTTTAGGGACCAAATTTTGTTTTTTTGTGATTTGTCTTTTACGAAAACAAAAAACAGTCAAAGGCCAAAAACTTTAAAATTAAAATGCAAAAAATTGAAATATCAAGTTAGATAAACAATTATTAGAAACCATGCTTTTGACACCAAATGATGCGAAAATTTTAGTCCCACAACCTTGGAACCCAAGAACCAAAAGGAATAAGAAAGATTGAATTGCAAAGAAGGTGGTTAGGAAGATCAAATTGGTATCCTAAATGGCAAGAACCAAAAAGAAAATATATTGTGCGACGAAATTGTAAGACGTCAGAAAATTGAATAAAATATGAAATTTTGGTCCGAGAACACGGAGAACTAATATATATCTTGTATTTGTTTTTATTAATCGAGAATAGTTTCTATTTGATATATTATAATAGTTTTTTCGATTCCTAGTTTAAATGTAAAAAGGGTTTAAAATATCAACCATAATTAATATATTTTTTAATTGCAAAAATTCGTAACTCGCTTGTTTTTTCAAAGAAAAAAGATGGGTGGAAAACTGAAAACAAAGAAGAAGAAAAAGATACAAACAATTAAAAGAAAGTATGAATTAAATATCATGGATGAAAATATACACAACAACATAAAAAGAAAGAACAAACTTTAGGGACCAAATTTATTTTTTGTGATTTGTCATTTACGAAAACAAAAAATAGTCAAAGGCCAAAAAATTTAAAATTAAAATTCAAAAAATTTATATATCAAGCTTGATAACCAATTATTAGCAACCATGGTTTTGATAACGAATGATGCGAAAATTTTAGGCACAAAACCTTGGAACCCAAGAACCAAAAGGAATAAGAAAGATTGAATTGAAAATAAGATGGTTAGGAAGATAAAATTGGAATCCTAAATGGAAAGAACTAAAAATAAAGCAATATTGTGCGAGAAAATTGTAACACGTTAGAAAATTGAATAAAAGATGAAATTTGGGTTCGAGCACACGAAGAAGTAATATATTGCTTCTATTTGTTTTTATTAATCGGGAATAGCTTCCATTTGATATATTATAATAGTTTTTTCCATTCACAGTTTAAATGTAATAACGGTTTAAAGTGGAAACCATAATTAATAATTTTTTTTAATTGCAAAAATTAGTAACTCGCTTATTTTTTCAAAGAACAAAGATAGGTTGAAAAATGAAAATAAAGAACAAGAAAAAGATACAAACAATTAAAAGAAAAGTACGAATTAAATATCATGGATTAAAATAATGACAACAACATTAAAAGAAAGAACAAACTTTAGGGACCAAATTTCTTTCTTTTTTTGTGATTTGTCACTTACGAAAATAAAAAACAGTCAAAGGCCAAAAACTATAAAATTAAAATGCAAAAAATTGAAATATCAAGTTAGATAAACAATTATTAGAAACCATGGTTTTGATACCAAATGATGCGAAAATTTTAGTCCCACAACCTTGGAACCCAAGAACCAAAAGGAATAAGAAAAATTGAATTGCAAAGAAGGTGGTTAGGAAGATCAAATTGGTTTCCTAAATGGCAAGAACCAAAAACAAAGCAATATTGTGCGACAAAATTGTAAGAGGTCAGAAAATTGTATAAAAGATGAAATTTGGGTTCGAGAACACGGAGAACTAATATATTGCTTCTATTTGTTTTTATTAATCGAGAATAGCTTCTATTTGATATATTATAATACTTTTTTCGATTCACAGTTTAAATGTAATAAGGGTTTAAAGTGGCAACCATAATTAATAATTTTTTTTAATTGCAAAAATTAGTAATTCGCTTGTTTTTTCAAAGAACAAAGATGGGTTGAAAACTGAAAACAAAGAACAAGAAGAAGATACAAACAATTAAAAGAAAAGTACGAATTAAATATCATGGATGAAAATATACACAACAACATTAAAAGAAAGAACAAACTTTAGGGACCAAATTTTTTTTTTGTGATTTGTCATTTACGAAAACAAAAAATAGTCAAAGGCCAAAAACTTTAAAATTAAAATTCAAAAAATTTATATATCAAGCTAGAAAACCAATTATTAGCAACCATGGTTTTGATACCAATTGATGCGAAAATTTTAGTCACACAACCTTGGAACCCAAGAACCAAAAGGAATAAGAAAAATTGAATTGCAAAGAAGGTGGTTAGGAAGATCAAATTGGTTTCCTAAATGGCAAGAACCAAAAACAAAGCAATATTGTGCGACAAAATTGTAATAGGTCAGAAAATTGTATAAAAGACGAAATTTGGGTTCGAGAACACGGAGAACTAATATATCGCTTCTCTTTGTTTTAATTAATCGAATATAACTTCTATTTGATATATTACAATACTTTTCTCGATTCACAGTTTAAATGTAATAAGGGTTTAAAGTGGAAACCATAATTAATAATTTTTTTTAATTGCAAAAATTAGTAACTCGCTTGTTTTTTCAAAGAACAAAGATAGGTTGAAAAATGAAAATAAAGAACAAGAAAAAGATACAAACAATTAAAAGAAAAGTACGAATTAAATATCAGGGATTAAAATAATGACAACAACATTAAAAGAAAGAACAAACTTTAGGGACCAAATTTCTTTCTTTTTTAGTGATTTGTCACTTACGAAAACAAAAAACAGTCAAAGGCCAAAAACTTTAAAATTAAAATGCAAAAAATTGAAATATCAAGTTAGATAAACAATTATTAGAAACCATGCTTTGGACACCAAATGATGCGAAAATTTTAGTCCCACAACCTTGGAACCCAAGAACCAAAAGGAATAAGAAAGATTGATTTGCAAACAAGGTGGTTAGGAAGATCAAATAGGTATCCTAAATGGCAAGAACCAAAAAGAAAATATATTGTGCGACGAAATTGTAAGACATCAGAAAATTGAATAAAATATGAAATTTGGGTCCGAGAACACGGAGAACTAATATATCTCTTGTATTTGTTTTTATTAATCGAGAATAGTTTTTATTCGATATATTATAATAGTTTTTTCGATTCCTAGTTTAAATGTAAAAAGGGTTTAAAATATCAACCATAATTAATAATATTTTTTAATTGCAAAAATTAGTAACTCGCTTGTTTTTTCAAAGAAGAAAGATGGGTGGAAAACTGAAAACAAAGAAGAAGAAAAAGATACAAACAATTAAAAGAAAGTACGAATTAAATATAATGGATGAAAATATAGACAACAACATTAAAAGAAAGAACAAACTTTACGGACCAAATTTCTTTCTTTTTTTTTTTGTGATTTTTCATTTACGAAAACAAAAAATAGTCAAAGGCCAAAAAATTTAAAATTAAAATTCAAAAAATTTATATATCAAGCTTGATAACCAATTATTAGCAACCATGGTTTTGATAACGAATGATGCGAAAATTTTAGGCACAAAACCTTGGAACCCAAGAACCAAAAGGAATAAGAAAGATTGAATTGAAAATAAGATGGTTAGGAAGATAAAATTGGAATCCTAAATGGAAAGAACTAAAAATAAAGCAATATTGTGCGAGAAAATTGTAACACGTTAGAAAATTGAATAAAAGATGAAATTTGGGTTCGAGCACACGAAGAAGTAATATATTGCTTCTATTTGTTTTTATTAATCGGGAATAGCTTCCATTTGATATATTATAATAGTTTTTTCCATTCACAGTTTAAATGTAATAACGGTTTAAAGTGGAAACCATAATTAATAATTTTTTTTAATTGCAAAAATTAGTAACTCGCTTCTTTTTTCAAAGAACAAAGATAGGTTGAAAAATGAAAATAAAGAAAAAGAAAAAGATACAAACAATTAAAAGAAAAGTACGAATTAAATATCATGGATTAAAATAATGACAACAACATTAAAAGAAAGAACAAACTTTAGGGACCAAATTTCTTTCTTTTTTTGTGATTTGTCACTTACGAAAATAAAAAACAGTCAAAGGCCAAAAACTATAAAATTAAAATGCAAAAAATTGAAATATCAAGTTAGATAAACAATTATTAGAAACCATGGTTTTGATACCAAATGATGCGAAAATTTTAGTCCCACAACCTTGGAACCCAAGAACCAAAAGGAATAAGAAAAATTGAATTGCAAAGAAGGTGGTTAGGAAGATCAAATTGGTTTCCTAAATGGCAAGAACCAAAAACAAAGCAATATTGTGCGACAAAATTGTAAGTGGTCAGAAAATTGTATAAAAGATGAAATTTGGGTTCTAGAACACGGAGAACTAATATATTGCTTCTATTTGTTTTTATTAATCGAGAATAGCTTCTATTTGATATATTATAATACTTTTTTCGATTCACAGTTTAAATGTAATAAGGGTTTAAAGTGGCAACCATAATTAATAATTTTTTTTAATTGCAAAAATAAGTAATTCGCTTGTTTTTTCAAAGAACAAAGATGGGTTGAAAACTGAAAACAAAGAACAAGAAGAAGATACAAACAATTAAAAGAAAAGTACGAATTAAATATCATGGATGAAAATATACACAACAACATTAAAAGAAAGAACAAACTTTAGGGACCAAATTTTTTTTTTGTGATTTGTCATTTACGAAAACAAAAAATAGTCAAAGGCCAAAAACTTTAAAATTAAAATTCAAAAAATTTATATATCAAGCTAGAAAACCAATTATTAGCAACCATGGTTTTGATACCAATTGATGCGAAAATTTTAGTCACACAACCTTGGAACCCAAGAACCAAAAGGAATAAGAAAAATTGAATTGCAAAGAAGGTGGTTAGGAAGATCAAATTGGTTTCCTAAATGGCAAGAACCAAAAACAAAGCAATATTGTGCGACAAAATTGTAATAGGTCAGAAAATTGTATAAAAGACGAAATTTGGGTTCGAGAACACGGAGAACTAATATATCGCTTCTCTTTGTTTTAATTAATCGAATATAACTTCTATTTGATATATTACAATACTTTTCTCGATTCACAGTTTAAATGTAATAAGGGTTTAAAGTGGAAACCATAATTAATAATTTTTTTTAATTGCAAAAATTAGTAACTCGCTTGTTTTTTCAAAGAACAAAGATAGGTTGAAAAATGAAAATAAAGAACAAGAAAAAGATACAAACAATTAAAAGAAAAGTACGAATTAAATATCAGGGATTAAAATAATGACAACAACATTAAAAGAAAGAACAAACTTTAGGGACCAAATTTCTTTCTTTTTTAGTGATTTGTCACTTACGAAAACAAAAAACAGTCAAAGGCCAAAAACTTTAAAATTAAAATGCAAAAAATTGAAATATCAAGTTAGATAAACAATTATTAGAAACCATGCTTTTGACACCAAATGATGCGAAAATTTTAGTCCCACAACCTTGGAACCCAAGAACCAAAAGGAATAAGAAAGATTGATTTGCAAACAAGGTGGTTAGGAAGATCAAATAGGTATCCTAAATGGCAAGAACCAAAAAGAAAATATATTGTGCGACGAAATTGTAAGACATCAGAAAATTGAATAAAATATGAAATTTGGGTCCGAGAACACGGAGAACTAATATATCTCTTGTATTTGTTTTTATTAATCGAGAATAGTTTTTATTCGATATATTATAATAGTTTTTTCGATTCCTAGTTTAAATGTAAAAAGGGTTTAAAATATCAACCATAATTAATAATATTTTTTAATTGCAAAAATTAGTAACTCGCTTGTTTTTTCAAAGAAGAAAGATGGGTGGAAAACTGAAAACAAAGAAGAAGAAAAAGATACAAACAATTAAAAGAAAGTACGAATTAAATATAATGGATGAAAATATAGACAACAACATTAAAAGAAAGAACAAACTTTACGGACCAAATTTCTTTCTTTTTTTTGTGATTTTTCATTTACGAAAACAAAAAATAGTCAAAGGCCAAAAAATTTAAAATTAAAATTCAAAAAATTTATATATCAAGCTTGATAACCAATTATTAGCAACCATGGTTTTGATAACGAATGATGCGAAAATTTTAGGCACAAAACCTTGGAACCCAAGAACCAAAAGGAATAAGAAAGATTGAATTGAAAATAAGATGGTTAGGAAGATAAAATTGGAATCCTAAATGGAAAGAACTAAAAATAAAGCAATATTGTGCGAGAAAATTGTAACACGTTAGAAAATTGAATAAAAGATGAAATTTGGGTTCGAGCACACGAAGAAGTAATATATTGCTTCTATTTGTTTTTATTAATCGGGAATAGCTTCCATTTGATATATTATAATAGTTTTTTCCATTCACAGTTTAAATGTAATAACGGTTTAAAGTGGAAACCATAATTAATAATTTTTTTTAATTGCAAAAATTAGTAACTCGCTTCTTTTTTCAAAGAACAAAGATAGGTTGAAAAATGAAAATAAAGAAAAAGAAAAAGATACAAACAATTAAAAGAAAAGTACGAATTAAATATCATGGATTAAAATAATGACAACAACATTAAAAGAAAGAACAAACTTTAGGGACCAAATTTCTTTCTTTTTTTGTGATTTGTCACTTACGAAAATAAAAAACAGTCAAAGGCCAAAAACTATAAAATTAAAATGCAAAAAATTGAAATATCAAGTTAGATAAACAATTATTAGAAACCATGGTTTTGATACCAAATGATGCGAAAATTTTAGTCCCACAACCTTGGAACCCAAGAACCAAAAGGAATAAGAAAAATTGAATTGCAAAGAAGGTGGTTAGGAAGATCAAATTGGTTTCCTAAATGGCAAGAACCAAAAACAAAGCAATATTGTGCGACAAAATTGTAAGTGGTCAGAAAATTGTATAAAAGATGAAATTTGGGTTCTAGAACACGGAGAACTAATATATTGCTTCTATTTGTTTTTATTAATCGAGAATAGCTTCTATTTGATATATTATAATACTTTTTTCGATTCACAGTTTAAATGTAATAAGGGTTTAAAGTGGCAACCATAATTAATAATTTTTTTTAATTGCAAAAATTAGTAATTCGCTTGTTTTTTCAAAGAACAAAGATGGGTTGAAAACTGAAAACAAAGAACAAGAAGAAGATACAAACAATTAAAAGAAAAGTACGAATTAAATATCATGGATGAAAATATACACAACAACATTAAAAGAAAGAACAAACTTTAGGGACCAAATTTTTTTTTTGTGATTTGTCATTTACGAAAACAAAAAATAGTCAAAGGCCAAAAACTTTAAAATTAAAATTCAAAAAATTTATATATCAAGCTAGAAAACCAATTATTAGCAACCATGGTTTTGATACCAATTGATGCGAAAATTTTAGTCACACAACCTTGGAACCCAAGAACCAAAAGGAATAAGAAAAATTGAATTGCAAAGAAGGTGGTTAGGAAGATCAAATTGGTTTCCTAAATGGCAAGAACCAAAAACAAAGCAATATTGTGCGACAAAATTGTAATAGGTCAGAAAATTGTATAAAAGACGAAATTTGGGTTCGAGAACACGGAGAACTAATATATCGCTTCTCTTTGTTTTAATTAATCGAATATAACTTCTATTTGATATATTACAATACTTTTCTCGATTCACAGTTTAAATGTAATAAGGGTTTAAAGTGGCAACCATAATTAATAATTTTTTTTAATTGCAAAAATTAGTAAATCGCTTGTTTTTTCAAAGAACAAAGATGGGTTGAAAACTGAAAACAAAGAACAAGAAGAAGATACAAACAATTAAAAGAAAAGTACGAATTAAATATCATGGATGAAAATATACACAACAACATTAAAAGAAAGAACAAACTTTAGGGACCAAATTTTTTTTTTTGTGATTTGTCATTTACGAAAACAAAAAATAGTCAAAGGCCAAAAACTTTAAAATTAAAATTCAAAACATTTATATATCAAGCTAGAAAACCAATTATTAGCATCCATGGTTTTGATACCAAATGATGCGAAAATTTTAGTCCCACAACCTTGGAACCCAAGAACCAAAAAGAATAAGAAAGATTGAATTGCAAAGAAGGTGGCTAGGAAGATCAAATTGGTATCCTAAATGGCAAGAACCAAAAACAAAGCAATATTGTGCGACAAAATTGTAATAGGTCAGAAAATTGTATAAAAGATGAAATTTGGGTTCGAGAACACGGAGAACTAATATATCGCTTCTCTTTGTTTTAATTAATCGAGAATAACTTCTATTTGATATGCTACAATACTTTTCTCGATTCACAGTTTAAATGTAATAAGGGTTTAAAGTGGAAACCATAATTAATAATTTTTTTTAATTGCAAAAATTAGTAACTCACTTGTTTTTTCAAAGAACAAAGATAGGTTGAAAAATGAAAATAAAGAACAAGAAAAAGATACAAACAATTAAAAGAAAAGTACGAATTAAATATTAGGGATTAAAATAATGACAACAACATTAAAAGAAAGAACAAACTTTAGGGACCAAATATCTTTCTTTTTTTGTGATTTGTCACTTACGAAACTAAAAAACAGTCAAAGGCCAAAAACTTTAAAATTAAAATGCAAAAAATTGAAATATCAAGTTAGATAAACAATTATTAGAAACCATGCTTTTGACACCAAATGATGCGAAAATTTTAGTCCCACAACCTTGGAACCCAAGAACCATAAGGAATAAGAAAGATTGAATTGCAAAGAAGGTGGTTAGGAAGATCAAATAGGTATCCTAAATGGCAAGAACCAAAAAGAAAATATATTGTGCGATGAAATTGTAAGACATTAGAAAATTGAATAAAATATGAAATTTTGGTCCGAGAACACGGAGAACTAATATATCTCTTGTATTTGTTTTTATTAATCGAGAATAGTTTCTATTTGATATATTATAATAGTTTTTTCGATTCCTAGTTTAAATGTAAAAAGGGTTTAAAGTGGAAACCATAATTAATAATTTTTTTAATTGCAAAAATTAGTAACTCCCTCGTTTTTTCAAAGAACAAAGATAGGTTGAAAAATAAAAAACAAAGAACAAGAAGAAGATACAAACAATTAAAAGAAAAGTACGAATTAAATATCATGGATGAAAATATACACAACAACATTAAAAGAAAGAACAAACTTTAGGGACCAAATTTTGTTTTTTTGTGATTTGTCATTTACGAAAACAAAAAACAGTCAAAGGCCAAAAACTTTAAAATTAAAATGCAAAAAATTGAAATATCAAGTTAGATAAACAATTATTAGAAACCATGCTTTTGACACCAAATGATGCGAAAATTTTAGTCCCACAACCTTGGAACCCAAGAACCAAAAGGAATAAGAAAGATTGAATTGCAAAGAAGGTGGTTAGGAAGATCAAATTGGTATCCTAAATGGCAAGAACCAAAAAGAAAATATATTGTGCGACGAAATTGTAAGACGTCAGAAAATTGAATAAAATATGAAATTTTGGTCCGAGAACACGGAGAACTAATATATATCTTGTATTTGTTTTTATTAATCGAGAATAGTTTCTATTTGATATATTATAATAGTTTTTTCGATTCCTAGTTTAAATGTAAAAAGGGTTTAAAATATCAACCATAATTAATATATTTTTTAATTGCAAAAATTCGTAACTCGCTTGTTTTTTCAAAGAAAAAAGATGGGTGGAAAACTGAAAACAAAGAAGAAGAAAAAGATACAAACAATTAAAAGAAAGTATGAATTAAATATCATGGATGAAAATATACACAACAACATTAAAAGAAAGAACAAACTTTAGGGACCAAATTGTTTTTTTGTGATTTGTCATTTACGAAAACAAAAAATAGTCAAAGGCCAAAAAATTTGAAATTAAAATTCAAAAAATTTATATATCAAGCTTGATAACCAATTATTAGCAACCATGGTTTTGATAACGAATGATGCGAAAATTTTAGGCACAAAACCTTGGAACCCAAGAACCAAAAGGAATAAGAAAGATTGAATTGAAAATAAGATGGTTAGGAAGATAAAATTGGAATCCTAAATGGAAAGAACTAAAAATAAAGCAATATTGTGCGAGAAAATTGTAACACGTTAGAAAATTGAATAAAAGATGAAATTTGGGTTCGAGCACACGAAGAAGTAATATATTGCTTCTATTTGTTTTTATTAATCGGGAATAGCTTCCATTTGATATATTATAATAGTTTTTTCCATTCACAGTTTAAATGTAATAACGGTTTAAAGTGGAAACCATAATTAATAATTTTTTTTAATTGCAAAAATTAGTAACTCGCTTATTTTTTCAAAGAACAAAGATACGTTGAAAAATGAAAATAAAGAACAAGAAAAAGATACAAACAATTAAAAGAAAAGTACGAATTAAATATCATGGATTAAAATAATGACAACAACATTAAAAGAAAGAACAAACTTTAGGGACCAAATTTCTTTCTTTTTTTGTGATTTGTCACTTACGAAAATAAAAAACAGTCAAAGGCCAAAAACTATAAAATTAAAATGCAAAAAATTGAAATATCAAGTTAGATAAACAATTATTAGAAACCATGGTTTTGATACCAAATGATGCGAAAATTTTAGTCCCACAACCTTGGAACCCAAGAACCAAAAGGAATAAGAAAAATTGAATTGCAAAGAAGGTGGTTAGGAAGATCAAATTGGTTTCCTAAATGGCAAGAACCAAAAACAAAGCAATATTGTGCGACAAAATTGTAAGAGGTCAGAAAATTGTATAAAAGATGAAATTTGGGTTCGAGAACACGGAGAACTAATATATTGCTTCTATTTGTTTTTATTAATCGAGAATAGCTTCTATTTGATATATTATAATACTTTTTTCGATTCACAGTTTAAATGTAATAAGGGTTTAAAGTGGCAACCATAATTAATAATTTTTTTTAATTGCAAAAATTAGTAATTCGCTTGTTTTTTCAAAGAACAAAGATGGGTTGAAAACTGAAAACAAAGAACAAGAAGAAGATACAAACAATTAAAAGAAAAGTACGAATTAAATATCATGGATGAAAATATACACAACAACATTAAAAGAAAGAACAAACTTTAGGGACCAAATTTTTTTTTTTTGTGATTTGTCATTTACGAAAACAAAAAATAGTCAAAGGCCAAAAACTTTAAAATTAAAATTCAAAAAATTTATATATCAAGCTAGAAAACCAATTATTAGCAACCATGGTTTTGATACCAATTGATGCGAAAATTTTAGTCACACAACCTTGGAACCCAAGAACCAAAAGGAATAAGAAAAATTGAATTGCAAAGAAGGTGGTTAGGAAGATCAAATTGGTTTCCTAAATGGCAAGAACCAAAAACAAAGCAATATTGTGCGACAAAATTGTAATAGGTCAGAAAATTGTATAAAAGACGAAATTTGGGTTCGAGAACACGAAGAACTAATATATCGCTTCTCTTTGTTTTAATTAATCGAGAATAACTTCTATTTGATATATTACAATAATTTTCTCGATTCACAGTTTAAATGTAATAAGGGTTTAAAGTGGAAACCATAATTAATAATTTTTTTTAATTGCAAAAATTAGTAACTCGCTTCTTTTTTCAAAGAACAAAGATAGGTTGAAAAATGAAAATAAAGAAAAAGAAAAAGATACAAACAATTAAAAGAAAAGTACGAATTAAATATCATGGATTAAAATAATGACAACAACATTAAAAGAAAGAACAAACTTTAGGGACCAAATTTCTTTCTTTTTTTGTGATTTGTCACTTACGAAATCAAAAAACAGTCAAAGGCCAAAAACTTTAAAATTAAAATGCAAAAAATTGAAATATCAAGTTAGATAAACAATTATTAGAAACCATGCTTTTGACACCAAATGATGCGAAAATTTTAGTCCCACAACCTTGGAACCCAAGAACCAAAAGGAATAAGAAAGATTGAATTGCAAAGAAGGTGGTTAGGAAGATCAAATAGGTATCCTAAATGCCAAGAACCAAAAAGAAAATATATTGTGCGACGAAATTGTAAGACATCAGAAAATTGAATAAAATATGAAATTTGGGTCCGAGAACACGGAGAACTAATATATCTCTTGTATTTGTTTTTATTAATCGAGAATAGTTTCTATTTGATATATTATAATAGTTTTTTCGATTCCTAGTTTAAATGTAAAAAGGGTTTAAAATATCAACCATAATTAATAATATTTTTTAATTGCAAAAATTAGTAACTCGCTTGTTTTTTCAAAGAAGAAAGATGGGTGGAAAACTGAAAACAAAGAAGAAGAAAAAGATACAAACAATTAAAAGAAAGTACGAATTAAATATAATGGATGAAAATATAGACAACAACATTAAAAGAAAGAACAAACTTTACGGACCAAATTTCTTTCTTTTGTTTTGTGATTTTTCATTTACGAAAACAAAAAATAGTCAAGGCCAAAAAATTTAAAATTAAAATTCAAAAAATTTATATATCAAGCTTGATAACCAATTATTAGCAACCATGGTTTTGATAACGAATGATGCGAAAATTTTAGGCACAAAACCTTGGAACCCAAGAACCAAAAGGAATAAGAAAGATTGAATTGCAAATAAGATGGTTAGGAAGATAAAATTGGAATCCTAAATGGAAAGAACTAAAAATAAAGCAATATTGTGCGAGAAAATTGTAACACGTTAGAAAATTGAATAAAAGATGAAATTTGGGTTCGAGCACACGAAGAAGTAATATATTGCTTCTATTTGTTTTTATTAATCGGGAATAGCTTCCATTTGATATATTATAATAGTTTTTTCCATTCACAGTTTAAATGTAATAACGGTTTAAAGTGGAAACCATAATTAATAATTTTTTTTAATTGCAAAAATTAGTAACTCGCTTCTTTTTTCAAAGAACAAAGATAGGTTGAAAAATGAAAATAAAGAACAAGAAAAAGATACAAACAATTAAAAGAAAAGTACGAATTAAATATCAGGGATTAAAATAATGACAACAACATTAAAAGAAAGAACAAACTTTAGGGACCAAATTTCTTTCTTTTTTTGTGATTTGTCACTTATGAAAACAAAAAACAGTCAAAGGTCAAAAACATTAAAATTAAAATGCAAAAAATTGAAATATCAAGTTAGATAAACAATTATTAGAAACCATGCTTTTGACACCAAATGATGCGAAAATTTTAGTCCCACAACCTTGGAACCCAAGAACCAAAAGGAATAAGAAAGATTGAATTGCAAAGAAGGTGGTTAGGAAGATCAAATAGGTATCCTAAATGGCAGGAACCAAAAACAAAGCAATATTGTGCGACAAAATTGTAAGTGGTCAGAAAATTGTATAAAAGATGAAATTTGGGTTCTAGAACACGGAGAACTAATATATTGCTTCTATTTGTTTTTATTAATCGAGAATAGCTTCTATTTGATATATTATAATACTTTTTTCGATTCACAGTTTAAATGTAATAAGGGTTTAAAGTGGCAACCATAATTAATAATTTTTTTTAATTGCAAAAATAAGTAATTCGCTTGTTTTTTCAAAGAACAAAGATGGGTTGAAAACTGAAAACAAAGAACAAGAAGAAGATACAAACAATTAAAAGAAAAGTACGAATTAAATATCATGGATGAAAATATACACAACAACATTAAAAGAAAGAACAAACTTTAGGGACCAAATTTTTTTTTTGTGATTTGTCATTTACGAAAACAAAAAATAGTCAAAGGCCAAAAACTTTAAAATTAAAATTCAAAAAATTTATATATCAAGCTAGAAAACCAATTATTAGCAACCATGGTTTTGATAACGAATGATGCGAAAATTTTAGGTACAAAACCTTGGAACCCAAGAACCAAAAGGAATAAGAAAGATTGAATTGCAAAGAAGGTGGTTAGGAAGATCAAATAGGTATCCTAAATGGCAGGAACCAAAAACAAAGCAATATTGTGCGACGAAATTGTAAGACATCAGAAAATTGAATAAAATATGAAATTTGGGTCCGAGAACACGGAGAACTAATATATCTCTTGTATTTGTTTTTATTAATCGAGAATAGTTTCTATTTGATATATTATAATAGTTTTTTCGATTCCTAGTTTAAATGTAAAAAGGGTTTAAAATATCAACCATAATTAATAATATTTTTTAATTGCAAAAATTAGTAACTCGCTTGTTTTTTCAAAGAAGAAAGATGGGTGGAAAACTGAAAACAAAGAAGAAGAAAAAGATACAAACAATTAAAAGAAAGTACGAATTAAATATAATGGATGAAAATATAGACAACAACATTAAAAGAAAGAACAAACTTTACGGACCAAATTTCTTTCTTTTTTTGTGATTTTTCATTTACGAAAACAAAAAATAGTCAAAGGCCAAAAAATTTAAAATTAAAATTCAAAAAATTTATATATCAAGCTTGATAACCAATTATTAGCAACCATGGTTTTGATAACGAATGATGCGAAAATTTTAGGTACAAAACCTTGGAACCCAAGAACCAAAAGGAATAAGAAAGATTGAATTGCAAATAAGATGGTTAGGAAGATAAAATTGGAATCCTAAATGGAAAGAACTAAAAATAAAGCAATATTGTGCGAGAAAATTGTAACACGTTAGAAAATTGAATCAAAGATGAAATTTGGGTTCGAGCACACGAAGAAGTAATATATTGCTTCTATTTGTTTTTATTAATCGGGAATAGCTTCCATTTGATATATTATAATAGTCTTTTCCATTCACAGTTTAAATGTAATAACGGTTTAAAGTGGAAACCATAATTAATAATTTTTTTTAATTGCAAAAATTAGTAACTCGCTTCTTTTTTCAAAGAACAAAGATAGGTTGAAAAATGAAAATAAAGAACAAGAAAAAGATACAAACAATTAAAAGAAAAGTACGAATTAAATATCATGGATTAAAATAATGACAACAACATTAAAAGAAAGAACAAACTTTAGGGACCAAATTTCTTTCTTTTTTAGTGATTTGTCACTTACGAAAACAAAAAACAGTCAAAGGCCAAAAACTTTAAAATTAAAATGCAAAAAATTGAAATATCAAGTTAGATAAACAATTATTAGAAACCATGCTTTTGACACCAAATGATGCGAAAATTTTAGTCCCACAACCTTGGAACCCAAGAACCAAAAGGAATAAGAAAGATTGAATTGCAAAGAAGGTGGTTAGGAAGACCAAATAGGTATCCTAAATGGCAAGAACCAAAAAGAAAATATATTGTGCGACGAAATTGTAAGACATCAGAAAATTGAATAAAATATGAAATTTGTGTCCGAGAACACGGAGAACTAATATATCTCTTGTATTTGTTTTTATTAATCGAGAATAGTTTCTATTTGATATATTATAATAGTTTTTTCGATTCCTAGTTTAAATGTAAAAATGGTTTAAAATATCAACCATAATTAATAATATTTTTTAATTGCAAAAATTCGTAACTCGCTTTTTTTTTCAAAGAAAAAAGATGGGTGGAAAACTGAAAACAAAGAAGAAGAAAAAGATACAAACAATTAAAAGAAAGTACGAATTAAATATAATGGATGAAAATATAGACAACAACATTAAAAGAAAGAACAAACTTTACGGACCAAATTTTTTTTTTTGTGATTTGTCATTTACGAAAACAAAAAATAGTCAAAGGCCAAAAACTTTAAAATTAAAATTCAAAAAATTTATATATCAAGCTAGAAAACCAATTATTAGCAACCATGGTTTTGATACCAAATGATGCAAAATTTTAGTCCCACAACCTTGGAACCCCTGAACCAAAAGGAATAAGAAAGATTGAATTGCAAAGAAGGTGGTTAGGAAGATCAAATTGGTATCCTAAATGGCAAGAACCAAAAACAAAGCAATATTGTGCGAAAAAATTGTAATAGGTCAGAAAATTGTATAAAAGATGAAATTTGGGTTCGAGAACACGGAGAACTATTATATCGCTTCTCTTTGTTTTAATTAATCGAGAATAACTTCTATTTGATATGTTACAATACTTTTCTCGATTCACAGTTTAAATGTAATAAGGGTTTAAAGTGGAAACCATAATTAATAATTTTTTTTAATTGCAAAAATTAGTAACTCGCTTGTTTTTTCAAAGAACAAAGATAGGTTGAAAAATGAAAATAAAGAACAAGAAAAAGATACAAACAATTAAAAGAAAAGTACGAATTAAATATCAGGGATTAAAATAATGACAACAACATTAAAAGAAAGAACAAACTTTAGGGACCAAATTTCTTTCTTTTTTTGTGATTTGTCACTTACGAAATCAAAAAACAGTCAAAGGCCAAAAACTTTAAAATTAAAATGCAAAAAATTGAAATATCAAGTTAGATAAACAATTATTAGAAACCATGCTTTTGACACCAAATGATGCGAAAATTTTAGTCCCACAACCTTGGAACCCAAGAACCAAAAGGAATAAGAAAGATTGAATTGCAAAGAAGGTGGTTAGGAAGATCAAATAGGTATCCTAAATGGCAAGAACGAAAAAGAAAATATATTGTGCGATGAAATTGTAAGACATTAGAAAATTGAATAAAATATGAAATTGGGTCCGAGAACACGGAGAACTAATATATCTCTTGTATTTGTTTTTATTAATCAAGAATAGTTTCTATTTGATATATTATAATAGTTTTTTCGATTCCTAGTTTAAATGTAAAAAGGGTTTAAAGTGGAAACCATAATTAATAATTTTTTTAATTGCAAAAATTAGTAACTCCCTCGTTTTTTCAAAGAACAAAGATAGGTTGAAAAATAAAAAACAAAGAACAAGAAGAAGATACAAACAATTAAAAGAAAAGTACGAATTAAATATCATGGATGAAAATATACACAACAACATTAAAAGAAAGAACAAACTTTAGGGACCAAATTTTGTTTTTTTGTGATTTGTCATTTACGAAAACAAAAAACAGTCAAAGGCCAAAAACTTTAAAATTAAAATGCAAAAAATTGAAATATCAAGTTAGATAAACAATTATTAGAAACCATGCTTTTGACACCAAATGATGCGAAAATTTTAGTCCCACAACCTTGGAACCCAAGAACCAAAAGGAATAAGAAAGATTGAATTGCAAAGAAGGTGGTTAGGAAGATCAAATTGGTATCCTAAATGGCAAGAACCAAAAAGAAAATATATTGTGCGACGAAATTGTAAGACGTCAGAAAATTGAATAAAATATGAAATTTTGGTCCGAGAACACGGAGAACTAATATATATCTTGTATTTGTTTTTATTAATCGAGAATAGTTTCTATTTGATATATTATAATAGTTTTTTCGATTCCTAGTTTAAATGTAAAAAGGTTTTAAAATATCAACCATAATTAATAATATTTTTTAATTGCAAAAATTCGTAACTCGCTTGTTTTTTGAAAGAAAAAAGATGGGTGGAAAACTGAAAACAAAGAAGAAGAAAAAGATACAAACAATTAAAAGAAAGTACGAATTAAATATCATGGATGAAAATATACACAACAACATTAAAAGAAAGAACAAACTTTAGGGACCAATTTTTTTTTTTGTGATTTGTCATTTACGAAAACAAAAAATAGTCAAAGGCCAAAAAATTTAAAATTAAAATTCAAAAAATTTATATATCAAGCTTGATAACCAATTATTAGCAACCATGGTTTTGATAACGAATGATGCGAAAATTTTAGGCACAAAACCTTGGAACCCAAGAACCAAAAGGAATAAGAAAGATTGAATTGCAAATAAGATGGTTAGGAAGATAAAATTGGTATCCTAAATGGAAAGAACTAAAAATAAAGCAATATTGTGCGAGAAAATTGTAACACGTTAGAAAATTGAATAAAAGATGAAATTTGGGTTCGAGCACACGAAGAAGTAATATATTGCTTCTATTTGTTTTTATTAATCGGGAATAGCTTCCATTTGATATATTATAATAGTTTTTTCCATTCACAGTTTAAATGTAATAACGGTTTAAAGTGGAAACCATAATTAATAATTTTTTTTAATTGCAAAAATTAGTAACTCGCTTCTTTTTTCAAAGAACAAAGATAGGTTGAAAAATGAAAATAAAGAACAAGAAAAAGATACAAACAATTAAAAGAAAAGTACGAATTAAATATCAGGGATTAAAATAATGACAACAACATTAAAAGAAAGAACAAACTTTAGGGACCAAATTTCTTTCTTTTTTTGTGATTTGTCACTTATGAAAACAAAAAACAGTCAAAGGTCAAAAACTTTAAAATTAAAATGCAAAAAATTTAAATATCAAGTTAGATAAACAATTATTAGAAACCATGCTTTTGACACCAAATGATGCGAAAATTTTAGTCCCACAACCTTGGAACCCAAGAACCAAAAGGAATAAGAAAGATTGAATTGCAAAGAAGGTGGTTAGGAAGATCAAATAGGTATCCTAAATGGCAAGAACCAAAAAGAAAATATATTGTGCGACGAAATTGTAAGACATCAGAAAATTGAATAAAATATGAAATTTGGGTCCGAGAACACGGAGAACTAATATATCTCTTGTATTTGTTTTTATTAATCGAGAATAGTTTCTATTTGATATATTATAATAGTTTTTTCGATTCCTAGTTTAAATGTAAAAAGGGTTTAAAATATCAACCATAATTAATAATATTTTTTAATTGCAAAAATTAGTAACTCGCTTGTTTTTTCAAAGAAGAAAGATGGGTGGAAAACTGAAAACAAAGAAGAAGAAAAAGATACAAACAATTAAAAGAAAGTACGAATTAAATATAATGGATGAAAATATAGACAACAACATTAAAAGAAAGAACAAACTTTACGGACCAAATTTCTTTCTTTTTTTTGTGATTTTTCATTTACGAAAACAAAAAATAGTCAAAGGCCAAAAAATTTAAAATTAAAATTCAAAAAATTTATATATCAAGCTTGATAACCAATTATTAGCAACCATGGTTTTGATAACGAATGATGCGAAAATTTTAGGCACAAAACATTGGAACCCAAGAACCAAAAGGAATAAGAAAGATTGAATTGCAAATAAGATGGTTAGGAAGATAAAATTGGAATCCTAAATGGAAAGAACTGAAAATAAAGCAATATTGTGCGAGAAAATTGTAACACGTTAGAAAATTGAATAAAAGATGAAATTTGGGTTCGAGCACACGAAGAAGTAATATATTGCTTCTATTTGTTTTTATTAATCGGGAATAGCTTCCATTTGATATATTATAATAGTTTTTTCCATTCACAGTTTAAATGTAATAACGGTTTAAAGTGGAAACCATAATTAATAATTTTTTTTAATTGCAAAAATTAGTAACTCGCTTCTTTTTTCAAAGAACAAAGATAGGTTGAAAAATGAAAATAAAGAACAAGAAAAAGATACAAACAATTAAAAGAAAAGTACGAATTAAATATCATGGATTAAAATAATGACAACAACATTAAAAGAAAGAACAAACTTTAGGGACCAAATTTCTTTCTTTTTTAGTGATTTGTCACTTACGAAAACAAAAAACAGTCAAAGGCCAAAAACTATAAAATTAAAATGCAAAAAATTGAAATATCAAGTTAGATAAACAATTATTAGCAACCATGGTTTTGATACCAAATGATGCGAAAATTTTAGTCCCACAACCTTGGAACCCAAGAACCAAAAAGAATAAGAAAGATTGAATTGCAAAGAAGGTGGTTAGGAAGATCAAATTGGTATCCTAAATAGCAAGAACCAAAAACAAAGCAATATTGTGCGACAAAATTGTAATAGGTCAGAAAATTGTATAAAAGATGAAATTTGGGTTCGAGAACACGGAGAACTAATATATCGCTTCTCTTTGTTTTAATTAATCGAGAATAACTTCTATTTGATATGTTACAATACTTTTCTCGATTCACAGTTTAAATGTAATAAGGGTTTAAAGTGGAAACCATAATTAATAATTTTTTTTAATTGCAAAAATTAGTAACTCGCTTGTTTTTTCAAAGAACAAAGATAGGTTGAAAAATGAAAATAAAGAACAAGAAAAAGATACAAACAATTAAAAGAAAAGTACGAATTAAATATCAGGGATTAAAATAATGACAACAACATTAAAAGAAAGAACAAACTTTAGGGACCAAATTTCTTTCTTTTTTTGTGATTTGTCACTTACGAAATCAAAAAACAGTCAAAGGCCAAAAACTTTAAAATTAAAATGCAAAAAATTGAAATATCAAGTTAGATAAACAATTATTAGAAACCATGCTTTTGACACCAAATGATGCGAAAATTTTAGTCCCACAACCTTGGAACCCAAGAACCAAAAGGAATAAGAAAGATTGAATTGCAAAGAAGGTGGTTAGGAAGATCAAATAGGTATCCTAAATGGCAAGAACGAAAAAGAAAATATATTGTGCGATGAAATTGTAAGACATTAGAAAATTGAATAAAATATGAAATTTGGGTCCGAGAACACGGAGAACTAATATATCTCTTGTATTTGTTTTTATTAATCGAGAATAGTTTCTATTTGATATATTATAATAGTTTTTTCGATTCCTAGTTTAAATGTAAAAAGGGTTTAAAGTGGAAACCATAATTAATAATTTTTTTAATTGCAAAAATTAGTAACTCCCTCGTTTTTTCAAAGAACAAAGATAGGTTGAAAAATAAAAAACAAAGAACAAGAAGAAGATACAAACAATTAAAAGAAAAGTACGAATTAAATATCATGGATGAAAATATACACAACAACATTAAAAGAAAGAACAAACTTTAGGGACCAAATTTTGTTTTTTTGTGATTTGTCATTTACGAAAACAAAAAACAGTCAAAGACCAAAAACTTTAAAATTAAAATGCAAAAAATTGAAATATCAAGTTAGATAAACAATTATTAGAAACCATGCTTTTGACACCAAATGATGCGAAAATTTTAGTCCCACAACCTTGGAACCCAAGAACCAAAAGGAATAAGAAAGATTCAATTGCAAAGAAGGTGGTTAGGAAGATCAAATTGGTATCCTAAATGGCAAGAACGAAAAAGAAAATATATTGTGCGACGAAATTGTAAGACGTCAGAAAATTGAATAAAATATGAAATTTTGGTCCGAGAACACGGAGAACTAATATATATCTTGTATTTGTTTTTATTAATCGAGAATAGTTTCTATTTGATATATTATAATAGTTTTTTCGATTCCTAGTTTAAATGTAAAAAGGGTTTAAAATATCAACCATAATTAATAATATTTTTTAATTGCAAAAATTCGTAACTCGCTTGTTTTTTCAAAGAAAAAAGATGGGTGGAAAACTGAAAACAAAGAAGAAGAAAAAGATACAAACAATTAAAAGAAAGTACGAATTAAATATCATGGATGAAAATATACACAACAACATTAAAAGAAAGAACAAACTTTAGGGACCAATTTTTTTTTTTGTGATTTGTCATTTACGAAAACAAAAAATAGTCAAAGGCCAAAAAATTTAAAATTAAAATTCAAAAAATTTATATATCAAGCCTGATAACCAATTATTAGCAACCATGGTTTTGATAACGAATGATGCGAAAATTTTAGGCACAAAACCTTGGAACCCAAGAACCAAAAGGAATAAGAAAGATTGAATTGCAAATAAGATGGTTAGGAAGATAAAATTGGTATCCTAAATGGAAAGAACTAAAAATAAAGCAATATTGTGCGAGAAAATTGTAACACGTTAGAAAATTGAATAAAAGATGAAATTTGGGTTCGAGCACACGAAGAAGTAATATATTGCTTCTATTTGTTTTTATTAATCGGGAATAGCTTCCATTTGATATATTATAATAGTTTTTTCCATTCACAGTTTAAATGTAATAACGGTTTAAAGTGGAAACCATAATTAATAATTTTTTTTAATTGCAAAAATTAGTAACTCGCTTCTTTTTTCAAAGAACAAAGATAGGTTGAAAAATGAAAATAAAGAACAAGAAAAAGATACAAACAATTAAAAGAAAAGTACGAATTAAATATCAGGGATTAAAATAATGACAACAACATTAAAAGAAAGAACAAACTTTAGGGACCAAATTTCTTTCTTTTTTTGTGATTTGTCACTTATGAAAACAAAAAACAGTCAAAGGTCAAAAACTTTAAAATTAAAATGCAAAAAATTTAAATATCAAGTTAGATAAACAATTATTAGAAACCATGCTTTTGACACCAAATGATGCGAAAATTTTAGTCCCACAACCTTGGAACCCAAGAACCAAAAGGAATAAGAAAGATTGAATTGCAAAGAAGGTGGTTAGGAAGATCAAATAGGTATCCTAAATGGCAAGAACCAAAATTGAAAATATATTGTGCGACGAAATTGTAAGACATCAGAAAATTGAATAAAATATGAAATTTGGGTCCGAGAACACGGAGAACTAATATATCTCTTGTATTTGTTTTTATTAATCGAGAATAGTTTCTATTTGATATATTATAATAGTTTTTTCGATTCCTAGTTTAAATGTAAAAAGGGTTTAAAATATCAACCATAATTAATAATATTTTTTAATTGCAAAAATTAGTAACTCGCTTGTTTTTTGAAAGAAGAAAGATGGGTGGAAAACTGAAAACAAAGAAGAAGAAAAAGATACAAACAATTAAAAGAAAGTACGAATTAAATATAATGGATGAAAATATAGACAACAACATTAAAAGAAAGAACAAACTTTACGGACCAAATTTCTTTCTTTTTTTTGTGATTTTTCATTTACGAAAACAAAAAATAGTCAAAGGCCAAAAAATTTAAAATTAAAATTCAAAAAATTTATATATCAAGCTTGATAACCAATTATTAGCAACCATGGTTTTGATAACGAATGATGCGAAAATTTTAGGCACAAAACCTTGGAACCCAAGAACCAAAAGGAATAAGAAAGATTGAATTGCAAATAAGATGGTTAGGAAGATAAAATTGGAATCCTAAAAGGAAAGAACTAAAAATAAAGCAATATTGTGCGAGAAAATTGTAACACGTTAGAAAATTGAATAAAAGATGAAATTTGGGTTCGAGCACACGAAGAAGTAATATATTGCTTCTATTTGTTTTTATTAATCGGGAATAGCTTCCATTTGATATATTATAATAGTTTTTTCCATTCACAGTTTAAATGTAATAACGGTTTAAAGTGGAAACCATAATTAATAATTTTTTTTAATTGCAAAAATTAGTAACTCGCTTCTTTTTTCAAAGAACAAAGATAGGTTGAAAAATGAAAATAAAGAACAAGAAAAAGATACAAACAATTAAAAGAAAAGTACGAATTAAATATCATGGATTAAAATAATGACAACAACATTAAAAGAAAGAACAAACTTTAGGGACCAAATTTCTTTCTTTTTTAGTGATTTGTCACTTACGAAAACAAAAAACAGTCAAAGGCCAAAAACTTTAAAATTAAAATGCAAAAAATTGAAATATCAAGTTAGATAAACAATTATTAGAAACCATGCTTTTGACACAAAATGATGCGAAAATTTTAGTCCCACAACCTTGGAACCCAAGAACCAAAAGGAATAAGAAAGATTGAATTGCAAAGAAGGTGGTTAGGAAGATCAAATAGGTATCCTAAATGGCAAGAACCAAAAAGAAAATATATTGTGCGACGAAATTGTAAGACATCAGAAAATTGAATAAAATATGAAATTTGGGTCCGAGAACACGGAGAACTAATATATCTCTTGTATTTGTTTTTATTAATCGAGAATAGTTTCTATTTGATATATTATAATAGTTTTTTCGATTCCTAGTTTAAATGTAAAAAGGGTTTAAAATATCAACCATAATTAATAATATTTTTTAATTGCAAAAATTAGTAACTCGCTTGTTTTTTCAAAGAAGAAAGATGGGTGGAAAACTGAAAACAAAGAAGAAGAAAAAGATACAAACAATTAAAAGAAAGTACGAATTAAATATAATGGATGAAAATATAGACAACAACATTAAAAGAAAGAACAAACTTTACGGACCAAATTTCTTTCTTTTTTTTGTGATTTTTCATTTACGAAAACAAAAAATAGTCAAAGGCCAAAAAATTTAAAATTAAAATTCAAAAAATTTATATATCAAGCTTGATAACCAATTATTAGCAACCATGGTTTTGATAACGAATGATGCGAAAATTTTAGGCACAAAACCTTGGAACCCAAGAACCAAAAGGAATAAGAAAGATTGAATTGCAAATAAGATGGTTAGGAAGATAAAATTGGAATCCTAAATGGAAAGAACTAAAAATAAAGCAATATTGTGCGAGAAAATTGTAACACGTTAGAAAATTGAATAAAAGATGAAATTTGGGTTCGAGCACACGAAGAAGTAATATATTGCTTCTATTTGTTTTTATTAATCGGGAATAGCTTCCATTTGGTATATTATAATAGTTTTTTCCATTCACAGTTTAAATGTAATAAGGGTTTAAAGTGGAAACCATAATTAATAATTTTTTTTAATTGCAAAAATTAGTAACTCGCTTCTTTTTTCAAAGAACAAAGATAGGTTGAAAAATGAAAATAAAGAACAAGAAAAAGATACAAACAATTAAAAGAAAAGTACGAATTAAATATCATGGATTAAAATAATGACAACAACATTAAAAGAAAGAACAAACTTTAGGGACCAAATTTCTTTCTTTTTTAGTGATTTGTCACTTACGAAAACAAAAAACAGTCAAAGGCCAAAAACTTTAAAATTAAAATGCAAAAAATTGAAATATCAAGTTAGATAAACAATTATTAGAAACCATGCTTTTGACACCAAATGATGCGAAAATTTTAGTCCCACAACCTTGGAACCCAAGAACCAAAAGGAATAAGAAAGATTGAATTGCAAAGAAGGTGGTTAGGAAGATCAAATAGGTATCCTAAATGGCAAGAACCAAAAAGAAAATATATTGTGCGACGAAATTGTAAGACATCAGAAAATTGAATAAAATATGAAATTTGGGTCCGAGAACACGGAGAACTAATATATCTCTTGTATTTGTTTTTATTAATCGAGAATAGTTTCTATTTGATATATAATAATAGTTTTTTCGATTCCTAGTTTAAATGTAAAAAGGGTTTAAAATATCAAACATAATTAATAATATTTTTTAATTGCAAAAATTAGTAACTCGCTTGTTTTTTCAAAGAAGAAAGATGGGTGGAAAACTGAAAACAAAGAAGAAGAAAAAGATACAAACAATTAAAAGAAAGTACGAATTAAATATAATGGATGAAAATATAGACAACAACATTAAAAGAAAGAACAAACTTTACGGACCAAATTTCTTTCTTTTTTTTGTGATTTTTCATTTACGAAAACAAAAAATAGTCAAAGGCCAAAAAATTTAAAATTAAAATTCAAAAAATTTATATATCAAGCTTGATAACCAATTATTAGCAACCATGGTTTTGATAACGAATGATGCGAAAATTTTAGGCACAAAACCTTGGAACCCAAGAACCAAAAGGAATAAGAAAGATTGAATTGCAAATAAGATGGTTAGGAAGATAAAATTGGAATCCTAAATGGAAAGAACTAAAAATAAAGCAATATTGTGCGAGAAAATTGTAACACGTTAGAAAATTGAATAAAAGATGAAATTTGGGTTCGAGCACACGAAGAAGTAATATATTGCTTCTATTTGTTTTTATTAATCGGGAATAGCTTCCATTTGGTATATTATAATAGTTTTTTCCATTCACAGTTTAAATGTAATAAGGGTTTAAAGTGGAAACCATAATTAATAATTTTTTTTAATTGCAAAAATTAGTAACTCGCTTCTTTTTTCAAAGAACAAAGATAGGTTGAAAAATGAAAATAAAGAACAAGAAAAAGATACAAACAATTAAAAGAAAAGTACGAATTAAATATCATGGATTAAAATAATGACAACAACATTAAAAGAAAGAACAAACTTTAGGGACCAAATTTCTTTCTTTTTTAGTGATTTGTCACTTACGAAAACAAAAAACAGTCAAAGGCCAAAAACTTTAAAATTAAAATGCAAAAAATTGAAATATCAAGTTAGATAAACAATTATTAGAAACCATGCTTTTGACACCAAATGATGCGAAAATTTTAGTCCCACAACCTTGGAACCCAAGAACCAAAAGGAATAAGAAAGATTGAATTGCAAAGAAGGTGGTTAGGAAGATCAAATAGGTATCCTAAATGGCAAGAACCAAAAAGAAAATATATTGTGCGACGAAATTGTAAGACATCAGAAAATTGAATAAAATATGAAATTTGGGTCCGAGAACACGGAGAACTAATATATCTCTTGTATTTGTTTTTATTAATCGAGAATAGTTTCTATTTGATATATAATAATAGTTTTTTCGATTCCTAGTTTAAATGTAAAAAGGGTTTAAAATATCAAACATAATTAATAATATTTTTTAATTGCAAAAATTAGTAACTCGCTTGTTTTTTCAAAGAAGAAAGATGGGTGGAAAACTGAAAACAAAGAAGAAGAAAAAGATACAAACAATTAAAAGAAAGTACGAATTAAATATAATGGATGAAAATATAGACAACAACATTAAAAGAAAGAACAAACTTTACGGACCAAATTTCTTTCTTTTTTTTGTGATTTTTCATTTACGAAAACAAAAAATAGTCAAAGGCCAACAAATTTAAAATTAAAATTCAAAAAATTTATATATCAAGCTTGATAACCAATTATTAGCAACCATGGTTTTGATAACGAATGATGCGAAAATTTTAGGCACAAAACCTTGGAACCCAAGAACCAAAAGGAATAAGAAAGATTGAATTGCAAATAAGATGGTTAGGAAGATAAAATTGGAATCCTAAATGGAAAGAACTAAAAATAAAGCAATATTGTGCGAGAAAATTGTAACACGTTAGAAAATTGAATAAAAGATGAAATTTGGGTTCGAACACACGAAGAAGTAATATATTGCTTCTATTTGTTTTTATTAATCGGGAATAGCTTCCATTTGATATATTATAATAGTTTTTTCCATTCACAGTTTAAATGTACTAACGGTTTAAAGTGGAAACCATAATTAATAATTTTTTTTAATTGCAAAAATTAGTAACTCGCTTCTTTTTTCAAAGAACAAAGATAGGTTGAAAAATGAAAATAAAGAACAAGAAAAAGATACAAAAAATTAAAAGAAAAGTACGAATTAAATATCATGGATTAAAATAATGACAACAACATTAAAAGAAAGAACAAACTTTAGGGACCAAATTTCTTTCTTTTTTTGTGATTTGTCACTTACGAAAATAAAAAACAGTCAAAGGCCAAAAACTTTAAAATTAAAATGCAAAAAATTAAAATATCAAGTTAGATAAACAATTATTAGAAACCATGGTTTTGATAGCAAATGATGCGAAAATTTTAGTCCCACAACCTTGGAACCCAAGAACCAAAAGGAATAAGAAAAATTGAATTGCAAAGAAGGTGGTTAGGAAGATCAAATTGGTTTCCTAAATGGCAAGAACCTAAAACAAAGCAATATTGTGCGACAAAATTGTAAGAGGTCAGAAAATTGTATAAAAGATGAAATTTGGGTTCGAGAACACGGAGAACTAATATATTGCTTCTATTTGTTTTTATTAATCGAGAATTGCTTCTATTTGATATATTATAATACTTTTTTCGATTCACAGTTTAAATGTAATAAGGGTTTAAAGTGGCAACCATAATTAATAATTTTTTTTAATTGCAAAAATTAGTAATTCGCTTGTTTTATCAAAGAACAAAGATGGGTTGAAAACTGAAAACAAAGAACAAGAAGAAGATACAAACAATTAAAAGAAAAGTACGAATTAAATATCATGGATGAAAATATACACAACAACATTAAAAGAAAGAACAAACTTTAGGGACCAAATTTTTTTTTGTGATTTGTCATTTACGAAAACAAAAAATAGTCAAAGGCCAAAAACTTTAAAATTAAAATTCAAAACATTTATATATCAAGCTAGAAAACCAATTATTAGCAACCATGGTTTTGATACCAAATGATGCGAAAATTTTAGTCCCACAACCTTGGAACCCAAGAACCAAAAGGAATAAGAAAGATTGAATTGCAAAGAAGGTGGTTAGGAAGATCAAATTGGTATCCTAAATGGCAAGAACCAAAAACAAAGCAATATTGTGCGAAAAAATTGTAATATGTCAGAAAATTGTATAAAAGATGAAATTTGGGTTCGAGAACACGGAGAACTAATATATCGCTTCTCTTTGTTTTAATTAATCGAGAATAACTTCTATTTGATATGTTACAATACTTTTCTCGATTCACAGTTTAAATGTAATAAGGGTTTAAAGTGGAAACCATAATTAATAATTTTTTTTAATTGCAAAAATTAGTAACTCGCTTGTTTTTTCAAAGAACAAAGATAGGTTGAAAAATGAAAATAAAGAACAAGAAAAAGATACAAACAATTAAAAGAAAAGTACGAATTAAATATCAGGGATTAAAATAATGACAACAACATTAAAAGAAAGAACAAACTTTAGGGACCAAATTTCTTTCTTTTTTTGTGATTTGTCACTTACGAAACCAAAAAACAGTCAAAGGCCAAAAACTTTAAAATTAAAATGCAAAAAATTGAAATATCAAGTTAGATAAACAATTATTAGAAACCATGCTTTTGACACCAAATGATGCGAAAATTTTAGTCCCACAACCTTGGAACCCAAGAACCAAAAGGAATAAGAAAGATTGAGTTGCAAAGAAGGTGGTTAGGAAGATCAAATAGGTATACTAAATGACAAGAACCAAAAAGAAAATATATTGTGCGACGAAATTGTAAGACATCAGAAAATTGTATAAAAGATGAAATTTGGGTCCGAGAACACGGAGAACTAATATATCTCTTGTATTTGTTTTTATTAATCAAGAATAGTTTCTATTTGATATATTATAATAGTTTTTTCGATTCCTAGTTTAAATGTAAAAAGGGTTTAAAGTGGAAACCATAATTAATAATTTTTTTAATTGCAAAAATTAGTAACTCGCTCGTTTTTTCAAAGAACAAAGATAGGTTGAAAAATAAAAAACAAAGAACAAGAAGAAGATACAAACAATTAAAAGAAAAGTACGAATTAAATATCATGGATGAAAATATACACAACAACATTAAAAGAAAGAACAAACTTTAGGGACCAAATTTTGTTTTTTTGTGATTTGTCATTTACGAAAACAAAAAACAGTCAAAGGCCAAAAACATTAAAATGAAAATTCAAAAAATTGAAATATCAAGTTAGATAAACAATTATTAGAAACCATGCTTTTGACACCAAATGATGCGAAAATTTTAGTCCCACAACCTTGGAACCCAAGAACCAAAAGGAATAAGAAAGATTCAATTGCAAAGAAGGTGGTTAGGAAGACCAAATTGGTATCCTAAATGGCAAGAACCAAAAAGAAAATATATTGTGCTACGAAATTGTAAGACGTCAGAAAATTGAATAAAATATGAAATTTTGGTCCGAGAACACGGAGAACTAATATATATCTTGTATTTGTTTTTATTAATCGAGAATAGTTTCTATTTGATATATTATAATAGTTTTTTCGATTCCTAGTTTAAATGTAAAACGGGTTTAAAATATCAACCATAATTAATAATATTTTTTAATTGCAAAAATTCGTAACTCGCTTGTTTTTTCAAAGAAAAAAGATGGGTGGAAAACTGAAAACAAAGAAGAAGAAAAAGATACAAACAATTAAAAGAAAGTACGAATTAAATATAATGGATGAAAATATAGACAACAACATTAAAAGAAAGAACAAACTTTACGGACCAAATTTTTTTTTTGTGATTTGTCATTTACGAAAACAAAAAATAGTCAAAGGCCAAAAAATTTAAAATTAAAATTCAAAAAATTTATATATCAAGCTAGAAAACCAATTATTAGCAACCATGGTTTTGATACCAAATGATGCGAAAATTTGAGTCCCACAACCTTGGAACCCAAGAACCAAAAGGAATAAGAAAGATTGAATTGCAAAGAAGGTGGTTAGGAAGATCAAATTGGTATCCTAAATGGCAAGAACCAAAAACAAAGCAATATTGTGCGAAAAAATTGTAATATGTCAGAAAATTGTATAAAAGATGAAATTTGGGTTCGAGAACACGGAGAACTAATATATCACTTCTCTTTGTTTTAATTAATCGAGAATAACTTCTATTTGATATATTACAATACTTTTCTCGATTCACAGTTTAAATGTAATAAGGGTTTAAGGTGGAAACCATAATTAATAATTTTTTTTAATTGCAAAAATTAGTAACTCGCTTGTTTTTTGAAAGAACAAAGATAGGTTGAAAAATGAAATTAAAGAACAAGAAAAAGATACAAACAATTAAAAGAAAAGTACGAATTAAATATCAGGTATTAAAATAATGACAACAACATTAAAAGAAAGAACAAACTTTAGGGACCAAATTTCTTTCTTTTTTTGTGATTTGTCACTTACGAAAACAAAAAACAGTCAAAGGTCAAAAACTTTAAAATTAAAATGCAAAAAATTGAAATATCAAGTTAGATAAACAATTATTAGAAACCATGCTTTTGACACCAAATGATGCGAAAATTTTAGTCCCACAACCTTGGAACCCAAGAACCAAAAGGAATAAGAAAGATTGAATTGCAAAGAAGGTGGTTAGGAAGATCAAATAGGTATCCTAAATGGCAAGAACCAAAAAGAAAATATATTGTGCGACGAAATTGTAAGACATCAGAAAATTGAATAAAATATGAAATTTGGGTCCGAGAACACGGAGAACTAATATATCTCTTGTATTTGTTTTTATTAATCGAGAATAGTTTCTATTTGATATATTATAATAGTTTTTTTGATTCCTAGTTTAAATGTAAAAAGGGTTTAAAATATCAACCATAATTAATAATATTTTTTAATTGCAAAAATTAGTAACTCGCTTGTTTTTTCAAAGAAGAAAGATGGGTGGAAAACTGAAAACAAAGAAGAAGAAAAAGATACAAACAATTAAAAGAAAGTACGAATTAAATATAATGGATGAAAATATAGACAACAACATTAAAAGAAAGAACAAACTTTATGGACCAAATTTCTTTCTTTTTTTTGTGATTTTTCATTTGCGAAAACAAAAAATAGTCAAAGGCCAAAAAATTTAAAATTAAAATTCAAAAAATTTATATATCAAGCTTGATAACCAATTATTAGCAACCATGGTTTTGATAACGAATGATGCGAAAATTTTAGGCACAAAACCTTGGAACCCAAGAACCAAAAGGAATAAGAAAGATTGAATTGCAAATAAGATGGTTAGGAAGATAAAATTGGAATCCTAAATGGAAAGAACTAAAAATAAAGCAATATTATGCGAGAAAATTGTAACACGTTAGAAAATTGAATAAAAGATGAAATTTGGGTTCGAGCACACGAAGAAGTAATATATTGCTTCTATTTGTTTTTATTAATCGGGAATAGCTTCCATTTGATATATTATAATAGTTTTTTCCATTCACAGTTTAAATGTAATAAGGGTTTAAAGTGGAAACCATAATTAATAATTTTTTTTAATTGCAAAAATTAGTAACTCGCTTCTTTTTTCAAAGAACAAAGATAGGTTGAAAAATGAAAATAAAGAACAAGAAAAAGATACAAACAATTAAAAGAAAAGTACAAATTAAATATCATGGATTAAAATAATAAAAACAACAATAAAAGAAAGAACAAACTTTAGGGACCAAATTTCTTTCTTTTTTGGTGATTTGTCACTTACGAAAATAAAAAACAGTCAAAGGCCAAAAACTTTAAAATTAAAATGCAAAAAATTGAAATATCAAGTTAGATAACAATTATTAGAAAGCATGGTTTTGATACCAAATGATGCGAAAATTTTAGTCGCACAACCTTGGAACCCAAGAACCAAAAGGAATAAGAAAGATTGAGTTGCAAAGAAGGTGGTTAGGAAGATCAAATAGGTATACTAAATGACAAGAACCAAAAAGAAAATATATTGTGCGACGAAATTGTAAGACATCAGAAAATTGTATAAAAGATGAAATTTGGGTCCGAGAACACGGAGAACTAATATATCTCTTGTATTTGTTTTTATTAATCGAGAATAGTTTCTATTTGATATGTTATAATAGTTTTTTCGATTCCTAGTTTAAATGTAAAAAGGGTATAAAGTGGAAACCATAATTAATAATTTTTTTAATTGCAAAAAATAGTAACTCGCTCGTTTTTTCAAAGAACAAAGATAGGTTGAAAAATAAAAAACAAAGAACAAGAAGAAGATACAAACAATTAAAAGAAAAGTACGAATTAAATATCATGGATGAAAATATACACAACAACATTAAAAGAATGAACAAACTTTAGGGACCAAATTTTGTTTTTTTGTGATTTCTCATTTACGAAAACAAAAAACAGTCAAAGGCCAAAAACTTTAAAATTAAAATGCAAAAAAATTGAAATATCAAGTTAGATAAACAATTATTAGAAACCATGCTTTTGACACCAAATGATGCGAAAATTTTAGTCCCACAACCTTGGAACCCAAGAACCAAAAGGAATAAGAAAGATTGAATTGCAAAGAAGGTGGTTAGGAAGATCAAATTGGTATCCTAAATGGCAAGAACAAAAAAGAAAATATATTGTGCGACGAAATTGTAAGACGTCAGAAAATTGAATAAAATATGAAATTTTGGTCCGAGAACACGGAGAACTAATATATATCTTGTATTTGTTTTTATTAATCGAGAATAGTTTCTATTTGATATATTATAATAGTTTTTGCGATTCCTAGTTTAAATGTAAAAAGGGTTTAAAATATCAACCATAATTAATAATATTTTTTAATTGCAAAAATTAGTAACTCGCTTGTTTTTTCAAAGAAGAAAGATGGATGGAAAATTGAAAACAAAGAAGAAGAAAAAGATACAAACAATTAAAAGAAAGTACGAATTAAATATAATGGATGAAAATATAGACAACAACATTAAAAGAAAGAACAAACTTTACGGACCAAATTTCTTTCTTTTTTTTGTGATTTTTAATTTACGAAAACAAAAAATAGTCAAAGGCCAAAAAATTTAAAATTAAAATTCAAAAAATTTATATATCAAGCTTGATAACCAATTATTAGCAACCATGGTTTTGATAACGAATGATGCGAAAATTTTAGCCACAAAACCTTGGAACCCAAGAACCAAAAGGAATAAGAAAGATTGAATTGCAAATAAGATGGTTAGGAAGATAAAATTGGAATCCTAAATGGAAAGAACTAAAAATAAAGCAATATTGTGCGAGAAAATTGTAACACGTTAGAAAATTGAATAAAAGATGAAATTTGGGTTCGAGCACACGAAGAAGTAATATATTGCTTCTATTTGTTTTTATTAATCGGGAGTAGCTTTCATTTGATATATTATAATAGTTTTTTCCATTCACAGTTTAAATGTAATAAGGGTTTAAAGTGGAAACCATAATTAATAATTTTTTTTAATTGCAAAAATTAGTAACTCGCTTCTTTTTTCAAAGAACAAAGATAGGTTGAAAAATGAAAATAAAGAACAAGAAAAAGATACAAACAATTAAAAGAAAACTACGAATTAAATATCATGGATTAAAATAATAAAAACAACATTAAAAGAAAGAACAAACTTTAGGGACCAAATTTCTTTCTTTTTTTGTGATTTGTCACTTACGAAAATAAAAAACAATCAAAGGCCAAAAACTTTAAAATTAAAATGCAAAAAATTGAAATATCAAGTTAGATAAACAATTATTAGAAACCATGGTTTTGATACCAAATGATGCGAAAATTTTAGTCCCACAACCTTGGAACCCAAGAACCAAAAGGAATAAGAAAAATTGAATTGCAAAGAAGGTGGTTAGGAAGATCAAATTGGTTTCCTAAATGGCAAGAACCAAAAAGAAAACAATATTGTGCGACGAATTTGTAAGAGGTCAGAAAATTGTATAAAAGACGAAATTTGGGTTCGAGAACACGGAGAACTAATATATCTCTTGTATTGTTTTTTATTAATCGAGAATAGTTTCTATTTGATATATTATAATACTTTTTTCGATTCCCAGTTTAAATGTAAAAAGGGTTTAAAGTGGAAACCATAATTAATAATTTTTTTAATTGCAAAAATTAGTAACTCGCTCGTTTTTTCAAAGAACAAAGATAGGTTGAAAAATAAAAAACAAAGAACAAGAAGAAGATACAAACAATTAAAAGAAAAGTACGGATTAAATATCATGGATGAAAATATACACAACAACATTAAAAGAAAGAACAAACTTTATGGACCAAATTTTGTTTTTTTGTGATTTGTCATTTACGAAAACAAAAAACAGTCAAAGGCCAAAAACTTTAAAATTAAAATGCAAAATATTGAAATATCAAGTTAGATAAACAATTATTAGAAACCATGCTTTTGACACCAAATGATGCGAAAATTTTAGTCCCACAACCTTGGAACCCAAGAACCAAAAGGAATAAGAAAGATTGAATTGCAAAGAAGGTGGTTAGGAAGATCAAATTGGTATCCTAAATGGCAAGAACCAAAAAGAAAATATATTGTGCGACGAAATTGTAAGACGTCAGAAAATTGAATAAAATATGAAATTTTGGTCCGAGAACACGGAGAACTAATACATCGCTTCTCTTTGTTTTAATTAATCGAGAATAACTTCTATTTGATATATTACAATACTTTTCTCGATTCACAGTGTAAATGTATTAAGGGTTTAAAGTGGAAACCATAATTAATAATTTTTTTTAATTGCAAAAATTAGTAACTCGCTTGTTTTTTCAAAGAACAAAGATAGGTTGAAAAATGAAAATAAAGAACAAGAAAAGGATACAAACAATTAAAAGAAAAGTACGAATTAAATATCAGGGATTAAAATAATGACAACAACATTAAAAGAAAGAACAAACTTTAGGGACCAAATTTCTTTCTTTTTTTGTGATTTGTCACTTACGAAAACAAAAAACAGTCAAAGGCCAAAAACTTTAAAATTAAAATGCAAAAAATTGAAATATCAAGTTAGATAAACAATTATTAGAAACCATGCTTTTGAAACCAAATGATGCGAAAATTTTAGTCCCACAACCTTGGAACCCAAGAACCAAAAGGAATAAGAAAGATTGAATTGCAAAGAGGGTGGTTAGGAAGATCAAATTGGTATCCTAAATGGCAAGAACCAAAAACAAAGCAATATTGTGCGACAAAATTGTAAGAGGTCAGGAAATTGAATAAAAGATGAAATTTGGGTTCGAGAACACGGAGAACTAATATATCTCTTGTATTTGTTTTTATTAATCGAGAATAGTTTCTATTTGATATATTATAATACTTTTTTCGATTAACCAGTTAAATGTAAAAAGGGTTTAAAATATCAACCATAATTAATAATATTTTTTAATTGCAAAAATTAGTAACTCCCTTGTTTTTTCAAAGAAGAAAGATTGGTGGAAAACTGAAAACAAAGAAGAAGAAAAAGATACAAACAATTAAAAGAAAGTACAAATTAAATATAATGGATGAAAATATAGACAACAACATTAAAAGAAAAAACAAACTTTACGGACCAAATTTCTTTCTTTTTTTTGTGATTTTTCATTTACGAAAACAAAAAATAGTCAAAGGCCAAAAAATTTAAAATTAAAATTCAAAAAATTTATATATCAAGCTTGATAACCAATTATTAGCCACCATGGTTTTGATAACGAATGATGCGAATATTTTAGGCACAAAACCTTGGAACCCAAGAACCAAAAGGAATAAGAAAGATTGAATTGCAAATAAGATGGTTAGGAAGATCAAATTGGAATCCTAAATGGCAAGAACTAAAAATAAAGCAATATTGTGCGAGAAAATTGTAACATGTTAGAAAATTGAATAAAAGTTGAAATTTGGGTTCGAGCACACGAAGAAGTAATATATTGCTTCTATTTGTTTTTATTAATCGGGAATAGCTTCCATTTGATATATTATAATAGTTTTTTCCATTCACAGTTTAAATGTAATAAGGGTTTAAAGTGGAAACCATAATTAATAATTTTTTTAATTGCATAAATTAGTAACTCGCTTGTTTTTTCAAAGAACAAAGATAGGTTGAAAAATGAAAATAAAGAACAAGAAAAAGATACAAACAATTAAAAGAAAAGTACGAATTAAATATCATGGATTAAAATAATAAAAACAACATTAAAAGAAAGAACAAACTTTAGGGACCAAATTTCTTTCTTTTTTTGTGATTTGTCACTTACGAAAATAAAAAACAGTCAAAGGCAAAAAAATTTAAAATTAAAATGCAAAAAATTGAAATATCAAGTTAGATAAACAATTATTAGAAACCAAGGTTTTGATACCAAATGATGCGAAAATTTTAGTCCCACAACCTTGGAACCCAAGAACCAAAAGGAATAAGAAAAATTGAATTGCAAAGAAGGTGGTTAGGAAGATCAAATTGGTTTCCTAAATGGCAAGAACCAAAAAGAAAACAATATTGTGCGACGAATTTGTAAGAGGTCAGAAAATTGTATAAAAGATGAAATTTGGGTTCGAGAACACGGAGAACTAATATATCTCTTGTATTGTTTTTTATTAATCGAGAATAGTTTCTATTTGATATATTATAATACTTTTTTCGATTCCCAGTTTAAATGTAAAAAGGGTTTAAAGTGGAAACCATAATTAATAATTTTTTTAATTGCAAAAAATAGTAACTCGCTCGTTTTTTCAAAGAACAAAGATAGGTTGAAAAATAAAAAACAAAGAACAAGAAGAAGATACAAACAATTAAAAGAAAAGTACGGATTAAATATCATGGATGAAAATATACACAACAACATTAAAAGAAAGAACAAACTTTATGGACCAAATTTTGTTTTTTTGTGATTTGTCATTTACGAAAACAAAAAACAGTCAAAGGCCAAAAACTTTAAAATTAAAATGCAAAATATTGAAATATCAAGTTAGATAAACAATTATTAGAAACCATGCTTTTGACACCAAATGATGCGAAAATTTTAGTCCCACAACCTTGGAACCCAAGAACCAAAAGGAATAAGAAAGATTGAATTGCAAAGAAGGTGGTTAGGAAGATCAAATTGGTATCCTAAATGGCAAGAACCAAAAAGAAAATATATTGTGCGACGAAATTGTAAGACGTCAGAAAATTGAATAAAATATGAAATTTTGGTCCGAGAACACGGAGAACTAATACATCGCTTCTCTTTGTTTTAATTAATCGAGAATAACTTCTATTTGATATATTACAATACTTTTCTCGATTCACAGTGTAAATGTATTAAGGGTTTAAAGTGGAAACCATAATTAATAATTTTTTTTAATTGCAAAAATTAGTAACTCGCTTGTTTTTTCAAAGAACAAAGATAGGTTGAAAAATGAAAATAAAGAACAAGAAAAGGATACAAACAATTAAAAGAAAAGTACGAATTAAATATCAGGGATTAAAATAATGACAACAACATTAAAAGAAAGAACAAACTTTAGGGACCAAATTTCTTTCTTTTTTTGTGATTTGTCACTTACGAAAACAAAAAACAGTCAAAGGCCAAAAACTTTAAAATTAAAATGCAAAAAATTGAAATATCAAGTTAGATAAACAATTATTAGAAACCATGCTTTTGAAACCAAATGATGCGAAAATTTTAGTCCCACAACCTTGGAACCCAAGAACCAAAAGGAATAAGAAAGATTGAATTGCAAAGAGGGTGGTTAGGAAGATCAAATTGGTATCCTAAATGGCAAGAACCAAAAACAAAGCAATATTGTGCGACAAAATTGTAAGAGGTCAGGAAATTGAATAAAAGATGAAATTTGGGTTCGAGAACACGGAGAACTAATATATCTCTTGTATTTGTTTTTATTAATCGAGAATAGTTTCTATTTGATATATTATAATACTTTTTTCGATTAACCAGTTAAATGTAAAAAGGGTTTAAAATATCAACCATAATTAATAATATTTTTTAATTGCAAAAATTAGTAACTCCCTTGTTTTTTCAAAGAAGAAAGATTGGTGGAAAACTGAAAACAAAGAAGAAGAAAAAGATACAAACAATTAAAAGAAAGTACAAATTAAATATAATGGATGAAAATATAGACAACAACATTAAAAGAAAAAACAAACTTTACGGACCAAATTTCTTTCTTTTTTTTGTGATTTTTCATTTACGAAAACAAAAAATAGTCAAAGGCCAAAAAATTTAAAATTAAAATTCAAAAAATTTATATATCAAGCTTGATAACCAATTATTAGCCACCATGGTTTTGATAACGAATGATGCGAATATTTTAGGCACAAAACCTTGGAACCCAAGAACCAAAAGGAATAAGAAAGATTGAATTGCAAATAAGATGGTTAGGAAGATCAAATTGGAATCCTAAATGGCAAGAACTAAAAATAAAGCAATATTGTGCGAGAAAATTGTAACATGTTAGAAAATTGAATAAAAGTTGAAATTTGGGTTCGAGCACACGAAGAAGTAATATATTGCTTCTATTTGTTTTTATTAATCGGGAATAGCTTCCATTTGATATATTATAATAGTTTTTTCCATTCACAGTTTAAATGTAATAAGGGTTTAAAGTGGAAACCATAATTAATAATTTTTTTAATTGCATAAATTAGTAACTCGCTTGTTTTTTCAAAGAACAAAGATAGGTTGAAAAATGAAAATAAAGAACAAGAAAAAGATACAAACAATTAAAAGAAAAGTACGAATTAAATATCATGGATTAAAATAATAAAAACAACATTAAAAGAAAGAACAAACTTTAGGGACCAAATTTCTTTCTTTTTTTGTGATTTGTCACTTACGAAAATAAAAAACAGTCAAAGGCAAAAAAATTTAAAATTAAAATGCAAAAAATTGAAATATCAAGTTAGATAAACAATTATTAGAAACCAAGGTTTTGATACCAAATGATGCGAAAATTTTAGTCCCACAACCTTGGAACCCAAGAACCAAAAGGAATAAGAAAAATTGAATTGCAAAGAAGGTGGTTAGGAAGATCAAATTGGTTTCCTAAATGGCAAGAACCAAAAAGAAAACAATATTGTGCGACGAATTTGTAAGAGGTCAGAAAATTGTATAAAAGATGAAATTTGGGTTCGAGAACACGGAGAACTAATATATCTCTTGTATTGTTTTTTATTAATCGAGAATAGTTTCTATTTGATATATTATAATACTTTTTTCGATTCCCAGTTTAAATGTAAAAAGGGTTTAAAGTGGAAACCATAATTAATAATTTTTTTAATTGCAAAAAATAGTAACTCGCTCGTTTTTTCAAAGAACAAAGATAGGTTGAAAAATAAAAAACAAAGAACAAGAAGAAGATACAAACAATTAAAAGAAAAGTACGGATTAAATATCATGGATGAAAATATACACAACAACATTAAAAGAAAGAACAAACTTTATGGACCAAATTTTGTTTTTTTGTGATTTGTCATTTACGAAAACAAAAAACAGTCAAAGGCCAAAAACTTTAAAATTAAAATGCAAAATATTGAAATATCAAGTTAGATAAACAATTATTAGAAACCATGCTTTTGACACCAAATGATGCGAAAATTTTAGTCCCACAACCTTGGAACCCAAGAACCAAAAGGAATAAGAAAGATTGAATTGCAAAGAAGGTGGTTAGGAAGATCAAATTGGTATCCTAAATGGCAAGAACCAAAAAGAAAATATATTGTGCGACGAAATTGTAAGACGTCAGAAAATTGAATAAAATATGAAATTTTGGTCCGAGAACACGGAGAACTAATACATCGCTTCTCTTTGTTTTAATTAATCGAGAATAACTTCTATTTGATATATTACAATACTTTTCTCGATTCACAGTGTAAATGTATTAAGGGTTTAAAGTGGAAACCATAATTAATAATTTTTTTTAATTGCAAAAATTAGTAACTCGCTTGTTTTTTCAAAGAACAAAGATAGGTTGAAAAATGAAAATAAAGAACAAGAAAAGGATACAAACAATTAAAAGAAAAGTACGAATTAAATATCAGGGATTAAAATAATGACAACAACATTAAAAGAAAGAACAAACTTTAGGGACCAAATTTCTTTCTTTTTTTGTGATTTGTCACTTACGAAAACAAAAAACAGTCAAAGGCCAAAAACTTTAAAATTAAAATGCAAAAAATTGAAATATCAAGTTAGATAAACAATTATTAGAAACCATGCTTTTGAAACCAAATGATGCGAAAATTTTAGTCCCACAACCTTGGAACCCAAGAACCAAAAGGAATAAGAAAGATTGAATTGCAAAGAGGGTGGTTAGGAAGATCAAATTGGTATCCTAAATGGCAAGAACCAAAAACAAAGCAATATTGTGCGACAAAATTGTAAGAGGTCAGGAAATTGAATAAAAGATGAAATTTGGGTTCGAGAACACGGAGAACTAATATATCTCTTGTATTTGTTTTTATTAATCGAGAATAGTTTCTATTTGATATATTATAATACTTTTTTCGATTAACCAGTTAAATGTAAAAAGGGTTTAAAATATCAACCATAATTAATAATATTTTTTAATTGCAAAAATTAGTAACTCCCTTGTTTTTTCAAAGAAGAAAGATTGGTGGAAAACTGAAAACAAAGAAGAAGAAAAAGATACAAACAATTAAAAGAAAGTACAAATTAAATATAATGGATGAAAATATAGACAACAACATTAAAAGAAAAAACAAACTTTACGGACCAAATTTCTTTCTTTTTTTTGTGATTTTTCATTTACGAAAACAAAAAATAGTCAAAGGCCAAAAAATTTAAAATTAAAATTCAAAAAATTTATATATCAAGCTTGATAACCAATTATTAGCCACCATGGTTTTGATAACGAATGATGCGAATATTTTAGGCACAAAACCTTGGAACCCAAGAACCAAAAGGAATAAGAAAGATTGAATTGCAAATAAGATGGTTAGGAAGATCAAATTGGAATCCTAAATGGCAAGAACTAAAAATAAAGCAATATTGTGCGAGAAAATTGTAACATGTTAGAAAATTGAATAAAAGTTGAAATTTGGGTTCGAGCACACGAAGAAGTAATATATTGCTTCTATTTGTTTTTATTAATCGGGAATAGCTTCCATTTGATATATTATAATAGTTTTTTCCATTCACAGTTTAAATGTAATAAGGGTTTAAAGTGGAAACCATAATTAATAATTTTTTTAATTGCATAAATTAGTAACTCGCTTGTTTTTTCAAAGAACAAAGATAGGTTGAAAAATGAAAATAAAGAACAAGAAAAAGATACAAACAATTAAAAGAAAAGTACGAATTAAATATCATGGATTAAAATAATAAAAACAACATTAAAAGAAAGAACAAACTTTAGGGACCAAATTTCTTTCTTTTTTTGTGATTTGTCACTTACGAAAATAAAAAACAGTCAAAGGCAAAAAAATTTAAAATTAAAATGCAAAAAATTGAAATATCAAGTTAGATAAACAATTATTAGAAACCAAGGTTTTGATACCAAATGATGCGAAAATTTTAGTCCCACAACCTTGGAACCCAAGAACCAAAAGGAATAAGAAAAATTGAATTGCAAAGAAGGTGGTTAGGAAGATCAAATTGGTTTCCTAAATGGCAAGAACCAAAAAGAAAACAATATTGTGCGACGAATTTGTAAGAGGTCAGAAAATTGTATAAAAGATGAAATTTGGGTTCGAGAACACGGAGAACTAATATATCTCTTGTATTTGTTTTTATTAATCCAGAATAGTTTCTATTTGATATATTATAATACTTTTTTCGATTCACAGTTTAAATGTAAAAAGGGTTTAAAGTGGAAACCATAATTAATAATTTTTTTAATTGCAAAAATTAGTAACTCGCTCGTTTTTTCAAAGAACAAAGATAGGTTGAAAAATAAAAAACAAAGAACATGAAAAAGATACAAACAATTAAAAGAAAAGTATGAATTAAATAACATGGATGAAAATAATGACAACAACACTAAAATAAAGAACAAACTTTAGGGACCAAAGTTCTTTCTCTTTTTTTGATTTGTTACTTATGAAAACAAAAATAGTCAAAGGCCAAACACTTTAAAATTAAAATTCAAAAAAATTATATATCAAGCTAGATAACCAATTATTAGCAACCATGGTTTTGATACCAAATGATGCGAAAATTTTAGGCCCACAACCTTGGAACCCAAGAACCAAAAGGAATAAGAAAGATTGAATTGCAAAGAAGGTGGTTAGGAATATCAATTTGGTATCCTAAATGGTAAGAACCAAAAACAAAGAAATATTGTGCGACAAAATTGTAAGATGTCAAAAAATTGTATAAAAGATGAAATTTGGGTTCGAGAACAAGGAGAACTAATATATTGCTTCTGTATGTTTTTATTAATAGAGAATAGCTTCTATTTGATATATTATAATAGTTTTTTCGATTCATAGTTTAAATATAATAAGGGTTTAATGTGGAAACCATAATTAATAATTTTTTTTATTGCAAAAATTAGTAACTCGCTCGTTTTTTCAAAGAACAAAGATAGGTTGAAAAATAAAAAACATAGAACATGAAAAAGATACAAACAATTAAAAGAAAAGTATGAATTAAATAACATGGATGAAAATAATGACAACAACACTAAAATAAAGAACAAACTTTAGGGACCAAAGTTCTTTCTTTTTTTGTGATTTGTTACTTATAAAAACAAAAATAGTCAAAGGCCAAACACTTTAAAATTAAAATTCAAAAAATTTATATATCAAGCTAGATAACCAATTATTAGCAACCATGGTTTTGATACCAAATGATGCGAAAATTTTAGGCCCACAACCTTGGAACCCAAGAACCAAAAGGAATAAGAAAGATTGAATTGCAAAGAAGGTGGTTAGGAAGATCAAATTGGTATCCTAAATGGCAAGAACCAAAAACAAAGAAATATTGTGCGACGAAATTGTAAGACGTCAGAAAATTGTTTAAAAGATGAAATTTGGGATCGAGAACACGGAGAACTAACATATTGCTTCTGTATGTTTTTATTAATCGAGAATAGCTTCTATTTGATATATTATAATACTTTTCTCGATTCACAGTTTAAATGTAATAAGGGTTTAAAGTGGAAACCATAATTAATAATTTTATTTAATTGCAAAAATTAGTAACTCGCTTGTTTTTTAAAAGAAAAAAGATAGGTTGAAAAATGAAAATAAAGAACAAGAAAAAGATACGAACAATTAAAAGAAAAGTACGAATTAAATATCAGGGATTAAAATAATGACAAAAACATTAAAAGAAAGAACAAACTTTAGGGACCAAATTTCTTTCTTTTTTTGTGATTTGTCACTTGCGAAAACAAAAAACAGTCAAAGGCCAAAAACTTTAAAATTAAAATGCAAAAAATTGAAATATCAAGTTAGATAAACAATTATTAGAAACCATGCTTTTGATACCAAATGATGCGAAAAGTTTAGTCCCACAACCTTGGAACCCAAGAACCAAAAGGAATAAGAAAGATTGAATTGCAAAGAAGGTGGTTAGGAAGATCAAATTGGTATCCTAAATGGCAAGAACCAAAAAGAAAACAATATTGTGCGACGAAATTGTAAGACGTCAGAAAATTGAATAAAATATGAAATTTGGGTCCGAGAACACGGAGAACTAATATATATCTTGTATTTGTTTTTATTAATCGAGAATAGTTTCTATTTGATATATTATAATAGTTTTTTTCAATTCACAGTTTAAATGTAAAAAGGGTTTAAAATATCAACCATAATTAATAATTTTTTTTAATTGCAAAAATTAGTAAGTCGCTTGTTTTTTTAAAGAAGAAAGATGGGTGGAAAACTGAAAACAAAGAAGAAGAAAAAGATACAAACAATTAAAAGAAAAGTACGAATTAAATATCATGGATGAAAATATAGACAACAACATTAAAAGAAAGGACAAACTTTACGGACCAAATTTCTTTCTTTTTTTTGTGATTTTTCATTTACGAAAACAAAAAATAGTCAAAGGCCAAAAAATTTAAAATTAAAATTCAAAAAATTTATATATCAAGCTTGATAACCAATTATTAGCAACCATGGTTTTGATAACGAATGATGCGAAAATTTTAGGCACAAAACGTTGGAACCCAAGAACCAAAATGAATAAGAAAGATTCAATTGTAAATAAGGTGGTTAGGAAGATCAAATTGGAATCCTAAATGGCAAGAACTAAAAATAAAGCAAAATTGTGCGAGAAAATGGTAATAGGTCAGAAAATTGAATAAAAGATGAAATTTGGGTTAGAGAACACGGAGAACTAATATATTGCTTCTATTTGTTTTAATTAATCGAGAATAACTTCTATTTGATATATTATAATACTTTTCTCGATTCACAGTTTAAATGTAATAAGGGTTTAAAGTGGAAACCATAATTAATAATTTTATTTAATTGCAAAAATTAGTAACTCGCTTGTTTTTTCAAAGAAAAAAGATAGGTTGAAAAATGAAAATAAAGAACAAGAAAAAGATACGAACAATTAAAAGAAAAGTACGAATTAAATATCATGGATTAAAATAATGACAACAACATTAAAAGAAAGAACAAACTTTAGGGACCAAATTTCTTTCTTTTTTTGTGATTTGTCACTTACGAAAACAAAAAACAGTCAAAGGCCAAAAACTTTAAAATTAAAATGCAAAAGATTGAAATATCAAGTTAGATAAACAATTATTAGAAACCATGCTTTTGATACCAAATGATGCGAAAATTTTAGTCCCACAACCTTGGAACCCAAGAACCAAAAGGAATAAGAAGGATTGAATTGCAAAGAAGGTGGTTAGGAAGATCAAATTGGTATCCTAAATGGCAAGAACCAAAAACAAAGAAATATTGTGCGACGAAATTGTAAGACGTCAGAAAATTGTATAAAAGATGAAATTTGGGATCGAGAACACGGAGAACTAACATATTGCTTCTGTATGTTTTTATTAATCGAGAATAGCTTCTATTTGATATATTATAATACTTTTTTCGATTCATAGTTTAAATATAATAAGGGTTTAAAGTGGCAACCATAATTAATAATTTTTTTTAATTGCAAAAATTAGTAACTCGCTTGTTTTTTCAAAGACCAAAGATAGGTTGAAAAATGAAAATAAAGAACAAGAAAAAGATACAAACAATTAAAAGAAAAGTACGAATTAAATATCAGGGATTAAAATAATGACAAAAACATTAAAAGAAAGAACAAACTTTAGGGACCAAATTTCTTTCTTTTTTTGTGATTTGTCACTTGCGAAAACAAAAAACAGTCAAAGGCCAAAAACTTTAAAATTAAAATGCAAAAAATTGAAATATCAAGTTAGATAAACAATTATTAGAAACCATGCTTTTGATACCAAATGATGCGAAAAGTTTAGTCCCACAACCTTGGAACCCAAGAACCAAAAGGAATAAGAAAGATTGAATTGCAAAGAAGGTGGTTAGGAAGATCAAATTGGTATCCTAAATGGCAAGAACCAAAAAGAAAACAATATTGTGCGACGAAATTGTAAGACGTCAGAAAATTGAATAAAATATGAAATTTGGGTCCGAGAACACGGAGAACTAATATATATCTTGTATTTGTTTTTATTAATCGAGAATAGTTTCTATTTGATATATTATAATAGTTTTTTCAATTCACAGTTTAAATGTAAAAAGGGTTTAAAATATCAACCATAATTAATAATTTTTTTTAATTGCAAAAATTAGTAAGTCGCTTGTTTTTTCAAAGAAGAAAGATGGGTGGAAAACTGAAAACAAAGAAGAAGAAAAAGATACAAACAATTAAAAGAAAAGTACGAATTAAATATCATGGATGAAAATATAGACAACAACATTAAAAGAAAGGACAAACTTTACGGACCAAATTTCTTTCTTTTTTTTGTGATTTTTCATTTACGAAAACAAAAAATAGTCAAAGGCCAAAAAATTTAAAATTAAAATTCAAAAAATTTATATATCAAGCTTGATAACCAATTATTAGCAACCATGGTTTTGATAACGAATGATGCGAAAATTTTAGGCACAAAACGTTGGAACCCAAGAACCAAAATGAATAAGAAAGATTCAATTGTAAAGAAGGTGGTTAGGAAGATCAAATTGGAATCCTAAATGGCAAGAACTAAAAATAAAGCAATATTGTGCGAGAAAATTGTAACACGTTAGAAAATTGAATAAAAGATGAAATTTGGGTTCGAGCACACGAAGAACTAATATATTGCTTCTATTTGTTTTTATTAATCGGGAATAGCTTCCATTTGATATATTATAATAGTTTTTTCCATTCACAGTTTAAATGTAATAAGGTTTTAAAGTGGAAACCATAATTAATAATTTTTTTTAATTGCAAAAATTAGTAACTCGCTTGTTTTTTCAAAGAACAAAGATAGGTTGAAAAATAAAAATAAAGAAAAAGAAAAAGATACAAACAATTAAAAGAAAAGTACGAATTAAATATCATGGATTAAAATAATGACGACAACATTAAAAGAAAGAACAAACTTTAGGGACCAAATTTCTTTCTTTTTTTGTGATTTGTCACTTACGAAAACAAAAAACAGTCAAAGGCCAAAAACTTTAAAATTAAAATGCAAAAGATTGAAATATCAAGTTAGATAAACAATTATTACAAACCATGCTTTTGATACCAAATGATGCGAAAATTTTAGTCCCACAACCTTGGAACCCAAGAAAAAAGAGGAATAAGAAAGATTGAATTGCAAAGAAGGTGGTTAGGAAGATCAAATTGTTATCCTAAATGGCAAGAACAAAAAACAAAGCAATATTGTACGACAAAATAGTAAGAGGTCAGAAAATTGGATAAAAGATGAAATTTGGGTTTGAAAACACGGAGAACTAATATATTGCTTCTATTTGTTTTTATTAATCGAGAATAGCTTCTATTTAATATATTATAATACTTTTTTCGATTCATAGTTTAAATGTAATAAGGGTTGAAAGTGAAAACCATAATTAATAATTTTTTTTAATTGCAAAAATTAGTAACTCGCTTGATTTTTCAAAGAACAGAGATAGGTTGAAAAATGAAAACAAAGAACAAGAAAAAGGTACAAACAATTAAAAGAAAAGTACGAATTAAATATCATGGATGAAAATAATGACGACAACACTAAAATAAAGAACAAACTTTAGGGACCAAAGTTCTTTCTTTTTTTGTGATTTGTTACTTATGAAAACAAAAAACAATCAAAGGCCAAACACTTTAAAATTAAAATTCAAAAAATTTATATATCAAGCTAGATAACCAATTATTAGCAACCATGGTTTTGATACCAAATGATGCGAAAATTTTATGCCCACAACCTTGGAACCCAAGAAACAAGAGGAATACGAAAGATTGAATTATAAAGAAGGTGGTTAGGAAGATCAAATTGGTATCCTAAATGGCAAGAACCAAAAACAAAGCAATATTGTGCGAAAAAAATTGTAAGAGGTCAGAAAATTGTATAAAAGATGAAATTTGGGTTCGAGAACACGGAGAACTAATATATTGCTTTTATTTGTTTTTATTAATCGAGAATAGCTTCTATTTGATATATTATAATACTTTTTTCGATTCACAGTTTAAATGTAATAAGGGTTTAAAGTGGAAACCATAATTAATAATTTTTTTTAATTGCAAAAATTAGTAACTCGCTTGTTTTTTCAAAGAACAAAGATGGGTTGAAAAATGAAAATAAAGAACAAGAAAAAGATACAAACAATTAAAAGAAAAGTACGAATTAAATATCATGGATTAAAATAATGACAACAACATTAAAAGAGAGAACAAACTTTAGAGACCAAATTTCTTTCTTTTTTTTATTTGTCACTTACGAAAACAAAAAACAGTCAAAGGCCAAAAATTTTAAAATTAAAATGCAAAAAATTGAAATATCAAGTTAGATAAACAATTATTAGAAACCATGGTTTTGATACCAAATGATGCGAAAATTTTAGGCCCACAACCTTGGAACCCAAGAACCAAAAGGAATAAGAAAAATTGAATTGCAAAGAAGGTGGTTAGGATGATCAAATTGGAATCCTAAATGGCAAGAACTAAAAATAAAGCAATATTGTGCGAGAAAATTGTAATACGTCAGAAAATTGAATAAAAGATGAAAAATGGGTTCGAGCAAACGAAGAACTAATATATTGCTTCTATTTGTTTTTATTAATCGGGAATAGCTTCCATTTGATATTTTATAATAGTTTTTTCCATTCACAGTTTAAATGTAATAAGGGTTTAAAGTGGAAACCATAATTAATAATTTTTTTTAATTGCAAAAATTAGTAACTCGCTTGTTTTTTGAAAGAACAAAGATAGGTTGAAAAATGAAAATAAAGATCAAGAAAAAGATACAAACAATTAAAAGAAAAGTACGAATTAAATATCATGGATTAAAATAATGACGACAACATTAAAAGAAAGAACAAACTTTAGGGACCAAAGTTCTTTCTTTTTTTGTGATTTGTTACTTATGAAAACAAAAAACAATCAAAGGCCAAACACTTTAAAATTAAAATTCAAAAAATTTATATATCAAGCTTGATAACCAATTATTAGCAACCATGGTTTTCATAACGAATGATGCGAAAATTTTAGGCACAAAACGTTGGAACCCAAGAACCAAAATGAATAAGAAAGATTGAATTGCAAATAAGGTGGTTAGGAAGATCAAATTGGAATCCTAAATGGCAAGAACTAAAAATAAAGCAAAATTGTGCGAGAAAATGGTAATAGGTCAGAAAATTGAATAAAAGATGAAATTTGGGTTAGAGAACACGGAGAACTAATATATTGCTTCTATTTGTTTTAATTAATCGAGAATAACTTCTATTTGATATATTATAATACTTTTCTCGATTCACAGTTTAAATTTAATAAGGGTTTAAAGTGGAAACCATAATTAATAATTTTATTTAATTGCAAAAATTAGTAACTCGCTTGTTTTTTCAAAGAAAAAAGATATGTTGAAAAATGAAAATAAAGAACAAGAAAAAGATACGAACAATTAAAAGAAAAGTACGAATTAAATATCATGGATTAAAATAATGACAACAACATTAAAAGAAAGAACAAACTTTAGGGACCAAATTTCTTTCTTTTTTTGTGATTTGTCACTTACGAAAACAAAAAACAGTCAAAGGCCAAAAACTTTAAAATTAAAATGCAAAAGATTGAAATATCAAGTTAGATAAACAATTATTAGAAACCATGCTTTTGATACCAAATGATGCGAAAATTTTAGTCCCACAACCTTGGGACCCAAGAACCAAAAGGAATAAGAAAGATTGAATTGCAAAGATTGTGGTTAGGAAGATCAAATTGTTATCCTAAATGGCAAGAACAAAAAACAAAGCAATATTATGCAACAAAATTGTAAGAGGTCAGAAAATTATATAAAAGATGAAATTTGGGTTCGAGAACACGGAGAACTAATATATTGCTTCTATTTGTTTTTATTAATCGAGAATAGCTTCTATTTGATATATTATAATACTTTTTTCCATTCACAGTTTAAATGTAATTAGGGTTGAAAGTGGAAGCCATAATTAATAATTTTTTTTAATTGCAAAAATTAGTAACTCGCTTGTTTTTTCAAAGAACAGAGATAGGTTGAAAAATGAAAACAAAGAACAAGAAAAAGTTACAAACAATTAAAAGAAAAGTACGAATTAAATATCATGGATGAAAATAATGACAACAACACTAAAATAAAGAACAAACTTTAGGGACCAAAGTTCTTTCTTTTTTTGTGATTTGTTACTTATGAAAACAAAAAACAATCAAAGGCCAAACCCTTTAAAATTAAAATTCAAAAAATTTATATATCAAGCTAGATAACCAATTATTAGCAACCATGGTTTTGATACCAAATGATGCGAAAATTTTATGCCCACAACCTTGGAACCCAAGAAACAAGAGGAATACGAAAGATTGAATTATAAAGAAGGTGGTTAGGAAGATCAAATTGGTATCCTAAATGGCAAGAACCAAAAACAAAGCAATATTGTGCGAAAAAATTGTAAGAGGTCAGAAAATTGTATAAAAGATGAAATTTGGGTTCGAGAACACGGAGAACTAATATATTGCTTTTATTTGTTTGTATTAATCGAGAATAGGTTCTATTTGATATATTATAATACTTTTTTCGATTCACAGTTTAAATGTAATAAGGGTTTAAAGTGGAAACCATAATTAATAATTTTTTTTAATTGCAAAAATTAGTAACTCGCTTGTTTTTTCAAAGAACAAAGATGGGTTGAAAAATGAAAATAAAGAACAAGAAAAAGATACAAACAATTACAAGAAAAGTACGAATTAAATATCATGGATTAAAATAATGACAACAACATTAAAAGAAAGAAAAAACTTTAGGGACCAAATTTCTATCTTTTTTTGTGATTGTCACTTACGAAAACAAAAAACAGTCAAAGGCCAAAAACTTTAAAATTAAAATGCAAAAAATTGAAATATCATGTTAGATAAACAATTATTAGAAACCATGGTTTTGATACCAAATGATGCGAAAATTTTAGTCCCACAACCTTGGAACCCAAGAACCAAAAGGAATAAGAAAGATTGAATTGCAAAGAAGGTGGTTAGGAAGATCAAATTGGAATCCTAAATGGCAAGAACTAAAAATAAAGCAATATTGTGCGAGAAAATTGTAACACGTTAGAAAATTGAATAAAAGATGAAATTTGGGTTCGAGCACACGAAGAACTAATATATTGCTTCTATTTGTTTTTATTAATCGGGAATAGCTTCCATTTGATATATTATAATAGTTTTTTCCATTCACAGTTTAAATGTAATAAGGTTTTAAAGTGGAAACCATAATTAATAATTTTTTTTAATTGCAAAAATTAGTAACTCGCTTGTTTTTTCAAAGAACAAAGATAGGTTGAAAAATAAAAATAAAGAAAAAGAAAAAGATACAAACAATTAAAAGAAAAGTACGAATTAAATATCATGGATTAAAATAATGACGACAACATTAAAAGAAAGAACAAACTTTAGGGACCAAATTTCTTTCTTTTTTTGTGATTTGTCACTTACGAAAACAAAAAACAGTCAAAGGCCAAAAACTTTAAAATTAAAATGCAAAAGATTGAAATATCAAGTTAGATAAACAATTATTACAAACCATGCTTTTGATACCAAATGATGCGAAAATTTTAGTCCCACAACCTTGGAACCCAAGAAAAAAGAGGAATAAGAAAGATTGAATTGCAAAGAAGGTGGTTAGGAAGATCAAATTGTTATCCTAAATGGCAAGAACAAAAAACAAAGCAATATTGTACGACAAAATAGTAAGAGGTCAGAAAATTGGATAAAAGATGAAATTTGGGTTTGAAAACACGGAGAACTAATATATTGCTTCTATTTGTTTTTATTAATCGAGAATAGCTTCTATTTAATATATTATAATACTTTTTTCGATTCATAGTTTAAATGTAATAAGGGTTGAAAGTGAAAACCATAATTAATAAATTTTTTTAATTGCAAAAATTAGTAACTCGCTTGATTTTTCAAAGAACAGAGATAGGTTGAAAAATGAAAACAAAGAACAAGAAAAAGGTACAAACAATTAAAAGAAAAGTACGAATTAAATATCATGGATGAAAATAATGACGACAACACTAAAATAAAGAACAAACTTTAGGGACCAAAGTTCTTTCTTTTTTTGTGATTTGTTACTTATGAAAACAAAAAACAATCAAAGGCCAAACACTTTAAAATTAAAATTCAAAAAATTTATATATCAAGCTAGATAACCAATTATTAGCAACCATGGTTTTGATACCAAATGATGCGAAAATTTTATGCCCACAACCTTGGAACCCAAGAAACAAGAGGAATACGAAAGATTGAATTATAAAGAAGGTGGTTAGGAAGATCAAATTGGTATCCTAAATGGCAAGAACCAAAAATAAAGCAATATTGTGCGAAAAAAATTGTAAGAGGTCAGAAAATTGTATAAAAGATGAAATTTGGGTTCGAGAACACGGAGAACTAATATATTGCTTTTATTTGTTTTTATTAATCGAGAATAGCTTCTATTTGATATATTATAATACTTTTTTCGATTCACAGTTTAAATGTAATAAGGGTTTAAAGTGGAAACCATAATTAATAATTTTTTTTAATTGCAAAAATTAGTAACTCGCTTGTTTTTTCAAAGAACAAAGATGGGTTGAAAAATGAAAATAAAGAACAAGAAAAAGATACAAACAATTAAAAGAAAAGTACGAATTAAATATCATGGATTAAAATAATGACAACAACATTAAAAGAGAGAACAAACTTTAGAGACCAAATTTCTTTCTTTTTTTTATTTGTCACTTACGAAAACAAAAAATAGTCAAAGGCCAAAAATTTTAAAATTAAAATGCAAAAAATTGAAATATCAAGTTAGATAAACAATTATTAGAAACCATGGTTTTGATACCAAATGATGCGAAAATTTTAGGCCCACAACCTTGGAACCCAAGAACCAAAAGGAATAAGAAAAATTGAATTGCAAAGAAGGTGGTTAGGATGATCAAATTGGAATCCTAAATGGCAAGAACTAAAAATAAAGCAATATTGTGCGAGAAAATTGTAATACGTCAGAAAATTGAATAAAAGATGAAAAATGGGTTCGAGCAAACGAAGAACTAATATATTGCTTCTATTTGTTTTTATTAATCGGGAATAGCTTCCATTTGATATTTTATAATAGTTTTTTCCATTCACAGTTTAAATGTAATAAGGGTTTAAAGTGGAAACCATAATTAATAATTTTTTTTAATTGCAAAAATTAGTAACTCGCTTGTTTTTTGAAAGAACAAAGATAGGTTGAAAAATGAAAATAAAGATCAAGAAAAAGATACAAACAATTAAAAGAAAAGTACGAATTAAATATCATGGATTAAAATAATGACGACAACATTAAAAGAAAGAACAAACTTTAGGGACCAAAGTTCTTTCTTTTTTTGTGATTTGTTACTTATGAAAACAAAAAACAATCAAAGGCCAAACACTTTAAAATTAAAATTCAAAAAATTTATATATCAAGCTTGATAACCAATTATTAGCAACCATGGTTTTCATAACGAATGATGCGAAAATTTTAGGCACAAAACGTTGGAACCCAAGAACCAAAATGAATAAGAAAGATTGAATTGCAAATAAGGTGGTTAGGAAGATCAAATTGGAATCCTAAATGGCAAGAACTAAAAATAAAGCAAAATTGTGCGAGAAAATGGTAATAGGTCAGAAAATTGAATAAAAGATGAAATTTGGGTTAGAGAACACGGAGAACTAATATATTGCTTCTATTTGTTTTAATTAATCGAGAATAACTTCTATTTGATATATTATAATACTTTTCTCGATTCACAGTTTAAATTTAATAAGGGTTTAAAGTGGAAACCATAATTAATAATTTTATTTAATTGCAAAAATTAGTAACTCGCTTGTTTTTTCAAAGAAAAAAGATATGTTGAAAAATGAAAATAAAGAACAAGAAAAAGATACGAACAATTAAAAGAAAAGTACGAATTAAATATCATGGATTAAAATAATGACAACAACATTAAAAGAAAGAACAAACTTTAGGGACCAAATTTCTTTCTTTTTTTGTGATTTGTCACTTACGAAAACAAAAAACAGTCAAAGGCCAAAAACTTTAAAATTAAAATGCAAAAGATTGAAATATCAAGTTAGATAAACAATTATTAGAAACCATGCTTTTGATACCAAATGATGCGAAAATTTTAGTCCCACAACCTTGGGACCCAAGAACCAAAAGGAATAAGAAAGATTGAATTGCAAAGATTGTGGTTAGGAAGATCAAATTGTTATCCTAAATGGCAAGAACAAAAAACAAAGCAATATTATGCAACAAAATTGTAAGAGGTCAGAAAATTATATAAAAGATGAAATTTGGGTTCGAGAACACGGAGAACTAATATATTGCTTCTATTTGTTTTTATTAATCGAGAATAGCTTCTATTTGATATATTATAATACTTTTTTCCATTCACAGTTTAAATGTAATTAGGGTTGAAAGTGGAAGCCATAATTAATAATTTTTTTTAATTGCAAAAATTAGTAACTCGCTTGTTTTTTCAAAGAACAGAGATAGGTTGAAAAATGAAAACAAAGAACAAGAAAAAGTTACAAACAATTAAAAGAAAAGTACGAATTAAATATCATGGATGAAAATAATGACAACAACACTAAAATAAAGAACAAACTTTAGGGACCAAAGTTCTTTCTTTTTTTGTGATTTGTTACTTATGAAAACAAAAAACAATCAAAGGCCAAACCCTTTAAAATTAAAATTCAAAAAATTTATATATCAAGCTAGATAACCAATTATTAGCAACCATGGTTTTGATACCAAATGATGCGAAAATTTTATGCCCACAACCTTGGAACCCAAGAAACAAGAGGAATACGAAAGATTGAATTATAAAGAAGGTGGTTAGGAAGATCAAATTGGTATCCTAAATGGCAAGAACCAAAAACAAAGCAATATTGTGCGAAAAAATTGTAAGAGGTCAGAAAATTGTATAAAAGATGAAATTTGGGTTCGAGAACACGGAGAACTAATATATTGCTTTTATTTGTTTGTATTAATCGAGAATAGGTTCTATTTGATATATTATAATACTTTTTTCGATTCACAGTTTAAATGTAATAAGGGTTTAAAGTGGAAACCATAATTAATAATTTTTTTTAATTGCAAAAATTAGTAACTCGCTTGTTTTTTCAAAGAACAAAGATGGGTTGAAAAATGAAAATAAAGAACAAGAAAAAGATACAAACAATTACAAGAAAAGTACGAATTAAATATCATGGATTAAAATAATGACAACAACATTAAAAGAAAGAAAAAACTTTAGGGACCAAATTTCTATCTTTTTTTGTGATTGTCACTTACGAAAACAAAAAACAGTCAAAGGCCAAAAACTTTAAAATTAAAATGCAAAAAATTGAAATATCATGTTAGATAAACAATTATTAGAAACCATGGTTTTGATACCAAATGATGCGAAAATTTTAGTCCCACAACCTTGGAACCCAAGAACCAAAAGGAATAAGAAAGATTGAATTGCAAAGAAGGTGGTTAGGAAGATCAAATTGGAATCCTAAATGGCAAGAACTAAAAATAAAGCAATATTGTGCGAGAAAATTGTAACACGTTAGAAAATTGAATAAAAGATGAAATTTGGGTTCGAGCACACGAAGAACTAATATATTGCTTCTATTTGTTTTTATTAATCGGGAATAGCTTCCATTTGATATATTATAATAGTTTTTTCCATTCACAGTTTAAATGTAATAAGGTTTTAAAGTGGAAACCATAATTAATAATTTTTTTTAATTGCAAAAATTAGTAACTCGCTTGTTTTTTCAAAGAACAAAGATAGGTTGAAAAATAAAAATAAAGAAAAAGAAAAAGATACAAACAATTAAAAGAAAAGTACGAATTAAATATCATGGATTAAAATAATGACGACAACATTAAAAGAAAGAACAAACTTTAGGGACCAAATTTCTTTCTTTTTTTGTGATTTGTCACTTACGAAAACAAAAAACAGTCAAAGGCCAAAAACTTTAAAATTAAAATGCAAAAGATTGAAATATCAAGTTAGATAAACAATTATTACAAACCATGCTTTTGATACCAAATGATGCGAAAATTTTAGTCCCACAACCTTGGAACCCAAGAAAAAAGAGGAATAAGAAAGATTGAATTGCAAAGAAGGTGGTTAGGAAGATCAAATTGTTATCCTAAATGGCAAGAACAAAAAACAAAGCAATATTGTACGACAAAATAGTAAGAGGTCAGAAAATTGGATAAAAGATGAAATTTGGGTTTGAAAACACGGAGAACTAATATATTGCTTCTATTTGTTTTTATTAATCGAGAATAGCTTCTATTTAATATATTATAATACTTTTTTCGATTCATAGTTTAAATGTAATAAGGGTTGAAAGTGAAAACCATAATTAATAATTTTTTTTAATTGCAAAAATTAGTAACTCGCTTGATTTTTCAAAGAACAGAGATAGGTTGAAAAATGAAAACAAAGAACAAGAAAAAGGTACAAACAATTAAAAGAAAAGTACGAATTAAATATCATGGATGAAAATAATGACGACAACACTAAAATAAAGAACAAACTTTAGGGACCAAAGTTCTTTCTTTTTTTGTGATTTGTTACTTATGAAAACAAAAAACAATCAAAGGCCAAACACTTTAAAATTAAAATTCAAAAAATTTATATATCAAGCTAGATAACCAATTATTAGCAACCATGGTTTTGATACCAAATGATGCGAAAATTTTATGCCCACAACCTTGGAACCCAAGAAACAAGAGGAATACGAAAGATTGAATTATAAAGAAGGTGGTTAGGAAGATCAAATTGGTATCCTAAATGGCAAGAACCAAAAATAAAGCAATATTGTGCGAAAAAAATTGTAAGAGGTCAGAAAATTGTATAAAAGATGAAATTTGGGTTCGAGAACACGGAGAACTAATATATTGCTTTTATTTGTTTTTATTAATCGAGAATAGCTTCTATTTGATATATTATAATACTTTTTTCGATTCACAGTTTAAATGTAATAAGGGTTTAAAGTGGAAACCATAATTAATAATTTTTTTTAATTGCAAAAATTAGTAACTCGCTTGTTTTTTCAAAGAACAAAGATGGGTTGAAAAATGAAAATAAAGAACAAGAAAAAGATACAAACAATTAAAAGAAAAGTACGAATTAAATATCATGGATTAAAATAATGACAACAACATTAAAAGAGAGAACAAACTTTAGAGACCAAATTTCTTTCTTTTTTTTATTTGTCACTTACGAAAACAAAAAACAGTCAAAGGCCAAAAATTTTAAAATTAAAATGCAAAAAATTGAAATATCAAGTTAGATAAACAATTATTAGAAACCATGGTTTTGATACCAAATGATGCGAAAATTTTAGGCCCACAACCTTGGAACCCAAGAACCAAAAGGAATAAGAAAAATTGAATTGCAAAGAAGGTGGTTAGGATGATCAAATTGGAATCCTAAATGGCAAGAACTAAAAATAAAGCAATATTGTGCGAGAAAATTGTAATACGTCAGAAAATTGAATAAAAGATGAAAAATGGGTTCGAGCAAACGAAGAACTAATATATTGCTTCTATTTGTTTTTATTAATCGGGAATAGCTTCCATTTGATATTTTATAATAGTTTTTTCCATTCACAGTTTAAATGTAATAAGGGTTTAAAGTGGAAACCATAATTAATAATTTTTTTTAATTGCAAAAATTAGTAACTCGCTTGTTTTTTGAAAGAACAAAGATAGGTTGAAAAATGAAAATAAAGATCAAGAAAAAGATACAAACAATTAAAAGAAAAGTACGAATTAAATATCATGGATTAAAATAATGACGACAACATTAAAAGAAAGAACAAACTTTAGGGACCAAAGTTCTTTCTTTTTTTGTGATTTGTTACTTATGAAAACAAAAAACAATCAAAGGCCAAACACTTTAAAATTAAAATTCAAAAAATTTATATATCAAGCTTGATAACCAATTATTAGCAACCATGGTTTTCATAACGAATGATGCGAAAATTTTAGGCACAAAACGTTGGAACCCAAGAACCAAAATGAATAAGAAAGATTGAATTGCAAATAAGGTGGTTAGGAAGATCAAATTGGAATCCTAAATGGCAAGAACTAAAAATAAAGCAAAATTGTGCGAGAAAATGGTAATAGGTCAGAAAATTGAATAAAAGATGAAATTTGGGTTAGAGAACACGGAGAACTAATATATTGCTTCTATTTGTTTTAATTAATCGAGAATAACTTCTATTTGATATATTATAATACTTTTCTCGATTCACAGTTTAAATTTAATAAGGGTTTAAAGTGGAAACCATAATTAATAATTTTATTTAATTGCAAAAATTAGTAACTCGCTTGTTTTTTCAAAGAAAAAAGATATGTTGAAAAATGAAAATAAAGAACAAGAAAAAGATACGAACAATTAAAAGAAAAGTACGAATTAAATATCATGGATTAAAATAATGACAACAACATTAAAAGAAAGAACAAACTTTAGGGACCAAATTTCTTTCTTTTTTTGTGATTTGTCACTTACGAAAACAAAAAACAGTCAAAGGCCAAAAACTTTAAAATTAAAATGCAAAAGATTGAAATATCAAGTTAGATAAACAATTATTAGAAACCATGCTTTTGATACCAAATGATGCGAAAATTTTAGTCCCACAACCTTGGGACCCAAGAACCAAAAGGAATAAGAAAGATTGAATTGCAAAGATTGTGGTTAGGAAGATCAAATTGTTATCCTAAATGGCAAGAACAAAAAACAAAGCAATATTATGCAACAAAATTGTAAGAGGTCAGAAAATTATATAAAAGATGAAATTTGGGTTCGAGAACACGGAGAACTAATATATTGCTTCTATTTGTTTTTATTAATCGAGAATAGCTTCTATTTGATATATTATAATACTTTTTTCCATTCACAGTTTAAATGTAATTAGGGTTGAAAGTGGAAGCCATAATTAATAATTTTTTTTAATTGCAAAAATTAGTAACTCGCTTGTTTTTTCAAAGAACAGAGATAGGTTGAAAAATGAAAACAAAGAACAAGAAAAAGTTACAAACAATTAAAAGAAAAGTACGAATTAAATATCATGGATGAAAATAATGACAACAACACTAAAATAAAGAACAAACTTTAGGGACCAAAGTTCTTTCTTTTTTTGTGATTTGTTACTTATGAAAACAAAAAACAATCAAAGGCCAAACCCTTTAAAATTAAAATTCAAAAAATTTATATATCAAGCTAGATAACCAATTATTAGCAACCATGGTTTTGATACCAAATGATGCGAAAATTTTATGCCCACAACCTTGGAACCCAAGAAACAAGAGGAATACGAAAGATTGAATTATAAAGAAGGTGGTTAGGAAGATCAAATTGGTATCCTAAATGGCAAGAACCAAAAACAAAGCAATATTGTGCGAAAAAATTGTAAGAGGTCAGAAAATTGTATAAAAGATGAAATTTGGGTTCGAGAACACGGAGAACTAATATATTGCTTTTATTTGTTTGTATTAATCGAGAATAGGTTCTATTTGATATATTATAATACTTTTTTCGATTCACAGTTTAAATGTAATAAGGGTTTAAAGTGGAAACCATAATTAATAATTTTTTTTAATTGCAAAAATTAGTAACTCGCTTGTTTTTTCAAAGAACAAAGATGGGTTGAAAAATGAAAATAAAGAACAAGAAAAAGATACAAACAATTACAAGAAAAGTACGAATTAAATATCATGGATTAAAATAATGACAACAACATTAAAAGAAAGAAAAAACTTTAGGGACCAAATTTCTATCTTTTTTTGTGATTGTCACTTACGAAAACAAAAAACAGTCAAAGGCCAAAAACTTTAAAATTAAAATGCAAAAAATTGAAATATCATGTTAGATAAACAATTATTAGAAACCATGGTTTTGATACCAAATGATGCGAAAATTTTAGTCCCACAACCTTGGAACCCAAGAACCAAAAGGAATAAGAAAGATTGAATTGCAAAGAAGGTGGTTAGGAAGATCAAATTGGAATCCTAAATGGCAAGAACTAAAAATAAAGCAATATTGTGCGAGAAAATTGTAACACGTTAGAAAATTGAATAAAAGATGAAATTTGGGTTCGAGCACACGAAGAACTAATATATTGCTTCTATTTGTTTTTATTAATCGGGAATAGCTTCCATTTGATATATTATAATAGTTTTTTCCATTCACAGTTTAAATGTAATAAGGTTTTAAAGTGGAAACCATAATTAATAATTTTTTTTAATTGCAAAAATTAGTAACTCGCTTGTTTTTTCAAAGAACAAAGATAGGTTGAAAAATAAAAATAAAGAAAAAGAAAAAGATACAAACAATTAAAAGAAAAGTACGAATTAAATATCATGGATTAAAATAATGACGACAACATTAAAAGAAAGAACAAACTTTAGGGACCAAATTTCTTTCTTTTTTTGTGATTTGTCACTTACGAAAACAAAAAACAGTCAAAGGCCAAAAACTTTAAAATTAAAATGCAAAAGATTGAAATATCAAGTTAGATAAACAATTATTACAAACCATGCTTTTGATACCAAATGATGCGAAAATTTTAGTCCCACAACCTTGGAACCCAAGAAAAAAGAGGAATAAGAAAGATTGAATTGCAAAGAAGGTGGTTAGGAAGATCAAATTGTTATCCTAAATGGCAAGAACAAAAAAAAAAGCAATATTGTACGACAAAATAGTAAGAGGTCAGAAAATTGGATAAAAGATGAAATTTGGGTTTGAAAACACGGAGAACTAATATATTGCTTCTATTTGTTTTTATTAATCGAGAATAGCTTCTATTTAATATATTATAATACTTTTTTCGATTCATAGTTTAAATGTAATAAGGGTTGAAAGTGAAAACCATAATTAATAATTTTTTTTAATTGCAAAAATTAGTAACTCGCTTGTTTTTTCAAAGAACAGAGATAGGTTGAAAAATGAAAACAAAGAACAAGAAAAAGGTACAAACAATTAAAAGAAAAGTACGAATTAAATATCATGGATGAAAATAATGACGACAACACTAAAATAAAGAACAAACTTTAGGGACCAAAGTTCTTTCTTTTTTTGTGATTTGTTACTTATGAAAACAAAAAACAATCAAAGGCCAAACACTTTAAAATTAAAATTCAAAAAATTTATATATCAAGCTAGATAACCAATTATTAGCAACCATGGTTTTGATACCAAATGATGCGAAACTTTTATGCCCACAACCTTGGAACCCAAGAAACAAGAGGAATACGAAAGATTGAATTATAAAGAAGGTGGTTAGGAAGATCAAATTGGTATCCTAAATGGCAAGAACCAAAAACAAAGCAATATTGTGCGAAAAAAATTGTAAGAGGTCAAAAAATTGTATAAAAGATGAAATTTGGGTTCGAGAACACGGAGAACTAATATATTGCTTTTATTTGTTTTTATTAATCGAGAATAGCTTCTATTTGATATATTATAATACTTTTTTCGATTCACAGTTTAAATGTAATAAGGGTTTAAAGTGGAAACCATAATTAATAATTTTTTTTAATTGCAAAAATTAGTAACTCGCTTGTTTTTTCAAAGAACAAAGATGGGTTGAAAAATGAAAATAAAGAACAAGAAAAAGATACAAACAATTAAAAGAAAAGTACGAATTAAATATCATGGATTAAAATAATGACAACAACATTAAAAGAGAGAACAAACTTTAGAGACCAAATTTCTTTCTTTTTTTTTATTTGTCACTTACGAAAACAAAAAACAGTCAAAGGCCAAAAATTTTAAAATTAAAATGCAAAAAATTGAAATATCAAGTTAGATAAACAATTATTAGAAACCATGGTTTTGATACCAAATGATGCGAAAATTTTAGGCCCACAACCTTGGAACCCAAGAACCAAAAGGAATAAGAAAAATTGAATTGCAAAGAAGGTGGTTAGGATGATCAAATTGGAATCCTAAATGGCAAGAACTAAAAATAAAGCAATATTGTGCGAGAAAATTGTAATACGTCAGAAAATTGAATAAAAGATGAAAAATGGGTTCGAGCAAACGAAGAACTAATATATTGCTTCTATTTGTTTTTATTAATCGGGAATAGCTTCAATTTGATATTTTATAATAGTTTTTTCCATTCACAGTTTAAATGTAATAAGGGTTTAAAGTGGAAACCATAATTAATAATTTTTTTTAATTGCAAAAATTAGTAACTCGCTTGTTTTTTGAAAGAACAAAGATAGGTTGAAAAATGAAAATAAAGATCAAGAAAAAGATACAAACAATTAAAAGAAAAGTACGAATTAAATATCATGGATTAAAATAATGACGACAACATTAAAAGAAAGAACAAACTTTAGGGACCAAATTTCTTTCTTTTTTTGTGATTTGTCACTTACGAAAACAAAAAACAATCAAAGGCCAAAAACTTTAAAATTAAAATGCAAAATATTGAAATATCAAGTTAGATAAACAATTATTAGAAACCAAGCTTTTGATACCAAATGATGCGAAACTTTTAGTCCCACAACCTTGGAACCCAAGAAACAAGAGGAATAAGAAAGATTGATTTGCAAAGAAGGTGGTTAGGAAGATCAAATTGGTATCCTAAATGGCAAGAACCAAAAACAAAGCAATATTGTGCGAAAAAATTGTAAGAGGTCAGAAAATTGTATAAAAGATGAAATTTGGGTTCGAGAACACGGAGAACTAATATATTGCTTCTATTTGTTTTTATTAATTGGGAATAGCTTCCATTTGATATATTATAATAGTTTTTTCCATTCACAGTTTAAATGTAATAAGGGTTTAAAGTGGAAACCATAATTAATAATTTTTTTTAATTGCAAAAATTAGTACATCGCTTGTTTTTTCAAAGAACAAAGATAGGTTGAAAAATGAAAATAAATAACATGAAAAAGATACAAACAATTAAAAGAAAAGTACGAATTAAATATCATGGATGAAAATAATGACAACAACACTAAAATAAAGAATAAACTTTAGGGACCAAAGTTCTTTCTTTTTTTGTGATTTGTTACTTATGAAAACAAAAAACAATCAAAGGCCAAACCCTTTAAAATTAAAATTCAAAAAATTTATATATCAAGCTAGATAACCAATTATTAGCAACCATGGTTTTGATACCAAATGATGCGAAAATTTTATGCCCACAACCTTGGAACCCAAGAAACAAGAGGAATACGAAAGATTGAATTATAAAGAAGGTGGTTAGGAAGATCAAATTGGTATCCTAAATGGCAAGAACCAAAAACAAAGCAATATTGTGCGAAAAAATTGTAAGAGGTCAGAAAATTGTATAAAAGATGAAATTTGGGTTCGAGAACACGGAGAACTAATATATTGCTTTTATTTGTTTGTATTAATCGAGAATAGGTTCTATTTGATATATTATAATACTTTTTTCGATTCACAGTTTAAATGTAATAAGGGTTTAAAGTGGAAACCATAATTAATAATTTTTTTTAATTGCAAAAATTAGTAACTCGCTTGTTTTTTCAAAGAACAAAGATGGGTTGAAAAATGAAAATAAAGAACAAGAAAAAGATACAAACAATTACAAGAAAAGTACGAATTAAATATCATGGATTAAAATAATGACAACAACATTAAAAGAAAGAAAAAACTTTAGGGACCAAATTTCTATCTTTTTTTGTGATTGTCACTTACGAAAACAAAAAACAGTCAAAGGCCAAAAACTTTAAAATTAAAATGCAAAAAATTGAAATATCATGTTAGATAAACAATTATTAGAAACCATGGTTTTGATACCAAATGATGCGAAAATTTTAGTCCCACAACCTTGGAACCCAAGAACCAAAAGGAATAAGAAAGATTGAATTGCAAAGAAGGTGGTTAGGAAGATCAAATTGGAATCCTAAATGGCAAGAACTAAAAATAAAGCAATATTGTGCGAGAAAATTGTAACACGTTAGAAAATTGAATAAAAGATGAAATTTGGGTTCGAGCACACGAAGAACTAATATATTGCTTCTATTTGTTTTTATTAATCGGGAATAGCTTCCATTTGATATATTATAATAGTTTTTTCCATTCACAGTTTAAATGTAATAAGGTTTTAAAGTGGAAACCATAATTAATAATTTTTTTTAATTGCAAAAATTAGTAACTCGCTTGTTTTTTCAAAGAACAAAGATAGGTTGAAAAATAAAAATAAAGAAAAAGAAAAAGATACAAACAATTAAAAGAAAAGTACGAATTAAATATCATGGATTAAAATAATGACGACAACATTAAAAGAAAGAACAAACTTTAGGGACCAAATTTCTTTCTTTTTTTGTGATTTGTCACTTACGAAAACAAAAAACAGTCAAAGGCCAAAAACTTTAAAATTAAAATGCAAAAGATTGAAATATCAAGTTAGATAAACAATTATTACAAACCATGCTTTTGATACCAAATGATGCGAAAATTTTAGTCCCACAACCTTGGAACCCAAGAAAAAAGAGGAATAAGAAAGATTGAATTGCAAAGAAGGTGGTTAGGAAGATCAAATTGTTATCCTAAATGGCAAGAACAAAAAAAAAAGCAATATTGTACGACAAATTAGTAAGAGGTCAGAAAATTGGATAAAAGATGAAATTTGGGTTTGAAAACACGGAGAACTAATATATTGCTTCTATTTGTTTTTATTAATCGAGAATAGCTTCTATTTAATATATTATAATACTTTTTTCGATTCATAGTTTAAATGTAATAAGGGTTGAAAGTGAAAACCATAATTAATAATTTTTTTTAATTGCAAAAATTAGTAACTCGCTTGTTTTTTCAAAGAACAGAGATAGGTTGAAAAATGAAAACAAAGAACAAGAAAAAGGTACAAACAATTAAAAGAAAAGTACGAATTAAATATCATGGATGAAAATAATGACGACAACACTAAAATAAAGAACAAACTTTAGGGACCAAAGTTCTTTCTTTTTTTGTGATTTGTTACTTATGAAAACAAAAAACAATCAAAGGCCAAACACTTTAAAATTAAAATTCAAAAAATTTATATATCAAGCTAGATAACCAATTATTAGCAACCATGGTTTTGATACCAAATGATGCGAAACTTTTATGCCCACAACCTTGGAACCCAAGAAACAAGAGGAATACGAAAGATTGAATTATAAAGAAGGTGGTTAGGAAGATCAAATTGGTATCCTAAATGGCAAGAACCAAAAACAAAGCAATATTGTGCGAAAAAAATTGTAAGAGGTCAGAAAATTGTATAAAAGATGAAATTTGGGTTCGAGAACACGGAGAACTAATATATTGCTTTTATTTGTTTTTATTAATCGAGAATAGCTTCTATTTGATATATTATAATACTTTTTTCGATTCACAGTTTAAATGTAATAAGGGTTTAAAGTGGAAACCATAATTAATAATTTTTTTTAATTGCAAAAATTAGTAACTCGCTTGTTTTTTCAAAGAACAAAGATGGGTTGAAAAATGAAAATAAAGAACAAGAAAAAGATACAAACAATTAAAAGAAAAGTACGAATTAAATATCATGGATTAAAATAATGACAACAACATTAAAAGAGAGAACAAACTTTAGAGACCAAATTTCTTTCTTTTTTTTTATTTGTCACTTACGAAAACAAAAAACAGTCAAAGGCCAAAAATTTTAAAATTAAAATGCAAAAAATTGAAATATCAAGTTAGATAAACAATTATTAGAAACCATGGTTTTGATACCAAATGATGCGAAAATTTTAGGCCCACAACCTTGGAACCCAAGAACCAAAAGGAATAAGAAAAATTGAATTGCAAAGAAGGTGGTTAGGATGATCAAATTGGAATCCTAAATGGCAAGAACTAAAAATAAAGCAATATTGTGCGAGAAAATTGTAATACGTCAGAAAATTGAATAAAAGATGAAAAATGGGTTCGAGCAAACGAAGAACTAATATATTGCTTCTATTTGTTTTTATTAATCGGGAATAGCTTCAATTTGATATTTTATAATAGTTTTTTCCATTCACAGTTTAAATGTAATAAGGGTTTAAAGTGGAAACCATAATTAATAATTTTTTTTAATTGCAAAAATTAGTAACTCGCTTGTTTTTTGAAAGAACAAAGATAGGTTGAAAAATGAAAATAAAGATCAAGAAAAAGATACAAACAATTAAAAGAAAAGTACGAATTAAATATCATGGATTAAAATAATGACGACAACATTAAAAGAAAGAACAAACTTTAGGGACCAAATTTCTTTCTTTTTTTGTGATTTGTCACTTACGAAAACAAAAAACAATCAAAGGCCAAAAACTTTAAAATTAAAATGCAAAATATTGAAATATCAAGTTAGATAAACAATTATTAGAAACCAAGCTTTTGATACCAAATGATGCGAAACTTTTAGTCCCACAACCTTGGAACCCAAGAAACAAGAGGAATAAGAAAGATTGAATTGCAAAGAAGGTGGTTAGGAAGATCAAATTGGTATCCTAAATGGCAAGAACCAAAAACAAAGCAATATTGTGCGAAAAAATTGTAAGAGGTCAGAAAATTGTATAAAAGATGAAATTTGGGTTCGAGAACACGGAGAACTAATATATTGCTTCTATTTGTTTTTATTAATTGGGAATAGCTTCCATTTGATATATTATAATAGTTTTTTCCATTCACAGTTTAAATGTAATAAGGGTTTAAAGTGGAAACCATAATTAATAATTTTTTTTAATTGCAAAAATTAGTACATCGCTTGTTTTTTCAAAGAACAAAGATAGGTTGAAAAATGAAAATAAATAACATGAAAAAGATACAAACAATTAAAAGAAAAGTACGAATTAAATATCATGGATGAAAATAATGACAACAACACTAAAATAAAGAATAAACTTTAGGGACCAAAGTTCTTTCTTTTTTTGTGATTTGTTACTTATGAAAACAAAACACAATTAAAGGCCAAACACTTTAAAATTAAAATTCAAAAAATTTATATATCAAGCTAGATAACCAATTATTAGAAACCATGCTTTTGATACCAAATGATGCGAAACTTTTAGTCCCACAACCTTGGAACCCAAGAAACAAGAGGAATAAGAAAGATTGAATTGCAAAGAAGGTGGTTAGGAAGATCAAATTGGTATCCTAAATGGCAAGAACCAAAAACAAAGCAATATTGTGCGAAAAAATTGTAAGAGGTCAGAAAATTGTATAAAAGATGAAATTTGGGTTCGAGAACACGGAGAACTAATATATTGCTTTTATTTGTTTTTATTAATCGAGAATAGCTTCTATTTGATATATTATAATACTTTTTTCGATTCACAGTTTAAATGTAATAAGGGTTTAAAGTGGAAACCATAATTAATAATTTTTTTTAATTGCAAAAATTAGTAACTCGCTTGTTTTTTCAAAGAACAAAGATGGGTTGAAAAATGAAAATAAAGAACAAGAAAAAGATACAAACAATTAAAAGAAAAGTACGAATTAAATATCATGGATTAAAATAATGACAACAACATTAAAAGAGAGAACAAACTTTAGAGACCAAATTTCTTTCTTTTTTTTTATTTGTCACTTACGAAAACAAAAAACAGTCAAAGGCCAAAAATTTTAAAATTAAAATGCAAAAAATTGAAATATCAAGTTAGATAAACAATTATTAGAAACCATGGTTTTGATACCAAATGATGCGAAAATTTTAGGCCCACAACCTTGGAACCCAAGAACCAAAAGGAATAAGAAAAATTGAATTGCAAAGAAGGTGGTTAGGATGATCAAATTGGAATCCTAAATGGCAAGAACTAAAAATAAAGCAATATTGTGCGAGAAAATTGTAATACGTCAGAAAATTGAATAAAAGATGAAAAATGGGTTCGAGCAAACGAAGAACTAATATATTGCTTCTATTTGTTTTTATTAATCGGGAATAGCTTCCATTTGATATTTTATAATAGTTTTTTCGATTCACAGTTTAAATGTAATAAGGGTTTAAAGTGGAAACCATAATTAATAATTTTTTTTAATTGCAAAAATTAGTAACTCGCTTGTTTTTTCAAAGAACAAAGATGGGTTGAAAAATGAAAATAAAGAACAAGAAAAAGATACAAACAATTAAAAGAAAAGTACGAATTAAATATCATGGATTAAAATAATGACGACAACATTAAAAGAAAGAACAAACTTTAGGGACCAAATTTCTTTCTTTTTTTGTGATTTGTCACTTACGAAAACAAAAAACAATCAAAGGCCAAAAACTTTAAAATTAAAATGCAAAAGATTGAAATATCAAGTTAGATAAACAATTATTAGAAACCAAGATTTTGATACCAAATGATGCGAAAATTTTAGTCCCACAACCTTGGAACCCAAGAAACAAGAGAAATAAGAAAGATTGAATTGCAAAGAAGGTGGTTAGGAAGATCAAATTGGTATCCTAAATGGCAAGAACCAAAAACAAAGCAATATTGTGCGACAAAATTGTAAGAGGTTAGAAAATTGTATAAAAGATGAAATTTGGGTTCGAGAACACGGAGAACTAATATATTGCATCTATTTGTTTTTATTAATTGGGAATAGCTTCCATTTGATATATTATAATAGTTTTTTCCATTCACAGTTTAAATGTAATAAGGGTTTAAAGTGGAAACCATAATTAATAATTTTTTTTAATTGCAAAAATTAGTAACTCGCTTGTTTTTTCAAAGAACAAAGATAGGTTGAAAAATGAAAATAAATAACATGAAAAAGATACAAACAATTAAAAGAAAAGTACGAATTAAATATCATGGATTAAAATAATGACGACAACATTAAAAGAAAGAACAAACTTTAGGGACCAAATTTCTTTCTTTTTTTGTGATTTGTCACTTACGAAAACAAAAAACAGTCAAAGGCCAAAAACTTTAAAATTAAAATGCAAAAAATTGAAATATCATGTTAGATAAACAATAAGAAAAGGTTTTTTAAAACTATTAAGGACTATTTCTGGGATGACCCTTATTTATACAAAATTGGTCAAGATCAAGTCATCCGGAGATGTGTACCTGAAGAAGAACATAAGAGCATTCTGACTTTTTGTCATGAACTTCATTGTGGGGGTCATTTTGGAGGTGAAAAGACAGCCCGTAAGATATTACAGTCTGGATTCTTTTGGCCCACTCTTTTTAAAGATGCTCATATGTTTTGTACACAATGTGATAGATGTCAAAGAACAGGAAACATAAGCAAAAGAGATGAAATGCCTTTGACATCTAATTTAGTTGTTGAACTCTTTGACGTATGGGGGATTGACTTTATGGGTCCTTTTCCCCATCTAATGGTTTTCAATACATTTTGGTTGCTGTGGATTATGTGTCCAAGTGGGTAGAAGCTATCCCCACCAAAACCAATGATGCTAATGTTGTTGTGAAATTCTTGAAAGATTTCATATTCAGTAGGTTTGGAACGCCTAGAGCTATAATAAGTGATGGAGGTAGCCATTTTTGTAACAAACTCTTTGATGGAGTACTAAACAAGTACAACATCACACATAAGGTAGCTACTCCATATCATCCTCAAACTTCCGGTTTAGTGGAAGTAAGTAATAGGCAAATTAAGGGAATACTGGAACGCACTGTGCGTCCTTCAAGGAAGGATTGGGCATTTAAGTTAAATGATGCCTTATGGGCATACCGCACCGCTTACAAAACACCTATTGGGATGAGCCCTTACCGGTTAATCTTTGGGAAAGCGTGCCACCTTCTAGTTGAACTTGAACACAAGGCTTATTGGGCAATTAAAGAGCTAAACATGGATTTAGATAAAGCAGGTGAAAAACGAGTACTCCAGCTTCATGAGTTGGAAGAAATTAGGAATGAAGCCTATGAGAATGCCAAATTATACAAGGAGCGTACTAAGCGCTATCATGACAAGAGGCTAGTTCCTAAAACTTTTCACCCTGGAATGAAAGTTCTTTTATTTAACTCTCGTTTGAGATTGTTTCCAGGAAAGCTGAGATCAAGATGGGATGGACCATTCAAAATAGTTCAGGTATCTGAACATGGAGTGGTAGAACTATTGGACTCCAAGACACAAAAAACGTTCAAAGTTAATGGCCATCGTGTCAAGCCTTATTTAGAAGAACCAAACAACATTGCTGAAATGGATTGCATTTGGCTGAGTAACCCTTAGCACCAAAAAGATACGTCTTGCTAAGACGTTAAACTAAGCGCTGGATGGGAGGCAACCCATCATGTTAGGTAATTTTTTTTTTGTTATTTGTTTTATTTACTTAATTTTATTGTTTATTTTAGTTTACTTGTATGTGAATAATTTTTAAATTTGTTAAAACTAAAATATTTGTTGAGATGTTAGAAGTTCACAGCGATCTGTCTGTATACACTTTAATGATGAATATGATGGATGCACCTGCATTTCTTCATTACTACTTACACATTCTCAAGAAATAGGTAATTTTTCTCCTCTTTTCTCTTTATCTTTAATTTGCAGTTGTTACATTGAGGACAATGTAAGTTCTAGGTTGGGGGTGGTGAAAAGTTACCATGCTTAATAAAAAAATAAAATAAAAATCTCACAAAAATTTATCATTTCTTTAAATCAAATTTAAGTAAATAGTTAAGTCTTTGGTACTGTTAGATTAATTTTTTGAAAACATATCATGAAATATTTTGTAATTATTTTTTATAATTAGTTAGTTTTTGTCATAACTAGTATTTCTTGATAAAATGTGGAAATTATATTAAACCCAAAATCGGTGTTTATGAATTTTTTAGTGGAGACTACCCTTGTGAGATATAATTTGAACCTAATTTCTTTTATTCAGAGTGAAATATATATTTTTTCTACTCCAAACACATTTCTTATTTATTCAAAAGTTTAGATGATCGCTATAGGTATTAGCATTGAATGTATGAATTGTTTTTCTCATCTTAATAGAGTATCATATATTTTTGATTATTATTTTTGTTTAGATTAAACGATTTGAGTAGAAATGGATAGTATATGCTTATATCTCATTCATGCATGACTGCTACAAAAACAAAAAGACATATCTGGGGTTACCTAAACCAAGATCAAACAGAAAAGCCACAAAATTAACCACTCACCAAAATCCAAAAAAAAAAATGTACAATCTGTACATGGGTTGACTCTCTAAAAAAAATGTATAGAGAGATAAAAAAAATAGTATCATCTACATACTATGACCCACATTGCCAACAAAGTTGTGAGTAAAGGTTAAATACAAAAGAAAGATATAGGAAGTAATTCCCTAAAAAGTCATTGCAATTTCTTCAATTATAAAAAGCATATATCTTGAAATTCTTTCTTAATGAGTTTGATTTATGCATGAAAATAATTTTTATATATGATATCTTTATAATTTATACATTCGATTCCTTTCATGAGATCAATGTTAAAATAACACTTTGAGCCTTTATTCTTTATACATATGCGAACATATTAGTTCATTTCTATACATCAACTCTTTCGCATATAAATTAGTATGAGTGTTTGAACCCATAGGATTCAGTGCTTTGAGAGTATTGACTTGTGAGGAATAGAGTCGAAGCGAATACTGATTCATGACACTGAAATTGGGTAAAATTAAATTGATACATTTTTGAAAAGAAATATGAAAATGATTTTCGACTAATTATTGTAATAAAATCATGATTGTTTAAAGAGATTAAAATAACTTATGCTTGAGATTTTAATTATGATCTTAAAGGAGATTAAAAAGTATGAAATATTTTTGTGATATGTTGTTTTCTTTTATTCTTAAATTAATTTTTGATTGAGTTGTAATTTTAATTTTTGTTTTGATTGTTTTTATCTTTACATTTAGTTCAATGTTTGTGGGTATCATTACTGAAAACCCTCACGAGACTCAAACTCGTCCACTAGGGCAACCTAGGGGTTTAACGGCTTGTTGCATAGGCTAAATGCAACCGTTTCAATCCACGAAAGTCATTTAGGATAGTTTAATTTTTAGCTTTTATCGCTTCTCTTGCTAAGAGACTAGCAAGAAGCTGGTTGAGGGTTGTGATGAGTGCTCAAAAAGCACTAAAATAACCATGATTTTATGTACCTTAATTGATTAAAAATACATATATTTATATGTTTTATCATATATTTATATAAATTTGTCTTTTTCGGAATCACGGGTATTTTTATTGTTTTTCAGGTATTTTGGCTTAAAAACGCAATGTAAAGACTCAAAGAGGAATATTTGAAGCAATACATCACAAATATATCAATAAATAAGTGAGAAAAGGTCAACAAACATGGAAAAATCGGACGAAATGGGTCAAAAAGGTCAAAAATGTCAAAAAGACGGAAATCGCGCGCCGCAGCCCAGCCGTGCGCGCAGCCCAGCGCCCAGCCTCGCGCACCCTAGCGCGCCCCAGCGCCCCATTCCGCGCGCGCTGGTATGCCCAGCTGCGCGCAGCGCAGCGCGCAGGCACTGTTCACGCGCGCCGAACTGCGCGCAGCGCGCCCAGCAGCCCCCCTCCGCGCGCCCAACGCGTTTTCGCCCCATTTTTCACGTGCAGCCGCCCCTGCGACGTCATGCTGAAGTCATTGATGACATCAGAAATTCCAATACGCGTTTTTACATTTTTTAATATTTTTTTAACATTTTTTTACTCATTTTTTCTCTCCATCCTCACCTATAAATACCCCCCTTCCCTTCACTTCAAATCACACCTTCAAAACTCACTTCTCTCTTCTTTCTTTCTCTCATTTCTTAGTTTTTAGTTTCTCTTAGTTTCTTTCTTAGTTTCTAAGCTTTTCTTAGTTTTTCTCTTAGTTTTTAGTTCAATTCTCTTAGGTTTAGAGTTCTTCTCTTTTTGAGAGGAACTTGTAATGTTTTTGTAATAATTTAGATTTTTGATTCAATATATGGAAGTGCAAATTCCGCTCGGAGGTTTTCTAGCTACGGGAATAGCGTCAAAGTTCTGTAAGGATTTTATTTTCTTTACAGTTATTTTTATGCTTTATTCTTACATGTTATATTCAACTTGTCTGTGGTTAAATTTAACTATGCTAGCTGTTTAGTAAAAATGATGTAATAACGACGTTGTTATGCTTGCGAAATATTAAATAGGTAAAAATCATTAAAATGAATTGATTTTGTTTTTATTCAAGATTTTATATTAAGAATGTCAGAGAGAAATATATTATTTTTCATTACAAACTTAAACCCGAAAATTAGATTTTAAGGTTTAGTTATCCGGTCTAATTTAGAGTAGTGCTCTTTTATTTGTTGGTACAATCGCCCGGTAGTTAGAGTGAAACTCTATTTCAAAAGTTTTTATAAGAATTATTATGTGAAAATATATTGACAACATGTTTTCAATAGTGGTTTTAAAACTTGAAAGTTAGTACTCGGATAATTAAATTCTTGGGTTTAATTTGGACACCTTGAATAATGTTTAAATTGTCTAACCCCACCAAAGGTGGCATTTAAATGGTTCATTTTCAATCTCTTAGAAAAAGGAATTAATTTAATTAAGCATATTAGTTATCAACCCCACCCATAGGTGTTAATTGATTTGTTTAGTTAACAAAGAATATCTAACCCCACCAAAGGTGGTATTTATATAAAAAAGAGAGAATCAATAAAATATCAATTTATATCTTTAATAACCTAGTTAATATGAGCAAGCATAATTAATTTAGTTATTACATCCATAAATACTCCGCTAATATAAATGATAAAAATTTGCATGAATATTTATTGAATCTGTATATATGTTTATTTTTAGATAATTATTTATTGAATTTGTATCTATGTTTATTTTTATGTTATTAGATTATATTTAATTAATCTGTATATATGTTTATTTTATGTTATTAGATTAGGAACACAAAAACCAAACTATCGTGACAGGATGTTTAGGATTTAATTTCGTTTTTAAAAGTTTGAATAATAAATTAAAAACCACATACATTCCTTCCTTAGATCAACCTTGGGAGTATACTTATCATTTTCTTCGAAATGATTCGTGCACTTGCGAGAGTTTTATAAATATTAAAACCAAAGTATTTGCGAAGATCGGCGATGCCGATTTTCGTTCATCAAGTTACAAACAATTAAAAGAAAAGTACGAATTAAATATCATGGATGAAAATAATGACAACAACACTAATATAAAGAACAAACTTTAGGGACCAAAGTTCTTTCTTTTTTTGTGATTTGTTACTTATGAAAACAAAAAAACAATCAAAGGCCAAACACTATAAAATTAAAATTCAAAAAATTTATATATCAAGCTAGATAACCAATTATTAGCAACCATGGTTTTGATACTAAATGATGCGAAAAATTTAGGCCCACAACCTTGGAACCCAAGAAACAAGAGGAATAAGAAAGATTGAATTGCAAAGAAGGTGGTTAGGAAGATCAAATTGGTATCCTAAATGGCAAGAACCAAAAACAAAGCAATATTGTGCGAAAAAATTGTAAGAGGTCAGAAAATTGTATAAAAGATGAAATTTGGGTTCGAGAACACGGAGAACTAATATATTGCTTTTATTTTTTTTATTAATCGAGAATAGCTTCTATTTGATATATTATAATAATTTTTTCGATTCACAGTTTAAATGTAATAAGGGTTTAAAGTGGAAACCATAATTAATAATTTTTTTTAATTGCAAAAATTATTAACTCGCTTGTTTTTTCAAAGAACAAAGATGGGTTGAAAAATGAAAATAAAGAACAAGAAAAAGATACAAACAATTAAAAGAAAAGTACGAATTAAATATCATGGCTTAAAATAATGACAACAACATTAAAAGAGAGAACAAACTTTAGGGACAAAATTTCTTTCTTTTTTTGTGATTTGTCACTTACGAAAACAAAAAACAGTCAAAGGCCAAAAACTTTAAAATTAAAATGCAAAAAATTGAAATATCAAATTAGATAAACAATTATTAGAAACCATGGTTTTGATACCAAATGATGCGAAAATTTTAGTCCCACAACCTTGGAACCCAAGAACCAAAAGGAATAAGAAAAATTGAATTGCAAAGAAGGTGGTTAGGAAGATCAAATTGTTATCCTAAATGGCAAGAACCAAAAAGAAAACAATATTCTGCGACGAAATTGTAAGACGTCAGAAAATTGAATAAAATATGAAATTTGTGTCCGAGAACACGGAGAACTAATATATCTCTTGTATTTGTTTTTATTAATCGAGATTAGCATCTTTTTGATATATATACTATATTACTTTTTTCGATTCATAGTTTAAATGTAATAAGGGTTGAAAGTGGAAGCCATAATTAATAAATTTTTTTAATTGCAAAAATTAGTAACTCGCTTGTTTTTTCAAAGAACAAAGATAGGTTGAAAAATGAAAACAAAGAACATGAAAAAGATACAAACAATTAAAAGAAAAGTACGAATTAAATATCATGGATGAAAATAATGACAACAACACTAAAATAAAGAACAAACTTTAGGGACCAAAGTTCTTTCTTTTTTTGTGATTTGTTACTTATGATAACAAAAAACAATGAAACGCCAAACACTTTAAAATTAAAATTCAAAAAATTTATATATCAAGCTAGATAACCAATTATTAGCAACCATGGTTTTGATACCAAATGATGCGAAACTTTTAGGCCCACAACCTTATAACCCAAGAACCAAGAGGAATAAGAAAGATTGAATTGCAAAGAAGGTGGTTAGGAAGATCAAATTGGTATCCTAAATGGCAAGAACCAAAAACAAAGCAATATTGTGCGACAAAATTGTAAGAGGTCAAAAAATTGTATAAAAGATGAAATTTGGGTTCGAGAACACGGAGATCTAATATATTGCTTCTATTTGTTTTTATTAATCGAGAATATCTTCTATTTGATATATTATAACACTTTTTTCGATTCACAGTTTAAATGTAATAAGGGTTTAAAGTGGAAACCATAATTAATAATTTTTTTTAATTGCAAAAATTAGTAACTCGCTTGTTTTTTCAAAGAACAAAGATAGGTTGAAAAATGAAAATAAAGAACAAGAAAAAGATACAAACAATTAAAAGAAAAGTACGAATTAAATATCAGGGATTAAAATAATTACAACAACATTAAAAGAAAGAACAAACTTTAGGGACCAATTTCTTTCTTTTTTTGTGATTTGTCACTTACGGAAACAAAAAACAGTCAAAGGCCAAAAACATTAAAATTAAAATGAAAAAAATTGAAATATCAAGCTAGATAACCAATTATTAGCAACCATGGTTTTGATACCAAATGATGTGAAAATTTTAGTCCCACAACCTTGGAACCCAAGAACCAAAAGGAATAAGAAAGATTGAATTGCAAAGAAGGAGGTTAGGAAGATCAAATTGGAATCCTAAATGGCAAGAACTAAAAATAAAGCAATATTGTGCGAGAAAATTGTAACACGTTATAAAATTGAATAAAAGATGAAATTTGGGTTCGAGCACACGAAGAACTAATATATTGCTTCTATTTGTTTTTATTAATCGGGAATAGCTTCCATTTGATATATTATAATAGTTTTTTCCATTCACAGTTTAAATGTAATAAGGGTTTAAAGTGAAAACCATAATTAATAATTTCTTTTAATTGCAAAAATTAGTAACTCGCTTGTTTTTTCAAAGAACAAAGATAGGTTGAAAAATGAAAACAAAGAACATGAAAAAGATACAAACAATTAAAAGAAAAGTACGAATTAAATATCATGGATGAAAATAATGACAACAACACTAAAATAAAGAACAAACTTTAGGGACCAAAGTTCTTTCTTTTTTTGTGATTTGTTACTTATGATAACAAAAAACAATGAAACGCCAAACACTTTAAAATTAAAATTCAAAAAATTTATATATCAAGCTAGATAACCAATTATTAGCAACCATGGTTTTGATACCAAATGATGCGAAACTTTTAGGCCCACAACCTTATAACCCAAGAACCAAGAGGAATAAGAAAGATTGAATTGCAAAGAAGGTGGTTAGGAAGATCAAATTGGTATCCTAAATGGCAAGAACCAAAAACAAAGCAATATTGTGCGACAAAATTGTAAGAGGTCAAAAAATTGTATAAAAGATGAAATTTGGGTTCGAGAACACGGAGAACTAATATATTGCTTCTATTTGTTTTTATTAATCGAGAATATCTTCTATTTGATATATTATAACACTTTTTTCGATTCACAGTTTAAATGTAATAAGGGTTTAAAGTGGAAACCATAATTAATAATTTTTTTTAATTGCAAAAATTAGTAACTCGCTTGTTTTTTCAAAGAACAAAGATAGGTTGAAAAATGAAAATAAAGAACAAGAAAAAGATACAAACAATTAAAAGAAAAGTACGAATTAAATATCAGGGATTAAAATAATACAACAACATTAAAAGAAAGAACAAACTTTAGGGACCAATTTCTTTCTTTTTTTGTGATTTGTCACTTACGGAAACAAAAAACAGTCAAAGGCCAAAAACATTAAAATTAAAATTAAAAAAATTGAAATATCAAGCTAGATAACCAATTATTAGCAACCATGGTTTTGATACCAAATGATGTGAAAATTTTAGTCCCACAACCTTGGAACCCAAGAACCAAAAGGAATAAGAAAGATTGAATTGCAAAGAAGGAGGTTAGGAAGATCAAATTGGAATCCTAAATGGCAAGAACTAAAAATAAAGCAATATTGTGCGAGAAAATTGTAACACGTTATAAAATTGAATAAAAGATGAAATTTGGGTTCGAGCACACGAAGAACTAATATATTGCTTCTATTTGTTTTTATTAATCGGGAATAGCTTCCATTTGATATATTATAATAGTTTTTTCCATTCACAGTTTAAATGTAATAAGGGTTTAAAGTGAAAACCATAATTAATAATTTCTTTTAATTGCAAAAATTAGTAACTCGCTTGTTTTTTCAAAGAACAAAGATAGGTTGAAAAATGAAAATAAAGAACAAGAAAAAGATACAAACAATTAAAAGAAAAGTACGACTTAAATATCATGGATTAAAATAATGACAACAACATTAAAAGAAAGAACAAACTTTAGGGACCAAATTTCTTTCTTTTTTTGTGATTTGTCACTTACGAAAGCAAAAAACAGTCAAAGACCAAAAACTTTAAAATTAAAATGCAAAAAATTGAAATATCAAGTTAGATAAACAATTATTAGAAACCATGGTTTTGATACCAAATGATGCGAAAATTTTAGTCCCACAACCTTGGAACCCAAGAACCAAAAGGAATAAGAAGGATTGAATTGCAAAGAAGGTGGTTAGGAAGATCAAATTGTTATCCTAAATGGCAAGAACCAAAAAGAAAACAATATTCTGCGACGAAATTGTAAGACGTCAGAAAATTGAATAAAATATGAAATTTGTGTCCGAGAACACGGAGAACTAATATATCTCTTGTATTTGTTTTTATTAATCGAGATTAGCATCTTTTTGATATATATACTATATTACTTTTTTCGATTCATAGTTTAAATGTAATAAGGGTTGAAAGTGGAAGCCATAATTAATAAAATTTTTTAATTGCAAAAATTAGTAACTCGCTTGTTTTTTCAAAGAACAAAGATAGGTTGAAAAATGAAAATAAAGAACAAGAAAAAGATACAAACAATTAAAAGAAAAGTACGAATTAAATATCATGGATGAAAATAATGACAACAACACTAAAATAAAGAACAAACTTTAGGGACCAACGTTCTTTCTTTTTTTTGTGATTTGTTACTTATGAAAACAAAAAACAATAAAAGGCCAAACACTTTAAAATTAAAATTCAAAAAATTTATATATCAAGCTAGATAACCAATTATTAGTAACCATGGTTTTGATACCAAATGATGCGAAAAATTTAGGCCCACAACCTTGGAACCCAAGAAACAAGAGGAATAAGAAAGATTGAATTGCAAAGAAGGTGGTTAGGAAGATCAAATTGGTATCCTAAATGGCAAGAACCAAAAACTAAGCAATATTGTGCGACAAAATTGTAAGAGGTCAGAAAATTGTATAAAAGATGAAATTTGGGTTCGAGAACACGGAGAACTAATATATTGCTTTTATTTGTTTTTATTAATCGAGAATAGCTTCTATTTGATATATTATAATACTTTTTTCGATTCACAGTTTAAATGTAATAAGGGTTTAAAGTGGAAACCATAATTAATAATTTTTTTTAATTGCAAAAATTAGTAACTCGCTTGTTTTTTCAAAGAACAAAGATAGGATGAAAAATGAAAATAAAGAACAAGAAAAAGATACAAACAATTAAAAGAAAAGTACGAATTAAATATCATGGATTAAAATAATGACAACAACATTAAAATAGAGAACAAACTTTAGGGACCAAATTTCTTTCTTTTTTTGTGATTTGTCACTTACGAAAACAAAAAACAGTCAAAGGCCAAAAACTTTAAAATTAAAATGAAAAAAATTGAAATATCAAGTTAGATAAACAATTATTAGAAACCATGCTTTTGATAACAAATGATGCGAAAATTTTAGTCCCACAACCTTGGAACCCAAGAACCAAAAGGAATAAGAAATATTGAATTGCAAAGAAGGAGGTTAGGAAGATCAAATTGGAATCATAAATGGAAAGAACTAAAAATAAAGCAATATTGTGTGAGAAAATTGTAACACGTTAGAAAATTGAATAAAAGATGAAATTTGGGTTCGAGCACACGAAGAACTAATATATTGCTTCTATTTGTTTTTATTAATCGTAAATAGCTTCCATTTGATATATTATAATAGTTTTTTCTATTCACAGTTTAAATGTAATAAGGGTTTAAAGTGGAAACCATAATTAATAATTTCTTTTAATTGCAAAAATTAGTAACTCGCTTGTTTTTTCAAAGAACAAAGATAGGTTGAAAAATGAAAATAAAGAACAAGAAAAAGATACAAACAATTAAAAGAAAAGTACGACTTAAATATCATGGATTAAAATAATGACAACAACATTAAAAGAAAGAACAAACTTTAGGGACCAAATTTCTTTCTTTTTTTGTGATTTGTCACTTACGAAAACAAAAAACAGTCCAAGGCCAAAAACATTAAAATTAAAATGCAAAAAATTGAAATATCAAGTTAGATAAACAATTATTAGAAACCATGGTTTCGATACCAAATGATGCGAAAATTTTAGTCACACAACCTTGGAACCCAAGAACCAAAAGGAATAAGAAAGATTGAATTGCAAAGAAGGTGGTTAGGAAGATCAAATTGGAATCCTAAATGGCAAGAACTAAAAATAAAGCAATATTGTGCGAGAAAATTGTAACACGTTAGAAAATTGAATAAAAGATGAAATTTGGGTTCGAGCACACGAAGAACTAATATATTGCTTCTATTTGTTTTTATTAATCGGGAATAGCTTCCATTTGATATATTATAATAGTTTTTTCCATTCACAGTTTAAATGTAATAAGGGTTTAAAGTGGAAACCATAATTAATAATTTTTTTAATTGCAAAAATTAGTAACTCGCTTGTTTTTTCAAAGAACAAAGATGGGTTGAAAAATGAAAATAAAGAACAAGAAAAAGATACAAAGAATTAAAAAAAAAGTACGAATTAAATATCATGGATTAAAATAATGACGACAACATTAAAAGAAAGAACAAACTTTAGGGACCAAATTTCTTTCTTTTTTAGTGATTTGTCACTTACGAAAACAAAAAACAGTCAAAGGCCAAAAACTATAAAATTAAAATGCAAAAAATTGAAATATCAAGTTAGATAAACAATTATTAGAAACCATGGTTTTGATACCAAATGATGCGAAAATTTTAGTCCCATAAGCTTGGAACCCAAGAACCAAGAGGAATAAGAAAGATTGAATTGCAAAGAAGGTGGTTAGGAAGATCAAATTGGTATCCTAAATGGCAAGAACCAAAAACAAAGCAATATTGTGCGACAAAATTGTAAGAGGTCAAAAAATTGTATAAAAGATGAAATTTGGGTTCGAGAACCCGGAGAACTAATATATTGCTTCTATTTGTTTTTATTAATGGAGAATATCTTCTATTTGATATATTATAATACTTTTTTCGATTCACAATTTAAATGTAATAAGGGTTTAAAGTGGAAACCATAATTAATAATTTTTTTTAATTGCAAAAATTAGTAACTCGCTTGTTTTTTCAAAGAACAAAGATAGGTTGAAAAATGAAAATAAAGGACAAGAAAAAGATACAAACAATTAAAAGAAAAGTACAAATTAAATATCATGGATTAAAATAATGACAACAACATTAAAAGAAAGAACCCACTTTAGGGACCAAATTCTTTCTTTTTTTGTGATTTGTCACTTACGAAAACAAAAAACTGTCAAAGGCCAAAAACTTTAAAATTAAAATGCAAAAAATTCAAATATCAAGTTAGATAAACAATTATTAGAAACCATGGTTTTGATACCAAATGATGTGAAAATTTTAGTCCCACAACCTTGGAACCCAAGAACCAAAAGGAATAAGAAATATTGAATTGCAAAGAAGGAGGTTAGGAAGATCAAATTGGAATCCTAAATGGCAAGAACTAAAAATAAAGCAATATTGTGCGAGAAAATTGTAACACGTTAGAAAATTGAATAAAAGATGAAATTTGGGTTCGAGCACACGAAGAACTAATATATTGCTTGTATTTGTTTTTATTAATCGGGAATAGCTTCCATTTGATATATTATAATAGTTTTTTCCATTCACAGTTTAAATGTAATAAGGGTTTAAAGTGAAAACCATAATTAATAATTTTTTTTAATTGCAAAAATTAGTAACTCGCTTGTTTTTTCAAAGAACAAAGATAGGTTGAAAAATGAAAATAAAGAACAAGAAAAAGATACAAACAATTAAAAGAAAAGTACGACTTAAATATCATGGATTAAAATAATGACAACAACATTAAAAGAAAGAACAAACTTTAGGGACCAAATTTCTTTCTTTTTTTGTGATTTGTCACTTACGAAAACAAAAAACAGTCAAAGACCAAAAACTTTAAAATTAAAATGCAAAAAATTGAAATATCAAGTTAGATAAACAATTATTAGAAACCATGGTTTTGATACCAAATGATGCGAAAATTTTAGTCCCACAACCTTGGAACCCAAGAACCAAAAGGAATAAGAAGGATTGAATTGCAAAGAAGGTGGTTAGGAAGATCAAATTGTTATCCTAAATGGCAAGAACCAAAAAGAAAACAATATTCTGCGACGAAATTGTAAGACGTCAGAAAATTGAATAAAATATGAAATTTGTGTCCGAGAACACGGAGAACTAATATATCTCTTGTATTTGTTTTTATTAATCGAGATTAGCTTCTTTTTGATATACTATATTACTTTTTTCGATTCATAGTTTAAATGTAATAAGGGTTGAAAGTGGAAGCCATAATTAATAAAATTTTTTAATTGCAAAAATTAGTAACTCGCTTGTTTTTTCAAAGAACAAAGATAGGTTGAAAAATGAAAATAAAGAACAAGAAAAAGATACAAACAATTAAAAGAAAAGTACGAATTAAATATCATGGATGAAAATAATGACAACAACACTAAAATAAAGAACAAACTTTAGGGACCAACGTTCTTTCTTTTTTTGTGATTTGTTACTTATGAAAACAAAAAACAATAAAAGGCCAAACACTTTAAAATTAAAATTCAAAAAATTTATATATCAAGCTAGATAACCAATTATTAGCATCCATGGTTTTGATACCAAATGATGCGAAAATTTTAGCCCCACAACCTTATAACCCAAGAACCAAGAGGAATAAGAAAGATTGAATTGCAAAGAAGTTGGTTAGGAAGATCAAATTGGTATGCTAAATGGCAAGAACCAAAAACAAAGCAATATTGTGCGACAAAATTATAAGAGGTCAGAAAATTGTATAAAAGATAAAATTTGGGTTCGAGAACACGGAGAACTAATATATTGCTTTTATTTGTTTTTATTAATCGAGAATAGCTTCTATTTGATATATTATAATACTTTTTTCGATTCACAGTTTAAATGTAATAAGGGTTTAAAGTGGAAACCATAATTAATAATTTTTTTTAATTGCAAAAATTAGTAACTCGCTTGTTTTTTCAAAGAACAAAGATAGGGTTAAAAATGAAAATAAAGAACAAGAAAAAGATACAAACAATTAAAAGAAAAGTACGAATTAAATATCATGGATTAAAATAATGACAACGACATTGAAAGAGAGAACAAACTTTAGGGACCAAATTTCTTTCTTTTTTTGTGATTTGTCACTTACGAAAACAAAAAACAGTCAAAGGCCAAAAACTTTAAAATTAAAATGAAAAAAATTGAAATATCAAGTTAGATAAACAATTATTAGAAACCATGCTTTTGATAACAAATGATGCGAAAATTTTAGTCCCACAACCTTGGAACCCAAGAACCAAAAGGAATAAGAAATATTGAATTGCAAAGAAGGAGGTTAGGAAGATCAAATTGGAATCCTAAATGGAAAGAACTAAAAATAAAGCAATATTGTGTGAGAAAATTGTAACACGTTAGAAAATTGAATAAAAGATGAAATTTGGGTTCGAGCACACGAAGAACTAATATATTGCTTCTATTTGTTTTTATTAATCGGGAATAGCTTCCATTTGATATATTATAATAGTTTTTTCTATTCACAGTTTAAATGTAATAAGGGTTTAAAGTGGAAACCATAATTAATAATTTCTTTTAATTGCAAAAATTAGTAACTCGCTTGTTTTTTCAAAGAACAAAGATAGGTTGAAAAATGAAAATAAAGAACAAGAAAAAGATACAAACAATTAAAAGAAAAGTACGACTTAAATATCATGGATTAAAATAATGACAACAACATTAAAAGAAAGAACAAACTTTAGGGACCAAATTTCTTTCTTTTTTTGTGATTTGTCACTTACGAAAACAAAAAACAGTCCAAGGCCAAAAACATTAAAATTAAAATGCAAAAAATTGAAATATCAAGTTAGATAAACAATTATTAGAAACCATGGTTTCGATACCAAATGATGCGAAAATTTTAGTCACACAACCTTGGAACCCAAGAACCAAAAGGAATAAGAAAGATTGAATTGCAAAGAAGGTGGTTAGGAAGATCAAATTGGAATCCTAAATGGCAAGAACTAAAAATAAAGCAATATTGTGCGAGAAAATTGTAACACGTTAGAAAATTGAATAAAAGATGAAATTTGGGTTCGAGCACACGAAGAACTAATATATTGCTTCTATTTGTTTTTATTAATCGGGAATAGCTTCCATTTGATATATTATAATAGTTTTTTCCATTCACAGTTTAAATGTAATAAGGGTTTAAAGTGGAAACCATAATTAATAATTTTTTTAATTGCAAAAATTAGTAACTCGCTTGTTTTTTCAAAGAATAAAGATGGGTTGAAAAATGAAAATAAAGAACAAGAAAAAGATACAAAGAATTAAAAAAAAAGTACGAATTAAATATCATGGATTAAAATAATGACGACAACATTAAAAGAAAGAACAAACTTTAGGGACCAAATTTCTTTCTATTTTTGTGATTTGTCACTTACGAAAACAAAAAACAGTCAAAGGCCAAAAACTTTAAAATTAAAATACAAAAAATTGAAATATCAAGTTAGATAAACAATTATTAGAAACCATGGTTTTGATACCAAATGATGCGAAAATTTTAGTCCCACAACCTTGGAACCCAAGAACCAAAAGGAATAAGAAGGATTGAATTGCAAAGAAGGTGGTTAGGAAGATCAAATTGTTATCCTAAATGGCAAGAACCAAAAAGAAAACAATATTCTGCGACGAAATTGTAAGACGTTAGAAAATTGAATAAAATATGAAATTTGTGTCCGAGAACACGGAGAACTAATATATCTCTTGTATTTGTTTTTATTAATCGAGATTAGCTTCTTTTTGATATACTATATTAATTTTTTCCATTAAAGTTTAAATGTAATAAGGGTTTAAAGTGGAAACCATAATTAATAAATTTTTTTAATTGCAAAAATTAGTAACTCGCTTGTTTTTTCAAAGAACAAAGATAGGTCGAAAAATGAAAACAAAGAACATGAAAAAGATACAAACAATTAAAAGAAAAGTACGAATTAAATATCCTGGATGAAAATAATGTCAACAACACTAAAATAAAGAACAAACTTTAGGGACCAAAGTTCTTTCTTTTTTTGTGATTTGTTACTTATGAAAACAAAAAACAATAAAAGGCCAAACACTTTAAAATTAAAATTCAAAAAATTTATATATCAAGCTAGATAACCAATTATTAGCAACCATGGTTTTGATACCAAATGATGCGAAACTTTTAGGCCCACAACCTTATAACCCAAGAACCAAGAGGAATAAGAAAGATTGAATTGCAAAGAAGGTGGTTAGGAAGATCAAATTGGTATCCTAAATGGCAAGAACCAAAAACAAAGCAATATTGTGCGACAAAATTGTAAGAGGTCAAAAAATTGTATAAAAGATGAAATTTGGGTTCGAGAACACGGAGAACTAATATATTGCTTCTATTTGTTTTTATTAATGGAGAATATCTTCTATTTGATATATTATAATACTTTTTTCGATTCACAATTTAAATGTAATAAGGGTTTAAAGTGGAAACCATAATTAATAATTTTTTTTAATTGCAAAAATTAGTAACTCGCTTGTTTTTTCAAAGAACAAAGATAGGTTGAAAAATGAAAATAAAGAACAAGAAAAAGATACAAACAATTAAAAGAAAAGTACAAATTAAATATCATGGATTAAAATAATGACAACAACATTAAAAGAAAGAACAAACTTTAGGGACCAAATTCTTTCTTTTTTTGTGATTTGTCACTTACGAAAACAAAAAACTGTCAAAGGCCAAAAACTTTAAAATTAAAATGCAAAAAATTCAAATATCAAGTTAGATAAACAATTATTAGAAACCATGGTTTTGATACCAAATGATGTGAAAATTTTAGTCCCACAACCTTGGAACCCAAGAACCAAAAGGAATATGAAATATTGAATTGCAAAGAAGGAGGTTAGGAAGATCAAATTGGAATCCTAAATGGCAAGAACTAAAAATAAAGCAATATTGTGCGAGAAAATTGTAACACATTAGAAAATTGAATAAAAGATGAAATTTGGGTTCGAGCACACGAAGAACTAATATATTGCTTGTATTTGTTTTTATTAATCGGGAATAGCTTCCATTTGATATATTATAATAGTTTTTTCCATTCACAGTTTAAATGTAATAAGGGTTTAAAGTGAAAACCATAATTAATAATTTCTTTTAATTGCAAAAATTAGTAACTCGCTTGTTTTTTCAAAGAACAAAGATAGGTTGAAAAATGAAAATAAAGAACAAGAAAAAGATACAAACAATTAAAAGAAAAGTACGACTTAAATATCATGGATTAAAATAATGACAACAACATTAAAAGAAAGAACAAACTTTAGGGACCAAATTTCTTTCTTTTTTTGTGATTTGTCACTTACGAAAACAAAAAACAGTCAAAGACCAAAAACTTTAAAATTAAAATGCAAAAAATTGAAATATCAAGTTAGATAAACAATTATTAGAAACCATGGTTTTGATACCAAATGATGCGAAAATTTTAGTCTCACAACCTTGGAACCCAAGAACCAAAAGGAATAAGAAGGATTGAATTGCAAAGAAGGTGGTTAGGAAGATCAAATTGTTATCCTAAATGGCAAGAACCAAAAAGAAAACAATATTCTGCGACGAAATTGTAAGACGTCAGAAAATTGAATAAAATATGAAATTTGTGTCCGAGAACACGGAGAACTAATTTATCTCTTGTATTTGTTTTTATTAATCGAGATTAGCTTCTTTTTGATATACTATATTACTTTTTTCGATTCATAGTTTAAATGTAATAAGGGTTGAAAGTGGAAGCCATAATTAATAAAAATTTTTAATTGAAAAAATTAGTAACTCGCTTGTTTTTTCAAAGAACAAAGATAGGTTGAAAAATGAAAATAAAGAACAAGAAAAAGATACAAACAATTAAAAGAAAAGTACGAATTAAATATCATGGATGAAAATAATGACAACAACACTAAAATAAAGAACAAACTTTAGGGACCAACGTTCTTTCTTTTTTTGTGATTTGTTACTTATGAAAACAAAAAACAATAAAAGGCCAAACACTTTAAAATTAAAATTCAAAAAATTTATATATCAAGCTAGATAACCAATTATTAGCATCCATGGTTTTGATACCAAATGATGCGAAAATTTTAGACCCACAACCTTATAACCCAAGAACCAAGAGGAATAAGAAAGATTGAATTGCAAAGAAGTTGGTTAGGAAGATCAAATTGGTATCCTAAATGGCAAGAACCAAAAACAAAGCAATATTGTGCGACAAAATTGTAAGACGTCAGAAAATTGTATAAAAGATAAAATTTGGGTTTGAGAACACGGAGAAATAATATATTGCTTCTGTATGTTTTTATTAATCGAGAATAGCTTCTATTTGATATATTATAATACTTTTTTCGATTCATAGTTTAAATATAATAAGGGTTTAAAGTGGCAACCATAATTAATAATTTTTTTTAATTGCAAAAATTAGTAACTCGCTTGTTTTTTCACAGACCAAAGATAGGTTGAAAAATGAAAATAAAGAACAGGAAAAAGATACAAACAATTAAAAGAAAAGTACGAATTAAATATCATGGATTAAAATAATGACAACAACAATAAAAGAAAGAACAAACTTTAGGGACCAAATTCTTTCTTTTTTTGTGATTTGTCACTTACGAAAACAAAAAACAGTCAAAGGCCAACAACTTTAAAATTAAAATGCAAAAAATTGAAATATCAAGTTAGATAAACAATTATTAGAAACCATGGTTTTGATACCAAATGATGCGAAAATTTTAGTCCCACAACCTTGGAACCCAAGAACCAAAAGGAATAAGAAAGATTGAATTGCAAAGAAGGAGGTTAGGAAGATCAAATTGGAATCCTAAATGGCAAGAACTAAAAATAAAGCAATATTGTGCGAGAAAATTGTAACACGTTATAAAATTGAATAAAAGATGAAATTTGGGTTCGAGCACACGAAGAACTAATATATTGCTTCTATTTGTTTTTATTAATCGGGAATAGCTTCCATTTGATATATTATAATAGTTTTTTCCATTCACAGTTTAAATGTAATAAGGGTTTAAAGTGAAAACCATAATTAATAATTTCTTTTAATTGCAAAAATTAGTAACTCGCTTGTTTTTTCAAAGAACAAAGATAGGTTGAAAAATGAAAACAAAGAACATGAAAAAGATACAAACAATTAAAAGAAAAGTACGAATTAAATATCATGGATGAAAATAATGACAACAACACTAAAATAAAGAACAAACTTTAGGGACCAAAGTTCTTTCTTTTTTTGTGATTTGTTACTTATGATAACAAAAAACAATGAAACGCCAAACACTTTAAAATTAAAATTCAAAAAATTTATATATCAAGCTAGATAACCAATTATTAGCAACCATGGTTTTGATACCAAATGATGCGAAACTTTTAGGCCCACAACCTTATAACCCAAGAACCAAGAGGAATAAGAAAGATTGAATTGCAAAGAAGGTGGTTAGGAAGATCAAATTGGTATCCTAAATGGCAAGAACCAAAAACAAAGCAATATTGTGCGACAAAATTGTAAGAGGTCAAAAAATTGTATAAAAGATGAAATTTGGGTTCGAGAACACGGAGAACTAATATATTGCTTCTATTTGTTTTTATTAATCGAGAATATCTTCTATTTGATATATTATAACACTTTTTTCGATTCACAGTTTAAATGTAATAAGGGTTTAAAGTGGAAACCATAATTAATAATTTTTTTTAATTGCAAAAATTAGTAACTCGCTTGTTTTTTCAAAGAACAAAGATAGGTTGAAAAATGAAAATAAAGAACAAGAAAAAGATACAAACAATTAAAAGAAAAGTACGAATTAAATATCAGGGATTAAAATAATACAACAACATTAAAAGAAAGAACAAACTTTAGGGACCAATTTCTTTCTTTTTTTGTGATTTGTCACTTACGGAAACAAAAAACAGTCAAAGGCCAAAAACATTAAAATTAAAATTAAAAAAATTGAAATATCAAGCTAGATAACCAATTATTAGCAACCATGGTTTTGATACCAAATGATGTGAAAATTTTAGTCCCACAACCTTGGAACCCAAGAACCAAAAGGAATAAGAAAGATTGAATTGCAAAGAAGGAGGTTAGGAAGATCAAATTGGAATCCTAAATGGCAAGAACTAAAAATAAAGCAATATTGTGCGAGAAAATTGTAACACGTTATAAAATTGAATAAAAGATGAAATTTGGGTTCGAGCACACGAAGAACTAATATATTGCTTCTATTTGTTTTTATTAATCGGGAATAGCTTCCATTTGATATATTATAATAGTTTTTTCCATTCACAGTTTAAATGTAATAAGGGTTTAAAGTGAAAACCATAATTAATAATTTCTTTTAATTGCAAAAATTAGTAACTCGCTTGTTTTTTCAAAGAACAAAGATAGGTTGAAAAATGAAAATAAAGAACAAGAAAAAGATACAAACAATTAAAAGAAAAGTACGACTTAAATATCATGGATTAAAATAATGACAACAACATTAAAAGAAAGAACAAACTTTAGGGACCAAATTTCTTTCTTTTTTTGTGATTTGTCACTTACGAAAGCAAAAAACAGTCAAAGACCAAAAACTTTAAAATTAAAATGCAAAAAATTGAAATATCAAGTTAGATAAACAATTATTAGAAACCATGGTTTTGATACCAAATGATGCGAAAATTTTAGTCCCACAACCTTGGAACCCAAGAACCAAAAGGAATAAGAAGGATTGAATTGCAAAGAAGGTGGTTAGGAAGATCAAATTGTTATCCTAAATGGCAAGAACCAAAAAGAAAACAATATTCTGCGACGAAATTGTAAGACGTCAGAAAATTGAATAAAATATGAAATTTGTGTCCGAGAACACGGAGAACTAATATATCTCTTGTATTTGTTTTTATTAATCGAGATTAGCATCTTTTTGATATATATACTATATTACTTTTTTCGATTCATAGTTTAAATGTAATAAGGGTTGAAAGTGGAAGCCATAATTAATAAAATTTTTTAATTGCAAAAATTAGTAACTCGCTTGTTTTTTCAAAGAACAAAGATAGGTTGAAAAATGAAAATAAAGAACAAGAAAAAGATACAAACAATTAAAAGAAAAGTACGAATTAAATATCATGGATGAAAATAATGACAACAACACTAAAATAAAGAACAAACTTTAGGGACCAACGTTCTTTCTTTTTTTTGTGATTTGTTACTTATGAAAACAAAAAACAATAAAAGGCCAAACACTTTAAAATTAAAATTCAAAAAATTTATATATCAAGCTAGATAACCAATTATTAGTAACCATGGTTTTGATACCAAATGATGCGAAAAATTTAGGCCCACAACCTTGGAACCCAAGAAACAAGAGGAATAAGAAAGATTGAATTGCAAAGAAGGTGGTTAGGAAGATCAAATTGGTATCCTAAATGGCAAGAACCAAAAACTAAGCAATATTGTGCGACAAAATTGTAAGAGGTCAGAAAATTGTATAAAAGATGAAATTTGGGTTCGAGAACACGGAGAACTAATATATTGCTTTTATTTGTTTTTATTAATCGAGAATAGCTTCTATTTGATATATTATAATACTTTTTTCGATTCACAGTTTAAATGTAATAAGGGTTTAAAGTGGAAACCATAATTAATAATTTTTTTTAATTGCAAAAATTAGTAACTCGCTTGTTTTTTCAAAGAACAAAGATAGGATGAAAAATGAAAATAAAGAACAAGAAAAAGATACAAACAATTAAAAGAAAAGTACGAATTAAATATCATGGATTAAAATAATGACAACAACATTAAAATAGAGAACAAACTTTAGGGACCAAATTTCTTTCTTTTTTTGTGATTTGTCACTTACGAAAACAAAAAACAGTCAAAGGCCAAAAACTTTAAAATTAAAATGAAAAAAATTGAAATATCAAGTTAGATAAACAATTATTAGAAACCATGCTTTTGATAACAAATGATGCGAAAATTTTAGTCCCACAACCTTGGAACCCAAGAACCAAAAGGAATAAGAAATATTGAATTGCAAAGAAGGAGGTTAGGAAGATCAAATTGGAATCATAAATGGAAAGAACTAAAAATAAAGCAATATTGTGTGAGAAAATTGTAACACGTTAGAAAATTGAATAAAAGATGAAATTTGGGTTCGAGCACACGAAGAACTAATATATTGCTTCTATTTGTTTTTATTAATCGTAAATAGCTTCCATTTGATATATTATAATAGTTTTTTCTATTCACAGTTTAAATGTAATAAGGGTTTAAAGTGGAAACCATAATTAATAATTTCTTTTAATTGCAAAAATTAGTAACTCGCTTGTTTTTTCAAAGAACAAAGATAGGTTGAAAAATGAAAATAAAGAACAAGAAAAAGATACAAACAATTAAAAGAAAAGTACGACTTAAATATCATGGATTAAAATAATGACAACAACATTAAAAGAAAGAACAAACTTTAGGGACCAAATTTCTTTCTTTTTTTGTGATTTGTCACTTACGAAAACAAAAAACAGTCCAAGGCCAAAAACATTAAAATTAAAATGCAAAAAATTGAAATATCAAGTTAGATAAACAATTATTAGAAACCATGGTTTCGATACCAAATGATGCGAAAATTTTAGTCACACAACCTTGGAACCCAAGAACCAAAAGGAATAAGAAAGATTGAATTGCAAAGAAGGTGGTTAGGAAGATCAAATTGGAATCCTAAATGGCAAGAACTAAAAATAAAGCAATATTGTGCGAGAAAATTGTAACACGTTAGAAAATTGAATAAAAGATGAAATTTGGGTTCGAGCACACGAAGAACTAATATATTGCTTCTATTTGTTTTTATTAATCGGGAATAGCTTCCATTTGATATATTATAATAGTTTTTTCCATTCACAGTTTAAATGTAATAAGGGTTTAAAGTGGAAACCATAATTAATAATTTTTTTAATTGCAAAAATTAGTAACTCGCTTGTTTTTTCAAAGAACAAAGATGGGTTGAAAAATGAAAATAAAGAACAAGAAAAAGATACAAAGAATTAAAAAAAAAGTACGAATTAAATATCATGGATTAAAATAATGACGACAACATTAAAAGAAAGAACAAACTTTAGGGACCAAATTTCTTTCTTTTTTAGTGATTTGTCACTTACGAAAACAAAAAACAGTCAAAGGCCAAAAACTATAAAATTAAAATGCAAAAAATTGAAATATCAAGTTAGATAAACAATTATTAGAAACCATGGTTTTGATACCAAATGATGCGAAAATTTTAGTCCCATAAGCTTGGAACCCAAGAACCAAGAGGAATAAGAAAGATTGAATTGCAAAGAAGGTGGTTAGGAAGATCAAATTGGTATCCTAAATGGCAAGAACCAAAAACAAAGCAATATTGTGCGACAAAATTGTAAGAGGTCAAAAAATTGTATAAAAGATGAAATTTGGGTTCGAGAACACGGAGAACTAATATATTGCTTCTATTTGTTTTTATTAATGGAGAATATCTTCTATTTGATATATTATAATACTTTTTTCGATTCACAATTTAAATGTAATAAGGGTTTAAAGTGGAAACCATAATTAATAATTTTTTTTAATTGCAAAAATTAGTAACTCGCTTGTTTTTTCAAAGAACAAAGATAGGTTGAAAAATGAAAATAAAGAACAAGAAAAAGATACAAACAATTAAAAGAAAAGTACAAATTAAATATCATGGATTAAAATAATGACAACAACATTAAAAGAAAGAACAAACTTTAGGGACCAAATTCTTTCTTTTTTTGTGATTTGTCACTTACGAAAACAAAAAACTGTCAAAGGCCAAAAACTTTAAAATTAAAATGCAAAAAATTCAAATATCAAGTTAGATAAACAATTATTAGAAACCATGGTTTTGATACCAAATGATGTGAAAATTTTAGTCCCACAACCTTGGAACCCAAGAACCAAAAGGAATAAGAAATATTGAATTGCAAAGAAGGAGGTTAGGAAGATCAAATTGGAATCCTAAATGGCAAGAACTAAAAATAAAGCAATATTGTGCGAGAAAATTGTAACACGTTAGAAAATTGAATAAAAGATGAAATTTGGGTTCGAGCACACGAAGAACTAATATATTGCTTGTATTTGTTTTTATTAATCGGGAATAGCTTCCATTTGATATATTATAATAGTTTTTTCCATTCACAGTTTAAATGTAATAAGGGTTTAAAGTGAAAACCATAATTAATAATTTTTTTTAATTGCAAAAATTAGTAACTCGCTTCTTTTTTCAAAGAACAAAGATAGGTTGAAAAATGAAAATAAAGAACAAGAAAAAGATACAAACAATTAAAAGAAAAGTACGACTTAAATATCATGGATTAAAATAATGACAACAACATTAAAAGAAAGAACAAACTTTAGGGACCAAATTTCTTTCTTTTTTGGTGATTTGTCACTTACGAAAACAAAAAACAGTCAAAGACCAAAAACTTTAAAATTAAAATGCAAAAAATTGAAATATCAAGTTAGATAAACAATTATTAGAAACCATGGTTTTGATACCAAATGATGCGAAAATTTTAGTCCCACAACCTTGGAACCCAAGAACCAAAAGGAATAAGAAGGATTGAATTGCAAAGAAGGTGGTTAGGAAGATCAAATTGTTATCCTAAATGGCAAGAACCAAAAAGAAAACAATATTCTGCGACGAAATTGTAAGACGTCAGAAAATTGAATAAAGTATGAAATTTGTGTCCGAGAACACGGAGAACTAATATATCTCTTGTATTTGTTTTTATTAATCGAGATTAGCTTCTTTTTGATATACTATATTACTTTTTTCGATTCATAGTTTAAATGTAATAAGGGTTGAAAGTGGAAGCCATAATTAATAAAATTTTTTAATTGCAAAAATTAGTAACTCGCTTGTTTTTTCAAAGAACAAAGATAGGTTGAAAAATGAAAATAAAGAACAAGAAAAAGATACAAACAATTAAAAGAAAAGTACGAATTAAATATCATGGATGAAAATAATGACAACAACACTAAAATAAAGAACAAACTTTAGGGACCAACGTTCTTTCTTTTTTTGTGATTTGTTACTTATGAAAACAAAAAACAATAAAAGGCCAAACACTTTAAAATTAAAATTCAAAAAATTTATATATCAAGCTAGATAACCAATTATTAGCATCCATGGTTTTGATACCAAATGATGCGAAAATTTTAGCCCCACAACCTTATAACCCAAGAACCAAGAGGAATAAGAAAGATTGAATTGCAAAGAAGTTGGTTAGGAAGATCAAATTGGTATGCTAAATGGCAAGAACCAAAAACAAAGCAATATTGTGCGACAAAATTGTAAGAGGTCAGAAAATTGTATAAAAGATAAAATTTGGGTTCGAGAACACGGAGAACTAATATATTGCTTTTATTTGTTTTTATTAATCGAGAATAGCTTCTATTTGATATATTATAATACTTTTTTCGATTCACAGTTTAAATGTAATAAGGGTTTAAAGTGGAAACCATAATTAATAATTTTTTTTAATTGCAAAAATTAGTAACTCGCTTGTTTTTTCAAAGAACAAAGATAGGTTGAAAAATGAAAATAAAGAACAAGAAAAAGATACAAACAATTAAAAGAAAAGTACGAATTAAATATCATGGATTAAAATAATGACAACAACATTGAAAGAGAGAACAAACTTTAGGGACCAAATTTCTTTCTTTTTTTGTGATTTGTCACTTACGAAAACAAAAAACAGTCAAAGGCCAAAAACTTTAAAATTAAAATGAAAAAAATTGAAATATCAAGTTAGATAAACAATTATTAGAAACCATGCTTTTGATAACAAATGATGCGAAAATTTTAGTCCCACAACCTTGGAACCCAAGAACCAAAAGGAATAAGAAATATTGAATTGCAAAGAAGGAGGTTAGGAAGATCAAATTGGAATCCTAAATGGAAAGAACTAAAAATAAAGCAATATTGTGTGAGAAAATTGTAACACGTTAGAAAATTGAATAAAAGATGAAATTTGGGTTCGAGCACACGAAGAACTAATATATTGCTTCTATTTGTTTTTATTAATCGGGAATAGCTTCCATTTGATATATTATAATAGTTTTTTCTATTCACAGTTTAAATGTAATAAGGGTTTAAAGTGGAAACCATAATTAATAATTTCTTTTAATTGCAAAAATTAGTAACTCGCTTGTTTTTTCAAAGAACAAAGATAGGTTGAAAAATGAAAATAAAGAACAAGAAAAAGATACAAACAATTAAAAGAAAAGTACGACTTAAATATCATGGATTAAAATAATGACAACAACATTAAAAGAAAGAACAAACTTTAGGGACCAAATTTCTTTCTTTTTTTGTGATTTGTCACTTACGAAAACAAAAAACAGTCCAAGGCCAAAAACATTAAAATTAAAATGCAAAAAATTGAAATATCAAGTTAGATAAACAATTATTAGAAACCATGGTTTCGATACCAAATGATGCGAAAATTTTAGTCACACAACCTTGGAACCCAAGAACCAAAAGGAATAAGAAAGATTGAATTGCAAAGAAGGTGGTTAGGAAGATCAAATTGGAATCCTAAATGGCAAAAACTAAAAATAAAGCAATATTGTGCGAGAAAATTGTAACACGTTAGTAAATTGAATAAAAGATGAAATTTGGGTTCGAGCACACGAAGAACTAATATATTGCTTCTATTTGTTTTTATTAATCGGGAATAGCTTCCATTTGATATATTATAATAGTTTTTTCCATTCACAGTTTAAATGTAATAAGGGTTTAAAGTGGAAACCATAATTAATAATTTTTTTAATTGCAAAAATTAGTAACTCGCTTGTTTTTTCAAAGAACAAAGATGGGTTGAAAAATGAAAATAAAGAACAAGAAAAAGATACAAAGAATTAAAAAAAAAGTACGAATTAAATATCATGGATTAAAATAATGACGACAACATTAAAAGAAAGAACAAACTTTAGGGACCAAATTTCTTTCTATTTTTGTGATTTGTCACTTACGAAAACAAAAAACAGTCAAAGGCCAAAAACTTTAAAATTAAAATGCAAAAAATTGAAATATCAAGTTAGATAAACAATTATTAGAAACCATGGTTTTGATACCAAATGATGCGAAAATTTTAGTCCCACAACCTTGGAACCCAAGAACCAAAAGGAATAAGAAGGATTGAATTGCAAAGAAGGTGGTTAGGAAGATCAAATTGTTATCCTAAATGGCAAGAACCAAAAAGAAAACAATATTCTGCGACGAAATTGTAAGACGTTAGAAAATTGAATAAAATATGAAATTTGTGTCCGAGAACACGGAGAACTAATATATCTCTTGTATTTGTTTTTATTAATCGAGATTAGCTTCTTTTTGATATACTATATTACTTTTTTCCATTAAAGTTTAAATGTAATAAGGGTTTAAAGTGGAAACCATAATTAATAATTTTTTTAATTGCAAAAATTAGTAACTCGCTTGTTTTTTCAAAGAACAAAGATGGGTTGAAAAATGAAAATAAAGAACAAGAAAAAGATACAAAGAATTAAAAAAAAAGTACGAATTAAATATCATGGATTAAAATAATGACGACAACATTAAAAGAAAGAACAAACTTTAGGGACCAAATTTCTTTCTTTTCTAGTGATTTGTCACTTACGAAAACAAAAAACAGTCAAAGGCCAAAAACTATAAAATTAAAATGCAAAAAATTGAAATATCAAGTTAGATAAACAATTATTAGAAACCATGGTTTTGATACCAAATGATGCGAAAATTTTAGTCCCATAAGCTTGGAACCCAAGAACCAAGAGGAATAAGAAAGATTGAATTGCAAAGAAGGTGGTTAGGAAGATCAAATTGGTATCCTAAATGGCAAGAACCAAAAACAAAGCAATATTGTGCGACAAAATTGTAAGAGGTCAAAAAATTGTATAAAAGATGAAATTTGGGTTCGAGAACACGGAGAACTAATATATTGCTTCTATTTGTTTTTATTAATGGAGAATATCTTCTATTTGATATATTATAATACTTTTTTCGATTCACAATTTAAATGTAATAAGGGTTTAAAGTGGAAACCATAATTAATAATTTTTTTTAATTGCAAAAATTAGTAACTCGCTTGTTTTTTCAAAGAACAAAGATAGGTTGAAAAATGAAAATAAAGAACAAGAAAAAGATACAAACAATTAAAAGAAAAGTACAAATTAAATATCATGGATTAAAATAATGACAACAACATTAAAAGAAAGAACAAACTTTAGGGACCAAATTCTTTCTTTTTTTGTGATTTGTCACTTACGAAAACAAAAAACTGTCAAAGGCCAAAAACTTTAAAATTAAAATGCAAAAAATTCAAATATCAAGTTAGATAAACAATTATTAGAAACCATGGTTTTGATACCAAATGATGTGAAAATTTTAGTCCCACAACCTTGGAACCCAAGAACCAAAAGGAATAAGAAATATTGAATTGCAAAGAAGGAGGTTAGGAAGATCAAATTGGAATCCTAAATGGCAAGAACTAAAAATAAAGCAATATTGTGCGAGAAAATTGTAACACGTTAGAAAATTGAATAAAAGATGAAATTTGGGTTCGAGCACACGAAGAACTAATATATTGCTTGTATTTGTTTTTATTAATCGGGAATAGCTTCCATTTGATATATTATAATAGTTTTTTCCATTCACAGTTTAAATGTAATAAGGGTTTAAAGTGAAAACCATAATTAATAATTTTTTTTAATTGCAAAAATTAGTAACTCGCTTGTTTTTTCAAAGAACAAAGATAGGTTGAAAAATGAAAATAAAGAACAAGAAAAAGATACAAACAATTAAAAGAAAAGTACGACTTAAATATCATGGATTAAAATAATGACAACAACATTAAAAGAAAGAACAAACTTTAGGGACCAAATTTCTTTCTTTTTTGGTGATTTGTCACTTACGAAAACAAAAAACAGTCAAAGACCAAAAACTTTAAAATTAAAATGCAAAAAATTGAAATATCAAGTTAGATAAACAATTATTAGAAACCATGGTTTTGATACCAAATGATGCGAAAATTTTAGTCCCACAACCTTGGAACCCAAGAACCAAAAGGAATAAGAAGGATTGAATTGCAAAGAAGGTGGTTAGGAAGATCAAATTGTTATCCTAAATGGCAAGAACCAAAAAGAAAACAATATTCTGCGACGAAATTGTAAGACGTCAGAAAATTGAATAAAATATGAAATTTGTGTCCGAGAACACGGAGAACTAATTTATCTCTTGTATTTGTTTTTATTAATCGAGATTAGCTTCTTTTTGATATACTATATTACTTTTTTCGATTCATAGTTTAAATGTAATAAGGGTTGAAAGTGGAAGCCATAATTAATAAAAAAATTTAATTGCAAAAATTAGTAACTCGCTTGTTTTTTCAAAGAACAAAGATAGGTTGAAAAATGAAAATAAAGAACAAGAAAAAGATACAAACAATTAAAAGAAAAGTACGAATTAAATATCATGGATGAAAATAATGACAACAACACTAAAATAAAGAACAAACTTTAGGGACCAACGTTCTTTCTTTTTTTGTGATTTGTTACTTATGAAAACAAAAAACAATAAAAGGCCAAACACTTTAAAATTAAAATTCAAAAAATTTATATATCAAGCTAGATAACCAATTATTAGCATCCATGGTTTTGATACCAAATGATGCGAAAATTTTAGCCCCACAACCTTATAACCCAAGAACCAAGAGGAATAAGAAAGATTGAATTGCAAAGAAGTTGGTTAGGAAGATCAAATTGGTATGCTAAATGGCAAGAACCAAAAACAAAGCAATATTGTGCGACAAAATTGTAAGAGGTCAGAAAATTGTATAAAAGATAAAATTTGGGTTCGAGAACACGGAGAACTAATATATTGCTTTTATTTGTTTTTATTAATCGAGAATAGCTTCTATTTGATATATTATAATACTTTTTTCGATTCACAGTTTAAATGTAATAAGGGTTTAAAGTGGAAACCATAATTAATAATTTTTTTTAATTGCAAAAATTAGTAACTCGCTTGTTTTTTCAAAGAACAAAGATAGGTTGAAAAATGAAAATAAAGAACAAGAAAAAGATACAAACAATTAAAAGAAAAGTACGAATTAAATATCATGGATTAAAATAATGACAACAACATTGAAAGAGAGAACAAACTTTAGGGACCAAATTTCTTTCTTTTTTTGTGATTTGTCACTTACGAAAACAAAAAACAGTCAAAGACCAAAAACTTTAAAATTAAAATGCAAAAAATTGAAATATCAAGTTAGATAAACAATTATTAGAAACCATGGTTTTGATACCAAATGATGCGAAAATTTTAGTCCCACAACCTTGGAACCCAAGAACCAAAAGGAATAAGAAGGATTGAATTGCAAAGAAGGTGGTTAGGAAGATCAAATTGTTATCCTAAATGGCAAGAACCAAAAAGAAAACAATATTCTGCGACGAAATTGTAAGACGTCAGAAAATTGAATAAAGTATGAAATTTGTGTCCGAGAACACGGAGAACTAATATATCTCTTGTATTTGTTTTTATTAATCGAGATTAGCTTCTTTTTGATATACTATATTACTTTTTTCGATTCATAGTTTAAATGTAATAAGGGTTGAAAGTGGAAGCCATAATTAATAAAATTTTTTAATTGCAAAAATTAGTAACTCGCTTGTTTTTTCAAAGAACAAAGATAGGTTGAAAAATGAAAATAAAGAACAAGAAAAAGATACAAACAATTAAAAGAAAAGTACGAATTAAATATCATGGATGAAAATAATGACAACAACACTAAAATAAAGAACAAACTTTAGGGACCAACGTTCTTTCTTTTTTTGTGATTTGTTACTTATGAAAACAAAAAACAATAAAAGGCCAAACACTTTAAAATTAAAATTCAAAAAATTTATATATCAAGCTAGATAACCAATTATTAGCATCCATGGTTTTGATACCAAATGATGCGAAAATTTTAGCCCCACAACCTTATAACCCAAGAACCAAGAGGAATAAGAAAGATTGAATTGCAAAGAAGTTGGTTAGGAAGATCAAATTGGTATGCTAAATGGCAAGAACCAAAAACAAAGCAATATTGTGCGACAAAATTGTAAGAGGTCAGAAAATTGTATAAAAGATAAAATTTGGGTTCGAGAACACGGAGAACTAATATATTGCTTTTATTTGTTTTTATTAATCGAGAATAGCTTCTATTTGATATATTATAATACTTTTTTCGATTCACAGTTTAAATGTAATAAGGGTTTAAAGTGGAAACCATAATTAATAATTTTTTTTAATTGCAAAAATTAGTAACTCGCTTGTTTTTTCAAAGAACAAAGATAGGTTGAAAAATGAAAATAAAGAACAAGAAAAAGATACAAACAATTAAAAGAAAAGTACGAATTAAATATCATGGATTAAAATAATGACAACAACATTGAAAGAGAGAACAAACTTTAGGGACCAAATTTCTTTCTTTTTTTGTGATTTGTCACTTACGAAAACAAAAAACAGTCAAAGGCCAAAAACTTTAAAATTAAAATGAAAAAAATTGAAATATCAAGTTAGATAAACAATTATTAGAAACCATGCTTTTGATAACAAATGATGCGAAAATTTTAGTCCCACAACCTTGGAACCCAAGAACCAAAAGGAATAAGAAATATTGAATTGCAAAGAAGGAGGTTAGGAAGATCAAATTGGAATCCTAAATGGAAAGAACTAAAAATAAAGCAATATTGTGTGAGAAAATTGTAACACGTTAGAAAATTGAATAAAAGATGAAATTTGGGTTCGAGCACACGAAGAACTAATATATTGCTTCTATTTGTTTTTATTAATCGGGAATAGCTTCCATTTGATATATTATAATAGTTTTTTCTATTCACAGTTTAAATGTAATAAGGGTTTAAAGTGGAAACCATAATTAATAATTTCTTTTAATTGCAAAAATTAGTAACTCGCTTGTTTTTTCAAAGAACAAAGATAGGTTGAAAAATGAAAATAAAGAACAAGAAAAAGATACAAACAATTAAAAGAAAAGTACGACTTAAATATCATGGATTAAAATAATGACAACAACATTAAAAGAAAGAACAAACTTTAGGGACCAAATTTCTTTCTTTTTTTGTGATTTGTCACTTACGAAAACAAAAAACAGTCCAAGGCCAAAAACATTAAAATTAAAATGCAAAAAATTGAAATATCAAGTTAGATAAACAATTATTAGAAACCATGGTTTCGATACCAAATGATGCGAAAATTTTAGTCACACAACCTTGGAACCCAAGAACCAAAAGGAATAAGAAAGATTGAATTGCAAAGAAGGTGGTTAGGAAGATCAAATTGGAATCCTAAATGGCAAAAACTAAAAATAAAGCAATATTGTGCGAGAAAATTGTAACACGTTAGTAAATTGAATAAAAGATGAAATTTGGGTTCGAGCACACGAAGAACTAATATATTGCTTCTATTTGTTTTTATTAATCGGGAATAGCTTCCATTTGATATATTATAATAGTTTTTTCCATTCACAGTTTAAATGTAATAAGGGTTTAAAGTGGAAACCATAATTAATAATTTTTTTAATTGCAAAAATTAGTAACTCGCTTGTTTTTTCAAAGAACAAAGATGGGTTGAAAAATGAAAATAAAGAACAAGAAAAAGATACAAAGAATTAAAAAAAAAGTACGAATTAAATATCATGGATTAAAATAATGACGACAACATTAAAAGAAAGAACAAACTTTAGGGACCAAATTTCTTTCTATTTTTGTGATTTGTCACTTACGAAAACAAAAAACAGTCAAAGGCCAAAAACTTTAAAATTAAAATGCAAAAAATTGAAATATCAAGTTAGATAAACAATTATTAGAAACCATGGTTTTGATACCAAATGATGCGAAAATTTTAGTCCCACAACCTTGGAACCCAAGAACCAAAAGGAATAAGAAGGATTGAATTGCAAAGAAGGTGGTTAGGAAGATCAAATTGTTATCCTAAATGGCAAGAACCAAAAAGAAAACAATATTCTGCGACGAAATTGTAAGACGTTAGAAAATTGAATAAAATATGAAATTTGTGTCCGAGAACACGGAGAACTAATATATCTCTTGTATTTGTTTTTATTAATCGAGATTAGCTTCTTTTTGATATACTATATTACTTTTTTCCATTAAAGTTTAAATGTAATAAGGGTTTAAAGTGGAAACCATAATTAATAATTTTTTTAATTGCAAAAATTAGTAACTCGCTTGTTTTTTCAAAGAACAAAGATGGGTTGAAAAATGAAAATAAAGAACAAGAAAAAGATACAAAGAATTAAAAAAAAAGTACGAATTAAATATCATGGATTAAAATAATGACGACAACATTAAAAGAAAGAACAAACTTTAGGGACCAAATTTCTTTCTTTTCTAGTGATTTGTCACTTACGAAAACAAAAAACAGTCAAAGGCCAAAAACTATAAAATTAAAATGCAAAAAATTGAAATATCAAGTTAGATAAACAATTATTAGAAACCATGGTTTTGATACCAAATGATGCGAAAATTTTAGTCCCATAAGCTTGGAACCCAAGAACCAAGAGGAATAAGAAAGATTGAATTGCAAAGAAGGTGGTTAGGAAGATCAAATTGGTATCCTAAATGGCAAGAACCAAAAACAAAGCAATATTGTGCGACAAAATTGTAAGAGGTCAAAAAATTGTATAAAAGATGAAATTTGGGTTCGAGAACACGGAGAACTAATATATTGCTTCTATTTGTTTTTATTAATGGAGAATATCTTCTATTTGATATATTATAATACTTTTTTCGATTCACAATTTAAATGTAATAAGGGTTTAAAGTGGAAACCATAATTAATAATTTTTTTTAATTGCAAAAATTAGTAACTCGCTTGTTTTTTCAAAGAACAAAGATAGGTTGAAAAATGAAAATAAAGAACAAGAAAAAGATACAAACAATTAAAAGAAAAGTACAAATTAAATATCATGGATTAAAATAATGACAACAACATTAAAAGAAAGAACAAACTTTAGGGACCAAATTCTTTCTTTTTTTGTGATTTGTCACTTACGAAAACAAAAAACTGTCAAAGGCCAAAAACTTTAAAATTAAAATGCAAAAAATTCAAATATCAAGTTAGATAAACAATTATTAGAAACCATGGTTTTGATACCAAATGATGTGAAAATTTTAGTCCCACAACCTTGGAACCCAAGAACCAAAAGGAATATGAAATATTGAATTGCAAAGAAGGAGGTTAGGAAGATCAAATTGGAATCCTAAATGGCAAGAACTAAAAATAAAGCAATATTGTGCGAGAAAATTGTAACACATTAGAAAATTGAATAAAAGATGAAATTTGGGTTCGAGCACACGAAGAACTAATATATTGCTTGTATTTGTTTTTATTAATCGGGAATAGCTTCCATTTGATATATTATAATAGTTTTTTCCATTCACAGTTTAAATGTAATAAGGGTTTAAAGTGAAAACCATAATTAATAATTTCTTTTAATTGCAAAAATTAGTAACTCGCTTGTTTTTTCAAAGAACAAAGATAGGTTGAAAAATGAAAATAAAGAACAAGAAAAAGATACAAACAATTAAAAGAAAAGTACGACTTAAATATCATGGATTAAAATAATGACAACAACATTAAAAGAAAGAACAAACTTTAGGGACCAAATTTCTTTCTTTTTTTGTGATTTGTCACTTACGAAAACAAAAAACAGTCAAAGACCAAAAACTTTAAAATTAAAATGCAAAAAATTGAAATATCAAGTTAGATAAACAATTATTAGAAACCATGGTTTTGATACCAAATGATGCGAAAATTTTAGTCTCACAACCTTGGAACCCAAGAACCAAAAGGAATAAGAAGGATTGAATTGCAAAGAAGGTGGTTAGGAAGATCAAATTGTTATCCTAAATGGCAAGAACCAAAAAGAAAACAATATTCTGCGACGAAATTGTAAGACGTCAGAAAATTGAATAAAATATGAAATTTGTGTCCGAGAACACGGAGAACTAATTTATCTCTTGTATTTGTTTTTATTAATCGAGATTAGCTTCTTTTTGATATACTATATTACTTTTTTCGATTCATAGTTTAAATGTAATAAGGGTTGAAAGTGGAAGCCATAATTAATAAAAAAATTTAATTGCAAAAATTAGTAACTCGCTTGTTTTTTCAAAGAACAAAGATAGGTTGAAAAATGAAAATAAAGAACAAGAAAAAGATACAAACAATTAAAAGAAAAGTACGAATTAAATATCATGGATGAAAATAATGACAACAACACTAAAATAAAGAACAAACTTTAGGGACCAACGTTCTTTCTTTTTTTGTGATTTGTTACTTATGAAAACAAAAAACAATAAAAGGCCAAACACTTTAAAATTAAAATTCAAAAAATTTATATATCAAGCTAGATAACCAATTATTAGCATCCATGGTTTTGATACCAAATGATGCGAAAATTTTAGCCCCACAACCTTATAACCCAAGAACCAAGAGGAATAAGAAAGATTGAATTGCAAAGAAGTTGGTTAGGAAGATCAAATTGGTATCCTAAATGGCAAGAACCAAAAACAAAGCAATATTGTGCGACAAAATTGTAAGACGTCAGAAAATTGTATAAAAGATAAAATTTGGGTTTGAGAACACGGAGAAATAATATATTGCTTCTGTATGTTTTTATTAATCGAGAATAGCTTCTATTTGATATATTATAATACTTTTTTCGATTCATAGTTTAAATATAATAAGGGTTTAAAGTGGCAACCATAATTAATAATTTTTTTTAATTGCAAAAATTAGTAACTCGCTTGTTTTTTCACAGACCAAAGATAGGTTGAAAAATGAAAATAAAGAACAGGAAAAAGATACAAACAATTAAAAGAAAAGTACGAATTAAATATCATGGATTAAAATAATGACAACAACAATAAAAGAAAGAACAAACTTTAGGGACCAAATTCTTTCTTTTTTTGTGATTTGTCACTTACGAAAACAAAAAACAGTCAAAGGCCAACAACTTTAAAATTAAAATGCAAAAAATTGAAATATCAAGTTAGATAAACAATTATTAGAAACCATGGTTTTGATACCAAATGATGCGAAAATTTTAGTCCCACAACCTTGGAACCCAAGAACCAAAAGGAATAAGAAAGATTGAATTGCAAAGAAGGAGGTTAGGAAGATCAAATTGGAATCGTAAATGGCAAGAACTAAAAATAAAGCAATATTGTGCGAGAAAATTTTAACACGTTAGAAAATTGAATAAAAGATGAAATTTGGGTTCGAGCACACGAAGAACTAATAGATTGCTTCTATTTGTTTTTATTAATCGGGAATAGCTTCCATTTGATATATTATAATAGTTTTTTCCATTCATAGTTTAAATGTAATAAGGGTTTAAAGTGGAAACCATAATTAATAATTTATTTTAATTGCAAAAATTAGTAACTCGCTTGTTTTTTCAAAGAACAAAGATAGGTTGAAAAATGAAAATAAAGAACAAGAAAAATATACAAACAATTAAAAGAAAAGTACGAATTAAATATCATGGATTAAAATAATGACAACAACATTAAAAGAAAGAACAAACTTTAGGGACCAAATTTCTTTCTTTTTTTGTGATTTGTCACTTACGAAAACAAAAAACAGTCAAAGGCCAAAAACTTTAAAATTAAAATGCAAAAAATTGAAATATCAAGTTAGATAAACAATTATTAGAAACCATGGTTTTCATACCAAATGATGCGAAAATTTTAGTCCCACAACCTTGGAACGCAAGAACCAAAAGGAATAAGAAAGATTGAATTGCAAAGAAGGTGGTTAGGAAGATCAAATTGGTATCCTAAATGGCAAGAACCAAAAATAAAGCAATATTGTGCGAGTAAATTGTAACACGTTAGAAAATTGTATAAAAGATGAAATTTGGGTTCGAGCACACGGAGAAGTAATATATCTCTTGTATTTGTTTTTATGAATCGAGAATAGCTTCCATTTGATATATTATAATAGTTTTTTCGATTAATAGTTTAAATGTAAAAAGGGTTTAAAGTGGCAACCATAATTAATAATTTTTTTTAATTGCAAAAATTAGTAACTCGCTTGTTTTTTCAAAGAACAAAGATGGGTTGAAAACTGAAACACAAAGAACAAGGAAAAGATACAAACAATTAAAAGAAAATTACGAATTAAATATCATGAACGAAAATAATGACAACAACATTAAAAGAAAGAACAAACTTTAGGGACCAAATTTTTTTTTTTTTTGTTATTTGTCACTTAAGAAAACAAAAAATAGTCAAAGGCCAAAAACATTAAACTTAAAATTCAAAAAATTGAAATATCAAGTTAGATAAACAATTATTAGAAACCATGGTTTTGATACCAAATGATGCGAAAATTTTAGTCCCACAACTTTGGAACCCAAGAACCAAAAGGAATAAGAAAGATTGAATTGCAAAGAAGGTGGTTAGGAAGATCAAATTGGTATCCTAAATGGCAAGAACCAAAAACAAAGCAATATTGTGCAACAAAATTCTAAGAGGTAAGAAAATTGTATAAAAGATGAAATTTGGGTTCGAGAACACGGAGAACTAATATATTGCTTCTATTTGTTTTTATTAATCGGGAATAGCTTCCATTTGATATATTATATTACTTTTTTCCATTCATAGTTTGAATGTAATAAGGGTTTAAAGTCGAAGCCATAATTAATAAATTTGTTTAATTGCAAAAATTAGTAACTCGCTTGTTTTTTCAAAGAACAAAGATAGGTTGAAAAATGAAAATAAAGAACAAGAAAAAGATACAAACAATTAAAAGAAAAGTACGAATTAAATATCATGGATTAAAATAATGACAACAACATTAAAAGAAAGAACAAACTTTAGGGACCAAATTACTTTCTTTTTTTGTGATTTGTCAGTTACGAAAAAAAAAACAGTCAAAGGCCAAAAACTTTAAAATTAAAATGCAAAAAATTGAAATATCAAGTTAGATAAACAATTATTAGAAACCATGGTTTTGATACCAAATGATGCGAAAATTTTAGTCCCACAACTTTGGAACCCAAGAACCAAAAGGAATAAGAAAGATTGAATTGCAAAGAAGGTGGTTAGGAAGATCAAATTGGTATCCTAAATGGCAAGAACCAAAAACAAAGCAATATTGTGCAACCAAATTGTAAGAGGTTAGAAAATTGTATAAAATATGAAATTTGGGTTCGAGAACACGGAGAACTAATATATTGCTTCTATTTGTTTTTATTAATCGAGAATAGCTTCTATTTGATATATTATATTACTTTTTTCGATTCATAGTTTAAATGTAATAAGGGTTGAAAGTGGAAGCCATAATTAATAAATTTTTTTAATTGCAAAAATTAGTAACTCGCTTGTTTTTTCAAAGAACAAAGATAGGTGGAAAAATGAAAATAAAGAACAAGAAAAAGATACAAACAATTAAAAAACAAGTACGAATTAAGTATCAGGGATTAAAATAATGACAACAACATTAAAAGAAATAACAAACTTTAGGGACCTAATTTCTTTCTTTTTTTGTGATTTGTCACTTACGAAAACAAAAAACAGTCAAAGGCCAAAAACTTTAAAATTAAAATGCAAATGATTGAAATATCAAGTTAGATAAACAATTATTAGAAACCATGCTTTTGATACCAAATGATACGAAAATTTTAGTCCCACAACCATGGAACCCAAGAACCAAAAGGAATAAGAAGGATTGAATTGCAAAGAAGGTGGTTAGGAAGATCAAATTGTTATCCTAAATGGCAAGAACCAAAAAGAAAACAATATTCTGCGACGAAATTGTAAGACGTTAGAAAATTTAATAAAGATGAAATTTGTGTTCGAGAACACGGAGAACTAATATATCTCTTGTATTTGTTTTTATTAATAGGGAATAGCTTCCATTTGATATATTATATTACTTTTTTCGATTCACAGTTTAAATGTAATAAGGGTTGAAAGTGGAAACCATAATTAATAATTTTTTTTAATTGCAAAAATTAGTAACTCGCTTGCTTTTTCAAAGAACAAAGATTTGTGGAAAACTGAAAACAAAGAAGAAGAAAAAGATACAAACAATTAAAAGAAAAGTACGAATTAAATATCATGGATGAAAATAATGACAATAACATTAAAAGAAAGAACAAACTTTACGGACCAAATTTCTTTCTTTTTTTGTGATTTGTTACTTAAGAAAACAAAAAACAATCAAAGGCCAAACACTTTAAAATTAAAATTCAAAAAATTTATATATCAAGCTTGATAACCAATTATTAGCAACCATAGTTTTCATAACGAATGATGCGAAAATTTTAGGCACAAAGCCTTGGAACCCAAGAACCAAGAGGAATAAGAAAGATTGAATTGCAAATAAGGTGGTTAGGAAGATCAAATTGGAATCCTAAATGGCAAGAACTAAAAATAAAGCAAAATTGTGCGAGAAAATTGTAATAGGTTAGAAAATTGAATAAAAGATGAAATTTGGGTTAGAAACACGGAGAACTAATATATTGCTTCTATTTGTTTTAATTAATCGAGAATAACTTCTATTTGATATATTATAATACTTTTCTCGATTCACAGTTTAAATGTAATAAGGGTTTAAAGTGGAAACCATAATTAATAATTTTATTTAATTGCAAAAATTAGTAACTCGCTTGTTTTTTCAAAGAAAAAAGATAGGTTGAAAAATGAAAATAAAGAACAAGAAAAAGATACGAACAATTAAAAGAAAAGTACGAATTAAATATCATGGATTAAAATAATGACAACAACATTAAAAGAAAGAACAAACTTTAGGGACCAAATTTCTTTCTTTTTTTGTGATTTGTCACTTACGAAAACAAAAAACAGTCAAAGGCCAAAAACATTAAAATTAAAATGCAAAAAATTGAAATATCAAGTTAGATAAACAATTATTAGAAACCATGGTTTTGATACCAAATGATGCGAAAATTTTAGTCCCACAACCTTGGAATCCAAGATCCAAAAGGAATAAGAAAGATTGAATTGCAAAGAAGGTGGTTAGGAAGATTAAATTGGAATCCTAAATGGCAAGAACTAAAAATAAAGCAATATTGTGCGAGAAAATTGTAACACGTTAGAAAATTGAATAAAAGATGAAATTTGGGTTCGAGCACACGAAGAACTAATATATTTCTTCTATTTGTTTTTATTAATCGGGAATAGCTTCCATTTGATATATTATAATAGTTTTTTCCATTCACAGTTTAAATGTAATAAGGGTTTAAAGTGGAAACCATAATTAATAATTTCTTTTAATTGCAAAAATTAGTAACTCGCTTGTTTTTTCAAAGAACAAAGATAGGTTGAAAAATGAAAATAAAGAACAAGAAAAAGATAAAAACAATTAAAAGAAAAGTACGAATTAAATATCATGGATTAAAATAAGGACAACAACATTAAAAGAAAGAACAAACTTTAGGGACCAAATTTCTTTCTTTTTTTGTGATTTGTCACTTACGAAAACAAAAAACAGTCAAAGGCCAAAAACTTTAAAATTAAAATGCAAAAAATTGAAATATCATGTTAGATAAACAATTATTAGAAACCATGGTTTTGATCTCAAATGATGCGAAAATTTTAGTCCCACAACCTTGGAACCCAAGAACCAAGAGGAATAAGAAAGATTGAATTGCAAAGAAGGTGGTTAGGAAGATCAAATTGGTATCCTAAATGCCAAGAACCAAAAACAAAGCAATATTGTGCAACAAAATTGTAAGAGGTCAGAAAATTGTATAAAAGATGAAATTTGGGTTCGGGAACACGGAGAACTAATATATTGCTTCTATTTGTTTTTATTAATCGAGAATAACTTCTATTTGATATATTATAATACTTTTCTCGATTCACAGTTTAAATGTAATATGGGTTTAAAGTGGAAACCATAATTAATAATTTTATTTAATTGCAAAAATTAGTAACTCGCTTGTTTTTTCAAAGAACAAAGATAGGTTGAAAAATGAAAATAAAGAACAAGAAAAAGATACAAACAATTAAAAGAAAAGTACGAATTAAATATCAGGGATTAAAATAATGACAATAACATTAAAAGAAAGAACAAACTTTAGGGACCAAATTTCTTTCTTTTTTTGTGATTTGTCACTTACGAAAACAAAAAACAGTCAAAGGCCAAAAACTTTAAAATTAAAATGCAAAAAATTGAAATATCAAGTAAGATAAACAATTATTAGAAACCATGTTTTGATACCAAATGGTGCGAAAATTTTAGTCCCACAACCTTGGAACCCAAGAACCAAAAGGAATAAGAAAGATTGAATTGCAAAGAAGGTGGTTAGGAAGATCAAATTGGTATCCTAAATGGCAAGAACCAAAAACAAAGCAATATTGTGCAACCAAATTGTAAGAGGTTAGAAAATTGTATAAAAGATGAAATTTGGGTTCGAGAACACGGAGAACTAATATATTGCTTCTATTTGTTTTTATTAATCGAGAATAACTTCTATTTGATATATTATATTACTTTTTTCGATTCATAGTTTAAATGTAATAAGGGTTGAAAGTGGAAGCCATAATTAATAATTTTTTTTAATTGCAAAAATTAGTAACTCGCTTGTTTTTTCAAATAACAAAGATAGGTTGAAAAATGAAAATAAAGAACAAGAAAAAGATACAAACAATTAAAAGAAAAGTACGAATTAAATATCAGGGATTAAAATAATGACAACAACATTAAAAGAAAGAACAAACTTTAGGGACCAAATTTCTTTCTTTTTTTTTGATTTGTCACTTACGAAAACAAAAAACAGTCAAAGGCCAAAAACATTAAAATTAAAATGCAAAAAATTGAAATATCAAGTTAGATAAACAATTATTAGAAACCATGGTTTTGATACCAAATGATGCGAAAATTTTAATCCCACAACCTTGGAATCCAAGATCCAAAAGGAATAAGAAAGATTGAATTGCAAAGAAGGTGGTTAGGAAGATTAAATTGGAATCCTAAATGGCAAGAACTAAAAATAAAGCAATATTGTGCGAGAAAATTGTAACACGTTAGAAAATTGAATAAAAGATGAAATTTGGGTTCGAGCACACGAAGAACTAATATATTGCTTCTATTTGTTTTTATTAATCGGGAATAGCTTCCATTTGATATATTATAATAGTTTTTTCCATTCACAGTTTAAATGTAATAAGGGTTTAAAGTGAAAACCATAATTAATAATTTCTTTTAATTGCAAAAATTAGTAACTCGCTTGTTTTTTCAAAGAACAAAGATAGGTTGAAAAATGAAAATAAAGAACAAGAAAAAGATACAAACAATTAAAAGAAAAGTACGACTTAAATATCATGGATTAAAATAATGACAACAACATTAAAAGAAAGAACAAACTTTAGGGACCAAATTTCTTTCTTTTTTTGTGATTTGTCACTTACGAAAACAAAAAACAGTCAAAGGCCAAAAACATTAAAATTAAAATGCAAAAAATTGAAATATCAAGTTAGATAAACAATTATTAGAAACCATGGTTTTGATACCAAATGATGCGAAAATTTTAGTCCCACAACCTTGGAATCCAAGATCCAAAAGGAATAAGAAAGATTGAATTGCAAAGAAGGTGGTTAGGAAGATTAAATTGGAATCCTAAATGGCAAGAACTAAAAATAAAGCAATATTGTGCGAGAAAATTGTAACACGTTAGAAAATTGAATAAAAGATGAAATTTGGGTTCGAGCACACGAAGAACTAATATATTGCTTCTATTTGTTTTTATTAATCGGGAATAGCTTCCATTTGATATATTATAATAGTTTTTTCCATTCACAGTTTAAATGTAATAAGGGTTTAAAGTGAAAACCATAATTAATAATTTCTTTTAATTGCAAAAATTAGTAACTCGCTTGTTTTTTCAAAGAACAAAGATAGGTTGAAAAATGAAAATAAAGAACAAGAAAAAGATACAAACAATTAAAAGAAAAGTACGACTTAAATATCATGGATTAAAATAATGACAACAACATTAAAAGAAAGAACAAACTTTAGGGACCAAATTTCTTTCTTTTTTTGTGATTTGTCACTTACGAAAACAAAAAACAGTCAAAGGCCAAAAACTTTAAAATTAAAATGCAAAAAATTGAAATATCAAGTAAGATAAACAATTATTAGAAACCATGTTTTGATACCAAATGGTGCGAAAATTTTAGTCCCACAACCTTGGAACCCAAGAACCAAAAGGAATAAGAAAGATTGAATTGCAAAGAAGGTGGTTAGGAAGATCAAATTGGTATCCTAAATGGCAAGAACCAAAAACAAAGCAATATTGTGCAACCAAATTGTAAGAGGTTAGAAAATTGTATAAAAGATGAAATTTGGGTTCGAGAACACGGAGAACTAATATATTGCTTCTATTTGTTTTTATTAATCGAGAATAACTTATATTTGATATATTATATTACTTTTTTCGATTCATAGTTTAAATGTAATAAGGGTTGAAAGTGGAAGCCATAATTAATAATTTTTTTTAATTGCAAAAATTAGTAACTCGCTTGTTTTTTCAAATAACAAAGATAGGTTGAAAAATGAAAATAAAGAACAAGAAAAAGATACAAACAATTAAAAGAAAAGTACGAATTAAATATCAGGGATTAAAATAATGACAACAACATTAAAAGAAAGAACAAACTTTAGGGACCAAATTTCTTTCTTTTTTTGTGATTTGTCACTTACGAAAACAAAAAACAGTCAAAGGCCAAAAACATTAAAATTAAAATGCAAAAAATTGAAATATCAAGTTAGATAAACAATTATTAGAAACCATGGTTTTGATACCAAATGATGCGAAAATTTTAATCCCACAACCTTGGAATCCAAGATCCAAAAGGAATAAGAAAGATTGAATTGCAAAGAAGGTGGTTAGGAAGATTAAATTGGAATCCTAAATGGCAAGAACTAAAAATAAAGCAATATTGTGCGAGAAAATTGTAACACGTTAGAAAATTGAATAAAAGATGAAATTTGGGTTCGAGCACACGAAGAACTAATATATTGCTTCTATTTGTTTTTATTAATCGGGAATAGCTTCCATTTGATATATTATAATAGTTTTTTCCATTCACAGTTTAAATGTAATAAGGGTTTAAAGTGGAAACCATAATTAATAATTTCTTTTAATTGCAAAAATTAGTAACTCGCTTGTTTTTTCAAAGAACAAAGATAGGTTGAAAAATGAAAATAAAGAACAAGAAAAAGATAAAAACAATTAAAAGAAAAGTACGAATTAAATATCATGGATTAAAATAAGGACAACAACATTAAAAGAAAGAACAAACTTTAGGGACCAAATTTCTTTCTTTTTTTGTGATTTGTCACTTACGAAAACAAAAAACAGTCAAAGGCCAAAAACTTTAAAATTAAAATGAAAAAAATTGAAATATCATGTTAGATAAACAATTATTAGAAACCATGGTTTTGATCCCAAATGATGCGAAAATTTTAGGCCCACAACCTTGGAACCCAAGAACCAAGAGGAATAAGAAAGATTGAATTGCAAAGAAGGTGGTTAGGAAGATCAAATTGGTATCCTAAATGCCAAGAACCAAAAACAAAGCAATATTGTGCAACAAAATTGTAAGAGGTCAGAAAATTGTATAAAAGATGAAATTTGGGTTCGGGAACACGGAGAACTAATATATTGCTTCTATTTGTTTTTATTAATCGAGAATAACTTCTATTTGATATATTATAATACTTTTCTCGATTCACAGTTTAAATGTAATAAGGGTTTAAAGTGGAAACCATAATTAATAATTTTATTTAATTGCAAAAATTAGTAACTCGCTTGTTTTTTCAAAGAACAAAGATAGGTTGAAAAATGAAAATAAAGAACAAGAAAAAGATACAAACAATTAAAAGAAAAGTACGAATTAAATATCAGGGATTAAAATAATGACAATAACATTAAAAGAAAGAACAAACTTTAGGGACCAAATTTCTTTCTTTTTTTGTGATTTGTCACTTACGAAAACAAAAAACAGTCAAAGGCCAAAAACTTTAAAATTAAAATGCAAAAAATTGAAATATCAAGTAAGATAAACAATTATTAGAAACCATGTTTTGATACCAAATGGTGCGAAAATTTTAGTCCCACAACCTTGGAACCCAAGAACCAAAAGGAATAAGAAAGATTGAATTGCAAAGAAGGTGGTTAGGAAGATCAAATTGGTATCCTAAATGGCAAGAACCAAAAACAAAGCAATATTGTGCAACCAAATTGTAAGAGGTTAGAAAATTGTATAAAAGATGAAATTTGGGTTCGAGAACACGGAGAACTAATATATTGCTTCTATTTGTTTTTATTAATCGAGAATAACTTCTATTTGATATATTATATTACTTTTTTCGATTCACAGTTTAAATGTAATAAGGGTTGAAAGTGGAAGCCATAATTAATAATTTTTTTTAATTGCAAAAATTAGTAACTCGCTTGTTTTTTCAAATAAAAAAGATAGGTTGAAAAATGAAAATAAAGAACAAGAAAATGATACAAACAATTAAAAGAAAAGTACGAATTAAATATCAGGGATTAAAATAATGACAACAACATTAAAAGAAAGAACAAACTTTAGGGACCAAATTTCTTTCTTTTTTTGTGATTTGTCACTTACGAAAACAAAAAACAGTCAAAGGCCAAAAACATTAAAATTAAAATGCAAAAAATTGAAATATCAAGTTAGATAAACAATTATTAGAAACCATGGTTTTGATACCAAATGATGCGAAAATTTTAATCCCACAACCTTGGAATCCAAGATCCAAAAGGAATAAGAAAGATTGAATTGCAAAGAAGGTGGTTAGGAAGATTAAATTGGAATCCTAAATGGCAAGAACTAAAAATAAAGCAATATTGTGCGAGAAAATTGTAACACGTTAGAAAATTGAATAAAAGATGAAATTTGGGTTCGAGCACACGAAGAACTAATATATTGCTTCTATTTGTTTTTATTAATCGGGAATAGCTTCCATTTGATATATTATAATAGTTTTTTCCATTCACAGTTTAAATGTAATAAGGGTTTAAAGTGGAAACCATAATTAATAATTTCTTTTAATTGCAAAAATTAGTAACTCGCTTGGTTTTTCAAAGAACAAAGATAGGTTGAAAAATGAAAATAAAGAACAAGAAAAAGATAAAAACAATTAAAAGAAAAGTACGAATTAAATATCATGGATTAAAATAAGGACAACAACATTAAAAGAAAGAACAAACTTTAGGGACCAAATTTCTTTCTTTTTTTGTGATTTGTCACTTACGAAAACAAAAAACAGTCAAAGGCCAAAAACTTTAAAATTAAAATGAAAAAAATTGAAATATCATGTTAGATAAACAATTATTAGAAACCATGGTTTTGATCCCAAATGATGCGAAAATTTTAGTCCCACAACCTTGGAACCCAAGAACCAAGAGGAATAAGAAAGATTGAATTGCAAAGAAGGTGGTTAGGAAGATCAAATTGGTATCCTAAATGCCAAGAACCAAAAACAAAGCAATATTGTGCAACAAAATTGTAAGAGGTCAGAAAATTGTATAAAAGATGAAATTTGGGTTCGGGAACACGGAGAACTAATATATTGCTTCTATTTGTTTTTATTAATCGAGAATAACTTCTATTTGATATATTATAATACTTTTCTCGATTCACAGTTTAAATGTAATAAGGGTTTAAAGTGGAAACCATAATTAATAATTTTATTTAATTGCAAAAATTAGTAACTCGCTTGTTTTTTCAAAGAACAAAGATAGGTTGAAAAATGAAAATAAAGAACAAGAAAAAGATACAAACAATTAAAAGAAAAGTACGAATTAAATATCAGGGATTAAAATAATGACAATAACATTAAAAGAAAGAACAAACTTTAGGGACCAAATTTCTTTCTTTTTTTGTGATTTGTCACTTACGAAAACAAAAAACAGTCAAAGGCCAAAAACTTTAAAATTAAAATGCAAAAAATTGAAATATCAAGTAAGATAAACAATTATTAGAAACCATGTTTTGATACCAAATGGTGCGAAAATTTTAGTCCCACAACCTTGGAACCCAAGAACCAAAAGGAATAAGAAAGATTGAATTGCAAAGAAGGTGGTTAGGAAGATCAAATTGGTATCCTAAATGGCAAGAACCAAAAACAAAGCAATATTGTGCAACCAAATTGTAAGAGGTTAGAAAATTGTATAAAAGATGAAATTTGGGTTCGAGAACACGGAGAACTAATATATTGCTTCTATTTGTTTTTATTAATCGAGAATAACTTCTATTTGATATATTATATTACTTTTTTCGATTCACAGTTTAAATGTAATAAGGGTTGAAAGTGGAAGCCATAATTAATAATTTTTTTTAATTGCAAAAATTAGTAACTCGCTTGTTTTTTCAAATAAAAAAGATAGGTTGAAAAATGAAAATAAAGAACAAGAAAAAGATACAAACAATTAAAAGAAAAGTACGAATTAAATATCAGGGATTAAAATAATGACAACAACATTAAAAGAAAGAACAAACTTTAGGGACCAAATTTCTTTCTTTTTTTGTGATTTGTCACTTACGAAAACAAAAAACAGTCAAAGGCCAAAAACATTAAAATTAAAATGCAAAAAATTGAAATATCAAGTTAGATAAACAATTATTAGAAACCATGCTTTTGATACCAAATGATGCGAAAATTTTAGTCCCACAACCGTGGAACCCAAGAACCAAAAGGAATAAGAAAGATTGAATTGCGAAGAAGGTGGTTAGGAAGATCAAATTGTTATCCTAAATGGCAAGAACCAAAAAGAAAACAATATTCTGCGATGAAATTGTAAGACGTTAGAAAATTGAATAAAATATGAAATTTGGGTCCGAGAACACGGAGAAATAATATATCTCTTGTATTTGTTTTTATTAATCGAGAATAGTTTCTATTTGATATATTATAATAGTTTTTGCGATTCACAGTTTAAATGTAAAAAGGGTTTAAAATATCAACCACAATTAATAATTTTTTTTAATTGCAAAAATTAGAAACTCTCTTGTTTTTTCAAAGAAGAAAGATGGGTGGAAAACTGAAAACAAAGAAGAAGAAAAAGATACAAACAATTAAAAGAAAAGTACGAATTAAATATCATGGATGAAAATATAGAAAACAAAATTAAAAGAAAGAACAAACTTTACGGACCAAATTTCTTTCTTTTTTTTGTGATTTTTCATTTACGAAAACAAAAAATAGTCAAAAACCAAAAAAATTAAAATTAAAATTCAAAAAATTTATATATCAAGCTTGATAACCAATTATTAGCAACCATGGTTTTGATAACGAATGATGCGAAAATTTTAGGCACAAAACCTTGGAACCTAAGAACCAAAAGGAATAAGAAAGATTGAATTGCAAATAAAGTGGTTACGAAGATCAAATTGGAATCCTAAATGGCAAGAACTAAAAATAAAGCACTATTGTGCGAGAAAATTGTAACCCGTTAGAAAATTGAATAAAAGATGAAATTTGGGTTTGAGTACACGAAGAACTAATATATTGCTTCTATTTGTTTTTATTAATCGGGAATAGCTTCCATTTGATATATTATAATAGTTTTTTCCATTCACAGTTTAAATGTAATAAGGGTTTAAAGTGGAAACCATAATTAATAATTTTTTTTAATTGCAAAAATTAGTAACTCGCTTGTTTTTTCAAAGAACAAAGATAGGTTGAAAAATGAAAACAAAGAACATGAAACAGATACAAACAATTAAAAGAAAAGTACGAATTAAATATCATGGATGAAAATAATGACAACAACACTAAAATAAAGAACAAACTTTAGGGACCAAAGTTCTTGCTTTTTTTGTGATTTGTTACTTATGAAAACAAAAAACAATCAAAGGCCAAAAACTTTAAAATTAAAATGCAAAAAATTGACATATCAAGCTAGATAACCAATTATTAGCAACCATGGTTTTGATACCGAATGATGCGAAAATTTTAGGCTCACAACCTAGGAACCCAAGAACCAAGATGCATAAGAAAGATTGAATTGCAAAGAAGGTGGTTAGGAATATCAAATTGGTATCCTAAATGGCAAGAACCAAAAACAAAGAAATATTGTGCGACGAAATTGTAAGACGTCAGAAAATTGTATAAAAGATAAAATTTGGGTTTGAGAACACGGAGAAATAATATATTGCTTCTGTATGTTTTTATTAATCGAGAATAGCTTCTATTTGATATATTATAATACTTTTTTCGATTAATAGTTTAAATATAATAAGGGTTTAAAGTGGCAACCATAATTAATAATTTTTTTTAATTACAAAAATTAGTAACTCGCTTGTTTTTGCAAAGACCAAAGATAGGTTGAAAAATGAAAATAAAGAACAAGAAAAAGATACAAACAATTAAAAGAAAAGTACGAAGTAAATATCATGGATTAAAATAATGACAACAACATTAAAAGAAAGAACAAACTTTAGGGACCAATTTCTTTCTTTTTTTGTGATTTGTCACTTACGAAAACAAAAAACAGTCAAAGGCCAAAAACTTTAAAATTAAAATGCAAAAAATTAAAATATCAAGCTAGATAACCAATTATTAGCAACCATGGTTTTGATACCAAATGATGCAAAATTTTTAGTCCCACAACCTTAGAACCCAAGAACCAAAAGGAATAAGAAAGATATAATTGCAAAGAAGGTGGTTTGGATGATCAAATTGGTATCCTAAATGGCAAGCACCAAAATCAAAGCAATATTGTGCGACAAAATTGTAACACGTCAGAAAATTGAATAAAAGATGAAATTTGGGTTCGAGAACACAGAGAACTAATATATCGCTTCTATTTGTTTTTATGAATCGAGAATAGCTTCCATTTGATATATTATAATAGTTTTTTCGATTCATAGTTTAAATGTAAAAAGGGTTTAAAGTGGCAACCATAATTAATAATTTTTTTTAATTGCAAAAATTAGTAACTCGCTTGTTTTTTCAAAGAACAAAGATGGGTTGAAAACTGAAACACAAAGAACAAGGAAAAGATACAAACAATTAAAAGAAAATAACGAATTAAATATCATGAACGAAAATAATGACAACAATATTAAAAGAAAGAACAAACTTTAGGGACCAAATTTTGTTTTTGTGATTTGTCACTTAAGAAAACAAAAAATAGTCAAAGGCCAAAAACATTAAACTTAAAATTCAAAAAATTTATATATCAAGCTAGAAAACCAATTATTAGCAACCATGGTTTTGATACCGATTGATGCGAAAATTTTAGGCCCACAACCTTGGAACCCAAGAACCAAAAGGAATAAGAAAGATTGAATTGCAAATAAGGTGGTTAGGAAGGTCAAATTGGTATCCTAAATGGCAAGAAGCAAAAACAAAGCAATATTGTGCCCCAAAATTGTAATAGGTCAGAAAATTTTATAAAAGATGATATTTGGGTTAGAGAACCTGGAGAACTAATATATTGCTTCTATTTGTTTTAATTAATCGAGAATAACTTTTATTTGATATATTATAATACTTTTCTCGATTCATAGTTTAAATGTAATAAGGGTTTAAAGTGGAAACCATAATTAATAATTTTTTTTAATTGCAAAAATTAGTAACTCGCTTGTTTTTTCAAAGAACAAAGATAGGTTGAAAAATGAAAATAAAGAACAAGAAAAAGATACAAACAATTAAAAGAAAAGTACGAATTAAATATCAGGGATTAAAATAATGACAATAACATTAAAAGAAAGAACAAACTTTAGGGACCAAATTTCTTTCTTTTTTTGTGATTTGTCACTTACGAAAACAAAAAACAGTCAAAGGCCAAAAACTTTAAAATTAAAATCAAAAAATTGAAATATCAAATAAGATAAACAATTATTAGAAACCATGCTTTTGATACTAAATGATGCGAAAATTTTAGTCCCACAACCTTGGAACCCAAGAACCAAAAGGAATAAGAAAGATTGAATTGCAAAGAAGGTGGTTAGGAAGATCAAATTGGTATCCTAAATGGCAAGAACCAAAAAGAAAACAATATTGTGCGACGAAATTGTAAGACGTCAGAAAATTGAATAAAATATGAAATTTGGGTCCAAGAACACGGAGAACTAATATATCTCTTGTATTTGTTTTTATGAATCGAGAATAGCTTCCATTTGATATATTATAATAGTTTTTTTGATTAATAGTTTAAATGTAAAAAGGGTTTAAAGTGGCAACCATAATTAATAATTTTTTTTAATTGCAAAAATTAGTAACTCGCTTGTTTTTTCAAAGAACAAAGATGGGTTGAAAACTGAAACACAAAGAACAAGGAAAAGATACAAACAATTAAAAGAAAATTACGAATTAAATATCATGAACGAAAATAATGACAAAAACATTAAAAGAAAGAACAAACTTTAGGAACCAATTTTTTTTTTTTTGTGGTTTGTCACTTAAGAAAACAAAAAATAGTCAAAGGCCAAAAACATTAAACTTAAAATTCAAAAAAATGATATATCAAGCTAGATAACCAATTATTAGCAACCATGGTTTTGATACCGAATAATGCGAAAATTTTAGGCCCACAACCTAGGAACCCCAAGAACCAAAAGGAATAATAAAGATTGAATTGCAAATAAGGTATTTAGGAAGATCAAATTGGTATCCTAAATGGCAAGAACCAAAAACAAAGCAATATTGAGCGACCAAATTATAATAGGTCAGAAAATTGTATAAAAGATGAAATTTGGGTTCGAGAACACGGAGAACTAATATATTGCTTCTATTTGTTTTAATTAATCGAGAATAACTTCTATTTGATATATTATAATACTTATCTCGATTCACAGTTTAAATGTAATAAGAGTTTAAAGTGGAAACCATAATTAATAATTTTTTTTAATTGCAAAAATTAGTAACTCGCTTGTTTTTTCAAAGAACAAAGATAGGGTTAAAAATGAAAATAAAGAACAAGAAAAAGATACAAACAATTAAAAGAAAAGTATGAATTAAATATCAGGGATTAAAATAATGACAACAACATTAAAAGAAAGAACAAACTTTAGGGACCAAATTTCTTTCTTTTTTTGTGATTTGTCACTTACGAAAACAAAAAACAGTCAAAGGCCAAAAACTTTAAAATTAAAATGCAAAAAATTGAAATATCAAGTTAGATAAACAATTATTAGAAACCATGGTTTTGATAACAAATGATGCGAAAATTTTAGTCCCACAACCTTGGAACGCAAGAACCAAAAGGAATAAGAAAGATTGAATTGCAAAGAAGGTGGTTAGGAAGATCAAATTGGTATCCTAAATGGCAAGAACCAAAAACAAAGCAATATTGTGCAACAAAATTGTAAGACGTCAGAAAATTGAATAAAATATGAAATTTGGGTCCGAGAACACAGAGAACTAATATATCTCTTGTATTTTTTTTTTATTAATCGAGAATAGTTTCTATTTGATATATTATAATAGTTTTTCCGATTCCATATTTAAATGTAAAAAGGGTTTAAAATATCAACCATAATTAATAATTTTTTTTAATTGAAAAAATTAGTAACTTGCTTGTTTTTTCAAAGAAGAATGATGGGTGGAAAACTGAAAACAAAGAAGAAGAAAAAGATACAAACAATTAAAAGAAAAGTACGAATTAAATATCATGGATGAAAATATAGACAACAACATTAAAAGAAAGAACAAACTTTACGGACCAAATTTCTGTCTTTTTTTTGAGATTTTTCATTTACGAAAACAAAAAATAGTCAAAGGCCAAAAAATTTAAAATTAAAATTCAAAAAATTTATATATCAAGCTTGATAACAAATTATTAGCAACCATGGTTTTGATACCGAATGATGCGAAAATTTTAGGCCCACAACCTAGGAACCCCAAGAACCAAAAAGAATAATAAAGATTGAATTGCAAATAAGGAGGTTAGGAAGATCAAATTGGTATCCTAAATGGCAAGAACCAAAAAAAATTCAATATTGTGCGGCAAAATTGTAATAGGTCAGAAAATTGTATAAAAGATGAAATTTGGGTTCGAGAACACGGAGAACTAATTTTTTGCTTCTATTTGTTTTAATTAATCGAGAATAACTTCTATTTGATATATTATAATACTTTTCTCGATTCACAGTTTAAATGTAATAAGGATTTAAAGTGGAAACCATATTTAACAATTTTTTTTAATTGCAAAAATTAGTAACTCGCTTGTTTTTTCAAAGAACAAAGATAGGTTTAAAAATGAAAATAAAGAACAAGAAAAAGATACAAACAATTAAAAGAAAAGTACGAAGTAAATATCATGGATTAAAATAATGACAACAACATTAAAAGAAAGAACAAACTTTAGGGACCAATTTCTTTCTTTTTTTGTGATTTGTCACTTACGGAAACAAAAAACAGTCAAAGGCCAAAAACATTAAAATTAAAATGAAAAAAATTGAAATATCAAGCTAGATAACCAATTATTAGCAACCATGGTTTTGATACCAAATGATGCGAAATTTTTAGTCCCACAACCTTAGAACCTAAGAACCAAAAGGAATAAGAAAGATATAATTGCAAAGAAGGTGGTTTGGAGGATCAAATTGGTATCCTAAATGGCAAGAACCAAAATCAAAGCAATATTGTGCGACAAAATTGTAACACGTCAGAAAATTGAATAAAAGATGAAATTTGGGTTCGAGAACACAGAGAACTAATATATCACTTCTATTTGTTTTTATGAATCGAGAATAGCTTCCATTTGATATATTATAATAGTTTTTTCGATTCATAGTTTAAATGTAAAAAGGTTTTAAAGTGGCAACCATAATTAATAATTTTTCTTAATTGCAAAAATTAGTAACTCGCTTGTTTTTTCAAAGAACAAAGATGGGTTGAAAACTGAAACACAAAGAACAAGGAAAAGATACAAACAATTAAAAGAAAATTACGAATTAAATATCATGAACGAAAATAATGACAACAATATTAAAAGAAAGAACAAACTTTATGGACCAAATTTTTTTTTTTTTGTGATTTGTCACTTAAGAAAACAAAAAATAGTCAAAGGCCAAAAACATTAAACTTAAAATTCAAAAAATTTATATATCAAGCTAGAAAACCAATTATTAGCAACCATGGTTTTGATACCAATTGATGCGAAAATTTTAGGCCCACAACCTTGGCACCCAAGAACCAAAAGGAATAAGAAAGATTGAATTGCAAAGAAGGTGGTTAGGAAGATCAAATTGGTATCCTAAATGGCAAGAACCAAAAACAAAGCAATATTGTGCCCCAAAATTGTAATAGGTCAGAAAATTTTATAAAATATGAAATTTGGGTTCGAGAACCTGGAGAACTAATATATTGCTTCTATTTGTTTTAATTAATCGAGAATAACTTCTATTTGATATATTATAATACTTTTCTCGATTCACAGTTTAAATGTAATAAGGGTTTAAAGTAGAAACCATAATGAATAATTTTTTTTAATTGCAAAAATTAGTCACTCGCTTGTTTTTTCAAAGAACAAAGATAGGTTGAAAAATGAAAATAAAGAACAAGAAAAAGATACAAACAATTAAAAGAAAAGTACGAATTAAATATCAGGGATTAAAATAATGACAATAACATTAAAAGAAAGAACAAACTTTAGGGACCAAATTTCTTTCTTTTTTTGTGATTTGTCACTTACGAAAACAAAAAACAGTCAAAGGCCAAAAACTTTAAAATTAAAATGCAAAAAATTGAAATATCAAGTAAGATAAACAATTATTAGAAACCATGTTTTGATACCAAATGATGCGAATTTTTTAGTCCCACAACCTTGGAACCTAAGAACCAAAAGGAATAAGAAAGATTGAATTGCAAAGAAGGTGGTTAGGAAGATCAAATTGGTATCCTAAATGGCAAGAACCAAAAACAAAGCAATATTGTGCAACCAAATTGTAAGAGGTTAGAAAATTGTATAAAAGATGAAATTTGGGTTCGAGAACACGGAGAACTAATATATTGCTTCTATTTGTTTTAATTAATCGAGAATAACTTCTATTTGATATATTATAATACTTTTCTCGATTCACAGTTTAAATGTAATAAGGGTTTAAAGTGGAAACCATAATGAATAATTTTTTTTAATTGCAAAAATTAGTCACTCGCTTGTTTTATCAAAGAACAAAGATAGGTTGAAAAATGAAAATAAAGAACAAGAAAAAGATACAAACAATTAAAAGAAAAGTACGAATTAAATATCAGGGATTAAAATAATGACAATAACATTAAAAGAAAGAACAAACTTTAGGGACCAAATTTCTTTCTTTTTTTGTGATTTGTCACTTACGAAAACAAAAAACAGTCAAAGGCCAAAAACTTTAAAATTAAAATGCAAAAAATTGAAATATCAAGTAAGATAAACAATTATTAGAAACCATGCTTTTGATACCAAATGATGCGAAAATTTTAGTTCCACAACCTTGGAACCCAAGAACCAAAAGGAATAAGAAAGATTGAATTGCAAAGAAGGTGGTTAGGAAGATCAAATTGGTATCCTAAATGGCAAGAACCAAAAAGAAAACAATATTGTGCGACGAAATTGTAAGACGTCAGAAAATTGAATAAAATATGAAATTTGGGTCCAAGAACACGGAGAACTAATATATCTCTTGTATTTGTTTTTATGAATCGAGAATAGCTTCCATTTGATATATTATAATAGTTTTTTTGATTAATAGTTTAAATGTAAAAAGGGTTTAAAGTGGCAACCATAATTAATAATTTTTTTTAATTGCAAAAATTAGTAACTCGCTTGTTTTTTCAAAGAACAAAGATGGGTTGAAAACTGAAACACAAATAACAAGGAAAAGATACAAACTATTAAAAGAAAATTACGAATTAAATATCCTGAACGAAAATAATGACAACAACATTAAAAGAAAGAACAAACTTTAGGGACCAAATTTTTTTTTTTTTGTGATTTGTCACATAAGAAAACAAAAAATAGTCAAAGGCCAAAAACATTAAAATTAAAATTCAAAAAATTTATATATCAAGCTTGATAACAAATTATTAGCAACCATGGTTTTGATACCGAATGATGCAAAAATTTTAGGCCCACAACCTAGGAACCCCAAGAACCAAAAGGAATAATAAAGATTGAATTGCAAATAAAGTGGTTAGGAAGATCAAATTGGTATCCTAAATGGCAAGAACAAAAAAAAAACAATATTGTGCGACAAAATTGTAATAGGTTAGAAAATTGTATAAAAGATGAAATTTGGGTTCGAGAACACGGAGAACTAATATATTGCTTCTATTTGTTTTAATTAATCGAGAATAACTTCTATTTGATATATTATAATACATTTCTCGATTCACAGTTTAAATGTAATAAGGGTTTAAAGTGGAAACCATAATTAATAATTTTTTTTAATTGCAAAAATTAGTAACTCGCTTGTTTTTTCAAAGAAAAAGATATGTTGAAAAATGAAAATAAAGAACAAGAAGAAGATACAAAAAATTAAAAGAAAAGTACGAATTAAATATCATGGATTAAAATAATGACAACAACATTAAAAGAAAGAACAAACTTTAGGGACCAAATTTCTTTCTTTTTTTGTGATTTGTCACTTACGAAAACAAAAAACAGTCAAAGGCCAAAAACTTTAAAATTAAAATGCAAAAAATTGAAATATCAAGTTAGATAAACAATTATTAGAAACCATGGTTTTGATACCAAATGATGCGAAAATTTTAGTCCCACAACTTTGGAACCCAAGAACCAAAAGGAATAAGAAAGATTGAATTGCAAAGAAGGTGGTTAGGAAGATCAAATTGGTATCCTAAATGGCAAGAACCAAAATCAAAGCAATATTGTGCGACAAAATTGTAACACGTCAGAAAATTGAATAAAAGATGAAATTTGGCTTCGAGAACACAGAGAACTAATATATCGCTTCTATTTGTTTTTATGAATCGAGAATAGCTTCCATTTGATATATTATAATAGTTTTTTCGATTCATAGTTTAAATGTAAAAAGGTTTTAAAGTGGCAACCATAATTAATAATTTTTCTTAATTGCAAAAATTAGTAACTCGCTTGTTTTTTCAAAGAACAAAGATGGGTTGAAAACTGAAACACAAAGAACAAGGAAAAGATACAAACAATTAAAAGAAAATTACGAATTAAATATCATGAACGAAAATAAGGACAACAATATTAAAAGAAAGAACAAACTTTAGGGACCAAATTTTTTTTTTTGTGATTTGTCACTTAAGAAAACAAAAAATAGTCAAAGGCCAAAAACATTAAACTTAAAATTCAAAAAATTTATATATCAAGCTAGAAAACCAATTATTAGCAACCATGGTTTTGATACCGAATGATGCAAAAATTTTAGGCCCACAACCTAGGAACCCCAAGAACCAAAAGGAATAATAAAGATTGAATTGCAAATAAAGTGGTTAGGAAGATCAAATTGGTATCCTAAATGGCAAGAACCAAAAACAAAGCAATATTGTGCCCCAAAATTGTAATAGGTCAGAAAATTTTATAAAATATGAAATTTGGGTTCGAGAACCTGGAGAACTAATATATTGCTTCTATTTCTTTTAATTAATCGAGAATAACTTCTATTTGATATATTATAATACTTTTCTCGATTCACAGTTTAAATGTAATAAGGGTTTAAAGTAGAAACCATAATGAATAATTTTTTTTAATTGCAAAAATTAGTCACTCGCTTGTTTTTTCAAAGAACAAAGATAGGTTGAAAAATGAAAATAAAGAACAAGAAAAAGATACAAACAATTAAAAGAAAAGTACGAATTAAATATCAGGGATTAAAATAATGACAATAAAATTAAAAGAAAGAACAAACTTTAGGGACCAAATTTCTTTCTTTTTTTGTGATTTGTCACTTACGAAAACAAAAAACAGTTAAAGGCCAAAAACTTTAAAATTAAAATGCAAAAAATTGAAATATCAAGTTAGATAAACAATTATTAGAAACCATGGTTTTGATAACAAATGATGCGAAAATTTTAGGCCCACAACCTTGGAACCCAAGAACCAAAAGGAATAAGAAAGATTGAATTGCAAAGAAGGTGGTTAGGAAGATCAAATTGGTATCCTAAATGGCAAGAACCAAAAACAAAGCAATATTGTGCCCCAAAATTGTAATAGGTCAGAAAATTTTATAAAATATGAAATTTGGGTTCGAGAACCTGGAGAACTAATATATTGCTTCTATTTGTTTTAATTAATCGAGAATAACTTCTATTTGATATATTATAATACTTTTCTCGATTCACAGTTTAAATGTAATAAGGGTTTAAAGTAGAAACCATAATGAATAATTTTTTTTAATTGCAAAAATTAGTCACTCGCTTGTTTTTTCAAAGAACAAAGATAGGTTGAAAAATGAAAATAAAGAACAAGAAAAAGATACAAACAATTAAAAGAAAAGTACGAATTAAATATCAGGGATTAAAATAATGACAATAACATTAAAAGAAAGAACAAACTTTAGGGACCAAATTTCTTTCTTTTTTTGTGATTTGTCACTTACGAAAACAAAAAACAGTCAAAGGCCAAAAACTTTAAAATTAAAATGCAAAAAATTGAAATATCAAGTAAGATAAACAATTATTAGAAACCATGTTTTGATACCAAATGATGCGAAAATTTTAGTCCCACAACCTTGGAACCCAAGAACCAAAAGGAATAAGAAAGATTGAATTGCAAAGAAGGTGGTTAGGAAGATCAAATTGGTATCCTAAATGGCAAGAACCAAAAACAAAGCAATATTGTGCAACCAAATTGTAAGAGGTTAGAAAATTGTATAAAAGATGAAATTTGGGTTCGAGAACACGGAGAACTAATATATTGCTTCTATTTGTTTTAATTAATCGAGAATAACTTCTATTTGATATATTATAATACTTTTCTCGATTCACAGTTTAAATGTAATAAGGGTTTAAAGTGGAAACCATAATGAATAATTTTTTTAATTGCAAAAATTAGTCACTCGCTTGTTTTATCAAAGAACAAAGATAGGTTGAAAAATGAAAATAAAGAACAAGAAAAAGATACAAACAATTAAAAGAAAAGTACGAATTAAATATCAGGGATTAAAATAATGACAACAACATTAAAAGAAAGAACAAACTTTAGGGACCAAATTTCTTTCTTTTTTTGTGATTTGTCACTTACGAAAACAAAAAACAGTCAAAGGCCAAAAACTTTAAAATTAAAATGCAAAAAATTGAAATATCAAGTTAGATAAACAATTATTAGAAACCATGGTTTTGATACCAAATGATGCGAAAATTTTAGTCCCACAACCTTGGAACCCAAGAACCAAAAAGAATAAGAAAGATTGAATTTCAAAGAAGGTGGTTAGGAAGATCAAATTGGTATCCTAAATGGCAAGAACCAAAAAGAAAACAATATTGTGCGACGAAATTGTAAGACGTCAGAAAATTGAACAATATATGAAATTTGGGTCCGAGAACACGGAGAACTAATATATCTCTTGTATTTGTTTTTATTAATCGAGAATAGTTTCTATTTGATATATTATAATAGTTTTTTCGATTCACATTTTAAATGTAAAAAGGGTTTAAAATATCAAAAATAATTAATAATTTTTTTTAATTGCAAAAATTAGTAACTCGCTTGTTTTTTCAAAGAAGAAAGATGGGTGGAAAACTGAAAACAAAGAAGAAGAAAAAGATACAAACAATTAAAAGAAAAGTACGAATTAAATATCATGGATGAAAATATAGACAACAACATTAAAAGAAAGAACAAACTTTACGGACCAAATTTCTTTCTTTTTTTTGTGATTTTTCATTTACGAAAACAAAAAATAGTCAAAGGCCAAAAAATTTAAAATTAAAATTCAAAAAATTTATATATCAAGCTTGATAACAAATTATTAGCAACCATGGTTTTGATACCGAATGATGCAAAAATTTTAGGCCCACAACCTAGGAACCCCAAGAACCAAAAGGAATAATAAAGATTGAATTGCAAATAAAGTGGTTAGGAAGATCAAATTGGTATCCTAAATGGCAAGAACAAAAAAAAAACAATATTGTGCGACAAAATTGTAATAGGTCAGAAAATTGTATAAAAGATGAAATTTGGGTTCGAGAACACGGAGAACTAATATATTGCTTCTATTTGTTTTAATTAATCGAGAATAACTTCTATTTGATATATTATAATACATTTCTCGATTCACAGTTTAAATGTAATAAGGGTTTAAAGTGGAAACCATAATTAATAATTTTTTTTAATTGCAAAAATTAGTAACTCGCTTGTTTTTTCAAAGAACAAAGATATGTTGAAAAATGAAAATAAAGAACAAGAAAAAGAGACAAACAATTAAAAGAAAAGTACGAATTAAATATCATGGATTAAAATAATGACAACAACATTAAAAGAAAGAACAAACTTTAGGGACCAAATTTCTTTCTTTTTTTGTGATTTGTCACTTACGAAAACAAAAAACCAGTCAAAGGCCAAAAACTTTAAAATTAAAATGCAAAAAATTGAAATATCAAGTAAGATAAACAATTATTAGAAACCATGTTTTGATACCAAATGATGCGAAAATTTTAGTCCCACAACCTTGGAACCCAAGAACCAAAAGGAATAAGAAAGATTGAATTGCAAAGAAGGTGGTTAGGAAGATCAAATTGGTATCCTAAATGGCAAGAACCAAAAACAAAGCAATATTGTGCAACCAAATTGTAAGAGGTTAGAAAATTGTATAAAAGATGAAATTTGGGTTCGAGAACACGGAGAACTAATATATTGCTTCTATTTGTTTTAATTAATCGAGAATAACTTCTATTTGATATATTATAATACTTTTCTCGATTCACAGTTTAAATGTAATAAGGGTTTAAAGTGGAAACCATAATGAATAATTTTTTTAATTGCAAAAATTAGTCACTCGCTTGTTTTATCAAAGAACAAAGATAGGTTGAAAAATGAAAATAAAGAACAAGAAAAAGATACAAACAATTAAAAGAAAAGTACGAATTAAATATCAGGGATTAAAATAATGACAATAACATTAAAAGAAAGAACAAACTTTAGGGACCAAATTTCTTTCTTTTTTTGTGATTTGTCACTTACGAAAACAAAAAACAGTCAAAGGCCAAAAACTTTAAAATTAAAATGCAAAAAATTGAAATATCAAGTAAGATAAACAATTATTAGAAACCATGCTTTTGATACCAAATGATGCGAAAATTTTAGTCCCACAACCTTGGAACCCAAGAAGCAAAAGGAATAAGAAAGATTGAATTGCAAAGAAGGTGGTTAGGAAGATCAAATTGGTATCCTAAATGGCAAGAACGAAAAAGAAAACAATATTGTGCGACGAAATTGTAAGACGTCAGAAAATTGAATAAAATATGAAATTTGGGTCCAAGAACACGGAGAACTAATATATCTCTTGTATTTGTTTTTATGAATCGAGAATAGCTTCCATTTGATATATTATAATAGTTTTTTTGATTAATAGTTTAAATGTAAAAAGGGTTTAAAGTGGCAACCATAATTAATAATTTTTTTTAATTGCAAAAATTAGTAACTCGCTTGTTTTTTCAAACAACAAAGATGGGTTGAAAACTGAAACACAAAGAACAAGGAAAAGATACAAACAATTAAAAGAAAATTACGAATTAAATATCCTGAACGAAAATAATGACAACAACATTAAAAGAAAGAACAAACTTTAGGGACCAATTTTTTTTTTTTTTTTTTGTGATTTGTCACATAAGAAAACAAAAAATAGTCAAAGGCCAAAAACATTAAACTTAAAATTCAAAAAAATGATATATCAAGCTAGATAACCAATTATTAGCAACCATGGGTTTGATACCGAATCATGCGAAAATTTTAGGCCCACAACCTAGGAACCCCAAGAACCAAAAGGAATAATAAAGATTGAATTGCAAATAAGGTATTTAGGAAGATCAAATTGGTATCCTAAATGGCAAGAACCAAAAACAAAGCAATATTATGTGACAAAATTATAATAGGTCAGAAAATGGTATAAAAGATGAAATTTGGGTTCGAGAACACGGAGAACTAATATATTGCTTCTATTTGTTTTAATTAATCGAGAATCACTTCTATTTCATATATTATAATACTTTTCTCGATTCACAGTTTAAATGTAATAAGGGTTTAAAGTAAAAACCATAATTAATAATTTTTTTTAATTGCAAAAATTAGTAACTCGCTTGTTTTTTCAAACAACAAAGATATGTTGAAAAATGAAAATAAAGAACAAGAAAAAGATACAAACAATTAAAAGAAAAGTACGAATTAAATATCAGGGATTAAAATAATGACAACAACATTAAAAGAAAGAACAAACTTTAGGGACCAAATTTCTTTCTTTTTTTGTGATTTGTCACTTACGAAAACAAAAAACAGTCAAAGGCCAAAAACTTTAAAATTAAAATGCAAAAAATTGAAATATCAAGTTAGATAAACAATTATTAGAAACCATGGTTTTGATACCAAATGATGCGAAAATTTTAGTCCCACAACCTTGGAACCCAAGAACCAAAAGGAATAAGAAAGATTGAATTTCAAAGAAGGTGGTTAGGAAGATCAAATTGGTATCCTAAATGGCAAGAACCAAAAAGAAAACAATATTGTGCGACGAAATTGTAAGACGTCAGAAAATTGAACAATATATGAAATTTGGGTCCGAGAACACGGAGAACTAATATATCTCTTGTATTTGTTTTTATTAATCGAGAATAGTTTCTATTTGATATATTATAATAGTTTTTTCGATTCACATTTTAAATGTAAAAAGGGTTTAAAATATCAAAAATAATTAATAATTTTTTTTAATTGCAAAAATTAGTAACTCGCTTGTTTTTTCAAAGAAGAAAGATGGGTGGAAAACTGAAAACAAAGAAGAAGAAAAAGATACAAACAATTAAAAGAAAAGTACGAATTAAATATCATGGATGAAAATATAGACAACAACATTAAAAGAAAGAACAAACTTTACGGACCAAATTTCTTTCTTTTTTTTGTGATTTTTCATTTACGAAAACAAAAAATAGTCAAAGGCCAAAAAATTTAAAATTAAAATTCAAAAAATTTATATATCAAGCTTGATAACAAATTACTAGCAACCATGGTTTTGATACCGAATGATGCAAAAATTTTAGGCCCACAACCTAGGAACCCCAAGAACCAAAAGGAATAATAAAGATTGAATTGCAAATAAAGTGGTTAGGAAGATCAAATTGGTATCCTAAATGGCAAGAACAAAAAAAAAACAATATTGTGCGACAAAATTGTAATAGGTCAGAAAATTGTATAAAAGATGAAATTTGGGTTCGAGAACACGGAGAACTAATATATTGCTTCTATTTGTTTTAATTAATCGAGAATAACTTCTATTTGATATATTATAATACATTTCTCGATTCACAGTTTAAATGTAATAAGGGTTTAAAGTGGAAACCATAATTAATAATTTTTTTTAATTGCAAAAATTAGTAACTCGCTTGTTTTTTCAAAGAACAAAGATATGTTGAAAAATGAAAATAAAGAACAAGAAAAAGAGACAAACAATTAAAAGAAAAGTACGAATTAAATATCATGGATTAAAATAATGACAACAACATTAAAAGAAAGAACAAACTTTAGGGACCAAATTTCTTTCTTTTTTTGTGATTTGTCACTTACGAAAACAAAAAACCAGTCAAAGGCCAAAAACTTTAAAATTAAAATGCATAAAATTGAAATATCAAGTTAGATAAACAATTATTAGAAACCATGCTTTTGATAACAAATGATGCGAAAATTTTAGTCCCACAACCTTGGAACCCAAGAACTAAAAGGAATAAGAAAGATTGAATTGCAAAGAAGGTGGTTAGGAAGATCAAATTGGTATCCTAAATGGCAAGAACCAAAAACAAAGCAATATTGTGCAACAAAATTGTAAGAGGTCAGAAAATTGTATAAAAGATGAAATTTGGGTTCGAGAACACGGAGAACTAATATATTGCTTCTATTTGTTTTTATTAATCGAGAATAGCTTCTATTTGATATATTATAATACTTTTTTCGATTTACAGTTTAAATGTAATAAGGGTTGAAAGTAGAAACCATAATTAATAATTTTTTTTAATTGCAAAAATTAGTAATTCGCTTGTTTTTTCAAAGAACAAAGATGGGTTGAAAACTGAAAACAAAGAACAAGAAAAATATACAAACAATTAAAAGAAAAGTACGAATTAAATATCATGGATGAAAATATAGACAACAACATTAAAAGAAAGAACAAACTTTAGGGACCAAATTTTTTTTTTGTGATTTGTCATTTACGAAAACAAAAAATAGTCAAAGGCGAAAAACTTTAAAATTAAAATTCCAAAAATTTATATATCAAGCTAGATAACCAATTCTTAGCAACCATGGTTTTGATACCAAATGATGCGAAATTTTTAGTCCCACAACCTTGGAACCCAAGAACCAAAAGGAATAAGAAAGATATAATTGCAAAGAAGGTGGTTTGGAGGATCACATTGGTATCCTAAATGGCAAGATCCAAAAACAAAGCAATATTGTGCGACGAAATTGTAAGACGTAAGAAAATTGTATAAAAGGTGAAATTTGGGTTCGAGAACACGGAGAACTAATATATTGCTACTATTTGTTTTTATTAATCGATAATAGCTTATATTTAATATATTATAATAATTTTTTCGATTCACAGTTTAAATGTAATAAGGGTTTAAATTGGCAAACATAATTAAAAAAAATTTTAATTGCAAAAATTAGTAACTCTCTTGTTTTTTCAAAGCACAAAGATATGTTAAAAACTGAAAACAAAGAACAAGAAAAAGATACAAACAATTAAAAGAAAAGTACGAATTAAATATCATGAACGAAAATAATGACTACAACATTAAAAGAAAGAACAAACTTTAGGAACCAATTTTTTTTTTTTTTTGTGATTTGTCACTTACGAAAACAAAAAATAGTCAAAGGCCAAAAAATTTAAAATTAAAATTCAAAAAATTGATATATCAAGTTAGATAAACAATTATTAGAAACCAAGGTTTTTATACCAAATGATGCGGAAATTTAAGGCCCACAACCTTGGAACCCATGACCAAAAAGGAATAAGAAATATTGATTTGCTACGAAGGTGGTTAAGAAGATCAAATTGGTATCCCAAAGGGGAAGAACTGAAAACAAAGCAATATTGTTCGACAAAATTCTAAGACGTTAGAAAATAGTGAACAATGAAATTTGGGTTTTAAACCCTAGAGAACTAAAATATTGCTATCGTTTGTTTTTTGGAATCGAAAAGAGCATCCATTTGATATATTATAATTATTGTTTTGATTCACAGTTTAAATGTAATTAGGGTTTAAAGTGGCACCAATAATTAATATTTTTTTTAAATGTGAAAATTAGTAACTCGCTTGTTTTTTCAAAGACAAAAGATAAGTTGAAAACTGAAAACAAAGAACAAGAAAAAGATACAAACAATTAAAATAAAAGTACGAATTAAATATCATGAACGAAAATAATGCCAACAACATTAAAAGAAAGAACAAACTTTGGAGACCAAATTTTTTTTTTTTTTTTTTTTTGTGATTTATCACTTACGAAAAGCAAAAACAGTCTAAGGGCAAACACTTTCAAATTAAAATTCAAAAAATTTCTATACCAAGCTAGATAACCAATTATGAGAAACCATGGTTTTGATACCAAATGATGCGAAAATTTTAGGCCCACAACCTTGGAACCCAAGAACCAAAAGGAATAAGAAAGATTGAATTGCAAAGAAGGTGGTTAGGTAGATCTAATTGGTATCCTAAAGGGAAAGAACAAAAAACAAAGCAAAATTGTGCGACCAAATTGTAAGGCGTCAGAAAATAGTATAAAAGATGAAATTTGGGTTCGAGAACACGGAGACCTAATATATTGTTTCTATTTTTTTTATTTATCGAAATAGCTTCCATTTCATATATTATAATAGTTTTTTCGATTCACATTTTAAATATAAGAAGGTTTTAAAGTGGGAACCATAATTAATAAGTTTTTTTAAATTGAAAAAATTAGTAACTCGCTTGTTTTTTCAAAGAACAAAGATAGGTTGAAAACTGAAAACAAAAAACATGAAAAAGATACAAACAATTAAAAGAAAAGTACGAATTATATATTGTGGATGAAAATAATGACAACAACACTAAAATAAAGAACAAACTTTAGGGACCAAATTTTATTCTTTTTTTGTGATTTGTTACTTACGAAAACAAAAAATAGTCAAAGGCCAAACACTTTTAAATTAAAATTCAAAAAATTTATATATCAAGCTAGATAACCAATTATTAGCAACCATGGTTTTGATAAAAAATGATGCGAAAATTTTAGGCACAAAACCTTGGAACCCAAGAACCAAAAGGAATAAGAAAGATTGAATTGGGAATAAGGTGGTTAGGAATATCAAATTGGAATCCTAAATGGCAAGAACCAAAAACAAAGCAATATTGTACGACAAAATTGTAACACGTCAAAAAATTGAATAAAAGATGAAATTTCGGTTCAAGAACACGGAGAACTAATATATTGCTTCTATTTGTTTTTATTAATCGAGAATAGCTTCCATTTGATATATTATAATAATTTTTTTGATTCACAGGTTAAATATAATAAGGGTTTAAACTGGAAACCATAAATAATATTTTTTTTTAATTGCAAAAATTAGTAACTCGCTTGTTTTTTCAAATAACAAAGATAAGTTGAATACTGAAAACAAAGAACAAGAAAAAGATACAAACAATTAAAAGAAAAGTATGAATTAAATATCATGAGCGAAAATAATGACAACAACATTAAAAGAAAGAACAAACTTTAGAGACCAAATTTCTTTCTTTTTTTGTGATTTATCACTTACGAAAAGCAAAAATAGTCAAAGGCCAAGAACTTTAAAATTAAAATTCAAAAAATTGATATATCAAGCTAGATAAACAATTTTTAGAAACCAAGGTTTTGATACCAATTGAAAACCAAGGTTTTGATACCAAATGATGCGGAAATTTTAGGCCCACAACCTTGGAACCCAAGACCGAAAAGGAATAAGAAATATTGATTTGCTTAGAAGGTGGTTAAGAAGATCAAATTAGTATCCTAAAGGGCAAGAACTGACAACAAAGCAATATTGTGCGACCAAATTCTAAGAAGTTAGAAAATAGGGACCAATGAAATTTGGGTTTTAAACCCTAGAGAACTAAAATATTGCTATCGTTTGTTTTTTGGAATCGAAAAGAGCATCCATTTGATATATTATAATTATTGTTTTGATACACAGTTTAAATGTAATATGAGTTTAAAGTCGCAACCATAATTAATAAGTTTTTTTTTAAAATGCGAAATGCAGTAACTCACTTTTTTTTTCAAAGAACAAAGTTAGGTTAAAACTGAAAAGAAAGAACATGAAAAAGATACAAAGAATTAAAAGAAAAGTACGAATTAAATTTTAAGGACGAAAATAATGACAACAACATTAAATCAAAGAACAAACTTTAGGGACCAAATTTCTTTCTTTTTTTGTGATTTGTCACTTATGAAAACAAAAAAAAGTGAGAGCCCAAAATCTTCAAAATTAAAATTCAAAAAATTGATATATCAAGCTAGATAACCAATTATTAGCAAGCATGGTTTTGATACGAAATGATGCTAAAATTTTAGGCTTACAACCTTGGAACCCAAGAACCAAAAGGAATAAGAAAGATTGAATTGCTAATTAGGTGGTTAAGAAAGAACAAATGGGTATCCTAAAGTGTAAAAACCAAAAACAAAGCAATATTGTTTGACGAAATTGTAAGAAGTCAGAAAATAGTATAAAAGAAGAAATTTGGGTTCGAGAACACGGAGAACTAATATATTTCTTCTGTTTTTTTATTAATCGAGAATAGCTTCCATTTCATATATTATAATAGTTTTTTCGATTCACAGTTTAAATGTAATAAGGGTTTAAAGTGGCAACCAAAATTAATAATTTGTTTTAATTGCAAAAATTAGTAACTCGCTTGTTTTTTGAAATAACAATGATAGGTTGAAAAATGAAAACAAAGAGCAAGAAAAAGATACAAACAATTAAAAGAAAAGTATGAATTAAATATCATGGACTAAATTAATGACAACAACATTAAAATAAAGAACAAACTTTAGGGACCAAATTTCTTTCTTTTTTTGTGATTTGTCACTTATGGAAACAAAAAACTGGCATTGACGAAAAACTTTAAAATTAAAATTCAAAAGATTTATATATCAAGCTAGATACCTAATTTTCAGCAACCAAGGTTTTGATACCAAATGATGCGGAAATTTAAGGCGCACAACCTTGAACTCACGAACCAAAAGGAATAAGAAAGATTGAATTGCTATGAAGGTGGTTAAAAAGATCAAATTGGTATCCTAAATGGCAAGAACAGAAAACAAAGCAATATTGTGGGACCAAATTCTAAGACATTAGAAAATAGTATAAAAGATGAAATTTTGGGTACGAAAACATGGACAACTAATATATTGCTACGATTGCTTTTTACTAATCGAAAAGAACGTCCATTTGATATATTATAATAGTTATGATGATTCACAGTTTAAATGTAATAAGGGTTTAAAGTGGCAACGATAATTAATATTTTTTTTTTAAATGCGAAAATTAGTAACCCGCTTGTTTTTTCAAAAAACAAAGATGGGTTCAAAACTGAAAATAAAGAACATGAAAAAGATACATAGAATTAAAAGAAAAGTACGAATTAAATTTTAAGGACGAAAAATAATGACAACAATAGTAAATGAAAGAACAAACTTTAGGGACCAAATTTCTTTCTTTTTGTGTGATTTGTCACTTACAAAAACAAAAAATAGTCAAAGGGCAAAAACTTTAAAATTAAAATCCTAAAAATTGATATATCAAGCTAGATAACCAATTATTAGCAACAACGGTTTGGATAGCAAATGATGCGAAAATTTTAGGCGCACAACCTTGGAACCCAAGAACCAAAAGGAATAAGAAATATTGAATTGCTAAGAAGGTGTTTAGGAAGATCAAATTGGTAGCCTAAAGGGCAAGAACAAAAAACAAAGCAATATTGTGCGACGAAATTGTAAGACGCCAGAAAATTGTATAAAAGAAGAAATTTGGGTTTGAGAACACGGAGAACTAATATATTGCTTCTATTTGTTTTTATTAATCGAGAATAGCTTTCATTTGTTATATTATAATAGTTTTTTCGATTAACAGTTTAAAAGTAATAAGGGTTTAAAGTGGCAACCATAATTAATAAGTTTTTTTTAATTGCAAAAATTAGTAACTCGCTTGTGTTTTCAAAGAACAAAGATAGGTTGAAAAATGAAAATAAAGAACAAGAAAAAGATACAAACAATTAAAAGAAAAGTACGAATTAAATATCAGGGATTAAAATAATGACAACAACATTAAAAGAAAGAACACACTTTAGGTACCAAATTTCTTTCTTTTTTTGTGATTTGTCACTTACGAAAACAAAAAATAGTCAAAGGCAAAAAACTTTAAAATTAAAATTCAAAAAATTGATATATCAAGCTAGATAACCAATTATTAGCAACCATGGTTTTGATATGAAATGATGCGAAAATTTTAGGCGCACAACCTTGAAACCCAAGAACCAAAAGCAATAAGAAAGATTGAATTGCTAAGAAGGTGGTTAGGTAGAACAAATTGGTATCCTAAAGGGAAAGATCCAAAAACAAAGCAATATTGTGTGACGAAATTGTAAGACGTCAGAAAATAGTATAAAAGATGAAATTTGGGTTCGAGAACACGGAGAACTAATATATTGGTTCTGTTTGTTTTTATTTATCGAGATTAACTTCCATTTCATATATTATAATAGTGTTTTTGATTCACATTTTAAATGTAAGAAGGGTTTAAAGTGGCAACCATAATTAATAAGTGTTTTTAAATGGCAAAAATTAGTACCTCGCTTGTTTTTTCAAAGAACAAAGATAGGTTGAAAACTGAAAACAACGAACATGAAAAAGATACAAAGAATTAAAAGAAAAAGTACGAATTAAATATCATGGAGAAAAATAATGACAACAACATTAAAAAAAAGAATAAACTTTAGGGACCAAATTTTGTTTCTTTTTTTGTGATTTTTCAGTTATGAAAACAAAAAACAGTTAAAGGCCAAAAACGTTAAAGTTAAAATTCAAAAAATTGATATATCAAACTAGATAACCAATTATTAGCAACCGTGGTTTTGATACCAATTGATGCGAAAACTTTAGGCGTACAACCTTGGAACCCAAGAACCAAAAGGAATAAGAAAGATTGAATTGCAAATAAGGTGGTTAGGAAGATCTAATTGGTATCCTAAAGGGAAAGAACAAAAAACAAAGCAAAATTGTGCGACGAAATTGTAAGGCGTCAGAAAATAGTATAAAAAATGAAATTTGGGTTCGAGAACACGGAGAACTAATATATTGCTTCTGTTTGTTTTTAGGAATCGAAGAGAGCATCCATTTGATGTATTATAATAGGTATTATGATTCATAGTTTAAATGTAATAAGAGTTTAAAGTGGCAACCATAATTAATAATTTTTTTTAATTACAAAAATTAGTAACTCGCTTTTTTTTTCAAAGACCAAAGATAGGTTGAAAACTGAAAACAAAGAACATGAAAAAGCTACAAAGAATTAAAAGAAAAGTACGAATTAAATTTTAAGGACGAAAATAATGACTGCAACATTAAAAGAAAGAACAAACTTTAGGGACCAAATTTCTTTCTTTTTTTGTGATTTGTCACTTATGAAAACAAAAAACAGTCAAAGGCCAAAAACTTTTAAATTAAAATTCAAAAAATTGATATATCAAGCTAGATAACCAATTATTAGCAAGCATGGTTTTGATACGAAATGATGCTAAAATTTTAGGCGCACAACCTTGGAACCCAAGAACCAAAAGGAATAAGAAAGATTGAATTGCTAAGAAGGTGGTTAGGTAGATCTAATTGGTATCCTAAAGGGAAAGAACAAAAAACAAAGCAAAATTGTGCGACGAAATTGTAAGGCGTCAGAAAATAGTATAAAAGAAGAAATTTGGGTTCGAGAACACGGAGAACTAATATATTTCTTCTATTTTTTTATTAATCGAGAATAGCTTCCATTTCATATATTATAATAGTTTTTTCGATTCACAGTTTAAATGTAATAAGGGTTTAAAGTGGCAACCAAAATTAATAATTTGTTTTAATTGCAAAAATTAGTAACTCGCTTGTTTTTTGAAATAACAATGATAGGGTGAAAAATGAAAACAAAGAGCAAGAAAAAGATACAAACAATTAAAAGAAAAGTATGAATTAAATATCATGGACTAAATTAATGACAACAGCATTAAAATAAAGAACAAACTTTAGGGACCAAATTTCTTTTTTTTTTTGTGATTTGTCACTTATGGAAACAAAAAACTGGCATTGACGAAAAACTTTAAAATTAAAATTCAAAAGATTTATATATCAAGCTAGATACCTAATTTTCAGCAACCAAGGTTTTGATACCAAATGATGCGGAAATTTAAGGCGCATAACCTTGAACTCACGAACCAAAAGGAATAAGAAAGATTGAATTGCTATGAAGGTGGTTAAAAAGATCAAATTGGTATCCTAAATGGCAAGAACAGAAAACAAAGCAATATTGTGGGACCAAATTCTAAGACATTAGAAAATAGTATAAAAGATGAAATTTTGGGTACGAAAACATGGACAACTAATATATTGCTACGATTGCTTTTTACTAATCGAAAAGAACGTCCATTTGATATATTATAATAGTTATGATGATTCACAGTTTAAATGTAATAAGGGTTTAAAGTGGCAACGATAATTAATATTTTTTTTTAAATGCGAAAATTAGTAACCCGCTTGTTTTTTCAAAAAACAAAGATGGGTTCAAAACTGAAAATAAAGAACATGAAAAAGATACATAGAATTAAAAGAAAAGTACGAATTAAATTTTAAGGACGAAAATAATGACAACATTAGTAAATGAAAGAACAAACTTTAGGGACCAAATTTCTTTCTTTTTGTGTGATTTGTCACTTACAAAAACAAAAAACAGTCAAAGGGCAAAAACTTTAAAATTAAAATCCTAAAAATTGATATATCAAGCTAGATAACCAATTATTAGCAACAACGGTTTGGATAGCAAATGATGCGAAAATTTTAGGCGCACAACCTTGGAACCCAAGAACCAAAAGGAATAAGAAATATTGAATTGCTAAGAAGGTGTTTAGGAAGATCAAATTGGTAGCCTAAAGGGCAAGAACAAAAAACAAAGCAATATTGTGCGACGAAATTGTAAGACGCCAGAAAATTGTATAAAAGAAGAAATTTGGGTTTGAGAACACGGAGAACTAATATATTGCTTCTATTTGTTTTTATTAATCGAGAATAGCTTTCATTTGTTATATTATAATAGTTTTTTCGATTAACAGTTTAAAAGTAATAAGGGTTTAAAGTGGCAACCATAATTAATAAGTTTTTTTTAATTGCAAAAATTAGTAACTCGCTTGTGTTTTCAAAGAACAAAGATAGGTTGAAAAATGAAAATAAAGAACAAGAAAAAGATACAAACAATTAAAAGAAAAGTACGAATTAAATATCAGGGATTAAAATAATGACAACAACATTAAAAGAAAGAACACACTTTAGGTACCAAATTTCTTTCTTTTTTTGTGATTTGTCACTTACGAAAACAAAAAATAGTCAAAGGCAAAAAACTTTAAAATTAAAATTCAAAAAATTGATATATCAAGCTAGATAACCAATTATTAGCAACCATGGTTTTGATATGAAATGATGCGAAAATTTTAGGCGCACAACCTTGAAACCCAAGAACCAAAAGGAATAAGAAAGATTGAATTGCTAAGAAGGTGGTTAGGTAGATCAAATTGGTATCCTAAAGGGAAAGATCCAAAAACAAAGCAATATTGTGTGACGAAATTGTAAGACCTCAGAAAATAGTATAAAAGATGAAATTTGGGTTCGAGAACACGGAGAACTAATATATTGGTTCTGTTTGTTTTTATTTATCGAGATTAACTTCCATTTCATATATTATAATAGTGTTTTTGATTCACATTTTAAATGTAAGAAGGGTTTAAAGTGGCAACCATAATTAATAAGTGTTTTTAAATGGCAAAAATTAGTACCTCGCTTGTTTTTTCAAAGAACAAAGATAGGTTGAAAACTGAAAACAACGAACATGAAAAAGATACAAAGAATTAAAAGAAAAAGTACGAATTAAATATCATGGAGAAAAATAATGACAAAAACATTAAAAAAAAAAGAATAAACTTTAGGGACCAAATTTTGTTTCTTTTTTTGTGATTTTTCAGTTATGAAAACAAAAAACAGTTAAAGGCCAAAAACGTTAAAGTTAAAATTCAAAAAATTGATATATCAAACTAGATAACCAATTATTAGCAACCGTGGTTTTGATACCAATTGATGCGAAAACTTTAGGCGTACAACCTTGGAACCCAAGAACCAAAAGGAATAAGAAAGATTGAATTGCAAATAAGGTGGTTAGGAAGATCTAATTGGTATCCTAAAGGGAAAGAACGAAAAACAATGCAAAATTGTGCGACGAAATTGTAAGGCGTTAGAAAATAGTATAAAAAATGAAATTTCGGTTCGAGAACACGGAGAACTAATATATTGCTTCTGTTTGTTTTTAGGAATCGAAGAGAGCATCCATTTGATGTATTATAATAGGTATTATGATTCATAGTTTAAATGTAATAAGAGTTTAAAGTGGCAACCATAATTAATAATTTTTTTTAATTACAAAAATTAGTAACTCGCTTTTTTTTTCAAAGACCAAAGATAGGTTGAAAACTGAAAACAAAGAACATGAAAAAGCTACAAAGAATTAAAAGAAAAGTACGAATTAAATTTTAAGGACGAAAATAATGACTGCAACATTAAAAGAAAGAACAAACTTTAGGGACCAAATTTCTTTCTTTTTTTGTGATTTGTCACTTATGAAAACAAAAAACAGTCAAAGGCCAAAAACTTTTAAATTAAAATTCAAAAAATTGATATATCAAGCTAGATAACCAATTATTAGCAAGCATGGTTTTGATACGAAATGATGCTAAAATTTTAGGCGCACAACCTTGGAACCCAAGAACCAAAAGGAATAAGAAAGATTGAATTGCTAAGAAGGTGGTTAGGTAGATCTAATTGGTATCCTAAAGGGAAAGAACAAAAAACAAAGCAAAATTGTGAGACGAAATTGTAAGGCGTCAGAATATAGTATAAAAGATGAAATTTGGTTCGAGAACACGGAGAACTAATATATTGCTTCTGCTTTTTTATTTATCGAAATAGCTTCCATTTCATATATTATAATAGTTTTTTCGATTCACATTTTAAATGTAAGAAGGGTTTAAAGTGGGAACCATAATTAATAAGTTTTTTTTAAATTGCAAAAATTAGTAACTCGCTTGTTTTTTCAAAGAACAAAGATAGGTTGAAAACTGAAAACAAAGAACATGAAAAAGATACAAACAATTAAAAGAAAAGTACGAATTAAATATCGTAAATGAAAATAATGAAAACAACACTAAAATAAAGAACAAACTTTAGGGACCAAATTTCTTTCTTTTTTTGTGATTTTTTACTTACGAAAACAAAAAACAGTCAAAGGCCAAACACTTTAAAATTAAAATTCTAAAAATTGATATATCAAGCTAGATAACCAATTATTAGCAACCATGGTTTTGATAGAAAATGATGCGAAAATTTTAGGCGCACAACCTTGGAACCCAAGAACCAGAAGGAATAAGAAATATTGAATTGCTAAGAAGGTGGTTAGGAAGATCAAATTGGTATCCTATAGGGCAAGAACAAAAAACAAAGCAATATTGTGCGACGAAATTGTAAGACGTCAGAAAATTGTATAAAAGATGAAATTTGGGTTGGAGAACACGGCGAACTAATATATTGCTTCGATTTGTTTTTATTAATCGAGAATAGCTTTCATTTGATATATTATAATAGTTTTTTCGTTTCACAGTTTAGAAGTAATAAGGGTTTAAAGTGGCAACCATAATTAATAAGTTTTTTTAAATTGCAAAAATTACTAACTCGCTTGTTTTTTCAATAAACAAAGATAGTTTGAAAACTGAAAACAAAGAACATGAAAAAGATAAAAAGAATTAAAAAAAAGTACGAATTAAATATCATGGACGAAAATAATGACAACAACATTAAAAGAAAGAATAAACTTAAGGGACCAAATTTTTTTCTTTTTTTGTGATTTGTCACTTATGGAAACAAAAAACTAGCATTGACCAAAAACTTTAAAATTAAAATTCAAAAGATTTTTATATCAAGCTAGGTACCTAATTTTCAGCAACCAAGGTTTTGATACCATATGATGCGGAAATTTAAGGCGCACAACCTTGAACCCACGAACCAAAAGGAATAAGAAAGATTGAATTGTTATGAAGGTGGTTAAAAAGATCAAATTGGTATCCTAAATGGCAAGAACAGAAAACAAAGCAATATTGTCCAACCAAATTCTAAGATGTTAGAAAATTGTATAAAAGATGAAATTTTGGGTACGAAAACACGGAGAACTAATATATTGCTACGGTTTGTTTTTATTAATCGAAAAGAACATCCATTTGATATATTAAAATAGTTATTATGATTCACAGTTTAAATGTAATAAGGGTTTAAAGTGGCAACGATAATTAATAATGTTTTTAAAATGCGAAAATTAGTAACATGCTTGTTTTTTCAAAGACAAAAGATAGGTTGAAAACTGAAATCAAAGAACAAGAAAAAGAGACAAACAATTAAAAGAAAAGAAACAATTAAATTTCAAGGACGAAAATAATGACAACAACATTAAAAGAAAGAACAAACTTCAAGGGCCAAATTTCTTTCTTTTTTTGTGATTTGTCACTTAAGAAAACAAAAAACAATCAAAGGCCCAAAACTTTAAAATTAAAATTCAAAAAATTGATATATCAAGCTAGATAACCAATTATTAGCAAGCATTGTTTTGATACGAAATGATGCTAAAATTTTAGGCTTACAACCTTGGAACCCAAGAACCAAAATGAATAAGAAAGATTGAATTGCTAATTAGGTGGTTAAGAAAGAACAAATGGGTATCCTAAAGTGTAAAAACCAAAAACAAAGCAATATTGTTTGACGAAATTGTAATAAGTCAGAAAATAGTATAAAAGAAGAAATTTGGGTTCGAGAACACGGAGAACTAATATATTTCTTCTGTTTTTTTATTAATTGAGAATAGCTTCCATTTCATATATTATAATAGTTTTTTCGATTCACAGTTTAAATGTAATAAGGGTTTAAAGTGGCAACCAAAATTAATAATTTGTTTTAATTGCAAAAATTAGTAACTCGCTTGTTTTTTGAAATAACAATGATAGGTTGAAAAATGAAAACAAAGAGCAAGAAAAAGATACAAACAATTAAAAGAAAAGTATGAATTAAATATCATGGACTAAATTAATGACAACAACATTAAAATAAAGAACAAACTTTAGGGACCAAATTTCTTTCTTTTTTTGTGATTTGTCACTTATGGAAACAAAAAACTGGCATTGACGAAAAACTTTAAAATTAAAATTCAAAAGATTTATATATCAAGCTAGATACCTAATTTTCAGCAACCATGGTTTTGATACCAAATGATGCGGAAATTTAAGGCGCACAACCTTGAACTCAAGAACCAAAAGGAATAAGAAAGATTGAATTGCTATGAAGGTGGTTAAAAAGATCAAATTGGTATCCTAAATGGCAAGAACAGAAAACAAAGCAATATTGTGGGACCAAATTCTAAGACATTAGAAAATAGTATAAAAGATGAAATTTTGGGTACGAAAACATGGACAACTAATATATTGCTACGATTGCTTTTTACTAATCGAAAAGAACGTCCATTTGATATATTATAATAGTTATGATGATTCACAGTTTAAATGTAATAAGGGTTTAAAGTGGCAACGATAATTAATATTTTTTTTTAAATGCGAAAATTAGTAACCCGCTTGTTTTTTCAAAAAACAAAGATGGGTTCAAAACTGAAAATAAAGAACATGAAAAAGATACATAGAATTAAAAGAAAAGTACGAATTAAATTTTAAGGACGAAAATAATGACAACAATAGTAAATGAAAGAACAAACTTTAGGGACCAAATTTCTTTCTTTTTGTGTGATTTGTCACTTACAAAAACAAAAAACAGTCAAAGGGCAAAAACTTTAAAATTAAAATCCTAAAAATTGATATATCAAGCTAGATAACCAATTATTAGCAACAACGGTTTGGATAGAAAATGATGCGAAAATTTTAGGCGCACAACCTTGGAACCCAAGAACCAAAAGGAATAAGAAATATTGAATTGCTAAGAAGCTGTTTAGGAAGATCAAATTGGTAGCCTAAAGGGCAAGAACAAAAAACAAAGCAATATTGTGCGACGAAATTGTAAGACGCCAGAAAATTGGATAAAAGAAGAAATTTGGGTTTGAGAACACGGAGAACTAATATATTGCTTCTATTTGTTTTTATTAATCGAGAATAGCTTTCATTTGTTATATTATAATAGTTTTTTCGATTAACAGTTTAAAAGTAATAAGGGTTTAAAGTGGCATACATAATTAATAAGTTTTTTTTAATTGCAAAAATTAGTAACTCGCTTGTGTTTTCAAAGAACAAAGATAGGTTGAAAAATGAAAATAAAGAACAAGAAAAAGATACAAACAATTAAAAGAAAAGTACGAATTAAATATCAGGGATTAAAATAATGACAACAACATTAAAAGAAAGAACACACTTTAGGTACCAAATTTCTTTCTTTTTTTGTGATTTGTCACTTACGAAAACAAAAAATAGTCAAAGGCAAAAAACTTTAAAATTAAATTTCAAAAAATTGATATATCAAGCTAGATAACCAATTATTAGCAACCATGGTTTTGATATGAAATTATGCGAAAATTTTAGGCGCACAACCTTGAAACCCAAGAACCAAAAGGAATAAGAAAGATTGAATTGCTAAGAAGGTGGTTAGGTAGATCAAATTGGTATCCTAATGGGAAAGATCCAAAAACAAAGCAATATTGTGTGACGAAATTGTAAGACGTCAGAAAATAGTATAAAAGATGAAATTTGGGTTCGAGAACACGGAGAACTAATATATTGGTTCTGTTTGTTTTTATTTATCGAGATTAACTTCCACTTCATATATTATAATAGTGTTTTTGATTCACATTTTAAATGTAAGAAGGGTTTAAAGTGGCAACTATAATTAATAAGTGTTTTTAAATGGCAAAAATTAGTACCTCGCTTGTTTTTTCAAAGAACAAAGATAGGTTGAAAACTGAAAACAACGAACATGAAAAAGATACAAAAAATTAAAAGAAAAAGTACGAATTAAATATCATGGAGAAAAATAATGACAACAACATTAAAAAAAAGAATAAACTTTAGGGACCAAATTTTGTTTCTTTTTTTGTGATTTTTCAGTTATGAAAACAAAAAAACAGTTAAAGGCCAAAAACGTTAAAGTTAAAATTCAAAAAATTGATATATCAAACTAGATAACCAATTATTAGCAACCGTGGTTTTGATACCAAATGATGCGAAAACTTTAGGCGTACAACCTTGGAACCCAAGAACCAAAAGGAATAAGAAAGATTCAATTGCAAATAAGGTGGTTAGGAAGATCTAATTGGTATCCTAAAGGGAAAGAACAAAAAACAAAGCAAAATTGTGCGACGAAATTGTAAGGCGTCAGAAAATAGTATAAAAAATGAAATTTGGGTTCGAGAACACGGAGAACTAATATATTGCTTCTGTTTGTTTTTAGGAATCGAAGAGAGCATCCATTTTATGTATTATAATAGGTATTATGATTCATAGTTTAAATGTAATAAGAGTTTAAAGTGGCAACCATAATTAATAATTTTTTTTAATTACAAAAATTAGTAACTCGCTTTTTTTTTCAAAGAACAAGGATAGGTTGAAAACTGAAAACAAAGAACATGAAAAAGCTACAAAGAATTAAAAGAAAAGTACGAATTAAATATCGTAAATGAAAATAATGAAAACAACACTAAAATAAAGAGCAAACTTTAGGGACCAAATTTCTTTCTTTTTTTGTGATTTTTTACTTACGAAAACAAAAAACAGTCAAAGGCCAAACACTTTAAAATTAAAATTCTAAATATTGATATATCAAGCTAGATAACCAATTATTAGCAACCATGGTTTTGATAGAAAATGATGCGAAAATTTTAGGCGCACAACCTTGGAACCCAAGAACCAGAAGGAATAAGAAATATTGAATTGCTAAGAAGGTGGTTAGGAAGATCAAATTGGTATCCTAAAGGGCAAGAACAAAAAACAAAGCAATATTGTGCGACGAAATTGTAAGACGTCAGAAAATTGTATAAAAGATGAAATTTGGGTTGGAGAACACGGCGAACTAATATATTGCTTCTATTTTTTTTTATTAATCGAGAATAGCTTTCATTTGATATATTATAATAGTTTTTTCGTTTCACAGTTTAGAAGTAATAAGGGTTTAAAGTGGCAACCATAATTAATAAGTTTTTTTAAATTGCAAAAATTACTAACTCGCTTGTTTTTTCAATGAACAAAGATAGTTTGAAAACTGAAAACAAAGAACATGAAAAAGATAAAAAGAATTAAAAAAAAGTACGAATTAAATATCATGGACGAAAATAATGACAACAACATTAAAAGAAAGAATAAACTTAAGGGACCAAATTTTTTTCTTTTTTTGTGATTTGTTACTTATGGAAACAAAAAACTAGCATTGACCAAAAACTTTAAAATTAAAATTCAAAAGATTTTTATATCAAGCTAGGTACCTAATTTTCAGCAACCAAGGTTTTGATACCATATGATGCGGAAATTTAAGGCGCACAACCTTGAACCCACGAACCAAAAGGAATAAGAAAGATTGAATTGTTATGAAGGTTGTTAAAAAGATCAAATTGGTATCCTAAATGGCAAGAACAGAAAACAAAGCAATATTGTCCAACCAAATTCTAAGACGTTAGAAAATAGTATAAAAGATGAAATTTTGGGTACGAAAACACGGAGAACTAATATATTGCTACGGTTTGTTTTTATTAATCGAAAAGAACATCCATTTGATATATTAAAATAGTTATTATGATTCACAGTTTAAATGTAATAAGGGTTTAAAGTGGCAACGATAATTAATAATTTTTTTAAAATGCGAAAATTAGTAACATGCTTGTTTTTTCAAAGACAAAAGATAGGTTGAAAACTGAAATCAAAGAACAAGAAAAAGAGACAAACAATTAAAAGAAAAGAAACAATTAAATTTCAAGGACGAAAATAATGACAACAACATTAAAAGAAAGAACAAACTTCAGGGACCAAATTTCTTTCTTATTTTGTGATTTGTCACTTAAGAAAACAAAAAACAATCAAAGGCCCAAAACTTTAAAATTAAATTTCAAAAAATTGATATATCAAGCTAGATAACCAATTATTAGCAACCATGGTTTTGATAGCAAATGATGCGAACATTTTAGGTGCACAACCTTGGAACCCACCAACCAGAAGGAATAAGAAATATTGAATTGCTAAGAAGGTGGTTAGGAAGATCAAATTGGTATCCTAAAGGGCAAGAACAAAAAACAAAGCAATATTGTGCGACGAAATTGTAAGACGTCAGAAAATGGTATAAAAGATGAAATTTGGGTTTGAGAACACGGAGAACTAATATATTGCTTTTATTTGTTTTTATTAATAGAGAATAGCTTTCATTTGATATATTATAATAGTTTTTTCGATTCACAGTTTAAAAGTAATAAGGGTTTAAAGTGGCAACCATAATTAATAAGTTTTTTTAAATTGCAAAAATTACTAACTCCCTTGTTTTTTCAAAGAACAAAGATGGGTTGAAAATTGAAAACAAAGAACATGAAAAAGATACAAAGAATTAAAAAAAAGTACGAATTAAATATCATGGGCGAAAATAATGACAACAACATTAAATGAAAGAACAAACTTTAGGGACCAAATTTCTTAATTTTTTTGTGATTTGTCACTTATGAAAACAAAAAATAGTCAAAGCAAAAAACTTAAAAATTAAAATTCAAAAAATTGATATATCAAGCTAGATAACCAATTATTAGCAACCATGGTTTTGAAATGAAATGATGCGAAAATTTTAGGCGCATAACCTTGAAACCCAAGAACCAAAAGGAATAAGAAAGATTCAATTGCTAAGAAGGTGGTTAGGTAGATCAAATTGGTATCCTAAAGGGAAAGATCCAAAAACAAAGCAATATTGTGTGACGAAATTGTAAGACGTCAAAAAATAGTATAAAAGATGAAATTTGGGTTCGAGAACACGGAGAACTAATATATTGGTTCTGTTTGTTTTTATTTATCGAGAATAACTTCCATTTCATATATTATAATAGTGTTTTTGATTCACATTTTAAAGAACCATAATTAATAAGTGTTTTTAAACTGCAAAAAATAGTACCTCACTTGTTTTTTCAAAGAACAAAGATAGGTTAAAAACTGAAAACAACAAACGTGAAAAAGATACAAAGAATTAAAAGAAAAAGTACGAATTAAATATCATGGACGAAAATAATGACAACAACATTAAAAGAAAGAATAAACTTTATGGACCAAATTTTGTTTCTTTTGTTGTGATTTGTCAGTTATGAAAACAAAAAACAGTTAAAGGCCAAAAACGTTAAAGTTAAAATTCAAAAAACTGATATATCAAACTAGATAACCAATTATTAGCAACCGTGGTTTTGATACCAAATGATGCAAAAAATTTAGGCGTACAACCTTGGAACCCAAGAACCAAAAGGAATAAGAAAGATTGAATTGCAAATAAGGTGGTTAGGAACATCAAATTGGTATCCTAAAGGGCCAGAACCAAAAACAAAGCAATATTGTGCGACGAAATTGTAATACGTTATAAAATTAAATAAAAAATGAAATTTGGGTTCGAGAACACGGAGAACTAATATATTGCTTCTGTTTGTTTTTAGGAATCGAAGAGAGCATCCATTTGATGTATTATAATAGGTATTATGATTCATAGTTTAAATGTAATAAGGGTTTAAAGTGGCAACCATAATTAATAATTTTTTTAATTGCAAAAATTAGTAACTCGCTTGTTTTTCAAATAACAAAGATAAGTTGAATACTGAAAACAATGAATAAGAAAAAGATACAAACAATTAAAAGAAAAGTACGAATTAAATATCATGGACTAAAATAATGACAACAACACTAAAATAAAGAACAAACTTTAGGGACCAAATTTTATTCTTTTTTTGTGATTTGTTACTTACGAAAACAAAAAACAGTCGAAGGCCAAACACTTTTAAATTAAAATTCAAAAAAATTATATATCAAGCTAGATAACCAATTATTAGCAACCATGGTTTTGATAAAAAAAATGATGCGAAAATTTTAGGCACAAAACCTTGGAACCCAAGAACCAAAAGGAATAAGAAAGATTGAATTGGGAATAAGGTGGTTTGGAAGATCAAATTGGAATCCTAATTGGCAAGAACCAAAAACAAAGCAATATTGTGCGACAAAATTGTAACACGTCAAAACATTGAATAAAAGATGAAATTTGGGTTCAAGAACACGGAGAACTAATATATTGCTTCTATTTGTTTTAATTAATCGGGAATAGCTTCCATTTGATATATTATAATAGTTTTTTTGATTCACAGGTTAAATGTAATAAGGGTTTAAAGTGGAAACCATAATTAATAATTTTTTTTAATTGCAAAAATTAGTAACTCGCTTGTTTTTTCAAATAACAAAGATAAGTTGAATACTAAAAACAAAGAACAAGAAAAAGATAAAAACAATTAAAAGAAAAGTAAGAATTAAATATCATGAACGAAAATAATGCCAACAACATTAAAAGAAAGAACAAACTTTAGAGACCAATTTTTTTTTTTTTTGTGATTTATCACTTACGAAAAGCAAAAACAGTCTAAGGCCAAAAACTTTCAAATTAAAATTCAAAAAATTTCTATACCAAGCTAGATAACCAATTATGAGAAACCATGGTTTTGATACCAAATGATGCGAAAATTTTAGGCCCACAACCTTGGAACCCAAGAACCAAAAGGAATAAGAAAGATTGAATTGCAAAGAAGGTGGTTAGATAGATCTAATTGGTATCCTAAAGGGAAAGAACAAAAAACAAAGCAAAATTGTGCGACGAAATTGTAAGGCGTCAGAAAATAGTATAAAATATGAAATTTGGGTTCGAGACACGGAGACCTAATATATTGTTTCTGTTTTTTTATTTATCGAAATAGCTTCCATTTCATATATTATAATAGTTTTTTCGATTCACATTTTAAATGTAAGAAGGTTTTAAAGTGGGAACCATAATTAATAAGTTTGTTTAAATTGAAAAAATTAGTAACTCGCTTGTTTTTTCAAAGAACAAAGATAAGTTGAAAACTGAAAACAAAAAACATGAAAAAGATACAAACAATTAAAAGAAAAGTACGAATTAAATATTGTGGACGAAAATAATGACAACAATATTAAAAGAAAGAACAAACTTTAGGGACCAAATTTTTTTTTTTTGTGATTTGTCACTTAAGAAAACAAAAAATAGTCAAAGGCCAAAATCATTAAACTTAAAATTCAAAAAATTTATATATCAAGCTAGAAAACCAATTATTAGCAACCATGGTTTTGTTACCGAATGATGCGAAAATTTTAGGCCCACAACCTTGGAACCCAAGAACCAAAAGGAATAAGAAAGATTGAATTGCAAAGAAGGTGGTTAGGAAGATCAAATTGGTATCCTAAATGGCAAGAACCAAAAACAAAGCAATATTGTGCACCAAAATTGTAATAGGTCAGAAAATTGTATAAAAGATGAAATTTGGGTTCGAGAACCTGGAGAACTAATATATTGCTTCTCTTTGTTTTAATTAATCGAGAATAACTTCTATTTGATATATTATAATACTTTTCTCGATTCACAGTTTAAATGTAATAAGGGTTTAAAGTGGAAACCATAATTAATAAGTGTTTTTAAACTACAAAAATTAGTAACTCGCTTGTTTTTTCAAAGAACAAAGATAGGTTGAAAAATGAAAATAACAAACGTGAAAAAGATACAAAGAATTAAAAGAAAAAGTACGAATTAAATATCATGGACGAAAATAATGACAACAACATTAAAAGAAAGAATAAACTTTATGGACCAAATTTTGTTTCTTTTGTTGTGATTTGTCAGTTATGAAAACAAAAAACAGTCAAAGGCCAAAAACTTTAAAATTAAAATGCAAAAAATTGAAATATCAAGTTAGATAAACAATTATTAGAAACCATGGTTTTGATACCAAATGATGCGAAAATTTTAGTCCCACAACCTTGGAACCCAAGAACCAAAAGGAATAAGAAAGATTGAATTGCAAATAAGGTGGTTAGGAAGATCAAATTGGTATCCTAAAGGGCCAGAACCAAAAACAAAGCAATATTGTGCGACGAAATTGTAATACGTTATAAAATTAAATAAAAAATGAAATTTGGGTTCGAGAACACGGAGAACTAATATATTGCTTCTGTTTGTTTTTAGGAATCGAAGAGAGCATCCATTTGATGTATTATAATAGGTATTATGATTCATAGTTTAAATGTAATAAGGGTTTAAAGTGGCAACCATAGTTAATAATTTTTTTAATTGCAAAAATTAGTAACTCGCTTGTTTTTCAAATAACAAAGATAAGTTGAATACTGAAAACAATGAATAAGAAAAAGATACAAACAATTAGAAGAAAAGTACGAAGTAAATATCATGAACGAAAATAATGACAACAACATTAAAAGAAAGAACAAACTTTAGGGACTAAATTTTTTTTTTTTTTGTGATTTGTCACTTACCAAAAGAAAAAATAGCCAAAGGCCAAAAACTTTCAAATTAAAATTTAAAAAATTTATATACCAAGCTAGATAACCAATTATGAGCAACCATGGTTTTCATACCAAATGATGCGAAAATTTTAGGCCCACAACCTTGGAACCCAAGAACCAAAAGGAATTAGAAAGATTGAATTGCAAAGAAGGTGGTTAGGAAGATCAAATTGGTATCATAAAGGGAAAGAACAAAAAAAAGCAAAATTGTGCGACGAAATTGTAAGGCGTCAGAAAATAGTATAAAAGATGAAATTTGGGTTCGAGAACACGGAGAACTAATATATTGCTTCTATTTTTTTTAGTTATCGAAATAGCTTCTATTTCATATATTATAATAGTTTTTTCGATTCACATTTTAAATGTAAGAAGGGTTTAAAGTGGGAACCATAATTAATAAGTTTTTTTAAATTTCAAAAATTAGTAACTCGCTGGTTTTTTCAAAGAACAAAGATAGGTTGAAAACTGAAAACAAAGAACATGAAAATGATACAAACAATTAAAAGAAAAGTACGAATTAAATATCATGGACTAAAATAATGACAACAACACTAAAATAAAGAACAAACTTTAGGGACCAAATTTTATTCTTTTTTTGTGATTTGTTACTTACGAAAACAAAAAACAGTCGAAGGCCAAACACTTTTAAATTAAAATTCAAAAAAATTATATATCAAGCTAGATAACCAATTATTAGCAACCATGGTTTTGATAAAAAAAATGATGCGAAAATTTTAGGCACAAAACCTTGGAACCCAAGAACCAAAAGGAATAAGAAAGATTGAATTGGGAATAAGGTGGTTTGGAAGATCAAATTGGAATCCTAATTGGCAAGAACCAAAAACAAAGCAATATTGTGCGACAAAATTGTAACACGTCAAAACATTGAATAAAAGATGAAATTTGGGTTCAAGAACACGGAGAACTAATATATTGCTTCTATTTGTTTTAATTAATCGGGAATAGCTTCCATTTGATATATTATAATAGTTTTTTTGATTCACAGGTTAAATGTAATAAGGGTTTAAAGTGGAAACCATAATTAATAATTTTTTTTAATTGCAAAAATTAGTAACTCGCTTGTTTTTTCAAATAACAAAGATAAGTTGAATACTAAAAACAAAGAACAAGAAAAAGATAAAAACAATTAAAAGAAAAGTAAGAATTAAATATCATGAACGAAAATAATGCCAACAACATTAAAAGAAAGAACAAACTTTAGAGACCAATTTTTTTTTTTTTTGTGATTTATCACTTACGAAAAGCAAAAACAGTCTAAGGCCAAAAACTTTCAAATTAAAATTCAAAAAATTTCTATACCAAGCTAGATAACCAATTATGAGAAACCATGGTTTTGATACCAAATGATGCGAAAATTTTAGGCCCACAACCTTGGAACCCAAGAACCAAAAGGAATAAGAAAGATTGAATTGCAAAGAAGGTGGTTAGATAGATCTAATTGGTATCCTAAAGGGAAAGAACAAAAAACAAAGCAAAATTGTGCGACGAAATTGTAAGGCGTCAGAAAATAGTATAAAATATGAAATTTGGGTTCGAGACACGGAGACCTAATATATTGTTTCTGTTTTTTTATTTATCGAAATAGCTTCCATTTCATATATTATAATAGTTTTTTCGATTCACATTTTAAATGTAAGAAGGTTTTAAAGTGGGAACCATAATTAATAAGTTTGTTTAAATTGAAAAAATTAGTAACTCGCTTGTTTTTTCAAAGAACAAAGATAAGTTGAAAACTGAAAACAAAAAACATGAAAAAGATACAAACAATTAAAAGAAAAGTACGAATTAAATATTGTGGACGAAAATAATGACAACAATATTAAAAGAAAGAACAAACTTTAGGGACCAAATTTTTTTTTTTTGTGATTTGTCACTTAAGAAAACAAAAAATAGTCAAAGGCCAAAATCATTAAACTTAAAATTCAAAAAATTTATATATCAAGCTAGAAAACCAATTATTAGCAACCATGGTTTTGTTACCGAATGATGCGAAAATTTTAGGCCCACAACCTTGGAACCCAAGAACCAAAAGGAATAAGAAAGATTGAATTGCAAAGAAGGTGGTTAGGAAGATCAAATTGGTATCCTAAATGGCAAGAACCAAAAACAAAGCAATATTGTGCACCAAAATTGTAATAGGTCAGAAAATTGTATAAAAGATGAAATTTGGGTTCGAGAACCTGGAGAACTAATATATTGCTTCTCTTTGTTTTAATTAATCGAGAATAACTTCTATTTGATATATTATAATACTTTTCTCGATTCACAGTTTAAATGTAATAAGGGTTTAAAGTGGAAACCATAATTAATAAGTGTTTTTAAACTACAAAAATTAGTAACTCGCTTGTTTTTTCAAAGAACAAAGATAGGTTGAAAAATGAAAATAACAAACGTGAAAAAGATACAAAGAATTAAAAGAAAAAGTACGAATTAAATATCATGGACGAAAATAATGACAACAACATTAAAAGAAAGAATAAACTTTATGGACCAAATTTTGTTTCTTTTGTTGTGATTTGTCAGTTATGAAAACAAAAAACAGTCAAAGGCCAAAAACTTTAAAATTAAAATGCAAAAAATTGAAATATCAAGTTAGATAAACAATTATTAGAAACCATGGTTTTGATACCAAATGATGCGAAAATTTTAGTCCCACAACCTTGGAACCCAAGAACCAAAAGGAATAAGAAAGATTGAATTGCAAATAAGGTGGTTAGGAAGATCAAATTGGTATCCTAAAGGGCCAGAACCAAAAACAAAGCAATATTGTGCGACGAAATTGTAATACGTTATAAAATTAAATAAAAAATGAAATTTGGGTTCGAGAACACGGAGAACTAATATATTGCTTCTGTTTGTTTTTAGGAATCGAAGAGAGCATCCATTTGATGTATTATAATAGGTATTATGATTCATAGTTTAAATGTAATAAGGGTTTAAAGTGGCAACCATAGTTAATAATTTTTTTAATTGCAAAAATTAGTAACTCGCTTGTTTTTCAAATAACAAAGATAAGTTGAATACTGAAAACAATGAATAAGAAAAAGATACAAACAATTAGAAGAAAAGTACGAAGTAAATATCATGAACGAAAATAATGACAACAACATTAAAAGAAAGAACAAACTTTAGGGACTAAATTTTTTTTTTTTTTGTGATTTGTCACTTACCAAAAGAAAAAATAGCCAAAGGCCAAAAACTTTCAAATTAAAATTTAAAAAATTTATATACCAAGCTAGATAACCAATTATGAGCAACCATGGTTTTCATACCAAATGATGCGAAAATTTTAGGCCCACAACCTTGGAACCCAAGAACCAAAAGGAATTAGAAAGATTGAATTGCAAAGAAGGTGGTTAGGAAGATCAAATTGGTATCATAAAGGGAAAGAACAAAAAAAAGCAAAATTGTGCGACGAAATTGTAAGGCGTCAGAAAATAGTATAAAAGATGAAATTTGGGTTCGAGAACACGGAGAACTAATATATTGCTTCTATTTTTTTTAGTTATCGAAATAGCTTCTATTTCATATATTATAATAGTTTTTTCGATTCACATTTTAAATGTAAGAAGGGTTTAAAGTGGGAACCATAATTAATAAGTTTTTTTAAATTTCAAAAATTAGTAACTCGCTGGTTTTTTCAAAGAACAAAGATAGGTTGAAAACTGAAAACAAAGAACATGAAAATGATACAAACAATTAAAAGAAAAGTACGAATTAAATATCATGGACTAAAATAATGACAACAACACTAAAATAAAGAACAAACTTTAGGGACCAAATTTTATTCTTTTTTTGTGATTTGTTACTTACGAAAACAAAAAACAGTCGAAGGCCAAACACTTTTAAATTAAAATTCAAAAAAATTATATATCAAGCTAGATAACCAATTATTAGCAACCATGGTTTTGATAAAAAAAATGATGCGAAAATTTTAGGCACAAAACCTTGGAACCCAAGAACCAAAAGGAATAAGAAAGATTGAATTGGGAATAAGGTGGTTTGGAAGATCAAATTGGAATCCTAATTGGCAAGAACCAAAAACAAAGCAATATTGTGCGACAAAATTGTAACACGTCAAAACATTGAATAAAAGATGAAATTTGGGTTCAAGAACACGGAGAACTAATATATTGCTTCTATTTGTTTTAATTAATCGGGAATAGCTTCCATTTGATATATTATAATAGTTTTTTTGATTCACAGGTTAAATGTAATAAGGGTTTAAAGTGGAAACCATAATTAATAATTTTTTTTAATTGCAAAAATTAGTAACTCGCTTGTTTTTTCAAATAACAAAGATAAGTTGAATACTAAAAACAAAGAACAAGAAAAAGATAAAAACAATTAAAAGAAAAGTAAGAATTAAATATCATGAACGAAAATAATGCCAACAACATTAAAAGAAAGAACAAACTTTAGAGACCAATTTTTTTTTTTTTTGTGATTTATCACTTACGAAAAGCAAAAACAGTCTAAGGCCAAAAACTTTCAAATTAAAATTCAAAAAATTTCTATACCAAGCTAGATAACCAATTATGAGAAACCATGGTTTTGATACCAAATGATGCGAAAATTTTAGGCCCACAACCTTGGAACCCAAGAACCAAAAGGAATAAGAAAGATTGAATTGCAAAGAAGGTGGTTAGATAGATCTAATTGGTATCCTAAAGGGAAAGAACAAAAAACAAAGCAAAATTGTGCGACGAAATTGTAAGGCGTCAGAAAATAGTATAAAATATGAAATTTGGGTTCGAGACACGGAGACCTAATATATTGTTTCTGTTTTTTTATTTATCGAAATAGCTTCCATTTCATATATTATAATAGTTTTTTCGATTCACATTTTAAATGTAAGAAGGTTTTAAAGTGGGAACCATAATTAATAAGTTTGTTTAAATTGAAAAAATTAGTAACTCGCTTGTTTTTTCAAAGAACAAAGATAAGTTGAAAACTGAAAACAAAAAACATGAAAAAGATACAAACAATTAAAAGAAAAGTACGAATTAAATATTGTGGACGAAAATAATGACAACAATATTAAAAGAAAGAACAAACTTTAGGGACCAAATTTTTTTTTTTTGTGATTTGTCACTTAAGAAAACAAAAAATAGTCAAAGGCCAAAATCATTAAACTTAAAATTCAAAAAATTTATATATCAAGCTAGAAAACCAATTATTAGCAACCATGGTTTTGTTACCGAATGATGCGAAAATTTTAGGCCCACAACCTTGGAACCCAAGAACCAAAAGGAATAAGAAAGATTGAATTGCAAAGAAGGTGGTTAGGAAGATCAAATTGGTATCCTAAATGGCAAGAACCAAAAACAAAGCAATATTGTGCACCAAAATTGTAATAGGTCAGAAAATTGTATAAAAGATGAAATTTGGGTTCGAGAACCTGGAGAACTAATATATTGCTTCTCTTTGTTTTAATTAATCGAGAATAACTTCTATTTGATATATTATAATACTTTTCTCGATTCACAGTTTAAATGTAATAAGGGTTTAAAGTGGAAACCATAATTAATAAGTGTTTTTAAACTACAAAAATTAGTAACTCGCTTGTTTTTTCAAAGAACAAAGATAGGTTGAAAAATGAAAATAACAAACGTGAAAAAGATACAAAGAATTAAAAGAAAAAGTACGAATTAAATATCATGGACGAAAATAATGACAACAACATTAAAAGAAAGAATAAACTTTATGGACCAAATTTTGTTTCTTTTGTTGTGATTTGTCAGTTATGAAAACAAAAAACAGTCAAAGGCCAAAAACTTTAAAATTAAAATGCAAAAAATTGAAATATCAAGTTAGATAAACAATTATTAGAAACCATGGTTTTGATACCAAATGATGCGAAAATTTTAGTCCCACAACCTTGGAACCCAAGAACCAAAAGGAATAAGAAAGATTGAATTGCAAATAAGGTGGTTAGGAAGATCAAATTGGTATCCTAAAGGGCCAGAACCAAAAACAAAGCAATATTGTGCGACGAAATTGTAATACGTTATAAAATTAAATAAAAAATGAAATTTGGGTTCGAGAACACGGAGAACTAATATATTGCTTCTGTTTGTTTTTAGGAATCGAAGAGAGCATCCATTTGATGTATTATAATAGGTATTATGATTCATAGTTTAAATGTAATAAGGGTTTAAAGTGGCAACCATAGTTAATAATTTTTTTAATTGCAAAAATTAGTAACTCGCTTGTTTTTCAAATAACAAAGATAAGTTGAATACTGAAAACAATGAATAAGAAAAAGATACAAACAATTAGAAGAAAAGTACGAAGTAAATATCATGAACGAAAATAATGACAACAACATTAAAAGAAAGAACAAACTTTAGGGACTAAATTTTTTTTTTTTTTGTGATTTGTCACTTACCAAAAGAAAAAATAGCCAAAGGCCAAAAACTTTCAAATTAAAATTTAAAAAATTTATATACCAAGCTAGATAACCAATTATGAGCAACCATGGTTTTCATACCAAATGATGCGAAAATTTTAGGCCCACAACCTTGGAACCCAAGAACCAAAAGGAATTAGAAAGATTGAATTGCAAAGAAGGTGGTTAGGAAGATCAAATTGGTATCATAAAGGGAAAGAACAAAAAAAAGCAAAATTGTGCGACGAAATTGTAAGGCGTCAGAAAATAGTATAAAAGATGAAATTTGGGTTCGAGAACACGGAGAACTAATATATTGCTTCTATTTTTTTTAGTTATCGAAATAGCTTCTATTTCATATATTATAATAGTTTTTTCGATTCACATTTTAAATGTAAGAAGGGTTTAAAGTGGGAACCATAATTAATAAGTTTTCTTAAATTTCAAAAATTAGTAACTCGCTGGTTTTTTCAAAGAACAAAGATAGGTTGAAAACTGAAAACAAAGAACATGAAAATGATACAAACAATTAAAAGAAAAGTACGAATTAAATATCATGGACTAAAATAATGACAACAACACTAAAATAAAGAACAAACTTTAGGGACCAAATTTTATTCTTTTTTTGTGATTTGTTACTTACGAAAACAAAAAACAGTCGAAGGCCAAACACTTTTAAATTAAAATTCAAAAAAATTATATATCAAGCTAGATAACCAATTATTAGCAACCATGGTTTTGATAAAAAAAATGATGCGAAAATTTTAGGCACAAAACCTTGGAACCCAAGAACCAAAAGGAATAAGAAAGATTGAATTGGGAATAAGGTGGTTTGGAAGATCAAATTGGAATCCTAATTGGCAAGAACCAAAAACAAAGCAATATTGTGCGACAAAATTGTAACACGTCAAAACATTGAATAAAAGATGAAATTTGGGTTCAAGAACACGGAGAACTAATATATTGCTTCTATTTGTTTTAATTAATCGGGAATAGCTTCCATTTGATATATTATAATAGTTTTTTTGATTCACAGGTTAAATGTAATAAGGGTTTAAAGTGGAAACCATAATTAATAATTTTTTTTAATTGCAAAAATTAGTAACTCGCTTGTTTTTTCAAATAACAAAGATAAGTTGAATACTAAAAACAAAGAACAAGAAAAAGATAAAAACAATTAAAAGAAAAGTAAGAATTAAATATCATGAACGAAAATAATGCCAACAACATTAAAAGAAAGAACAAACTTTAGAGACCAATTTTTTTTTTTTGTGATTTATCACTTACGAAAAGCAAAAACAGTCTAAGGCCAAAAACTTTCAAATTAAAATTCAAAAAATTTCTATACCAAGCTAGATAACCAATTATGAGAAACCATGGTTTTGATACCAAATGATGCTAAAATTTTAGGCCCACAACCTTGGAACCCAAGAACCAAAAGGAATAAGAAAGATTGAATTGCAAAGAAGGTGGTTAGATAGATCTAATTGGTATCCTAAAGGGAAAGAACAAAAAACAAAGCAAAATTGTGCGACGAAATTGTAAGGCGTCAGAAAATAGTATAAAATATGAAATTTGGGTTCGAGACACGGAGACCTAATATATTGTTTCTGTTTTTTTATTTATCGAAATAGCTTCCATTTCATATATTATAATAGTTTTTTCGATTCACATTTTAAATGTAAGAAGGTTTTAAAGTGGGAACCATAATTAATAAGTTTGTTTAAATTGAAAAAATTAGTAACTCGCTTGTTTTTTCAAAGAACAAAGATAAGTTGAAAACTGAAAACAAAAAACATGAAAAAGATACAAACAATTAAAAGAAAAGTACGAATTAAATATTGTGGACGAAAATAATGACAACAATATTAAAAGAAAGAACAAACTTTAGGGACCAAAGTTTTTTTTTTTGTGATTTGTCACTTAAGAAAATAAAAAATAGTCAAAGGCCAAAATCATTAAACTTAAAATTCAAAAAATTTATATATCAAGCTAGAAAACCAATTATTAGCAACCATGGTTTTGGTACCGAATGATGCGAAAATTTTAGCCCCACAACCTTGGAACCCAAGAACCAAAAGGAATAAGAAAGATTGAATTGCAAAGAAGGTGGTTAGGAAGATCAAATTGGTATCCTAAATGGCAAGAACCAAAAACAAAGCAATATTGTGCACCAAAATTGTAATAGGTCAGAAAATTGTATAAAAGATGAAATTTGGGTTCGAGAACCTGGAGAACTAATATATTGCTTCTCTTTGTTTTAATTAATCGAGAATAACTTCTATTTGATATATTATAATACTTTTCTCGATTCACAGTTTAAATGTAATAAGGGTTTAAAGTGGAAACCATAATTAATAAGTGTTTTTAAACTACAAAAATTAGTAACTCGCTTGTTTTTTCAAAGAACAAAGATAGGTTGAAAAATGAAAATAACAAACGTGAAAAAGATACAAAGAATTAAAAGAAAAAGTACGAATTAAATATCATGGACGAAAATAATGACAACAACATTAAAAGAAAGAATAAACTTTATGGACCAAATTTTGTTTCTTTTGTTGTGATTTGTCAGTTATGAAAACAAAAAACAGTCAAAGGCCAAAAACTTTAAAATTAAAATGCAAAAAATTGAAATATCAAGTTAGATAAACAATTATTAGAAACCATGGTTTTGATACCAAATGATGCGAAAATTTTAGTCCCACAACCTTGGAACCCAAGAACCAAAAGGAATAAGAAAGATTGAATTGCAAATAAGGTGGTTAGGAAGATCAAATTGGTATCCTAAAGGGCCAGAACCAAAAACAAAGCAATATTGTGCGACGAAATTGTAATACGTTATAAAATTAAATAAAAAATGAAATTTGGGTTCGAGAACACGGAGAACTAATATATTGCTTCTGTTTGTTTTTAGGAATCGAAGAGAGCATCCATTTGATGTATTATAATAGGTATTATGATTCATAGTTTAAATGTAATAAGGGTTTAAAGTGGCAACCATAGTTAATAATTTTTTTAATTGCAAAAATTAGTAACTCGCTTGTTTTTCAAATAACAAAGATAAGTTGAATACTGAAAACAATGAATAAGAAAAAGATACAAACAATTAGAAGAAAAGTACGAAGTAAATATCATGAACGAAAATAATGACAACAACATTAAAAGAAAGAACAAACTTTAGGGACTAAATTTTTTTTTTTTTTGTGATTTGTCACTTACCAAAAGAAAAAATAGCCAAAGGCCAAAAACTTTCAAATTAAAATTTAAAAAATTTATATACCAAGCTAGATAACCAATTATGAGCAACCATGGTTTTCATACCAAATGATGCGAAAATTTTAGGCCCACAACCTTGGAACCCAAGAACCAAAAGGAATTAGAAAGATTGAATTGCAAAGAAGGTGGTTAGGAAGATCAAATTGGTATCATAAAGGGAAAGAACAAAAAAAAAGCAAAATTGTGCGACGAAATTGTAAGGCGTCAGAAAATAGTATAAAAGATGAAATTTGGGTTCGAGAACACGGAGAACTAATATATTGCTTCTATTTTTTTTAGTTATCGAAATAGCTTCTATTTCATATATTATAATAGTTTTTTCGATTCACATTTTAAATGTAAGAAGGGTTTAAAGTGGGAACCATAATTAATAAGTTTTTTTAAATTTCAAAAATTAGTAACTCGCTGGTTTTTTCAAAGAACAAAGATAGGTTGAAAACTGAAAACAAAGAACATGAAAATGATACAAACAATTAAAAGAAAAGTACGAATTAAATATCATGGACTAAAATAATGACAACAACACTAAAATAAAGAACAAACTTTAGGGACCAAATTTTATTCTTTTTTTGTGATTTGTTACTTACGAAAACAAAAAACAGTCAAAGGCCAAACACTTTTAAATTAAAATTCAAAAAAATTATATATCAAGCTAGATAACCAATTATTAGCAACCATGGTTTTGATAAAAAAAAATGATGCGAAAATTTTAGGCACAAAACCTTGGAACCCAAGAACCAAAAGGAATAAGAAAGATTGAATTGGGAATAAGGTGGTTTGGAAGATCAAATTGGAATCCTAAATGGCAAGAACCAAAAACAAAGCAATATTGTGCGACAAAATTGTAACACGTCAAAACATTGAATAAAAGATGAAATTTGGGTTCAAGAACACGGAGAACTAATATATTGCTTCTATTTGTTTTAATTAATCGGGAATAGCTTCAATTTGATATATTATAATAGTTTTTTTGATTCACAGGTTAAATGTAATAAGGGTTTAAAGTGGAAACCATAATTAATAATTTTTTTTAATTGCAAAAATTAGTAACTCGCTTGTTTTTTCAAATAACAAAGATAAGTTGAATACTAAAAACAAAGAACAAGAAAAAGATAAAAACAATTAAAAGAAAAGTAAGAATTAAATATCATGAACGAAAATAATGCCAACAACATTAAAAGAAAGAACAAACTTTAGAGACCAATTTTTTTTTTTTGTGATTTATCACTTACGAAAAGCAAAAACAGTCTAAGGCCAAAAACTTTCAAATTAAAATTCAAAAAATTTCTATACCAAGCTAGATAACCAATTATGAGAAACCATGGTTTTGATACCAAATGATGCGAAAATTTTAGGCCCACAACCTTGGAACCCAAGAACCAAAAGGAATAAGAAAATTGAATTGCAAAGAAGGTGGTTAGATAGATCTAATTGGTATCCTAAAGGGAAAGAACAAAAAACAAAGCAAAATTGTGCGACGAAATTGTAAGGCGTCAGAAAATAGTATAAAATATGAAATTTGGGTTCGAGACACGGAGACCTAATATATTGTTTCTGTTTTTTTATTTATCGAAATAGCTTCCATTTCATATATTATAATAGTTTTTTCGATTCACATTTTAAATGTAAGAAGGTTTTAAAGTGGGAACCATAATTAATAAGTTTTTTTAAATTGAAAAAATTAGAAACTCGCTTGTTTTTTCAAAGAACAAAGATAAGTTGAAAACTGAAAACAAAAAACATGAAAAAGATACAAACAATTAAAAGAAAAGTACGAATTAAATATTGTGGACGAAAATAATGACAACATTATTAAAAGAAAGAACAAACTTTAGGGACCAAATATTTTTTTTTTTGTGATTTGTCACTTAAGAAAACAAAAAATAGTCAAAGGCCAAAATCATTAAACTTAAAATTCAAAAAATTTATATATCAAGCTAGAAAACCAATTATTAGCAACCATGGTTTTGATACCGAATGATGCGAAAATTTTAGGCCCACAACCTTGGAACCCAAGAACCAAAAGGAATAAGAAAGATTGAATTGCAAAGAAGGTGGTTAGGAAGATCAAATTGGTATCCTAAATGGCAAGAACCAAAAACAAAGCAATATTGTGCACCAAAATTGTAATAGGTCAGAAAATTGTATAAAAGATGAAATTTGGGTTCGAGAACCTCGAGAACTAATATATTGCTTCTCTTTGTTTTAATTAATCGAGAATAACTTCTATTTGATATATTATAATACTTTTCTCGATTCACAGTTTAAATGTAATAAGGGTTTAAAGTGGAAACCATAATTAATAAGTGGTTTTTAACTACAAAAATTAGTAACTCGCTTGTTTTTTCAAAGAACAAAGATAGGTTGAAAAATGAAAATAACAAACGTGAAAAAGATACAAAGAATTAAAAGAAAAAGTACGAATTAAATATCATGGACGAAAATAATGACAACAACATTAAAAGAAAGAATAAACTTTATGGACCAAATTTTGTTTCTTTTGTTGTGATTTGTCAGTTATGAAAACAAAAAACAGTCAAAGGCCAAAAACTTTAAAATTAAAATGCAAAAAATTGAAATATCAAGTTAGATAAACAATTATTAGAAACCATGGTTTTGATACCAAATGATGCGAAAATTTTAGTCCCACAACCTTGGAACCCAAGAACCAAAAGGAATAAGAAAGATTGAATTGCAAATAAGGTGGTTAGGAAGATCAAATTGGTATCCTAAAGGGCAAGAACCAAAAACAAAGCAATATTGTGCGACGAAATTGTAATACGTTATAAAATTAAATAAAAAATGAAATTTGGGTTCAAGAACACGGAGAACTAATATATTGCTTCTGTTTGTTTTTAGGAATCGAAGAGAGCATCCATTTGATGTATTATAATAGGTATTATGATTCATAGTTTAAATGTAATAAGGGTTTAAAGTGGCAACCATAATTAATAATTTTTTTAATTGCAAAAATTAGTAACTCGCTTGTTTTTCAAATAACAAAGATAAGTTGAATACTGAAAACAATGAATAAGAAAAAGATACAAACAATTAAAAGAAAAGTACGAAGTAAATATCATGAACGAAAATAATGACAACAACATTAAAAGAAAGAACAAACTGTAGGGACTAAATTTTTTTTTTTTTGTGATTTGTCACGTACCAAAAGAAAAAATAGCCAAAGGCCAAAAACTTTCAAATTAAAATTTAAAAAATTTATATACCAAGCTAGATAACCAATTATGAGCAACCATGGTTTTCATACCAAATGATGCGAAAATTTTAGGCCCACAACCTTGGAACCCAAGAACCAAAAGGAATAAGAAAGATTGAATTGCAAAGAAGGTGGTTAGATAGATCTAATTGGTATCCTAAAGGGAAAGAACAAAAAACAAAGCAAAATTGTGCGACGAAATTGTAAGGCGTCAGAAAATAGTATAAAATATGAAATTTGGGTTCGAGACACGGAGACCTAATATATTGTTTCTGTTTTTTTATTTATCGAAATAGCTTCCATTTCATATATTATAATAGTTTTTTCGATTCACATTTTAAATGTAAGAAGGTTTCAAAGTGAGAACCATAATTAATAAGTTTTTTTAAATTGAAAAAATTAGTAACTCGCTTGTTTTTTCAAAGAACAAAGATAAGTTGAAAACTGAAAACAAAAAACATGAAAAAGATACAAACAATTAAAAGAAAAGTACGAATTAAATATTGTGGACGAAAATAATGACAACAATATTAAAAGAAAGAACAAACTTTAGGCACCAAATTTTTTTTTTTTGTGATTTGTCACTTAAGAAAACAAAAAATAGTCAAAGGCCAAAATCATTAAACTTAAAATTCAAAAAATTTATATATCAAGCTAGAAAACCAATTATTAGCAACCATGGTTTTGTTACCGAATGATGCAAAAATTTTAGGCCCACAACCTTGGAACCCAAGAACCAAAAGGAATAAGAAAGATTGAATTGCAAAGAAGGTGGTTAGGAAGATCAAATTGGTATCCTAAATGGCAAGAACCAAAAACAAAGCAATATTGTGCACCAAAATTGTAATAGGTCAGAAAATTGTATAAAAGATGAAATTTGGGTTCGAGAACCTGGAGAACTAATATATTGCTTCTCTTTGTTTTAATTAATCGAGAATAACTTCTATTTGATATATTATAATACTTTTCTCGATTCACAGTTTAAATGTAATAAGGGTTTAAAGTGGAAACCATAATTAATAATTTTTTTAATTGCAAAAATTAGTAACTCGCTTGTTTTTTCAAAGAACAAAGATAGGTTGAAAAATGAAAATAAAGAACAAGAAAAAGATACAAACAATTAAAAGAAAAGTACGACTTAAATATCATGGATTAAAATAATGACAACAACATTAAAAGAAAGAACAAACTTTAGGGACCAAATTTCTTTCTTTTTTTGTGATTTGTCACTTACGAAAACAAAAAACAGTCCAAGGCCAAAAACATTAAAATTAAAATGCAAAAAATTGAAATATCAAGTTAGATAAACAATTATTAGAAACCATGGTTTCGATACCAAATGATGCGAAAATTTTAGTCACACAACCTTGGAACCCAAGAACCAAAAGGAATAAGAAAGATTGAATTGCAAAGAAGGTGGTTAGGAAGATCAAATTGGAATCCTAAATGGCAAGAACTAAAAATAAAGCAATATTGTGCGAGAAAATTGTAACACGTTAGAAAATTGAATAAAAGATGAAATTTGGGTTCGAGCACACGAAGAACTAATATATTGCTTCTATTTGTTTTTATTAATCGGGAATAGCTTCCATTTGATATATTATAATAGTTTTTTCCATTCACAGTTTAAATGTAATAAGGGTTTAAAGTGGAAACCATAATTAATAATTTTTTTAATTGCAAAAATTAGTAACTCGCTTGTTTTTTCAAAGAACAAAGATGGGTTGAAAAATGAAAATAAAGAACAAGAAAAAGATACAAAGAATTAAAAAAAAAGTACGAATTAAATATCATGGATTAAAATAATGACGACAACATTAAAAGAAAGAACAAACTTTAGGGACCAAATTTCTTTCTATTTTTGTGATTTGTCACTTACGAAAACAAAAAACAGTTAAAGGCCAAAAACTTTAAAATTAAAATGCAAAAAATTGAAAGACATTAGAAAATTGAATAAAATATGAAATTTGGGTCCGAGAACACGGACAACTAATATATCTCTTGTATTTGTTTTTATTAATCGAGAATAGTTTCTATTTGATATATTATAATAGTTTTTTCGATTCCTAGTTTAAATGTAAAAAGGGTTTAAAATATCAACCATAATTAATAATATTTTTTAATTGCAAAAATTAGTAACTCGCTTGTTTTTTCAAAGAAGAAAGATGGGTGGAAAACTGAAAACAAAGAAGAAGAAAAAGATACAAACAATTAAAAGAAAGTACGAATTAAATATCATGGATGAAAATATAGACAACCACATTAAAAGAAAGAACAAACTTTACGGACCAAATTTCTTTCTTTTTTTGTGATTTTTCATTTACAAAACGAAAAATAGTCAAAGGCGAAAACATTTAAAATTAAAATTCAAAAAATTTATATATCAAGCTTGATAACCAATTATCGGCAACCAAGGTTTTGATACCAAATGATGCGAAAATTTTAGGCCCACAACCTAGGAACCCCAAGAACCAAAAGGAATAAGAAAGATTGAATTGCAAAGAAGGTGGTTAGGAAGATCAAATTGGTATCCTAAATGGCAAGAACCAAAAAGAAAACAATATTGTGCGACGAAATTGTAAGACGTCAGAAAATTGAATAAAATATGAAATTTGTGTCCGAGAACACGGAGAAGTAATATATCTCTTGTATTTGTTTTTATGAATCGAGAATAGCTTCCATTTGATATATTATAATAGTTTTTTCGATTAATAGTTTAAATGTAAAAAGGGTTTAAAGTGGCAACCATAATTAATAATTTTTTTTAATTGCAAAAATTAGTAACTCGCTTGTTTTTTCAAAGAACAAAGATGGGTTGAAAACTGAAACACAAAGAACAAGGAAAAGATACAAACAATTAAAAGAAAATTACGAATTAAATATCATGAACGAAAATAATGACAACAACATTAAAAGAAAGAATAAAATTTAGGGACCAAATTTTTTTTTTTTTTTTGTGATTTGTCACTTAAGAAAACAAAAAATAGTCAAAGGCCAAAAACATTAAACTTAAAATTCAAAAAAATGATATATCAAGCTAGATAACCAATTATTAGCAATCATGGTTTTGATACCGAATCATGCGAAAATTTTAGGCCCACAACCTAGGAACCCCAAGAACCAAAAGGAATAATAAAGATTGAATTCCAAATAAGGTATTTAGGAAGATCAAATTGGTATCCTAAATGGCAAGAACCAAAAACAAAGCAATATTGTGTGACAAAATTATAATAGGTCAGAAAATGGTATAAAAGATGAAATTTGGGTTCGAGAACACGGAGAACTAATATATTGCTTCTATTTGTTTTAATTAATCGAGAATAACTTCTATTTCATATATTATAATACTTTTATTGATTCACAGTTTAAATGTAATAAGGGTTTAAAGTGGAAACCATAATTAATAATTTTTTTTAATTGCAAAAATTAGTAACTCGCTTGTTTTTTCAAAGAACAAAGATAGGTTGAAAAATGAAAATAAGGAACAAGAAAAAGATACAAACAATTAAAAGAAAAGTACGAATTAAATATCAGGGATTAAAATAATGACAACAACATTAAAAGAAAGAACAAACTTTAGGGACCAAATTTCTTTCTTTTTTTGTGATTTGTCACTTACGAAAACAAAAAACAGTCAAAGGCCAAAAACTTTAAAATTAAAATGCAAAAAATTGAAATATCAAGTTAGATAAACAATCATTAGAAACCATGGTTTTGATACCAAATGATGCGAAAATTTTAGTCCGACAACCTTGGAACCCAAGAACCAAAAGGAATAAGAAAGATTGAATTGCAAAGAAGGTGGTTAGGAAGATCAAATTGGTATCCTAAATGGCAAGAACCAAAAAGAAAACAATATTGTGCGACGAAATTGTAAGACGTCTTAAAATTGAACAAAATATGAAATTTTGGTCCGAGAACACGGAGAACTAATATATCTCTTGTATTTGTTTTTATTAATCGAGAATAGTTTCTATTTGATATATTATAATAGTTTTTTCGATTCACAGTTTAAATGTAAAAAGGGTTTAAAATATCAACCATAATTAATAATTTTTTTTAATTGCAAAAATTAGTAACTCGCTTGTTTTTTCAAAGAAGAAAGATGGGTGGAAAACTGAAAACAAAGAAGAAGAAAAAGATACAAACAATTAAAAGAAAAGTACGAATTAAATATCATGGATGAAAATATAGACAACAACATTAACAGAAAGAACAAACTTTACGGACCAAATTTCTTTCTTTTTTTTGTGATTTTTCATTTACGAAAACAAAAAATAGTCAAAGGCCAAAAAATTTAAAATTAAAATTCAAAAAATTTATATATCAAGCTTGATAACAAATTATTAGCAACCATGGTTTTGATACCGAATGATGCGAAAATTTTAGGCCCACAACCTAGGAACCCCAAGAACCAAAAGGAATAATAAAGATTGAATTGCAAATAAGGTGGTTAGGAAGATCAAATTGGTATCCTAAATGGCAAGAACCAAAAAAAAACAATATTGTGCGACAAAATTGTAATAGGTCAGAAAATTGTATAAAAGATGAAATTTGGGTTCGAGAACACGGAGAACTAATATATTGCTTCTATTTGTTTTAATTAATCGAGAATAACTTCTATTTGATATATTATAATACATTTCTCGATTCATAGTTTAAATGTAATAAGGGTTTAAAGTGGAAAGCATAATTAATAATTTTTTTTAATTGCAAAAATTAGTAACTCGCTTGTTTTTTCAAAAAACAAAGATAGGTTGAAAAATGAAAATAAAGAACAAGAAAAAGATACAAACAATTAAAAGAAAAGTATGAATTAAATATCATGGATTAAAATAATGACAACAACATTAAAAGAAAGAACAAACTTTAGGGACCAAATTTCTTTCTTTTTTTGTGATTTGTCACTTACGAAAACAAAAAACCAGTCAAAGGCCAAAAACTTTAAAATTAAAATGCATAAAATTGAAATATCAAGTTAGATAAACAATTATTAAAAACCATGCTTTTGATAACAAATGATGCGAAAATTTTAGTCCCACAACCTTGGAATCCAAGAACTAAAACAAATAAGAAAGATTGAATTGCAAAGAAGGTGGTTAGGAAGATCAAATTGGTATCCTAAATGGAAAGAACCAAAAACAAAGCAATATTGTGCAACAAAATTGTAAGAGGTCAGAAAATTGTATAAAAGATGAAATTTGGGTTCGAGAACACGGAGAACTAATATATTGCTTCTATTTGTTTTTATTAATCGAGAATAGCTTCTATTTGATATATTATAATACTTTTTTCGATTTACAGTTTAAATGTAATAAGGGTTGAAAGTAGAAACCATAATTAATAATTTTTTTTAATTGCAAAAATTAGTAATTCACTTGTTTTTTCAAAGAACAAAGATGGGTTGAAAACTGAAAACAAAGAACAAGAAAAAGATACACACAATTAAAAGAAAAGTACGAATTAAATATCATGGATGAAAATATAGACAACAACATTAAAAGAAAGAACAAACTTTAGGGACCAAATTTGTTTTTTGTGATTTGTCATTTACGAAAACAAAAAATAGTCAAAGGCGAAATACTATAAAATTAAAATTCCAAAAATTTATATATCAAGCTAGATAACCAATTCTTAGCAACCATGGTTTTGATACCAAATGATGCGAAATTTTTAGTCCCACAACCTTAGAACCCAAGAACCAAAAGGAATAAGAAAGATATAATTGCAAAGAAGGTGGTTTGGAGGATCAAATTGGTATCCTAAATGGCAAGAACCAAAATCGAAGCAAAATTGTGCGAGAAAATTGTAACACGTCAGAAAATTGAATAAAAGATGAAATTTGGGTTCGAGAACATAGAGAACAAATATATCGCTTTTATTTGTTTTTATGAATCAAGAATAGCTTCCATTTGATATATTATAATAGTTTTTTCGATTCATTGTTTAAATGTAAAAAGGGTTTAAAGTGGCAACGATAATTAATAATTTTTTTTAATTGCAAAAATTAGTAACTCGCTTGTTTTTTCAAAGAACAAAGATGGGTTGAAAACTGAAACACAAAGAACAAGGAAAAGATACAAACAATTGAAAGAAAATTACGAATTAAATATCATGAACGAAAATAATGACAACAACATTAAAAGAAAGAACAAACTTTAGGGACCAATTTTTTTTTTTTTTTTTTTGTGATTTGTCACTTAAGAAAACAAAAAATAGTCAAAGGCCAAAAACATTAAACTTAAAATTCAAAAAAAATGATATATCAAGCTAGATAACCAATTATTAGCAACCATGGTTTTGATACCGAATGATGCGAAAATTTTAGGCCCACAACCTAGGAACCCCAAGAACCAAAAGGAATAATAAAGATTGAATTGCAAAGAAGGTGGTTAGGAAGATCAAATTGGTATCCTAAATGGCAAGAACCAAAAACAAAGCAATATTGTGCGACGAAATTGTAAGACGTAAGAAAATTGTATAAAAGGTGAAATTTGGGTTCGATAACACGGAGAACTAATATATTGCTACTATTTGTTTTTATTAATCGATAATAGCTTATATTTAATATATTATAATAATTTTTTCGGTTCACAGTTTAAATGTAATAACGGTTTAAATTGGCAAACATAATTAAAAAAAAATTTAATTGTAAAAATTAGTAACTCGCTTGTTTTTTCAAAGCACAAAGATATGTTAAAAACTGAAAACAAAGAACAAGAAAAAGATACAAACAACTAAAAGAAAAGTACGAATTAAATATCCTGAACGAAAATAATGACAACAACATTAAAAGAAAGAACAAACTTTAGGAACCAATTTTTTTTTTTTTTGTGATTTGTCACTTACGAAAACAAAAAATAGTCAAAGGCCAAAAAATTTAAAATTAAAATTCAAAAAATTGATATATCAAGTTAGATAAACAATTATTAGAAACCAAGGTTTTTATACCAAATGATGCGGAAATTTAAGGCCCACAACCTTGGAACCCAAGACCAAAAAGGAATAAGAAATATTGATTTGCTAAGAAGGTGGTTAAGAAGATCAAATTGGTATCCTAAAGGGGAAGAACTGAAAACAAAGAATATTGTTCGACCAAATTCTAAGACGTTAGAAAATAGTGAACAATGAAATTTGGGTTTTAAACCCTAGAGAACTAAAATATTGCTATCGTTTGTTTTTTGGAATCGAAAAGAGCATCCATTTGATATATTATAATTATTGTTTTGATTCACAGTTTAAATGTAATAAGGGTTTAAAGTGGCACCAATAATTAATATTTTTTTTAAATGTGAAAATTAGTAACTCGCTTGTTTTTTCAAAGACAAAAGATAAGTTGAAAACTGAAAACAAAGAACAAGAAAAAGATACAAACAATTAAAAGAAAAGAAACAATTAAATTTCAAGGATGAAAATAATGACAACAACATTAAAAGAAAGAACAAACTTTAGGGAGCAAATTTTTTTCTTTTTTGTGTTTTGTCACTTACGAAAACAAAAAATAGTCAAAGGCAAAAAACTTTAAAATTAAAATTCAAAAAATTTATATATCAAGCTAGATAACCAATTATTAGCAACCATGGTTTTGATATGAAATGATCCGAAAATTTTAGGCGCACAACCTTGGAACCCAAGAACCAAAAGGAATAAGAAAGATTGAATAGCTAAGAAGGTGGTTAGGTAGATCAAATTAGTATCATATAGGGAAAGATCCAAAAACAAAGCAATATTGTGTGACGAAATTGTAAGACGCCAGAAAATTGTATAAAAGAAGAAATTTGGGTTTGAGAACACGGAGAACTAATATATTGCTTCTATTTGTTTTTATTAATCGAGAATAGCTTTCATTTGTTATATTATAATAGTTTTTTCGATTCACAGTTTAAAAGTAATAAGGGTTTAAAGTGGCAACCATAATAATAAGTTTTTTGAAATTACAAAAATTACTAACTCGCTCGTTTTTTCAAAGAACAAAGATAGTTTGAAAACTGAAAACAAAGAACATGAAAAAGATACAAAGAATTAAAAAAAAGTACAAATTAAATATCATGGGCGAAAATAATGACAACAACATTAAATGAAAGAACAAACTTTAGGGACCAAATTTCTTAATTTTTTTTGTGATTTGTCACTTATGAAAACAAAAAATAGTCAAGGCAAAAAACTTAAAAATTAAAATTCAAAAAATTGATATATCAAGCTAGATAACCAATTATTAGCAACCATGGTTTTGATATGAAATGATGCGAAAATTTTAGGCGCATAACCTTGAAACCCAAGAACCAAAAGGAATAAGAAAGATTCAATTGCTAAGAAGGTGGTTAGGTAGATCAAATTGGTATCCTAAAGGGAAAGATCCAAAAACAAAGCAATATTGTGTGACGAAATTGTAAGACGCCAGAAAATTGTATAAAAGAAGAAATTTGGGTTTGAGAACACGGAGAACTAATATATTGCTTCTATTTGTTTTTATTAATCGAGAATAGCTTTCATTTGTTATATTATAATAGTTTTTTCGATTCACAGTTTAAAAGTAATAAGGGTTTAAAGTGGCAACCATAATAATAAGTTTTTTGAAATTACAAAAGTTACTAACTCGCTCGTTTTTTCAAAGAACAAAGATAGTTTGAAAACTGAAAACAAAGAACATGAAAAAGATACAAAGAATTAAAAAAAAGTACGAATTAAATATCATGGGCGAAAATAAAGACAACAACATTAAATGAAAGAACAAACTTTAGGGACCAAATTTTGTTTCTCTTTTTCTGATTTGTCAGTTATGAAAACAAAAAACAGTTAAAGGCAAAAAACGTTAAAGTTAAAATTGAAAAAATTGATATATCAAACTAGATAACCAATTATTAGCAACCGTGGTTTTGATACCAAATTATGCGAAAAATTTGGGGTACAACCTTGGAACCCAAGAACCAAAAGGAATAAGAAAGATTGAATTGCAAATAAGGTGGTTAGGAAGATCAAATTGGTATCCTAAACGGCCAGAACCAAAAACAAAGCAATATTGTGCGACGAAATTGTAAGACGCCAGAAAATTGTATAAAAGAAGAAATTTGGGTTTGAGAACACGGAGAACTAATATATTACTTCTATTTGTTTTTATTAATCGAGAATAGCTTTCATTTGTTATATTATAATAGTTTTTTCGATTCACAGTTTAAAAGTAATAAGGGTTTAAAGTGGCAACCATAATTAATAAGTTTTTTTAAATTACAAAAATTACTAACTCGCTCGTTTTTTCAAAGAACAAAGATAGTTTGAAAACTGAAAACAAAGAACATGAAAAAGATACAAAGAATTAAAAAAAAGTACGAATTAAATATCATGGGCGAAAATAATGACAACAACATTAAATGAAAGAACAAACTTTAGGGACCAAATTTCTTACTTTTTTTGTGATTTGTCACTTACGAAAACAAAAAATAGTCAAAGGCAAAAAACTTTAAAATTAAAATTCAAAAAATTGATATATCAAGCTAGATAACCAATTATTAGCAACCATGGTTTTGATATGAAATGATGCGAAAATTTTAGGCGCACAACCTTGAAACCCAAGAACCAAAAGGAATAAGAGAGATTGAATTGCTAAGAAGGTGGTTAGGTAGATCAAATTGGTATCCTAAAGGGAAAGATCCAAAAACAAAGCAATATTATGTGACGAAATTGTAAGAGGTCAGAAAATTGTATAAAAGATGAAATTTGTGTTCGAGAACATGGAGAACTAATATATTGTTTCTATTTGTTTTTATTATTCGAGAATAGCTTTCATTTGATATATTATAATAGTTTTTTCAATTCACAGTTTAAATGTAATAACGGTATAAAGTGGCAACAATAATTAATAATTATTTTTAATTGAAAAAATTAGTAACTCGCTTGTTTTTTCAAAGAACAAAGATGGGTTCAAAACTGAAAACAAAGAACATGAAAAAGATATAGAGAATTAAAAGAAAAGTACGAATTAAATTTTAAGGACGAAAATAATGACAACAACATTAAATGAAAGAGCAAACTTTAGAGACCAAATTTCTTTCTTTTTTTATGATTTGTCACTTATGAAAACAAAAAACAGTCAAAGGCCAAAAACTTTAAAATTAAAATTCAAAAAATTGATATATCAAGCTAGATAACCAATTATTAGCAACCATGGGTTTGATAGCAAATGATACAAAAACTTTAGGCGCACAACCTTGGAACCCAAGAACCAGAAGGAATAAGAAATATTGAATTACTAAGAAGGTGGTTAGGAAGATCAAATTGGTATCCTAAAGGGCAAGAACAAAAAACAAAGCAATATTGTGCGACAAAATTGTAAGACGTTAGAAAATTGTATAAAAGATGAAATTTGGGTTTGAGAACACGGAGAACTAATATATTGCTTCTATTTGTTTTTATTAATAGAGAATAGCTTTCATTTGATATATTATAATAGTTTTTTCGATTCACAGTTTAAAAGTAATAAGGGTTTAAAGTGGCAACCATAATTAATAAGTTTTTTTAAATTGCAAAAATTACTAACTCGCTTGTTTTTTCAAAGAACAAAGATGGGTTGAAAACTGAAAACAAAGAACATGAAAAAGATACAAAGAATTAAAAAAAAGTACGAATTAAATATCATGGGCGAAAATAATGACAACAACATTAAATGAAAGAACAAACTTTAGGGACCAAATTTCTTAATTTTTTTTGTGATTTGTCACTTATGAAAACAAAAAATAGTCAAGGCAAAAAACTTTAAAATTAAAATTCAAAAAATTGATATATCAAGCTAGATAACCAATTATTAGCAACCATGGTTTTGATATGAAATGATGCGAAAATTTTAGGCGCATAACCTTGAAACCCAAGAACCAAAAGGAATAAGAAAGATTCAATTGCTAAGAAGGTGGTTAGGTAGATCAAATTGGTATCCTAAAGGGAAAGATCCAAAAACAAAGCAATATTGTGTGACAAAATTGTAAGACGTTAGAAAATAGTATAAAAGATGAAATTTGGGTTTGAGAACACGGAGAACTAATATATTGCTTCTATTGTTTTTATTAATCGAGAATAGCTTTCATTTGATATATTATAATAGTTTTTTCGATTCATAGTTTAAATGTAATAAGGGTATAAAGTGGCAACAATAATTACTAATTCTTTTTAATTGAAAAATTAGTAACTCGCTTGTTTTTTCAAAGAACCAAGATGGGTTCAAAACTGAAAACAAAGAACATGAAAAAGATACAGCGAATAAAAAAAAAGTACGAATTAAATTTTAAGGACGAAAATAATGACAACAACATTAAATGAAAGAACAAACTTTAGGGACCAAATTTCTTTCTGTTTTTGTGATTTATCACTTATGAAAACAAAAAACAGACAAAGGCCAAAATCTTTAAAATTAAAATTCTAAAAATTGATATATCAAGCTAGATAACCAATTATTAGCAACCATGGTTCTGATTCCAAATGATGCGAAAATTTTAATCGCACAACCTTGGAACCCAAGAACCAAAAGGAATAAGAAAGATTGAAATTCTAAGAAGGTGGTTAGGAAGATCAAATTGGTATCCTAAAGGGCAAGAACCAAAAACAAAGCAATATTGTGCGACGAAATTGTAAGACGTCAGAAAATTGTATAAAAGATGAAATTTGAATTCGAGAGCACGTAGAAATACTATATATTGCTTCTATTTGTTTTTTGGAATCAAAAAGAGCATCCATATGATATATTATAATTGTTTTTTCAATTCACAATATAAATGTAATAAGGGTTTAAAGTTGCAACCATAATATATAATTTTTTTAAAATGAGAAAATCAGTAACTCGCTAGTTTTTTCAAAGAAAAAAGATAGTTCGAAAATGGAAAACAAAGAACAAGAAAAAGAGTCAAGAATTAAAAGAAAAGTATGAATTAAATTTGAAAGACGAAAATAATGACAACAACATTAAAAGAATGAACAAACTTTAGGGACAATTTTTTTTCTTTTTTTGTTATTTGTCACTTACGAAAACAAAAAATAGTTAAAGGCCAAAAGCTTTAAAATTAAAAATCAAAAGTTTGATATATCAAGCATGATACTCAATTTTCAGCAACCAAGGTTTTTATAAAAAAATGATGCGGAAATTTAAGGAGCACAACCTTGAACCCAAGAACCAAAAGGAACAAGAAAGATTGAATTGCTATGAAGGTGGTTAAAAAGATCAAATTGGTATCCTAAAGGGCAAGAACAGAAAACAAAGCAATATTGTGCAACCAAATTCTAAGATGTGATAAAATAGTATAAACAATGAAATTTTGGGTTCAAAAACAAGGAGAACTAAAATATTGCTACGGATTATTTTTACTAATCGAAAAGAGCATTCATTTAATATATTATAATAGTTATTTCGAAACATAGTTTAAATGTAATAAGGGTTTAAAGTCGCAACCATAATTAATAATTTTTTTTATATGCGAACTGTGGTAACTCAGTTGTTTTTTCAAAGAGCAAAGATAGGTTGAAAACAAAAAATAAAGAACAAGAAAAAGAGACAAAGAATTAAAAGAAAAGTACAAATTAAATTTCAAGGGCGAAAATAATGAAAACAACATTAAAAGAAAGAACAAACTTTAGGGACCAATTTTTTTTTCTTTTTTTGCTATTTCTCACTTATGCAAACAAAAGTAGTGAAAGGCCAAAAACTATAAAATTAAAACTTTAAAGTTTGATATATCAAGCTTGATACCCAATTTTCAGCAACCAAGGTTTTGATACCAAATGATGCGGAAATTTTAGGCGCACAACCTTGGAACCCAAGAACGAAAAGGAATAAGAAAGATTGAATTCCTAAGAAGGTGGTTAACAATATCAAATTGGTATCCTAAAGGGCAAGAATCGAAAACAATGCAATATTGTGCGGCCAAATTCTAAGACATTAGAAAATAGTATTAACGATGAAATTTGGGTTGGAAAACCCAAAGAACTAAAATATTGCTACGGTTTGTTTTTAGGAATCAAAAAGAGAATCCATTTGATATATTATAATTGTTATTTCGATTCACAGTATAAATGTAATAAGGGTTTAAAGTTGCAACCATAATATATGATTTTTTTTAATTGAGAAAATCAGTAACTCGCTTGTTTTTTCAAAGAGGAAAGATAGGTTGAAAACTGAAAAGAAAGAACAAGAAAAAGATATCAAGAATTAAAAGAAAAGTACGAATTAAATTTGAAGGACGAAAATAATGAAAACAACATTAAAAGAACGAACAAACTTTAGGGACAAATGTTTTTTCTTTTTTTCTTATTTGTCACTTATGAAAACAAAAAAAATGGAAAGGCCAAAAACTTTTAAATTAAAACTTTAAAGTTTGATATATCAAGCTTGATACCCAATTTTCAGCAACCAAGGTTTTGATACCAAATGATGCGGAAATTTTAGGCGCACCACCTTTGAACCCAAGAACGAAAAGGAATAAGAAAGATTGAATTCCTAAGAAGGTGGTTAACAATATCAAATTGGTATCCTAAAGGGCAAGAACCGAAAACAATGCAATATTGTGCTGCCAAATTCTAAGACATTAGAAAATAGTATAAACGATGAAATTTGAGTTGGAAAACCCAGAGAACTAAAATATTACTACGGTTTGTTTTTAGGAATCAAAAAGAGAATCCATTTGATATATTATAATTTTTATTTCGATACATAGTTTAAATGTAATAAGGGTTTAAAGTCGCAACCATAATTAATAATTTTTTTTATATGCGAACTGTGGTAACTCACTTGTTTTTTCCAAAAACAAAGATAGGTTGAAAACTGAAAACAAAGAACAAGAAAAAGAGACAAAGAATTAAAAGAAAAGTACGAATTAAATTTCAAGGACGCAAATAATGACAAGAACATTAAAAGAAAGAAAAAACTTTAGGGACCAATATTTTTTCTTTTTTTTTTGTTATTTCTCACTTATGAAAACAAAAATAGTGAAAGGCCAAAAACTTTAAAATGAAAATTCAAAAGTTTGATATATCAAGCTTGATACCCAATTTTCAGAAACCAAGGTTTTGATACCAACTGATGCGTAAATTAGAGGCGCCCAACCTTGAACCCATGAACGAAAAGTAATAAGAAAGATTGAATTGCTAAGAAGGTGGTTAAGAAGATCAAATTGGTATCCTAAAGGACAAGAACAGAAACCAAAGCAATATTTTGCGACCAAATTCTAAGTCGTTAGAAAATAGTGAACAATGAAATTTGGGTTTTAAAACCTTGAGAACTAAAATATTACTACGGTTGGTTTTTTGGAATCGAAAAGAGCATCCATTTGATATATAATAATTGTTATTTCGATTCACAATTTAAATGTAATAAGAGTTTAAAGTCGCAACCCTAATTAATAATTTTTTTAAATGCGAACAGCGGTAACTTGCATGTTTTTTCAAAGAACAAAGATAGGTTGAAAACTGAAAACAAAGAACAAGAAAAAAGACAATGAATTAAAAGAAAAGTACGAATTAAATTTCAAGGACGAAAATAATGACAACAACATTGAAAGAAAGAACAAACTGGAGGGACCAAATTTTTTCCTTTTTTGGCTGTTTCTCACTTATGAAATCAAAAGCAGTGAAAGGCCAAAAACTTTAAAATTAAAACTCAAAAGTTTGATATATCCAGCTTGATACCCAATTTTCAGCAACTAGGGTTTTGATACCAAATGATGCGGAAATTTTAGGAGCACAACCTTGGAACCCAAGAATGAAAAGGATTAAGAATGATGGAATTGCTAAGAAGGTGGTTAAGAATATCAAATTTTTATCCTAAAGGGGAAGAACCGAAAAGAAAACAATATTGTAAGACCAAATTTTAAGACGTTAGAAAATAGTGAACAATGAAATTTGGGTTTTAAAACCCTGAGAACTAAAATATTACTACGGTTTGTTTTTTGGAATCGAAAAGAGCATCCATTTGATATATTATAATTGTTGTTTCGTTTCACAGTATAAATGTAATAAGAATTTAAAGTCGCAACCATAATTAATAATTTTTTTGAATGCAAACTGCGGTAACTTGCTTGTTTGTTCAAAGAACAAAGGTAGGTTGAAAACTAAAAAGAAAGAACAAGAAAAAAGACAAAGAATTAAAAGAAACGTACAAATTAAATTTCAAGGACGAAAATAATGACAACAACATTAAAAGAAAGAACAAACTTTAGGGACCAATTTTTTTTTGTTATTTCCTACTTATGAAAACAAAAACAGTGAAAGGCCAAAAACTTTAAAATTAAAATTCAAAAGTTTGATATATCAAGCTTGATACCCAATTTTCAGCAACTAGGGTTTTGATACCAAATGATGCGGAAATTTTAGGCGAACAACCTTGGAACCCAAGAATGAAACGGAATAAGAATGATGGAATTGCTAAGAAGGTGGTTAAGAAGATCAAATTTTTATCCGAAAGGGCAAGAACCGAAAACAAAACAATATTCTAAGACAAAATTTTAAGACGTTAGAAAATAGTGAACAATGAAATTTGGGTTTTAAAACCCTCAAAACTAAAATATTACTACAGTTTGTTTTTTGGAATAGAAAAGAGCATCCATTTGATATATTATAATTGTTGTTTCGATTCACAGTATAAATGTAATAAGAGTTTAAAGTCGCAACCATAATTAATAATTATTTTTTAATGCAAACTGCGGTAACTTGCTTGTTTGTTCAAAGAACAATGATAGGTTGAAAACTGCAAACAAAGAAGAAGAAAAAAGGCAAGGAATTAAAAGAAACGTACGAATTAAATTTCAAGGACGAAAATAATGAAAACAACATTAAAAGAAAGAACAAACTTTACGGACCAATTTTTATTCTTTTTTTGTGATTTATCACTTATGAAAACAAAAACATTGAAAGGCCAAAAACTCTATAATTAAAATTCGAAACTTTGATTTATCAAGCTTGATACCCAATTTTCAGCAACCAGGGTTTTGATACCAAATGATGCGAAAATTTTAGGCGCACAACCTTGGAACCCAAGAATGAAAAGGAATAAGAATGATGGAATTGCTAAGAAGGTGGTTAAGAAGATCAAATTTGTATTCTAAAAGGCAAGAACCGAAAACGAAACAATATTGTGCGACCAAATTCTAAGACGTTAGAAAATAGTGTAAACGATGAAATTTCTGTTTTAAAACCCTAAGAACTAAAATATTACTACGGTTTGTTTTTTGGAATCGAAAAGAGCATACATTTGATATATTATAATTGTTTTTTGGATTCACAGTATAAATGAAATAAGAGTTTAAATTCGCAACCATAATTAATAATTGTTTTTAAATGCGAATTGCGGTAACTTGCTTCTTTGTTCAAGGAACAAAGATAGGTTGAAAACGGAGAACAAAGAACAAGAAAAAAGACAAGGAATTAAAAGAAACGTACAAATTAAATTTCAAGGAAGAAAATAATGACAACAACATTAAAACAAATAAAAAACTTTAGGGACCAAATTTTTTCCTTTTTGGCTATTTCTTACTTATGAAATCAAAAGTAGTGAAACTCTAAAAACTTTAAAATTAAAACTCAAAAGTTTGATATATCAAGCTTGATACCCCATTTTCAACAACCAGGGTTTTGATACCAAATGATGCGGAAATTTTAGGCGAACAACCTTGGAACCCAAGAATGAAAAGGAATAAGAATGATGGAATTGCTAAGAAGGTGGTTAAGAAGATCAAATTTTTATCCGAAAGGGCAAGAACCGAAAACAAAAAATATTGTAAGACCAAATTTTAAGACGTTAGAAAATAGTGAAAATGAAATTTGGGTTTTAATACCCTAAGAACTAAAATATTACTACGGTTTGATTTTTGGAATAGAAAAGAGCATCCATTTGATATATTATAATTCTTGTTTCAATTCACAGTATATATGTAATAAGAGTTTAAAGTCGCAACCACAATTAATAATTTTTTTTAAAGCAAACTGAGGTAACTTGCTCGTTTGTTCAAAGAACAAAGATAGGTTGAAACTGAAAACCACGAAGAAGAAAAAAGACAAAGAATTAAAAGAAACGTACGAATTAAATTTCAAGGACGAAAATAATGACAACAACATTAAAAGAAAGAACAAACTTTAGGGACAATTTTTTTTTATTTTTATGTGATTTATCACTTATTAAAACAAAACACAGTGAAAGGCCAAAAACTCTAAAATTAAAATTCGAAAGTTTTATATATCAATCTTCATACCCAATTTTAAGCACCAAGGGTTTTGATACCAAATGATGCGGAAATTTTAGGTGCACAACCTTGGAACCCAAGAATGAAAAGAAATAAGAATGATGGAATTGCTAAGAAGGTGGTTAAGAAGATCAAATTTGTATCCTAAAGGGCAAGAACCGAAAACAAAACAATATTGTGCGACAAAATTCTAAGTCGTTAGAAAATAGTGAACAATGAAATTGGGGTTTTAAAACCCTATGAACTAAAATATTACTACGGTTTGTTTTTTGGAATCGAAAAGAGCATCCATTTGATATATTATAATTGTTGTTTTGATTCACAGTATAAATGTTGTAATAGTTTAAAGTCCCAACCATAATTAATAAATTTTTTTAAATGCGAACTGCGGTAACTTGCTTGTTTGTTCAAAGAACAAAGATAGGTTGAAAATTGAAAAATAAGAACAAGAAAAAAGACCAGGAATTAAAAGAAACGTATGAATTAAATTTCAAGGACGCAAATAATGGCAAGAACATTAAAAGAAAGAACAAACTTTAGGGAGCAAATTTTTTTCATTTTTTGTTATTTCTCACTTATGAAAACAAAAACCGTGAAAGGCCAAAAACTTTAAAATTAAAATTCAAAAGTGTTATATATCAAGCTTGATACCCAATTTTAAGCAACCAGGGTTTTGATAACGAATGATGCGGAAATTTTAGGTGCACAACCTTGGAACCCAAGAATGAAAAGAAATAAGAATGATGGAATTGCTAAGAAGGTGGTTAAGAAGATCAAATTTGTATCCTAAAGGGCAAGAACTGAAAACAAAAAAATATTGTGCGACAAAATTCTAAGTCGTTAGAAAATAGTTAACAATGAAATTTGGGTTTTAAAACCCTATGAACTAAAATATTACTACGGTTTGTTTTTTGGAATCGAAAAGAGCATCCATTTGAAATATTATAATTGTTGTTTCGATTCAAAGTATAAATGTTGTAAGAGTTTAAAGTCCCAACCATAATTAATAATTTTTTTTTAAATGCGAGCTGCGGTAACTTTCTTGTTTGTTCAAAGAACAAAGATAGGTTGAAAATTGAAAAATAAGAACAACAAAAAAGACAAGGAATTAAAAGAAACATACAAATTAAATTTCAAGGACGCAAATAATGGCAAGAACATTAAAAGAAAGAACAAACTTTAGGGAGAATTTTTTTTTCTTTTTTTGTTATTTCTCACTTATGAAAACAAAAACCGTGAAAGGCCAAAAACTTTAAAATTAAAATTCAAAAGTTTGATATATCGAGCTTGATACCCAATTTTCAGCAACCAAGGTTTTGATACCAAATGATGCGGAAATTAGAGGCCCCCAACCTTGAACCCAAGAACGAAAAGGAATAAGAAAGATTGCATTGCTAAGAAGGTGGTTAAGAAGATCAAATTGGTATCCTAAAAGACAAGAACAGAAAACAAAACAATATTGTGCGACCAAATTCTAAGACGTTAGAAAATAGTGTAAACGATAAATTTGGGTTTTAAAACCCTAAGAACTAAAATATTACTACGGTTTGTTTTTTGGAATCGAAAAGAGCATACATTTGATATATTATAATTGTTTTTTGGATTCACAGTATAAATGAAATAAGAGTTTAAATTCGCAACCATAATTAATAATTGTTTTTAAATGCGAATTGCAGTAACTTGCTTGTTTGTTCAAAGAACAAAGATAGGTTGAAAACGGAGAACAAAGAACAAGAAAAAAGACAAGGAATTAAAAGAAACGTACAAATTAAATTTCAAGGAAGAAAATAATGACAACAACATTAAAACAAAGAAAAAACTTTAGGGACCAAATTTTTTTCTTTTTGGCTATTTCTTACTTATGAAATCAAAAGTAGTGAAACTCTAAAAACTTTAAAATTAAAACTCAAAAGTTTGATATATCAAGCTTGACACCCCATTTTCAACAACCAGGGTTTTGATACCAAATGATGCGGAAATTTTAGGCGAACAACCTTGGAACCCAAGAATGAAAAGGAATAAGAATGATGGAATTGCTAAGAAGGTGGTTAAGAAGATCAAATTTTTATCCGAAAGGGCAAGAACCAAAAACAAAAAATATTGTAAGACCAAATTTTAAGACGTTAGAAAATAGTGAAAATGAAATTTGGGTTTTAATACCCTAAGAATTAAAATATTACTACGGTTTGATTTTTGGAATAGAAAAGAGCATCCATTTGATATATTATAATTGTTGTTTCAATTCACAGTATATATGTAATAAGAGTTTAAAGTCGCAACCACAATTAATAATTTTTTTTAAAGCAAACTGAGGTAACTTGCTTGTTTGTTCAAAGAACAAAGATAGGTTGAAACTGAAAACCACGAAGAAGAAAAAAGACAAGGAATTAAAAGAAACGTACGAATTAAATTTCAAGGACGAAAATAATGACAACAACATTAAAAGAAAGAACAAACTTTAGGGACAAATGTTTTTTATTTTTATGTGATTTATCACTTATTAAAACAAAACACAGTGAAAGGCCAAAAACTCTAAAATTAAAATTCGAAAGTTTTATATATCAATCTTCATACCCAATTTTAAGCAACCAGGGTTTTGATACCAAATGATGCGGAAATTTTAGGTGCACAACCTTGGAACCCAAGAATGAAAAGAAATAAGAATGATGGAATTGCTAAGAAGGTGGTTAAGAAGATCAAATTTGTATCCTAAAGGGCAAGAACCGAAAACAAAACAATATTGTGCGACAAAATTCTAAGTCGTTAGAAAATAGTGAACAATGAAATTGGGGTTTTAAAACCCTATGAACTAAAATATTACTACAGTTTGTTTTTTGGAATCGAAAAGAGCATCCATTTGATATATTATAATTGTTGTTTTGATTCACAGTATAAATTTTGTAATAGTTTAAACTCCCAACCATAATTAATAAATTTTTTTAAATGCGAACTGCGGTAACTTGCTTGTTTGTTCAAAGAACAAAGATAGGTTGAAAATTGAAAAATAAGAACAAGAAAAAAGACAAGGAATTAAAAGAAAAGTACGAATTAAATTTCAAGGACACAAATAATGGCAAGAACATTAAAAGAAAGAAAAAACTTTAGGGAGCAAATTTTTTTCATTTTTTGTTATTTCTCACTTATGAAAACAAAAACCGTGAAAGGCCAAAAACTTTAAAATTAAAACTCAAAAGTTTGATATATCAAGCTTGATACCCAATTTTCAGCAACCAAGGTTTTGATACCAAATGATGCGGAAATTAGAGGCCCCCAACCTTGAACCCAAGAACGAAAAGGAATAAGAAAGATTGCATTGCTAAGAAGGTGGTTAAGAAGATCAAATTGGTATCCTAAAGGACAAGAACAGAAAACAAAGCAATATTCTGTGACCAAATTCTAAGACGTTAGAAAATAGTGAACAATGAAATTTGTGTTTGAAAATCCTGAGAACTAAAATATTACTACGGTTTGTTTTTTGGAATCGAAAAGAGCATCCATTTGATATATTATAATTATTGTTTCGATTCACAGTTTAAATGTAATAAGAGTTTAAAGTCGCAACCATAATTAATAATTTTTTTTAAATGCGAAATACGGTAACTTGTTTGTTTTTTCAAAGAACAAAGATAGGTTGAAAACTGAAAACAAAGAAGAAGAAAAAATACAAGGAATTAAAAGAAAAGTACGAATTAAATTTCAAGGACGAAAATAATGACAACAACATTAAAAGAAAGAAAAAACTTTAGGGACCAAATTTTTTTCCTTTTTGGCTATTTCTTACTTATGAAATCATAAGTAGTGAAACTCTAAAAACATTAAAATTAAAACTCAAAAGTTTGATATATCAAGCTTGATACCCAATTTTCAGCAACCAGGGTTTTGATACCAAATGATGCGGAAATTTTAGGTGCACAACCTTGGAACCCAAGAATGAAAAGGAATAAGAATGATGGAATTGCTAAGAAGGTGGTTAAGAAGATCAAATTTGTATCCTAAAGGGCAAGAACCGAAAACAAAAAAATATTGTGCGACAAAATTCTAAGTCGTTAGAAAATAGTGAACAATGAAATTTAGGTTTTAATACCCTATGAACTAAAATATTACTACGGTTTGTTTTTTGGAATCGAAAAGAGCATCCATTTGATATATTATAATTGTTGTTTCGATTCACAGTATAAATGTTGTAAGAGTTTAAAGTCCCAACCATAATTAATAATTTTTTTTAAATGCGAGCTGCGGTAACTTTCTTGTTTGTTCAAAGAACAAAGATAGGTTGAAAATTGAAAAATAAGAACAATAAAAAAGACAAGGAATTAAAAGAAACGTACGAATTAAATTTCAAGGACGCAAATAATGGCAAGAACATTAAAAGAAAGAACAAACTTTAGGGAGCAAATTTTTTTCTTTTTTTGTTATTTCTCACTTATGAAAACAAAAACCGTGAAAGGCCAAAAACTTTAAAATTAAAATTCAAAAGTTTGATATATCAAGCTTGATACCCAATTTTCAGCAACCAAGGTTTTGATACCAAATGATGCGGAAATTAGAGGCCCCCAACCTTGAACCCAAGAACGAAAAGGAATAAGAAAGATTGCATTGCTAAGAAGGTGGTTAAGAAGATCAAATTGGTATCCTAAAGGACAAGAACAGAAAACAAAGCAATATTCTGTGACCAAATTCTAAGACGTTAGAAAATAGTGAACAATGAAATTTGTGTTTGAAAATCCTGAGAACTAAAATATTACTACAGTTTGTTTTTTGAAATCGAAAACAGCATCCATTTCATATATTATAATTATTGTTTCGATTCACAGTTTAAATGTAATAAGAGTTTAAAGTCGCAACCATAATTAATAATTTTTTTTAAATGCGAACAACGGTAACTTGTTTGTTTTTTCAAAGAACAAAGATAGGTTGAAAACTGAAAACAAAGAAGAAGAAAAAATACAAGGAATTAAAAGAAAAGTACGAATTAAATTTCAAGGACGAAAATAATGACAACAACATTAAAAGAAAGAAAAAACTTTAGGGACCAAATTTTTTTCCTTTTTGGCTATTTCTTACTTATGAAATCATAAGTAGTGAAACTCTAAAAACATTAAAATTAAAACTCAAAAGTTTGATATATCAAGCTTGATACCCAATTTTCAGCAACCAGGGTTTTGATACCAAATGATGCGGAAATTTTAGGTGCACAACCTTGGAACCCAAGAATGAAAAGGAATAAGAATGATGGAATTGCTAAGAAGGTGGTTAAGAAGATCAAATTTGTATCCTAAAGGGCAAGAACCGAAAACAAAAAAATATTGTGCGACAAAATTCTAAGTCGTTAGAAAATAGTGAACAATGAAATTTGGGTTTTAATACCCTATGAACTAAAATATTAATACGGTTTGTTTTTTGGAATCGAAAAGAGCTTCCATTTGATATATTATAATTGTTGTTTCGATTCACAGTATAAATGTTGTAAGAGTTTAAAGTCCCAACCATAATTAATAATTTTTTTTAAATGCGAGCTGCGGTAACTTTCTTGTTTGTTCAAAGAACAAAGATAGGTTGAAAATTGAAAAATAAGAACAATAAAAAAGACAAGGAATTAAAAGAAACGTACGAATTAAATTTCAAGGACGCAAATAATGGCAAGAACATTAAAAGAAAGAACAAACTTTAGGGAGCAAATTTTTTTCTTTTTTTGTTATTTCTCACTTATGAAAACAAAAACCGTGAAAGGCCAAAAACTTTAAAATTAAAATTCAAAAGTTTGATATATCAAGCTTGATACCCAATTTTCAGCAACCAAGGTTTTGATACCAAATGATGCGGAAATTAGAGGCCCCCAACCTTGAACCCAAGAACGAAAAGGAATAAGAAAGATTGCATTGCTAAGAAGGTGGTTAAGAAGATCAAATTGGTATCCTAAAGGACAAGAACAGAAAACAAAGCAATATTCTGTGACCAAATTCTAAGACGTTAGAAAATAGTGAACAATGAAATTTGGGTTTTAAAACCCTGAGAACTAAAATATTACTACGGTTTGTTTTTTGGAATCGAAAAGAGCATATATTTGATATATTATAATTGTTGTTTCGATTCACAGTTTAAATGAAATAAGAGTTTAAAGTCGCAACCATAATTAATAATTTTTTTTAAATGCGAACAGCGGTAACTTTCTTGTGTTTTCAAAGAACAATGATAGGTTGAAAACTGAAAACAAAGAACAAGAAAAAAGATAAAGAATTAAAAGAAAAGTACGAATTAAATTTGAAGGAAGAAAATAATGACAACAACATTAAAAGAAAGAACAATCTTTAGGGACCAAATTATTTTCATTTTTTGTTATTTCTCACTTATGAAAACAAAAACAATGAAAGGCCAAAAACTTTAAAATTAAAATTCAAAAGTTTGACATATCAAGCTTCATATCCAATTTTCAGCAACCAAGGTTTTATTACCAAATGATGTGGAAATTAGAGGCACGCAACCTTGAACCCAAGAACGAAAAGGAATAAGAAAGATTGAATTGCTAAGAAGGTGGTTAAGAAGATCAAATTGGTATCCGAAAGGACAAGAACAGAAAACAAAGCAATATTCTGCGACCAAATTCTAAGACGTTAGAAAATAGTGAACAATGAAATTTGGGTTTTAAAACCCTGAGAACTAAAATATTACTACGGTTTGTTTTTTGGAATCGAAAAGAGCTTCCATTTGATATATTATAATTGTTGTTTCGATTCATAGTTTAAATGAAATAAGAGTTCAAAGTCGCAACCATAATTAATAATATTTTTTAAATGCGAACAGCGGTAACTTGCTTGTGTTTTCAAAGTACAAAGATAGGTTGAAAATTGAAAACAAAGAACAAGAAAAAAGACAAAAAATTAAAAGAAAAGTACGAATTAAATTTCTAGGACAAAAATAATGACAACAAGATTAAAAGAAAGAACAAACTTTAGGGACCAATTTTTTTCCTTTTTTGGCTATTTCTCACTTATGAAATCAAAAGGAGTGAAAGGCCAAAAACATTAAAATTAAAAGTCAAAAGTTTGAGATATCAATCTTGATACCCAATTTTCAGCAACCAAGGTTTTGATACCAAATGATGCAGAAATTAGAGGCGCCCAACCTTGAGCCCAAGAACGAAAAGGAATAAGAAAGATTGAATTGCTAAGAAGGTGGTTAAGAAGATCAAATTGGTATCCTAAAGAACAAGCACAGAAAACAAAGCAATATTCTGTGACCAAATTCTAAGACGTTAGAAAATAGTGAACAATGAAATTTGGGTTTTAAAACCCTAAGAATTAAAATATTACTACGGTTTGTTTTTTGGAATCGAAAAGAGCATCCATTTGATATATTATAATTGTTGTTTCGATTCACAGTTTAAATGTAATAAGAGTTTAAAGTCGCAACCATAATTACAATTGTTTTTTAAATGCGAACAGCGGTAACTTGCTTGTTTTTTCAATGAACAAAGATAGTTGAAAATTGAAAACAAAGAACGAGAAAAAAGACATAGAATTAAAAGAAAAGTACTAATTAAATTTCAAGGACGAAAATAATGACAACAACATTGAAAGAAAGAACAAACTTTAAGGACCAATTTTTTTCCTTTTTTGGCTATTTCTCACTTATATAATCAAAAGGAGTGAAAGGCCAAAAACTTTAAAATTAAAACTCAAAAGTTTGATTTATCAAGCTTGATACCCAATTTTCAGCAACCAGGGTTTTGATACCACATGATGCTGAAATTTTAGGCGCACAACCTTGGAACCCAAGAATGAAAAGGAATAAGAATGATGGAATTGCTAAGAAGGTGGTTAAGAAGATCAAATTTTTATTTTAAAGGGCAAGAACCGAAAACAAAACGATATTGTAAGACCAAATTTTAAGACAGTAGAAAATAGTGAACAATGAAATTTGTGTTTTAAAACCCCGAGAACTAAAATATTACTATGGTTTGTTTTTTGGAATCGAAAAGAGCATCCATTTGATATATTATTTTTGTTGTTTCGATTCACAGTATTAATGTAATAAGAGTTTAAATCGCAACCATAATTAATAATTGTTTTTGGAATGCAAACTGCGATAACTTGCTTGTTTGTTCAAAGAACAATGATAGGTTGAAAATTGAAAACAAAGAACAAGAAGAAAGACAAGTAATTAAAAGAAACATACGAATTAAATTTCAAGGACGAAAATAATGACAACAACAATAAGAGAAAGAACAAACTTTAGGGACCTATTTTTTTTCTTTTTTTGTGATTTATCACTTATGAAAACAAAACACAGTGAAAGGCCAAAAACTCTAAAATAAAAATTCAAAAGTTTTATATATCAAGCTTGATACCCAATTTTAAGCAACCAGGGTTTTGATACCAAATGATGCGGAAATTTTAGGCACACAACCTTGGAGCCCATGAATGAAAAGGAATAAGAATGATGGAATTGCTAAGAAGGTGGTTAAGAAGATCAAATTTGTATCGTAAAGTGCAAGAACCGAAAACAAAACAATATTGTGCTACCAAATTCTAAGACGTTAGAAAATAGTGAACAATGAAATTTGGGTTTTAAAATCCAATGAACTAAAATATTACTACGGTTAGTTTTTTGGAATGGAAAAGAGCATCAACTTCATATATTATAATTTTTGTTTCGATTCATAGTATAATTGTTATAAGAGTTTAAAGGCCCAACCATAATTAATAATTTTTTTTAAATGAGAACAGCGGTAACTTGCTTGTTTGTTCAAAGAACAAAGATAGGTTGAAAATAGAAAACAAAGAACAAGAAAAAAGTCAAGGAATTAAAAGAAACTTATTAATTAAATTTCAAGGACGCAAATAATGACAAGAACATTAAAAGAAAGAACAAACTTTAGGGACCAATTTTTTTTCTTTTTTTGTTATTTCTCACTTATGAAAACAAAAACAGTGAAACGCCAAAAACTTTAAAATGAAAATAAAAAAGTTTGATATATCAAGCTTGATACCCAATTTTCAGCAACGAAGGTTTTGATACCAAATGATGCGGAAATTAGAGGCGCCCAAACCTGAACCCAAGAACGAAAAGGAATAAGAAAGATTGAATTACTAAGAAGGTGGTTAAGAAGATCAAATTGGTATCCTAAAGGGCAAGATTAGAAAACAAAGCAATATTATGCGACCAAATTCTACGACATTATAAAATAGTATAAACGATGAAAATTTGGGTTCGAAAACACGGAGAACTAAAATATTGCTACGGTTTGTTTTTAGGAATCGAAAAGGGCATTCATTTGATATACTATAATATTTATTTCGATACATAGTTTAATTGGAAAAAGGGTTTAAAGTGGCAACCATAATTAATAATTTTTTTTAAATGAGAAAATCACTAACCCGCTTGTTTTTTCAAAGAAAAAAGATAGGTTGAAAACTGAAAACAAAGAACAAGAAAAGGAGACAAAGCATTAAAAGAAAAGTACGAATTAAATTTCAAGGACGCAAATAATGACAAGAACATTAAAAGAAAGAACAAACTTTAGGGGCCAATTTTTTTTCTTTTTTTGTTATTTCTCACTTATGAAAACAAAAACAGTGAAAGGCCAAAAACATTAAAATGAAAATTCAAAAGTTTGATATATCAAGCTTGATACCTAATTTTCAGCAACAAAGGTTTTGATACCAAATGATGCGGAAATTAGAGGTACCCAACCTTGAATCCAAGAACGAGAAGGAATAAGAAAGATTGAATTGCTAAGAAGGTGGTTAAGAATATCAAATTGGTATCCTAAAGGACAAGAACAAAAAACAAAGCAATTTTGTGCAAAAAAATTCTAAGACGTTAGAAAATAGTCAACAATGAAATTTGGGTTTTAAAACCCTGAGAACTAAAATATTACTACGCTTTGTTTTTTGGAATCGAAAAGAGCATCCATTTGATATATTATAATTGTTGTTTCGATTCACAGTTTAAATGAAATAAGAGTTTAAAGTGACAACCATAATTAATAATTTTTTTTAAATGCGAACAGCGGTAACTTGCTTGTTTTTCAAATAAGAAAAGTTAGGTTGAAAACTGAAAACAAAGAACAAAAAAAAGACAAAGAATTAAAAGAAAAGTACAAATTAAATTTCAAGGACGAAAATAATGACAACAACATTGAAAGAAAGAACAAACTTGAGGGACCAATTTTTTTTCCTTTTTTGGCTATTTCTCACTTATGAAATCAAAAGCAGTGAAAGGCCAAAAACTTTAAAATGAAAATTCAAAAGTTTGATATATCAAGCTTGATACCCAATTTTCAGCAACCAAGGTTTTGATACCAAATGATGCGGAAATTAGAGGCGCCCAACCTTGAACCCAAGAACGAAAAGGAATAACAAAGATTGAATTGCGAAGAAGGTGGTTAAGAAGCTCAAATTGGTATCCTAAAGGACAAGAACAGAAAACAAAGCAATGTTGTGCGAAAAAATTCTAAGACGTTAGAAAATAGTGAAAAATGAAATTTGGGTTTTAAAACCCTGAGAACTAAAATTTTACTACGCTTTGTTTTTTGGAATCGAAAAGAGAATCTATTTGATATATTATAATTGTTGTTTCGATTCACAGTTTAAATGAAATAAGAGTTTAAAGTCGCAACCATAATTAATAATTTTTTTTAAATGCGAACAGCGGTAACTTGCTTGTTTTTCAAATAAGAAAAGATAGGTTGAAAACTGAAAACAAAAAACAAGAAAAAAGACAAAGAATTAAAAGAAAAGTACGAATTAAATTTCAAGGACGAAAATAATGACAACAACATTAAAAGAAAGAACAAACTTTAGGGACCATATTTTTTTTCATTTTTTGTTATATCTCAGTTATGAAAACAAATACAGTGAACGGCCAAAAAGTTTAAAATTAAAATTTAAAAGTTTGATATATCAAGCTTGATACCTAATTTTCAGCACCAAGGTTTTATTACCAAATGATGTGGAAATTAGAGGCGCCCAACCATGAACCCAAGAACCGAAAGGAATAAGAAATATTGAATTGCTATGAAGGTGGTTAAGAAGATCAAATTGAAATCCTAAAGGGCAAGAACAGAAAACAAAGAAATATTGTGCGACCAAATTCTAAGAGGTTAGAAAATAGTATAAACAATGAAATTTTCGGTTCGAAAACACGGAGAACTAAAATATTGCTACGGTTTGTTTTTAGGAATCAAAAAGAGCATTCATTTGATATATTATAATAGTTATTTCTATACATAGTTTAATTGGAATAAAGGTTTAAAGTGGTAAGAATAATTAATAATTTTGTTTAAATGAGAAAATCACTAACCCGCTTTTTTTTCAAAGAAAAAAGATAGGTTGAAAACTGAAAACAAAGAACAAGAAAAAGAGAGAAAGAATTAAAAGAAAAGTACGAATTAAATTTCAAGGATGCAAATAATGACAAGAACATTAAAAGAAAGAACAAACTTTAGGGACCAATTTTTTTTAATTTTTTGTTATTTCTCACTTATGAAAACAAAAAAAGTGAAAAGCCAAAAAATTAAAAATTAAAATTCAAAAGTTTGATATATCAAGCTTGATACCCAATTTTCAGCAACCAAGGTTTTATTACCAAATGATGCGGAAATTAGAGGCACCCAACCTAGAACCAAAGAACCAAAAGGAATAAGAAAGATTGAATTGCTATGAAGGTGGTTAAGAAGATCAAATTAAAATCCTAAAGGGCAAGAACAGAAAACAAAGCAATATTGTGCGACCACATTCTAAGACGTTAGAAAATAGTATAAACAATGAAATTTTCGGTTCGAAAACACTGAGAACTAAAAAATTGCTACGTTTTGTTTTTACTAATCGAAAAGGGCATTCATTTGATATATTATAATAGGTATTTCGATAAACAGTTTAAATGTAATAAGGGTTTAAAGTGGCAAGCATAATTAATAATGTTTTCTAAAATGCTAAAATTAGTAACAAGCTTGTTTTTTCAAAAACAAAAGATAGGTTAAAACTGAAAACAAAAAACAAGAAAAAAGACAAAGAATTAAAAGAAAACTACGAATTAAATTTCATGAACGAAAATAATGACAACAACATTAAAAGAAAGAACAAACTTTAGGGACCAAATTTTTTTCATTTTTTGTTATACCTCACTTATGAAAACAAATACAGTGAAAGGCCAAAAAGTTTAAAATTGAAATTCAAAAGTTTGAGATATCAAGCTTGATACCTAATTTTCAGCACCAAGGTTTTATTACCAAATGATGCGGAAATTAGAGGCGCCCAACCATGAACCCAAGAACCAAAAGGAATAAGAAATATTGAATTGCTATGAAGGTGATTAAGAAGATCAAATTGAAATCCTAAAGGGCAAGAACAGAAAACAAAGCAATATTGTGGGACCAAATTCTAAGAGGTTAGAAAATAGTATAAACAATGAAATTTTTCGGTTCGAAAACACGGAGAACTAAAATATTGCTACGGTTTGTTTTTAGGAATCAAAAAGAGCATTCATTTGATATATTATAATAGTTATTTCTATACATAGTTTAATTGGAATAAAGGTTTAAAGTGGCAACAATAATTAATAATTTTGTTTAAATGAGAAAATCACTAACCCGCTTTTTTTTCAAAGAAAAAAGATAGGTTGAAAACTGAAAACAAAGAACAAGAAAAAGAGACAATGAATTCAAATAAAAGTACGAATTAAATTTCATGGACGCAAATAATGACAAGAACATTAAAAGAAAGAACAAACTTTAGGGACTAATTTTTTTTCTTTTTTTTTTTGTTATTTCTCACTTATGAAAACAAAAACAGTGAAAGGCCAAAAACTTTAAAATGAAAATTCAAAAGTTTGATATATCAAGCTTGATACCCAATTTTCAGCAACCAAGGTTTTGATACCAAATGATGCGGAAATTAGAGGCGCCCAACCTTGAACCCAAGAACGAAAAGGAATAAGAAAGATTGAATTGCTAAGAAGGTGGTTAAGAAGATCAAATTGGTATCATAAAGGGCAAGAACAGAAAACAAAGCAATATTGTGCAAAAAAATTCTAAGACGTTAGAAAATAGTAAACAATGAAATTTGGGTTTTAAAACCCTGAGAACTAAAATATTACAACGGGTTTTTTTTGGAATCGAAAACAGCATCCCGTTGATATATTATAATTGTTGTTTCCATTCACAGTTTAAATGTAATAAGAGTTTAAACTCGCAACCATAATTTGTAATTTTTTTTAAATGCAAACAGCGGTAACTTGCTTGTTTTTCAAAGAACAAAGATATGTTGAAAACTGAAAACAAAAAACAAGAAAAAAGACAAAGAATTAAAAGAAAAGTACGAATTAAATTTCAAGGACGAAAATAATGACAACAACATTAATAGAAAGAACAAACTATAGGGACCAAATTTTTTTCATTTTTTGTTATATCTCACTTATGAAAACAAATACATTGAACGGCCAAAAAGTTTAAAATTAAAATTTAAAAGTTTTATATATCAAGCTTGATACCTAATTTTCAGCACCAAGGTTTTATTACCAAATGATGCGGAAATTAGAGGCGCCCAACCATGAACCCACGAACCAAAAGGAATAAGAAATATTGAATTGCTATGAAGGTGGTTAAGAAGATCAAATTGAAATCCTCAAGGGCAAGAACAGAAAACAAAGCAATATTGTGCGACCAAATACTAAGAGGTTAGAAAATAGTATAAACAATGAAATTTTCGGTTCGAAAACACGGAGAACTAAAATATTGCTACGGTTTTTTTTTAGGAATCAAAAAGAGTATTCATTTGATATATTATAATAGTTATTTCTATACATAGTTTAATTGGAATAAAGGTTTAAAGTTGCAACCATAATTAATAATTTTGTTTAAATAAGAAAATCACTAACCCACTTTTTTTTCAAAGAAAAAAGATAGGTTGAAAACTGAAAACAAAGAACAAGAAAAAGAGACAAAGAATTAAAAGAAAAGTACGAATTAAATTTCAAGGACGCAAATAATGACAAGTACATTAAAAGAAAGAGCAAACTTTAGGGACCAAATTTTTTTTCTTTTTTTTTGTTATTTCTCACTTATGAAAACAAAAACAGTGAAAGGCCAAAAACTTTAAAATGAAAATTCAAAAGTTTGATATATTAAGCTTGATACCCAATTTTCAGCAACCAAGGTTTTGATACCAAATGATGCGGAAATTAGAAGCGCCCAACCTTGAACCCAAGAACGAATAGGAATAAGAAAGATTGAATTCCTATGAAGGTGGTTAAGAAGATCAAATTGAAATCATAAAGGGCAAGAAAAGAAAACAAAGCAATATTGTGCGACCAAATTCTAAGACTTTAGAAAATAGTATAAACATTGAAATTTTCGGTTCGAAAACAAGGAGAACTAAAATATTGCAACGTTTTGTTTTTACTAATTGAAAAGAGCATTCATTTGATATATTATAATAGGTATTTCGATACACAGTTTAAATGTAATAAGGGTTTAAAGTGGCAAGTATAATTAATAATGTTTTTTAAAATGCGAAAATTAGTAACTAGCTAGTTTTTTCAAAAACAAAAGATAGGTTGAAAACTGAAAACAAAGAACAAGAAAAAGAGAGAAAGAATTAAAAGAAAAGTACGAGTTAAATTTCAAGGAAGCAAATAATGACAAGAACATTAAAAGAAAGAACAAACTATAGGGAGCAATTTTTTTTAATTTTTTGTTATTTCTCACTTATGAAAACAAAAACAGTGAAAAGCCAAAAAATTAAAAATTAAAATTCAAAAGTTTGATATATCAAGTTTGATACCCAATTTTCAGCAACCAAGGTTTTATTACCAAATGATGCGGAAATTAGAGGCACCCAACCTTGAACCCAAGAACCAAAAGGAATAAGAAAGATTGAATTGCTATGAAGGTGGTTAAGAATATCAAGTTGAAATCCTAAAGGGCAAGAACAGAAAACAAAGCAATATTGTGCCACCAAATTCTAAGAGGTTAGAAAATAGTATAAACAATGAAATTTTCGGTTCGAAAACACGGAGAACTAAAATATTGCTACGGTTTGTTTTTAGGAATCAAAAAGAGCATTCATTTGATATATTATAATAGTTATTTCTATACATAGTTTAATTGGAATAAAGGTTTAAAGTGGCAACAATAATTAATAATTTTGTTTAAATGAGAAAATCACTAACCCGCTTTTTTTTCAAAGAAAAAAGATAGGTGGAAAACTGAAAACAAAGAACAAGAAAAAGAGACAATGAATTAAAAGAAAAGTACGAATTAAATTTGAAGGACGCAAATAATGACAAGAACATTAAAAGAAAGAACAAACTTTAGGGACTAATTTTTTTTTCTTTTTTTTTTGTTATTTGTCACTTATGAAAACAAAAACAGTGAAAGGCCAAAAACTTTAAAATGAAAACTCAAAAGTTTGATATATCAAGCTTCATACCCAATTTTTAGCAACCAAGGTTTTGATACCGAATGATGCGGAAATTAGAGGCGCCCAACCTTGAACCCAAGAACGAAAAGGAATAAGAAAGATTAAATTGCTAAGAAGTGGTTAAGAAGATCAAATTGGTATCTTAACGGGAAAGAACAGAAAACAAAGCAATATTGTGCGAAAAAATTCTAAGACGTTAGAAAATAGTAAACAATGAAATTTGGGTTTGAAAACCCTGAGAACTAAAATATTACTACGGTTTGTTTTTTGGAATCGAAAAGAGCATCCATTTGATATATTATAATTGTTGTTTCGATTCACAGTTTAAATGTAATAAGAGTTTAAACTTGCAACCATAATTACAATTTTTTTTAAATGCTAACAGCGGTAACTTGCTTGTTTTTCAAAGAACAAAGATAGGTTTAAAACTGAAAACAAAAAACAAGAAAAAAGACAAGGAATTAAAAGAAATGTACGAATTAAATTTCAAGAACGAAAATAATGACAACAACATTAAAAGAAAGACCAAACTTTAGGGACCAAATTTTATTCATTTTTTGTTATATCTCACTTATGAAAACAAATACAGTGAAAGGCCAAAAAGTTTAAAATTAAAATTCAAAAGTTTGATATATCAAGCTTGATACCTAATTTTCAGCACCAAGGTTTTATTACCAAATGATGCGGAAATTAGAGGCGCCCAACCATAAACCCAAGAACCAAAAGGAATAAGAAATATTGAATTGCTATAAAGGTGGTTAAGAAGATCAAATTGAAATCCTAAAGGGCAAGAACAGAAAACAAAGCAATATTGTGCGACCAAATTCTAAGAGGTTAGAAAATAGTATAAACAATGAAATTTTCGGTTTGAAAACACGGAGAACTAAAATATTGCTACGGTTTGTTTTTAGGAATCAAAAAGAGCATTCATTTGATATATTATAGTAGGTATTTCTATACATAGTTTAATTGGAATAAAGGTTTAAAGTGGCAACCATAATTAATAATTTTGTTTAAATGAGAAAATCACTAACCCGCTTTTTTTTCAAAGAAAAAAGATAGGTTGAAAACTGAAAACAAAGAACAAGAAAAAGAGACAAAGAATTAAAAGAAAAGTACGAATTAAATTTCAAGGACGCAAATAATGACAAGTACATTAAAAGAAAGAACAAACTTTAGGGAGCAAATGTTTTTTTTTTGTTATTTCTCACTTATGAAAACAAAAAAAGTGAAAGGCCAAATACTTTAAAATGAAAATTCAAAAGTTTGATATATTAAGCTTGATACCCAATTTTCAGCAACCAAGGTTTTGATACCAAATGATGCGGGAATTAGAGGCGCCCAACCTTGAACCCAAGAACGAATAGGAATAAGAAAGATTGAATTCCTATGAAGGTGGTTAAGAAGATCAAATTGAAATCATAAAGGGCAAGAAAAGAAAACAAAGCAATATTGTGCGACCAAATTCTAAGACTTTAGAAAATAGTATAAATAATGAAATTTTCGGTTCGAAAACATGGAGAACTAAAATATTGCAACGTTTTGTCTTCACTAATCGAAAAGAGCATTCATTTGATATATTATAATAGGTATTTCGATACACAGTTTAAATGTAATATGGGTTTAAAGTGGCAAGTATAATTAATAATGTTTTTTAAAATGCGAAAATTAGTAACTAGCTTGTTTTTTCAAAAACAAAAGATAGGTTGAAAACTGAAAACAAAGAACAAGAAAAAGAGAGAAAGAATTAAAAGAAAAGTACGAATTAAATTTCAAGGAAGCAAATAATGACAAGAACATTAAAAGAAAGAACAAACTTTAGGGACCAATTTTTTTTAATTTTTTGTTATTTCTCACTTATGAAAACAAAAGAAGTGAAAAGCCAAAAAATTAAAAATTAAAATTCAAAAGTTTGATATATCAAGCTTGATACCCAATTTTCAGCAACCAAGGTTTTATTACCAAATGATACGGAAATTAGAGGCACCCAACCTTGAACCCAAGAACCAAAAGGAATAAGAAAGATTGAATTGCTATAAAGGTGGTTAAGAAGATCAAATTGAAATCCTAAAGGTCAAGAACAGAAAACAAAGCAATATTGTGCGAAAAAATTCTAACACGTTAGAAAATAGTGAACAATGAAATTTGGGTTTTAAAACCCTGAGAATTAAAATATTACAATGGGTGTTTTTTTGGAATCGAAAAGAGCATCCATTTGATATATTATAATTGTTTGTTCGATTCACAGTTTAAATGTAATAAGAGTTTAAACTCGCAACCATAATTTATAATTTTTTTTAAATGCGAACAGCGGTAACTTGCTTGTTTTTCAAAGAACAAAGATAGGTTGAAAACTAAAAACAAAAACAAGAAAAAAGACAAAGAATTAAAAGAAAAGTACGAATTAAATTTCAAGGACGAAAATAATGACAACAACTTTAAAAGAAAGAACAAACTTTAGGGACCAATTTTTTTTTCATTTTTTGTTATATCTCACTTATGAAAACAAATACAGTGAACGGCCAAAAAGTTTAAAATTAAAATTCAAAAGTTTGATATATCAAGCTTGATACCTAATTTTCAGCACCAAGGTTTTATTACCAAATGATGCGGAAATTAGAATCACCCAACCATGAACCCAAGAACCAAAAGGAATAAGAAATATTGAATTGCTATGAAGGTTGTTAAGAAGGTCAAATTGAAATCCTAAAAGGCAAGAACAGAAAACAAAGCAATATTGTGCGACCAAATTCTAAGAGGTTAGAAAACAGTATAAACAATAAAATTTTCGGTTCGAAAACACGGAGAACTAAAAAATTGCTACGGTTTGTTTTAGGAATCAAAAAGAGCATTCATTTGATATATTATAATAGTTATTTCTATACATAGTTTAATTGAAATAAAGGTTTAAAGTGGCAACCATAATTAATAATTTTGTTTAAATGAGAAAATCACTAACCCGCTTTTTTTTCAAAGAAAAAAGATAGGTTGAAAACTGAAAACAAAGAACAAGAAAAAGAGACAAAGAATTAAAAGAAAAGTACGAATTAAATTTCGAGGACGCAAATAATGACAAGTACATTAAAAGAAAGAACAAACTTTAGGGAGCAAATGTTTTTTTTTTTTGTTATTTCTCACTTATGAAAACAAAAAAAGTGAAAGGCCAAATACTTTAAAATGAAAAATCAAAAGTTTGATATATCAAGCTTGATACCCAATTTTCAGCAACCATGGTTTTATTACAAAATGATGCGGAAATTAGAGGCGCCCAACCTTGAACCCAAGAACCAAAAGGAATAAGAAAGATTGAATTCCTATGAAGGTGGTTAAGAAGATCAAATTGAAATCATAAAGGGCAAGAAAAGAAAACAGAGCAATATTGTGCGAACAAATTCTAAGACTTTAGAAAATAGTATAAATAATTAAATTTTCGGTTCGAAAACACGGAGAACTAAAATATTGCAACGTTTTGTTTTTACTAATCGAAAAGAGCATTCATTTGATATATTAGAATAGGTATCTCGATACACAGTTTAAATGTAATAAGGGTTTAAAGTGGCAAGTATAATTAATAATGTTTTTTAAAATGCGAAATATAGTAACTAGCTTGTTTTTTCAAAAAACAAAAGATAGGTTGAAAACTGAAAACAAAGAACAAGAAAAAGAGAGAAAGAATTAAAAGAAAAGTACGAATTAAATTTCAAGGACGAAAATAATGACAACAACATTAAAAGAAAGAACAAACTTTAGGGACCAAATTTTTTTCATTTTTTGTTATTTCTCACTTATGAAAACAAAAATAGTGAAAGGCCAAAAAATTTAAAATTAAAATTCAAAAGTTTGATATATCAAGCTTGATACCTAATTTTCAGCACCAAGGTTTTATAACCAAATTATGCAGAAATTAGAGGCGCTGAACATAGAACCAAAGAACCAAAATGAATAAGAAAGATTGAATTGCTATGAAGGTGGTTAAGAAGATAAAAAAGAAATCCTATAGGGCAAGAACAGAAAACAAAGCAATATTGTGCGACCAAATTCTAAGACGTTAGAAAATAGTATAAACAATGAAATTTTCGGTTCGAAAACACGGAGAACTAAAATATTGCTACGTTTTGTTTTTACTAATCGAAAAGGGCATTCATTTGATATATTATAATAGGTATTTCGATACAAAGTTTAAATGTAATAAGGGTTTAAAGTGGCAAGCATAATTAATAATGTTTTTTAAATGTGAAAATTATTAACTCCCTTGTTTTTTCAAAGACAAAAGATAGGTTGAAAACTGAAAACAAAGAACAAGAAAAAAGACAAAGAATTAAAAGGAAAGTACAAATTAAATTTCAAGGACGAAAATAATGACAACAACATTAAAACAAAGAACAAACTTTAGGGACCGAATTTTTTTCATTTTTTGTTATTTCTCACTTATGAAAACAAAAACAGTGAAAGGCCAAAAAATTTAAAATTAAAATTGAAAAGTTTGATATATCAAGCTTGATACCTAATTTTCATCACCAAGGTTTTATTACCAAATGATGCGGAAATTAGAGGCACCCAACCTTGAACCCAAGAAGCAAAAGGAATAAGAAAGATTGAATTGCTATGAAGGTGGTTAAGAAGATCAAATTGAAATCCTAAAGGGCAATAACAGAAAACAAAACAATATTGTGCGACCAAATTCTAAGACGTTAGAAAATAGTATAAACAATGAAATTTTCGGTTCAAAAACACGGAGAACTAAAATATTGCTACGTTTTGTTTTTACTATTCGAAAAGGGCATTCATTTGATATATTATAATAGGTATTTCGATACAAAGTTTAAATGTAATAAGGGTTTAAAGTGGTAAGCATAATTAATAATGTTTTTTAAATGTGAAAATTATTAACTCGCTTGTTTTTTCAAAGACAAAAGATAGGTGGAAAACTAAAAACAAAGAACAAGAAAAAGAGACAAAGAATTAAAAGAAAAGTACGAATTAAATTTCAACGACGAAAATAATGATAACAACATTAAAAGAAAGAACAAACTTTAGGGACCAATATTTTTTCTTTTTTTGTTATTTCTCACTTATGAAAACAAAAATAGTGAAACGCAAAAACTTTAAAATGAAAATTCAAAAATTTGATATATCAAGCTTAATTCCCAATTTTTAGCCACCAAGGTTTTGATACCAAATGATGCGGAAATTAGAGGCGCCAAAAACTTGAACCCAAGAACGGAAAGGAATAAGAAAGATTGAATTGCTAAGAAGGTGGTTAGGAAGATCAAATTGGTATCCTAAAGGACAATAACAGAAAAGAACGCAATATTGTGCGAAAAAATTCTAAGACGTTAGAAAATAGTGAACAATGAAATTTGGGTTTTAAAGCCTTGAGAATTAAAATATTACTACCGTTTCTTTTTTGGAATCGAAAAGAGTATCCATTTGATATATTATAATTGTTGTTACGATTCACAGTTTAAATGAAATAAGAGTTTAAAGTCGCAACCATAATTAATAATTTTGTTAAATGCGAACAGCGGTAACTTGCTTGTTTTTTCAAAGAACAAAGATAGGTTGAAAACTGAAAAAAAAGAACAAGAAAAAAGACAAAGAATTAAAAGAAAAGTACGAATTAAATTTCAAGGACGAAAATAATGACAACAACATTAAAACAAAGAACAAACTTTAGGGACCAAATTTTTTTCATTTTTTGTTATTTCTGACTTATGAAAACAAAAACAGTGAAAGGCCAAAAAATTTAAAATTAAAATTGAAAAGTTTGATATATCAAGCTTGATACCTAATTTTCAGCACCAAGGTTTTATTACCAAATGATGCGGAAATTAGAGGCACCCAACCTTGAACCCAAGAAGCAAAAGGAATAAGAAAGATTGAATTGCTATGAAGGTGGTTAAGAAGATCAAATTGAAATCCTAAAGGGCAAGAACAGAAAATAAAGCAATATTATGCGACCAAATTCTAAGACGTTCGAAAATAGTATAAATAATGAAATTTTTGGTTCGAAAACACGGAGAACTAAAATATTGCTACGTTTTGTTTTTACTAATCGAAAAGGGCATTCATTTGATATATTATAATAGGTATTTCGATACACAGTTTAAATGTAATAAGGGCTTAAAGTGGCAAGCATAATTAATAATGTTTTTTAAAATGCGAAAATTAGTAACTCTCTTGTTTTTTCAAAGACAAAAGATAGGTGGACAACTAAAAACAAAGAACAAGAAAAAGAGACAAAGAATTAAAAGAAAAGTACGAATTAAATTTCAAGGACGCAAATAATGACAAGAACATTAAAAGAAAGAACAAACTTTAGGGACCAATATTTTTTCTTTTTTTGTTATTTCTCACTTATGAAAACAAAAACAGTGAAACGCAAAAACTTTAAAATGAAAATTCAAAAATTTGATATATCAAGCTTAATTCCCAATTTTTAGCAACCAAGGTTTTGATACCAAATGATGCGGAAATTAGAGGCGCCCAAACTTGAACCCAAGAACGGAAAGGAATAAGAAAGATTGAATTGCTAAGAAGGTGGTTAGGAAGATCAAATTGGTATCCTAAAGGACAATAACAGAAAAGAACGCAATATTGTGCGAAAAAATTCTAAGACGTTATAAAATAGTGAACAATGAAATTTGGGTTTTAAAGCCTTGAGAATTAAAATATTACTACCGTTTGTTTTTTGGAATCGAAAAGAGTATCCATTTGATATAATATAATTGTTGTTACGATTCACAGTTTAAATGAAATAAGAGTTTAAAGTCGCAACCATAATTAATAATTTTGTTAAATGCGAACAGCGGTAACTTGCTTGTTTTTTCAAAGAACAAAGATAGGTTGAAAACTGAAAACAAAGAACAAGAAAAAAGACAAAGAATTAAAAGAAAAGTACGAATTAAATTTCAAGGACGAAAATAATGACAACAACATTAAAACAAAGAACAAACTTTAGGGACCAAATTTTTTTCATTTTTTGTTATTTCTCACTTATGAAAACAAAAACAGTGAAAGGCCAAAAAATTTAAAATTAAAATTCAAAAGTTTGATATATCAAGCTTGATACCTAATTTTCAGCACCAAGGTTTTATTACCAAATGATGCGGAAATTAGAGGCACCCAACCTTGAACCCAAGAACCAAAAGGAATAAGAAAGATTGAATTGCTATGAAGGTGGTTAAGAAGATCAAATTGAAATCCTAAAGGGCAAGAACAGAAAACAAAGCAATATTGTGCGACCAAATTCTAAGACGTTAGAAAATAGTATAAACAATGAAATTTTCGGTTCGAAAACACGAAGAACTAAAATATTGCTACGTTTTGTTTTTACTATTCGAAAAGGGCATTCATTTGATATATTATAATAGGTATTTCGATACAAAGTTTAAATGTAATAAGGGTTTAAAGTGGCAAGCATAATTAATAATGTTTTTTAAATGTGAAAATTATTAACTCGCTTGTTTTTATAAAGACAAAAGATAGGTGGAAAACTAAAAACAAAGAACAAGAAAAAGAGACAAAGAATTAAAAGAAAAGTACGAATTAAATTTCAACGACGAAAATAATGATAACAACTTTAAAAGAAAGAACAAACTTTAGGGACCAAATTTTTTTCATTTTTTGTTATTTCTCACTTATGAAAACAAAAATAGTGAAAGGCCAAAAAATTTAAAATTAAAATTCAAAAGTTTGATATATCAAGCTTGATACCTAATTTTCAGCACCAAGGTTTTATTACCAAATTATGCAGAAATTAGAGGCGCCGAACCTAGAACCAAAGAACCAAAATGAATAAGAAAGATTGAATTTCTATGAAGGTGGTTAAGAAGATCAAAAAGAAATCCTAAAGGGCAAGAACAGAAAACAAAGCAATATTGTGCGACCAAATTCTAAGACGTTAGAAAATAGTATAAACAATGAAATTTTCGGTTCGAAAACAAGGTGAACTAAAATATTGCTACGTTTTGTTTTTACTAATCGAAAAGGGCATTCATTTGATATATTATAATAGGTATTTCGATACAAAGTTTAAATGTAATAAGGGTTTAAAGTGGCAAGCATAATTAATAATGTTTTTTAAATGTGAAAATTATTAACTCGCTTGTTTTTTCAAAGACAAAAGATAGGTGGAAAACAAAAAACAAAGAACAAGAAAAAGAGACAAAGAATTAAAAGAAAAGTACGAATTAAATTTCAACGACGAAAATAATGACAACAACATTAAAAGAAAGAACAAACTTTATGGACCAATTTTTTTTCATTTTTTGTTATTTCTCACTTATGAAAACAAAAATAGTGAAAGGCCAAAAAATTTAAAATTAAAATTCAAAAGTTTGATATATCAAGCTTGATACCTAATTTTCAGCACCAAGGTTTTATTACCAAATTATGCAGAAATTAGAGGCGCCGAACCTAGAACCAAAGAACCAAAATGAATAAGAAAGATTGAATTGCTATGAAGGTGGTTAAGAAGATCAAAAAGAAATGCTAAAGGGCAAGAACAGAAAATAAAGCAATATTATGCGACCAAATTCTAAGACGTTAGAAAATAGTATAAATAATGAAATTTTTGGTTCGAAAACACGGAGAACTAAAATATTGCTACGTTTTGTTTTTACTAATCGAAAAGGGCATTCATTTGATATATTATAATAGGTATTTCGATACACAGTTTAAATGTAATAAGGGCTTAAAGTGGCAAGCATAATTAATAATGTTTTTTAAAATGCGAAAATTAGTAACTCTCTTGTTTTTTCAAAGACAAAAGATAGGTGGACAACTAAAAACAAAGAACAAGAAAAAGAGACAAAGAATTAAAAGAAAAGTACGAATTAAATTTCAAGGACGCAAATAATGACAAGAACATTAAAAGAAAGAACAAACTTTAGGGACCAATATTTTTTCTTTTTTTGTTATTTCTCACTTATGAAAACAAAAACAGTGAAACGCAAAAACTTTAAAATGAAAATTCAAAAATTTGATATATCAAGCTTAATTCCCAATTTTTAGCAACCAAGGTTTTGATACCAAATGATGCGGAAATTAGAGGCGCCCAAACTTGAACCCAAGAACGGAAAGGAATAAGAAAGATTGAATTGCTAAGAAGGTGGTTAGGAAGATCAAATTGGTATCCTAAAGGACAATAACAGAAAAGAACGCAATATTGTGCGAAAAAATTCTAAGACGTTATAAAATAGTGAACAATGAAATTTGGGTTTTAAAGCCTTGAGAATTAAAATATTACTACCGTTTGTTTTTTGGAATCGAAAAGAGTATCCATTTGATATATTATAATTGTTGTTACGATTCACAGTTTAAATGAAATAAGAGTTTAAAGTCGCAACCATAATTAATAATTTTGTTAAATGCGAACAGCGGTAACTTGCTTGTTTTTTCAAAGAACAAAGATAGGTTGAAAACTGAAAACAAAGAACAAGAAAAAAGACAAAGAATTAAAAGAAAAGTACGAATTAAATTTCAAGGACGAAAATAATGACAACAACATTAAAACAAAGAACAAACTTTAGGGACCAAATTTTTTTCATTTTTTGTTATTTCTCACTTATGAAAACAAAAACAGTGAAAGGCCAAAAAATTTAAAATTAAAATTCAAAAGTTTGATATATCAAGCTTGATACCTAATTTTCAGCACCAAGGTTTTATTACCAAATGATGCGGAAATTAGAGGCACCCACCCTTGAACCCAAGAACCAAAAGGAATAAGAAAGATTGAATTGCTATGAAGGTGGTTAAGAAGATCAAATTGAAATCCTAAAGGGCAAGAACAGAAAACAAAGCAATATTGTGCGACCAAATTCTAAGACGTTAGAAAATAGTATAAACAATGAAATTTTCGGTTCGAAAAAACGGAGAACTAAAATATTGCTACGTTTTGTTTTTACTATTCGAAAAGGGCATTCATTTGATATATTATAATAGGTATTTCGATACAAAGTTTAAATGTAATAAGGGTTTAAAGTGGCAAGCATAATTAATAATGTTTTTAAAATGTGAAAATTATTAACTAGCTTGTTTTTTCAAAGACAAAAGATAGGTGGAAAACTAAAAACAAAGAACAAGAAAAAGAGACAAAGAATTAAAAGAAAAGTACGAATTAAATTTCAACGACGAAAATAATGACAACAACATTAAAAGAAAGAACAAACTTTAGGGACCAAATTTTTTTCATTTTTTGTTATTTGTCACTTATGAAAACAAAAACAGTGAAAGGCCAAAAAATTTAAAATTAAAATTCAAAAGTTTGAAATATCAAGCTTGATACCTAATTTTCAGCACCAAGGTTTTATTACCAAATGATGCGGAAATTAGAGGCACCCAACCTTGAACCCAAGAACCAAAAGGAATAAGAAAGATTGAATTGCTATGAAGGTGGTTAAGAAGATCAAATTGAAATCCTAAAGGGCAAGAACAGAAAACAAAGCAATATTGTGCGACCAAATTCTAAGACGTTAGAAAATAGTATAAACAATGAAATTTTGGATTCGAAAACACGGAGCACTAAAATATTGCTACGTTTTGTTTTTACTATTCGAAAAGGGCATTCATTTGATATATTATAATAGGTATTTCGATACAAAGTTTAAATGTAATAAGGGTTTAAAGTGGCAAGCATAATTAATAATGTTTTTTAAATGTGAAAATTATTAACTCGCTTGTTTTTATAAAGACAAAAGATAGGTGGAAAACTAAAAACAAAGAACAAGAAAAAGAGACAAAGAATTAAAAGAAAAGTACGAATTAAATTTCAACGACGAAAATAATGATAACAACTTTAAAAGAAAGAACAAACTTTAGGGACCAAATTTTTTTCATTTTTTGTTATTTCTCACTTATGAAAACAAAAATAGTGAAAGGCCAAAAAATTTAAAATTAAAATTCAAAAGTTTGATATATCAAGCTTGATACCTAATTTTCAACACCAAGGTTTTATTACCAAATTATGCAGAAATTAGAGGCGCCGAACCTAGAACCAAAGAACCAAAATGAATAAGAAAGATTGAATTACTATGAAGGTGGTTAAGAAGATCAAAAAGAAATCCTAAAGGGCAAGAACAGAAAACAAAGCAATATTGTGCGACCAAATTCTAAGACGTTAGAAAATAGTATAAACAATGAAATTTTCGGTTCGAAAACACGGAGAACTAAAATATTGCTACGTTTTGTTTTTACTATTCGAAAAGGGCATTCATTTGATATATTATAATAGGTATTTCGATACAAAGTTTAAATGTAATAAGGGTTTAAAGTGGCAAGCATAATTAATAATGTTTTTTAAATGTGAAAATTATTAACTCGCTTGTTTTTATAAAGACAAAAGATAGGTGGAAAACTAAAAACAAAGAACAAGAAAAAGAGACAAAGAATTAAAAGAAAAGTACGAATTAAATTTCAACGACGAAAATAATGATAACAACTTTAAAAGAAAGAACAAACTTTAGGGACCAAATTTTTTTCATTTTTTGTTATTTCTCACTTATGAAAACAAAAATAGTGAAAGGCCAAAAAATTTAAAATTAAAATTCAAAAGTTTGATATATCAAGCTTGATACCTAATTTTCAACACCAAGGTTTTATTACCAAATTATGCAGAAATTAGAGGCGCCGAACCTAGAACCAAAGAACCAAAATGAATAAGAAAGATTGAATTGCTATGAAGGTGGTTAAGAAGATCAAAAAGAAATCCTAAAGGGCACGAACAGAAAACAAAGCAATATTGTGCGACCAAATTCTAAGACGTTAGAAAATAGTATAAACAATGAAATTTTCGGTTCGAAAACAAGGTGAACTAAAATATTGCTACGTTTTGTTTTTACTAATCGAAAAGGGCATTCATTTGATATATTATAATAGGTATTTCGATACAAAGTTTAAATGTAATAAGGGTTTAAAGTGGCAAGCATAATTAATAATGTTTTTTAAATGGGAAAATTATTAACTCGCTTGTTTTTTCAAAGACAAAAGATAGGTGGAAAACTAAAAACAAAGAACAAGAAAAAGAGACAAAGAATTAAAAGAAAAGTACGAATTAAATTTCAACGACGAAAATAATGACAACAACATTAAAAGAAAGAACAAACTTTAGGGACCAATTTTTTTTCATTTTTTGTTATTTCTCACTTATGAAAACAAAAATAGTGAAAGGCCAAAAAATTTAAAATTAAAATTCAAAAGTTTGATATATCAAGCTTGATACCTAATTTTCAGCACCAAGGTTTTATTACCAAATTATGCAAAATTAGATGCGCCGAACCTAGAACCAAAGAACCAAAATGAATAAGAAAGATTGAATTGCTATGAAGGTGGTTAAGAAGATCAAAAAGAAATCCTAAAGGGCAAGAACAGAAAATAAAGCAATATTATGCGACCAAATTCTAAGAAGTTAGAAAATAGTATAAATAATGAAATTTTTGGTTCGAAAACACGGAGAACTAAAATATTGCTACGTTTTGTTTTTACTAATCGAAAAGGGCATTCATTTGATATATTATAATAGGTATTTCGATACACAGTTTAAATGTAATAAGGGCTTAAAGTGGCAAGCATAATTAATAATGTTTTTTAAAATGCGAAAATTAGTAACTCTCTTGTTTTTTCAAAGACAAAAGATAGGTGGACAACTAAAAACAAAGAACAAGAAAAAGAGACAAAGAATTAAAAGAAAAGTACGAATTAAATTTCAAGGACGCAAATAATGACAAGAACATTAAAAGAAAGAACAAACTTTAGGGACCAATATTTTTTCTTTTTTTGTTATTTCTCACTTATGAAAACAAAAACAGTGAAACGCAAAAACTTTAAAATGAAAATTCAAAAATTTGATATATCAAGCTTAATTCCCAATTTTTAGCAACCAAGGTTTTGATACCAATTGATGCGGAAATTAGAGGCGCCCAAACTTGAACCCAAGAACGGAAAGGAATAAGAAAGATTGAATTGCTAAGAAGGTGGTTAGGAAGATCAAATTGGTATCCTAAAGGACAATAACAGAAAAGAACGCAATATTGTGCGAAAAAATTCTAAGACGTTATAAAATAGTGAACAATGAAATTTGGGTTTTAAAGCCTTGAGAATTAAAATATTACTACCGTTTGTTTTTTGGAATCGAAAAGAGTATCCATTTGATATATTATAATTGTTGTTACGATTCACAGTTTAAATGAAATAAGAGTTTAAAGTCGCAACCATAATTAATAATTTTGTTAAATGCGAACAGCGGTAACTTGCTTGTTTTTTCAAAGAACAAAGATAGGTTGAAAACTGAAAACAAAGAACAAGAAAAAAGACAAAGAATTAAAAGAAAAGTACGAATTAAATTTCAAGGACGAAAATAATGACAACAACATTAAAACAAAGAACAAACTTTAGGGACCAAATTTTTTTCATTTTTTGTTATTTCTCACTTATGAAAACAAAAACAGTGAAAGGCCAAAAAATTTAAAATTAAAATTCAAAAGTTTGATATATCAAGCTTGATACCTAATTTTCAGCACCAAGGTTTTATTACCAAATGATGCGGAAATTAGAGGCACCCACCCTTGAACCCAAGAACCAAAAGGAATAAGAAAGATTGAATTGCTATGAAGGTGGTTAAGAAGATCAAATTGAAATCCTAAAGGGCAAGAACAGAAAACAAAGCAATATTGTGCGACCAAATTCTAAGACGTTAGAAAATAGTATAAACAATGAAATTTTCGGTTCGAAAAAACGGAGAACTAAAATATTGCTACGTTTTGTTTTTACTATTCGAAAAGGGCATTCATTTGATATATTATAATAGGTATTTCGATACAAAGTTTAAATGTAATAAGGGTTTAAAGTGGCAAGCATAATTAATAATGTTTTTAAAATGTGAAAATTATTAACTAGCTTGTTTTTTCAAAGACAAAAGATAGGTGGAAAACTAAAAACAAAGAACAAGAAAAAGAGACAAAGAATTAAAAGAAAAGTACGAATTAAATTTCAACGACGAAAATAATGACAACAACATTAAAAGAAAGAACAAACTTTAGGGACCAAATTTTTTTCATTTTTTGTTATTTGTCACTTATGAAAACAAAAACAGTGAAAGGCCAAAAAATTTAAAATTAAAATTCAAAAGTTTGAAATATCAAGCTTGATACCTAATTTTCAGCACCAAGGTTTTATTACCAAATGATGCGGAAATTAGAGGCACCCAACCTTGAACCCAAGAACCAAAAGGAATAAGAAAGATTGAATTGCTATGAAGGTGGTTAAGAAGATCAAATTGAAATCCTAAAGGCAAGAACAGAAAACAAAGCAATATTGTGCGACCAAATTCTAAGACGTTAGAAAATAGTATAAACAATGAAATTTTGGATTCGAAAACACGGAGCACTAAAATATTGCTACGTTTTGTTTTTACTATTCGAAAAGGGCATTCATTTGATATATTATAATAGGTATTTCGATACAAAGTTTAAATGTAATAAGGGTTTAAAGTGGCAAGCATAATTAATAATGTTTTTTAAATGTGAAAATTATTAACTCGCTTGTTTTTATAAAGACAAAAGATAGGTGGAAAACTAAAAACAAAGAACAAGAAAAAGAGACAAAGAATTAAAAGAAAAGTACGAATTAAATTTCAACGACGAAAATAATGATAACAACTTTAAAAGAAAGAACAAACTTTAGGGACCAAATTTTTTTCATTTTTTGTTATTTCTCACTTATGAAAACAAAAATAGTGAAAGGCCAAAAAATTTAAAATTAAAATTCAAAAGTTTGATATATCAAGCTTGATACCTAATTTTCAACACCAAGGTTTTATTACCAAATTATGCAGAAATTAGAGGCGCCGAACCTAGAACCAAAGAACCAAAATGAATAAGAAAGATTGAATTACTATGAAGGTGGTTAAGAAGATCAAAAAGAAATCCTAAAGGGCAAGAACAGAAAACAAAGCAATATTGTGCGACCAAATTCTAAGACGTTAGAAAATAGTATAAACAATGAAATTTTCGGTTCGAAAACACGGAGAACTAAAATATTGCTACGTTTTGTTTTTACTATTCGAAAAGGGCATTCATTTGATATATTATAATAGGTATTTCGATACAAAGTTTAAATGTAATAAGGGTTTAAAGTGGCAAGCATAATTAATAATGTTTTTTAAATGTGAAAATTATTAACTCGCTTGTTTTTATAAAGACAAAAGATAGGTGGAAAACTAAAAACAAAGAACAAGAAAAAGAGACAAAGAATTAAAAGAAAAGTACGAATTAAATTTCAACGACGAAAATAATGATAACAACTTTAAAAGAAAGAACAAACTTTAGGGACCAAATTTTTTTCATTTTTTGTTATTTCTCACTTATGAAAACAAAAATAGTGAAAGGCCAAAAAATTTAAAATTAAAATTCAAAAGTTTGATATATCAAGCTTGATACCTAATTTTCAACACCAAGGTTTTATTACCAAATTATGCAGAAATTAGAGGCGCCGAACCTAGAACCAAAGAACCAAAATGAATAAGAAAGATTGAATTGCTATGAAGGTGGTTAAGAAGATCAAAAAGAAATCCTAAAGGGCACGAACAGAAAACAAAGCAATATTGTGCGACCAAATTCTAAGACGTTAGAAAATAGTATAAACAATGAAATTTTCGGTTCGAAAACAAGGTGAACTAAAATATTGCTACGTTTTGTTTTTACTAATCGAAAAGGGCATTCATTTGATATATTATAATAGGTATTTCGATACAAAGTTTAAATGTAATAAGGGTTTAAAGTGGCAAGCATAATTAATAATGTTTTTTAAATGGGAAAATTATTAACTCGCTTGTTTTTTCAAAGACAAAAGATAGGTGGAAAACTAAAAACAAAGAACAAGAAAAAGAGACAAAGAATTAAAAGAAAAGTACGAATTAAATTTCAACGACGAAAATAATGACAACAACATTAAAAGAAAGAACAAACTTTAGGGACCAATTTTTTTTCATTTTTTGTTATTTCTCACTTATGAAAACAAAAATAGTGAAAGGCCAAAAAATTTAAAATTAAAATTCAAAAGTTTGATATATCAAGCTTGATACCTAATTTTCAGCACCAAGGTTTTATTACCAAATTATGCAAAATTAGAGGCGCCGAACCTAGAACCAAAGAACCAAAATGAATAAGAAAGATTGAATTGCTATGAAGGTGGTTAAGAAGATCAAAAAGAAATCCTAAAGGGCAAGAACAGAAAATAAAGCAATATTATGCGACCAAATTCTAAGAAGTTAGAAAATAGTATAAATAATGAAATTTTTGGTTCGAAAACACGGAGAACTAAAATATTGCTACGTTTTGTTTTTACTAATCGAAAAGGGCATTCATTTGATATATTATAATAGGTATTTCGATACACAGTTTAAATGTAATAAGGGCTTAAAGTGGCAAGCATAATTAATAATGTTTTTTAAAATGCGAAAATTAGTAACTCTCTTGTTTTTTCAAAGACAAAAGATAGGTGGACAACTAAAAACAAAGAACAAGAAAAAGAGACAAAGAATTAAAAGAAAAGTACGAATTAAATTTCAAGGACGCAAATAATGACAAGAACATTAAAAGAAAGAACAAACTTTAGGGACCAATATTTTTTCTTTTTTTGTTATTTCTCACTTATGAAAACAAAAACAGTGAAACGCAAAAACTTTAAAATGAAAATTCAAAAATTTGATATATCAAGCTTAATTCCCAATTTTTAGCAACCAAGGTTTTGATACCAAATGATGCGGAAATTAGAGGCGCCCAAACTTGAACCCAAGAACGGAAAGGAATAAGAAAGATTGAATTGCTAAGAAGGTGGTTAGGAAGATCAAATTGGTATCCTAAAGGACAATAACAGAAAAGAACGCAATATTGTGCGAAAAAATTCTAAGACGTTATAAAATAGTGAACAATGAAATTTGGGTTTTAAAGCCTTGAGAATTAAAATATTACTACCGTTTGTTTTTTGGAATCGAAAAGAGTATCCATTTGATATATTATAATTGTTGTTACGATTCAAAGTTTAAATGAAATAAGAGTTTAAAGTCGCAACCATAATTAATAATTTTGTTAAATGCGAACAGCGGTAACTTGCTTGTTTTTTCAAAGAACAAAGATAGGCTGAAAACTGAAAACAAAGAACAAGAAAAAAGACAAAGAATTAAAAGAAAAGTACGAATTAAATTTCAAGGACGAAAATAATGACAACAACATTAAAACAAAGAACAAACTTTAGGGACCAAATTTTTTTCATTTTTTGTTATTTCTCACTTATGAAAACAAAAACAGTGAAAGGCCAAAAAATTTAAAATTAAAATTGAAAAGTTTGATATATCAAGCTTGATACCTAATTTTCAGCACCAAGGTTTTATTACCAAATGATGTGGAAATTAGAGGCACCCAACCTTGAACCCAAGAAGCAAAAGGAATAAGAAAGATTAAATTGCTATGAAGGTGGTTAAGAAGATCAAATTGAAATCCTAAAGGGCAAGAACAGAAAATAAAGCAATATTATGCGACCAAATTCTAAGACGTTAGAAAATAGTATAAATAATGAAATTTTTGGTTCGAAAACACGGAGAACTAAAATATTGCTACGTTTTGTTTTTACTAATCGAAAAGGGCATTCATTTGATATATTATAATAGGTATTTCGATACACAGTTTAAATGTAATAAGGGCTTAAAGTGGCAAGCATAATTAATAATGTTTTTTAAAATGCGAAAATTAGTAACTCTCTTGTTTTTTCAAAGACAAAAGATAGGTGGACAACTAAAAACAAAGAACAAGAAAAAGAGACAAAGAATTAAAAGAAAAGTACGAATTAAATTTCAAGGACGCAAATAATGACAAGAACATTAAAAGAAAGAACAAACTTTAGGGACCAATATTTTTTCTTTTTTTGTTATTTCTCACTTATGAAAACAAAAACAGTGAAACGCAAAAACTTTAAAATGAAAATTCAAAAATTTGATATATCAAGCTTAATTCCCAATTTTTAGCAACCAAGGTTTTGATACCAAATGATGCGGAAATTAGAGCCGCCCAAACTTGAACCCAAGAACGGAAAGGAATAAGAAAGATTGAATTGCTAAGAAGGTGGTTAGGAAGATCAAATTGGTATCCTAAAGGACAATAACAGAAAAGAACGCAATATTGTGCGAAAAAATTCTAAGACGTTATAAAATAGTGAACAATGAAATTTGGGTTTTAAAGCCTTGAGAATTAAAATATTACTACCGTTTGTTTTTTGGAATCGAAAAGAGTATCCATTTGATATATTATAATTGTTGTTACGATTCACAGTTTAAGTGAAATAAGAGTTTAAAGTCGCAACCATAATTAATAATTTTGTTAAATGCGAACAGCGGTAACTTGCTTGTTTTTTCAAAGAACAAAGATAGGTTGAAAACTGAAAACAAAGAACAAGAAAAAAGACAAAGAATTAAAAGAAAAGTACGAATTAAATTTCAAGGACGAAAATAATGACAACAACATTAAAACAAAGAACAAACTTTAGGGACCAAATTTTTTTCATTTTTTGTTATTTCTCACTTATGAAAACAAAAACAGTGAAAGGCCAAAAAATTTAAAATTAAAATTCAAAAGTTTGATATATCAAGCTTGATACCTAATTTTCAGCACCAAGGTTTTATTACCAAATGATGCGGAAATTAGAGGCACCCACCCTTGAACCCAAGAACCAAAAGGAATAAGAAAGATTGAATTGCTATGAAGGTGGTTAAGAAGATCAAATTGAAATCCTAAAGGGCAAGAACAGAAAACAAAGCAATATTGTGCGACCAAATTCTAAGACGTTAGAAAATAGTATAAACAATGAAATTTTCGGTTCGAAAAAACGGAGAACTAAAATATTGCTACGTTTTGTTTTTACTATTCGAAAAGGGCATTCATTTGATATATTATAATAGGTATTTCGATACAAAGTTTAAATGTAATAAGGGTTTAAAGTGGCAAGCATAATTAATAATGTTTTTTAAATGTGAAAATTATTAACTAGCTTGTTTTTTCAAAGACAAAAGATAGGTGGAAAACTAAAAACAAAGAACAAGAAAAAGAGACAAAGAATTAAAAGAAAAGTACGAATTAAATTTCAACGACGAAAATAATGACAACAACATTAAAAGAAAGAACAAACTTTAGGGACCAAATTTTTTTCATTTTTTGTTATTTGTCACTTATGAAAACAAAAACAGTGAAAGGCCAAAAAATTTAAAATTAAAATTCAAAAGTTTGATATATCAAGCTTGATACCTAATTTTCAGCACCAAGGTTTTATTACCAAATGATGCGGAAATTAGAGGCACCCAACCTTGAACCCAAGAACCAAAAGGAATAAGAAAGATTGAATTGCTATGAAGGTGGTTAAGAAGATCAAATTGAAATCCTAAAGGGCAAGAACAGAAAACAAAGCAATATTGTGCGACCAAATTCTAAGATGTTAGAAAATAGTATAAACAATGAAATTTTGGATTCGAAAACACGGAGAACTAAAATATTGCTACGTTTTGTTTTTACTATTCGAAAAGGGCATTCATTTGATATATTATAATAGGTATTTCGATACAAAGTTTAAATGTAATAAGGGTTTAAAGTGGCAAGCATAATTAATAATGTTTTTTAAATGTGAAAATTATTAACTCGCTTGTTTTTATAAAGACAAAAGATAGGTGGAAAACTAAAAACAAAGAACAAGAAAAAGAGACAAAGAATTAAAAGAAAAGTACGAATTAAATTTCAACGACGAAAATAATGACAACAACATTAAAAGAAAGAACAAACTTTAGGGACCAAATTTTTTTCATTTTTTGTTATTTGTCACTTATGAAAACAAAAACAGTGAAAGGCCAAAAAATTTAAAATTAAAATTCAAAAGTTTGATATATCAAGCTTGATACCTAATTTTCAGCACCAAGGTTTTATTACCAAATGATGCGGAAATTAGAGGCACCCAACCTTGAACCCAAGAACCAAAAGGAATAAGAAAGATTGAATTGCTATGAAGGTGGTTAAGAAGATCAAATTGAAATCCTAAAGGGCAAGAACAGAAAACAAAGCAATATTGTGCGACCAAATTCTAAGACGTTAGAAAATAGTATAAACAATGAAATTTTGGATTCGAAAACACGGAGAACTAAAATATTGCTACGTTTTGTTTTTACTATTCGAAAAGGGCATTCATTTGATATATTATAATAGGTATTTCGATACAAAGTTTAAATGTAATAAGGGTTTAAAGTGGCAAGCATAATTAATAATGTTTTTTAAATGTGAAAATTATTAACTCGCTTGTTTTTATAAAGACAAAAGATAGGTGGAAAACTAAAAACAAAGAACAAGAAAAAGAGACAAAGAATTAAAAGAAAAGTACGAATTAAATTTCAACGACGAAAATAATGATAACAACTTTAAAAGAAAGAACAAACTTTAGGGACCAAATTTTTTTCATTTTTTGTTATTTCTCACTTATGAAAACAAAAATAGTGAAAGGCCAAAAAATTTAAAATTAAAATTCAAAAGTTTGATATATCAAGCTTGATACCTAATTTTCAACACCAAGGTTTTATTACCAAATTATGCAGAAATTAGAGGCGCCGAACCTAGAACCAAAGAACCAAAATGAATAAGAAAGATTGAATTGCTATGAAGGTGGTTAAGAAGATCAAAAAGAAATCCTAAAGGGCACGAACAGAAAACAAAGCAATATTGTGCGACCAAATTCTAAGACGTTAGAAAATAGTATAAACAATGAAATTTTAGGTTCGAAAACAAGGTGAACTAAAATATTGCTACGTTTTGTTTTTACTAATCGAAAAGGGCATTCATTTGATATATTATAATAGGTATTTCGATACAAAGTTTAAATGTAATAAGGGTTTAAAGTGGCAAGCATAATTAATAATGTTTTTTAAATGGGAAAATTATTAACTCGCTTGTTTTTTCAAAGACAAAAGATAGGTGGAAAACTAAAAACAAAGAACAAGAAAAAGAGACAAAGAATTAAAAGAAAAGTACGAATTAAATTTCAACGACGAAAATAATGACAACAACATTAAAAGAAAGAACAAACTTTAGGGACCAATTTTTTTTCATTTTTTGTTATTTCTCACTTATGAAAACAAAAATAGTGAAAGGCCAAAAAATTTAAAATTAAAATTCAAAAGTTTGATATATCAAGCTTGATACCTAATTTTCAGCACCAAGGTTTTATTACCAAATTATGCAAAATTAGAGGCGCCGAACCTAGAACCAAAGAACCAAAATGAATAAGAAAGATTGAATTGCTATGAAGGTGGTTAAGAAGATCAAAAAGAAATCCTAAAGGGCAAGAACAGAAAATAAAGCAATATTATGCGACCAAATTCTAAGAAGTTAGAAAATAGTATAAATAATGAAATTTTTGGTTCGAAAACACGGAGAACTAAAATATTGCTACGTTTTGTTTTTACTAATCGAAAAGGGCATTCATTTGATATATTATAATAGGTATTTCGATACACAGTTTAAATGTAATTAGGGCTTAAAGTGGCAAGCATAATTAATAATGTTTTTTAAAATGCGAAAATTAGTAACTCTCTTGTTTTTTCAAAGACAAAAGATAGGTGGACAACTAAAAACAAAGAACAAGAAAAAGAGACAAAGAATTAAAAGAAAAGTACGAATTAAATTTCAAGGACGCAAATAATGACAAGAACATTAAAAGAAAGAACAAACTTTAGGGACCAATATTTTTTCTTTTTTTGTTATTTCTCACTTATGAAAACAAAAACAGTGAAACGCAAAAACTTTAAAATGAAAATTCAAAAATTTGATATATCAAGCTTAATTCCCAATTTTTAGCAACCAAGGTTTTGATACCAAATGATGCGGAAATTAGAGGCGCCCAAACTTGAACCCAAGAACGGAAAGGAATAAGAAAGATTGAATTGCTAAGAAGGTGGTTAGGAAGATCAAATTGGTATCCTAAAGGACAATAACAGAAAAGAACGCAATATTGTGCGAAAAAATTCTAAGACGTTATAAAATAGTGAACAATGAAATTTGGGTTTTAAAGCCTTGAGAATTAAAATATTACTACCGTTTGTTTTTTGGAATCGAAAAGAGTATCCATTTGATATATTATAATTGTTGTTACGATTCACAGTTTAAATGAAATAAGAGTTTAAAGTCGCAACCATAATTAATAATTTTGTTAAATGCGAACAGCGGTAACTTGCTTGTTTTTTCAAAGAACAAAGATAGGCTGAAAACTGAAAACAAAGAACAAGAAAAAAGACAAAGAATTAAAAGAAAAGTACGAATTAAATTTCAAGGACGAAAATAATGACAACAACATTAAAACAAAGAACAAACTTTAGGGACCAAATTTTTTTCATTTTTTGTTATTTCTCACTTATGAAAACAAAAACAGTGAAAGGCCAAAAAATTTAAAATTAAAATTGAAAAGTTTGATATATCAAGCTTGATACCTAATTTTCAGCACCAAGGTTTTATTACCAAATGATGCGGAAATTAGAGGCACCCAACCTTGAACCCAAGAAGCAAAAGGAATAAGAAAGATTGAATTACTATGAAGGTGGTTAAGAAGATCAAATTGAAATCCTAAAGGGCAAGAACAGAAAATAAAGCAATATTATGCGACCAAATTCTAAGACGTTAGAAAATAGTATAAATAATGAAATTTTTGGTTCGAAAACACGGAGAACTAAAATATTGCTACGTTTTGTTTTTACTAATCGAAAAGGGCATTCATTTGATATATTATAATAGGTATTTCGATACACAGTTTAAATGTAATAAGGGCTTAAAGTGGCAAGCATAATTAATAATGTTTTTTAAAATGCGAAAATTAGTAACTCTCTTGTTTTTTCAAAGACAAAAGATAGGTGGACAACTAAAAACAAAGAACAAGAAAAAGAGACAAAGAATTAAAAGAAAAGTACGAATTAAATTTCAAGGACGCAAATAATGACAAGAACATTAAAAGAAAGAACAAACTTTAGGGACCAATATTTTTTCTTTTTTTGTTATTTCTCACTTATGAAAACAAAAACAGTGAAACGCAAAAAATTTAAAATGAAAATTCAAAAATTTGATATATCAAGCTTAATTCCCAATTTTTAGCAACCAAGGTTTTGATACCAAATGATGCGGAAATTAGAGGCGCCCAAACTTGAACCCAAGAACGGAAAGGAATAAGAAAGATTGAATTGCTAAGAAGGTGGTTAGGAAGATCAAATTGGTATCCTAAAGGACAATAACAGAAAAGAACGCAATATTGTGCGAAAAAATTCTAAGACGTTATAAAATAGTGAACAATGAAATTTGGGTTTTAAAGCCTTGAGAATTAAAATATTACTACCGTTTGTTTTTTGGAATCGAAAAGAGTATCCATTTGATATATTATAATTGTTGTTACGATTCACAGTTTAAGTGAAATAAGAGTTTAAAGTCGCAACCATAATTAATAATATTGTTAAATGCGAACAGCGGTAACTTGCTTGTTTTTTCAAAGAACAAAGATAGGTTGAAAACTGAAAACAAAGAACAAGAAAAAAGACAAAGAATTAAAAGAAAAGTACGAATTAAATTTCAAGGACGAAAATAATGACAACAACATTAAAACAAAGAACAAACTTTAGGGACCAAATTTTTTTCATTTTTTGTTATTTCTCACTTATGAAAACAAAAACAGTGAAAGGCCAAAAAATTTAAAATTAAAATTCAAAAGTTTGATATATCAAGCTTGATACCTAATTTTCAGCACCAAGGTTTTATTACCAAATGATGCGGAAATTAGAGGCACCCAACCTTGAACCCAAGAAGCAAAAGGAATAAGAAAGATTGAATTACTATGAAGGTGGTTAAGAAGATCAAATTGAAATCCTAAAGGGCAAGAACAGAAAATAAAGCAATATTATGCGACCAAATTCTAAGACGTTAGAAAATAGTATAAATAATGAAATTTTTGGTTCGAAAACACGGAGAACTAAAATATTGCTACGTTTTGTTTTTACTAATCGAAAAGGGCATTCATTTGATATATTATAATAGGTATTTCGATACACAGTTTAAATGTAATAAGGGCTTAAAGTGGCAAGCATAATTAATAATGTTTTTTAAAATGCGAAAATTAGTAACTCTCTTGTTTTTTCAAAGACAAAAGATAGGTGGACAACTAAAAACAAAGAACAAGAAAAAGAGACAAAGAATTAAAAGAAAAGTACGAATTAAATTTCAAGGACGCAAATAATGACAAGAACATTAAAAGAAAGAACAAACTTTAGGGACCAATATTTTTTCTTTTTTTGTTATTTCTCACTTATGAAAACAAAAACAGTGAAACGCAAAAACTTTAAAATGAAAATTCAAAAATTTGATATATCAAGCTTAATTCCCAATTTTTAGCAACCAAGGTTTTGATACCAAATGATGCGGAAATTAGAGGCGCCCAAACTTGAACCCAAGAACGGAAAGGAATAAGAAAGATTGAATTGCTAAGAAGGTGGTTAGGAAGATCAAATTGGTATCCTAAAGGACAATAACAGAAAAGAACGCAATATTGTGCGAAAAAATTCTAAGACGTTATAAAATAGTGAACAATGAAATTTGGGTTTTAAAGCCTTGAGAATTAAAATATTACTACCGTTTGTTTTTTGGAATCGAAAAGAGTATCCATTTGATATATTATAATTGTTGTTACGATTCACAGTTTAAGTGAAATAAGAGTTTAAAGTCGCAACCATAATTAATAATATTGTTAAATGCGAACAGCGGTAACTTGCTTGTTTTTTCAAAGAACAAAGATAGGCTGAAAACTGAAAACAAAGAACAAGAAAAAAGACAAAGAATTAAAAGAAAAGTACGAATTAAATTTCAAGGACGAAAATAATGACAACAACATTAAAACAAAGAACAAACTTTAGGGACCATATTTTTTTCATTTCTTGTTATTTCTCACTTATGAAAACAAAAACAGTGAAAGGCCAAAAAATTTAAAATTAAAATTGAAAAGTTTGATATATCAAGCTTGATACCTAATTTTCAGCACCAAGGTTTTATTACCAAATGATGCGGAAATTAGAGGCACCCAACCTTGAACCCAAGAAGCAAAAGGAATAAGAAAGATTGAATTACTATGAAGGTGGTTAAGAAGATCAAATTGATATCCTAAAGGGCAAGAACAGAAAATAAAGCAATATTATGCGACCAAATTCTAAGACGTTAGAAAATAGTATAAATAATGAAATTTTTGGTTCGAAAACACGGAGAACTAAAATATTGCTACGTTTTGTTTTTACTAATCGAAAAGGGCATTCATTTGATATATTATAATAGGTATTTCGATACACAGTTTAAATGTAATAAGGGCTTAAAGTGGCAAGCATAATTAATAATGTTTTTTAAAATGCGAAAATTAGTAACTCTCTTGTTTTTTCAAAGACAAAAGATAGGTGGACAACTAAAAACAAAGAACAAGAAAAAGAGACAAAGAATTAAAAGAAAAGTACGAATTAAATTTCAAGGACGCAAATAATGACAAGAACATTAAAAGAAAGAACAAACTTTAGGGACCAATATTTTTTCTTTTTTTGTTATTTCTCACTTATGAAAACAAAAACAGTGAAACGCAAAAACTTTAAAATGAAAATTCAAAAATTTGATATATCAAGCTTAATTCCCAATTTTTAGCAACCAAGGTTTTGATACCAAATGATGCGGAAATTAGAGGCGCCCAAACTTGAACCCAAGAACGGAAAGGAATAAGAAAGATTGAATTGCTAAGAAGGTGGTTAGGAAGATCAAATTGGTATCCTAAAGGACAATAACAGAAAATAACGCAATATTGTGCGAAAAAATTCTAAGACGTTATAAAATAGTGAACAATGAAATTTGGGTTTTAAAGCCTTGAGAATTAAAATATTACTACCGTTTGTTTTTTGGAATCGAAAAGAGTATCCATTTGATATATTATAATTGTTGTTACGATTCACAGTTTAAGTGAAATAAGAGTTTAAAGTCGCAACCATAATTAATAATATTGTTAAATGCGAACAGCGGTAACTTGCTTGTTTTTTCAAAGAACAAAGATAGGTTGAAAACTGAAAACAAAGAACAAGAAAAAAGACAAAGAATTAAAAGAAAAGTACGAATTAAATTTCAAGGACGAAAATAATGACAACAACATTAAAACAAAGAACAAACTTTAGGGACCAAATTTTTTTCATTTTTTGTTATTTCTCACTTATGAAAACAAAAACAGTGAAAGGCCAAAAAATTTAAAATTAAAATTCAAAAGTTTGATATATCAAGCTTGATACCTAATTTTCAGCACCAAGGTTTTATTACCAAATGATGCGGAAATTAGAGGCACCCACCCTTGAACCCAAGAACCAAAAGGAATAAGAAAGATTGAATTGCTATGAAGGTGGTTAAGAAGATCAAATTGAAATCCTAAAGGGCAAGAACAGAAAACAAAGCAATATTGTGCGACCAAATTCTAAGACGTTAGAAAATAGTATAAACAATGAAATTTTCGGTTCGAAAAAACGGAGAACTAAAATATTGCTACGTTTTGTTTTTACTATTCGAAAAGGGAATTCATTTGATATATTATAATAGGTATTTCGATACAAAGTTTAAATGTAATAAGGGTTTAAAGTGGCAAGCATAATTAATAATGTTTTTTAAATGTGAAAATTATTAACTAGCTTGTTTTTTCAAAGACAAAAGATAGGTGGAAAACTAAAAACAAAGAACAAGAAAAAGAGACAAAGAATTAAAAGAAAAGTACGAATTAAATTTCAACGACGAAAATAATGACAACAACATTAAAAGAAAGAACAAACTTTAGGGACCAAATTTTTTTCATTTTTTGTTATTTGTCACTTATGAAAACAAAAACAGTGAAAGGCTAAAAAATTTAAAATTAAAATTCAAAAGTTTGATATATCAAGCTTGATACCTAATTTTCAGCACCAAGGTTTTATTACCAAATGATGCGGAAATTAGAGGCACCCAACCTTGAACCCAAGAACCAAAAGGAATAAGAAAGATTGAATTGCTATGAAGGTGGTTAAGAAGATCAAATTGAAATCCTAAAGGGCAAGAACAGAAAACAAAGCAATATTGTGCGACCAAATTCTAAGACGTTAGAAAATAGTATAAACAATGAAATTTTCGGTTCGAAAACACGGAGAACTAAAATATTGCTACGTTTTGTTTTTACTATTCGAAAAGGGCATTCATTTGATATATTATAATAGGTATTTCGATACAAAGTTTAAATGTAATAAGGGTTTAAAGTGGCAAGCATAATTAATAATGTTTTTTAAATGTGAAAATTATTAACTCGCTTGTTTTTATAAAGACAAAAGATAGGTGGAAAACTAAAAACAAAGAACAAGAAAAAGAGACAAAGAATTAAAAGAAAAGTACGAATTAAATTTCAACGACGAAAATAATGATAACAACTTTAAAAGAAAGAACAAACTTTAGGGACCAAATTTTTTTCATTTTTTGTTATTTCTCACTTATGAAAACAAAAATAGTGAAAGGCCAAAAAATTTAAAATTAAAATTCAAAAGTTTGATATATCAAGCTTGATACCTAATTTTCAGCACCAAGGTTTTATTACCAAATTATGCAGAAATTAGAGGCGCCGAACCTAGAACCAAAGAACCAAAATGAATAAGAAAGATTGAATTGCTATGAAGGTGGTTAAGAAGATCAAAAAGAAATCCTAAAGGGTAAGAACAGAAAACAAAGCAATATTGTGCGACCAAATTCTAAGACGTTAGAAAATAGTATAAACAATGAAATTTTCGGTTCGAAAACAAGGTGAACTAAAATATTGCTACGTTTTGTTTTTACTAATCGAAAAGGGCATTCATTTGATATATTATAATAGGTATTTCGATACAAAGTTTAAATGTAATAAGGGTTTAAAGTGGCAAGCATAATTAATAATGTTTTTTAAATCTGAAAATTATTAACTCGCTTGTTTTTTCAAAGACAAAAGATAGGTGGAAAACTAAAAACAAAGAACAAGAAAAAGAGACAAAGAATTAAAAGAAAAGTACGAATTAAATTTCAACGACGAAAATAATGACAACAACATTAAAAGAAAGAACAAACTTTAGGGACCAATTTTTTTTTCAGTTTTTGTTATTTCTCACTTATGAAAACAAAAATAGTGAAAGGCCAAAAAATTTAAAATTAAAATTCAAAAGTTTGATATATCAAGCTTGATACCTAATTTTCAGCACCAAGGTTTTATTACCAAATTATGCAGAAATTAGAGGCGCCGAACCTAGAACCAAAGAACCAAAATGAATAAGAAAGATTGAATTGCTATGAAGGTGGTTAAGAAGATCAAAAAGAAATCCTAAAGGGCAAGAACAGAAAATAAAGCAATATTATGCGACCAAATTCTAAGACGTTCGAAAATAGTATAAATAATGAAATTTTTGGTTCGAAAACACGGAGAACTAAAATATTGCTACGTTTTGTTTTTACTAATCGAAAAGGGCATTCATTTGATATATTATAATAGGTATTTCGATACACAGTTTAAATGTAATAAGGGCTTAAAGTGGCAAGCATAATTAATAATGTTTTTTAAAATGCGAAAATTAGTAACTCTCTTGTTTTTTCAAAGACAAAAGATAGGTGGACAACTAAAAACAAAGAACAAGAAAAAGAGACAAAGAATTAAAAGAAAAGTACGAATTAAATTTCAAGGACGCAAATAATGACAAGAACATTAAAAGAAAGAACAAACTTTAGGGACCAATATTTTTTCTTTTTTTGTTATTTCTCACTTATGAAAACAAAAACAGTGAAACGCAAAAACTTTAAAATGAAAATTCAAAAATTTGATATATCAAGCTTAATTCCCAATTTTTAGCAACCAAGGTTTTGATACCAAATGATGCGGAAATTAGAGGCGCCCAAACTTGAACCCAAGAACGGAAAGGAATAAGAAAGATTGAATTGCTAAGAAGGTGGTTAGGAAGATCAAATTGGTATCCTAAAGGACAATAACAGAAAAGAACGCAATATTGTGCGAAAAAATTCTAAGACGTTATAAAATAGTGAACAATGAAATTTGGGTTTTAAAGCCATGAGAATTAAAATATTACTACCGTTTGTTTTTTGGAATCGAAAAGAGTATCCATTTGATATATTATAATTGTTGTTACGATTCACATTTTAAATGAAATAAGAGTTTAAAGTCGCAACCATAATTAATAATTTTGTTAAATGCGAACAGCGGTAACTTGCTTGTTTTTTCAAAGAACAAAGATAGGTTGAAAACTGAAAACAAAGAACAAGAAAAAAGACAAAGAATTAAATGAAAAGTACGAATTAAATTTCAAGGACGAAAATAATGACAACAACATTAAAACAAAGAACAAACTTTAGGGACCAAATTTTTTTCATTTTTTGTTATTTCTCACTTATGAAAACAAAAATAGTGAAAGGCCAAAAAATTTAAAAATAAATTCAAAAGTTTGATATATCAAGCTTGATACCTAATTTTCAGCACCAAGGTTTTATTACCAAATTATGCAGAAATTAGAGGCGCCGAACCTAGAACCAAAGAACCAAAATGAATAAGAAAGATTGAATTGCTATGAAGGTGGTTAAGAAGATCAAAAAGAAATCCTAAAGGGCAAGAACAGAAAATGAAGCAATATTATGCGACCAAATTCTAAGACGTTAGAAAATAGTATAAATAATGAAATTTTTGGTTCGAAAACACGGAGAACTAAAATATTGCTACGTTTTGTTTTTACTAATCGAAAAGGGCATTCATTTGATATATTATAATAGGTATTTCGATACAAAGTTTAAATGTAATAAGGGTTTAAAGTGGCAAGCATAATTAATAATGTTTTTTAAATGTGAAAATTATTAACTCGCTTGTTTTTATAAAGACAAAAGATAGGTGGAAAACTAAAAACAAAGAACAAGAAAAAGAGACAAAGAATTAAAAGAAAAGTACGAATTAAATTTCAACGACGAAAATAATGATAACAACTTTAAAAGAAAGAACAAACTTTAGGGACCAAATTTTTTTCATTTTTTGTTATTTCTCACTTATGAAAACAAAAATAGTGAAAGGCCAAAAAATTTAAAATTAAAATTCAAAAGTTTGATATATCAAGCTTGATACCTAATTTTCAGCACCAAGGTTTTATTACCAAATTATGCAGAAATTAGAGGCGCCGAACCTAGAACCAAAGAACCAAAATGAATAAGAAAGATTGAATTGCTATGAAGGTGGTTAAGAAGATCAAAAAGAAATCCTAAAGGGCAAGAACAGAAAACAAAGCAATATTGTGCGACCAAATTCTAAGACGTTAGAAAATAGTATAAACAATGAAATTTTCGGTTCGAAAACAAGGTGAACTAAAATATTGCTACGTTTTGTTTTTACTAATCGAAAAGGGCATTCATTTGATATATTATAATAGGTATTTCGATACAAAGTTTAAATGTAATAAGGGTTTAAAGTGGCAAGCATAATTAATAATGTTTTTTAAATGTGAAAATTATTAACTCGCTTGTTTTTTCAAAGACAAAAGATAGGTGGAAAACTAGAAACAAAGAACAAGAAAAAGAGACAAAGAATTAAAAGAAAAGTACGAATTAAATTTCAACGACGAAAATAATGACAACAACATTAAAAGAAAGAACAAACTTTAGGGACCAATTTTTTTTCATTTTTTGTTATTTCTCACTTATGAAAACAAAAATAGTGAAAGGCCAAAAAATTTAAAATTAAAATTCAAAAGTTTGATATATCAAGCTTGATACCTAATTTTCAGCACCAAGGTTTTATTACCAAATGATGCGGAAATTAGAGGCACCCAACCTTGAACCCAAGAACCAAAAGGAATAAGAAAGATTGAATTGCTATGAAGGTGGTTAAGAAGATCAAATTGAAATCCTAAAGGGCAAGAACAGAAAATAAAGCAATATTATGCGACCAAATTCTAAGACGTTCGAAAATAGTATAAATAATGAAATTTTTGGTTCGAAAACACGGAGAACTAAAATATTGCTACGTTTTGTTTTTACTAATCGAAAAGGGCATTCATTTGATATATTATAATAGGTATTTCGATACACAGTTTAAATGTAATAAGGGCTTAAAGTGGCAAGCATAATTAATAATGTTTTTTAAAATGCAAAAATTTGTAACTCTCTTGTTTTTTCAAATACAAAAGATAGGTGGACAACTAAAAACAAAGAACAAGAAAAAGAGACAAAGAATTAAAAGAAAAGTACGAATTAAATTTCAAGGACGCAAATAATGACAAGAACATTAAAAGAAAGAACAAACTTTAGGGACCAATATTTTTTCTTTTTTTGTTATTTCTCACTTATGAAAACAAAAACAGTGAAACGCAAAAACTTTAAAATGAAAATTCAAAAATTTGATATATCAAGCTTAATTCCCAATTTTTAGCAACCAAGGTTTTGATACCAAATGATGCGGAAATTAGAGGCGCCCAAACTTGAACCCAAGAAGGGAAAGGAATAAGAAAGATTGAATTGCTAAGAAGGTGGTTAGGAAGATCAAATTGGTATCCTAAAGGACAATAACAGAAAAGAACGCAATATTGTGCGAAAAAATTCTAAGACGTTATAAAATAGTGAACAATGAAATTTGGGTTTTAAAGCCTTGAGAATTAAAATATTACTACCGTTTCTTTTTTGGAATCGAAAAGAGTATCCATTTGATATATTATAATTGTTGTTACGATTCACATTTTAAATGAAATAAGAGTTTAAAGTCGCAACCATAATTAATAATTTTGTTAAATGCGAACAGCGGTAACTTGCTTGTTTTTTCAAAGAACAAAGATAGCTTGAAAACTGAAAACAAAGAACAAGAAAAAAGACAAAGAATTAAAAGAAAAGTACGAATTAAATTTCAAGGACGAAAATAATGACAACAACATTAAAACAAAGAACAAACTTTAGGGACCAAATTTTTTTCATTTTTTGTTATTTCTCACTTATGAAAACAAAAACAGTGAAAGGCCAAAAAATTTAAAATTAAAATTCAAAAGTTTGATATATCAAGCTTGATACCTAATTTTCAGCACCAAGGTTTTATTACCAAATGATGCGGAAATTAGAGGCACCCAACCTTGAACCCAAGAACCAAAAGGAATAAGAAAGATTGAATTGCTATGAAGGTGGTTAAGAAGATCAAATTGAAATCCTAAAGGGCAAGAACAGAAAACAAAGCAATATTGTGCGACCAAATTCTAAGACGTTAGAAAATAGTATAAACAATGAAATTTTCGGTTCGAAAAAACGGAGAACTAAAATATTGCTACGTTTTGTTTTTACTATTCGAAAAGGGCATTCATTTGATATATTATAATAGGTATTTCGATACAAAGTTTAAATGTAATAAGGGTTTAAAGTGGCAAGCATAATTAATAATGTTTTTTAAATGTGAAAATTATTAACTAGCTTGTTTTTTCAAAGACAAAAGATAGGTGGAAAACTAAAAACAAAGAACAAGAAAAAGAGACAAAGAATTAAAAGAAAAGTACGAATTAAATTTCAACGACGAAAATAATGATAACAACATTAAAAGAAAGAACAAACTTTAGGGACCAAATTTTTTTCATTTTTTGTTATTTCTCACTTATGAAAACAAAAATAGTGAAAGGCCAAAAAATTTAAAATTAAAATTCAAAAGTTTGATATATCAAGCTTGATACCCAATTTTCAGCAACCAAGGTTTTGATACCAAATGATGCGGAAATTAGAGGCGCCCAACCTTGAACCCAAGAACGAAAAGGAATAAGAAAGATTGAATTGCAAAGAAGGTGGTTAAGAAGATCAAATTGGTATCATAAAGGGCAAGAACAGAAAACAAAGCAATATTGTGTTAAAAAATTCTAAGACGTTAGAAAATAGTGAACAATGAAATTTGGGTTTTAAAGCCTTGAGAATTAAAATATTACTACCGTTTGTTTTTTGGAATCGAAAAGAGTATCCATTTGATATATTATAATTGTTGTTACGATTCACAGTTTAAATGAAATAAGAGTTTAAAGTCGCAACCATAATTAATAATTTTGTTAAATGCGAACAGCGGTAACTTGCTTGTTTTTTCAAAGAACAAAGATAGGTTGAAAACTGAAAACAAAGAACAAGAAAAAAGACAAAGAATTAAAAGAAAAGTACGAATTAAATTTCAAGGACGAAAATAATGACAACAACATTAAAACAAAGAACAAACTTTAGGGACCAAATTTTTTTCATTTTTTGTTATTTCTCACTTATGAAAACAAAAATAGTGAAAGGCCAAAAAATTTAAAATTAAAATTCAAAAGTTTGATATATCAAGCTTGATACCAAATTTTCAGCACCAAGGTTTTATTACCAAATTATGCAGAAATTAGAGGCGCCGAACCTAGAACCAAAGAACCAAAATGAATAAGAAAGATTGAATTACTATGAAGGTGGTTAAGAAGATCAAAAAGAAATCCTAAAGGGCAAGAACAGAAAACAAAGCAATATTGTGCGACCAAATTCTAAGACGTTAGAAAATAGTATAAACAATGAAATTTTCGGTTCGAAAAAACGGAGAACTAAAATATTGCTACGTTTTGTTTTTACTATTCGAAAAGGGCATTCATTTGATATATTATAATAGGTATTTCGATACAAAGTTTAAATGTAATAAGGGTTTAAAGTGGCAAGCATAATTAATAATGTTTTTTAAATGTGAAAATTATTAACTAGCTTGTTTTTTCAAAGACAAAAGATAGGTGGAAAACTAAAAACAAAGAACAAGAAAAAGAGACAAAGAATTAAAAGAAAATTACGAATTAAATTTCAACGACGAAAATAATGACAACAACATTAAAAGAAAGAACAAACTTTAGGGACCAAATTTTTTTCATTTTTTGTTATTTGTCACTTATGAAAACAAAAACAGTGAAAGGCCAAAAAATTTAAAATTAAAATTCAAAAGTTTGATATATCAAGCTTGATACCTAATTTTCAGCACCAAGGTTTTATTACCAAATGATGCGGAAATTAGAGGCACCCAACCTTGAACCCAAGAACCAAAAGGAATAAGAAAGATTGAATTGCTATGAAGGTGGTTAAGAAGATCAAATTGAAATCCTAAAGGGCAAGAACAGAAAACAAAGCAATATTGTGCGACCAAATTCTAAGACGTTAGAAAATAGTATAAACAATGAAATTTTCGGTTCGAAAAAACGGAGAACTAAAATATTGCTACGTTTTGTTTTTACTATTCGAAAAGGGCATTCATTTGATATATTATAATAGGTATTTCGATACAAAGTTTAAATGTAATAAGGGTTTAAAGTGGCAAGCATAATTAATAATGTTTTTTAAATGTGAAAATTATTAACTAGCTTGTTTTTTCAAAGACAAAAGATAGGTGGAAAACTAAAAACAAAGAACAAGAAAAAGAGACAAAGAATTAAAAGAAAAGTACGAATTAAATTTCAACGACGAAAATAATGACAACAACATTAAAAGAAAGAACAAACTTTAGGGACCAAATTTTTTTCATTTTTTGTTATTTGTCACTTATGAAAACAAAAACAGTGAAAGGCCAAAAAATTTAAAATTAAAATTCAAAAGTTTGATATATCAAGCTTGATACCTAATTTTCAGCACCAAGGTTTTATTACCAAATGATGCGGAAATTAGAGGCACCCAACCTTGAACCCAAGAACCAAAAGGAATAAGAAAGATTGAATTGCTATGAAGGTGGTTAAGAAGATCAAATTGAAATCCTAAAGGGCAAGAACAGAAAACAAAGCAATATTGTGCGACCAAATTCTAAGACGTTAGAAAATAGTATAAACAATGAAATTTTCGGTTCGAAAACACGGAGAACTAAAATATTGCTACGTTTTGTTTTTACTATTCGAAAAGGGCATTCATTTGATATATTATAATAGGTATTTTGATACAAAGTTTAAATGTAATAAGGGATTAAAGTGGCAAGCATAATTAATAATGTTTTTTAAATGTGAAAATTATTAACTCGCTTGTTTTTATAAAGACAAAAGATAGGTGGAAAACTAAAAACAAAGAACAAGAAAAAGAGACAAAGAATTAAAAGAAAAGTACGAATTAAATTTCAACGACGAAAATAATGATAACAACTTTAAAAGAAAGAACAAACTTTAGGGACCAAATTTTTTTCATTTTTTGTTATTTCTCACTTATGAAAACAAAAATAGTGAAAGGCCAAAAAATTTAAAATTAAAATTCAAAAGTTTGATATATCAAGCTTGATACCTAATTTTCAGCACCAAGGTTTTATTACCAAATTATGCAGAAATTAGAGGCGCCGAACCTAGAACCAAAGAACCAAAATGAATAAGAAAGATTGAATTGCTATGAAGGTGGTTAAGAAGATCAAAAAGAAATCCTAAAGGGCAAGAACAGAAAACAAAGCAATATTGTGCGACCAAATTCTAAGACGTTAGAAAATAGTATAAACAATGAAATTTTCGGTTCGAAAACAAGGTGTACTAAAATATTGCTACGTTTTGTTTTTACTAATCGAAAAGGGCATTCATTTGATATATTATAATAGGTATTTCGATACAAAGTTTAAATGTAATAAGGGTTTAAAGTGGCAAGCATAATTAATAATGTTTTTTAAATGTGAAAATTATTAACTCGCTTGTTTTTTCAAAGACAAAAGATAGGTGGAAAACTAAAAACAAAGAACAAGAAAAAGAGACAAAGAATTAAAAGAAAAGTTCGAATTAAATTTCAAGGACGAAAATAATGACAACAACATTAAAAGAAAGAACAAACTTTAGGGACCAATTTTTTTTCATTTTTTGTTATTTCTCACTTATGAAAACAAAAATAGTGAAAGGCCAAAAAATTTAAAATTAAAATTCAAAAGTTTGATATATCAAGCTTGATACCTAATTTTCAGCACCAAGGTTTTATTACCAAATTATGCAGAAATTAGAGGCGCCGAACCTAGAACCAAAGAACCAAAATGAATAAGAAAGATTGAATTGCTATGAAGGTGGTTAAGAAGATCAAAAAGAAATCCTAAAGGGCAAGAACAGAAAATAAAGCAATATTATGCGACCAAATTCTAAGACGTTAGAAAATAGTATAAATAATGAAATTTTTGGTTCGAAAACACGGAGAACTAAAATATTGCTACGTTTTGTTTTTACTAATCGAAAAGGGCATTCATTTGATATATTATAATAGGTATTTCGATACAAAGTTTAAATGTAATAAGGGTTTAAAGTGGCAAGCATAATTAATAATGTTTTTTAAATGTGAAAATTATTAACTCGCTTGTTTTTTCAAAGACAAAAGATAGGTGGAAAACTAAAAACAAAGAACAAGAAAAAGAGACAAAGAATTAAAAGAAAATTACGAATTAAATTTCAACGACGAAAATAATGACAACAACATTAAAAGAAAGAACAAACTTTAGGGACCAAATTTTTTTCATTTTTTGTTATTTGTCACTTATGAAAACAAAAACAGTGAAAGGCCAAAAAATTTAAAATTAAAATTCAAAAGTTTGATATATCAAGCTTGATACAAAATTTTCAGCACCAAGGTTTTATTACCAAATTATGCAGAAATTAGAGGCGCCGAACCTAGAACCAAAGAACCAAAATGAATAAGAAAGATTGAATTACTATGAAGGTGGTTAAGAAGATCAAAAAGAAATCCTAAAGGGCAAGAACAGAAAACAAAGCAATATTGTGCGACCAAATTCTAAGACGTTAGAAAATAGTATAAACAATGAAATTTTCGGTTCGAAAAAACGGAGAACTAAAATATTGCTACGTTTTGTTTTTACTATTCGAAAAGGGCATTCATTTGATATATTATAATAGGTATTTCGATACAAAGTTTAAATGTAATAAGGGTTTAAAGTGGCAAGCATAATTAATAATGTTTTTTAAATGTGAAAATTATTAACTAGCTTGTTTTTTCAAAGACAAAAGATAGGTGGAAAACTAAAAACAAAGAACAAGAAAAAGAGACAAAGAATTAAAAGAAAAGTACGAATTAAATTTCAACGACGAAAATAATGACAACAACATTAAAAGAAAGAACAAACTTTAGGGACCAAATTTTTTTCATTTTTTGTTATTTGTCACTTATGAAAACAAAAACAGTGAAAGGCCAAAAAATTTAAAATTAAAATTCAAAAGTTTGATATATCAAGCTTGATACCTAATTTTCAGCACCAAGGTTTTATTACCAAATGATGCGGAAATTAGAGGCACCCAACCTTGAACCCAAGAACCAAAAGGAATAAGAAAGATTGAATTGCTATGAAGGTGGTTAAGAAGATCAAATTGAAATCCTAAAGGGCAAGAACAGAAAACAAAGCAATATTGTGCGACCAAATTCTAAGACGTTAGAAAATAGTATAAACAATGAAATTTTCGGTTCGAAAAAACGGAGAACTAAAATATTGCTACGTTTTGTTTTTACTATTCGAAAAGGGCATTCATTTGATATATTATAATAGGTATTTCGATACAAAGTTTAAATGTAATAAGGGTTTAAAGTGGCAAGCATAATTAATAATGTTTTTTAAATGTGAAAATTATTAACTAGCTTGTTTTTTCAAAGACAAAAGATAGGTGGAAAACTAAAAACAAAGAACAAGAAAAAGAGACAAAGAATTAAAAGAAAAGTACGAATTAAATTTCAACGACGAAAATAATGACAACAACATTAAAAGAAAGAACAAACTTTAGGGACCAAATTTTTTTCATTTTTTGTTATTTGTCACTTATGAAAACAAAAACAGTGAAAGGCCAAAAAATTTAAAATTAAAATTCAAAAGTTTGATATATCAAGCTTGATACCTAATTTTCAGCACCAAGGTTTTATTACCAAATGATGCGGAAATTAGAGGCACCCAACCTTGAACCCAAGAACCAAAAGGAATAAGAAAGATTGAATTGCTATGAAGGTGGTTAAGAAGATCAAATTGAAATCCTAAAGGGCAAGAACAGAAAACAAAGCAATATTGTGCGACCAAATTCTAAGACGTTAGAAAATAGTATAAACAATGAAATTTTCGGTTCGAAAACACGGAGAACTAAAATATTGCTACGTTTTGTTTTTACTATTCGAAAAGGGCATTCATTTGATATATTATAATAGGTATTTCGATACAAAGTTTAAATGTAATAAGGGATTAAAGTGGCAAGCATAATTAATAATGTTTTTTAAATGTGAAAATTATTAACTCGCTTGTTTTTATAAAGACAAAAGATAGGTGGAAAACTAAAAACAAAGAACAAGAAAAAGAGACAAAGAATTAAAAGAAAAGTACGAATTAAATTTCAACGACGAAAATAATGATAACAACTTTAAAAGAAAGAACAAACTTTAGGGACCAAATTTTTTTCATTTTTTGTTATTTCTCACTTATGAAAACAAAAATAGTGAAAGGCCAAAAAATTTAAAATTAAAATTCAAAAGTTTGATATATCAAGCTTGATACCTAATTTTCAGCACCAAGGTTTTATTACCAAATTATGCAGAAATTAGAGGCGCCGAACCTAGAACCAAAGAACCAAAATGAATAAGAAAGATTGAATTGCTATGAAGGTGGTTAAGAAGATCAAAAAGAAATCCTAAAGGGCAAGAACAGAAAACAAAGCAATATTGTGCGACCAAATTCTAAGACGTTAGAAAATAGTATAAACAATGAAATTTTCGGTTCGAAAACAAGGTGAACTAAAATATTGCTACGTTTTGTTTTTACTAATCGAAAAGGGCATTCATTTGATATATTATAATAGGTATTTCGATACAAAGTTTAAATGTAATAAGGGTTTAAAGTGGCAAGCATAATTAATAATGTTTTTTAAATGTGAAAATTATTAACTCGCTTGTTTTTTCAAAGACAAAAGATAGGTGGAAAACTAAAAACAAAGAACAAGAAAAAGAGACAAAGAATTAAAAGAAAAGTTCGAATTAAATTTCAAGGACGAAAATAATGACAACAACATTAAAAGAAAGAACAAACTTTAGGGACCAATTTTTTTTCATTTTTTGTTATTTCTCACTTATGAAAACAAAAATAGTGAAAGGCCAAAAAATTTAAAATTAAAATTCAAAAGTTTGATATATCAAGCTTGATACCTAATTTTCAGCACCAAGGTTTTATTACCAAATTATGCAGAAATTAGAGGCGCCGAACCTAGAACCAAAGAACCAAAATGAATAAGAAAGATTGAATTGCTATGAAGGTGGTTAAGAAGATCAAAAAGAAATCCTAAAGGGCAAGAACAGAAAATAAAGCAATATTATGCGACCAAATTCTAAGACGTTAGAAAATAGTATAAATAATGAAATTTTTGGTTCGAAAACATGGAGAACTAAAATATTGCTACGTTTTGTTTTTACTAATCGAAAAGGGCATTCATTTGATATATTATAATAGGTATTTCGATACAAAGTTTAAATGTAATAAGGGTTTAAAGTGGCAAGCATAATTAATAATGTTTTTTAAATGTGAAAATTATTAACTCGCTTGTTTTTTCAAAGACAAAAGATAGGTGGAAAACTAAAAACAAAGAACAAGAAAAAGAGACAAAGAATTAAAAGAAAAGTTCGAATTAAATTTCAAGGACGAAAATAATGACAACAACATTAAAAGAAAGAACAAACTTTAGGGACCAATTTTTTTTCATTTTTTGTTATTTCTCACTTATGAAAACAAAAATAGTGAAAGGCCAAAAAATTTAAAATTAAAATTCAAAAGTTTGATATATCAAGCTTGATACCTAATTTTCAGCACCAAGGTTTTATTACCAAATTATGCAGAAATTAGAGGCGCCGAACCTAGAACCAAAGAACCAAAATGAATAAGAAAGATTGAATTGCTATGAAGGTAGTTAAGAAGATCAAAAAGAAATCCTAAAGGGCAAGAATAGAAAATAAAGCAATATTATGCGACCAAATTCTAAGACGTTAGAAAATAGTATAAATAATGAAATTTTTGGTTCGAAAACACGGAGAACTAAAATATTGCTACGTTTTGTTTTTACTAATCGAAAAGGGCATTCATTTGATATATTATAATAGGTATTTCGATACACAGTTTAAATGTAATAAGGGCTTAAAGTGGCAAGCATAATTAATAATGTTTTTTAAAATGCGAAAATTAGTAACTCTCTTGTTTTTTCAAAGACAAAAGATAGGTGGACAACTAAAAACAAAGAACAAGAAAAAGAGACAAAGAATTAAAAGAAAAGTACGAATTAAATTTCAAGGACGCAAATAATGACAAGAACATTAAAAGAAAGAACAAACTTTAGGGACCAATATTTTTTCTTTTTTTGTTATTTCTCACTTATGAAAACAAAAACAGTGAAACGCAAAAACTTTAAAATGAAAATTCAAAAATTTGATATATCAAGCTTAATTCCCAATTTTTAGCAACCAAGGTTTTGATACCAAATGATGCGGAAATTAGAGGCGCCCAAACTTGAACCCAAGAACGGAAAGGAATAAGAAAGATTGAATTGCTAAGAAGGTGGTTAGGAAGATCAAATTGGTATCCTAAAGGACAATAACAGAAAAGAACGCAATATTGTGCGAAAAAATTCTAAGACGTTATAAAATAGTGAACAATGAAATTTGGGTTTTAAAGCCTTGAGAATTAAAATATTACTACCGTTTGTTTTTTGGAATCGAAAAGAGTATCCATTTGATATATTATAATTGTTGTTACGATTCACAGTTTAAATGAAATAAGAGTTTAAAGTCGCAACCATAATTAATAATTTTGTTAAATGCGAACAGCGGTAACTTGCTTGTTTTTTCAAAGAACAAAGATAGGTTGAAAACTGAAAACAAAGAACAAGAAAAAAGACAAAGAATTAAAAGAAAAGTACGAATTAAATTTCAAGGACGAAAATAATGACAACAACATTAAAACAAAGAACAAACTTTAGGGACCAAAATTTTTTCATTTTTTGTTATTTCTCACTTATGAAAACAAAAACAGTGAAAGGCCAAAAAATTTAAAATTAAAATTCAAAAGTTTGATATATCAAGCTTGATACCTAATTTTCAGCACCAAGGTTTTATTACCAAATTATGCAGAAATTAGAGGCGCCGAACCTAGAACCAAAGAACCAAAATGAATAAGAAAGATTGAATTACTATGAAGGTGGTTAAGAAGATCAAAAAGAAATCCTAAAGGGCAAGAACAGAAAACAAAGCAATATTGTGCGACCAAATTCTAAGACGTTAGAAAATAGTATAAACAATGAAATTTTCGGTTCGAAAAAACGGAGAACTAAAATATTGCTACGTTTTGTTTTTACTATTCGAAAAGGGCATTCATTTGATATATTATAATAGGTATTTCGATACAAAGTTTAAATGTAATAAGGGTTTAAAGTGGCAAGCATAATTAATAATGTTTTTTAAATGTGAAAATTATTAACTAGCTTGTTTTTTCAAAGACAAAAGATAGGTGGAAAACTAAAAACAAAGAACAAGAAAAAGAGACAAAGAATTAAAAGAAAAGTACGAATTAAATTTCAACGACGAAAATAATGACAACAACATTAAAAGAAAGAACAAACTTTAGGGACCAAATTTTTTTCATTTTTTGTTATTTGTCACTTATGAAAACAAAAACAGTGAAAGGCCAAAAAATTTAAAATTAAAATTCAAAAGTTTGATATATCAAGCTTGATACCTAATTTTCAGCACCAAGGTTTTATTACCAAATGATGCGGAAATTAGAGGCACCCAACCTTGAACCCAAGAACCAAAAGGAATAAGAAAGATTGAATTGCTATGAAGGTGGTTAAGAAGATCAAATTGAAATCCTAAAGGGCAAGAACAGAAAACAAAGCAATATTGTGCGACCAAATTCTAAGACGTTAGAAAATAGTATAAACAATGAAATTTTCGGTTCGAAAACACGGAGAACTAAAATATTGCTACGTTTTGTTTTAACTATTCGAAAAGGGCATTCATTTGATATATTATAATAGGTATTTCGATACAAAGTTTAAATGTAATAAGGGATTAAAGTGGCAAGCATAATTAATAATGTTTTTTAAATGTGAAAATTATTAACTCGCTTGTTTTTATAAAGACAAAAGATAGGTGGAAAACTAAAAACAAAGAACAAGAAAAAGAGACAAAGAATTAAAAGAAAAGTACGAATTAAATTTCAACGACGAAAATAATGATAACAACTTTAAAAGAAAGAACAAACTTTAGGGACCAAATTTTTTTCATTTTTTGTTATTTCTCACTTATGAAAACAAAAACAGTGAAAGGCCAAAAAATTTAAAATTAAAATTCAAAAGTTTGATATATCAAGCTTGATACCTAATTTTCAGCACCAAGGTTTTATTACCAAATTATGCAGAAATTAGAGGCGCCGAACCTAGAACCAAAGAACCAAAAGGAATAAGAAAGATTGAATTGTTATGAAGGTGGTTAAGAAGATCAAATTGAAATCCTAAAGGGCAAGAACAGAAAGCAAAGCAATATTGTGCGACCAAATTCTAAGACGTTAGAAAATAGTATAAACAATGAAATTTTCGGTTCGAAAAAACGGAGAACTAAAATATTGCTACGTTTTGTTTTTACTAATCGAAAAGGGCATTCATTTGATATATTATAATAGGTATTTTGATACAAAGTTTAAATGTAATAAGGGTTTAAAGTGGCAAGCATAATTAATAATGTTTTTTAAATGTGAAAATTATTAACTCGCTTGTTTTTTCAAAGACAAAAGATAGGTGGAAAACTAAAAACAAAGAACAAGAAAAAGAGACAAAGAATTAAAAGAAAAGTTCGAATTAAATTTCAAGGACGAAAATAATGACAACAACATTAAAAGAAAGAACAAACTTTAGGGACCAATTTTTTTTCATTTTTTGTTATTTCTCACTTATGAAAACAAAAATAGTGAAAGGCCAAAAAATTTAAAATTAAAATTCAAAAGTTTGATATATCAAGCTTGATACCTAATTTTCAGCACCAAGGTTTTATTACCAAATTATGCAGAAATTAGAGGCGCCGAACCTAGAACCAAAGAACCAAAATGAATAAGAAAGATTGAATTGCTATGAAGGTGGTTAAGAAGATCAAAAAGAAATCCTAAAGGGCAAGAACAGAAAATAAAGCAATATTATGCGACCAAATTCTAAGACGTTAGAAAATAGTATAAATAATGAAATTTTTGGTTCGAAAACACGGAGAACTAAAATATTGCTACGTTTTGTTTTTACTAATCGAAAAGGGCATTCATTTGATATATTATAATAGGTATTTCGATACACAGTTTAAATGTAATAAGGGCTTAAAGTGGCAAGCATAATTAATAATGTTTTTTAAAATGCGAAAATTAGTAACTCTCTTGTTTTTTTAAAGACAAAAGATAGGTGGACAACTAAAAACAAAGAACAAGAAAAAGAGACAAAGAATTAAAAGAAAAGTACGAATTAAATTTCAAGGACGCAAATAATGACAAGAACATTAAAAGAAAGAACAAACTTTAGGGACCAATATTTTTTCTTTTTTTGTTATTTCTCACTTATGAAAACAAAAACAGTGAAACGCAAAAACTTTAAAATGAAAATTCAAAAATTTGATATATCAAGCTTAATTCCCAATTTTTAGCAACCAAGGTTTTGATACCAAATGATGCGGAAATTAGAGGCGCCCAAACTTGAACCCAAGAACGGAAAGGAATAAGAAAGATTGAATTGTTATGAAGGTGGTTAAGAAGATCAATTTGAAATCCTAAAGGGCAAGAACAGAAAACAAAGCAATATTGTGCGACCAAATTCTAAGACGTTAGAAAATAGTATAAACAATGAAATTTTCGGTTCGAAAAAACGGAGAACTAAAATATTGCTACGTTTTGTTTTTACTATTCGAAAAGGGCATTCATTTGATATATTATAATAGGTATTTCGATACACAGTTTAAATGTAATAAGGGCTTAAAGTGGCAAGCATAATTAATAATGTTTTTTAAAATGCGAAAATTAGTAACTCTCTTGTTTTTTCAAAGACAAAAGATAGGTGGACAACTAAAAACAAAGAACAAGAAAAAGAGACAAAGAATTAAAAGAAAAGTACGAATTAAATTTCAAGGACGCAAATAATGACAAGAACATTAAAAGAAAGAACAAACTTTAGGGACCAATATTTTTTCTTTTTTTGTTATTTCTCACTTATGAAAACAAAAACAGTGAAACGCAAAAACTTTAAAATGAAAATTCAAAAATTTGATATATCAAGCTTAATTCCCAATTTTTAGCAACCAAGGTTTTGATACCAAATGATGCGGAAATTAGAGGCGCCCAAACTTGAACCCAAGAACGGAAAGGAATAAGAAAGATTGAATTGCTAAGAAGGTGGTTAGGAAGATCAAATTGGTATCCTAAAGGACAATAACAGAAAAGAACGCAATATTGTGCGAAAAAATTCTAAGACGTTATAAAATAGTGAACAATGAAATTTGGGTTTTAAAGCCTTGAGAATTAAAATATTACTACCGTTTGTTTTTTGGAATCGAAAAGAGTATCCATTTGATATATTATAATTGTTGTTACGATTCACAGTTTAAATGAAATAAGAGTTTAAAGTCGCAACCATAATTAATAATTTTGTTAAATGCGAACAGCGGTAACTTGCTTGTTTTTTCAAAGAACAAAGATAGGTTGAAAACTGAAAACAAAGAACAAGAAAAAAGACAAAGAATTAAAAGAAAAGTACGAATTAAATTTCAAGGACGAAAATAATGACAACAACATTAAAACAAAGAACAAACTTTAGGGACCAAAATTTTTTCATTTTTTGTTATTTCTCACTTATGAAAACAAAAACAGTGAAAGGCCAAAAAATTTAAAATTAAAATTCAAAAGTTTGATATATCAAGCTTGATACCTAATTTTCAGCACCAAGGTTTTATTACCAAATTATGCAGAAATTAGAGGCGCCGAACCTAGAACCAAAGAACCAAAATGAATAAGAAAGATTGAATTACTATGAAGGTGGTTAAGAAGATCAAAAAGAAATCCTAAAGGGCAAGAACAGAAAACAAAGCAATATTGTGCGACCAAATTCTAAGACGTTAGAAAATAGTATAAACAATGAAATTTTCGGTTCGAAAAAACGGAGAACTAAAATATTGCTACGTTTTGTTTTTACTATTCGAAAAGGGCATTCATTTGATATATTATAATAGGTATTTCGATACAAAGTTTAAATGTAATAAGGGTTTAAAGTGGCAAGCATAATTAATAATGTTTTTTAAATGTGAAAATTATTAACTAGCTTGTTTTTTCAAAGACAAAAGATAGGTGGAAAACTAAAAACAAAGAACAAGAAAAAGAGACAAAGAATTAAAAGAAAAGTACGAATTAAATTTCAACGACGAAAATAATGACAACAACATTAAAAGAAAGAACAAACTTTAGGGACCAAATTTTTTTCATTTTTTGTTATTTGTCACTTATGAAAACAAAAACAGTGAAAGGCCAAAAAATTTAAAATTAAAATTCAAAAGTTTGATATATCAAGCTTGATACCTAATTTTCAGCACCAAGGTTTTATTACCAAATGATGCGGAAATTAGAGGCACCCAACCTTGAACCCAAGAACCAAAAGGAATAAGAAAGATTGAATTGCTATGAAGGTGGTTAAGAAGATCAAATTGAAATCCTAAAGGGCAAGAACAGAAAACAAAGCAATATTGTGCGACCAAATTCTAAGACGTTAGAAAATAGTATAAACAATGAAATTTTCGGTTCGAAAACACGGAGAACTAAAATATTGCTACGTTTTGTTTTAACTATTCGAAAAGGGCATTCATTTGATATATTATAATAGGTATTTCGATACAAAGTTTAAATGTAATAAGGGATTAAAGTGGCAAGCATAATTAATAATGTTTTTTAAATGTGAAAATTATTAACTCGCTTGTTTTTATAAAGACAAAAGATAGGTGGAAAACTAAAAACAAAGAACAAGAAAAAGAGACAAAGAATTAAAAGAAAAGTACGAATTAAATTTCAACGACGAAAATAATGATAACAACTTTAAAAGAAAGAACAAACTTTAGGGACCAAATTTTTTTCATTTTTTGTTATTTCTCACTTATGAAAACAAAAACAGTGAAAGGCCAAAAAATTTAAAATTAAAATTCAAAAGTTTGATATATCAAGCTTGATACCTAATTTTCAGCACCAAGGTTTTATTACCAAATTATGCAGAAATTAGAGGCGCCGAACCTAGAACCAAAGAACCAAAAGGAATAAGAAAGATTGAATTGTTATGAAGGTGGTTAAGAAGATCAAATTGAAATCCTAAAGGGCAAGAACAGAAAGCAAAGCAATATTGTGCGACCAAATTCTAAGACGTTAGAAAATAGTATAAACAATGAAATTTTCGGTTCGAAAAAACGGAGAACTAAAATATTGCTACGTTTTGTTTTTACTAATCGAAAAGGGCATTCATTTGATATATTATAATAGGTATTTTGATACAAAGTTTAAATGTAATAAGGGTTTAAAGTGGCAAGCATAATTAATAATGTTTTTTAAATGTGAAAATTATTAACTCGCTTGTTTTTTCAAAGACAAAAGATAGGTGGAAAACTAAAAACAAAGAACAAGAAAAAGAGACAAAGAATTAAAAGAAAAGTTCGAATTAAATTTCAAGGACGAAAATAATGACAACAACATTAAAAGAAAGAACAAACTTTAGGGACCAATTTTTTTTCATTTTTTGTTATTTCTCACTTATGAAAACAAAAATAGTGAAAGGCCAAAAAATTTAAAATTAAAATTCAAAAGTTTGATATATCAAGCTTGATACCTAATTTTCAGCACCAAGGTTTTATTACCAAATTATGCAGAAATTAGAGGCGCCGAACCTAGAACCAAAGAACCAAAATGAATAAGAAAGATTGAATTGCTATGAAGGTGGTTAAGAAGATCAAAAAGAAATCCTAAAGGGCAAGAACAGAAAATAAAGCAATATTATGCGACCAAATTCTAAGACGTTAGAAAATAGTATAAATAATGAAATTTTTGGTTCGAAAACACGGAGAACTAAAATATTGCTACGTTTTGTTTTTACTAATCGAAAAGGGCATTCATTTGATATATTATAATAGGTATTTCGATACACAGTTTAAATGTAATAAGGGCTTAAAGTGGCAAGCATAATTAATAATGTTTTTTAAAATGCGAAAATTAGTAACTCTCTTGTTTTTTTAAAGACAAAAGATAGGTGGACAACTAAAAACAAAGAACAAGAAAAAGAGACAAAGAATTAAAAGAAAAGTACGAATTAAATTTCAAGGACGCAAATAATGACAAGAACATTAAAAGAAAGAACAAACTTTAGGGACCAATATTTTTTCTTTTTTTGTTATTTCTCACTTATGAAAACAAAAACAGTGAAACGCAAAAACTTTAAAATGAAAATTCAAAAATTTGATATATCAAGCTTAATTCCCAATTTTTAGCAACCAAGGTTTTGATACCAAATGATGCGGAAATTAGAGGCGCCCAAACTTGAACCCAAGAACGGAAAGGAATAAGAAAGATTGAATTGTTATGAAGGTGGTTAAGAAGATCAATTTGAAATCCTAAAGGGCAAGAACAGAAAACAAAGCAATATTGTGCGACCAAATTCTAAGACGTTAGAAAATAGTATAAACAATGAAATTTTCGGTTCGAAAAAACGGAGAACTAAAATATTGCTACGTTTTGTTTTTACTATTCGAAAAGGGCATTCATTTGATATATTATAATAGGTATTTCGATACAAAGTTTAAATGTAATAAGGGTTTAAAGTGGCAAGCATAATTAATAATGTTTTTTAATTGTGAAAATTATTAACTAGCTTGTTTTTTCAAAGACAAAAGATAGGTGGAAAACTAAAAACAAAGAACAAGAAAAAGAGACAAAGAATTAAAAGAAAAGTACGAATTAAATTTCAACGACGAAAATAATGACAACAACATTAAAAGAAAGAACAAACTTTTGGGACCAAATTTTTTTCATTTTTTGTTATTTGTCACTTATGAAAACAAAAACAGTGAAAGGCCAAAAAATTTAAAATTAAAATTCAAAAGTTTGATATTTGAAGCTTGATACCCAATTTTCAGTAACCATGGTTTTGATACCAAATGATGCGGAAATTAGAGGCGCCCAACATTAAACCCAAGAACGGAAAGGAATAAGAAAGATTGAATTGCTAAGAAGGTGGTTAGGAAGATGAAATTGGTATCCTAAAGGACAATAACAGAAAACAAAGCAATATTGTGCGAAACAATTCTAAGACGTTAGAAAATAGTGAACAATGAAATTTGGGTTTTAAAACCCTAAGAACTAAAATATTACTACCGTTTGTTTTTTGGAATCGAAAAGAGCATCCATTTGATATATTATAATTGTTGTTACGATTCACAGTTTAAATGAAATAAGAGTTTAAACTCGCAACCATAATTAATTATTTTTTTTAAATGCGAACAACGGTAACTTGCTTATTTTTTCAAAGAACAAAGATAGGTTGAAAACTGAAAACAAAGAACAAGAAAAAAGACAAAGAATTAAAAGAAAAGTACGAATTAAATTACAAGGACGAAAATAATGACAACCACATTAAAAGAAAGAACAAACTTTAGGGAACAAATTTTTTTCATTTTTTGTTATTTCTCACTTATGAAAACAAAAACAGTGAAAGGCCAAAAAATTTAAAATTAAAATTCAAAAGTTTGATATATCAAGCTTGATACCCAATTTTCAACAACTAAGATTTTATTACCAAATGATGCGGAAATTAGAGGCACCCAACCTTGAACCCAAGAACCAAAAGGAATAAGATTGAATTGCTATGAAGGTGGTTAAGAAGATCAAATTGAAATCCTAAAGGGCAAGAACAGAAAACAAAGCAATATTGTGCCACCAAATTCTAAGACGTTTGAAAATAGTATAAACAATGAAATTTTCGGTTCGAAAACACGGAGAACGAAAATATTGCTACGTTTTGTTTTTACTAATCGAAAAGAGAATTCATTTGATATATTATAATAGGTATTTCGATACACAGTTTAAATGTAATATGGGTTTAAAGTGGCAAGCATAATTAATAATGTTTTTTAAAATGCGAAAATTAGTAACTCGCTTGTTTTTTCAAAGACAAAAGATAGGTTGAAAACTGAAAACAAAGAACAAGAAAAAAGATAAAGAATTAAAAGAAAATTACGAATTAAATTTCAAGGACGAAAATAATGACAACCACATTAAAAGAAAGGACAAACTTTAGGGACCAAATTTTTTTTTGATTTTTTGTTATTTCTCACTTATGAAAACAAAAAACAGTGAAAGGCCAAAAAATTTAAAATTAAAATTCAAAAGTTTGATATATGAAGCTTGATACCCAATTTTCAGTAACCATGGTTTTGATACCAAATGATGCGGAAATTAGAGGCGCCCAACATTAAACCCAAGAACGGAAAGGAATAAGAAAGATTGAATTGCTAAGAAGGTGATTAGGAAGATGAAATTGGTATCCTAAAGGACAATAACAGAAAACAAAGCAATATTGTGCGAAACAATTCTAAGACGTTAGAAAATAGTGAACAATGAAATTTGGGTTTTAAAACCCTAAGAACTAAAATATTACTACCGTTTGGTTTTTGGAATCGAAAAGAGCATCCATTTGATATATTATAATTGTTGTTACGATTCACAGTTTAAATGAAATAAGAGTTTAAAGTCGCAACCATAGTTAATAATTTTTTTTAAATGCAAACAGCGGTAACTTGCTTGTTTTTTCAAAGAACAAAGATAGGTTGAAAACTGAAAAGAAAGAACAAGAAAAAAGACAAAGAATTAAAAGAAAACTACGAATTAAATTTCAAGGACGAAAACAATGACAACAACATTAAAAGAAAGAACAAACTTTAGGGACCAAAGTTTTTTCATTTTTTGTTATTTCTCACTTATGAAAACAAATACAGTGAAAGGCCAAAAAATTTAAAATTAAAATTCAAAAGTTTGATATATCAAGCATGATACCTAATTTTCAGCACCAAGGTTTTATTACCAAATGATGCGGAAATTAGAGGCACCCAACCTAGAACCCAAGAACCAAAAGGAATAAGAAAGATTGAATTGCTATGAAGGTGGTTAAGAAGATCAAATTGAAATCCTAAAGGGCAAGAACAGAAAACAAAGCAATATTGTGCCACCAAATTCTAAGACGTTAGAAAATAGTATAAAAAATGAAATTTTTGGTTCGAAAACACGGAGAACTAAAATATTGCTACTTTTTGTTTTTACTAATTGAAAAGGGCATTCATTTGATATATTATAATAGGTATTTCGAAACGATATTTAAATGTAATAAGGGTTTAATGTGGCAAGCATAATTAATAATGTTTTTTTAAATGCGAAATTAGTTACTCGCTTGTTTTTTCAAAGACAAAAGATAGGTGGAAAACAAAAAACAAAGAACAAGAAAAAGAGACAAAGAATTAAAACAAAAGTACGAATTAAATTTCAAGGACGGAAATAATAACAAGAACATTAAAAGAAAGAACAAACTTTAGGGACCATTTTTTTTTTTGTCATTTCTCACTTATGAAAACAAAACGAGTTAAAGGCCAACAACTTTAATATGAAAATTCAAAAGTTTGATATATCAAGCTTGATACCCAATTTTCAGCAACCAAGGTTTTGATACCAAAAGATTAGGAAATTAGAGGCCCCCAACCTTGAACCCAAAAGCGAAAAGGAATAAGAAAGATTGAATTGCTAAGATGGTAGTTAAGACGATCAAATTGGTATCATAAAGGGCAAGAACAGAAAACAAAGTAATATTGTGGCAAGAAATTCTAAGAAGTTAGAAAATAGTATAAACAATGAAATTTTCGGTTCGAAAACACGGAGAACTAAAATATTGCTACTTTTTGTTTTTACTAATCGAAAAGGGCATTCATTTGATATATTATAATAGATATTCCGATACACAGTTTAAATGTAATAAGGGTTTAAAGTGGCAAGCATAATTAATAATGTTTTTTAAATGCAAAAATTAGTAACTCGCTTGTTTTTTCAAAGACAAAATATTGGTGGAAAACTAAAAACAAAGAACAAGAAAAAGAGATAAAGAATTAAAACAAAAGTACAAATTAAATTTCAAGGACGCAAATAATGACAAGAACATTAAAAGAAAGAACAAACTTTAGGGACCAATTTTTTTTTTTTTCTTATTTCTCACTTATGAAAACAAAAACAATGAAAGGCCAAAAACTTTAATATGAAAATTCAAAAGTTTTATATATCAAGCTTGATACCCAATTTTCAGCAACCAAGGTTTTCATACCAAATGATGCAGAAATTAGAGGCACCCAACCTTGAACCCAATAACCAAAAGGAATAGGAAAGATTGAATTACTAAGATGGTGGTTGAGAAGATCAAATTGGTATCATAAAGGGCAAGAACAGAAAACAAAGCAATATTGTGCGAAAAAATTCTGAGGCGTTAGAAAATAGTGAACAATGAAATTTGGGTTTTGAAACCCTGAGAACAAAAATATTACTACAATTTGTTTTTTGGAATCGAAAAGAGCATCCATTTGATATATTAAAATTGTTGTTTCGATTCAGAGTTTAAATGTAATAAGAGTTTAAAATCGCAACCATAATTAATAATGTTTTTTAAATGCGAACAACGGTAACTTGCTTATTTTTTCAAATAACAAAGATAGGTTGAAAACTGAAAACAAAGAACAGGAAAAAAGACAAAGAATTAAAAGAAAAGTACGAATTAAATTTCAAGGACGAAAATAATGACAACAACATTAAAAGAAAGAACAAACTTTAGGGACCAAATTTTTCTAATTTTTTTGTTATTTCTCACTTATGAAAACAAAAACAGTGAAAGGCCAAAAAATTTAAAATTAAAATTCAAAAGTTTGATATATCAAGCTTGATACCTAATTTTCAGCACCAAGGTTTTATTACCAAATTATGCAGAAATTAGAGGCGCCCAACCTAGAACCAAAGAACCAAAATGAATAAGAAAGATTGAATTGCTATGAAGGTGGTTAAGAAGATCAAAAAGAAATCCTAAAGGGCCTGAACAGAAAACAAAGCAATATTATGCGACCAAATTCTAAGACGTTAGAAAATAGTATAAATAATGAAATTTTTGTTCGAAAACACGGAGAACTAAAATATTGCTACGATTTGTTTTTACTAATCGAAAAGGGCATTCATTTGATATATTATAATAGGTATTTCGATACACAGTTTAAATGTAATAAGGGCTTAAAGTGGCAAGCATAATTAATAATGTTTTTTAAAATGCGAAAATTAGTAACTCACTTGTTTTTTCAAAGAAAAAAGATAGGTGGACAACTAAAAACAAAGAACAAGAAAAAGAGACAAAGAATTAAAAGAAAAGTACAAATTAAATTTCAAGGACGCAAATAATGACAAGTACATTAAAAGAAAGAACAAACTTTATCGATAAATATTTTTTCTTTTTTTGTTATTTCTCACTTATGAAAACAAAAACAGTTAAACGCCAAAAACTTTAAAATGAAAATTCAAAAATTTGATATATCAAGCTTGATACCCAATTTTCAGCAACCAAGGTTTTGATACCAAATGATGCGGAAATTAGAGACACCCAAACTTGAACCCAAGAACGGAAAGGAATAAGAAAGATTGAATTGCTAAGAAGGTGGTTAGGAAGATCAAATTGGTATCCTAAAGGACAATAAAAGAAAACAAAGCAATATTGTGCGAAAAAATTCTAAGACGTTAGAAAATAGTGAACAATGAAATTTGGGTTTTAAAACCCTGAGAACTAAAATATTACTACCGTTTGTTTTTTGGAATCGAAAAGAGCATCCATTTGATATATTATAATTGTTGTTACGATTCACAGTTTAAATGAAAAAAGAGTTTAAAGTCGCAACCACAATTAATAATTTTTTTTAAATGCGAACAGCGGTAACTTGCTTGTTTTTTCAAAGAACAAAGATAGGGTGAAAACTGAAAACAAAGAACAAGAAAAAAGACAAAGAATTAAAAGAAAAGTACGAATTAAATTTCAAGGACGAAAATAATGACAACAACATTAAAACAAAGAACAAACTTTAGGGACCAAATTTTTTTCATTTTTTGTTATTTCTCACTTATGAAAACAAAAACAATGAAAGGCCAAAAAATTTAAAATTAAAATTCAAAAGTTTGATATATCAAGCTTGATACCCAATTTTCAGCAACCAAGGTTGTATTACCAAATGATGCGGAAATTAGAGGCGTCCAACCTTGAACCCAAGAACCAAAAGGAATAAGAAAGATTGAATTGCTATGAAGGTGGTTAAGAAGATCATATTGAAATCCTAAAGGGCAAGAACAGAAAACAAAGCAATATTGTTCCACCAAATTCTAAGACGTTAGAAAATAGTATAAACAATGAAATTTTTGGTTCGAAAAGACAGAGAACTAAAATATTGCTACGTTTTGTTTTTACTAATCGAAAAGGGCATTCATTTGATATATTATAATAGGCATTTCGAAACACAGTTTAAATGTAATAAGGGTTTAATGTGGCAAGCATAATTAATAATGTTTTTTTAAATGCGAAATTAGTTACTCGCATGTTTTTTCAAAGACAAAAGATAGGTGGAAAACAAAAAAAAAGAACAAGAAAAAGAGACAAAGAATTAAAAGAAAAGTACGAATTAAATTTCAAGGACGCAAATAATGACAAGAACATTAAAAGAAAGAACAAACTTTATTGACCAATTTTTTTTTTTTTTGTCATTTCTCACTTATGAAAACAAAACGAGTGAAAGGCCAACAACTTTAATATGAAAATTCAAAAGTTTGATATATCAAGCTTGATACCCAATTTTCAGCAACCAAGGTTTTGATACCAAAAGATGAGGAAATTAGAGGCCCCCAAACTTGAACCCAAGAGCGAAAAGGAATAAGAAAGATTGAATTGCTAAGATGGTAGTTAAGAAGATCAAATTGGTATCATAAAGGGCAAGAACAGAAAACAAAGCAATATTGTGGCAACAAATTCTAAGACGTTAGAAAATAGTATAAACAATGAAATTTTCGGTTCGAAAACACGGAGAACTAAAATATTGCTACTTTTTGTTTTTACTAATCGAAAAGGGCATTCATTTGATATATGATAATAGATATTTCGATACACAGTTTAAATGTAATAAGGGTTTAAAGTGGCAAGCATAATTAATAATGTTTTTTAAATGCGAAAATTAGTAACTCGCTTGTTTTTTCAAAGACAAAATATAAATGGAAAACTAAAAACAAAGAACAAGAAAAAGAGATAAAGAATTAAAAGAAAAGTACGAATTAAATTTCAAGGACGCAAATAATGACAAGAACATTAAAAGAAAGAACAAACTTTAGGGACCAATTTTTTTTCTTTTTTTGTTATTTCTAACTTATGAAAACAAAAACAGTGAAAGGCCAAAAACTTTAATATGAAAATTGAAAAGTTTGATATATCAAGCTTGATACCCAATTTTCAGCAACAAACGTTTTGATACCAAATGATGCGGAAATTAGAGGCCCCAAAACTTGAACCCAAGAACGAAAAGGAATAAGAAAGATTGAATTGCTAAGAAGGTGGTTAGGAATATCAAATTGGTATCCTAAAGGACAATAATAGAAAACAAAGCAATATTGTGCGAAAAAATTCTTAGACGTTAGAAAATAGTGAACAATGAAATTTGGGTTTTAAAACCCTGAGAACTAAAATATTACTACCGTTTGTTTTTTGGAATCGAAAAGAGCATCCATTTGATATATTATAATTGTTGTTTCGATTCACAGTTTAAATGTAATAAGAGTTTAAAGTCGCAACCATAATTAATAATTTTTTTTAAATGCAAACAACGGTAACTTGCTTGTTTTTTCAAAGAACAAAGATAGGTTGAAAACTGAAAACAAAAAACAAGAAAAAAGACAAAGAATTAAAAGAAAAGTACGAATTAAATTTCAAGGACGAAAATAATGACAACAACATTAGAAGAAAGAACAAACTTTAGGGACCATTTTTTTTTATTTTTTTTTTTGTTATTTCTCACTTATGAAAACAAAAATAGTGAAAGGCCAAAAACTTTAAAATGAAAATTCAAAAGTTTGATATATCAAGCTTGATACCCAATTTTTAGCAACCAAGGTTTTGATACCAAATGTGGCGGAAATTAGAGGCGCCCAACCTTGAACCCAAGAACGAAAAGGAATAAGAAAGATTGAATTGCTAAGAAGGTAGTTAAGAAGATCAAATTGATATCATAAAGGGCAAGAACAGAAAACAAAGCAATATTGTACGACCAAATTCTAAGACGTTAGAAAATAGTGAACAATGAAATTTGGGTTTTAAAACACTGAGAACTAAAATATTACTACGGTTTGTTTTTTGGAATCGAAAAGAGTATCCATTTGATATATTATAATTGTGGTTTCGATTCACAGTTTAAATGTAATAGAGTTTAAAGTCGCAACCATAATTAATAATTTTTTTTAAATGCGAACAGCGGTAACTTGCTTGTTTTTTCAAAGAACAAAGATAGGTTGAAAACTGAAAACAAAGAACAAGAACAAAGACAAAGAATTAAAAGAAAAGTACGAATTAAATTTCAAGGACGAATATAATGACAAGAACATTAAAAGAAAGAACAAACTTTAGCGACCAAAATTTTTTCATTTTTTGTTATTTCTCACTTATGAAAACAAAAACAGTGAAAGGCCAAAAAATTTAATATTAAAATGCAAAGGTTTGATATATCAAGCCTGATACCCAATTTTATGCAACCAGGGTTTTGATACTAAATGATGTGGAAATTAGAGGCGCCCAACGTTGAAACGAAGAACGAAAAGGAATAAGAAAGATTGAATTGCTAAGAAGGTGGTTAAGAAGATATAATTGTTATCATAAAGGGCAAGAATAGAAAACAAAGCAAGATTGTGCGACCAAATTAAAAGACGTTAGAAAATAGTATAAACAAAGAAATTTTTGGTTCCAAATCACGGCGAACTAAATTATTCCTACGTTTTGTTTTTACTAATCGAAAAGAGCATTCATTTGATATATTATTATAGGAATTTCAATACACAGTTTAAATGTAATAAGGGTTTAAAGTGGCAAGCATAATTAATAATGTTTTTTAAAATGCAAAAATTAGTAACTCGCTTGTTTTTTCAAAAACAAAAGATAGGTTGGAAACTAAAAACAAAGAACAAGAAAAAGAGACAAAGAATTAAAATAAAAGTACCAATTAAATTTCTAGGACGCAAATAATGACAAGAACATTAAAAGAAAGAACAAACTTTAGGGACCAATTTTTTTTTTCTTCTTATTTCTCACTTATGAAAACAAAAACAGTGAAAGGCCAAAAAATTTAATATGAAAATTGAAAAGTTTGATATATCCAGCTTGATACCCAATTTTAAGCAACAAATGTTTTGATACCAAATGATGCGGAAATTAGAGGCCCCCAACCTTGAACCCAGAACGAAAAGGAATAAGAAAGTTTGAATTGCAAAGATGGTAGTTAAGAAGATCAAATTGGTATCATAAAGGGAAAGAATAGAAAACAAAGCAATATTGTGCGAAAAAAGTCTAAGACGTTAGAAAATATTGAACAATGAAATTTGGTTTTTAAAACCCTGAGAACTAAAATATTACTACGTTTTATTTTTTGGAATCGAAAAGACCATCCATTTGATATATTATAATTGTTGTTTCGATTCACAGTTTAAATGTAATAAGAGTTTAAACTCGCAACCATAATTAATAATTTTTTTTAAATGCGAACAGCGGTAACTTGCTTGTTTTTTCAAAGAACAAAGATAGGCCAAAAACTGAAAACATAGAACAAGAAAAAAGACAAAGAATTAAAAGAAAAGTACGAATTAAATTTCAAGGACGAAAATAATGACAACAACATTTAAAGAAAGAACAAACTTTAGCAACCAATTTTTTTTCATTTTTTGTTATTTCTCACTTATGAAAACAAAAACAGTGAAAGGCCAAAAAATTTAAAATTAAAATTCAAAGGTTTGATATATCAAGCTTGCTAGCCAATTTTAAGCAATCAGGGTTTTGATACTAAATGATGCGGAAATTAGAGGCGCCCAACCTTGAACCCAAGAACGAAAAGGAATAAAAAAAACTGCATTGCTAAGAAGGTTGTTAAGAAGGTCCAATTGCTATCTTAAAGGGCAAGAACAGAAAACAAAGCAATATTGTGGGAACAAATTCTAAGACGTTAGAAAATAGTATAAACAATGAAATTTTCGGTTCGAAAACACGGCGAACTAAATTATTGCTACGTTTTATTTTTACTAATCGAAAAGAGCATTCATTTGATATATTATAATAGGTATTTCAATACACAGTTTAAATGTAATAAGGGTTTAAAGTGGCAACCATAATTAATAATTCTTTTTAAATGCGAAAAGTAGTAACTCGCTTGTTTTTTCAAAGACAAAAGATAGGTGGAAAACTAAAAACTAAGAACAAGAAAAAGAGACAAGGAATTAAAAGAAAAGTACGAATTAAATTTCTAGGACGCAAATAATGACAAGAACATAAAAAGAAAGAACAAACTTTAGGGACCAATTTTTTTTTTTTTGTTATTTCTCACTTATGAAAACAAAAACAGTGAAAGGCCAAAAACTTTAAAATGAAAATCAAAAGTTTAATATATCAAGCTTGATACCCAATTTTCAGCAAAAAAACGTTTTGATACCAAATGATGGGGAAATTAGAGGCGACCAACCTTGAACCCAAGAACGAAAAGGAATAAGAAAGATTGAATTGCTAAAAGGTTGTTAAGAAGATCCAATTGGTATCAAAAACGGAAGGAACAGAAAACAAAGCAATATTGTGCGACCAAATTCTAAGACGTTAGAAAATAGTGAACAATGAAATTTGGGTTTTAAAACCCTGAGAACTAAAATATTACTACCGTTTGTTTTTTGGAATCGAAAAGAGCATCCATTTGATATATTATAATTGTTGTTACGATTCACAGTTTAAATGAAAAAAGAGTTTAAAGTCGCAACCATAATTAATAATATTTTTTAAATGCGAACAGCGGTAACTTGCTTGTTTTTTCAAAGAACAAAGATAGGTTAAAAACTGAAAACAAAGAACAAGAAAAAAGACAAAGAATTAAAAGAAAAGTACGAATTAAATTTCAAGGACGAAAATAATGACAACAACATTAAAAGAAAGAACAAACTTTAGGGACCAATATTTTTTCATTTTTTGTTATTTCTCACTTATGAAAACAAAAACAGTGAAAGGCCAAAAAATTTAAAATTAAAATTGAAAAGTTTGATATATCAAGCTTGATACCCAATTTTCAGCAACCAAGGTTTTATTACCAAATGATGCGGAAATTAGAGGCGTCCAACCTTGAACCCAAGAACCAAAAGGAATAAGAAAGATTGAATTGCTATGAAGGTGGTTAAGAAGATCAAATTGAAATCCTAAAGGACAAGAACAGAAAACAAAGCAATATTGTGCGAACAAATTAAAAGACGTTAGAAAATAGTATAAACAATGAAATTTTCGGTTTGAAAACACGGAGAACTTAAATATTGCTACTTTTTGTTTTTACTAATCGAAAAGAGGATTCAATTGATATATTATAATATTAATTTCAATACATAGTTTAAATGTAATAAGGGTTTAAAGTGGCAAGCATAATTAATAATGTTTTTTAAATGCGAAAATTAGTAACTCACTTGTTTTTTCAAAGACAAAAGATAGGTGGAAAACTAAAAACAAAGAACAAGAAAAAGCCACAAAGAATTAAAGGAAAAGTACAAATTAAATTTCAAGGACGCAAATAATGACAAGAACATTAAAAGAAAGAACAAACTTTAGGGACCAATTTTTTTTCTTTTTTTGTTATTTCTCACTTATGAATACAAAAACCGTGAAAGGCCAAAAACTTTAAAATGAAAATTCAAAAGTTTGATATATCAAGCTTGATACCCAATTTTTAGCAACAAGGTTTTCATACCAAATGATGCAGAAATTATAGGCACCCAACCTTGAACCCAAGAACGAAAAGGAATAAGAAAGATTGAATTGCTAAGAATGTGGTTAAGAAGATCAAATTGGTATCCTAAAGGACAAGAACAGAAAACAAAGCAATATTGTGCGAAAAACTTCTAAGACGTTAGAAAATAGTGAACAGTGAAATTTGGGTTTTAAAACCCTGAGAACTAAAATATTCCTACGGTTTGTTTTTTGGAATCGAAAAGAGCATCCATTTGATATATTATAATTGTTGTTTCGATTCACAGTTTAAATGAAATAAGAGTTTAAAGTCGCAACCATAATTAATAATTTTTTTTAAATGCGAACAGCGGTAACTTGCTTGTTTTTTCAAAGAACAAAGATAGGTTGAAAACTGAAAACAAAGAACAAGAAAAAAGACAAAAAATTAAAAGAAAAGTACGAATTAAATTTCAAGGACGCAAATAATGAAAAGAACATTAAAAGAAAGAACAAACTTTAGGGACCAATTTTTTTTCATTTTTTGTTATTTCTCACTAATGAAAACAAAAACAGTGAAAGGCCAAAAAATTTAAAATTAAAATTCAAAAGTTTGATATATCAAGCTTGATACCCAATTTTCAATAACCAAGGTTTTATTACCAAATGATGCGGAAATTAGAGGCGTCCAACCTTGAACCCAAGAACCAAAAGGAATAAGAAAGATTGAATTGCTATGAAGGTGGTTAAGAAGATCAAATTGAAATCCTAAAGGGCAAGAACAGAAAACAAAGCAATATTGTGCGACCAAATTAAAAGACGTTAGAAAATAGTATAAACAATGAAATTTTTGGTTCGAAACCACGGCGAACTAAAATATTCCTACGTTTTGTTTTTACTAATCGAAAAGAGGATTCATTTGATATATTATAATAGGAATTTCAATACAGAGTTTAAATGTAATAAGGGTTTAAAGTGGCAAGTATAATTAATAATATTTTTTAAAATGTAAAAATTAGTAACTCGCTTGTTTTTTCAAAAACAAAAGATAGGTTGAAAACTAAAAACAAAGAACAAGAAAAAGAGACAAAGAATTAAAAGAAAAGTATGAATTAATTTTCTACGACGCAAATAATGACAAGAACATTAAAAGAAAGAAATAACTTTAGGGACCAATTTTTTTTTTTTTTTGTTATTTCTCACTAATGAAAACATAAATAATGAAAGGCCAAAAACTTTAAAATGAAAATTCAAAAGTTTTATATATCAAGCTTGATACCCAATTTTCAACAACCAAGGTTTTCATACCAAATGATGCGGAAAATAGAGGCGCCCAACCTTGAACCCAAGAAAGAAAAGGAATAAGAAAGATTGAATTGCTAAGAAGGTGGTTAAGAAGATCAAATTGGTATCCTAAAGGACAAGAACAGAAAACAAAGCAATATTGTGCGAAAAAATTCTAAGACGTTAGAAAATAGTGAACAGTGAAATTTGGGTTTTAAAACCCTGAGAACTAAAATATTACTACCGTTTGTTTTTTGGAATCGAAAAGAGCATCCATTTGATATATTATAATTGTTGTTTCGATTCACAGTATAAATGTTATAAGAGTTTAAAGTCGCAACCATAATTAATAATTTTTTTTCTAAATGCGAACTGCGGTAACTTGCTTGTTTGTTCAAAGGACAAAGATAGGTTGAAAACTGAAAACAAAGAACAAGAAAAAAGACAAGGAATTAAATTTCAAGGACGCAAATAATGACAAGAACATTAAAAGAATGAACAAACTTTAGGTACCAATTTTTTTTCATTTTTTTGTTATTTCTCACTTATGAAAACAAAAAGAGTGAAAGGCCAAAAAATTTAAAATTAAAATTCAAAAGTTTGATATATCAAGCTTGATACCCAATTTTCAGCAACCAAGGTTTTATTACCAAATGATGCGGAAATTAGAGGCGTCCAACCTTGAACCCAAGAACCAAATGGAATAAGAAAGATTGAATTGCTATGAAGGTGGTTAAGAAGATCAAATTGAAATCCTAAAGGGCAAGAACAGAAAACAAAGCAATATTGTGCGACCAAATTCTAAGACGTTAGAAAATAGTATAAATAATGAAATTTTTGGTTCGAAAACCCGGAGAACTAAAATATTGCTACGTTTTGTTTTTACTAATCGAAAAGGGCATTCATTTGATATATTATAATAGGTATTTCGATACACAGTTTAACTGTAATAAGGGTTTAAAGTGGCAACCATAATTAATAATGTTTTTTAAATGCGAAAATTAATAACTCACTTGTTTTTTCAAAGACAAAAGATAGGTGGAAAACTAAAAACAAAGAACAAGAAAAAGCCACAAAGAATTAAAGGAAAAGTACAAATTAAATTTCATGGACGCAAATAATGACAAGAACATTAAAAGAAAGAACAAACTTTAGGGACCAATTTTTTTTCTTTTTTTGTTATTTCTCACTTATGATTACAAAAACCGTGAAAGGCCAAAAACTTTAAAATGAAAATTCAAAAGTTTGATATATCAAGCTTGATACCTAATTTTTAGCAACAAGGTTTTCATACCAAATTATGCAGAAATTAGAGGCACCCAACCTTGAACCCAAGAACCAAAAGGAATAAGAAAGATTGAATTGCTAAGAAGGTGGTTAAGAAGATCAAATTGGTATCCTAAAGGACAAGAACAGAAAACAAAGCAATATTGTGCGAAAAACTTCTAAGACGTTAGAAAATAGTGAACAATGAAATTTGGGTTTTAAAACCCTGAGAACTAAAATATTCCTACGGTTTGATTTTTGGAATCGAAAAGAGCATCCATTTGATATATTATAATTGTTGTTTCGATTCACAGTTTAAATGAAATAAGAGTTTAAAGTCGCAACCATAATTAATAATTTTTTTTAAATGCGAACAGCGGTAACTTGCTTGTTTTTTCAAAGAACAAAGATAGGTTGAAAACTGAAAACAAAGAACAAGAAAAAAGACAAAGAATTAAAAGAAAAGTACGAATTAAATTTTAAGGACGCAAATAATGAAAAGAATATTAAAAGAAAGAACAAACTTTAGGGACCAATATTTTTTCATTTTTTGTTATTTCTCACTTATGAAAAAAAAACAGTGAAAGGCCAAAAAATTTAAAATTAAAATTCAAAAGTTTGATATATCAAGCTTGATACCCAATTTTCACCAACCAAGGTTTTATTACGAAATGATGCGGAAATTAGAGGCGTCCAACCTTGAACCCAAGAACCAAAAGGAATAAGAAAGATTGAATTGCTATGAAGGTGGTTAAGAAGATCAAATTGAAATCCTAAATGGCAAGAACAGAAAACAAAGCAATATTGTGGGAACAAATTCTAAGACGTTAGAAAATAGTATAAACAATGAAATTTTCGGTTCGAAAACACGGAGAACTTAAATATTGCTACTTTTTGTTTTTACTAATCGAAAAGGGCATTCATTTGATATATTATAATAGGTATTTCGATACACAGTTTAAATGTAATAAGGGTTTAAAGTGGCAACCATAATTAATAATGTTTTTTAAATGCGAAAATTAGTAACTCGCTTGTTTTTTCAAAGACAAAAGGTAGGTGGAAAAATAAAAACAAAGAACAAGAAAAAGAGACAAGGAATTAAAAGAAAAGTACGAATTAAATTTCAAGGACGTAAATAATGACAAGAACATTAAAAGAAAGAACAAACTTTAGGGACCAATTTTTTTTTCTTTTTTTGTTATTTCTCACTTATGAAAACAAAAACAGTGAAAGGCCAAAAACTTTAAAATGAAAATTCAAAAGTTTTATATATCAAGCTTGATACCCAATTTTCAACAACCAAGGTTTTCATACCAAATGATGCGGAAAATAGAGGCGCCCAACCTTGAACCCAAGAAAGAAAAGGAATAAGAAAGATTGAATTGCTAAGAAGGTGGTTAAGAAGATCAAATTGGTATCCTAAAGGACAAGAACAGAAAACAAAGCAATATTGTGCGAAAAAATTCTAAGACGTTAGAAAATAGTGAACAGTGAAATTTGGGTTTTAAAACCCTGAGAACTAAAATATTACTACCGTTTGTTTTTTGGAATCGAAAAGAGCATCCATTTGATATATTATAATTGTTGTTTCGATTCACAGTTTAAATGAAATAAGAGTTTAAAGTCGCAACCATAATTAATAATTTTGTTTAAATGCGAACAGCGGTAACTTGCTTGTTTTTTCAAAGAACAAAGATAGGTTGAAAACTGAAAACAAAGAACAAGAAAAAAGACAAAGAATTCAAATAAAAGTACGAATTAAATTTCAAGGACGCAAATAATGAAAAGAACATTAAAAGAAAGAACAAACTTTAGGGACCAATTTTTTTTCATTTTTTTGTTATTTCTCACTTATGAAAACAAAAAGAGTGAAAGGCCAAAAAATTTAAAATTAAAATTCATAAGTTTGATATATCAAGCTTGATACCCAATTTTCAGCAACCAAGGTTTTATTACCAAATGATGCAGAAATTAGAGGCGTCCAACCTTGAACCCAAGAACCAAATGGAATAAGAAAGATTGAATTGCTATGAAGGTGGTTAAGAAGATCAAATTGAAATCCTAAAGGGCAAGAACAGAAAACAAAGCAATATTGTGCGACCAAATTCTAAGACGTTAGAAAATAGTATAAATAATGAAATTTTTGGTTCGAAAACACGGAGAACCAAAATATTGCTACGTTTTGTTTTTACTAATCGAAAAGGGCATTCATTTGATATATTATAATATGTATTTCGATACACAGTTTAAATGTAATAAGGGTTTAAAGTGGCAACCATAATTAATAATGTTTTTTAAATGCGAAAATTAGTAACTCACTTGTTTTTTCAAAGACAAAAAATAGGTGGAAAATTAAAAACAAAGAACAAGAAAAAGCCACAAAGAATTAAAGGAAAAGTACAAATTATATTTCAAGGACGCAAATAATGAAAAGAACATTAAAAGAAAGAACAAACTTTAGGGACCAATTTTTTTTCTTTTTTTGTTATTTCTCACTTATGAATACAAAAATAGTGAAAGGCCAAAAACTTTAAAATGAAAATTCAAAAGTTTGATATATCAAGCTTGATACCCAATTTTAGCAACCAAGGTTTTGATACCAAATGATGCGGAAAATAGAGGCGCCCAACCTTGAACCCAAGAAAGAAAAGGAATAACAAAGATTGAATTGCTAAGAAGGTGGTTAAGAAGATCAAATTGGTATCCTAAAGGAGAAGAACAGAAAACAAAGCAATATTGTGCGACCAAATTCTAAGACGTTAGAAAATAGTATAAATAATGAAATTTTTGGTTCGAAAACACGGAGAACTAAAATATTGCTACGTTTTGTTTTTACTAATCGAAAAGGGCATTCATTTGATATATTATAATAGGTATTTCGATACACAGTTTAAATGTAATAAGGGTTTAAAGTGGCAACCATAATTAATAATGTTTTTTAAATGCGAAAATTAGTAACTCACTTGTTTTTTCAAAGAAAAAGATAGGTGGAAAACTAAAAACAAAGAACAAGAAAAAGCCACAAAGAATTAAAGGAAAAGTACAAATTAAATTTCAAGGACGCAAATAATGACAAGAACATTAAAAGAAAGAACAAACTTTAGGGACCAATTTTTTTTCTTTTTTTGTTATTTCTAACTTATGAATACAAAAACCGTGAAAGGCCAAAAACTTTAAAATGAAAATTCAAAAGTTTGATATATCAAGCTTGATACCCAATTTTAGCAACCAAGAACCAAAAGGAATAAGAAAGATTGAATTGCTATGAAGGTGGTTAAGAAGATCAAATTGAAATCCTAAAGGGCAAGAACAGAAAACAAAGCAATATTGTGCGACCAAATTAAAAGACGTTAGAAAATAGTATAAACAATGAAATTTTTGGTTCGAAACCACGGCGAACTAAAATATTCCTACGTTTTGTTTTTACTAATCGAAAAGAGGATTCATTTGATATATTATAATAGGAATTTCAATACAGAGTTTAAATGTAATAAGGGTTTAAAGTGGCAAGTATAATTAATAATATTTTTTAAAATGTAAAAATTAGTAACTCGCTTGTTTTTTCAAAAACAAAAGATAGGTTGAAAACTAAAAACAAAGAACAAGAAAAAGAGACAAAGAATTAAAAGAAAAGTATGAATTAATTTTCTACGACGCAAATAATGACAAGAACATTAAAAGAAAGAAATAACTTTAGGGACCAATTTTTTTTTTTTTTTGTTATTTCTCACTAATGAAAACATAAATAATGAAAGGCCAAAAACTTTAAAATGAAAATTCAAAAGTTTGATATATCAAGCTTGATACCCAATTTTCAACAACCAAGGTTTTGATACCAAATGATGCGCAAATTAGAGGCGCCCAACCTTGAACCCAAGAAACAAAAGGAATAAGAAAGATTGAATTGCTAAGAAGGTGGTTAAGAAGATCAAATTGGTATCCTAAAGGACAAGAACAGAAAACAAAGCAATATTGTGCGAAAAAATTCTAAGACGTTAGAAAATAGTGAACAGTGAAATTTGGGTTTTAAAACCCTGAGAACTAAAATATTACTACCGTTTGTTTTTTGGAATCGAAAAGAGCATCCATTTGATATATTATAATTGTTGTTTCGATTCACAGTATAAATGTTATAAGAGTTTAAAGTCGCAACCATAATTAATAATTTTTTTTCTAAATGCGAACTGCGGTAACTTGCTTGTTTGTTCAAAGGACAAAGATAGGTTGAAAACTGAAAACAAAGAACAAGAAAAAAGACAAGGAATTAAATTTCAAGGACGCAAATAATGACAAGAACATTAAAAGAATGAACAAACTTTAGGTACCAATTTTTTTTCATTTTTTTGTTATTTCTCACTTATGAAAACAAAAAGAGTGAAAGGCCAAAAAATTTAAAATTAAAATTCAAAAGTTTGATATATCAAGCTTGATACCCAATTTTCAGCAACCAAGGTTTTATTACCAAATGATGCGGAAATTAGAGGCGTCCAACCTTGAACCCAAGAACCAAATGGAATAAGAAAGATTGAATTGCTATGAAGGTGGTTAAGAAGATCAAATTGAAATCCTAAAGGGCAAGAACAGAAAACAAAGCAATATTGTGCGACCAAATTCTAAGACGTTAGAAAATAGTATAAATAATGAAATTTTTGGTTCGAAAACCCGGAGAACTAAAATATTGCTACGTTTTGTTTTTACTAATCGAAAAGGGCATTCATTTGATATATTATAATAGGTATTTCGATACACAGTTTAACTGTAATAAGGGTTTAAAGTGGCAACCATAATTAATAATGTTTTTTAAATGCGAAAATTAATAACTCACTTGTTTTTTCAAAGACAAAAGATAGGTGGAAAACTAAAAACAAAGAACAAGAAAAAGCCACAAAGAATTAAAGGAAAAGTACAAATTAAATTTCATGGACGCAAATAATGACAAGAACATTAAAAGAAAGAACAAACTTTAGGGACCAATTTTTTTTCTTTTTTTGTTATTTCTCACTTATGATTACAAAAACCGTGAAAGGCCAAAAACTTTAAAATGAAAATTCAAAAGTTTGATATATCAAGCTTGATACCTAATTTTTAGCAACAAGGTTTTCATACCAAATTATGCAGAAATTAGAGGCACCCAACCTTGAACCCAAGAACCAAAAGGAATAAGAAAGATTGAATTGCTAAGAAGGTGGTTAAGAAGATCAAATTGGTATCCTAAAGGACAAGAACAGAAAACAAAGCAATATTGTGCGAAAAACTTCTAAGACGTTAGAAAATAGTGAACAATGAAATTTGGGTTTTAAAACCCTGAGAACTAAAATATTCCTACGGTTTGATTTTTGGAATCGAAAAGAGCATCCATTTGATATATTATAATTGTTGTTTCGATTCACAGTTTAAATGAAATAAGAGTTTAAAGTCGCAACCATAATTAATAATTTTTTTTAAATGCGAACAGCGGTAACTTGCTTGTTTTTTCAAAGAACAAAGATAGGTTGAAAACTGAAAACAAAGAACAAGAAAAAAGACAAAGAATTAAAAGAAAAGTACGAATTAAATTTTAAGGACGCAAATAATGAAAAGAATATTAAAAGAAAGAACAAACTTTAGGGACCAATATTTTTTCATTTTTTGTTATTTCTCACTTATGAAAAAAAAACAGTGAAAGGCCAAAAAATTTAAAATTAAAATTCAAAAGTTTGATATATCAAGCTTGATACCCAATTTTCACCAACCAAGGTTTTATTACGAAATGATGCGGAAATTAGAGGCGTCCAACCTTGAACCCAAGAACCAAAAGGAATAAGAAAGATTGAATTGCTATGAAGGTGGTTAAGAAGATCAAATTGAAATCCTAAATGGCAAGAACAGAAAACAAAGCAATATTGTGGGAACAAATTCTAAGACGTTAGAAAATAGTATAAACAATGAAATTTTCGGTTCGAAAACACGGAGAACTTAAATATTGCTACTTTTTGTTTTTACTAATCGAAAAGGGCATTCATTTGATATATTATAATAGGTATTTCGATACACAGTTTAAATGTAATAAGGGTTTAAAGTGGCAACCATAATTAATAATGTTTTTTAAATGCGAAAATTAGTAACTCGCTTGTTTTTTCAAAGACAAAAGGTAGGTGGAAAAATAAAAACAAAGAACAAGAAAAAGAGACAAGGAATTAAAAGAAAAGTACGAATTAAATTTCAAGGACGTAAATAATGACAAGAACATTAAAAGAAAGAACAAACTTTAGGGACCAATTTTTTTTTCTTTTTTTGTTATTTCTCACTTATGAAAACAAAAACAGTGAAAGGCCAAAAACTTTAAAATGAAAATTCAAAAGTTTTATATATCAAGCTTGATACCCAATTTTCAACAACCAAGGTTTTCATACCAAATGATGCGGAAAATAGAGGCGCCCAACCTTGAACCCAAGAAAGAAAAGGAATAAGAAAGATTGAATTGCTAAGAAGGTGGTTAAGAAGATCAAATTGGTATCCTAAAGGACAAGAACAGAAAACAAAGCAATATTGTGCGAAAAAATTCTAAGACGTTAGAAAATAGTGAACAGTGAAATTTGGGTTTTAAAACCCTGAGAACTAAAATATTCCTACGGTTTGTTTTTTGGAATCGAAAAGAGCATCCATTTGATATATTATAATTGTTGTTTCGATTCACAGTTTAAATGTAATAAGAGTTTAAAGTCGCAACCATAATTAATAATTTTGTTTAAATGCGAACAGCGGTAACTTGCTTGTTTTTTCAAAGAACAAAGATAGGTTGAAAACTGAAAACTAAGAACAAGAAAAAAGACAAAGAATTAAAAGAAAAGTACGAATTAAATTTCAAGGACGAAAATAATGACAAAAACATTAAAAGAAAGAACAAACTTTAGGCACCAAATTTTTTTCATTTTTTGTTATTTTTCACTTATGAAAAAAAAAACAGTGAAAGGCCAAAAAAGTTAAAATTAAAATTCAAAAGTTTGATATATCAAGCTTGATACCCAATTTTCACCAACCAAGGTTTTATTACCAAATGATGCGGAAATTAGAGGCGTCCAACCTTGAACCCAAGAACCAAAAGGAATAAGAAAGATTGAATTGCTATGAAGGTGGTTAAGAAGATCAAATTGAAATCCTAAAGGACAAGAACAGAAAACAAAGCAATATTGTGCGAACAAATTAAAAGACGTTAGAAAATAGTATAAACAATGAAATTTTCGGTTTGAAAACACGGAGAACTTAAATATTGCTACTTTTTGTTTTTACTAATCGAAAAGAGGATTCAATTGATATATTATAATAGGAATTTCAATACACAGTTTAAATGTAATAAGGGTTTAAAGTGGCAAGCATAATTAATAATGTTTTTTAAATGCGAAAATTAGTAACTCACTTGTTTTTTCAAAGACAAAAGATAGGTGGAAAACTAAAAACAAAGAACAAGAAAAAGCCACAAAGAATTAAAGGAAAAGTACAAATTAAATTTCAAGGACGCAAATAATGACAAGAACATTAAAAGAAAGAACAAACTTTAGGGACCAATTTTTTTTCTTTTTTTGTTATTTCTCACTTATGAATACAAAAACCGTGAAAGGCCAAAAACTTTAAAATGAAAATTCAAAAGTTTGATATATCAAGCTTGATACCCAATTTTTAGCAACAAGGTTTTCATACCAAATGATGCAGAAATTATAGGCACCCAACCTTGAACCCAAGAACGAAAAGGAATAAGAAAGATTGAATTGCTAAGAAGGTGGTAAGAAGATCAAATTGGTATCCTAAAGGACAAGAACAGAAAACAAAGCAATATTGTGCGAAAAAATTCTAAGACGGTAGAAAATAGTGAACAGTGAAATTTGGGTTTTAAAACCCTGAGAACTAAAATATTCCTACGGTTTGTTTTTTGGAATCGAAAAGAGCATCCATTTGATATATTATAATTGTTGTTTCGATTCACAGTTTAAATGAAATAAGAGTTTAAAGTCGCAACCATAATTAATAATTTTTTTTAAATGCGAACAGCGGTAACTTGCTTGTTTTTTCAAAGAACAAAGATAGGTTGAAAACTGAAAACAAAGAACAAGAAAAAAGAAAAAAAATTAAAAGAAAAGTACGAATTAAATTTCAAGGACGCAAATAATGAAAAGAACATTAAAAGAAAGAACAAACTTTAGGGACCAATATTTTTTCATTTTTTGTTATTTCTCACTAATGAAAACAAAAACAGTGAAAGGCCAAAAAATTTAAAATTAAAATTCAAAAGTTTGATATATCAAGCTTGATACCCAATTTTCAATAACCAAGGTTTTATTACCAAATGATGCGGAAATTACAGGCGTCCAACCTTGAACCCAAGAACCAAAAGGAATAAGAAAGATTGAATTGCTATGAAGGTTGTTAAGAAGATCAAATTGAAATCCTAAAGGGCAAGAACAGAAAACAAAGCAATATTGTGCGACCAAATTAAAAGACGTTAGAAAATAGTATAAACAATGAAATTTTCGGTTCGAAACCACGGCGAACTAAAATATTCCTACGTTTTGTTTTTAATAATCGAAAAGGGCATTCATTTGATATATTATAATAGGTATTTCGATACATAGTTTAAATGTAATAAGGGTTTATAGTGGCAAGTATAATTAATAATGTTTTTAAAATGTAAAAATTAGTAACTCGCTTTTTTCTTCAAAGACAAAAGATAGGTGGAAAAATAACAACAAAGAACAAGAAAAAGAGACAAGGAATTAAAAGAAAAATACGAATTAAATTTCAAGGACGCAAATAATGACAAGAACATTAAAAGAAAGAACAAACTTTAGGGACCAATTTTTTTTATTTTATTTTTGTTATTTCTCACTAATGAAAACAAAAATAATGAAAGGCCAAAAACTTTAAAATGAAAATTCAAAAGTTGATATATCAAGCTTGATACCCAATTTTCAACAACCAAGGTTTTGATACCAAATGATGCGGAAATTAGAGGCGCCCAACCTTGAACCCAAGAAAGAAAAGGAATAAGAAAGATTGAATTGCTAAGAAGGTGGTTAAGAAGATCAAATTGGTATCCTAAAGGACAAGAACAGAAAACAAAGCAATATTGTGCGAAAAAATTCTAAGACGTTAGAAAATAGTGAACAGTGAAATTTGGGTTTTAAAACCCTGAGAACTAAAATATTACTACCGTTTGTTTTTTGGAATCGAAAAGAGCATCCATTTGATATATTATAATTGTTGTTTCGATTCACAGTTTAAATGAAATAAGAGTTTAAAGTCGCAACCATAATTAATAATTTTGTTTAAATGCGAACAGCGGTAACTTGCTTGTTTTTTCAAAGAACAAAGATAGGTTGAAAACTGAAAACAAAGAACAAGAAAAAAGACAAAGAATTCAAATAAAAGTACGAATTAAATTTCAAGGACGCAAATAATGAAAAGAACATTAAAAGAAAGAACAAACTTTAGGGACCAATTTTTTTTCATTTTTTTGTTATTTCTCACTTATGAAAACAAAAGGAGTGAAAGGCCAAAAAATTTAAAATTAAAATTCAAAAGTTTGATATATCAAGCTTGATACCCAATTTTCAGCAACCAAGGTTTTATTACCAAATGATGCGGAAATTAGAGGCGTCCAACCTTGAACCCAAGAACCAAATGGAATAAGAAAGATTGAATTGCTATGAAGGTGGTTAAGAAGATCAAATTGAAATCCTAAAGGGCAAGAACAGAAAACAAAGCAATATTGTGCGACCAAATTCTAAGACGTTAGAAAATAGTATAAATAATGAAATTTTTGGTTCGAAAACACGGAGAACCAAAATATTGCTACGTTTTGTTTTTACTAATCGAAAAGGGCATTCATTTGATATATTATAATATGTATTTCGATACACAGTTTAAATGTAATAAGGGTTTAAAGTGGCAACCATAATTAATAATGTTTTTTAAATGCGAAAATTAGTAACTCACTTGTTTTTTCAAAGACAAAAAATAGGTGGAAAACTAAAAACAAAGAACAAGAAAAAGCCACAAAGAATTAAAGGAAAAGTACAAATTATATTTCAAGGACGCAAATAATGAAAAGAACATTAAAAGAAGGAACAAACTTTAGGGACCAATTTTTTTTCTTTTTTTGTTATTTCTCACTTATGAATACAAAAACAGTGAAAGGCCAAAAACTTTAAAATGAAAATTCAAAAGTTTGATATATCAAGCTTGATACCCAATTTTAGCAACCAAGGTTTTGATACCAAATGATGCGGAAAATAGAGGCGCCCAACCTTGAACCCAAGAAAGAAAAGGAATAACAAAGATTGAATTGCTAAGAAGGTGCTTAAGAAGATCAAATTGGTATCCTAAAGGACAAGAACAGAAAACAAAGCAATATTGTGCGACCAAATTCTAAGACGTTAGAAAATAGTATAAATAATGAAATTTTTGGTTCGAAAACACGGAGAACTAAAATATTGCTACGTTTTGTTTTTACTAATCGAAAAGGGCATTCATTTGATATATTATAATAGGTATTTCGATACACAGTTTAAATGTAATAAGGGTTTAAAGTGGCAACCATAATTAATAATGTTTTTTAAATGCGAAAATTAGTAACTCACTTGTTTTTTCAAAGACAAAAGATAGGTGGAAAACTAAAAACAAAGAACAAGAAAAAGCCACAAAGAATTAAAGGAAAAGTACAAATTAAATTTCAAGGACGCAAATAATGACAAGAACATTAAAAGAAAGAACAAACTTTAGGGACCAATTTTTTTTCTTTTTTTGTTATTTCTCACTTATGAATACAAAAACCGTGAAAGGCCAAAAACTTTAAAATGAAAATTCAAAAGTTTGATATATCAAGCTTGATACCCAATTTTAGCAACCAAGAACCAAAAGGAATAAGAAAGATTGAATTGCTATGAAGGTGGTTAAGAAGATCAAATTGAAATCCTAAAGGGCAAGAACAGAAAACAAAGCAATATTGTGCGACCAAATTAAAAGACGTTAGAAAATAGTATAAACAATGAAATTTTTGGTTCGAAACCACGGCGAACTAAAATATTCCTACGTTTTGTTTTTACTAATCGAAAAGAGGATTCATTTGATATATTATAATAGGAATTTCAATACAGAGTTTAAATGTAATAAGGGTTTAAAGTGGCAAGTATAATTAATAATATTTTTTAAAATGTAAAAATTAGTAACTCGCTTGTTTTTTCAAAAACAAAAGATAGGTTGAAAACTAAAAACAAAGAACAAGAAAAAGAGACAAAGAATTAAAAGAAAAGTATGAATTAATTTTCTACGACGCAAATAATGACAAGAACATTAAAAGAAAGAAATAACTTTAGGGACCAATTTTTTTTTTTTTTTTTTGTTATTTCTCACTAATGAAAACATAAATAATGAAAGGCCAAAAACTTTAAAATGAAAATTCAAAAGTTTGATATATCAAGCTTGATACCCAATTTTCAACAACCAAGGTTTTGATACCAAATGATGCGCAAATTAGAGGCGCCCAACCTTGAACCCAAGAAACAAAAGGAATAAGAAAGATTGAATTGCTATGAAGGTTGTTAAGAAGATCAAATTGAAATCCTAAAGGGCAAGAACAGAAAACAAAGCAATATTGTGCGACCAAATTAAAAGACGTTAGAAAATAGTATAAACAATGAAATTTTCGGTTCGAAACCACGGCGAACTAAAATATTCCTACGTTTTGTTTTTAATAATCGAAAAGGGCATTCATTTGATATATTATAATAGGTATTTCGATACATAGTTTAAATGTAATAATGGTTTATAGTGGCAAGTATAATTAATAATGTTTTTAAAATGTAAAAATTAGTAACTCGCTTTTTTCTTCAAAGACAAAAGATAGGTGGAAAAATAACAACAAAGAACAAGAAAAAGAGACAAGGAATTAAAAGAAAAATACGAATTAAATTTCAAGGACGCAAATAATGACAAGAACATTAAAAGAAAGAACAAACTTTAGGGACCAATTTTTTTTATTTTATTTTTGTTATTTGTCACTAATGAAAACAAAAATAATGAAAGGCCAAAAACTTTAAAATGAAAATTCAAAAGTTGATATATCAAGCTTGATACCCAATTTTCAACAACCAAGGTTTTGATACCAAATGATGCGGAAATTAGAGGCGCCCAACCTTGAACCCAAGAAAGAAAAGGAATAAGAAAGATTGAATTGCTAAGAAGGTGGTTAAGAAGATCAAATTGGTATCCTAAAGGACAAGAACAGAAAACAAAGCAATATTGTGTGAAAAAATTCTAAGACGTTAGAAAATAGTGAACAGTGAAATTTGGGTTTTAAAACCCTGAGAACTAAAATATTACTACCGTTTGTTTTTTGGAATCGAAAAGAGCATCCATTTGATATATTATAATTGTTGTTTCGATTCACAGTTTAAATGAAATAAGAGTTTAAAGTCGCAACCATAATTAATAATTTTGTTTAAATGCGAACAGCGGTAACTTGCTTGTTTTTTCAAAGAACAAAGATAGGTTGAAAACTGAAAACAAAGAACAAGAAAAAAGACAAAGAATTCAAATAAAAGTACGAATTAAATTTCAAGGACGCAAATAATGAAAAGAACATTAAAAGAAGGAACAAACTTTAGGGACCAATTTTTTTTCTTTTTTTGTTATTTCTCACTTATGAATACAAAAAAAGTGAAAGGCCAAAAACTTTAAAATGAAAATTCAAAAGTTTGATATATCAAGCTTGATACCCAATTTTAGCAACCAAGGTTTTGATACCAAATGATGCGGAAAATAGAGGCGCCCAACCTTGAACCCAAGAAAGAAAAGGAATAACAAAGATTGAATTGCTAAGAAGGTGCTTAAGAAGATCAAATTGGTATCCTAAAGGACAAGAACAGAAAACAAAGCAATATTGTGCGACCAAATTCTAAGACGTTAGAAAATAGTATAAATAATGAAATTTTTGGTTCGAAAACCCGGAGAACTAAAATATTGCTACGTTTTGTTTTTACTAATCGAAAAGAGGATTCATTTGATATATTATAATAGGAATTTCAATACAGAGTTTAAATGTAATAAGGGTTTAAAGTGGCAAGTATAATTAATAATATTTTTTAAAATGTAAAAATTAGTAACTCGCTTGTTTTTTCAAAAACAAAAGATAGGTTGAAAACTAAAAACAAAGAACAAGAAAAAGAGACAAAGAATTAAAAGAAAAGTATGAATTAATTTTCTACGACGCAAATAATGACAAGAACATTAAAAGAAAGAAATAACTTTAGGGACCAATTTTTTTTCTTTTTTTGTTATTTCTCACTTATGAATACAAAAAAAGTGAAAGGCCAAAAACTTTAAAATGAAAATTCAAAAGTTTGATATATCAAGCTTGATACCCAATTTTAGCAACCAAGGTTTTGATACCAAATGATGCGGAAAATAGAGGCGCCCAACCTTGAACCCAAGAAAGAAAAGGAATAACAAAGATTGAATTGCTAAGAAGGTGGTTAAGAAGATCAAATTGGTATCCTAAAGGACAAGAACAGAAAACGAAGCAATATTGTGCGACCAAATTCTAAGACGTTAGAAAATAGTATAAATAATGAAATTTTTGGTTCGAAAACACGGAGAACTAAAATATTGCTACGTTTTGTTTTTACTAATCGAAAAGGGCATTCATTTGATATATTATAATAGGTATTTCGATACACAGTTTAAATGTAATAAGGGTTTAAAGTGGCAACCATAATTAATAATGTTTTTTAAATGCGAAAATTAGTAACTCACTTGTTTTTTCAAAGACAAAAGATAGGTGGAAAACTAAAAACAAAGAACAAGAAAAAGCCACAAAGAATTAAAGGAAAAGTACAAATTAAATTTCAAGGACGCAAATAATGACAAGAACATTAAAAGAAAGAACAAACTTTAGGGACCAATTTTTTTTCTTTTTTTGTTATTTCTCACTTATGAATACAAAAACCGTGAAAGGCCAAAAACTTTAAAATGAAAATTCAAAAGTTTGATATATCAAGCTTGATACCCAATTTTAGCAACCAAGAACCAAAAGGAATAAGAAAGATTGAATTGCTATGAAGGTGGTTAAGAAGATCAAATTGAAATCCTAAAGGGCAAGAACAGAAAACAAAGCAATATTGTGCGACCAAATTAAAAGACGTTAGAAAATAGTATAAACAATGAAATTTTTGGTTCGAAACCACGGCGAACTAAAATATTCCTACGTTTTGTTTTTACTAATCGAAAAGAGGATTCATTTGATATATTATAATAGGAATTTCAATACAGAGTTTAAATGTAATAAGGGTTTAAAGTGGCAAGTATAATTAATAATATTTTTTAAAATGTAAAAATTAGTAACTCGCTTGTTTTTTCAAAAACAAAAGATAGGTTGAAAACTAAAAACAAAGAACAAGAAAAAGAGACAAAGAATTAAAAGAAAAGTATGAATTAATTTTCTACGACGCAAATAATGACAAGAACATTAAAAGAAAGAAATAACTTTAGGGACCAATTTTTTTTTTTTTTTGTTATTTCTCACTAATGAAAACATAAATAATGAAAGGCCAAAAACTTTAAAATGAAAATTCAAAAGTTTGATATATCAAGCTTGATACCCAATTTTCAACAACCAAGGTTTTGATACCAAATGATGCGCAAATTAGAGGCGCCCAACCTTGAACCCAAGAAACAAAAGGAATAAGAAAGATTGAATTGCTAAGAAGGTGGTTAAGAAGATCAAATTGGTATCCTAAAGGACAAGAACAGAAAACAAAGCAATATTGTGCGAAAAAATTCTAAGACGTTAGAAAATAGTGAACAGTGAAATTTGGGTTTTAAAACCCTGAGAACTAAAATATTACTACCGTTTGTTTTTTGGAATCGAAAAGAGCATCCATTTGATATATTATAATTGTTGTTTCGATTCACAGTTTAAATGAAATAAGAGTTTAAAGTCGCAACCATAATTAATAATTTTGTTTAAATGCGAACAGCGGTAACTTGCTTGTTTTTTCAAAGAACAAAGATAGGTTGAAAACTGAAAACAAAGAACAAGAAAAAAGACAAAGAATTCAAATAAAAGTACGAATTAAATTTCAAGGACGCAAATAATGAAAAGAACATTAAAAGAAGGAACAAACTTTAGGGACCAATTTTTTTTCTTTTTTTGTTATTTCTCACTTATGAATACAAAAAAAGTGAAAGGCCAAAAACTTTAAAATGAAAATTCAAAAGTTTGATATATCAAGCTTGATACCCAATTTTAGCAACCAAGGTTTTGATACCAAATGATGCGGAAAATAGAGGCGCCCAACCTTGAACCCAAGAAAGAAAAGGAATAACAAAGATTGAATTGCTAAGAAGGTGGTTAAGAAGATCAAATTGGTATCCTAAAGGACAAGAACAGAAAACGAAGCAATATTGTGCGACCAAATTCTAAGACGTTAGAAAATAGTATAAATAATGAAATTTTTGGTTCGAAAACCCGGAGAACTAAAATATTGCTACGTTTTGTTTTTACTAATCGAAAAGGGCATTCATTTGATATATTATAATAGGTATTTCGATACATAGTTTAACTGTAATAAGGGTTTAAAGTGGCAACCATAATTAATAATGTTTTTTAAATGCGAAAATTAGTAACTCACTTGTTTTTTCAAAGACAAAAGATAGGTGGAAAACTAAAAACAAAGAACAAGAAAAAGCCACAAAGAATTAAAGGAAAAGTACAAATTAAATTTCAAGGACGCAAATAATGAAAAGAACATTAAAAGAAGGAACAAACTTTAGGGACCAATTTTTTTTCTTTTTTTGTTATTTCTCACTTATGAATACAAAAACAGTGAAAGGCCAAAAACTTTAAAATGAAAATTCAAAAGTTTGATATATGAAGCTTGATACCCAATTTTAGCAACCAAGGTTTTGATACCAAATGATGCGGAAAATAGAGGCGCCCAACCTTGAACCCAAGAAAGAAAAGGAATAACAAAGATTGAATTGCTAAGAAGGTGGTTAAGAAGATCAAATTGGTATCCTAAAGGACAAGAACAGAAAACAAAGCAATATTGTGCGACCAAATTCTAAGACGTTAGAAAATAGTATAAATAATGAAATTTTTGGTTCGAAAACCCGGAGAACTAAAATATTGCTACGTTTTGTTTTTACTAATCGAAAAGGGCATTCATTTGATATATTATAATAGGTGTTTCGATACACAGTTTAACTGTAATAAGGGTTTAAAGTGGCAACCATAATTAATAATGTTTTTTAAATGCGAAAATTAGTAACTCACTTGTTTTTTCAAAGACAAAAGATAGGTGGAAAACTAAAAACAAAGAACAAGAAAAAGCCACAAAGAATTAAAGGAAAAGTACAAATTAAATTTCAAGGACGCAAATAATGACAAGAACATTAAAAGAAAGAACAAACTTTAGGTACCAATTTTTTTTTCATTTTTTTGTTATTTCTCACTTATGAAAACAAAAAGAGTGAAAGGCCAAAAAATTTAAAATTAAAATTCAAAAGTTTGATATATCAAGCTTGATACCCAATTTTCAGCAACCAAGGTTTTATTACCAAATGATGCGGAAATTAGAGGCGTCCAACCTTGAACCCAAGAACCAAATGGAATAAGAAAGATTGAATTGCTATGAAGGTGGTTAAGAAGATCAAATTAAAATCCTAAAGGGCAAGAACAGAAAACAAAGCAATATTGTGCGACCAAATTCTAAGACGTTAGAAAATAGTATAAATAATGAAATTTTTGGTTCGAAAACACGGAGAACCAAAATATTGCTACGTTTTGTTTTTACTAATCGAAAAGGGCATTCATTTGATATATTATAATATGTATTTCGATACACAGTTTAAATGTAATAAGGGTTTAAAGTGGCAACCATAATTAATAATGTTTTTTAAATGCGAAAATTAGTAACTCACTTGTTTTTTCAAAGACAAAAAATAGGTGGAAAACTAAAAACAAAGAACAAGAAAAAGCCACAAAGAATTAAAGGAAAAGTACAAATTATATTTCAAGGACGCAAATAATGAAAAGAACATTAAAAGAAGGAACAAACTTTAGGGACCAATTTTTTTTCTTTTTTTGTTATTTCTCACTTATGAATACAAAAACAGTGAAAGGCCAAAAACTTTAAAATGAAAATTCAAAAGTTTGATATATCAAGCTTGATACCCAATTTTAGCAACCAAGGTTTTGATACCAAATGATGCGGAAAATAGAGGCGCCCAACCTTGAACCCAAGAAAGAAAAGGAATAACAAAGATTGAATTGCTAAGAAGGTGGTTAAGAAGATCAAATTGGTATCCTAAAGGACAAGAACAGAAAACAAAGCAATATTGTGCGACCAAATTCTAAGACGTTAGAAAATAGTATAAATAATGAAATTTTTGGTTCGAAAACACGGAGAACTAAAATATTGCTACGTTTTGTTTTTACTAATCGAAAAGGGCATTCATTTGATATATTATAATAGGTATTTCGATACACAGTTTAAATGTAATAAGGGTTTAAAGTGGCAACCATAATTAATAATGTTTTTTAAATGCGAAAATTAGTAACTCACTTGTTTTTTCAAAGACAAAAGATAGGTGGAAAACTAAAAACAAAGAACAAGAAAAAGCCACAAAGAATTAAAGGAAAAGTACAAATTAAATTTCAAGGACGCAAATAATGACAAGAACATTAAAAGAAAGAACAAACTTTAGGGACCAATTTTTTTTCTTTTTTTGTTATTTCTCACTTATGAATACAAAAACCGTGAAAGGCCAAAAACTTTAAAATGAAAATTCAAAAGTTTGATATATCAAGCTTGATACCCAATTTTAGCAACCAAGAACCAAAAGGAATAAGAAAGATTGAATTGCTATGAAGGTGGTTAAGAAGATCAAATTGAAATCCTAAAGGGCAAGAACAGAAAACAAAGCAATATTGTGCGACCAAATTAAAAGACGTTAGAAAATAGTATAAACAATGAAATTTTTGGTTCGAAACCACGGCGAACTAAAATATTCCTACGTTTTGTTTTTACTAATCGAAAAGAGGATTCATTTGATATATTATAATAGGAATTTCAATACAGAGTTTAAATGTAATAAGGGTTTAAAGTGGCAAGTATAATTAATAATATTTTTTAAAATGTAAAAATTAGTAACTCGCTTGTTTTTTCAAAAACAAAAGATAGGTTGAAAACTAAAAACAAAGAACAAGAAAAAGAGACAAAGAATTAAAAGAAAAGTATGAATTAATTTTCTACGACGCAAATAATGACAAGAACATTAAAAGAAAGAAATAACTTTAGGGACCAATATTTTTTTTTTTTTTTGTTATTTCTCACTAATGAAAACATAAATAATGAAAGGCCAAAAACTTTAAAATGAAAATTCAAAAGTTTGATATATCAAGCTTGATACCCAATTTTCAACAACCAAGGTTTTGATACCAAATGATGCGCAAATTAGAGGCGCCCAACCTTGAACCCAAGAAACAAAAGGAATAAGAAAGATTGAATTGCTAAGAAGGTGGTTAAGAAGATCAAATTGGTATCCTAAAGGACAAGAACAGAAAACAAAGCAATATTGTGCGAAAAAATTCTAAGACGTTAGAAAATAGTGAACAGTGAAATTTGGGTTTTAAAACCCTGAGAACTAAAATATTACTACCGTTTGTTTTTTGGAATCGAAAAGAGCATCCATTTGATATATTATAATTGTTGTTTCGATTCACAGTTTAAATGAAATAAGAGTTTAAAGTCGCAACCATAATTAATAATTTTGTTTAAATGCGAACAGCGGTAACTTGCTTGTTTTTTCAAAGAACAAAGATAGGTTGAAAACTAAAAACAAAGAACAAGAAAAAAGACAAAGAATTCAAATAAAAGTACGAATTAAATTTCAAGGACGCAAATAATGAAAAGAACATTAAAAGAAGGAACAAACTTTAGGGACCAATTTTTTTTTTTTTTTGTTATTTCTCACTTATGAATACAAAAAAAGTGAAAGGCCAAAAACTTTAAAATGAAAATTCAAAAGTTTGATATATCAAGCTTGATACCCAATTTTAGCAACCAAGGTTTTGATACCAAATGATGCGGAAAATAGAGGCGCCCAACCTTGAACCCAAGAAAGAAAAGGAATAACAAAGATTGAATTGCTAAGAAGGTGGTTAAGAAGATCAAATTGGTATCCTAAAGGACAAGAACAGAAAACAAAGCAATATTGTGCGACCAAATTCTAAGACGTTAGAAAATAGTATAAATAATGAAATTTTTGGTTCGAAAACCCGGAGAACTAAAATATTGCTACGTTTTGTTTTTACTAATCGAAAAGGGCATTCATTTGATATATTATAATAGGTATTTCGATACACAGTTTAACTGTAATAAGGGTTTAAAGTGGCAACCATAATTAATAATGTTTTTTAAATGCGAAAATTAGTAACTCACTTGTTTTTTCAAAGACAAAAGATAGGTGGAAAACTAAAAACAAAGAACAAGAAAAAGCCACAAAGAATTAAAGGAAAAGTACAAATTATATTTCAAGGACGCAAATAATGAAAAGAACATTAAAAGAAGGAACAAACTTTAGGGACCAATTTTTTTTCTTTTTTTGTTATTTCTCACTTATGAATACAAAAACAGTGAAAGGCCAAAAACTTTAAAATGAAAATTCAAAAGTTTGATATATGAAGCTTGATACCCAATTTTAGCAACCAAGGTTTTGATACCAAATGATGCGGAAAATAGAGGCGCCCAACCTTGAACCCAAGAAAGAAAAGGAATAACAAAGATTGAATTGCTAAGAAGGTGGTTAAGAAGATCAAATTGGTATCCTAAAGGACAATAACAGAAAACAAAGCAATATTGTGCGACCAAATTCTAAGACGTTAGAAAATAGTATAAATAATGAAATTTTTGGTTCGAAAACCCGTAGAACTAAAATATTGCTACGTTTTGTTTTTACTAATCGAAAAGGGCATTCATTTGATATATTATAATAGGTGTTTCGATACACAGTTTAACTGTAATAAGGGTTTAAAGTGGCAACCATAATTAATAATGTTTTTTAAATGCGAAAATTAGTAACTCACTTGTTTTTTCAAAGACAAAAGATAGGTGGAAAACTAAAAACAAAGAACAAGAAAAAGCCACAAAGAATTAAAGGAAAAGTACAAATTAAATTTCAAGGACGCAAATAATGACAAGAACATTAAAAGAAAGAACAAACTTTAGGTACCAATTTTTTTTCATTTTTTTGTTATTTCTCACTTATGAAAACAAAAAGAGTGAAAGGCCAAAAAATTTAAAATTAAAATTCAAAAGTTTGATATATCAAGCTTGATACCCAATTTTCAGCAACCAAGGTTTTATTACCAAATGAAGCGGAAATTAGAGGCGTCCAACCTTGAACCCAAGAACCAAATGGAATAAGAAAGATTGAATTGCTATGAAGGTGGTTAAGAAGATGAAAATTGAAATCCTAAAGGGCAAGAACAGAAAACAAAGCAATATTGTGCGACCAAATTCTAAGACGTTAGAAAATAGTATAAATAATGAAATTTTTGGTTCGAAAACACGGAGAACCAAAATATTGCTACGTTTTGTTTTTACTAATCGAAAAGGGCATTCATTTGATATATTATAATATGTATTTCGATACACAGTTTAAATGTAATAAGGGTTTAAAGTGGCAACCATAATTAATAATGTTTTTTAAATGCGAAAATTAGTAACTCACTTGTTTTTTCAAAGACAAAAAATAGGTGGAAAACTAAAAACAAAGAACAAGAAAAAGCCACAAAGAATTAAAGGAAAAGTACAAATTATATTTCAAGGACGCAAATAATGAAAAGAACATTAAAAGAAGGAACAAACTTTAGGGACCAATTTTTTTTCTTTTTTTGTTATTTCTCACTTATGAATACAAAAACAGTGAAAGGCCAAAAACTTTAAAATGAAAAATCAAAAGTTTGATATATCAAGCTTGATACCCAATTTTAGCAACCAAGGTTTTGATACCAAATGATGCGGAAAATAGAGGCGCACAACCTTGAACCCAAGAAAGAAAAGGAATAACAAAGATTGAATTGCTAAGAAGGTGGTTAAGAAGATCAAATTGGTATCCTAAAGGACAAGAACAGAAAACAAAGCAATATTGTGCGACCAAATTCTAAGACGTTAGAAAATAGTATAAATAATGAAATTTTTGGTTCGAAAACCCGGAGAACTAAAATATTGCTACGTTTTGTTTTTACTAATCGAAAAGGGCATTCATTTGATATATTATAATAGGTATTTCGATACACAGTTTAACTGTAATAAGGGTTTAAAGTGGCAACCATAATTAGTAATGTTTTTTAAATGCGAAAATTAGTAACTCACTTGTTTTTTCAAAGACAAAAGATAGATGGAAAACTAAAAACAAAGAACAAGAAAAAGCCACAAAGAATTAAAGGAAAAGTACAAATTAAATTTCAAGGACGCAAATAATGACAAGAACATTAAAAGAAAGAACAAACTTTAGGGACCAATTTTTTTTCTTTTTTTGTTATTTCTCACTTATGATTACAAAAACCGTGAAAGGCCAAAAACTTTAAAATGAAAATTCAAAAGTTTGATATATCAAGCTTGATACCTAATTTTTAGCAACAAGGTTTTCATACCAAATTATGCAGAAATTAGAGGCACATAACCTTGAACCCAAGAACCAAAAGGAATAAGAAAGATTGAATTGCTAAGAAGGTGGTTAAGAAGATCAAATTGGTATCCTAAAGGACAAGAACAGAAAACAAAGCAATATTGTGCGAAAAACTTCTAAGACGTTAGAAAATAGTGAACAATGAAATTTGGGTTTTAAAACCCTGAGAACTAAAATATTCCTACGGTTTGTTTTTTGGAATCGAAAAGAGCATCCATTTGATATATTATAATTGTTGTTTCGATTCACAGTTTAAATGAAATAAGAGTTTAAAGTCGCAACCATAATTAATAATTTTTTTTAAATGCGAACAGCGGTAACTTGCTTGTTTTTTCAAAGAACAAAGATAGGTTGAAAACTGAAAACAAAGAACAAGAAAAAAGACAAAGAATTAAAAGAAAAGTACGAATTAAATTTTAAGGACGCAAATAATGAAAAGAATATTAAAAGAAAGAACAAACTTTAGGGACCAATATTTTTTCATTTTTTGTTATTTCTCACTTATGAAAAAAAAAACAGTGAAAGGCCAAAAAATTTAAAATTAAAATTCAAAAGTTTGATATATCAAGCTTGATACCCAATTTTCACCAACCAAGGTTTTATTACGAAATGATGCGGAAATTAGAGGCGTCCAACCTTGAACCCAAGAACCAAAAGGAATAAGAAAGATTGAATTGCTATGAAGGTGGTTAAGAAGATCAAATTGAAATCCTAAATGGCAAGAACAGAAAACAAAGCAATATTGTGGGAACAAATTCTAAGACGTTAGAAAATAGTATAAACAATGAAATTTTCGGTTCGAAAACACGGAGAACTTAAATATTGCTACTTTTTGTTTTTACTAATCGAAAAGGGCATTCATTTGATATATTATAATAGGTATTTCGATACACAGTTTAAATGTAATAAGGGTTTAAAGTGGCAACCATAATTAATAATGTTTTTTAAATGCGAAAATTAGTAACTCGCTTGTTTTTTCAAAGACAAAAGATAGGTGGAAAAATAAAAACAAAGAACAAGAAAAAGAGACAAGGAATTAAAAGAAAAGTACGAATTAAATTTCAAGGACGTAAATAATGACAAGAACATTAAAAGAAAGAACAAACTTTAGGGACCAATTTTTTTTTCTTTTTTTGTTATTTCTCACTTATGAAAACAAAAACAGTGAAAGGCCAAAAACTTTAAAATGAAAATTCAAAAGTTTTATATATCAAGCTTGATACCCAATTTTCAACAACCAAGGTTTTCATACCAAATGATGCGGAAATTAGAAGCGCCCAACCTTGAACCCAAGAAAGAAAAGGAATAAGAAAGATTGAATTGCTAAGAAGGTGGTTAAGAAGATCAAATTGGTATCCTAAAGGACAAGAACAGAAAACAAAGCAATATTGTGCGAAAAAATTCTAAGACGTTAGAAAATAGTGAACAGTGAAATTTGGGTTTTAAAACCCTGAGAACTAAAATATTACTACCGTTTGTTTTTTGGAATCGAAAAGAGCATCCATTTGATATATTATAATTGTTGTTTCGATTCACAGTTTAAATGTAATAAGAGTTTAAAGTCGCAACCATAATTAATAATTTTGTTTAAATGCGAACAGCGGTAACTTGCTTGTTTTTTCAAAGAACAAAGATAGGTTGAAAACTGAAAACAAAGAACAAGAAAAAAGACAAAGAATTAAAAGAAAAGTACGAATTAAATTTCAAGGACGAAAATAATGACAAAAACATTAAAAGAAAGAACAAACTTTTGGCACCAAATTTTTTTCATTTTTTGTTATTTTTCACTTATGAAAAAAAAAACAGTGAAAGGCCAAAAAAGTTAAAATTAAAATTCAAAAGTTTGATATATCAAGCTTGATACCCAATTTTCACCAACCAAGGTTTTATTACCAAATGATGCGGAAATTAGAGGCGTCCACCCTTGAACCCAAGAACCAAAAGGAATAAGAAAGATTGAATTGCTATGAAGGTGGTTAAGAAGATCAAATTGAAATCCTAAAGGGCAAGAACAGAAAACAAAGCAATATTGTGCGACCAAATTCTAAGACGTTAGAAAATAGTATAAACAATGAAATTTTTGGTTCGAAAACAAGGAGAACTAAAATATTGCTACGTTTTGTTTTTACTAATCGAAAAGGGCATTCATTTGATATATTATAATAGGTATTTCGATACACAGTTTAAATGTAATAAGGGTTTAAAGTGGCAACCATAATTAATAATGTTTTTTAAATGCGAAAATTAGTAACTCACTGGTTTTTTCAAAGACAAAAGATAGGTGGAAAACTAAAAACAAAGAACAAGAAAGAGCCACAAAGAATTAAAAGAAAAGTACAAATTAAATTTCAAGGACGCAAATAATGACAAGAACAATAAAAGAAAGAACAAACTTTAGGGACCAATTTTTTTTCTTTTTTTTGTTATTTCTCACTTATGAATACAAAAACATTGAAAGGCCAAAAACTTTAAATTGAAAATTCAAAAGTTTGATATATCAAGCTTGATACCCAATTTTTAGCAACAAGGTTTTAATACCAAATGATGCGGAAATTAGAGGCGTCCACCCTTGAACCCAAGAACGAAAAGGAATAAGAAAGATTGAATTGCTAAGAAGGTGGTTAAGAAGATCAAATTGGTATCATAAAGGGCAAGAACAGAAAACAAAGCAATATTGTGGCAACAAATTCTAAGACGTTAGAAAATAATATAAACAATGAAATTTTCCGTTCGAAAACATGGAGAACTAAAATATTGCTACTTTTTGTTTTTACTAATCAAAAAGGGCATTCATTTAATATATTATAATAGGTATTTCGATACACAGTTTAAATGTAATAAGGGTTTAAAGTGGCAACCATAATTAATAATGTTTTTTAAATGCGAAAATTAGTAACTCACTGGTTTTTTCAAAGACAAAAGATAGGTGGAAAACTAAAAACAAAGAACAAGAAAGAGCCACAAAGAATTAAAAGAAAAGTACAAATTAAATTTCAAGGACGCAAATAATGACAAGAACAATAAAAGAAAGAACAAACTTTAGGGACCAATTTTTTTTCTTTTTTTTGTTATTTCTCACTTATGAATACAAAAACATTGAAAGGCCAAAAACTTTAAATTGAAAATTCAAAAGTTTGATATATCAAGCTTGATACCCAATTTTTAGCAACAAGGTTTTAATACCAAATGATGCGGAAATTAGAGGCACCCAACCTTGAACCCAAGAACGAAAAGGAATAAGAAAGATTGAATTGCTAAGAAGGTGGTTAAGAAGATCAAATTGGTATCATAAAGGGCAAGAACAGAAAACAAAGCAATATTGTGGCAACAAATTCTAAGACGTTAGAAAATAATATAAACAATGAAATTTTCCGTTCGAAAACATGGAGAACTAAAATATTGCTACTTTTTGTTTTTACTAATCGAAAAGGGCATTCATTTAATATATTATAATAGGTATTTCGATACACAGTTTAAATGTAATAAGGGTTTAAAGTGGCAACCATAATTAATAATGTTTTTTAAATGCGAAAATTAGTAACTCGCTTGTTTTTTCAAAGACAAAAGATAGGTGGAAAAATAAAAACAAAGAACAAGAAAAAGAGACAAGGAATTAAAAGAAAAGTACGAATTAAATTTCAAGGACATAAATAATGACAAGAACATTAAAAGAAAGAACAAACTTTAGGCACCAAATTTTTTTCATTTTTTGTTATTTTTCACTTATGAAAAAAAAAACAGTGAAAGGCCAAAAAATTTAAAATTAAAATTCAAAAGTTTGATATATCAAGCTTGATACCCAATTTTTAGCAACCAAGGTTTTATTACCAAATGATGCGGAAATTAGAGGCGTCCAACCTTGAACCCAAGAACCAAAAGGAATAAGAAAGATTGAATTGCTATGAAGGTGGTTAAGAAGATCAAATTGAAATCCTAAAGGGCAAGAACAGAAAACAAAGCAATATTGTGCGACCAAATTTTAAGACGTTAGAAAATAGTATAAACAATGAAATTTTTGGTTCGAAAACAAGGAGAACTAAAATATTGCTACGTTTTGTTTTTACTAATCGGAAAGGGCATTCATTTGATATATTATAATAGGTATTTCGATACACAGTTTAAATGTAATAAGGGTTTAAAGTGGCAACCATAATTAATAATGTTTTTTAAATGCGAAAATTAGTAACTCACTTGTTTTTTCAAAGACAAAAGATAGGTGGAAAACTAAAAACAAAGAACAAGAAAGAGCCACAAAGAATTAAAAGAAAAGTACAAATTAAATTTCAAGGACGCAAATAATGACAAGAACAATAAAAGAAAGAACAAACTTTAGGGACCAATTTTTTTTCTTTTTTTTGTTATTTCTCACTTATGAATACAAAAACTTTAAATTGAAAATTCAAAAGTTTGATATATCAAGCTTGATACCCAATTTTTAGCAACAAGGTTTTAATACCAAATGATGCGGAAATTAGAGGCACCCAACCTTGAACCCAAGAACGAAAAGGAATAAGAAAGATTGAATTGCTAAGAAGGTGGTTAAGAAGATCAAATTGGTATCATAAAGGGCAAGAACAGAAAACAAAGCAATATTGTGGCAACAAATTCTAAGACGTTAGAAAATAGTATAAACAATGAAATTTTCGGTTCGAAAACATGGAGAACTAAAATATTGCTACTTTTTGTTTTTACTAATCGAAAAGGGCATTCATTTAATATATTATAATAGGTATTTCGATACACAGTTTAAATGTAATAAGGGTTTAAAGTGGCAACCATAATTAATAATGTTTTTTAAATGCGAAAATTAGTAACTCGCTTGTTTTTTCAAAGACAAAAGATAGGTGGAAAAATAAAAACAAAGAACAAGAAAAAGAGACAAGGAATTAAAAGAAAAGTACGAATTAAATTTCAAGGACATAAATAATGACAAGAACATTAACAGAAAGAACAAACTTTAGGCACCAAATTTTTTTCATTTTTTGTTATTTTTCACTTATGAAAAAAAAAACAGTGAAAATCCAAAAAATTTAAAATTAAAATTCAAAAGTTTGATATATCAAGCTTGATACCCAATTTTTAGCAACCAAGGTTTTATTACCAAATGATGCGGAAATTAGAGGCGTCCAACCTTGAACCCAAGAACCAAAAGGAATAAGAAAGATTAAATTGCTATGAAGGTGGTTAAGATGATCAAATTGAAATCCTAAAGGGCAAGAACAGAAAACAAAGCAATATTGTGCGACCAAATTCTAAGACGTTAGAAAATAGTATAAACAATGAAATTTTTGGTTCGAAAACAAGGAGAACTAAAATATTGCTACATTTTGTTTTTACTAATCGAAAAGGGCATTCATTTGATATATTATAATAGGTATTTCGATACACAGTTTAAATGTAATAAGGGTTTAAAGTGGCAACCATAATTAATAATGTTTTTTAAATGCGAAAATTAGTAACTCACTTGTTTTTTCAAAGACAAAAGATAGGTGGAAAACTAAAAACAAAGAACAAGAAAGAGCCACAAAGAATTAAAAGAAAAGTACAAATTAAATTTCAAGGACGCAAATAATGACAAGAACAATAAAAGAAAGAACAAACTTTAGGGACCAATTTTTTTTCTTTTTTTTTTTGTTATTTCTCACTTATGAATACAAAAACAGTGAAAGGCCAAAAACTTTAAAATGAAAATTCAAAAGTTTGATATATCAAGATTGATACCCAATTTTTAGCAACAAGGTTTTAATACCAAATGATGCGGAAATTAGAGGCACCCAACCTTGAACCCAAGAACGAAAAGGAATAAGAAAGATTGAATTGCTAAGAAGGTGGTTAAGAAGATCAAATTGGTATCATAAAGGGCAAGAACAGAAAACAAAGCAATATTGTGCGACCAAATTAAAAGACGTTAGAAAATAGTATAAACAATGAAATTTTTGGTTCGAAAACACGGCGAACTAAAATATTCCTACGTTTTGTTTTTACAAATCGAAAAGAGGATTCATTTGATATATTATAATAGGAATTTCAAAACACAGTTTAAATGTAATAAGGGTTTAAAGTGGCAAGCATAATTAATAATGTTTTTTAAAATATAAAAATTAGTAACTCGCTTGTTTTTTCAAAAACAAAAGATAGGTTGAAAACTAAAAACAAAGAACAAGAAAAAGAGACAAAGAATTAAAATAAAAGTACGAATTAATTTTCTACGACGCAAATAATGACAAGAACATTAAAAGAAAGAAATAACTTTAGGGACCAATTTTTTTTCTTTTTTTTTTTGTTATTTCTCACTAATGAAAACAAAAATAATGAAAGGCCAAAAACTTTAAAATGAAAATGCAAAAGTTTGATATATCAAGCTTGATACCCAATTTTCAACAACCAAGGTTTTGATACCAAATGATGCGGAAATTAGAGGCGCCCAACCTTGAACCCAAGAAAGAAAAGGAATAAGAAAGATTGAATTGCTAAGAAGGTGGTTAAGAAGATCAAATTGGTATCCTAAAGGACAAGAACAGAAAACAAAGCAATATTGTGCGAAAAAATTCTAAGACGTTAGAAAATAGTGAACAGTGAAATTTGGGATTTAAAACCCTGAGAACTAAAATATTACTACCGTTTGTTTTTTGGAATCGAAAAGAGCATCCATTTGATATATTATAATTGTTGTTTCGATTCACAGTTTAAATTAAATAAGAGTTTAAAGTCGCAACCATAATTAATAATTTTGTTTAAATGCGAACAGCGGTAACTTGCTTGTTTTTTCAAAGAACAAAGATAGGTTGAAAACTGAAAACAAAGAACAAGAAAAAACACAAAGAATTAAAAGAAAAGTACGAATTAAATTTCAAGGACGAAAATAATGACAAAAACATTAAAAGAAAGAACAAACTTTAGGCACCAATTTTTTTTCATTTTTTGTTATTTCTCACTTATGAAAACAAAAACAGTGAAAGGCCAAAAACTTTAAAATGAAAATTCAAAAGTTTGATATATCAAGCTTGATACCCAATTTTCAGCAACAAAGATTTTGATACCAAATGATGCGGAAATTAGAGGCGCCCAACATTGAACCCAAGAACGAAACGGAATAAGAAAGATTGAATTGCTAGGAAGGTGGTTAAGAAGATCAAATTGGTATCAAAAAGGGTAAGAACAAAAAACAAAGCAATATTGTGCGACCAAATTCTAAGACGTTAGAAAATAGTGAACAATGAATTTTGGGTTTTAAAACCCTGAGAACTAAAATATTACTACGGGTTGTTTTTTGGAATCGAAAAGAGCATCCATTTGAAAAATTATACTTGTTGTTTCGATTCACAGTTTAAATGTAATAAGAGTTTAAAGTCGCAACCATAATTAATAATTTTTTTTAAAATGCGAACAGCGGTAACTTGCTTGTTTTTTCAAAGAACAAAGATAGGTTGAAAATTGAAAACAAAGAACAAGAAAAAAGACAAGGAATTAAAAGAAACGTACGAATTAAATTTCAAGGACGAAAATAATGACAAAAACATTTTAAAAAAGAACAAACTTTAGCGACCAAATTTTTTTCATTTTTTGCTATTTCTCACTTATGAAAACAAAAACAGTGAAAGGCCAAAAAATTTAAAATTAAAATTCAAAAGTTAGATATATCAAGCTTGATACCCAATTTTTAGCACCAAGGTTTTATTACCAAATGATGCGGAAATTATAGGCGCCCAACCTTGAACCCAAGAAACAAAAGGAATAAGAAAGATTGAATTGCTATGTAGGTGGTTAAGAAGATCAAATAGAAATCCTAAATGGCAAGAACAGAAAACAAAGGAATATTGTGCGACCAAATTCTAAGACCTTAGAAAATAGTATAAACAATGAAATTTTTGTTTCGAAAACACGGCGAACTAAAATATTGCTACGTTTTCTTTTTACTAATCGAAAAGAGCATTCATTTGATATATTATAATAGGTATTTCAATACACAGTTGAAATGTATTAAGGGTTTAAAGTGGCAAGCATAATTAATAATGTTTTTTAAATGCAAAAATTAGTAACCCGCTTCTTTTTTCAAAAGACAAAAGATAGATGGAAAACAAAAAACAAAGAACAAGAAAAAGAGACAGAGAATTAAAAGAAAAGTACGAATTAAATTTGAAGGACGCAAATAATGACAAGAACATTAAAAGAAAGACAAACTTTAGGGACCAATTTTTTTTTTTTTTTTTTTTTGTTATTTCTCACTTATGAAAACAAAAATAGTGAAAGGCCAAAAACTTTAAAATGAAAATTCAAAAGTTTGATATATCAAGCTTGATACCCAATTTTTAGCAACAAACGTTTTGATACCAAATGTTGCGGAAATTAGAAGCGCCCAACCTTGAACCCAAGAACGAAAAGGAATAAGAAAGATTGAATTGCTAAGATGGTGGTTAAGAAGATCAAATTGGTATCATAAAGGGCAAGAACAGAAAACAAAGCAATATTGTGCGACCAAATTCTAAGACGTTAGAAAATAGTGAACAATGAAATTTGGGTTTTAAAACCCTGTAAACTAAAATATTACTAAGGTTTGTTTTTTGGAAGAGAAAAGACCATCCATTTGATATATTATAATTGTTGTTTCGATTCACAGTATAAATGTTATAAGAGTTTAAAGTCGCAACCATAATTAATAATTTTTTTTCTAAATGCGAACTGCGGTAACTTGCTTGTTTGTTCAAAGAACAAAGATAGGTTGAAAACTGAAAACAAAGAACAAGAAAAAAGACAAGGAATTAAATTTCAAGGACGCAAATAATGACAATCACATTAAAAGAAACAACAAACTTTAGGGACCAATTTTTTTTTTCTTTTTTTTGTTATTTCTCACTTATGAAAACAAAAACAGTGAAAGGCCAAAAACTTTAAAATGAAAATTCAAAAGTTTGATATATCAAGCTTGATACCCAATTTTCAGCACCAAGGTTTTATTACCAAAGGATGCGGAAATTAGAGGCGCCCAACCTTGAACCCAAGAACCAAAAGGAATAAGAAAGATTGAATTGCTATGTAGGTGGTTAAGAAGATCAAATAGAAATCCTAAAGGGCAAGAACAGAAAACAAAGTAATATTGTGCGACCAAATTCCAAGACCTTAGAAAATAGTATAAACAATGAAATTTTTGGTTCGAAAACAAGGCGAACTAAAATATTGCTACGTTTGTTTTTTACTAATCGAAAAGAGCATTTATTTGATATATTATAATAGGTATTTCAATACACAGTTGAAATGTATTAAGGGTTTATAGTGGCAAGCATAATTAATAATGTTTTTAAATGCGAAAATTAATAACTCGCTTGTTTTTTCAAAAGACAAAAGATAGATGGAAAACAAAAAACAAAGAACAAGAAAAAGAGACAGAGAATTAAAAGAAAAGTACGAATTAAATTTCAAGAACGCAAATAATGACAAGAAAATTAAAAGAAAGACAAACTTTAGGGACCAATTTTTTTTTCTTTTTTTTTTTGTTATTTCTCACTTATGAAAACAAAAATAGTGAAAGGCCAAAAACTTTAAAATGAAAATTCAAAATTTTGATATATCAAGCTTGATACCCAATTTTTAGCAACAAACGGTTTGATACCAAATGATGCGGAAATTAGAAGTGCCCAACCTTGAACCCAAGAACGAAAAGGAATAAGAAAGATTGAATTGCTAAGATGGTGGTTAAGAAGATCAAATTGGTATCACAAAGGGCAAGAACAGAAAACAAAGCAATATTGTGCGACCAAATTCTAAGACGTTAGAAAATAGTGAACAATGAAATTTGGGTTTTAAAACCCTGTAAACTAAAATATTACTAAGGTTTGTTTTTTGGAATAGAAAAGACCATCCATTTGATATATTATAATTGTTGTTTCGATTCACAGTATAAATGTTATAAGAGTTTAAAGTCGCGACCATAATTAATAATTTTTTTCTAAATGCGAACTGCGGTAACTTACTTGTTTGTTCAAAGAACAAAGATAGGTTGAAAACTGAAAACAAAGAACAAGAAAAAAGACAAGGAATTAAAAGAAACGTACGAATTAAATTTCAAGGATGCAAATAATGACAATCACATTAAAAGAAAGAACAAACTTTAGGGACGTATTTTTTTTTTTTTTTTGTTATTTCTCACTTATGAAAACAAAAACAGTGAAAGGCCAAAAACTTTAAAATGAAAATTCAAAAGTTTGATATATCAAGCTTGATACCCAATTTTCAGCACCAAGGTTTTATTACCAAATGATGCGGAAATTAGAGGCGCCCAACCTTGAACCCAAGAACCAAAAGGAATAAGAAAGATTGAATTGCTATGTAGGTGGTTAAGAAGATCAAATAGAAATCCTAAAGGGCAAGAACAGAAAACAAAGCAATATTGGACGACCAAATTCTAAGACCTTAGAAAATAGTATAAAAAAATGAAATTTTTGGTTCGGAAACACGGCGAACTAAAATATTGCTACGTTTTGTTTTTACTAATCGAAAAGAGCATTTATTTGATATATTATAATAGGTATTTCAATACACAGTTGAAATGTATTAAGGGTTTATAGTGGCAAGCATAATTAATAATGTTTTTTAAATGCGAAAATTAGTAACTCGCTTGTTTTTTCAAACGACAAAAGATAGATGGAAAACAAAAAACAAAGAACAAGAAAAAGAGACAGAGAATTAAAAGAAAAATACGAAATAAATTTCAAGGACGCAAATAATGACAAGAACATTAAAAGAAAGACAAACTTTAGGGACCAATTTTTTTTCTTTTTTTTGTTATTTCTCACTTATGAAAACAAAAATAGTGAAATGCCAAAAACTTTAAAATGAAAATTCAAAAGTTTGATATATCAAGTTTGATACCCAATTTTTAGCAACAAACGTTTTGATACCAAATGATGCGGAAATTAGAAGCGCCCAACCTTGAACCCAAGAACGAAAAGGAATAAGAAAGATTGAATTGCAAAGATGGTGGTTAAGAAGATCAAATTGGTATCATAAAGGGCAAGAACAGAAAACAAAGCAATATTGTGCGACCAAATTCTAAGACGTTAGAAAATAGTGAACAATGAAATTTGGCTTTTAAAACCCTATAAACTAAAATATTACTAAGGTTTGTTTTTTGGAATCGAAAAGAGCATCCATTTGATATATTATAATTGTTGTTTCGATTCACAGTATAAATGTTATAAGAGTTTAAAGTCGCAACCATAATTAATAATTTTTTTCTAAATGCGAACTGCGGTAACTTGCTTGTTTGTTCAAAGAACAAAGATAGGTTGAAAACTGAAAACAAAGAACAAGAAAAAAGACAAGGAATTAAAAGAAACGTACGAATTAAATTTCAAGGACGCAAAAAATGACAAGCACATTAAAAGAAAGAACAAACTTTAGGGACCAATTTTTTTTCTTTTTTTTTTTGTTATTTCTCACTTATGAAAACAAAAACAGTGAAAGGCCAAAAACTTTAAAATGAAAATTCAAAAGTTTGATATATCAAGCTTGATACCCAATTTTTAGCAACGAAGGTTTTGATACCAAATGATGCGGAAATTGGAGGCGCCCAACCTTGAACCCAAGAACGAAAAGGAATAAGAAAGATTGAATTGCTAAGAAGGTTGTTAAGAAGATCCAATTGGTATCAAAAAGGGCAAGAACAGAAAACAAAGCAATATTGTGCGACCAAATTCTAAGACGTTAGAAAATAGTGAACAATGAAATTTGTGTTTTAAAACTCTCAGAACTAAAATATTACTACGGTTTGTTTTTTGGAATCGAAAAGAGCATCCATTTGATATATTATACTTGTTGTTTCGATTCACAGTTTAAATGTTATAAGAGTTTAAAGTCGCAACCATAATTAATAATTTTTTTCTAAATGCGAACAGTGGTAACTTGCTTGTTTTTTCAAAGAACAAAGATAGGTTGAAAACTGAAAACAAAGAAATAGAAAAAGGACAAGGAATTAAAAGAAACGTACGAATTAAATTTCAAAGACGCAAATAACGACAAGCACATTAAATGAAAGAATAAACTTTAGGGACCAATTTTTTTTCTTTGGTTTTGTTATTTCTCACTTATGAAAACAAAAACAGTGAAAGGCCAAAAACTTTAAAATGAAAATTCAAAAGTTTGATATATCAAGCTTGATACCCAATTTTTAGCAACCAAGGTTTTGATACCAAATGATGCGGAAATTAGAGGCGCCCAACCTTGAACCCAAGAAAGAAAAGGAATAAGAAAGATTGAATTGCTAAGAAGGTTGTTAAGAAGATCCAATTGGTATCAAAAAGGGCAATAAGAGAAAACAAAGCACTATTGTGCGACCAAATTCTAAGACGTTAGAAAATAGTGCACAATGAAATTTGGGTTTTAAAACCCTCAGAACTTAAATATTACTACGGTTTGTTTTTTTGAATCGAAAAGAGCATCCATTTAATATATTATACTTGTTGTTTCGATTCACAATTTAAATGTAATAAGAGTTTAAAGTCGCAACCATAATTAATAATTTTTTTTAAAATGCGAACAGCGGTAACTTGCTTGTTTTTTCAAAGAACAAAAATAGGTTGAAAACTGAAAACAAAGAACAAGAAAAAGGACAAGGAATTAAAAGAAACGTATGAATTAAATTTCAAGGACGAAAATAATGACAAAAACATTTAAAGAAAGAACAAACTTTAGAGACAAAATTTTTTTCATTTTTTGTTATTTCTCACTTATGAAAACAAAAACAGTGAAAGGACAAAAATTTTAAAATGAAAATTCAAAAGTTTGATATATCAAGCTTGATACCCAATTTTTAGTAACCAAGGTTTTGATACCAAATGATGCGGAAATTAGAGGCGCCCAACCTTGAACCCAATAACGAAAAGGAATAAGAAAGATTGAATTGCTAAGAAGGTTGTTAAGAAGATCCAATTGGTATCAAAAAGGGCAAGAAGAGAAAACAAAACACTATTGTGCGACCAAATTCTAAGACGTTAGAAAATAGTGAACAATGAAATTTGGGTTTTAAAACCCTCAGAACGAAAATATTACTACGGTTTGTTTTTTGGAATCGAAAAGAGCATTAATTTGATATATTACACTTGTTGTTTCGATTCATAGTTTAAATGTAATAAGAGTTTAAAGTCGCAACCATTATTAATAATTTTTTTTAAAATGCGAACAGCGGTAACTTGCTTGTTTTTTCAAAGAACAAAAATAGGTTGAAAACTGAAAACAAAGAACAAGAAAAAGGACAAGGAATTAAAAGAAACGTACGAATTAAATTTGAAGGACGAAAATAATGACAAAAACATTTAAAGAAAGAACAAACTTTAGAGACCAAATTTTTTTCATTTTTTGTTATTTCTCACTTATGAAAACAAAAACAGTGAAAGGCCAGAAAATTTAAAATTAAAATTCAAAAGTTTGATATATCAAGCTTGATACCCAATTTTCAGCACCAAGGTTCAATTACCAAATGATGCGTAAATTCGAGGCGCCCAACCTTGAATCCAAGAACCAAAAGGAATAAGAAAGGTTGAATTTCTTTGAAGGTGGTTAAGAAGATCAAATAGAAATCCTAAAGGGCAAGAAGAGAAAACAAAGCAATATTGTGCGACCAAATTCTAAGACGTTAGAAAATAGTATAAACAATGAAATTTTTGGTTCGAAAACACGGCGAACTAAAATATTGCTACGTTTTGTTTTTACTAATCGAAAAGAGCATTCATTTGATATATTATAATAGGTATTTCAATACACAGTTGAAATGTATTATGGGTTTAAAGTGGCAAGCATAATTAATAATGTTTTTTAAATGCGAAAATTAGTAACTCGCTTGTTTTTTCAAAGACAAAAGATAGGTGGAAAAAAAACAAATAACAAGAAAAAGAGACAAAGAATTAAAAGCAAAGTACGAATTAAATTTGAAGGACGCAAATAATGACAAGAACATTAAAAGAAAGAACAAACTTTAGGGACCAATTTTTTTTTTTTTTTTTTTTTTGTTATTTCTCACTTATGAAAACAAAAACAGTGAAAGGCCAAAAACTTTAAAATGAAAATTCAAAAGTTTGATATATCAAGCTTGATACCTAATTTTCAGCAACAACGGTTTTGATACCAAATGATGCGGAAATTAGAAGCACCCAACCTTGAACCCAAGAATGAAAAGGAATAAGAAAGATTGAATTGCTAAGATGGTGGTTAAGAAGATCAAATTGGTATCATAAAGGGCAAGAACAGAAAACAAAGCAATATTGTGCGACCAAATTCTAAGACGTTAGAAAATAGTGAACAATGAAATTTGGGTTTTAAAACCCTGTAAACTAAAATATTACTAAGGTTTGTTTTTTGGAACGAAAAGAGCATCCATTTGATATATTAAAATTGTTGTTTCGATTCAAATTATAAATGTTATAAGAGTTTAAAGTCGCAACCATAATTAATAATTTTTTTCTAAATGCGAACTGCGGTAACTTGCTTGTTTGTTCAAAGAACAAAGATAGGTTGAAAACTGAAAACAAAGAACAAGAAAAAAGACAAGGAATTAAAAGAAAAGTACGAATTAAATTTCAAGGACGCAAATAATGACAAGAACATTAAAAGAAAGAACAAACTTTAGGGACCAATTTTTTTTCTTTTTTTTTGTTATTTCTCACTTATGAAAACAAAAACAGTGAAAGGCCAAAAACTTTAAAATGAAAATTCAAAAGTTTGATATATCAAGCTTGATACCCAATTTTTAGCAACCAAGGTTTTGATACCAAATGATGCAAAAATTAGAGGCGCCCAACCTTGAACCCAAGAACGAAAAGGAATAAGAAAGATTGAATTGCTAAGAAGGTTGTTAAGAAGATCCAATTGGTATCAAAAAGGGCAAGAAGAGAAAACAAAGCAATATTGTGCGACCAAATTCTAAGACATTAGAAAATAGTGAACAATGAAATTTGGGTTTTAAAACCCTGAGAACTAAAATATTACTACGGTTTGTTTTTTGGAATCGAAAAGAGCATCCATTTGATATATTATACTTGTGGTTTCGATTCACAGTTTAAATGTAATAAGAGTTTAAAGTCGCAACGATAATTAATAATTTTTTTTTAAATGCGAACAGCGGTAACTTGCTTGTTTTTTCAAAGAACAAAGATAGGTTGAAAACTGAAAACAAAGAACAAGAAAAAGGACAAGGAATTAAAAGAAACGTACGAATTAAATTTCAAGGACAAAAATAATGACAAAAACATTTAAAGAAAGAACAAACTTTAGGGACCAAGTTTTTTTCATTTTTTTTTATTTCTCACTTATGAAAACAAAAACATTGAAAGGCCAAAAAATTTAAAATTAAAATTCAAAAGTTTGATATATCAAGCTTGATACCCAATTTTCAGCACCAAGGTTTTATTACCAAATGATGCGGAAATTAGAGGCGCCCAACCTTGAACCCAAGAACCAAAAGGAATAAGAAAGATTGAATTGCTATGAATAAGTATACTCCCAAGGTCGATCTAAGGAAGGAATGTATGTGGTTTTTAATTTATTATTCAAACTTTTAAAAACGAAATTAAATCCTAAACATCCTGTCACGATATTTTGGGGTTTTGTGTTTTTAATCTACTTACATAAAAATAAACATAGATTCAATAAACATTTATGCAAATTTTATCATTTATAATGGCGGAGTATTTATGGATATAATAACTAAGTTAATTATGCTTGCTCATATTATCTAGGTTATTAAAGATATGAATTGATATTTATTGATTCTCCTTTTTTTGTATGAATACCACCTTTGGTGGGGTTAGATATTCTTTGTTAACTAAACAAATCAATTAACACCTATGGGTGGGGTTGATAACTAATATGCTTAATTAAATTAATTCCTTTTTCTAAGAGATTGAAAATGAACCATTTAAATGCCACCTTTGGTGGGGTTAGATAGTTTAAACTTTATTCAAGGTGTCCAAATTAAACCTAAGAATTTAGTTATCCGAGTACTAACTTTCAAGTTTTAAAACCACTACTGAAAACATGTTGTCAATACATTTTCAGATAATAATTCTTATAAAAACTTTTGAAATAGAGCTTCACTCTAACTACCGAGCGATTGTACCAACAAATAAAAGAACACTACTCTAAATCAGACCTGATAACTAAACCTTAAAATCTAATTTTCAGGTTTAAGTTTGTAATGAAAAATAGTATATTTCTCTCTAACATTCTTAATATAAAATCTTGAATAAAAATAAAATCAATTCATTTTAGAGATTTTCACCTATTTAATATTTCCCAAGCATAACAACGTTATTATTACATCATGTTTATAAACAGCTAGAAAAGTTAAATTTAATCACAGACAAATTAAATATAACATGTAAGAATAAAGCATAAAAAATAACTGTAAAGAAAATAAAATCCTTACAGAACTTTGACGCTATTCCCGTTGTTGGAAAACCTCCAAGCGGAATTTGCACTCCCATTTATTGAATCAAAAAGCTAATAAATTACAAAAACATAACTAGTTCTTCTCAAAAAGGGAAGAACTCTAAAACTAAGAGAAATTAACTAAGAAAAGCTAAAAACTAAGAAAAACTAAAAATCTAAGAAAAGAAAGAAAGAAAGAGAGAAAAGAATGTGTATTTTGAGGTGTGTTTAGAAGTGAAGGAAAGGGGGGTATTTATAGGTGAGGATGGAGAGAAACAATGAGTAAAAAAATGTTAAAAAAATGTAAAAACGCGTAGTGCAAATGCTGAGGTCATTGATGACGTCAACATGACGTCATGGGGCGGCTGCACGTGAAAAATGGGGCGAAATGGGCGTCAGCGCGCGCGGAAGGGCAGGCGCTGCACGCAGGGGCGCGTGCGTCAACAGTAATGGCGCGCACTGGTCTGGGCGTGCTGTGCGCGGCTGGGTGGCACTGCGGCGCGATTTTCTCCTTTTTGACATTTTTGACCTTTTTGACCCATTTTGTCCAATTTTTCTATATTTGTTGACCTTTCCCCATTTATTTATTAATATATTTGTGATGTATTACTTCCATTATTCCTCTTTGAGTCTTTAAGTTACGTTTTAAGCCAAAATACCTGAAAAACAATAAAAATACCCGTGATTCCGAAAAAGACAAATATATATAAATATATGATAAAACATATAAATATATATATATATTAATCAATTAATGTGCATAAAATCATGGTAATTTTAGTGCTTTTTGAGCACTCATCAAAGATCAAATTGGTATCCTAAAGGGCAAGAACAGAAAACAAAGCAAATATTGTTTGATCAAATTCTAGGACGTTAGAAAATAGTATAAACGATGAAATTTTGGGTTCAAAAATACGGAGAACTAAAATATTGCTGCGGTTTGTTTTTAGGAGTCAAAAAGAGCATCCATTTGATATATTATAATTGTTGTTTCGATTCAAAATTTAAATGTAATAAGAGTTTAAAGTTGCAACCATAATATATAATTTTTTTTAAATGAGATAATCAGTAACTCGCTTGTTTTTTCAACGAACAAAGATAGGTTGAAAAATGAAAACAAAGATCAAGAAAAAGAGACAAAGAATTAAAAGAAAAGTACGAATTAAATTTCAAGGATGAAAATAATGACAACAAAAAAAAAAGAACAAACTTTAGGGACCAATTTTTTTTCTTTTTTTGTGATTTATCACTTATGAAAACAAAACATAGTGAAAGGCCAAAAATATAAAATGAAAATTCAAAAGTTTGATATATCAAACTTGTTATCCAATTTTAAGCAACCAGGATTTTGATACCAAATGATGCGAAATTTTAGGCGCACAACCATAGAACCCAAGAATGAAAAGGAATAAGAATGATGGAATTGCTAAGAAGGTGGTTAAGAAGATCAAATTTTTATCCTAAAGGGCAAGAACCGAAAACAAAACAATATTGTAAGACCAAATTTTAAGACGTTAGAAAATAGTAAACAATGAAATTTGGGTTTTAAAACCCTGAGAACTAAAATATTACTACGTTTTGTTTTTTGGAATCAAAAAGAGCATCCATTTGATATAATACAATTGTTGTTTCGATTCACAGTATAAATGTAATAAGGGTTTAAAGTGGCAACCATAATTAATAATTTTTTTTTGAATGCGAACTGTAGTAACTTCCTTGTTTGTTCAAAGAACAAAGATAGGTTGACAACTGAAAACAAAGAACAAGAAAAAAGACAAAGAATTAAAAGAAACGTACGAATTAAATTTCAAGGACGAAAATAATGACAACAACATTAAAAGAAAGAACAAACTATAGGAACCAAATATTTTCTTTTTTTGTGATTTATCACTTATGAAAACAAAACACAGAGAAAGGCCAAAAAATGTAAAATTAAAATTCAAAATTTTAATATATCAAGCTTGATACCCAATTTTAAGCAGCCATGGTTTTGATACCAAATCAAGCGGAAATTTTAGGCGCGCCACATGGAACCCATGAAGGAAAAGGAATAAGAATGATGGAATTGCTAAGAAGGTGGTTAAGAAGATCAAATTTGTATCCTAAAGAGCAAGAACCGAAAACAAAACAATATTGTGCGACCAAATTCTAAGAAGTTAGAAAATAGTGAACAATGAAATTTGGGTTTTAAAACCCTAAGAACTAAAATATTGCTGCGGTTTGTTTTTAGGAGTCAAAAAGAGCATCCATTTGATATATTATAATTGTTGTTTCGATTCAAAATTTAAATGTAATAAGAGTTTAAAGTTGCAACCATAATATATAAATTTTTTTAAATGAGATAATCAGTAACTCGCTTGTTTTTTCAACGAACAAAGATAAGTTGAAAAATGAAAACAAAGAACAAGAAAAATAGACAAAGAATTAAAAGAAATGTTCAAATTAAATTTCAAGGATGAAAATAATGACAACAACATTAAAAGAAAGAACACACTTTATGGACAACTTGTTTTTCTTTTTTTTTGATTTATCAATTATGAAAACAAAACACAGTGAAAGGCCAAAAACTTTAAAATGAAAATTCAAAAGTTTGATATATCAAACTTGATACCCAATTTTCAGCAACCAATGTTTTGATACCAAATGATGCGGAAATTAGAGGCTCCCAACCTTGAACCCAAGAACGAAAAGGAATAAGAAAGATTGAATTGCTAAGAAGGTTGTTAAGAAGATCCAATTGGTATCAAAAAGGGCAAGAACAGAAAACAAAGCAATATTGTGCGACCAAATTCTAAGACGTTAGAAAATAGTGAACAATGAAATTTGGGTTTTAAAACCCTGAGAACTAAAATATTGCTGCGGTTTGTTTTTAGGAGTCAAAAAGAGCATCCATTTGATATATTATAATTGTTGTTTCGATTCAAAATTGAAATGTAATAAGGATTTAAAGTTGCAACCATAATATATAATTTTTTTTGAATGAGATAATCAGTAACTCGCTTGTTTTTTCAACGAACAAAGATAAGTTGAAAAATGAAAACAAAGAACAAGAAAAATAGACAAAGAATTAAAAGAAATGTTCAAATTAAATTTCAAGGATGAAAATAATGACAACAACATTAAAAGAAAGAACACACTTTATGGACAACTTGTTTTTCTTTTTTTTTTTTATTTATCAATTATGAAAACAAAACACAGTGAAAGGCCAAAAACTCTAAAATTAAAATTCAAAATTTTAATATATCAAGCTTGATACCCAATTTTAAGCAGCCATGGTTTTGATACCAAATCAAGCGGAAATTTTAGGCGCGCCACCTTGGAACCCATGAAGGAAAAGGAATAAGAATGATGGAATTGCTAAGAAGGTGGTTAAGGATTTCAAATTTGTATCCTAAAGGGCAAGAACCGAAAACAAGACAATATTGTGCGACCAAATTCTAAGACGTTAGAAAATAGTCAACAATGAAATTTGGGTTTTAAAACCCTGAGAACTAAAATATTACTACGGTTTGTTTTTTGGAATCGAAAAGAGCATCCATTTGATATATTATACTTGTTGTTTCGATTCACAGTTTAAATGTAATAAGAGTTTAAAGTCGCAACCATAATTAATAATTTTTGTTTTAAATGGGAACAGCGGTAACTTGCTTGTTTTTTCAAAGAACAAAGATAGGTTGAAAACTGAAAACAAAGAACAAGAAAAAAGACAAGAAATTAAAAGAAACTTACGAATTAAATTACAAGGACGAAAATATTGACAAAAAGATTAAAAGAAAGAACAAACTTTAGGGAGCAAATTTTTTTTCTTTTTTTGTTATTTCTCACTTATGAAAACAAAAACCGTGAAAGGCCAAAAACTTTAAAATTAAAATTCAAAGGTTTGATATATCAAGCTTGATACCCAATTTTAAGCAACCAGGGTTTTGATACCAAATGATGCGGAAATTTTAGGTGCACCACCTTGGAACCCAAGAAGGAAAAGGAATAAGAATGATGGAGTTGCTAAGAAGGTGGTTAAGAAGATCAAATTTGTATCCTAAAGAGCAAGAACCGAAAAAAAAAATATATTGTGCGACCATATTCTAAGACGTTAGAAAATAGTGAACAATGAAATTTTGGTTTTAAAACCCTGAGAACTAAAATATTGCTGCGGTTTGTTTTTAGTAATCAAAAAGAGCAGCCATTTGATATATTATAATTGTTGTTTCGATTCACAGTATAAATGTAATAAGGATTTAAACTTGCAACCATAATATATAATTTTTTTTAAATGAGAGAATCAGTAACTCGCTTGTTTTTTCAACGAACAAAGATAGGTTGAAAAATGAAAACAAAGAACAAGAAAAAGAGACAAAGAATTAAAAGAAAATTCGAATTAAATTTCAAGGAGGAAAATAATGACAACAACATTAAAAGAAAGAACAAACTTTATGGACAAATGTTTTTTCTATTTTTGTGATTTATCAATTATGAAAACAAAACACAGTGAAAGGCCAAAAATTATAAAATTAAAATTCAAAATTTTAATATATCAAGCTTGATACCCAATTTTAAGTAGCCATGGCTTTTATACCAAATCAAGCGGAAATTTTAGGCGCGCCACCTTGGAACCCATGAAGGAAAAGGAATAAGAAAGATTGAATTGCTAAGATGGTGGTTAAGAAGATCAAATTGGTATCATAAATGGCAAGAACAGAAAACAAAGCAATATTGTGCGACCAAATTCTAAGACGTTAGAAAATAGTGAACAATGAAATTTGGGTTTTAAAACCCTATAAACTAAAATATTACTAAGGTTTGTTTTTTGGAATCGAAAAGAGCATCCATTTGATATATTATAATTGTTGTTTCGATTCACAGTATAAATGTTATAAGAGTTTAAAGTCGCAACCATAATTAATAATTTTTTTCTAAATGCGAACTGTGGTAACTTGCTTGTTTGTTCAAACAACAAAGATAGGTTGAAAACTGAAAACAAAGAACAAGAAAAAAGACAAGGAATTAAAAGAAACGTACGAATTAAATTTCAAGGACGCAAATGATGACAAGCACATTAAAAGAAAGAACAAACTTTAGGGACCAATTTTTTTTTTTTTTTGTTATTACTCACTTATGAAAACAAAAACAGTGAAAGGCCAAAAACTTTAAAATGAAAATTCAAAAGTTTGATATATCAAGCTTGATACCCAATTTTCAGCAACCAAGGTTTTGATACCAAATGATGCGGAAATTAGAGGCCCCCAACCTTGAACCCAAGAACGAAAAGGAATAAGAAAGATTGAATTGCTAAGAAGGTTGTTAAGAAGATCAAATTTGTATCCTAAAGAGCAAGAACCGAAAACAAAACAATATTGTGCGACCAAATTCTAAGACGTTAGAAAATAGTGAACAATGAAATTTGGGTTTTAAAACCCTGAGAACTAAAATATTGCTGCGGTTTGTTTTTAGGAGTCAAAAAGACCATCTATTTGATATATTATAATTGTTGTTTCGATTCACAATTTAAATGTAATAAGGATTTAAAGTTGCAACCATAATATATAATTTTTTTTAAATGAGATAATCAGTAACTCGCTTGTTTTTTCAAAGAACAAAGATAGGTTGAAAAATGAAAACAAAGAACAAGAAAAAGAGACAAAGAATTAAAAGAAAAGTTCGAATTAAATTTCAAGGACGAAAATAATAACAACAACATTAAAAGAAAGAACAAACTTTATGGAAAAATGTTTTTTTTTTTTTTGTGATTTATCAATTATGAAAACAAAACACAGTGAAAGGCCAAAAACTATAAAATTAAAATTCAAAATTTTAATATATGAACCTTGATACCCAATTTTAAGTAGCCATGGTTTTTATACCAAATCAAGCGGAAATTTTAGGCGTGCCACCTTGGAACCCATGAAGGAAAAGGAATAAGAATGATGGAATTTCTAAGAAGGTGGTTAGGAAGATCAAATTTGTATCCTAAAGGGCAAGAACCGAAAACAAGACAATATTGTGCGACCAAATTCTAAGACGTTAGAAAATAGTGAACAATGAAATTTGGGTTTTAAATCCCTGTAAACTAAAATATTACTAAGGTTTGTTTTTTGGAATCGAAAAGAGCATCCATTTGATATATTATAAGTGTTGTTTCGATTCACAGTATAAATGTTATAAGAGTTTAAATTCGCAACCATAATTAATAATTTTTTTCTAAATGCGAACTGCGGTAACTTGCTTTTTTGTTCAAAGAACAAAGATAGGTTGAAAACTGAAAACAAAGAACAAGAAAAAAGACAAGGAATTAAAAGAAACGTACGAATTAAATTTCAAGGACGCAAATAATGACAAGAACATTAAAAGAAAGAACAAACTTTAGGGACCAATTTTTTTTCTTTTGTTTTTTGTTATTTCTCACTTATGAAACCAAAAACAGTGAAAGGCCAAAAACTTTAAAATGAAAATTCAAAAGTTTGATACATCAAGCTTGATACCCAATTTTCAGCAACCAAGGTTTTGATACCAAATGATGCGGAAATTAGAGGCGCCCAACCTTGAACCCAAGAACGAAAAGGAATAAGAAAGATTGAATTGGTATCCTAAAGGGCAAGAACCGAAAACAAAGCAATATTGTGTCACCAAATTCTAAGACGTTAGAAAATAGTGTTAACGAAGAAATTTGGGTTTTAAAACCATGCGAACTAAAATATTACTACGGTTTGTTTTTTGGAATCAAAAAGAGCATCTATTTGATATATTATAATTGTTGTTTCGATTCACCATTTAAATGTAATAAGGGTTTAAAGTTGCAACCATAATAATTTTTTTTTTAAATGAGATAATCAGTAACTCGCTTCATTTTTCAACGAACAAAGATAGGTTGAAAAATGAAAACAAAGAACAAGAAAAAGATACAAAGAATTAAAAGAAAAGTTCGAATTAAATTTCAAGGACGAAAATAATGACAACAACATTAAAAGAAAGAACAAACTTTATGGAAAAAACATTTAATCTTTTTTTGTGATTTATCACTTATGAAAACAAAACACAGTAAAAGGCCAAAAACTCTAAAATTAAAATTCAAAAGTTTGATATATCAAGCTTGATACCCAATTTTAAGCAACCAGGGTTTTGATACCAAATGATGCAGAAATTTTAGGCGCACAACCTTGGAACCCAAGAATGAAAAGGAATAAGAATGATGTAATTGCTAAGAAGGTGGTTAAGAATATCAAAATTGTATCCTAAATGGCAAGAATCGAAAACAAAGCAATATTGTGCGACCAAATTCTAAGACAATAGAAAATAGTGTAAACGATGAAATTTGGGTTGGAAAACCCAGAGAACTAAAATATTTCTACGGTTTGTTTTAGGAATCAAAAAGAGCATCCATTTGATATATTATAATTGTGGTTTCAATTCGTAGTATAAATGTAATAAGGGTTTAAAGTTGCAACCATAATTAATAATTTTTTTTAAATTCGAACTGCGGTAACTTGCTTGTTTGTTCAAAGAACAAACATAGGTTGAAAACTGAAAAAAAAAGAACAAGAAAAAGATACAAACAATTAAAAGAAAGAACAAACTTTAGGGACCAATTTTTTTTCTTTTTTTGTGATTTATCACTTATGAAAACAAAACACAGGGAAAGGCCAAAAACTCTAAAATTAAAATTCAAAAGTTTGATATATCAAGCTTGTTACCCAATTTTAAGCAACCAGGATTTTGATACCAAATGATGCGAAATTTTAAGCGCACAACCGTGGAACCCAAGAATGAAAATGAATTAGAATGATGGAATTTCTAAGAAGGTGGTTAAGAAGATCAAATTTTTATCCTAAAGGCCATGAACAGAAAACAAAACAATATTTTAAGACCAAATTCTAAGACGTTAGAAAATAGTAAACAATAAAATTTGGGTTTTATAACCCTCAGTACTAAAATATTACTACGGTTTGTTTTTTGGAATCGAAAAGAGCATCCATTTGATATAATACAATTGTTGTTTCGATTCACACTATAAATGTAATAAGGGTTTAAAGTGGCAATCATAATTAATAATTTTTTTTTTCGAACTGCGGTAACTTCCTTGTTTGTTCAAAGAACAAAGATAGGTTGACAACTTAGAACAAAGAACAAGAAAAAAGACAAAGAATTAAAAGAAACGTACGAATTAAATTTCAAGGACGAAAAAATTGATAACAACATTAAAAGAAATAACAAACTTTAGGGACCAATTTTTTTCATTTTTTGTGATTTATCACTTATGAAAACAAAACCTAGTGAAAGGCCAAAAACTTTAAAATTAAAATTCAAAATTTTGATGTATCAAGCTTGATACCCAATTTTAAGCAGCGAGGGTTTTGATACCAAATGAAGCGGAAATTTTAGATGCACCACCTTGGAACCCATGAAGGAAAAGGAATAAGAATGATAGAATTGCTAAGAAGGTGGTTAAGAAGATCAAATTTGTATCCTAAAGGGCAAGAACCGAAAACAAGACAATATTGTGCGACCAAATTCTAAGACATTAGAAAATAGTGAACAATGAAATTTGGGTTTTAAAACCCTGTAAACTAAAATATTACTAAGGATTGTTTTTTGGAATCGAAAAGAGCTTCCATTTAATATATTATAATTGTTGTTTCGATTCACAGTATAAAGGTTATAAGAGTTTAAAGTCGCAACTATAATTAATAATTTTTTCTAAATGCAAACTGTGGTAACTTGCTTGTTTGTTCAAAACACAAAGATATGTTGAAAACTGAAAACAAAGAACAAGAAAAAAGACAAGTAATTAAAAGAAATGTACGAATTAAATTTCATGGACGAAAATAATGACAAAAACATTAAAAGAAAGAACAAACTTTAAGGAGCAAATTTTTTCCTTTTTTTCTTATTTTTCACTTATTAAAACAAAAACCGTGAAAGGCCAAAAACTTTAAAATTAAAATTCAAAGGTTTGATATATCAAGCTTGATACCCAATTTTAAGCAACTAGGGTTTTGATACCAAATGATGCGGAACTTTTAGGCACCTTGGAACCCAAGAAGGAAAAGGAATAAGAATGATGGAATTGCTAAGAAGGTGGTTAAGAAGATCAAATTTGAATCCTAAAGAGCAAGAACCGAAAACAAAACAATATTGTGCGACTAAATTCTAAGACGTTAGAAAAGAGTGAACAATGAAATTTGGGTTTTAAAACCCTGAGAACTAAAATATTGCTGCGGTTTGTTTTGGGAGTCAAAAAGAGCATCCATTTGATATATTATAATTGTTGTTTCGATTCACCATTTAAATGTAATAAGGGTTTAGAGTTGCAACAATAATAAATTTTTTTTTAAATGAGATAATCAGTAACTCGCTTCTTTTTTCAAAGAACAAAGATACGTTGAAAACTGAAAACAAAGAACAAGAAAAAGAGACAAAGAATTAAAAGAAAAGTTCGTATTAAATTTCAAGGACGAAAATAATGACAACAACATTAAAAGAAAGAACAAACTTTATGGAAAAAAAATTTAAAATTTTTTGTGATTTATCACTTATGAAAACAAAACACAATAAAAGGCCAAAAACTCTAAAATTAAAATTCAAAAGTTTGATATATCAAGCTTGATACCCAATTTTAAGCAACCAGGGTTTTGATACCAAATGATGCAGAAATTTTAGGCGCACAACCTTGGAAACCAAGAATGAAAAGGAATAAGAATGATGGAATTGCTAAGAAGGTGGTTAAGAATATCAAAATTGTATATTAAAGGGCAAGAATCGAAAACAAAGCAATATTGTGCGACCAAATTCTAAGACAATAGAAAATAGTGTAAACGATGAAATTTGGGTTGGAAAACCCAGAGAACTAAAATATTTCTACGGTTTGTTTTTAGGAATCAAAAAGAGCATCCATTTGATATATTATAATTGTTGTTTCGATTCACAGTATAAATGCAATAAGGGTTTAAAGTTGCAACCATAATTAATAATTTTTTTTAAATGCGAACTGCAGTAACTTGCTTGTTTGTTCAAAGAACAAACATAGGTCGAAAACTGAAAAAAAGAACAAGAAAAAGATACAAACAATTAAATGAAAGAACAAACTTTAGGGACCAATTTTTTTTCTTTTTTTGTGATTTATCACTTATGAAAACAAAACACAGTGGAAGGCCAAAAACTCTAAAATTAAAATTCAAAAGTTTGATATATCAAGCTTGTTACCCAATTTTAAGCAACCAGGATTTTGATACCAAATGATGCGAAATTTTAAGCGCACAACCGTGGAACCCAAGAATGAAAAGGAATAAGAATGATGGAATTGCTAAGAAGGTGGTTAAGAAGATCAAATTATTATCCTAAAGGCCAAGAACCGAAAACAAGACAATATTGTAAGACCAAATTCTAAGACGTTAGAAAATAGTAAACAATGAAATTTGGGTTTTAAAACCCTGAGAAATAAAATATTACTACGGTTTGTTTTTTGGAATCGAAAAGAGCATCCATTTGATATAATACAATTGTTGTTTCGATTCACAGTATAAATGTAATAAGGGTTTAAAGTGGCAACCATAATTAATAATTTTTTTTAATGCGAACTGCGGTAACTTCCTTGTTTGTTCAAAGAACAAAGATAGGTTGACAACTTAAAACAAAGAACAAGAAAAAAGACAAAGAATTAAAAGAAACGTACGAATTAAATTTCAAGGACGAAAATAAGGATAACAACATTAAAAGAAAGAACAAACTTTAAGGACCAATTTTTTTCATTTTTTGTGATTTATCACTTATTAAAACAAAACACAGTGAAAGGCCAAAAACTTTAAAATTAAAATTCAAAATTTTGATGTATCAAGCTTGATACCCAATTTTAAGCAGCCAGGGTTTTGATACCAAAAAATGCGGAAATTTTAGGCGCACAACCTTGGAACCCAAGAATGAAAAGTAATAAGAATGATGGAATTGTTAAGAAGGTGGTTAAAAAGATCAAATTTGTATCCTAAAGGGCATGAACCGAAAACAAAACAATATTGTGCCACCAAATTCTAAGACATTAGAAAATAGTGAACAATGAAATTTGGGTTTTAAAACCCTATAAACTAAAATATTACTAAGGTTTGTTTTTTGGAATCGAAAAGAGCTTCCATTTAATATATTATAATTGTTGTTTCGATTCACAGTATAAATGTTATAAGAGTTTAAAGTCGCAACCATAATTAATAATTTTTTCTAAATGCGAACTGTGGTAACTTGCTTGTTTGTTCAAAACACAAAATTGGTTGAAAACTGAAAACAAAGAACAAGAAAAAAGCCAAGTAATTAAAAGAAACGTATGAATTAAATTTCATGCATGAAAATAATGACAAAAACATTAAAAGAAAGAACAAACTTTAAGGAGCAAATTTTTTCCTTTTTTTCTTATTTTTCACTTATTAAAACAAAAACCGTGAAAGGCCAAAAACTTTAAAATTAAAATTCAAAGGTTTGATATATCAAGCTTGCTACCCAATTTTAAGCAACTAGGGTTTTGATACCAAATGATGCGGAAATTTTAGGCACCTTGGAACCCAAGAAGAAAAAGGAATAAAAATGATGGAATTGCTAAGAAGGTGGTTAAGAAGATCAAATTTGTATCTTAAAGAGCAAGAACCGAAAACAAAACAATATTGTGCGACTAAATTCTAAGACGTTAGAAAAGAGTGAACAATGAAATTTGGGTTTTAAAACCCTGAGAACTAAAATATTGCTGCGGTTTGTTTTTGGGAGTCAAAAAGAGCATCCATTTGATATGTTATAATTGTTGTTTCGATTCACCATTTAAATGTAATAAGGGTTTAGAGTTGCAACAATAATAATTTTTTTTTAAATGAGATAATCAGTAACTCGCTTCTTTTTTCAAAGAACAAAGATACGTTGAAAACTGAAAACAAAGAACAAGAAAAAGAGACAAAGAATTAAAAGAAAAGTTCGAATTAAATTTCAAGGACGAAAATAATGACAACAACATTAAAAGAAAAAACAAACTTTATGGAAAAAAATTTTAATCTTTTTTTGTGATTTATCACTTATGAAAACAAAACACAATAAAAGGCCAAAAACTCTAAAATTAAAATTCAAAAGTTTGATATATCAAGCTTGATACCCAATTTTAAGCAACCAGGGTTTTGATACCAAATGATGCAGAAATTGTAGGCGCACAACCTTGGAAACCAAGAATGAAACGGAATAAGAATGATGGAATAGCTAAGAAGGTGGTTAAGAATATCAAAATTGTATCCTAAAGGGCAAGAATTGAAAACAAAGCAATATTGTGCCACCAAATTCTAAGACAATAGAAAATAGTGTAAACGATGAAATTTGGGTTGGAAAATCCAGAGAACTAAAATATTTCTACGGTTTGTTTTTAGGAATCAAAAAGAGCATCCATTTGATATATTATAATTGTTGTTTCGATTCACAGTATAAATGCAATAAAGGTTTAAAGTTGCAACCATAATTAATAATTTTTTTTAAATGCGAACTGCAGTAACTTGCTTGTTTGTTCAAAGAACAAACATAGGTTGAAAACTGAAAAAAAGAACAAGAAAAAGATACAAACAATTAAAAGAAAGAACAAACTTTAGGGACCAATTTTTTTTTCTTTTTTTGTGATTTATCACTTATGAAAACAAAACACAGTGAAAGGCCAAAAACTCTAAAATTAAAATTCAAAAGTTTGATATATCAAGCTTGTTACCCAATTTTAAGCAACCACGATTTTGATACCAAATGATGCAAAATTTTAAGCGCACAACCGTGGAACCCATGAATGAAAAGGAATAAGAATGATGGAATTGCTAAGAAGGTGGTTAAGAAGATCGAATTATTATCCTAAAGGCCAAGAACCAAAAACAAAACAATATTGTAAGACCAAATTCTAAGACGTTAGAAAATAGTAAACAATGAAATTTGGGTTTTAAAACCCTGAGAAATAAAATATTACTACGGTTTGTTTTTTTGAATCGAAAAGAGCATCCATTTGATATAATACAATTGTTGTTTCTATTCACAGTATAAATGTAATAAGGGTTTAAAGTGGCAACCATAATTAATAATTTTTTTTAATGCGAACTGCGGTAACTTCCTTGTTTGTTCAAAGAACAAAGATAGGTTGACAACTTTAGACAAAGAACAAGAAAAAAGACAAAGAATTAAAAGAAACGTACGAATTAAATTTCAAGGACAAAAATAAGGATAACAACATTAAAAGAAAGAACAAACTTTAGGGACCAATTTTGTTCATTTTTTTGTGATTTATCACTTATGAAAACAAAACACAGTGAAAGGCCAAAAACTTTAAAATTAAAATTCAAAATTTTGATGTATCAAGCTTGATACCCAATTTTAAGCAGCCAGGGTTTTGATACCAAATAATGCGGAAATTTTAGGCGCAAACCTTGGAACCCAAGAATGAAAAGTAATAAGAATGATGGAATTGTTAAGAAGGTGGTTAAGAAGATCAAATTTGTATCCTAAAGGGCATGAACCGAAAACAAAACAATATTGTGCCACCAAATTCTAAGACGTTAGAAAATAGTGAACAATGAAATTTGGGTTTTAAAACCCTATAACCTAAAATACTACTAAGGTTTGTTTTTTGGAATCGAAAAGAGCTTCCATTTAATATATTATAATTGTTGTTTCGATTCACAGTATAAATGTTATAAGAGTTTAAAGTCGCAACCATAATTAATAATTTTTTCTAAATGCGAACTGCGGTAACTTGCTTGTTTGTTCAAAAAAACAAAGATAAGTTGAAAACTGAAAAGAAAGAACAAGAAAAAGGACAAGGAATTAAAAGAAACGTACGACTTAAATTTCATGGACGAAAATAATGACAAAAACATTAAAAGAAAGAACAAACTTTAGGGACCAAATTTTTTTTTTTTTTTTGTGATTTGTCACTTATGGAAACAAAAAATAGTCAAAGACCAAAAACTTTAAAATTAAAATTCAAAAGATTGTTATATCACGCTAGATACCTAATTTTCAGCAACAAAGGTTTTGATACCAAATGATGCAGAAATTTTAGGCACACAACCTTGAACCTAAGAACCAAAAGGAATAAGAAAGATGGAATTGCTAAGAAGGTGGTTAAGAAGATCAAATTGGTATCCTAAAAGGCAAGAACCGAAAACAAAGAAATACTGTGTGACCAAATTCTAAGACATTATAAAATAGTGTTAACGAAGAAATTTGGGTTTTAAAACCATGCGAACTAAAAAATTGCTACGGTTTGTTTTTAGGAATCAAAAAGAGCATCTATTTGATATATTATAATTGTTGTTTCGATTCACCATTTAAATGTAATAAGGGTTTAAAGTTGCAACCATAATAATTTTTTTTTAAATGAGATAATCAGTAACTCGCTTCATTTTTCAACGAACAAAGATAGTTTGAAAAATGAAAACAAAGAACAAGAAAAAGAGACAAAGAATTATAAGAAAACTTCGAATTAAATTTTAAGGACGAAAATAATGACAACAACATTAAAAGAAAGAACAAACTTTATGGAAAAAAAATTTAATCTTTTTTTGTGATTTATCACTTATTAAAACAAAACACAGTAAAAGGCCAAAAACTGTAAAATTAAAATTCAAAAGTTTGATATATCAAGCTTGATACCCAATTTTAAGAAACCGGGGTTTTGATACCAAATGATGCAGAAATTTTAGGCGCACAACCTTGGAACCCAAGAATGAAAAGGAATAAGAATGATGGAATTGCTAAGAAGGTGGTTAAGAATATCAAAATTGTATCCTAAATGGCAAGAATCGAAAACAAAGAAATATTGTCCGACCAAATTCTAAGACAATAGAAAATAGTGTAAACGATGAAATTTGGGTTGGAAAACCCAGAGAACTAAAATATTTCTACGGTTTGTTTTTAGGAATCAAAAAGAGCATCCATTTGATATATTATAATTGTTGTTTCAATTCACAGTATAAATGTAATAAGGGTTTAAAGTTGCAACCATAGTTAATAATTTTTTATAAATGCGAACTGCGGTAACTTGCTTGTTTGTTCAAAGAACAAACATAGGTGGAAAACTGAAAAAAAGAACAAGAAAAAGATACAAACAATTAAAAGAAAGAACAAACTTTAGGGACCAATGTTTTTTCTTTTTTTGTGATTTATCACTTACGAAACCAAAACACAGTGAAAGGCCAAAAACTTTAAAATTAAAATTTAAAATTTTGATGTATCAAGCTTGATACCCAATTTTAAGCAGCCAGGGTTTTGATACCAAATGATGCGGAAATTTTAGATGCACCACCTTGGAACCCATGAAGGAAAAGGAATAAGAATGATAGAATTGCTAAGAAGGTGGTTAAGAAGGTCAAATTTGTATCCTAAAGGCCAAGAACCGAAAACAAAACAATATTGTGCGACCAAATTCTAAGACGTTAGAAAATAGTAAACAATGAACTTTGGGTTTTAAAACCCTGTAACCTAAAATATTACTAAGGTTTGTTTTTTGGAATCGAAAAGAGCTTCCATTTAATATATTATAATTGTTGTTTCGATTCACAGTATAAATGTTATAAGAGTTTAAAGTCGCAACCATAATTAATAATTTTTTCTAAATGTGACTCCGGTAACTTCCTTGTTTGTTCAAAGAACAAAGATAGGTTGAAAACTGAAAACAAAGAACAAGAAAAAAGACAAGTAATTAAAAGAAACGTACGAATTAAATTTCATGGACGAAAATAATGACAAAAACATTAAACGAAAGAACAAACTTTAGGGACCAAATTTTTTTTATTTTTTTTTTGTGATTTGTCACTTATGAAAACAAAAAATAGTCAAAGACCAAAAACTTTAAAATTAAAATTCAAAAGATTGTTATATCACGCTAGATACCTAACTTTCAGCAACCAAGGTTTTGATACCAAATGATGCAGAAATTTTAGGCGCACCACCTTGGAACCCAAGAAGGAAAAGGAATAAGAAAGATGGAATTGCTAAGAAGGTGGTTTAGAAGATCAAATTGGTATCCTAAACAGCAAGAACTGAAAACAAAGCAATATTGTGCGACCAAATTCTAAGACATTAGAAAATAGTGTTAACTAAGAAATTTGGGTTTTAAAACCCTACGAACTAAAATATTGCTACTGTTTGTTTGTAGGAATCAAAAAGAGCATCCATTTGATATATTATAAATGTTGTTTCGATTCACAATTTAAATGTAATAAGGGTTTAAAGTTGCAACCATAATATATAATTTTTTTTAAATGAGATAATCAGTTACTCGCTTGTTTTTTCAACGAACAAAGATAGGTTAAAAACTGAAAACAAAGAACAAGAAAAAGAGACAAAGAATTAAAAGAAAAGTTCGAATTAAATTTCAAGGATGAAAATAATGACAACAACATTAAAAGAAAGAACAAACTTTATGGACAAATTTTTTAATCTTTTTTTGTGATTTATCAATTATGAAAACAAAACACAGTGAAAGGCGAAAAACTCTAAAATTAAAATTCAAAAGTTTGATATATGAAGCTTGATACCCAATTTTAAGCAACCAGGGTTTTGATACCAAATGATGGGAAAATTTTAGGCGCACAACCTTGGAACCCAAGAATGAAAAGTAATAAGAATGATGGAATTGCTAAGAAGGTGGTTAAGAAGATCAAATTTGTATCCTTAAGGGCAAGAACCAAAAACAAAACAATATTGTGCGACCAAATTCTAAGACTTTAGAAAATAGTGAACAATGAAATTTGGGTTTTAAAACCCTTTAAACTAAAATATTACTAAGGTTTTTGGAATCGAAAAGAGCTTCCATTTAATATATTATAATTGTTGTTTCGATTCACAGTATAAATGATATAGGAGTTTAAAGTCGTAACCATAATTAATAATTTTTTCTAAATGCGAACTGTGGTAACTTGCTTGTTTGTTCAACGAACAAAGATAGGTTGAAAACTGAAAACAAAGAACAAGAAAAAGAGAGAAAGAATTAAAAGAAAAGTTCGAATTAAATTTCAAGGACGAAAATAATGACAACAACATTAAAAGAAAGAACAAACTTTAGGGAAATTTTTTTTAATCTTTTTTGTGATTTATCACTTATGAAAACAAAACACAGTAAAAGGCCGAAAATTCTAAAATTAAAATTCAAAAGTTTTATATATCAAGCTTGATACCCAATTTTAAGCAACCAGGGTTTTGATACCAAATGATGCAGAAATTTTAGGCGCACAACATTGGAACCCAAGAATGAAAAGGAATAAGAATGATGGAATTGCTAAGAAGGTGGTTAAGAAGATCAAATTGGTATCCTAAAAGGCAAGAACCGAAAACATAGCAATACTGTGTGACCAAATTCTAAGACATTAGAAAATAGTGTTAACGAAGAAATTTGGGTTTTAAAACCATGCGAACTAAAATATTGCTATGGTTTGTTTTTAGGAATCAAAAAGAGCATCTATTTGATATATTATAATTTTTGTTTCGATTCACCATTTAAATGTAAAAAGGGTTTAAAGTTGCAACCATAATAAACTTTTTTTTAAATGAGATAATCAGTAACTCGCTTCTTTTTTCAACGAACAAAGATAGGTTGAAAACTGAAAACAAAGAACAAGAAAAAGAGACAAAGAATTATAAGAAACATTCGAATTAAATTTCAAGGACGAAAATAATGACAACAACATTAAAAGAAAGAACAAACTTTATGGAAAAAAAATTTAATCTTTTTTTGTGATTTATCACTTATGAAAACAAAACACAGTAAAAGGCCAAAAACTCTAAAATTAAAATTCAAAAGTTTGATATATCAAGCTTCATACCCAATTTTAAGAAACCAGGGTTTTGATACCAAATGAAGAAGAAATTTTAGGCGCACAACCTTGGAACCCAAGAATGAAAAGGAATAAGAATGATGGAATTGCTAAGAAGGTGGTTAAGAATATCAAAATTGTATCCTAAATGGCAAGAATCGAAAACAAAGAAATATTGTCCGACCAAATTCTAAGACAATAGAAAATAGAGTAAACGACGAAATTTGGGTTGGAAAACCAAGAGAACTAAAATATTTCTACGGTTTGTTTTTAGGAATCAAAAAGAGCATCCATTTGATATATTATAATTGTTGTTTCAATTCACAGTATAAATGTAATAAGGGTTTAAAGTTGCAACCATAATTAATAATTTTTTTTAAATGCGAACAGTGGTAAGTTGCTTGTTTGTTCAAAGAACAAACATAGGTTGAAAACTGAAAAAAAAAAGAACAAGAAAAAGATACTAACAATTAAAAGAAAGAACAAACTTTAGGGACCAATTTTTTTTCTTTTTTTGTGATTTATCACTTATGAAAACAAAACACAGTGAAAGGCCAAAAACTCTAAAATTAAAATTCAAAAGTTTGATATATCAAACTTGTTACCCAATTTTAAGCAACCAGGATTTTGATACCAAATGATGCGAAATTTTAAGCGCACAACTGTGGAACCCAAGAATGAAAAGGAATAAGAATGATGGAATTGCTAAGAAGGTGGTTAAGAAGATCAAAATTTTATCCTAAAGGCCAAGAACCGAAAACAAAACAATATTGTAAGACCAAATTCTAAGACGTTAGAAAATAGTGAACAATGAAATTTGGGTTTTAAAACCCTATAAACTAAAATATTACTAAGGTTTGTTTTTTGGAATCGAAAAGAGCTTCCCTTTAATATATTATAATTGTTGTTTCGATTCACAGTATAAATGTTATAAGAGTTTAAAGTCGCAACCATAATTAATAATTTTTTCTAAATGCGAACTGCGGTAACTTGCTTGTTTTTTCAAAACACAAAGAGAGGTTGAAAACTGAAAACAAAGAACAAGAAAAAAGACAAGGAATTAAAAGAAACGTACGAATTAAATTTCATGGACGAAAATAATGACAAAAACATTAAAAGAAAGAACAAACTTTAAGGAGCAATTTTTTTCCTTTTTATCTTATTTCTCACTTATGAAAACAAAAACTGTGAAAGGCCAAAAACTTTAAAATTAAAATTCAAAGGTTTGATATATCAAGCTTGATACCCAATTTTAAGCAACTAGGGTTTTGATACCAAATGATGCGGAAATTTTAGGCGCACCACCTAGGAACCCAAGAAGGAAAAGGAATAAGAATGATGGAATTGCTAAGAAGGTGGTTAAGAAGATCAAATTTGTATCCTAAAGGGCAAGAATCGAAAACAAAACAATATTGTGCGACCAAATTCTAAGACGTTAGAAAAGAGTGAACAATGAAATTTGGGTTTTAAAACCCTGAGAACTAAAATATTGCTGAGGTTTGTTTTTAAGAGTCAAAAAGAGCATCCATTTGATATATTATAATTGTTGTTTGGATTCACAATTTAAATGTAATAAGGATTTAAAGTTGCAACCATAATATATAATTTTTTTTATATGAGATAATCAGTAACTCGCTTGTTTTTTCAACGAACAAATATAGGTTGAAAACTGAAAACAAAGAACAAGAAAAAGAGACAAAGAATTAAACAAAAGTTTGAATTAAATTTCAAGGACGAAAATAATGACAACAACATTAAAAGAAAGAACAAACTTTATGGACAACTTTTTTTTCTTTTTTTGTGATTTATCAATTATGAAAACAAAACACAGTGAAAGGCGAAAAACTCTAAAATTAAAATTCAAAAGTTTTATATATCAAGCTTGATACCCAATTTTAAGCAACCATTGTTTTGATACCAAATAATGCGGAAATTTTAGGCGCACAACCTTGGAACCCAAGAATGAAAAGTAATAAGAATGATGGAATTGCTAAGAAGGTGGTTAAGAAGATCAAATTTGTATCATAAAGGGTATGAACCGAAAACAAAACAATATTGTGCGACCATATTCTAAGACGTTAGAAAATAGTGAACAATGAAATTTGGGTTTTAAAACCCTAAGAACTAAAATATAACTACGGTTTCTTTTTTGGAATCGAAAAGAGCATCCATTTGATATATTATAATTGTAGTTTCGATTCACAGTATAAATGTAATAAGAGTTTAAAGTCGCAACCATAATTAATAATTTTTTCTAAATGCGAACTGCGGAAACTTGTTTGTTTTTTCAAAGAACAAAGATAGGTTGAAAACTGAGCAAAAAGAACAAGAAAAAAGACAAGGAATTAAAAGAAACGAACGAATTAAATAAACATGGACGAAAATAATGACAAAAACATTAAAAGAAAGAACAAACTTTAGGGAGCAATTTTTTTCCTTTTTTCTTATTTCTCACTTATGAAAACAAAAACCGTGAAAGGCCAAAAACTTTAAAATTAAAATTCAAAGGTTTGATATATCAAGCTTGATACCCAATTTTAAGCAACTAGGGTGTTGATACCAAATGATGCGGAAATTTTAGGCGCACCACCTTGGAACCCAAGAAGGAAAAGGAATAAGAATGATGGAATTGCTAAGAAGGTGGTTAAGAATATCAAAATTGTATCCTAAATGGCAAGAATCGAAAACAAAGCAATATTGTGCGACCAAATTCTAAGACAATAGAAAATAGGGTAAACAATGAAATTTGGGTTTTAAAACCCTCAGAACTAAAATATTACTACGGTTTGTTTTTTGGAATCGAAAAGAGCATCCATTTGATATAATACAATTGTTGTTTCGATTCACAGTATAAATGTAATAAGGGTTTAAAGTGGCAACCATAATTAATAAAGTTTTTTAATGCGAACTGCGGTAACTTACTTATTTGTTCAAAGAACAAAGATAGGTTGACAACTTAAAACAAAGAACAAGAAAAAAGACAAGGAATTAAAAGAAACGTACGAATTAAATTTCATGGATGAAAATAATGACAAAAACATTAAAAGAAAGAACAAACTTTAACCAGCAAATTTTTTCCTTTTTATCTTATTTCTCACTTATGAAAACAAAAACCGTGAAAGGCCAAAAACTTTAAAATTAAAATTCAAAGGTTTGATATATCAAGCTTGATACCCAATTTTAAGCAACTAGGGTTTTGATACCAAATGATGCGGAAATTTTAGGCGCACCACCTAGGAACCCAAGAAGGAAAAGGAATAAGAATGATGGAATTGCTAAGAAGGTGATTAAGAAGATCAAATTTGTATCATAAAGAGCAAGAACCGAAAACAAAACAATATTGTGCGACCAAATTCGAAGACGTTAGAAAATAGTAAACAATGAAATTTGGGTTTTAAAACCCTCACAACTAAAATATTACTACGGTTTGTTTTTTGGAAACGAAAAGCGCATCCATTTGATATAATACAATTGTTGTTTCGATTCACAGTATAAATGTAATAAGGGTTTAAAGTGGCAATCATAATTAATAATTTTTTTTGAATGCGAACTGCGGTAACTTCCTTGTTTGTTCAAAGAACAAAAATAGGTTGAAAACTGAAAACAAAGAACAAGAAAAAAGACAAGGAATTAAAAGAAACGTATGAATTAAATTTCATGGATGAAAATAATGACAAAAACATTAAAAGAAAGAACAAACTTTATGGATAACTTTTTTTTCTTTTTTTGTGATTTATCAATTATGAAAACAAAACACAATTAAAGGCGAAAAACTCTAAAATTAAAATTCAAAAGTTTGATATATCAAGTTTGATACCCAATTTTGAGCAACCAGGGTTTTGATACCAAATAATGCGGAACTTTTAGGCGCACAACCTTGGAACCCAAGAATGAAAAGTAATAAGAATGATGGAATTTCTAAGAAGGTGGTTAAGAAGATCAAATTTGTATCCTAAAGGGCATGAACCTAAAACAAAAAAATATTGTTCGACCAAATTCTAAGACGTTAGAAAATAGTGAACAATGAAATTTGGGTTTTAAAACCCTATAAACTAAAATATTACTAAGGTTTGTTTTTTGGAATCGAAAAGAGCTTCCATTTAATATATTATAATTGTTGTTTCGATTCACAGTAGAAATGTTATAAGAGTTTAAAGTCGCAACCATAATTAATATTTTTTTCTAAATGCGAACTGTGGTAACTTGCTTGTTTGTTCAAAAAACAAAGATAGGTTGAAAACTGAAAACAAAGAACAAGAAAAAAGACAAGGAATTAAAAGAAACGTACGAATTAAATTTCATGGACGAAAATAATGACAAAAACATTAAAAGAAAGAACAAACTTTAGGGACCAAATTTTTTTTTTTTTGTGATTTGTCACTTATGAAAACAAAAAATAGTCAAAGACCAAAAACTTTAAAATTAAAATTCAAAAGATTGTTATGTCACGCTAGATACCTAATTTTCAGCAACCAAGATTTTGATACCAAATGATGTAGAAATTTTAGGCACACATCCTTGAACCTAAGAACCAAAAGGAATAAGAAAGATGGAATTGCTAAGAAGGTGGTTAAGAAGATCAAATTGGTATCCTAAAGGGCAAGTACCGAAAACAAAGCAATATTGTGCGACCAAATTCTAAGAAAATAGAAAATAGTGTTAACGAAGAAATTTGGGTTTTAAAACCCTACAAACTAAAATATTGCTACGGTTTGTTTTTAGGAATCAAAAAGAGCATCCATTTGATATATTATAATTGTTGTTTCGATTCACAATTTAAATGTAATAAGGGTTTAAAGTTGCAACCATAATATATAATTTTTTTTAAATGAGATAATCAGTAACTCGCTTGTTTTTTCAACGAACAAAGATAAGTTGAAAACTGAAAACAAAGAACAAGAAAAAGAAACAAAGAATTAAAAGAAAAGTTCGAATTAAATTTCAAGGATGAAAATATTGACAACAACATTAAAAGAATGAACAAACTTTATGGACAACTTTTTTTCTCTTTTTTTGTGATTTATCAATTATGAAAACAAAACACAGTGAAAGGCCAAAAACTCTAAAATTAAAATTCAAAATTTTGATATATCAAACTTGTTACCCAATTTTAAGAAACCAGGATTTTGATACCAAATAATGCGAACTTGTAAGCGCACAACCGTGGAACCCAAGAATGAAAAGGAATAAGAATGATGGAATTGTTAAGAAGGTGGTTAAGAAGATCAAATTTTTATCCTAAAGGCCAAGAACCGAAAACAAAACAATATTGTAAGACCAAATTCGAAGACGTTAGAAAATAGTGAACAATGAAATTTGGGTTTTAAAACCCTGTAAACTAAAATATTACTAAGGTTTGTTTTTTGGAATCGAAAAGAGCATTCATTTGATATATTATAATTGTTGTATCCATTCATGGTATAAATGTTATAAGAGTTTAAGGTCGCACCCATAATTAATAATTTTTTCTAAATGTGAACTGCGGTAACTTGCTTTTTTGTTCAAAGAACAAAGATAGGTTGAAAACTGAAAACAAAGAACAAGAAAAATGACAAGGAACTAAAAGAAACGTACGAATTAAATTTCATAGACGAAAGTAATGACAAAAACATTAAAAGAAAGAACAAACATTAGGGACCAAATTTTTTTCTTTTTTTTTTGTGATTTGTCACTTATGAAAACAAAAAATAGTCAAAGACCAAAAACTTTAAAATTAAAATTCAAAAGATTGTTATGTCACGCTAGATACCTAATTTTCAGCAACCAAGGTTTTGATACCAAATTATGCAGAAATTTTAGGCACACAAAACACAGTGAAAGGCCAAAAACTCTAAAATTAAAATTCAAAAGTTTGATATATCAAACTTGTTACCCAATTTTAAGCAACCAGGATTTTGATACCAAATGATGCGAAATTTTAAGCGCACAACCGTGGAACCCAAGAATGAAAAGGAATAAGAATGATGGAATTGCTAAGAAGGTTGCTAAGAAGATCAAATTTTTATCCTAAAGGCCAAGAACCGAAAACAAAACAATATTGTAAGACCAAATTCTAAGACGTTAGAAAATAGTAAACAATGAAATTTGGGTTTTAAAACCCTGAGAACTAAAATATTACTATGGTTTGTTTTTTGGAATCGAAAAGAGCATCCATTTGATATAATACAATTGTTGTTTCGATTCACAGTATAAATGTAATAAGGGTTTAAAGTGGCAACCATAATTAATAAATTTTTTTAATGCGAACTGCAGTAACTTCCTTGTTTGTTCAAAGAACAAAGATAGGTTGACAACTTAAAACAAAGAACAAGAAAAAAGACAAAGAATTAAAAGAAACGTACGAATTAAATTTCAAGGACGAAAATAATGATACCAACATTAAAAGAAAGAACAAACTTTAGGGACCAATTTTTTTCATTTTTTGTGATTTATCACTTATGAAAACAAAACACAGTGAAAGGCCAAAAACTTTAAAATTAAAATTCAAAATTTTGATGTATCAAGCTTGATACCCAATTTTAAGCAGCCAGGGTTTTGATACCAAATGAAGCGGAAATTTTAGATGCACCACCATGGAACCCATGAAGGAAAAGGAATAAGAATGATAGAATTGCTAAGAAGGTGGTTAAGAAGATCAAATTTGTATCCAAAAGGGCAAGAACCGAAAACAAGACAATATTGTGCGACCAAATTCTAAGACGTTAGAAAATAGTGAACAATGAAATTTGGGTTTTAAAACCCTGTAAACTAAAATATTACTAAGGTTTGTTTTTTGGAATCGAAAAGAGCATCCATTTAATATAATACAATTGTTGTTTCGATTCAAAGTATAAATGTAATAAGGGTTTAAAGTGGCAACCATAATTAATAATTCTTTTTGAATGCGAACTGCGGTAACTTCCTTGTTTGTTCAAAGAACAAAGATAGGTTGAAAACTGAAAGCAAAGAACAAGAAAAAAGACAAGGAATTAAAAGAAACGTATGAATTAAATTTCATGGACGAAAATAATGACAAAAACATTAAAAGAAAGAACAAACTTTAAGGAGCAATTCTTTTCCTTTTTATCTTATTTCTCACTTATGAAAACAAAAACCGTGAAAGGCCAAAAACTTTAAAATTAAAATTCAAAGGTTTGATATATCAAGCTTGATACCCAATTTTAAGCAACTAGGGTTTTGATACCAAATGATGCGGAAATTTTAGGCGCACCACCTAGGAACCCAAGAAGGAAAAGGAATAAGAATGATGGAATTGCTAAGAAGGTGGTTAAGAAGATCAAATTTGTATCCTAAAGAGCAAGAACCGAAAACAAAACAATATTGTGCGACCAAATTCTAAAACGTTAGAAAAGAGTGAACAATGAAATTCGGGTTTTAAAACCCTACGAACTAAAATATTGCTGCGGTTTGTTTTTAGGAGTCAAAAAGAGCATCCATTTGATATATTATAATTGTTGTTTCGATTCACATTTTAAATGTAATAAGGATTTAAAGTTGCAACCATAATATATAATTTTGTTATATGAGATAATCAGTAACTCGCTTGTTTTTTCAACGAACAAATATAGGTTGAAAACTGAAAACAAAGAATAAGAAAAAGAGACAAAGAATTAAAAGAAAAGTTCGAATTAAATTTCAAGGATGAAAATAATGACAACAACATTAAAAGAAAGAACAAACTTTATGGATAATTTTTTTTCTTCTTTTGTGATTTATCAATTATGAAAACAAAACACAATTAAAGGCGAAAAACTCTAAAATTAAAATTCAAAAGTTTGATATATCAAGTTTGATACCCAATTTTAAGCAACCAGGGTTTTGATACCAAATAATGCGGAAATTTTAGGCGCACAACCTTGGAACCCAATAATGAAAAGTAACAAGAATGATGGAATTTCTAAGAAGGTGGTTAAGAAGATCAAATTTGTATCCTAAAGGGCATGAACCTAAAACAAAAAAATATTGTTCGACCAAATTCTAAGACGTTAGAAAATAGTGAACAATGAAATTTGGGTTTTAAAACCCTGTAAACTAAAATATTATTAAGGTTTGTTTTTTGGAATCGAAAAGAGCTTCCATTTAATATATTATAATTGTTGTTTCGATTCACAGTATAAATGTTATAAGAGTTTAAAGTCGCAACCATAATTAATATTTTTTTTCTAAATGCGAACTGTGGTAACTTGCTTGTTTGTTCAAAAAACAAAGATAGGTTGAAAACTGAAAACAAAGAACAAGAAAAAAGACAAGGAATTAAAAGAAACGTACGAATTAAATTTCATGGACGAAAATAATGACAAAAACATTAAAAGAAAGAACAAACTTTAGGGACCAAATTTTTTTTTTTTGTGATTAGTCACTTATGAAAACAAAAAATAGTCAAAGACCAAAAACTTTAAAATTAAAATTCAAAAGATTGTTATGTCACGCTAGATACCTAATTTTTAGCAACCAAGCTTTTGATACCAAATGATGTAGAAATTTTAGGCACACAACCTTGAACCTAAGAACCAAAAGGAATAAGAAAGATGGAATTGCTAAGAAGGTGGTTAAGAAGATCAAATTGGTATCCTAAAGGGCAAGTACCGAAAACAAAGCAATATTGTGCGACCAAATTCTAAGAAATTAGAAAATAGTGTTAACGAATAAATTTGGGTTTTAAAACCCTACGAACTAAAATATTGCTACGGTTTGTTTTTAGGAATCAAAAAGAGCATCCATTTGATATATTATAATTGTTGTTTCGATTCACAATTTAAATGTAATAAGGGTTTAAAGTTGCAACCACAATATATAATTTTTTTTAAATGAGATAATCAGTAACTCGCTTGCTTTTCAACGAATAAAGATAGGTTGAAAACTGAAAACAAAGAACAAGAAAAAGAGACAAAGAATTAAAAGAAAAGTTCGAATTAAATTTCAAGGATGAAAATAATGACAAAAACATTAAAGAAAGAACAAACTTTATGGAAAATGTTTTTTTTCTTTTTTTGTGATTTATCACTTATGAAAACAAAACATAGTGAAAGGCGAAAAACTCTAAAATTAATATTCAAAAGTTTGATATATCAAGCATGATACCCAATTTTAAGCAACCAGGGTTTTGATACCAAATGATGTAGAAATTTTAGGCGCACAACCTTGGAACCCAAGAATGAAAAGGAATAAGAATGATGGAATTGCTAAGAAGGTGGTTAAGAAGATCAAATTTGTATCCTAAAGGGCAAGAATCGAAAACAAAGCAATATTGTTTGAACAAATTCTAAGACAATAGAAAATAGTGAAAAAGATGAAATTTGGGTTGGAAAACCCAGAGAACTAAAATATTTCTACGGTTTGTTTTTAGGAATCAAAAAGAGCATCCATTTGATATATTATAATTGTTGTTCCGATTCACAGTATAAATGTAATAAGGGTTTAAAGTTGCAACCATAATTAATAATTTTTTTTTAAATGCGAATGCGGTAACTTGCTTGTTTGTTCAAAGAACAAAGATAGGTTGAAAACTGAAAAAAAAAGAACAAGAAAAAGATACAGACAATTAAAAGAAAGAACAAACTTTAGGGACCATTTTTTTTTCTTTTTTTGTGATTTGTCACTTATGAAAACAAAAAATATTCAAAGACCAAAAACTTTAAAATTAAAATTCAAAAGATTTTTATATCACGCTAGATACCTAATTTTCAACAACGAAGGTTTTGATACCAAATGATGCAGAAATTTTAGGCGCACAACCTTGAACCCAAGAACCAAAAGGAATAAGAAAGATGGAATTTCTAAGAAGGTGGTTAAGAAGATCAAATTGGTATCCTAAAGGGCAAGAACCGAAAACAAAGCAATATTGTGTGACCAAATTCTAAGACATTAGAAAATAGTGTTAATGAAGAAATTTGGGTTTTAAAACCATGCGAACTAAAATATTGCTACGGTTTGTTTTTAGGAATCAAAAAGAGCATCTATTTGATATATTATAATTGTTGTTCCGATTCACCATTTAAATGTAATAGGGGTTTCATGTTGCAACCATAATAATTTTTTTTTTAAAATGAGATAATCAGTAACTCGCTTGTTTTTTCAACGAACATAGATAGGTTGAAAACTGAAAACAAAGAACAAGAAAACGAGACAAAGAATTAAAAGAAAAGTTCGAATTAAATTTCAAGGACGAAAATAATGACAACAACATTAAAAGAAAGAACAAACTTTATAGACAAATTTTTTAATCTTTTTTTGTGATTTATCACTTATGAAAACAAAACACAGTAAAAGGCCAAAAACTCTTAAATTAAAATTCAAAAGTTTGATATATCAAGCTTGATACCCAATTTTAAGCACCCAGGGTTTTGATACCAAATGATGCATAAATTTTACGCGCACAACCTTGGAACCCAAGAATGAAAAGGAATAAGAATGATGGAATTGCTAAGAAGGTGGTTAAGAATATCAAAATTGTATCCTAAAGGGCAAGAATCGAAAAAAAAGCAATATTGTGCGACCAAATTCTAAGACAATATAAAATAGTGTAAACGATGAAATTTGGGTTGGAAAGCCCAGAGAACTAAAATATTTCTACGATTTGTTTTTAGGAATCAAAAAGAGCATCCATTTGATATATTATAATTGTTGTTTCGATTCACAGTATAAATGTAATAAGGGTTTAAAGTTGCAACCATAATTAATAATTTTTTTTAAATGCGAACTGCGGTAACTTGCTTGCTTGTTCAAAGAACAAACATAGGTTGAAAACTGAAAAAAAGAACAAGAAAAAGATACAAACAATTAAAAGAAAGAACAAACTTTAGGGACCAATGTTTTTTCTCTTTTTGTGATTTATCACTTATGAAAACAAAACACAGTGAAAGGCCAAAAACTCTAAAATTAAAATTCAAAAGTTTGATATATCAAGCTTGTTACCCAATTTTAAGCAACCAGGATTTTGATACCAAATCATGCGAAATTTTAAGCGCACAACTGTGGAACCCAAGAATGAAAAGGAATAAGAATGATGGAATTGCTAAGAAGGTGGTTAAGAATATCAAAATTGTATCCTAAAGGGCAAGAATCGAAAAAAAAGCAATATTGTGCGACCAAATTCTAAGACAATATAAAATAGTGTAAACGATGAAATTTGGGTTGGAAAGCCCAGAGAACTAAAATATTTCTACGATTTGTTTTTAGGAATCAAAAAGAGCATCCATTTGATATATTATAATTGTTGTTTCGATTCACAGTATAAATGTAATAAGGGTTTAAAGTTGCAACCATAATTAATAATTTTTTTTAAATGCGAACTGCGGTAACTTGCTTGCTTGTTCAAAGAACAAACATAGGTTGAAAACTGAAAAAAAGAACAAGAAAAAGATACAAACAATTAAAAGAAAGAACAAACTTTAGGGACCAATGTTTTTTCTCTTTTTGTGATTTATCACTTATGAAAACAAAACACAGTGAAAGGCCAAAAACTCTAAAATTAAAATTCAAAAGTTTGATATATCAAGCTTGTTACCCAATTTTAAGCAACCAGGATTTTGATACCAAATCATGCGAAATTTTAAGCGCACAACTGTGGAACCCAAGAATGAAAAGGAATAAGAATGATGGAATTGTTAAGAAGGTGGTTAAGAAGATCAAATTTTTATCCTAAAGGCCAAGAACCGAAAACAAAACAATATTGTAAGACCAAATTCTAAGACGTTAGAAAATAGTAAACAATGAATTTTGGGTTTTAAAACCCTGAGAACTAATATATTACTACGGTTTGTTTTTTGGAATCGAAAAGAGCATCCATTTGATATAATACAATTGTTGTTTCGATTCACAGTATAAATGTAATAAGGGTTTAAAGTGGCAACCATAATTAATAATTTTTTTTTGAATGCGAACTGCGGTAACTTCCTTGTTTGTTCAAAGAACAAAGATAGGTTGACAACTTAAAACAAAGAACAAGAAAAAAGACAAAGAATTAAAAGAAACATACGAATTAAATTTCAAGGACGAAAATAATGACAACAACATTAAAAGAAAGAACAAACTTTAAGGAGCAATTTTTTTCCTTTTTATCTTATTTCTCACTTATGAAAACAAAAACCGTGAAAGGCCAAAAACTTTAAAATTAAAATTCAAAGGATTGATATATCAAGCTTGATACCCAATTTTAAGCAACTAGGGTTTTGATACCAAATGATGCGGAAATTTTAGGCGCACCACCTAGGAACCCAAGAAGGAAAAGGAAAAAGAATGATAGAATTGCTGAGAAGGTGGTAAGAAGATCAAATTTGTAACCTAAAGGGCAAGAACCGAAAACAAGACAATATTGTGGACCAAATTCTAAGACGTTAGAAAATAGTGAACAATGAAATTTGGGTTTTAAAACCCTGTAAACTAAAATATTACTAAGGTTTGTTTTTTGGAATCCAAAAGAGCTTCCATTTAATATATTATAATTGTTGTTTCGATTCACAGTATAAATGTTATAAGAGTTTAAAGTTGCAACCATAATTAATATTTTTTTCTAAATGCGAACTGCGGTAACTTGCTTGTTTGTTCAAAAAACAAAGATAGGTTGAAAACTGAAAACAAAGAACTAGAAAAAAGGCAAGGAATTAAAAGAAACGTACGACTTAAATTTCATGGACCAAAATAATGACAAAAACATTAAAAGAAAGAACAAACTTTAGGGACCAAATTTTTTTTTTTTTTTTTGTCATTTATCACTTATGAAAACAAAACACAGTTAAAGGCTAAAAACTCTAAAATTAAAATTCAAAAGTTTGATATATCAAGCTTGATACCCAATTTTAAGTAACTAGGGTTTTGATACCAAATGATGCAGAAATTTTACGCGCATAACCATCGAACCCAAGAATGAAAAGGAATAAGAATGATGGAATTGCTAAGAAGGTGGTTAAGAATATCAAAATTGTATCCTAAAGGGCAAGAATCGAAAACAAAACAATATGGTGCGACCAAATTCTAAGACGTTAGAAAAGAGTGAACAATGAAATTTGGGTTTTAAAACCCTGAGAACTAAAATATTACTGCGGTTTGTTTTTAGGAGTCAAAAAGAGCATCTATTTGATATATTATAATTGTTGTTTCGATTCAAAATTTAAATGTAATAAGGATTTAAAGTTGCAACCATAATATATAATTTTTTTATATGAGATAATCAGTAACTCGCTTGTTTTTTCAACGAACAAAGATAGGTTGAAAACTGAAAACAAATTAAGAACATGAAAAAGATACAAAGAATTAAAAGAAAAAAATGAATTAAATTTTAAGGACGAAAATAATGACAACAACATTAAAATAAAGAACAAACTTTTGGGACCAAAGTTATTTCTTTTTTTGTGATTTGTTACTTATGAAAACAAAAAATAGTCAAAGACCAAAAACTTTAAAATTAAAATTCAAAAAATTGATATATCAAGCTAGATAACCAATTATTAGCAACCATGGTTTCGATACCAAATGATGCGAAAATTTTAGGCGCAGAACCTTGGAACCTAAGAACCAAAATGAATAAGAAGGATTGAATTTCTAAGAAGGTGGTTAGGAAGATGAAATTTGTATCCTAAAGGGCAAGAAGAGAACACAAAACAATATTGTGCAACCAAATTCTAAGACGTTAGAAAATAGTTTAACGATGAAACTTTGGGTTTGAAAACACAGAGAACTAAAATATTGCTACGGTTTGTTTTAACTAATAGAAAAGAGCATTCATTTGATATATTATAATAGTTTTTTCGATTCATAGTTTAAATGTAATAAGGGTTTAAAGTGGCAACCATAATTCATAATTTTTTTTAATTGCAAAAATTAGTAACTCGCTGGTTTTTCAAATAACAAAGATAGGTTGAAAACTGAAAACAAAGAACAAGAAAAAGATACAAAGAATTAAAAGAAAAGTACGAATTGAATTTCCAGGACGAAAATAATGATAACAAGAATAAAAGAAAGAACAAACACTACAGACCAAATTTCTTTATTTTTTTGTCATTTATCACTTATGAAAACAAAAAATAGTCAAAGACCAAAAACTTTAAAATTAAAATTCAAAAAATTGATATATCAAGCAAGATATCCAATTATTAGCAACAAAGGTTTTGATACCAAATGATGCGAAAATTTTGGCCGACCACCTTGGAACCCAAGAACCAAAAGGAATAAGGAAGATTGAATTGCTAAGAAGGTGGTTAAGAAGATCAAATTGGTATCCTAAAGGGCAAGAACCGAAAACAAAGCAATATTGTGCAACCAAATTCTAAGACGTTAGAAAATAGTGTAAACGATGAAAGTTGGATAAAAAACCCGGAGAACTAAAATATTGCTACGGTTTGTTTTTAGTAATAGAAAAGAGCATCCATTTGATGTATTATAATAGTAATTAGGATTCCCAGTTTAAATGTAATAAGAATTTAAAATGGCAACCATAATTAATAATTTTTTTTAATGCAAACTGCGGTAACTTGCTTGTTTTTTGAAAGAACAAATATAGGCTGAAAATTGAAAACAAAGATCAAGAAAAAGATACAAAGAATTAAAAGAAAAGTACGAATTAAATTTCAAGGACGAAAACAATGACAACAACATTAAAAGAAAGAACAAACTATAGGGACCAAATTTCTTTCCTTTTTTGTGATTTTCACTTATGAAAACAAAAAATAGTCAAAGGCTAAAAAATTGAAAATTTAAATTCAAAATATTGATATATCAAGCTAGATACCCAATTTTCAGCAACCAAGGTTTTGATACCAAATGATGCGGATATTTTAGGGGCACAACCTTGGAACCCAAGAACGAAAAGGAATAAGAAAGATTGAATTGCTGAGAAGGTGGTTAAGTAGATAAAATTGGTAACCTAAAGGGCAAGAACCGAAAACAATGCAATATTGTGTGACCAAATTCTAAGACAGTAGAAAATTGTGTAAACGATGAAATTTCGGTTTGAAAACCTAGAGAACTAAAATATTGCTACGCTTTGTTTTTAGGAATCGAAAAGACCATACATTTGATATATTATAATTGTTGTTTCGATTCACAGTTTAAATGTAATAAGAGTTTAAGTGGCAACCATAATTAATAATTTTTTTTAATGCGAACTACGGTAACTCCCTTGTTTTTCCAAAGACCAAAGATAGGTTGAACACTGAAAAAACAAAAAACAAGAAAAAGATACAAAGAATTAAATGAAAATTACGAATTGAATTTTAAGGACGAAAATAATGATAACAACATTAAAAGAAAGAACAAACTTTAGGGACCAAATGATGCGAAAATTTTAGGCGCACAACATTGGAACCCAAGAACCAAAAGGAATAAGGAAGATTGAATTGCTAAGAAGGTGGTTAAGAAGATCAAATTGGTATCCTAGAGGGAAAGAACCGAAAACAAAGCAATATTGTGCAACCAAATTCTAAGATGTTAGATAATAGTGTAAACGATGAAATTTGGGTTCGAAAACTCAAAGAACTAAAATATTGCTACTGTTTGTTTTTAGTAATCGAAAAGAGCATCCATTTGATGTATTATAATAGTTATTACGATTCACAGTTTAAATATAATAAGGTTTTAAAGTGGCAACCATAATTAATAATTTTTTTAAATGCGAAAACCAGTAACTCGTTTTTTTTTTTCAAAGAACAAATATATGTTGAAAACTGAAAATAAAGAACATGAAAAAGATTCAAAGAATTAAAATAAAACTACGAATTAAATTTCAAGGATGAAAATAATGAAAACAACATTAGAAGAAAACACAAACTTTAGCGACCAAATTTCTTCCTTTTTTTGTGATTTATCAATTATGAAAACAAAACACAGTGAAAGGCCAAAAACTCTAAAATTAAAATTCAAAATTTTGATATATCAAACTTGTTACCCAATTTTAAGAAACCAGGATTTTGATACCAAATAATGCGAACTTGTAAGCGCACAACCGTGGAACCCAAGAATGAAAAGGAATAAGAATGATGGAATTGTTAAGAAGGTGGTTAAGAAGATCAAATTTTTATCCTAAAGGCCAAGAACCGAAAACAAAACAATATTGTAAGACCAAATTCGAAGACGTTAGAAAATAGTGAACAATGAAATTTGGGTTTTAAAACCCTGTAAACTAAAATATTACTAAGGTTTGTTTTTTGGAATCGAAAAGAGCATTCATTTGATATATTATAATTGTTGTATCCATTCATGGTATAAATGTTATAAGAGTTTAAGGTCGCACCCATAATTAATAATTTTTTCTAAATGTGAACTGCGGTAACTTGCTTTTTTGTTCAAAGAACAAAGATAGGTTGAAAACTGAAAACAAAGAACAAGAAAAATGACAAGGAACTAAAAGAAACGTACGAATTAAATTTCATAGACGAAAGTAATGACAAAAACATTAAAAGAAAGAACAAACATTAGGGACCAAATTTTTTTCTTTTTTTTTTGTGATTTGTCACTTATGAAAACAAAAAATAGTCAAAGACCAAAAACTTTAAAATTAAAATTCAAAAGATTGTTATGTCACGCTAGATACCTAATTTTCAGCAACCAAGGTTTTGATACCAAATTATGCAGAAATTTTAGGCACACAAAACACAGTGAAAGGCCAAAAACTCTAAAATTAAAATTCAAAAGTTTGATATATCAAACTTGTTACCCAATTTTAAGCAACCAGGATTTTGATACCAAATGATGCGAAATTTTAAGCGCACAACCGTGGAACCCAAGAATGAAAAGGAATAAGAATGATGGAATTGCTAAGAAGGTTGCTAAGAAGATCAAATTTTTATCCTAAAGGCCAAGAACCGAAAACAAAACAATATTGTAAGACCAAATTCTAAGACGTTAGAAAATAGTAAACAATGAAATTTGGGTTTTAAAACCCTGAGAACTAAAATATTACTATGGTTTGTTTTTTGGAATCGAAAAGAGCATCCATTTGATATAATACAATTGTTGTTTCGATTCACAGTATAAATGTAATAAGGGTTTAAAGTGGCAACCATAATTAATAAATTTTTTTAATGCGAACTGCAGTAACTTCCTTGTTTGTTCAAAGAACAAAGATAGGTTGACAACTTAAAACAAAGAACAAGAAAAAAGACAAAGAATTAAAAGAAACGTACGAATTAAATTTCAAGGACGAAAATAATGATACCAACATTAAAAGAAAGAACAAACTTTAGGGACCAATTTTTTTCATTTTTTGTGATTTATCACTTATGAAAACAAAACACAGTGAAAGGCCAAAAACTTTAAAATTAAAATTCAAAATTTTGATGTATCAAGCTTGATACCCAATTTTAAGCAGCCAGGGTTTTGATACCAAATGAAGCGGAAATTTTAGATGCACCACCATGGAACCCATGAAGGAAAAGGAATAAGAATGATAGAATTGCTAAGAAGGTGGTTAAGAAGATCAAATTTGTATCCAAAAGGGCAAGAACCGAAAACAAGACAATATTGTGCGACCAAATTCTAAGACGTTAGAAAATAGTGAACAATGAAATTTGGGTTTTAAAACCCTGTAAACTAAAATATTACTAAGGTTTGTTTTTTGGAATCGAAAAGAGCATCCATTTAATATAATACAATTGTTGTTTCGATTCAAAGTATAAATGTAATAAGGGTTTAAAGTGGCAACCATAATTAATAATTCTTTTTGAATGCGAACTGCGGTAACTTCCTTGTTTGTTCAAAGAACAAAGATAGGTTGAAAACTGAAAGCAAAGAACAAGAAAAAAGACAAGGAATTAAAAGAAACGTATGAATTAAATTTCATGGACGAAAATAATGACAAAAACATTAAAAGAAAGAACAAACTTTAAGGAGCAATTCTTTTCCTTTTTATCTTATTTCTCACTTATGAAAACAAAAACCGTGAAAGGCCAAAAACTTTAAAATTAAAATTCAAAGGTTTGATATATCAAGCTTGATACCCAATTTTAAGCAACTAGGGTTTTGATACCAAATGATGCGGAAATTTTAGGCGCACCACCTAGGAACCCAAGAAGGAAAAGGAATAAGAATGATGGAATTGCTAAGAAGGTGGTTAAGAAGATCAAATTTGTATCCTAAAGAGCAAGAACCGAAAACAAAACAATATTGTGCGACCAAATTCTAAAACGTTAGAAAAGAGTGAACAATGAAATTCGGGTTTTAAAACCCTACGAACTAAAATATTGCTGCGGTTTGTTTTTAGGAGTCAAAAAGAGCATCCATTTGATATATTATAATTGTTGTTTCGATTCACATTTTAAATGTAATAAGGATTTAAAGTTGCAACCATAATATATAATTTTGTTATATGAGATAATCAGTAACTCGCTTGTTTTTTCAACGAACAAATATAGGTTGAAAACTGAAAACAAAGAATAAGAAAAAGAGACAAAGAATTAAAAGAAAAGTTCGAATTAAATTTCAAGGATGAAAATAATGACAACAACATTAAAAGAAAGAACAAACTTTATGGATAATTTTTTTTCTTCTTTTGTGATTTATCAATTATGAAAACAAAACACAATTAAAGGCGAAAAACTCTAAAATTAAAATTCAAAAGTTTGATATATCAAGTTTGATACCCAATTTTAAGCAACCAGGGTTTTGATACCAAATAATGCGGAAATTTTAGGCGCACAACCTTGGAACCCAATAATGAAAAGTAACAAGAATGATGGAATTTCTAAGAAGGTGGTTAAGAAGATCAAATTTGTATCCTAAAGGGCATGAACCTAAAACAAAAAAATATTGTTCGACCAAATTCTAAGACGTTAGAAAATAGTGAACAATGAAATTTGGGTTTTAAAACCCTGTAAACTAAAATATTATTAAGGTTTGTTTTTTGGAATCGAAAAGAGCTTCCATTTAATATATTATAATTGTTGTTTCGATTCACAGTATAAATGTTATAAGAGTTTAAAGTCGCAACCATAATTAATATTTTTTTTCTAAATGCGAACTGTGGTAACTTGCTTGTTTGTTCAAAAAACAAAGATAGGTCAAAACTGAAAACAAAGAACAAGAAAAAAGACAAGGAATTAAAAGAAACGTACGAATTAAATTTCATGGACGAAAATAATGACAAAAACATTAAAAGAAAGAACAAACTTTAGGGACCAAATTTTTTTTTTTTGTGATTAGTCACTTATGAAAACAAAAAATAGTCAAAGACCAAAAACTTTAAAATTAAAATTCAAAAGATTGTTATGTCACGCTAGATACCTAATTTTTAGCAACCAAGCTTTTGATACCAAATGATGTAGAAATTTTAGGCACACAACCTTGAACCTAAGAACCAAAAGGAATAAGAAAGATGGAATTGCTAAGAAGGTGGTTAAGAAGATCAAATTGGTATCCTAAAGGGCAAGTACCGAAAACAAAGCAATATTGTGCGACCAAATTCTAAGAAATTAGAAAATAGTGTTAACGAATAAATTTGGGTTTTAAAACCCTACGAACTAAAATATTGCTACGGTTTGTTTTTAGGAATCAAAAAGAGCATCCATTTGATATATTATAATTGTTGTTTCGATTCACAATTTAAATGTAATAAGGGTTTAAAGTTGCAACCACAATATATAATTTTTTTTAAATGAGATAATCAGTAACTCGCTTGCTTTTCAACGAATAAAGATAGGTTGAAAACTGAAAACAAAGAACAAGAAAAAGAGACAAAGAATTAAAAGAAAAGTTCGAATTAAATTTCAAGGATGAAAATAATGACAAAAACATTAAAGAAAGAACAAACTTTATGGAAAATGTTTTTTTTCTTTTTTTGTGATTTATCACTTATGAAAACAAAACATAGTGAAAGGCGAAAAACTCTAAAATTAATATTCAAAAGTTTGATATATCAAGCATGATACCCAATTTTAAGCAACCAGGGTTTTGATACCAAATGATGTAGAAATTTTAGGCGCACAACCTTGGAACCCAAGAATGAAAAGGAATAAGAATGATGGAATTGCTAAGAAGGTGGTTAAGAAGATCAAATTTGTATCCTAAAGGGCAAGAATCGAAAACAAAGCAATATTGTTTGAACAAATTCTAAGACAATAGAAAATAGTGAAAAAGATGAAATTTGGGTTGGAAAACCCAGAGAACTAAAATATTTCTACGGTTTGTTTTTAGGAATCAAAAAGAGCATCCATTTGATATATTATAATTGTTGTTCCGATTCACAGTATAAATGTAATAAGGGTTTAAAGTTGCAACCATAATTAATAATTTTTTTTTAAATGCGAATGCGGTAACTTGCTTGTTTGTTCAAAGAACAAAGATAGGTTGAAAACTGAAAAAAAAAGAACAAGAAAAAGATACAGACAATTAAAAGAAAGAACAAACTTTAGGGACCATTTTTTTTTCTTTTTTTGTGATTTGTCACTTATGAAAACAAAAAATATTCAAAGACCAAAAACTTTAAAATTAAAATTCAAAAGATTTTTATATCACGCTAGATACCTAATTTTCAACAACGAAGGTTTTGATACCAAATGATGCAGAAATTTTAGGCGCACAACCTTGAACCCAAGAACCAAAAGGAATAAGAAAGATGGAATTTCTAAGAAGGTGGTTAAGAAGATCAAATTGGTATCCTAAAGGGCAAGAACCGAAAACAAAGCAATATTGTGTGACCAAATTCTAAGACATTAGAAAATAGTGTTAATGAAGAAATTTGGGTTTTAAAACCATGCGAACTAAAATATTGCTACGGTTTGTTTTTAGGAATCAAAAAGAGCATCTATTTGATATATTATAATTGTTGTTCCGATTCACCATTTAAATGTAATAGGGGTTTCATGTTGCAACCATAATAATTTTTTTTTTAAAATGAGATAATCAGTAACTCGCTTGTTTTTTCAACGAACATAGATAGGTTGAAAACTGAAAACAAAGAACAAGAAAACGAGACAAAGAATTAAAAGAAAAGTTCGAATTAAATTTCAAGGACGAAAATAATGACAACAACATTAAAAGAAAGAACAAACTTTATAGACAAATTTTTTAATCTTTTTTTGTGATTTATCACTTATGAAAACAAAACACAGTAAAAGGCCAAAAACTCTTAAATTAAAATTCAAAAGTTTGATATATCAAGCTTGATAACCAATTTTAAGCACCCAGGGTTTTGATACCAAATGATGCATAAATTTTACGCGCACAACCTTGGAACCCAAGAATGAAAAGGAATAAGAATGATGGAATTGCTAAGAAGGTGGTTAAGAATATCAAAATTGTATCCTAAAGGGCAAGAATCGAAAAAAAAGCAATATTGTGCGACCAAATTCTAAGACAATATAAAATAGTGTAAACGATGAAATTTGGGTTGGAAAGCCCAGAGAACTAAAATATTTCTACGATTTGTTTTTAGGAATCAAAAAGAGCATCCATTTGATATATTATAATTGTTGTTTCGATTCACAGTATAAATGTAATAAGGGTTTAAAGTTGCAACCATAATTAATAATTTTTTTTTAAATGCGAACTGCGGTAACTTGCTTGCTTGTTCAAAGAACAAACATAGGTTGAAAACTGAAAAAAAGAACAAGAAAAAGATACAAACAATTAAAAGAAAGAACAAACTTTAGGGACCAATGTTTTTTCTCTTTTTGTGATTTATCACTTATGAAAACAAAACACAGTGAAAGGCCAAAAACTCTAAAATTAAAATTCAAAAGTTTGATATATCAAGCTTGTTACCCAATTTTAAGCAACCAGGATTTTGATACCAAATCATGCGAAATTTTAAGCGCACAACTGTGGAACCCAAGAATGAAAAGGAATAAGAATGATGGAATTGCTAAGAAGGTGGTTAAGAATATCAAAATTGTATCCTAAAGGGCAAGAATCGAAAAAAAAGCAATATTGTGCGACCAAATTCTAAGACAATATAAAATAGTGTAAACGATGAAATTTGGGTTGGAAAGCCCAGAGAACTAAAATATTTCTACGATTTGTTTTTAGGAATCAAAAAGAGCATCCATTTGATATATTATAATTGTTGTTTCGATTCACAGTATAAATGTAATAAGGGTTTAAAGTTGCAACCATAATTAATAATTTTTTTTAAATGCGAACTGCGGTAACTTGCTTGCTTGTTCAAAGAACAAACATAGGTTGAAAACTGAAAAAAAGAACAAGAAAAAGATACAAACAATTAAAAGAAAGAACAAACTTTAGGGACCAATGTTTTTTCTCTTTTTGTGATTTATCACTTATGAAAACAAAACACAGTGAAAGGCCAAAAACTCTAAAATTAAAATTCAAAAGTTTGATATATCAAGCTTGTTACCCAATTTTAAGCAACCAGGATTTTGATACCAAATCATGCGAAATTTTAAGCGCACAACTGTGGAACCCAAGAATGAAAAGGAATAAGAATGATGGAATTGTTAAGAAGGTGGTTAAGAAGATCAAATTTTTATCCTAAAGGCCAAGAACCGAAAACAAAACAATATTGTAAGACCAAATTCTAAGACGTTAGAAAATAGTAAACAATGAATTTTGGGTTTTAAAACCCTGAGAACTAATATATTACTACGGTTTGTTTTTTGGAATCGAAAAGAGCATCCATTTGATATAATACAATTGTTGTTTCGATTCACAGTATAAATGTAATAAGGGTTTAAAGTGGCAACCATAATTAATAATTTTTTTTTGAATGCGAACTGCGGTAACTTCCTTGTTTGTTCAAAGAACAAAGATAGGTTGACAACTTAAAACAAAGAACAAGAAAAAAGACAAAGAATTAAAAGAAACATACGAATTAAATTTCAAGGACGAAAATAATGACAACAACATTAAAAGAAAGAACAAACTTTAAGGAGCAATTTTTTTCCTTTTTATCTTATTTCTCACTTATGAAAACAAAAACCGTGAAAGGCCAAAAACTTTAAAATTAAAATTCAAAGGATTGATATATCAAGCTTGATACCCAATTTTAAGCAACTAGGGTTTTGATACCAAATGATGCGGAAATTTTAGGCGCACCACCTAGGAACCCAAGAAGGAAAAGGAAAAAGAATGATAGAATTGCTGAGAAGGTGGTAAGAAGATCAAATTTGTAACCTAAAGGGCAAGAACCGAAAACAAGACAATATTGTGGACCAAATTCTAAGACGTTAGAAAATAGTGAACAATGAAATTTGGGTTTTAAAACCCTGTAAACTAAAATATTACTAAGGTTTGTTTTTTGGAATCCAAAAGAGCTTCCATTTAATATATTATAATTGTTGTTTCGATTCACAGTATAAATGTTATAAGAGTTTAAAGTTGCAACCATAATTAATATTTTTTTCTAAATGCGAACTGCGGTAACTTGCTTGTTTGTTCAAAAAACAAAGATAGGTTGAAAACTGAAAACAAAGAACTAGAAAAAAGGCAAGGAATTAAAAGAAACGTACGACTTAAATTTCATGGACCAAAATAATGACAAAAACATTAAAAGAAAGAACAAACTTTAGGGACCAAATTTTTTTTTTTTTTTTTGTCATTTATCACTTATGAAAACAAAACACAGTTAAAGGCTAAAAACTCTAAAATTAAAATTCAAAAGTTTGATATATCAAGCTTGATACCCAATTTTAAGTAACTAGGGTTTTGATACCAAATGATGCAGAAATTTTACGCGCATAACCATCGAACCCAAGAATGAAAAGGAATAAGAATGATGGAATTGCTAAGAAGGTGGTTAAGAATATCAAAATTGTATCCTAAAGGGCAAGAATCGAAAACAAAACAATATGGTGCGACCAAATTCTAAGACGTTAGAAAAGAGTGAACAATGAAATTTGGGTTTTAAAACCCTGAGAACTAAAATATTACTGCGGTTTGTTTTTAGGAGTCAAAAAGAGCATCTATTTGATATATTATAATTGTTGTTTCGATTCAAAATTTAAATGTAATAAGGATTTAAAGTTGCAACCATAATATATAATTTTTTTATATGAGATAATCAGTAACTCGCTTGTTTTTTCAACGAACAAAGATAGGTTGAAAACTGAAAACAAATTAAGAACATGAAAAAGATACAAAGAATTAAAAGAAAAAAATGAATTAAATTTTAAGGACGAAAATAATGACAACAACATTAAAATAAAGAACAAACTTTTGGGACCAAAGTTATTTCTTTTTTTGTGATTTGTTACTTATGAAAACAAAAAATAGTCAAAGACCAAAAACTTTAAAATTAAAATTCAAAAAATTGATATATCAAGCTAGATAACCAATTATTAGCAACCATGGTTTCGATACCAAATGATGCGAAAATTTTAGGCGCAGAACCTTGGAACCTAAGAACCAAAATGAATAAGAAGGATTGAATTTCTAAGAAGGTGGTTAGGAAGATGAAATTTGTATCCTAAAGGGCAAGAAGAGAACACAAAACAATATTGTGCAACCAAATTCTAAGACGTTAGAAAATAGTTTAACGATGAAACTTTGGGTTTGAAAACACAGAGAACTAAAATATTGCTACGGTTTGTTTTAACTAATAGAAAAGAGCATTCATTTGATATATTATAATAGTTTTTTCGATTCATAGTTTAAATGTAATAAGGGTTTAAAGTGGCAACCATAATTCATAATTTTTTTTAATTGCAAAAATTAGTAACTCGCTGGTTTTTCAAATAACAAAGATAGGTTGAAAACTGAAAACAAAGAACAAGAAAAAGATACAAAGAATTAAAAGAAAAGTACGAATTGAATTTCCAGGACGAAAATAATGATAACAAGAATAAAAGAAAGAACAAACACTACAGACCAAATTTCTTTATTTTTTTGTCATTTATCACTTATGAAAACAAAAAATAGTCAAAGACCAAAAACTTTAAAATTAAAATTCAAAAAATTGATATATCAAGCAAGATATCCAATTATTAGCAACAAAGGTTTTGATACCAAATGATGCGAAAATTTTGGCCGACCACCTTGGAACCCAAGAACCAAAAGGAATAAGGAAGATTGAATTGCTAAGAAGGTGGTTAAGAAGATCAAATTGGTATCCTAAAGGGCAAGAACCGAAAACAAAGCAATATTGTGCAACCAAATTCTAAGACGTTAGAAAATAGTGTAAACGATGAAAGTTGGATAAAAAACCCGGAGAACTAAAATATTGCTACGGTTTGTTTTTAGTAATAGAAAAGAGCATCCATTTGATGTATTATAATAGTAATTAGGATTCCCAGTTTAAATGTAATAAGAATTTAAAATGGCAACCATAATTAATAATTTTTTTTAATGCAAACTGCGGTAACTTGCTTGTTTTTTGAAAGAACAAATATAGGCTGAAAATTGAAAACAAAGATCAAGAAAAAGATACAAAGAATTAAAAGAAAAGTACGAATTAAATTTCAAGGACGAAAACAATGACAACAACATTAAAAGAAAGAACAAACTATAGGGACCAAATTTCTTTCCTTTTTTGTGATTTTCACTTATGAAAACAAAAAATAGTCAAAGGCTAAAAAATTGAAAATTTAAATTCAAAATATTGATATATCAAGCTAGATACCCAATTTTCAGCAACCAAGGTTTTGATACCAAATGATGCGGATATTTTAGGGGCACAACCTTGGAACCCAAGAACGAAAAGGAATAAGAAAGATTGAATTGCTGAGAAGGTGGTTAAGTAGATAAAATTGGTAACCTAAAGGGCAAGAACCGAAAACAATGCAATATTGTGTGACCAAATTCTAAGACAGTAGAAAATTGTGTAAACGATGAAATTTCGGTTTGAAAACCTAGAGAACTAAAATATTGCTACGCTTTGTTTTTAGGAATCGAAAAGACCATACATTTGATATATTATAATTGTTGTTTCGATTCACAGTTTAAATGTAATAAGAGTTTAAGTGGCAACCATAATTAATAATTTTTTTTAATGCGAACTACGGTAACTCCCTTGTTTTTCCAAAGACCAAAGATAGGTTGAACACTGAAAAAACAAAAAACAAGAAAAAGATACAAAGAATTAAATGAAAATTACGAATTGAATTTTAAGGACGAAAATAATGATAACAACATTAAAAGAAAGAACAAACTTTAGGGACCAAATGATGCGAAAATTTTAGGCGCACAACATTGGAACCCAAGAACCAAAAGGAATAAGGAAGATTGAATTGCTAAGAAGGTGGTTAAGAAGATCAAATTGGTATCCTAGAGGGAAAGAACCGAAAACAAAGCAATATTGTGCAACCAAATTCTAAGACGTTAGATAATAGTGTAAACGATGAAATTTGGGTTCGAAAACTCAAAGAACTAAAATATTGCTACTGTTTGTTTTTAGTAATCGAAAAGAGCATCCATTTGATGTATTATAATAGTTATTACGATTCACAGTTTAAATATAATAAGGTTTTAAAGTGGCAACCATAATTAATAATTTTTTTAAATGCGAAAACCAGTAACTCGTTTTTTTTTTTCAAAGAACAAATATATGTTGAAAACTGAAAATAAAGAACATGAAAAAGATTCAAAGAATTAAAATAAAACTACGAATTAAATTTCAAGGATGAAAATAATGAAAACAACATTAGAAGAAAACACAAACTTTAGCGACCAAATTTCTTCCTTTTTTTGTGATTTGTCACTTATGAAAACAAAAACTAGTCAAAGGCCAAAAACTTTAAAATTAAAATTCAAAAGATTGATATATCAAGCTAGATACGCAAGTTTCAGCAACCAAGGTTTTGATACCAAATGATGCAAAAACTTTAGGTGCACAACCTTTGAACCCAAGAACGAAAAGGAATAAGAAAAATTGAATTACTAAGATGGTGGTTAAGAAGATCAAATTGGTATCCTAAAGGGCAACAACCAAAAACAAAGGAATATTGTGCAACCAAATTCTAAGACGTTAGAAAATAGTGTAAACGATGAAATTTGGTTTCGAAAACCCGGAGAACTAAAATATTGCTACGGTTTGTTTTTAGTAATCGAAAAGAGCATCCATTTGATGTATTATAATAGTTATTACGATACACAGTTTAAATGTAATAAGGGTTTAAAGTGGCAAGCATAATTAGTAATTTTGTTTTAAATGCGAAAATCAATAACTCGCTTGTTTTTACAAAGACCAAAGATTGGTCGAAAACTGAAAACAAATAAAAAGAAAAAGATACAAAGAATTAAAAGAAAAGTACGAATTAAATTTCAAGGACAAAAATAATGACAAAACATTAAAAGAAAGGAAAAACATTAGGGACCAATTTTTTATTTTTTTTGTGATTTGTCACTTATGAAAACAAAAAACAGTGAAAGGCCAAAAACTTTAAAATTAAAATTCAAAAGATTGATATATCAAGCTAGATTCCCAATTTTCAGCAACCAAAGTTTTGATACCAAATGATGCGGAAATTTTAGGCGCATAAGCTTGGAACCCAAGAACAAAAAGGAATAAGAAATATTGAATTGCTAAGAAGGTGGTTAGTAAGTTCAAATTGGTATCCTAAAGGGCAAGAATGGAAAACAAAGAGATATTGTGCGATCAAATTCTAAGACATTAGAAAGTAGTGTGAACGATCAAATTTGGGTTCGAAAACCCGGAGAACTAAAAAATTGCTATTGTTTCTTTTTAGTACTTTAAAAGAGCATCCATTTGATGTATTATAATAGTTATTTCGATTCACAGTTTAAATGTAATACGAGTCTGAAGTGGCAACCATAATTAATAATTTTTTTTAAATGTGAACTACGATAACTCGCTTGTTTTTTCAAAGAACAGAGATACGTTGAAAACTGAAAACAAAGAACAAGAAAAAGATACAAAGAAGTAAAAGAAAATTACGAATTAAATTTTAAGGACGAAAATAATGACAACAACAATAAAAGAAAGAACAAACTTTAGGGACCAAATTTCTTTCTTTTTTTGTGATTTGTCACTTATGAAAACAAAAAACAGTCAAAGGCCAATAACTTTAAAATTAAAATTCAAATAATTGATATATCAAGCTAGATACCCAATTTTCAACAACCATGGTTTTGATACCAAATGATGAGGAAACTTTAGGCGCACAACGTTGGAACCCAAGAACCAAAAGGAATAAGGAAGATTGAATTGCTAAGAAGGTGGTTAAGATGATCAAATTGGTATCCCTAATGGGGTGAATCAAAAACAAAACAATATTGTGGACCAAATTCTAAGACGTTAGAAAATAGTGTAAACGATGAAATTTGGGTTTGAAAACCCGGAGAACTAAAATATTGCTACGGTTTGTTTTTAGTAATCAAAAAGAGCATCCTTTTGATGTATTATAATAGTTTTTACAATTCACAGTTTAAATATAATAAGGGTTTAAAGTGGAAACCATAATTAATAATTTTTTTTCCAATGCGAACTGCGGTAACTCGCTTGCTTTTTCAAAGAACAAAGATAGGTTGAAAACTGAAAACAAAGAACAACAAAAAGATACAAAGAATTAAAAGAAAAGTATGAATTAAATTTCAAGGATGAAAATAATGACAACAACATTAAAAGAAAGGACAAACTTTAGGGACCAAATTTCTTTTTTTTTTATGATTTGTCACTTAAGAAAACAACAAACTGTCAAAGGCCAAAAATTTATAATTAAAATTTAAAAGATTGATATAACATGTTGGATACCTTATTTTCAGCAACCAAGGTTTTGATACCAAATGATGCGGAAAATTTAGGTGCACAACCTTAGAACCCAAAAACGAAAAAGAATAAGAAAGATTGAATTGCTAAGAAGGTGGTTAGGAAATTCAAATTGGTATCCCAAAGGGCAAGAACTGGAAACAAAGCAATATTGTGCGACCAAATTCTATGACGTTAGAAAATAGTGTAAACGATGAAATTTTGGTTCAAAAACCCAGAAAATAAAATATTGCTACTGTATGTGTTTAGTAATCGAAAAGAGCATCCATTGGATGTATTATAATAGTTATTCTGATTCACAGTTGAAATGTAATAAGGGTATGAAGTGGCAACCATAATTATTAATTTTTTTTTAAATGCGAAAATCAGTAACTCGCTTGTTTTTTTCAAAGAACAAAGATATGTTGAAAACTGAAAACAAAGAACATGAAAAAGATACAAAGAATTAAAAGAAAACAACGAATGAAATTTCAAGGTTGAAAATATTGACAACAACATTAAAAGAAAGCACAAACTTTAGGGACCAAATTTCTTTCTTTTTTTGTGACTTGTCACTTATGAAAACAAAAAACATTCAAAGCCCAAAAACTTTAAAATTAAAATTCAAAAGATTGATATATCAAGCTAGATACCCAATTTTCAACAACCATGGTTTTGATACCAAACGATGAGGAAACTTTAGGCGCACAACGTTGGAACCGAAGAACCAAATGGAATAAGAAAGATTGAATTGCTAGGAAGGTTTTTAAGATGATCAAATTGGTATCCTAATGGGCAAGAACCGAAAACAAAGCAATATTGTGCGAAAAAATTCTAAGACGTTAGCAAATAGTGTAAACGATGAAATTTGGGTTTGAAAACCCGGAGAACTAAAATATTGCTACGGTTTGTTTTTAGGAATCGAAAAGAGCATCCATTTTATATAGTATAATTGTTGTTTCGATTTACAGTTTAAATATAATAAGAGTTTAAAGGGGAAACCATAATTAATAAATTTTTTTCCAATGCGAACTGCGGTAACTCGCTTGCTTTTTCAACGAACAAAGATAGGATGAAAACTGAAAACAAAGAACAAGAAAAATATACAAAGAATTAAAAGAAAAGTATGAATTAAATTTCAAGGACGAAAATAATGACAACAACATTAAAAGAAAGCACAAACTTTACGGAGCCAATTTCTCTCTTGTTTTGTGATTTGTCACTTATGAAAATAAAAAACAGTTAAAGGCCAAAAAATTTAAAATTTAAATTCAAAAGATTGATATATCAAGCTAGATACCCAATTTTCAGCAACCAAGGTATTGATACCAAATGATGCGGAAATTTTAGGCACACAACGTAGGAACCCAAGAACGAAAAGGAATAAGAAAGATTCAATTGCTAAGAAGGTGGTTAGGAAGATCAAATTGGTATCCAAAAGGGCAGGAACTGAAAACAAAGCAATATTGTGCAACCAAATTCTCAGACATTAGAATATAGTGTAAACGATGAAATTTGGGTTCGAAAACCCGGAGAACAAAGATTTTTCTACTGTTTGTTTTTAATAATTGAAAAGAGCATCCATTTGATGTATTATAATAGTTATTCTGATTCACAATTGAAATGTAATAAGGGTATGAAGTGGCAACCATAATTAATAATTTTTTTTTTAAATACGAAAATCAGTAACTCGCTTGTTTTTTTCAAAGAACAAAGATATGTTGAAAACTAAAAACAAAGAACATGAAAAAGATACAAATAATTAAAACAAAACTACGAATTAAATTTCAAGCACGAAAATATTGACAACAACATTAAAAGAAAGCACAAACTTTAGGGACCAAATTTCTTTTTTTTTTTTGTGACTTGTCACTTATGAAAACAGAAAATAGTCAAAGCCCAAAAACTTTAAAATTAAAATTCAAAAGATTGATATATCATGCTATATACCCAATTTTCAGAAACCAAGGTTTTGATAACAAATGATGTGGAAATTTTAGGCGCACAACCTTAGAACCAATGAATGAAAAGGAATAAGAAAGATTGAATTACTGAGAAGGTGGTTAAGAATTTAAAATTGGTACCCTAAAGGGCAAGAACCGAAAACAAAGCAATATTGTGCGACAAATATCTAAGACAGTAGAAAATAGTGTAAACGATGAAATTTCGGTTTTAAAACCCAAAGAACTAAAATATTGCTACGCTTTGTTTTTAGGAATCGAAAAGACCATACATTTGATATATTATAATTGTTGTTTCGATTCACAGTTTAAATGTAATAAGAGTTGAAGTGGCAACCATAATTAATAATGTTTTTCAAATGAAAACTGCGGTAACTCACTTGTTTTTTCAAAGAATAAAGATAGGTTGAAAACTGAAAACAAAGAACAAGAAAAAGATACAAAGAATTAAAAGAAAAGTACGAATTAAATTTCAAGGACGAAAATAATGACAACAACATTAAAAGAAAACACAAACTTTAAGGACCAAATTTCTATCTTTTTTGTGATTTGTCACTTATGAAAACAAAAAACAGTCAAAGGCCAAAAACTTTAAAATTAAAATTCAAAAGATTGATATATCATGCTAGATACCTAATTTTCAGCAACCAAGGTTTTGATACCAAATGATGCGGAAATATTAGGCGCACAACCTTGGAACCCAAGAACGAAAAAGAATAAGAAAGATTGAATTGCTAAGAAGGTGGTTAGGAAGTTCAAATTGGTATCCTAAATGGCAAGAACTGAAAACAAGGAAATATTGTGCGACCAAATTCTAAGACGTTAGAAAATAGTGAAAACGATGAATTTGGGTTGAAAACCTAGAGAACTAAAATATTGCTACTATTTGTTTTTAGGAATCGAAAAGAGCATCCATTTGATATATTATAATAGTTATTTCGATACACAGTTTAAATGTAATAAGTGTTTAAAGTGGGAAACATAATTAATAATTTTTTTTAAATGCGAACTGCGGTAAGTCGCTAGTTTTTTCTAGGAACAAAGATAGGTTGAAAACTGAAAACAAAGAACAAGAAAAAGATACAAAGAATTAAAATAAAAATACGAATTAAATTTCAAGGACAAAAATAATGAAAACAACATTAAAAGAATGCACAAACTTTAGGGACCAATTTTCTTTCTTTTTTTGTGATTTTGTCACTTATGAAAACAAAAAACTGTCAAAGGCCAAAAACTTCAAAATTAAAATTCAAAAGATTGATATATCAAACTAGATACCAAATGATGCGGAAATTTTAGGCCCACAACCTAAGAACCCAAGAACGAAAAGGAATAAGAAAGATTGAATTGCTAAGACGGTGGTTAGGAAGTTCAAAAAGGTATCCTAAAGAGCAAGAACTAAAAACAAAGAAATATAGTGCGACCAAATTCTAAGACGTTAGAAAATAGTGTAAACAATGAAATGTGGGTTCGAATACTCAGAGAACTAAAATACTGCTATTGTGTTGTTTCAATGCATAGTTTAAAAGTAATAAAAGTTCAAAGTGGAAACCATAATTAATAATTTTTTTTAAATGCCAACTGTTGTAACTCGCTTCTTTTTTCGATGGACAAAGATAGGTTGAACACTGAAAAAACAAAGCATATGTCGGTTATGAATGCAAAAAAATTCAAAATATTGATATATAAAGTAAGATAACCAATTTTCAGCAACCAAGGTTTCATTACCAAATGATGCGGAAATTTTAGGCGTATAACCTAGGAACCTAAGAACCAAAAGGAATAAGAAAGATTTAAATGGTAAGAAGATGGTTAAGATAATCAAATTGGTATCCTAAAGGTTAAGAACCGAAAACTTAGCAATATTGTGTTACCAAATTCTACGACGTTAGAAAATAGTATAAATGATGAAATTTGGGTTCGAAAACCCAAAGAACTAAAATATTGCTACGGTTTATTTTTAGGAATCCATAAAAGCTTTGATTTGATATATTATAATAGTTGTTTCGATCCATAGTTTAACAATAATTAGAGTTTAAAGTGGCAACCATAATTAAAAATTTTTTTTAATGCAAACTATAGTAACTCGCTTGTTTTTTCAAAGAACAAAGATAGGTTTTAAACTAAAAACAAAGAACAAGAAGAAGATACAAAGAATTAAAAGAAAACTACGAATTAAATTTCAAGACGGAAAACAATTACAACAAAATTGAAAGTAAACACCAGGCTTATGGACAAAATTTCATTCTTTTTTTGTGATTTGTCGCTTATGAAAGAAAAAAATAGTCAAAGGCCAAAATGTTTTAAATCTTAAAATCAAAAGATTGATATATGAAGATAGATAACCAATTTTTATAGATAACCAAAGTTTTGACATGAAATGATGCGGAACTTTTAGGCGCACAACCTAGGAACCAAGAACCAAAAGGAATAAGAAAGATTGAATTGTTAAGAAGATGGTTTAGATGATCAAATTGGTATCCTAAATGGCAAGAAATGAAAACAAAGAAATATAGTGCGACCAAATTCTTAGACGTCATAAAATAATTTAAACGAAGAAATTTGGGTTCGAATACCCAAAGAACTAAAATACTGCTATGGTGTATTTTTAGGAATAGAAAGAGCTTTGATTTGATATATTATAATAGGTGTTTCGATGCATAGTTTAAAAGTAATAAAAGTTCAAAGTGACAACCATAATTAATAAATTTTTTTAAATGCAAACCTGAGTAACTCGCTTGTTTTTTCAAAGAACAAAGATAGGTTGAACACTGCAAAAACAAAGCATAAGAAAAAATAGAAAGAAATAAAAGAAAACTACGAATTAAATTTAAAAGATGAAAATAATGACAACAAAATTGAAATAAAATGCTAGATTTAAGGAAGAAATTTCTTTCATTCTTTGTAAGTTGTCGCTTATGAATGCAAAAAAAAGTCAAAGGCCAAAATGTTTTAAATGTATTATTCAAAATATTGATATATGAAGATAGATAACCAATTTTCGTAGATAACCAAATTTTGATACCAAATGATGCGGAACTTTTAGGCGCACAACCTAGGAACCCAAGAACCAAAAGGAATAAGAAAGAATGAAATTCTAAGAAGGTGGTTAAGATGATCAAATTGGTATCCGAAAGGTTAAGAACTGAAAACGTAGCAATATTGTGTTACCAAATTCTAAGACGTTAGAAAATAGTGTAAATGATGAAATTTGGGTTCGAAAACCTAGAGAACTACAATATTGCTACGGTTTATTTTTAGGAATCCAAAAAAGCTTCGATTTGATATATTATAATAGTTATTTTGATGCATAGTTTAAAAGTAATAAGATTTTAAAGTGGCAACCATAATTAATAAATGTTTTTAAAATGCGAACTGTAATAACTCGCTTGTATTTTCAAAGAATAAAGATAGGTTGAAAACTAAAACCAAAGAACAAGAAGAAGATACAAAGAATTAAAAGAAAACTACGAATTAAATTTCAAGGACGAAAACAATCACAACAAAATTGAAAGTAAACACCAGTTTTAAGGACAAAGTATCTTTCTTTTTTTATGATTTGTCACTTATGAAAGAAAAAAATAGTCAAAGGCCAAAAAAATTTAAATCTTAAAATCAAAAGATTGATATATGAAGATATATAACCAATTTTCGTAGATAACAAAAGTTTTGTTACCAATACTTTGGTTTTATATTTATAAAACTCTCGCAAGTGCACGAATCATTTCGTAGAAAATGATAAGTATACTCCCAAGGTCGATCTAAGGAAGGAATATATGTGGTTTTTAATTTATTATTCAAAATTTTAAAAATGAAATTAAATCCTAAAAATTGTGTCACGATAGTTTGGTTTTTGTGTTTCTAGTCTAATAACATAAAAATAAACATAGATACAGATTCAATAAATTTTTATGCAAATTTTATTATTTATAATAGTGGAGTATTTATGGATATAATAACTAAGTTAATTATGCTTAATCGTATTATTTAGGTTATTAAAGATATAAATTGATATTTATTGATTCTCTCTTTTTGATATGAATACCACCTTTGGTGGGGATAGATATTCTTTGTTAACTAAACAAATCAATTAACACCTATGGGTAGGGTTGATAACTAATTTGGTTAATTAAATTAATTTCTTTTTCTAAGAGATTGAAAATGAAACATTTAAATGCCACCTTTGGTGGGGTTAGATAGTTTAAACTTTATTCAAGGTGTTAAAATTAAACCTAAGAATTTAATTATGCGAGTACTAACTTTCAAATTTTTAAACCACTACTGAAAACATGTTATCAATACAATTTCACATAATAATTCCTATAAAAACGTTTGAAATAGAGCTTCACTCTAACTACCGAGCGATTGTACCAACAAATAAAAGAGCACTACTCTAAATTAGACTAGATAACTAAACCTTAAAATCTAATTTTTAGATTTAAGTTTGTAATGAAAAATAATATATTTCTCTCTAACATTCTTAATATAAAATCTTGAATAAAAATAAAATCAATTCATTTTAGAGATTTTTACCTATTTAATATTTTGCAAGCATAACAACGTTATTATTATATCATTTTTACAAATAGCCAGCAGAGTTAAATTTAATCATAGACAAATTAAATATAACATGTAAGAATAAAGCATAAAAAAATAACTACGAAGAAAATAAAATCCTTAGAGTACTTCGATGCTATTCCCGTTGCTGGAAAACCTCCAAACGGAATTTACACTCCCATTTATTGAATCGAAAAGCAAATAAAATACAAAAACATAACTTGTTCTTCTCAAAACTAAAAACTAAGAGAAACTAACTAAGAAAAACTAAAAACTAAGAAAGAAACTATGAAAAGCTTAAAAACTAAGAAATGCTTAAAAACTTAAGAAATAAGAGAAAGAAAGAGAAGAGAATGTATTTTTAGGTGTGGTTGATTGTGAAGAGAATGGGGATATTTATAGGTGAGGATGGGAGGAAAAAGTGGGTGAAAAATGATAAAAAATGGTGGAAACGCAGAGTGGTGAATGATGATATCATTTAATGATGTCAGCATGATGTGTGGGCGGCTGCGTACGGATTGGGGCGCAGATAGAAAAGGCGCACGTGGAAGCAGGAGCAGCACGAACAAGCACGCGCTAGACTGGAGAAAGGCACGCGCGATGCGATGTCCTCCTTTTTGACCCATTTTGTCCAATTTTTCCATATTTGGTGACCTTTCCTCATTTATTTATTAATATATTTGTGATGTATTGCTTCCAATATTCCTCTTTGAGTCTTTAAGTTACGTTTTTAAGTGAAAATACCTGAAAAACAATAAAAATACCTATGATTCCGTAAAAAACAAATTTATATAAATATATGATAAAACATATAAATATATATTTTTAATCAATTAATGTGCATAAAATCATAGTAATTTTAGTGCTTTTTGAGCACTCATCACAACCCCCAACCAGCTTCTTGCTAGTCCTTTAGCAAGAGAAGCGATAAAAACTAAAAATTAAACTATCCTAAATCACTTCCGCGGATTGACACGGTTGTATTTAGCCTATGCAACAAGCCTTTAAACCCTTAGGTTGCCCTAATGGATGAGTTTGAGTTTGAGTCTCGTGAGGGTTTTCAGTAATGATACCCACAAACATTGAACTAAATGTAAAAATTAAAAGAAATAATAAAAACAACATACTCAAAAACTAAAATTATAACAAAATCAAAAATTAACTTTTAAGAATAAAAGAAAACAACATATCACAAAAATGTCTCATACTTTTTAATCTCCTTTAATATCATAATTAAAATCTCAAGCATAAGTTATTTTAATCTCTTTAAACAATCATGATTTATTATAATAATTAGTCGAAATATTTTTTCATATTTCATATCAAAAATGTTTCAATTTAATTTCACCCAATTTCAGTGTCAAGAATCCGAATTTACTTCGACTCTATTCCTCACTTGTCAATACTCTCAAAACACTAAATCCTTTGGGTTCAAACACTTATACTAATTTATATGCGAAAGAGTTGATATATAGAAATGAACTAATATGTTCGCATATGTATAAAGAATAAAGGCTCAAAGTGTTATTTTAACATTGATATCATAAAAGGAATCGAATGTATAAATTATAAAGATATCATATATAAAAATTATTTTCATGCATAAATCAAACTCATTAAGAAAGAATTTCAAGATATATGCCTTTTACAAATGAAGAAAGTGCAATGACTTTTTAGGGAATTACTTCCTATATCTTTCTTTTGTAATTAGCCTTTACTCATAACTCTGTAGGCAATGTGGGTCATAGTATGTAGATTATACTATGTATTTTTTTATCTCTCTATATTTTTTTAAAGATATTTCTCAATATATATTTTAGAGAGTCAACCCATGTACATATTGTACAGTTTTAGGATTTTGGTGAGTGGTTAATTTTGTAGCTTTTCTGTTTGATTTTGGTTTAGGTAGCCCCAGATATGTCTTTTTTTTGTAGCAGTCATGCATGAATGAGTAATAAGCATATACTATCAATTTCTACTCAAATCATTTAACCTAAGCAAAAATAATAATAAAAAATATACAATACTCTATTAAGATGAGAAAAAATTCATACATTCAATGCTAATACTTATAGAGATCATCTAAAAAAATTGAAGAAATAAGAAATGTGTTTGGAGTAGAAAAAATATACATTTTACTCTGAATAAAGGAAATTAGGCTCAAATTATATCTCAAAAAGGTAGTCTCCACTAAAAAAATTCATAAACACCAATTTTGGGTTTAATATAATTTCCACATCTTATCAAGAAATACTAGTTATGACAAAAACTAACTAATTATCAAAAATAATTACAAAATATTTCATGATATGTTTTCAAAAATTAATCTAAAAGTACAAAAGACTTAACTATTTACTTAAATTTGATTTAAAGAAATGATAAATTTTTGTGAGAAATTTATTTATTTATTATTATTTTTAATTCCAAAAATTATTAAATCACACAAAACAAAAATAAAATCAAACACAAAAAATGAAAATGTGAACATAAAAAAAGAAAAAAATTATTATTATTATTATTATTATTATTTTTAAATTGTTAAATCTTTTTTTTTCTAATTAAGCATGGTAATTTTTCACCACCCCCAACCTAGAACTTACATTGTCCTCAATATAACAACTGTAAATTAAATATAAAGAGAAAAGAGAAGAAAGATTACCTATTTCCTGAGAATGTGTAAGTAGTAATGGAGAAATGCAGATGCATCCATCATACTCATCATTAAAGTGTATATAGACATATCGATGTGAACTTCTAACATCTCAACAAATATTTTTAGTTTTAACAATTTAAAAATTATTCACATATAATTAAACTAAAATAAACAATAAAATTAAGTAAATAAAACAAATAACAGAAAATTACCTAAAATGATGGGTTACCTCCCATCTAGCACTTAGTTTAACGTCTTAGCAAGACGTAAATTTATGGTGCTAAGGGTTACTCAGCCAAATGCAATCCATTTCAACAATGTTGGTTGGTTCTTCTAAATAAGGCTTCACACGATGCCCATTGACTTTGAATGTTTTTGTGTCTTGGAGTCTAATAGTTCTACTACTCCATGTTCAAATACCTGAACTATTTTGAATGGTCCATCCCATCTTGATCTCAGCTTTCCTGGAAATAATCTCAAACGAGAGTTAAATAATAGAACTTTCATTCCAGGGTGAAGAGTCTCAGGAACTAGCCTCTTCTCATGATAGCGCTTAGTACACTCTTTGTATAATTGGGCATTCTCATAGGCTTCATTCCTAATTTCTTCCAACTCATTAAGATGGAGTAACCGTTTTTCTTCTACTTTATCTAAATCCATGTTTAACTCTTTAATTGCCCAGTAAGCCTTGTGTTCAAGTTCACCTGGAAGGTGGCACGCGTTCCCAAAGATTAACCGGTAAGGGCTCATCCCAATAGGTGTTTTGTAAGTGGTGTGGTATGCCCATAAGGCATCATTTAACTTAAATGCCCAATCCTTCCTTGAAGGACGCACAGTGCGTTCCAATATTCCCTTAATTTGCCTATTACTTACTTCCACTAAACCAGAAGTTTGAGGATGATATGGAGTAGCTACTTTATATTTGATGTTGTACTTGTTTAGTACTCCATCAAAGATCTTGTTACAAAAATGGCTACCTCCATCACTTATTATAGCTCTAGGCATTCCAAACCTGCTGAATATTAAATCCTTCAAGAATTTAACAACAACATTAGCATCATTGGTTTTAGTGGGGATAGCTTCTACCCACTTGGATACATAATCCAGAGCAACCAAAATATATTGAAAACCATTGGATGGGGGAAAAGGACCCATAAAGTTAATCCCCCATACATCAAAGAGTTCAACAACTAAATTAGATGTCAAAGGAATTTAATCTATTTTGCTTATGTTTCATGTTCTTTGACATCAATCACAGTATGCACAAAACATATGAGTATCTTTAAAAAGAATGGGCCAAAAGAATCGAGACTGTAATACCTTATGTTCTTCTTCATGTACACATCTCCGGATGACTTGATCTTGACCAATCTTGTATAAATAAGGGTCATCCTAGAAATAGTCCTTAGTAGTTTTAAAAAACCATTTCTTGTCCTAATATGAAGTGTTAGGTCGCAAAACACCAGTGGCAAGATAGTTTACAATATCGCCATACCATGAGTTCGGACCTATTGAAAATAACTGTTCATCAGGAAAGGTTTCAACTATTTCTTCATTACTCTCATCTTTAAGAGAATTGAAGTTAGAAATCAACCTAGACAAATGGTCAGCTACTAAGTTTTCACTACCTTTCTTATCCTTGATTTCTAAGTCAAATTCTTGGAAGAGTAAGACCCACCTGATTAATCTTGGCTTGGAATTTGGTTTACTTAATAGGTATCTTAAAGCAACATGGTCAGAATGCATAATCACTTTAGATCCTACTAAATAAGGCCAAAATTTTTCTAAAGAAAACACTATAGCCAAGAATTCTTTTTCAGTGGTGGTATAATTCATTTGGGCATCATTGAGTGTTTTGCTAGCATAGTAGATGACATGCAAACGCTTATCCACTCTTTTTCCCAAGACTGCTCCTATAGCATAATCAGAAGCGTCACACATTATTTCAAAAGGTAAAGACCAGTTTGGTGCCATAATAACAGGGGTAGATGTTAGTTTCTCTTTCAAGGTATTAAAGGCAATAAGGCAGTCATTGTTGACATCAAAATAAACATCTTTTGATAGCAAGTTACATAAGGGACGACTTATTCTAGAGAAATCTTTAATAAATCGTCTGTAAAATCTTGCATGTCCTAAGAAGCTTCTTATCCCCTTCACAGATGTAGGGGTGGTAGTTTGGATATTAATTCAACTTTTTCCTTATCAACTTCAATACCCTTGTTGAACCATAAAATGACTTTTCTCCCAACTAAGGGTGAGATTGCATTCAATGCATCTTTCTAAAACCAAAGTCAATTTATGTAAGCAATCATCAAATGAGTTCCCAAAGACAGAGAAATCATCCATGAAAATCTCAATGAATTTTTCAACCATGTCCGAGAAAATAGATATCATGCATCTCTGGAAAGTGGCAGGGGCATTGCATAACCCAAATGGCATTCTTTGAAAAGAAAATGTCCCAAAAGTACATGTAAATGTGGTCTTTTCCTAATCTTTTGGTGCTATTAGTACTTGATAATATCCAAACAATCCATCTAAAAAATAATAAAATTCGTGCCCAGCTAATCTTTCCAACATTTGATTAATGAATGGAAGAGGAAAGATCCTTTTTAATTAGTATATAAATTTAGTTTCCTAAAATCTATACACATTCTCCATCCAGTGATTATTCTAGTGGGCACTAATTCACTTTTGTCATTTTTAACAACTGTTATCCTAGATTTCTTTGGTACCACATGCACTGGACTAACCCACTTACTATCCGCAATAGGATAGATAATTCCTTCTAACAATTTAAGAATTTATTTCTTAACTACCTCTTGCATATTTGGGTTTAGTCTTCTTTGGGCCTCTCATACAGGTTTAGCACCATCCTCCAAGTTGATCTTGTGCATACACATTGTAGGAATAATGCCTCTTATATCCCCGATACTCCAACCTATAGATTTCTTAAACTGTTTAAGCACTTTGATAAGTTCCTTTTCTTGGGTTTTGGTCAAGGTTGAAGAAATTATCACTGGATAAGTTTCTCCTTCTTCTAAAAACACATATTTTAAGTGCTCAGGTAAGTCTTTACTAGATGAAGAACTGGGTAAATTTAAAAGCGTACTAGATTTTGTCATTACTTCATCATTGTCTAGTCGTTCAAGGTACCCCTTAATTTCCTCATCTAAATCTTCTTCGACCTCTTCAAGTGTAAGAACAGTTTCAAGCTTGTCTTCTATTCTGGTTTGAAAAAAGGTACTTTGGACAAGATTATCCAAAGGGTCAACATCAAATATTTCATTGGTGGCATAAATAGAAGGAAAAGGTGAAGAATCAAAAACTTTAAAATGAACAGTCTCTCCTAAGACTGTCATTGTCAAATTTCCATCTTGGACATCAATAATAGTTTTAGTAGTTTCCATAAATGGTCTACGAAGCAATATTGTGTGCTATTTGTCCAATGCTGGATTTTCTTGCATATCCAGAATCACAAAGTCAATAGGTATTATCAGTTTGTCTACTTGTACCAACACATCCTCAACAATTCCATTTGGATACTTTAGAGATCTATTTGGAAGTTGAAGGGGCATAGTTGTGGGTTTTAAATCCCCTAGATTGAGTTGTAAGAATATAGAGTAGGGCATCTAATTTATACTAGCATCTAAATCAAGCATTGCTTTAACAACCTTCTGATGAGTGCTCAAAAAGCACTAAAATAACCATGATTTTATGTACCTTAATTGATTAAAAATACATATATTTATATGTTTTATCATATATTTATATAAATTTGTCTTTTTCGGAATCACGGGTATTTTTATTGTTTTTCAGGTATTTTGGCTTAAAAACGCAATGTAAAGACTCAAAGAGGAATATTTGAAGCAATACATCACAAATATATCAATAAATAAGTGAGAAAAGGTCAACAAACATGGAAAAATCGGACGAAATGGGTCGAAAAGGTCAAAAATGTCAAAAAGACGGAAATCGTGCGCCACAGCCCAGCCGTGCGCGCAGCCCAGCGCCCCATTCCGCGCGCGCCCGCGCGCGCTGGCATGCCCAGCTGCACACAGTTCAACGCGCGGGCATTGTTCACGCGCGCCGAGCTGCGCGCCCAGCTGCCCCCCTCCGCGCACCCAACGCGTTTTCGCCCCATTTTTCACGTGCAGCTGCCCCTGTGACGTCATGCTGATGTCATTGATGACATCAGCAATTCCAATACGCGTTTTTTACATTTTTTAATATTTTTTTAACATTTTTTTACTCATTGTTTCTCTCCATCCTCACCTATAAATACCCCCCTTCCCTTCACTTCAAATCACACCTTCAAAACTCACTTCTCTCTTCTTTCTTTCTCTCATTTCTTAGTTTTTAGTTTCTCTTAGTTTCTTTCTAAGTTTCTAAGCTTTTCTTAGTTTTTCTCTTAGTTTTTAGTTCAATTCTCTTAGGTTTAGTGTTCTTCTCTTTTTGAGAGGAACTTGTAATGTTTTTGTAATAATTTAGATTTTTGATTCAATATATGGAAGTGCAAATTCTGCTCGGAGGTTTTCTAGCAACGGGAATAGCGTCGAAGTTCTGTAAGGATTTTATTTTCTTTACAGTTATTTTTATGCTTTATTCTTACATGTTATATTCAACTTGTCTGTGGTTAAATTTAACTATGCTAGCTGTTTAGTAAAAATGATGTAATAACGACGTTGTTATGCTTGCGAAATATTAAATAAGTAAAAATCTTTAAAATGAATTGATTTTGTTTTTATTCAAGATTTTATATTAAGAATGTTAGAGAGAAATATATTATTTTTCATTACAAACTTAAACCCGAAAATTAGATTTTAAGGTTTAGTTATCCGGTCTAATTTAGAGTAGTGCTCTTTTATTTGTTGGTACAATCGCCCGGTAGTTAGAGTGAAACTCTATTTCAAAAGTTTTTATAAGAATTATTATGTGAAAATGTATTGACAACATGTTTTCAATAGTGGTTTTAAAACTTGAAAGTTAGTACTCGGATAATTAAATTCTTAAATTTAATTTGGACACCTTGAATAATGTTTAAATTGTCTAACCCCACCAAAGGTGGCATTTAAATGGTTCATTTTCAATCTCTTAGAAAAAGGAATTAATTTAATTAAGCATATTAGTTATCAACCCCACCCATAGGTGTTAATTGATTTGTTTAGTTAACAAAGAATATCTAACCCTACCAAAGGTGGTATTTATATAAAAAAGAGAGAATCAATAAAATATCAATTTATATCTTTAATAACCTAGTTAATATGAGCAAGCATAATTAATTTAGTTATTATATCCATAAATACTCCGCTAATATAAATGATAAAAAATTTGCATGAATATTTATTGAATCCGTATATATGTTTATTTTTAGATAATTATTTATTGAATTTGTATCTATGTTTATTTTTATGTTATTAGATTATATTTAGTTAATCTGTATATATGTTTATTTTATGTTATTAGATTAGGAACACAAAAACCAAACTATCGTGACATGATGTTTAGGATTTAATTTCGTTTTTAAAAGTTTGAATAATAAATTAAAAAACCACATACATTCCTTCCTTAGATCGACCTTGGGAGTATACTTATCATTTTCTTCGAAATGATTCGTGCACTTGCGAGAGTTTTATAAATATTAAAACCAAAGTATTTGCGGGAATCGGCGATGCCGGTTTTCGTTCATCACCTTCCTATCCCCCATAGTTATGTTTATAATAAAACTTCCAGGGTCTTTCAACTTAGGGGTAGTTTGTGCTGAAGTACTGCGCTAGAAATTTTTGATACTACTACTCGTTCATTCAGTTCATACCTCCTTTTGTTAGTGTTCAACTCTTTGAAAAACTTAGCATATGAGGGCACATTCATGATCGCTTCTAATAATGGTAAATTGATATTTACTTTAGAGAGCATATTAAAAAGATCATAGAATTTCTTATCTTGTTTGGATTCTTTTAACCGGTGTGGAAAAGGTACTTGCACCTAGTATGGTTCTGTTGTCTTTGGAATTTTGGGGATGTCAGATGACCCCCCAATGCGTTTTTCAGAAGGCTTGTTAAGTTTAACACATCTTTCTCCTTTTTGCGAGACTAGAATATCACCTTCTTTGTTACCTGAACTACAAGGTAGATTGTTAGAGATTTCACGTAAACTAGTATTGACTACCTTACCACTTCAGAGGGTTCTTACATCCTTTGCTTTTTCTAGTTGACTAGGCAACTTTCCTGGTTCTTTCTTTTGCGTTTGTTCATCCAGTTGCCCAACTTTAGATTCAATCCTTTTAACCGAATCCTTCATAGTGTTCAACCTTTGATTAGTCATCAATTGGTTGTCACGACTAACTTGAATAAAAGCATTCAAGCTATCCTCTAAGGTTGGCTTAAAAGATTGGCTTGGTGGGTAAGGGTGGTTGTTATCCGACCTTAGTGTTGGACATTGGGTGTAGGTTGGGTAATTGTTTTGTTTCCAATGATTGTTAGGGTGATTATAGGTGTTTGGATGATACCTTTGAAAGGATTTGACTTCCTCTATGGCATCGACACTAGAATCACAAGTATTTGAAAAATTATGAGTACCATGCCCAATTGAACAACACACTTCACACCTCTCTTGATTTAACATTTGGTGGGTAGTGAGAAGTTGCACTTGTTTAGTTAATTCAGCAAGTTGCAAGGTTATCTCATTATCGGAGCCAACTTCATTGAATCTTGCTCTCCTTCTTGCACCATTTTTTTGGGAATTAGAACCCAATAGCACATAAAGATTATAGGTTTCCTCTGCGGTTTTTTCTCCCATAGCACTTCTAGCAGCATTATCAACCATGTATTCACTCTATAGTGTCAATCTGTCATAAAAGAATTGGTTCTGTAGCTGTAATGGAAAGCTATGATTATGACATTGAATGAAAAGGAGTTTGAATCGTTCCCAAGCTTCATGAAAGGGATCTTCATACATTTGAGAAAATGTTGCTATCTTCGTCCTTAGATCAACACTCTTTTGATGGGAATAGAACCTACCCATAAAATTTCATATACTGCGTCCCAAGTTTTTAGAGAACCCGACTATAGAGTAATGAACCATGACCAAGCTTTATCCTTGAGGGTGTAAGGAAAACACCCCATCCTAAGTTTATCTTCATTAATTTCATGTAGTGGAAAGGTTTGGACAATAGCATAGAATTCTCGAATGAAATGCAAAGGGTCTTCATTAGGGACACCATAAAAGGAAGGAAACAAAGAATAATGAATCTTTTTCAATTCATAATTCCTTGCAGTCTCTTGTAATTGTATGCCGGAAGTTACATTGCCAATGATTGGCATTGTATAGTCTTTCATCATTTTCCGCCTATCTTCAGCATCTCCCATGGTTATTTGTAGTTGAAATTGATCCTCCTCCTATTGTGTATCAACATTTATCTCTTTAAAAAAATAGTAGATATCTCTAAGAAAGATTTCTAACTTGACAAAATGTATAGGCTTAAAGCATAAAGGTGCAGGGAATTTTTTTTTAATGCTAAATTTAAAGAATGGACACAATTTTTGAAACAAACGAATTTATTTCATTTGAATTTTATTACACAAAAAATAAAACTAAAACAAAGGAAAATACAATAATGGGTGACCTCCCATGTATGACTAAAATTTATCGTCTTCTAGTAAGACGTTCCTTGGAGATTGCAGAATGACAAACTCAATGTCTCCTCTTCATTGAATTTGTTTGACCCCATTTGACCATCAAATTAGTCTTTGCTTTGTTTTTGCAAATGTTCTACTAACTGTTCTACTTGAACTTCCACCTTTTTGATAGAAGCTTCCACAAAGTCCAACCGTTGATTGGTTTTAGATTGGTTATCTCTACAAACTTGAATAAAATAATTCAAGTTGTCCTCTAGGATTGATTTATTGGGAATGCTTCTTGGAATAGGCGGGTGGAATTGCTGGCCTGGCAGATTTGAGTTTTGAGCGAAAGGAGGGTTGTTTTGCCTCTAGAAGAAATTCGGATGATTTCTCCACCCATGATTATAGGTATTTGAATTGGGGTCGAACCTTGGTCTCTATTGATATGCTCCCAATACATTAACCTGTTCAGGTCCAGCTCTTGTTTCTCCTTGATATGGATAGGCTTCAGTACCATGTCCCATGTTGCTATACAAACCATATTGTTCATTATTGGTGTTGGTTTGTGTAGTGAGAAGGGAAACTTGCTTGGTCAGTTGAACAAGTTGTTGTTGAACTTCATTACTGGAATCGATTTCATGAACTCCAGCTTTTCTCACTCGTGAGCTTTTCTGTTGGGAATTAGCACCCAACATCTCAAAGAGGTTGTACGTCTCTGAGGCAGTCTTTTCTCCCATTGGTCCTCCTGCAGCGTTATCGAAAATGAACTGACATTGTTGTGTAAGTCCATCGTAAAAGAATTGGTTCTGCAACTGCAAGGGAAAGCTGTGATGGGGACATTGAGTGAGAAACATTTTGAACCTATCCCAAGCTTCATGGAATGGTTCTCCCATCTGAGAGAAAGTAGCAATTTTTCCTCTCAACTCTGATGTTTTTTGGTGGGAATAGAATTTTCCCATGAATTTATTATAAATGTTCTCCCATGTCATCAGAGAACCTGGGGGAAGTGACATTAACCAAGCTTTGGCCTTATCCTTTAAGGTGTAGGGGAAACATCTCATTCTAAGTTGATCCTCGTTTAGAATACCGAGGGGAAAGGTTTGGACCGTAGCATAGAAGTCTCTCATGAAGGAAAGAGAATCTTCATTAGGAAGCCCATAAAATGAAGGAAGCATTGAAAAATGAATATTTTTTAGGTCATAATTCCAAGCAACCTCACCCAGTTGGATAGCGGCAGTTGCTGTGCCAATCACCGGTCTTGCAAACTCCTTCATGGTGGTTTCTCTAACATGTTGGTTTTCTTCCATTTCTTTTGGTTCCAATAAAGGACTAAGGCTTGGTTCTATGTTTGGCTCAAAAACAGGTTGATGGTTGGAATCCAGTCTTGTTGACACTTGTTTAAATTTATAAATATTATTTACATATGGTGTAAGGGGGTTTCCTAAGGATCTCCTACCACGCATAGACTATTGAAAACGTAAATTTAAAACTCATCTCAACAAAATAATAACCACATAAAAATTTAGAGAAAATTTACATGGTATTTAATACAAAACACCAAACAAAACTAGTTAAACCCTAAGTCAAATTTATTTTATTACTAGAGATTTTTTTAAAATGTTTATTATTTTATTTATTTATTTAAATAAAAAAAAAGTTTAAATTTTATTTATTTCATATTTTTTTTCTTTTTTTTTTCTTTTTTAAGATAAAATAACATAATCAGTATTAACCAAAAGTGCTCCCAGGAAAGAATGGTGGTGCAAAGGATCCTTAAAAACCATCCTCCTAGATAGAACAACGTTCCTAGGAAAGACTAGTGGTACAAAAGTTTCCAAGAACTAGTCTCCTAGACAGAACTCCCTTAGATCTTCACTTTTAATGTTATTAAGTTAATTAAGTTAAGTTAAGTAGAAATTTAAGTTAATAAAATATATGTTATATAAGTTAATCAAAATTTAAGTTAATTAAGTTTTTTTTAACTTAATTTTTTTAAAATTTTAATAATTTAAAAAAAAAAACTAAGGTGATTAAGTAAAACGAAAATTAAATTATTAAAAACCCTAGTTTAATTAAGTTAAACAAAAATTAAGATAAAAAAAACCTAACTTACTATTCACATTATAATTTTTTTTTATGAACGGTAAGTTTTTTTTTAACTTAAAATTTTTCAATTTTTTTTACTATTTATGAATGGTAAGTTTTTTTATTATTTTACTATTCACGCTATAATTTTTATTTATTTATTTTACTTTATTTAAATTTTTTAATTTTCCTTGTTTTTTTTATTATGAAATTTGAAATTTGAAATTTTATTTTATTTTTTTGTTTTTTTTAACTCAAAATAAAAAAAATCACAATTATTTACAGCACAAAAGTTTTTTTAAAATGTTGATAAATAATTTAAAAACGCTATTCCTTCCCTAGTAACGATGCCAAAAACTTAATAAGCGAAAACCGGCATCGCCGATTCTACCAATACTTTGGTTTTATATTTATAAAACTCTCGCAAGTGCACGAATCATTTTGTAGAAAATGATAATTATACTCCCAAGGTCAATCTAAGGAAGGAATATATGTGGTTTTTAATTTATTATTCAATCTTTGAAAAACGAAATTACATACTAAACATCGTGTCACGATAGTTTGGTTTTTGTGTTTCTAGTCTAACAACATAAAAATAAACATAGATACAGATTCAATAAATGTTTATGCAAATTTTATTATTTATAATAGTGGAGTATTTATGGATATAATAACTAAGTTAATTATGCTTAATCATATTATTTAGGTTATTAAAGATATAAATTGATATTTATTGATTCTCTCTTTTTTATATGAATACCACCTTTGGTGGGGTTAGATATTTTTTGTTAACTAAACAAATCAATTAACACCTATGGGTGGGGTTGATAACTAATTTGGTTAATTAAATTAATTCCTTTTTCTAAGAGATTGAAAATGAACCATTTAAATGCCACCTTTGGTGGGGTTAGACAGTTTAAGCTTTATTCAAGGTGTCCAAAATAAACCTAAAAATTTAATTATCCGAGTACTAACTTTAAAGTTTTAAAACCACTACTGAAAACATGTTTTCAATACATTTCAAGATAATAATTATTATAAAAACTTTTGAAATAGAGCTTCACTCTAACTACCAGGTGATTATACCAACAAATAAAAGAGCACTACTCTAAATTAGACCGGATAACTAAACCTTAAAATCTAATTTTCAGATTTAAGTTTGTAATGAAAAATAATATATTTCTCTCTAACATTCTTAATATAAAATCTTGAATAAAAATAAAATCAATTCATTTTAGAGATTTTTACCTATTTAATATTTCGCAAGCATAACAACGTTATTATTATATTATGTTTACAAATAGCAAGCAGAGTTAAATTTAATCACAGACAAATTAAATATAACATGTAAGAATAAAGCATAAAAAATAACTACAGAGAAAATAAAATCCTTAGAGTACTTCGATGCTATTCCCGTTGTTGGAAAACCTCCAAACGGAATTTGCACTCCCATTTATTGAATCAAAAAGCAAATCAATTACAAAAACATAACTAGTTCTTCTCAAAAAGAGAAGAACTCTAAAACTAAGAGAAACTACCTAAGAAAAAATAAAAACTAAGAAAGAAACTAAGAAAATCTTAAAAACTAAGAAATGCTGAAAAACTTAAGAAATAAGAGAAAGAAAGAGAAGAGAATGTATTTTTAGGTGTGGTTGATTCTGAAGTGAATGGGAGGAAAAAGTGGGTGAAAAATGATAAAAAAAATGGTGGAAACACGGAGTGGTGAATGATGATGTCATTTGATCACGTCAACATGACGTGTGGCCGGCTGCGCGCGGATTGGGGCACGATTTCCTCCTTTTTGGCATTTTTGAACTTTTTGATCCATTTTGTCCAATTTTTCCATATTTGTTGACCTTTCTTCATTTATTTATTAATATATTTGTGATGTATTGCTTCTAGTATTCCTCTTTGAGTCTTTAAGTTATGTTTTTAAGTGAAAATACTTGAAAAACAATAAAAATACCCGTTATTCTGAAAAAGAAAAATTTATATAAATATATGATAAAATCATATAAATAAATATATTTTTAATCAATTAATGTGCATAAAATCATGGTAATTTTAGTGCTTTTTGAGCACTCATCAACAACCTAGGAACCCAAGAACCATTAATAATTATTTTTAAATGCAAACTGCAGTAACTCGTTTGTTTTTTCAAAGAACAAAGATAGGTTGAACACTGAAAAAACAAAGAACAAGAAAAATATAGAAAGAATTAAAAGAAAACTATGAATTAATTTTCAAAGATGAAAACAATGACAACAAAATTGAAAGAAAACACAAGCTTTAAGGACCAAAATTCTTTCTTTCTTTGTAATTTGTTGCTTATGAATGCAGAAAAAAGTCAAAGGCCAAAACTTTTTAAATGTAAAATTCAAAATATTGATATATGAAGATAGAATAGCAATTTTCAGCAACCAAGGTTTCGATAGCAAATGATGCGGGACTTTTAGGCGCACAACCTAGGAAACCAAGAACCAAAAGGACTAAGAAAGATTGAAATGCTACGAAGGTGGTTAAGATGATCTAATTAGTATCCTAAAGGTTAAGAACCGAAAACTTAGCAATATTTTGTTACCAAATTCTAAGACGTTAGAAAATAGTGTAAATGATGAAATTTGAGTTCGAAAACCCAGAGAACTAAAATATTGCTACGATTTAATTTTAGGAATCCAAAAAAGCTTCGATTTGATATATTACAATAATTGTTTCGATGCTTAGTTTAAAAGTAATAAGAGTTTAAAGTGGCAACCATAATTAATAAATTTTTTTAAAATGCGAAATGTAGTAACTCGCTTGTTTCTTCAAAGAACAAAGAGAGGTTGAAAACTAAAACCAAAGAGCAAGAAGAAGATACAAAGAATTAAAAGAAAACTACGAATTAAATTTCAAGGACGAAAACAATGACAACAAAATTTAAAGTAAACCCCATTTTTAAGGATAAAATATCTTCTTCTTTTTTATTTGTCGCTTATTAAAGAAAAAAATAGTCAAAGGCCAAAATTTTATAAATCTTAAAATCAAGAGATTGATATATGAAGATAGATAACCAATTTTAATAGATAAACAAAGTTTTGATACCAAATGATGCGGACCTTTTAGTCGCACAACCTAGGAACCTAAGAACCAATAAGAATAAGAAAGATTGAATTGCTTAGAAGGTGGTTCAGATGATCAAATTGGTATCCTAAATGGCAAGAACCGAAAACAAAGCAATATAGTATGACCAAATTCTAAGACGTCATAAAATAATGTAAACAATGAAATTGGGTTTTGAATACCCAGAGAACTAAAATACTACTATGGTGTATTTTTAGGAATCGAAAAGAGGTTCTATTTGATATATTATAATAGTTGTTTCGATGCACAGTTTAAAGTAATAAGAGTTTAACGTGGCAACCATAATGAATAAAAAAAATTTAAATGTGAATTGCATTAACTCGCTTGTTTTTCTAAAAGAACAAAGATAGGTTGAACATTGGAAAAAAAAAGAACATTAAAAATATACAAAGAATTAAAAGCAAATTACGAAATGAATTCCGAAAACGAAAAAAATGAAAATAAAATGAAACAAAAGACAAGCTTTAAGGACCAAATTTCTTTCTTTTTTTGTAATTTGTAGTTTATGAAAGCAGAAAAGAGTGAAACGCCAAAATATTTTAAATATAAAATTCGAAAGATTGATAAATGAAGATAGAAAACCAATTTTTAGCAACCAAGGTTTTGATACCAAATGATGGGGACCTTTAAGGCGCACAACCTAGGAACCCAAAACCAAAAGGGATAAGAAAGATTGAAGTTCTAAGAAGGTTATTAAGAAGATCAAATTGGTATCCTAAATGGCAAGAACAAAAAACAAAGCAATATTGTGAGACCAAATTCTAAGACGTCAGAAAATAGTGTAAATGATGAAATTTGAGTTCGAAATGGAGAGATGTAAAATATTGCTACCATTTTTTTAGGAATCGAAAAGAGTTTTGATTTCATTTATTATAATTGTTGTTTCGATGCAAAGTTTAAAAGTAATAAGAGTTTAAAGTGGCAACCATAATTAATGATTTTTTTTAATGCGAATTGCAGTAACTCGCTTTTATTTTAAAGAACAAAGATAGGTTGAACACGGAAAACAAAGAAAAAAAAATATACAAAGAATTAAAAGAAAACAACGAATTAAATTTCGAAGACGAAAATAATGACAACAAAATTGAAAGAAAACACAAGCTTCAAGAACCAAATTTCTTTCTTTTATTGTGATTTCTCACTTATGATAGCAAAAAATAGTCAAAGGCCAAAATATTTTAAATCTAAAAATAAAAGAATGATATATGAAGATAGATAACCAATTTTCGTAGATGACAAAAGGTTTTGATACAAAATGAAGGGGAACTTTTAGGCATATAACCTAGGAATATAAAACCAAAAGGAATAAGAAAGATTGAATTGCTAAGAAGGTTATTAAGATGATCAAATTGGTATCCTAAATGGCAAGAACAAAAAACAAAGCAATATTGCGCGACCAAATTCTAAGACGTCATAAAATAGTGTAAATGATGAAATTTGGGTTCGAAAATGCAGAGATATAAAATAATGCTACCGTTTGTTTTTTGGAATCGAAAAGAGCTTCGATTTCATTATTATAATAGTTGTTTCGATGCACGGTTTAAAACTAATAAGAGTTTAAAGTGGCAACCATAAATAATAATTTTTTTTTAAATGCAAACTGCAGTAACTCGCTTTTTTTTCAAAGAACAAAGATAGCTTGAAGACTGAAAACAAAGAACAAGAAAAAGAATCAGAGAATTAAAAGAAAACTACAAATTAAATTTCAAAGGTGAAAACAATGACAACAAAATTGAAAGAAAACAAAAGCTTCAAGGACCAAATTTCTTTCTTTTATTTTGATTTCTCACTTATGAAAGCAAAAAAATAGTCACAGGCCAATATATTTTAATTCCAAAAATCAAAAGATTGATATATGAATATAGATAACCAATTTTCGTAGATAACAAAAGGTTTTGATACAAAATAATGGGGAACTTTTAGGTGCAAAACCTAGGAACCCAAAACCAAGAGGAAAAAGAAAGATTGAATTGCTAAAAAGGTTATTAAGATAATCAAATTGGTATCCTAAATGGCAAGAACAAAAAACAAAGCAATATTGTGGGACCAAATTCTAAGACGTCAGAAAATAGTGTAAATGATGAAATTTGGGGTCGAAAATGCGGAGATGTATAATATTGCTACCGTTTGTTTTTAGGAATCAAAAAAAGTTATGATTTCATATATTATAATAGTTGTTTTGATGCATAGTTTAAAAGTAATAAGAATTTAAAGTGGCAACCATAATTAATATTTTTTTATAAAATGCGAATTGCAATAACTCGCTTGTTTTTTTAAAGAACAAATATTGGTTGAAGAATGAAAACAAAGATATTGAAAAAGATACAAAGAATTAAAAGAAAATTATGAAATGAAATCCGAAGACGAAAATAATGAAAACAAAATTGAAACAACAGACAAGCTTTATGGACCAAATTTCTTTCTTTTTTGCTGATTTGTCGCTTAGGAAAGAAAAAAAACAGTCAAAGGCCTAAATGTTTTAAATATAAAATTCAAAATATTGATATATGAAGATAAATAACCAATTTTCATAGATAACCAAGGTTTTCATACCAAATGATGGGGAACTTATAGGCACATAACCTAGTAACCCAAAACAAAAAGGAATAAGAAAGATTGAAGTGCTAAGAAGGTTATTAAGATGATCAAATTGGTATCCTAAATGGCAAAACAAAAAACAAAAGCAATATTGTGCGACCAAATTCTAAGACGTTAGAAAATAGTGTAAATGATGAAATTTGGGTTCGAAATTACAGAGATGTAAAATATTGCTACTTTATGTTTTTTGGAATCGAAAAGAGCTTCGATTTGATATATTATAATAGTTGTTTCGATGCATAGTTTAAAAGTAATAAGAGTTTAAAGTGGTGACCATAATTAATAATTTTTTTTAAATGCAAACAACAGTAACTCGCTTGTTTTTTAAAAGAACAAAGATAGCTTGAAGACTGAAAACAAAGAACAAGAAAAATAAACAAAGAATTAAAAGAAAACTACAAATTAAATTTCGAAGGTGAAAACAATGACAACAAAATTCAAAGAAAATAAAAGCTTCAAGGACCAAATTTCTTTCTTTTAAGGTGATTTCTCACTTATGAAAGCAAAAAATAGTCAAAGGCCAATATATTTTAATTCTAAAAATCAAAAGATTGATATATGAAGATAGATAACCAATGTTTGTAGATAACAAAAGGTTTTGATACCAAATGATGGGGAACTTTTAGGTGCACAACCTATGAACCCAAAACAAAGAGGAATAAGAAAGATTGAATTGCTAAGAAAGTTATTAAGATAATCAAATTGGTATCCTAAATGGCAAGAACAAAAAACAAAGCAATATTGTGGGACCAAAGTCTAAGACGTTAGAAAATAGTGTAAATGATGAAATTTAGGTTCGAAAATGCGGAGATGTATAATATAGCTACCGTTTGTCTTTAGGAATAAAAAAAAAGTTATGATTTCATATATTATAATAGTTGTTTTGATGCATACTTTAAAAGTAATAAGAGTTTAAAGTAGCAACCATAATTAATATTTTTTTTAAATACGAATTGCAATAACTCGTTTGTTTTTTTAAAGAACAAATATTGGTTTAGCAATGAAAACAAAGATATTGAAAAAGATACAAAGAATTAAAAGAAAATTATGAAATGAAATCCGAAGACGAAAATAATGAAAACAAAATTGAAACAACAGACAAGCTTTATGGACCAAATTTCTTTCTTTTTTGCTGATTTGTCACTTAGGAAAGAAAAAAACAGTCAAAGGCCTAAATGTTTTAAATATAAAATTCAAAATATTGATATATGAAGATAAATAACCAATTTTCATAGATAACCAAGGTTTTCATACCAAATGATGGGGAACTGATAGGCGCATAACCTAGTAACCCAAAATGAAAAGGAATAAGAAAGATTGAAGTGCTAAGAAGGTTATTAAGATGATCAAATTGGTATCCTAAATGGCATAACAAAAAACAAAAGCAATATTGTACGACCAAATTCAAAGACGTCAGAAAATAGTGTAAATGATGAAATTTGTGTTCGAAATTGCGGAGATGTAAAATATTGCTACTTTATGTTTTTAGGAATCGAAAAGAACTTCAATTTCATATATTATAATAGTTGTTTCGATGCATAGTTTAAAAGTAATAAGAGTTTAAAGTGGCAAACATAATTAATAATTTTCTTTGAAAATGTGAATTGTACTAACTCGCTTGTTTTTTTAAAGAACAAATATAGGTTGAACACTGAAAAAAAGAACATGAAAAAGATACAAAGAATTAAAAGAAAAATTATGAAATGAAATCCGAGGACGAAAACAATGAAAAAAAAATTTGAAACAACAGACAAGCTTTAAGGACCAAATTTCTTTCTTTTTTTGTGATTTGTCGCTTATCAAAGCAAAATACAATGAAAGGCTAAAATGTTTTAAATCTAAAAATCAAAAATTGGTATATGAAGATAGATAACCAATTTTCGTAGATAACCAAGGTTTTGATACCAAATGATGGGGAATTTTTAGACGCAAAACCTAGGAACCCAAAACCAAAAGGAATAAGAAAGATTGAATTGCTAAAAAGGTTATTAAGGTGATCAAATTGGTATCCTAAATGGAAAGAACAAAAAACAAAGCAATATTGTTCAACCAAATTCTAATACGTCAGAAAATAGTCTAAACGATGAAATTTGGGTTCGAAAATGCAGAGATGTAAATATTTCTACTGTTTGTTTTTAGGAATCGAAAAGAGCTTCGATTTCATATATTATAGTAGTTGTTTCGATGCACAGTTTAAAAGTAATAAGAGTTTAAAGTGACAAACATAACTATAACTTTTTTTTAAATGTGAATTGCAGTAACTCGCTTGTTTTTTTAAAGAACAAAGATAGGTTAAACACTGAAACAAAGAACATGAAAAAGATACAAAGAATTAAAAGAAAATTACGAAATGAAATCCGAAGACGAAAACAATGAAAGAAAAATCGAAACAACAGACAAGCTTTAAGGACTAAATTTATTTCTTTTTTTGAGATTTGTTTCTTATGAATGCAAAAAATTGTGAAAGGCCAAAATGTTTTAAATCTAAAATTCAAAAGATTGATATATGAAGATATATAACCAATTTTCAGCAACCAAAGTTTTGATATCAAATGATGCGGAAATATTTGTCGCACAACCTAGGAACCTAAGAAGCAAAAGTAATTAGAAAGATTGAATTACTAAGAAGATGATTAAGATGATCAAATTGGTATTTTAAAGGTTAAGAACCGAAAACAAAACAATATAATGCGCCAAAATTCCACAACGTTAGAAAATAATGTAAATGAAGAAATTTGGGTTCAAAAACCCTTAGAACCAAAATACTGCTACCGTTTTTTTTTTTTTTTTGAGATCGAAAAGAGCTTCGATTATATATATTATAATAGTTGTTTCGATGCAAAGTTTAAAAGTAATAAGAGTTTAAAGTGGCAACCATAATTAATATTTTTTATTAAAATGTGACATGTAGTAACTCGCTTGTTTTTTCAAGGAACAAAGATAGGTTAAACACTGAAAAACAAAGAATAAGAAAAAGATACAAAGAATGGAAAGAAAACTACGAATTAAATTTCGAAGATAAAAAATTTGACAACAAAATTGAAAGAAAACACAAGCTTCAAGGACCAAATTTCTTTTTTTTTCTTTGTGATTTGTCGCTTATGAAAGCAAAAAAACACTAAAAGGCCAAAATGTTTTAAATCTAAAAATCAAAATATTGATATATGAAGATAGATAACCAATTTTCGTAGATAACCAAGGTTTTGATAACAAATGATTGGGAACTTTTAGGCGCATAACCAAGTAACCCAAAACGAAAAGGAATAAGAAAGATTGAAGTGCTACGAACGTTATTCAGATGATCAAATTGGTATCCTAAATGGAAAAAGAAAAAACAAAGCAATATTGTGCGACCAAATTCTAAGACATCACAAAATAGTGTAAATGATAAAATTTGGGTTCGAAAATGCGGAGATGTAAAATATTGCTACTTTTTGTTTTTAGGAATCAAAAAGAGCTTTGATTTCATATATTATAATAGTTGTTTCGATGCAAAGTTTAAAAGTAATAAGAGTTTAAAGTGGAAAACATAATTAATAACTTTTTTTAAAAATGTGAATTGCAGTAACTCGCTTGTTTTTTTAAAGAACAAAGATAGGTTGAAAATTGAAAACAAAGAACATGAAAAAGATACAAAGAATTAAAAGAAAATTATGAAATGAAATCCGAAGACGAAAACAATGAAAGAGAAATTGAAACAACAGACAAGCTTTAAGGACCAAATTTCTTTCTTTTTTTGAAAATTGTTTCTTATCAATGCAAAAAATAGTGAAAGGCTAAAATGTTTTAAATCTAAAAATCAAAAGATTGATATATGAAGATAGATAACCAAGGTTTTGATAAAAAATGATGGGGAACTTTTAGGCGCATAACCTAGTAACCCAAAACGAAAAGGAATTAGAAAGATTGAAGTGCTAAGATGGTTATTAAGATGATCAAATTGGTATCCTAAATGGCAAAACAAAAAACTAAGCAATATTGTGCGACCAAATTCTTAGATGTCAGAAAAGAGTGTATATGATAAAATTTGGGTTCGAAAATGTGTAGATGTAAAATATTGCTACTTTTTGTTTTTAGGAATCAAAAAGAGCTTCGATTTCATATATTATAAGACTTGTTTCGATGCACAATTTAAAAGTAATAAGAGTTTAAAGTGGCAAACATAATTAATAACGTTTTTTAAAAATGTGAATTGCAGTAACTCGCTTGTTGTTTTAAAGAACAAAGATAGGTTAAACACTGAAAACAAAAAACATGATAAAGATACAAAGAATTAAAAGAAAATTACGAAATGAAATTCGAAGACGAAAACAATGAAAGAAAAATTGAAACAACAGACAAGATTTAAGTACCAAATTTCTTTCTTTTTTTGAAATTTGTTTCTTATCAATGCAAAAATTAGTGAAAGGCCAAAATGTTTTAAATCTAAAAATCAAAAGATTGATATATGAAGATATATAACCAATTTTCAGCAACCAAAGTTTTGATATCAAATGATGCGGAACTTTTTGTCGCACAACCTAGGAACCCAAGAAGGAAAAGGAATAAGAAAGATTGAATTACTAAGAATATGGTTAAGATGATCAAATTGGTATTTTAAAGGTTAAGATCCGAAAACAAAACAATATAAGGCGTCCAAATTCTAAGATGTTAGAAAATAATGTAAATGATAAAATTTGGGTTCAAAAACCCTTAGAACCAAAATACTGCTACGGTTTATTTTTTGAGATCAAAAAGAGCTTCGATTTTATATATTATAATAGTTGTTTCGATGCACAGTTTAAAAGTAATAAGAGTTTAAAGTGGCAAACATAATTAATAGTTTTTATTAAAATGTGACATGTAGTAACTCGCTTGTTTTTTCAAGGAACAAGGATAGGTTAAACACCGAAAAACAAAGAACAAGAAAAAGATACAAAGAATGAAAAGAAAACTATGAATTAAATTTCGAAGATCAAAACAATGACAACAAAATTGAAAGAAAACACAAGCTTCAAGGACCAATTTTCTTTTTTTCTTTGTGATTTGTCGCTTATGAAAGCAAAAAAACACTAAAAGGCCAAAATGTTTTAAATCTAAAAATCAAAAGATTGATATATGAATATAGATAACCAATTTTCGTAGATAACAAAGGTTTTGATACCAAATGATTGGGAACTTTTAGGCGCATAACCAAGTAACCCAAAATGAAAAGGAATAAGAAAGATTGAAGTGGTAAGAAGGTTATTAAGATGATCAAATTGGTATCCTAAATGGCAAAACAAAAAACAAAGCAATATTGTGCGACCAAATTCTAAGACGTCAGAAAATAGTGTAAATGATGAAATTTGGGTTCGAAATTGCGGAGATGTAAAATATTTCTACTTTTTGTTTTTAGGAATCAAAAAGAGCTTCGATTTCATATATTATAATAGTTGTTTCGATGCAAAGTTTAAAAGTAATAAGAGTTTAAAGTGCCGACCATAATTAATAATTTTTTTTTAAAATGTGAATTGCAGTAACTCGCTTGTTTTTTTAAAGAACAAAGATAGGTTGAACACTGAAAACAAAGAACATGAAAAAGATACAAAGAATTAATAGAATATTACGAAATGAAATCTGAATACGAAAACAGTGAAACCAAAATTGAAACAATAGACACGCTTTAAGGACCAAATTTCTTTCTTTTTTTGTGATTTGTTTCTTATGAAAGCAAAAAATAGTGAAAGGCCAAAATGTTTTAAATCTAAAAATCAAAAGATTGATATATGAAGATAGATAACCAAGGTTTTGATAAAAAATGATGGGGAACTTTTAGGTGCATAACCTAGTAACCCAAAATGAAAACGAATTAGAAAGATTGAAGTGCTAAGACGTTTATTAAGATGATCAAATTGGTATCCTAAATGGCAAAACAAAAAACAAAGCAATATTGTGCGACCAAATTCTAAGATGTCAGAAAATAGTGTAAATGATGAAATTTGGGTTCGAAAATGTGGAGATGTAAAATATTGCTACTTTTTGTTTTTAGGTATCAAAAAGAGCTTCGATTTCATATATTATAAGAGTTGTTTCGATGCACAGTTTAAAAGTAATAAGAGTTTAAAGTGGCAAACATAATTAATAACTTTTTTTAAAATGTGAATTGCAGTAACTCGCTTTTTTTTAAAGAACAAAGATAGGTTAAACACTGAAAACAAAGAACATGAAAAAGATACAAATAATTAAAAGAATTTTACGAAATGAAATCTGAATACGAAAACAATGAAAGCAAAATTGAAACAATAGACACACTTAAAGGACCAAATTTCTTTCTTATGAAAGCAAAAAATAGTGAAAGGCCAAAATGTTTTAAATCTAAAATTTAAAAGATTGATATATGAAGATATATAACCAATTTTCAGCAACCAAAGTTTTGATATCAAATGATGTTGAACTTTTTGTCCCACAACCTAAGAACCCAAGAAGCAAAAGGAATAAGAAAGGTTGAATTACAAAGAAGGTGGTTAAGATGATCAAATTGGTATTTTAAAGGGTAAGAACCGAAAAAAAACAATATACTGAGACGAAATTCTAAGACGTTAGAAAATAATATAAATAATGAAATTTGGGTTCAAAAACCCTAAGAACCAAAATACTGCAACGGTTTATTTTTTGAAATCGAAAAGAGCTTCGATTTGATATATTATAACATTTGTTTCGATGCACAGTTTAAAAGTAATAAGAGTTTAAAGTGGCAACCATAATTAATAATTTTTATTAAAATGTGACATGTACTAACTCACTTGTTTTTTCAAGGTACAAATATAGGTTAAACACTGAAAAACAAAGAACAAGAAAAGATACAAAGAATGGAAAGAAAACTACGAATTAAATTTCGAAGATGAAAACAATGAAAACAAAATTGAAAGAAAACACAAGATTAAAGGACCAAATTTCTTTCTTTTTTTTGTGATTTGTCGCTTATGAAAGCAAAAAAACACTAAAAGGCCAAAATTTTTTCAATCTAAATATCAAAAGATTGATATATGAAGATAGATAACCAAGGTTTTGATACCATATGATTGGGAACTTTTAGGCGCAACCTTGTAACCCAAAACGAAAAGGAATAAGAAAGATTGAAGTGCTAACAAGGTTATTAAGATGATCAAATTGGTATCCTAAATGGCAAAACAAAATACAAAGCAATATTGTGCGACCAAATTCTAAGACATCAGAAAATAGTGTAAATGATGAAATTTGGGTTCAAAAATGGGGAGATGTAAAATATTGCTACTTTTTGTTTTTAGGAATCAAAAAGAGCTTTGATTTCATATATTATAATAGTTGTTTTCATGCACAATTTAAAAGTAATAAGAGTTTAAAGTGGCAAACATAATTAATAACGTTTTTTAAAAATGTGAATTGCAGTAACTTGCTTGTTTTTTTAAAAAACAAAGATAGGTTGAACACTGAAAACAAAAAACATGATAAAGATACAAAGAATTAAAAGAAAATTACGAAATGAAATTCGAAGACGAAAACAATGAAAGAAAAATTGAAAAAAAGACAAGATTTAAGTAACAAATTTCTTTCTTTTTTTGAGATTTGTTTCTTATAAATGCAAAAAATAGTGAAAGGCCAATATGTTTTAAATCTAAAATTCAAAAGATTGATATATGAAGATATAAAGCCAATTTTCAGCAACAAAGTTTTGATATCAAATGATGTGGAACTTTTTGTCGCATAACCTAGGAACCCAAGAAGCAAAAGTAATAAGAAAGATTGAATTACTAAGAAGGTGGTTAAGTGATCAAATTGGTATTTTAAAGGTTAAGAACCAAAAACAAAACAATATAATGCGACCAAATTCTAAGACGTTAGAAAATAATGTAAATGATGAAATTTGGGTTCGAAAACCCTTAGAACCAAAATACTGCTACGGTTTATTTTTTGAAATAAAAAAGAGCTTCGATTTGATATATTATAATACTTGTTCATATGCACAGTTTAAAAGTAATAAGAGTTTAAAGTGGCAATCATAATTAATAAAGTTTTTTGAAAATGTGAACTTCATTAACTCGCTTATTTTCTCAAAGAACAAAGATAGGTCTAACACTGAAAACAAAAAAATATGAAAAAGATACAAGAATTAAAAGAAATCTATATTTTAAATTTCGAAGACAAAAAAAATGACAACAAAATTGAAAGAAAACACAAGCTTTAAGCACCAAATTTCTTTCTTTTATTGTGATTTCTAACTTATGAAAGCAAAAAATAGTCAAAGGCCAAAATATTTTAAATCTTAAATTCAAAAGATTGATAACCAATTTTCAAAAACCAAGGTTTTGATACCAAATGATGCGGAACCTTTAGGCGCACAACATATGATCCCAAGAACCAAAAATAATAAGAAAGATTGAATTGCTAAGAAGGTGGTTAAGATGATCAAATTGGTATCCAAAAGGAGAATAAACGAAAACAAAGCAATATTTTGCAACCAAATTCTAAGATGTTAGTAAGTAATGTAAATGACGAAATTTAGGTTCGAAAACCCGGAGAACTAAAATATTACTAGGGTTTTTTAGGAATCGAAAAGAGCTTCGATTTGATATATTATAATAGTTGTTTCGATGCACAACTTAAAACTGATAAGAGTTTAAAGTGGGAACCATAATTTATAACTTTTATTGTTTTAAAATTCGAACTACAGTAACTTGCTTTTTTTTAAAGAACAAATATAGGTTGAACATTGAAAACAAAGTAAAGAAAAAGATACAAAGAATTAAAATTAAACTATGAAATGAAATCCAAATATGAAAACAATGACAAGAAAATTGAAGGAAAACACTAGCTTTAAAGACCAAAATTCTTTTTTTTTGTGATTTGTCACATATGAAAGAAAAAAATAGTCAAAGCCCAAATTTTTTTAAATCTGAAATTCAAAAGATTTATATATGAAGATAGATAACCAATATATTCAACAACCAAGGTTTTGATACCAAATGATGCGCAACCTTTATGCACACAACCTAGGAACCCAAGAACCACGAGGAATAAGAAAAATTGAATTGCTAAGAAGATGGTTAAGAAGATCAAATTGGCATCATATAGGGCAAGAATCGAAAACAAGGCAATAAAGTGCGACCAAATTTTAAGACGTTAGTAAGTAGTTTAAACGATGAAATTTGGGTTCAAAAACATGGACAACTAAAATATTTCTACGGTGCGTTTTTAGGAATTGAAAAGAGCTTCGATTTCATATATTATAATAGTTGTTTCGATGCACAGTTTAAAAGTAATAAGAGTTTAAAGTGGCAAACATAATTAATTACTTTTTTTAAAATGTGAATTGCAGTAACTCGCTTGTTTTTTTTAAAGAACAAAGATAGGTTAAACACTGAAAACAAAGAACATGAAAAATATACAAAGAATTAAAAGAATATTAGGAAATGAAATCCGAATACGAAAACAATGAAAGCAAAATTGAAAAAATAGACACGCTTTAAGGACCAAATTTCTTTCTTATGAAAGCAAATAATAGTGAAAAGCCAAAATGTTTTAAATCTAAAATTTAAAAGATTGATATATGAAGATATATAACCAATTTTTAGAAACCAAAGTTTTGATATCAAATGATGTGGAACTTTTTGTCCCACTACCTAGGAACCCAAGAAGGAAAAGGAAAAAGAAAGATTGAATTACTAAGAAGGTGTTTAAGATGATCAAATTGGTATTTTAAAGGGTAAGAACCGAAAACAAAACAATATAATGAGACCAAATTCTAAGATATTAGAAAATAATATAAATAATGAAATTTGGGTTCAGAAACCCTTAGAACCAAAATACTACAACGGTTTATTTTTTGAAATCGAAAAGAGCTTCGATTTGATATATTATAATAGTTATTTCGATGCATAGTTTAAAAGTAATAAGAGTTTAAAGTGGCAACCATAATTAATAAAGTTTTTTTAAAATGTGAACTGCATTAACTAGCTTGTTTTTTCAAAGAAAAAAGATAGGTCTAACACTGAAAACAAAAAAATATGAAAAAGATACAAGAATTAAAAGAAAACTACGATTTAAATTTCAAAGACAAAAAAATGACAACAAAATTGAAAGAAAACACAAGCTTTAAGCATCAAATATCTTTCGTTTATTGTGATTTCTCACTTATGAAAGCAAAAAATAGTCAAAGGCCAAAATGTTTTAAATCTAAAAATCAGAAGATTGATCTGTGAGGATAGATAACCAATTTTCAGCAATTAAGGTTTTGATACCAAATAATGCAGAACTTTTAGGCGCACAACCTAGGAACCTAAGAACCAAAAGCAATAAGAAAGATTAAATTGCTAAGAAGGTGGTTAAGATGATCAAATTGGTATCCTAAAGGGCAAGAACAAAAAACAAAGCAATATTGTGCGACTATATTCTGAGACGTCAGAAAATAGTGTAAACGATTAAATTTGGGTTCAAAAATGCGGTGAACTAAAATATTGCTACGGGTTGTTTTTAGGAATTGGAAATAGCTTCGATTTGATATATTATAACAGTTGTTTCAATACATAGTTTAAAAGTAAAAAAGAATATAAAGTGCAACCATAATTAACAATTGTTTGATTTTTTAATGCGAACTAGAGTAACTCGCTTGTTTTTTCAAAGAAAAAACATAGGTTGAACACTAAAAACAAAGAAAAAGAAAAGGATACAAAGATTTAAAAGAAAACTACAAATTAAATTTCAAAGACGAAAAGAATGACAAAAAAATTGAAAGTAAACACAAGCTTTAAGGATAAGATTTCTTTCTTTTTTTGTAATTTGTCGCCTATGAAAGCAAAAAAATGTCAAAGGCCAAAATTTTTAAATCTATAATTCAAAAGATTAATATATAAAGATATATAACCAATTTTCAGCAACCAAAGTTTTGATACCAAATGATGCGGAACTTTTAGTCGCATAACATAGGAACCCAAGAACCAAAACGAAAAAGAAATATTGAATTGCTAAGAAGGTGGTTAAGATGATCAAATTTGTATCCTAAAGGGAAAAACCCGAAAATAAACCAATATTGTGCTATCAAATACAAAGATATCAGAAGATAGTGTAAACGATGAAATTTGGGTTCGAAAACCTAGGGAACAAAAATATTACTACAGTTTTTTTTGGAGTCGAAAAGAGCTTCAATTTGATATGTTATAATAGTTGTTTCAATGCACTTTTTAAAAGTAATAAGAGTTTAAAGTGGAAACCATAGTTGATAATGTTTTTTTAAATGTGGACTACAGTAACTCGCTTGTTTTTTCAAAGAACAAAGATAGGTTGAACACTGAAAACAAAGAACAAGAAAAAGATACAAAGAACAAGAAAAAGATACAAAGAACTAAAATAAAACTATGAAATAAGATCTAAAGACGAAAACAATGACAACAAAATTGAAAGAAAACACAAGCTTTAAGGACAAAATTTCTTTCTTTTTTTGTGATTTGTCTCTTATGAAAGCAAAAAACAGTCAAAGGCCAAACTTTTTTAAATCTAAAATTCAAAAGATTGATATATGAAGATATATAACCACTTTTTAGCAACCAAGGTTTTGATACCAAATGATGCGAAAGTTTTAGTCACACAACCTTGGAACCGAAGACCCAAAAGGAATAAGAAATATTGAATTTCTAAGAAGGTGGTTAACATGATCAAATTAGTATCCTAAAAGGTAAGAACCGAAAACAAAGCAATATTGTGCAACCAAATTCTAAGACAATAGAAAATAGTGTAAACGATGATATTTGTGTTCGAAAACCCAGAGAACTAAAATACTACTATGTTTTATTTTTAGGAATTGAAAAGAGCATCGATTTGATATATTATAATAGTTGTGTCGACGCACAATTTTAAAGTAATTACAGTTTAAAGTGGCAAGCATAATTAATAATATTTTTTAAAAGAAAACAGCAGTAACTCCCTTGTTTTTTCAAAGAACCAAGATATGTTGAACACTGAAAACATAGAACAAGAAAAAGATACAAAGAATTAAAAAAATTACGAATTAATTTTCAAAGACAAAAACAATGACAACAAAATCGAAAGGAAATAAAAGTTTTAAGGACCAAAATTCTTCTTTTTTGGTGATTTATCGCTTATGAAAGCAAAAAAATAGTCTAAGGCTAAAACATTTTAAATCTACAATTCAAAAGATTGATATATGAAGATAGATAACCAAATTTCAGCAACTAAGTTTTTGATACCAAATGATGCGGAACTTTTAGGTACACAACCTTGTAACCCAAGAGCAAAAAGGAATAAGAAAGATTGAATTGCTAAGAAAGTGGATAAGATTATCAAATTGGTATCCTAATGGGTAAGAACTGAAAACAAAGCAATATTGTGCGACCAAATTCTAAGACGTTAGAAAATAGTGTAAATGATGAAATTTTGGTGCAAAAACCCAGAAAACTAAAATATTGCTACGGTTTGTTTTTAGGAATCACAAAGAGCTTCAATTTGATGTATTATAATAGTTGTTTCAATGCACAGTTTAAAAGTAATTAGAGTTTAAAGTGGCAACCATAATTAACAATATATTTTTTAAAAAATGTGAAGTACAGAAACTCGCTTGTTTTTTCAAAGAACAAAGATAGGTTGAAAATTGAAAACAAAGAACAAGAAAAAGATACAAAGAATTAAAAGAAAATTGTGAATTAAATTTCAAAGACAAAAATAATGACAACAAAATTGGGAGAAAACACAAGCTTTAAGGAACAAATTTTTTTTTTATGATTTGTCGCTTATGAAAGCAAAAAACAGTCAAAGGCCAAAATATTTTAAATCACAAATTCAAAAGATTGATATAAGAAGATAGATAATCAATTTTTGAAGATAACCAAAGTTATGATACCAAATGATGGGGAACTTTAAGGCGCACAACCTAGGAACCCAAGAACCAAAAGGAATAAGAAACATTGAATTGCTAAGAAGGTGGTTAAGATGATCAAATTGGTATCTTAAATGGAAAGAACAAAAAACAAAGCAAATTGTGCGACCAAATTCTAAGACGTCAGAAAATAGTGTCAATGATGAAATTTGGGTTCGAAAACGCAGAGAACTAAAATAATGCAACGGTTTGTTTTTAGGTAACAAAAAGAGCTTTGATTTGATATATTATAATAGTTGCTTCGATGCACGGTTTAATAGTTATAACAGTTTAAAGTGGGAACCATAATTAATAATATATATTTTTTAAAAGAAAATTGCGTATTAAATTTTAAAGATGAAAATAATAATAAGAAAATTGAAAGAAAAAACAAGCTTTTGGGACCAATTTTTTTTTTCATTTGTCGCTTATGAAAGGAAAAAACAGTCAAAGGCCATCATATTTTAAATCTAAAATTCAAAAGATTGATAAATGAAGATATATAACCAATTTTCAGCAACCAAGGTTTTCATACCAAATGATGCGGAACTTTTTGTCGCACAACCTAGGAACCCAAGAAGCAAAAGAAATAAGAAAGATTGAATTGCTAAGAAGGTGGTTAAGATGATCAAATTGGTATCCAAAAGGAGAATAAAAGAAAACAAAGCAATATTGTGCAACCAAATTCTAAGATGTTAGTAAGTAATGTAAATGACGAAATTTAGGTTCGAAAACCCAGAGAACTAAAATATTACTAGGGTTTTTTAGGAATCAAAAAGAGCTTGGATAAGATATATTATAATAGTTGTTTCGATGCACAACTTAAAACTGATAAGAGTTTAAAGTGGGAACCATAATTTATAACTTTTATTGTTTTAAAATGCGAACTATAGTAACTTGCTTGTTTTTTGAAAGAACAAATATAGGTTGAACACTGAAAACAAAGTAAAGAAAAAGATACAAAGAATTAAAATTAAACTATAAAATGAAATCCAAAATGAAAACAATGACAAGAAAATTGAAAGAAAACACTAGCTTTAAGGACCAAAATTCTTTTTCTTTTTTTTTGTGATTTGTCACATATGAAAGCAAAAAATAGTCAAGGCCCAATTTTTTTAAATCTAAAATTCAAAAGATTGATATATGAAGATAGATAACCAATATTTTCAGCAACCAAGGTGTTGATACCAAATGATGCAGAACATTTATGCACACAACCTAGGAACCCAAGAACCACGAGGAATAAGAAAAATTGAATTGCTAAGAAGGTGGTTAAGATGATCAAATTGGCATCATATAGGGCAAGAACCGAAAACAAGGCAATAAGGTGCGACCAAATTTTAAGATGTTAGTAAGTGGTGCAAACGATGAAATTTGGGTTCAAAAACATGGACAACTAAAATATTTCTACGGTGCGTTTTAAGGAATTGAATAGAGCTTCGATTTCATATATTATAGTAGTTGTTTCGATGCATAATTTACAACAGATAAGAGTTTAAAGTGGCAACCATAATTTATAACTTTTATTTTTTTTAAATGCGAACTGCAGTAACTTGCTAGTTTTGCAAAGAACAAATATACGTTGAACATTGAAAACAAAGTAAAGAAAAAGATACAAAGAATTTAAAGAAAACTACGCAATGAAATCCAAAGATGAAAACAATGACAAGAAAATTGAAAGAAAACACAAGCTTTAAGGACCAAAACTCTTTTTTTTGTGATTTCTCACATATGAAAGCAAAAAATAGTCAAAGACCAATTTTTTTTAAATCTAAAATTCAAAAGATTGATTTATGAAGATAGATAACCAATATTTTTAGCAACCAAGGTTTTGATACCAAATGATGCGGAACCTTTATGCGCACAACCTAGGAAACCAAGAAACATGAGGAATGAGAAAAAATTTAATTGCTAAGAAGGTGGTTAAGATGATCAAATTGGTATCTTAAAGGGAAAGAACCGAAAACAAGGCAATAAGGTGCGACCAATTTTAAGACATCAGTAAGTAGTGTAAACGATGAAATTTGGGTTCAAAAACATGGAGAACTAAAATATTGCTATGGTGTGTTTTTAGGAAATGAAAAGAGCTTCGATTTGATATCTTATAATAGTTGTTTCGATGCACAATTTAAACCGATTGGAGTTTAAAGTGGCAACCATAATTTATAACTTTTATTTTTTTAAAATGCCAACTGCAGTAACTTGTTTGTTTTTTCAAAGAAAAAATATAGGTTGAACACTGCAAACAAAGTAAAGAAAAAGATACAAAGAATTAAAAAAAACTACGCAATGAAATCCGAAGATGAAAACAATGACAACAAAATTGAAAGAAAACACAAACTTAAAGGACCAAAATTCTTTCTTTTTTTGTGATTTTTCGCTATGAAAGCAAAAAATAGTCAAAGGCCAAAACTTTTTAAATCTTAAATTCAAAAGATTGATATATGAAGATAGATAACAAATTTTTAGAAACCAAGGTTTTTGGTACCAAATGATGTGTAACCTTTATGCGCATAACCTAGGAACCCAAGAACCATGAGGAATAAGAAAAATTGAATTGCTAAGACAGTGGTGAATATGATCAAATTGGTATCTTAAAGGGCAAGAACCAAAAACAAGGCAATAAGGTGCAACCAAATTTTAAGACGTCATGAAGTAGTGTAAACGATGAAATTTGGTTTCGAAAACATGGAGAACTAAAATATTGTTATGGTTTGTTTTTAGGAATCTAAAAGACCTTCAATTTGATATATTATAATAGTGGTTTCGATGCACGGTTTAAAAGTTATAATAGTTTAAGGTGACAACAATAATAAATAACTTTTTTTAAAATGTAAACTGCAATAACTCGCCCTTTTTTCAAAGAGCAAAGATAGGTTGAACACTTAAAACAAATTACAATGAAAAGATACAAAGAATTAAAAGAAAATTACGAAATGAAATACAAAGACGAAAACAATGACAACAAAATTGAAAGAAAACACAAGCTTTAAGGACAAAATTTCTTTCTTTTTTTGTGATTTGTCTCTTATGAAAGCAAAAAACAGTTAAAGGCCAAAAAAATTAAATCTAAAATTCAAAAGATTGATGTATAAAGATAGATAACCAATTTTCAGCAACCACGGTTTTGATACCAAATGATGCGGAACCTTTAGGCGCACAACCTAGGAACCCAAAACCAAAATGAATAAGAAAGATTCAACTGCTAAGAAGGTGGTTTAGATGATCAAATTGGTATCATAAAGGGCAAGAACCAAAAACAAAGCAATATTGTGCAACCAAATTCTAGGATGTCAGAAAATAGTGTAAACGATGAAATTTGGGTTCGAAAACCGAGAGAACTAAAATATGGCTACCGTATGTTTTGAGGAATAGAAAAGAGTTTCGATTTGATATATTATAATAGTTGTTTCGATGCAAAGTTTAAATGTAATAAGATTTTAAAGTGCCAACCATAATTAATAACTTCTTTATTTATTTATTTATTTTAAATTCAAACTCCAATAACTCGCTTGTTTTCTCAAAGAACAAAGATAGGTTGAACACTAAAAACAAATAACAAGAAAAAGATACAAAAAATTAAGAGAAAACTATGAATTAAATTACAAAGACGAAAATAATGACAATAAAATTGAAAGAAAATAGAAGCTTTAAGGACCAAAGTTTTTTCTTTCTTTGTGATTTGTTACTTGAGAAAGTAAAAAATAGTCAAAGGCCAAATTGTTTTAAAACTAAAATTCAAAAGATTAATATATGAAGATAGATAACCAATTTTCAACAACCAAGGTTTTGATACCAAATGAAGCGGAACATTTAGGCGCACAACCTAGAAACCCAAGAACCACGAGGAATAATAAAGATTGAATTGCTAAGAAGGTGGTTAAGATGATCAAATTGGTATTCTAAAGGGCAATAATAGAAAACAATGTAATAAGGTGCGACCAAATTTTAAGACATCGGTAGGTAGTTTAAATGATAAAATATGGGTTCAAAAACATGGAAACTAATATATTTCTATAGTGTATTTTTAGGAATCGAAAATAGCTTCAATTTTATATATTATAATAGTTGTTTCTATGTACGGTTTAAAAGTTATAACAGTTTAAAGTGGCAACCATAATTAATACCTTCTTTTTTTTTGGAAAATGCGAACTATAGTAACTCGCTTGTTTTTCCAAAGAACAAAGATAGGTTGAATACTGAAAACAAAGAACAAGAAAAAGATACAAATAATTAAAAGAAAACTATGAAATGAAATCCAAAGATGAAAACAATGACAACAAAATTGATAGAAAACACAAGCTTTATGGACCAAAGGCCAATTTTTTTTTAAATCTAAAATTCAAAAGATTGATATATGAAGATAGATAACAAATTTTCAGTAACCAAGGTTTTGATACAAAATGTTGCGGAACTTTTGATGAACAAAACCGGCATTGCCGATCCTACCAATACTTTGGCTTTATATTGATAAAACTCTCGCAAGTGCATGAATCATTTCATATAAAATGATAAGTATACTCCCAAGGTCGATCTAAGGAAAAAATATATGTGGTTTTTAATTTATTATTCAAACTTTTAAAAACGAAATTAAATACTAAATATCATGTCACGATATTTGGGTTTTGTGTTGTTTCTAATCTAATAACATAAAAATAAACATAGATATAGATTCAATAAATATTGATGAAAATTTTATCATTTATAATATTGGAGTATTTATGAATATAATAACTAAGTTAATTATGCTTGCTCATATTATTTTGCTTTCTAATGTGACAAATCACAAAAAAAGAAAGAAATTTGATCCTTAAAACTTGTGTTTTCTTTCAATTTTGTTGTCATTGTTTTCGTCTTTGGATTTGATTTCGTTGTTTTCTTTTAATTCTTTGTATCTTTTTCTTTTTCTTTGTTTTTAATGTTCAACCTATCTTTGTTCTTTGAGAAAACAAATGAGTTACTCAAGTTTGCATTTAAAATAAATAAATAAAGAAGTTATTAATTATGGTTGCCACTTTAAAATGTTTTAACTTTTAAACTGTGCATCAAAATACCTATTATAATATATCAACACAAAGTGCTTTTCGATTCCTAAAAAACAACCGTAGCAATATTTTTCGTTCTTCGGGTTTTTGAACCTAAATTACATCATTTACACTACTTACTGACGTCTTAGAATTTGGTTCATTAATATTGCTTTGTTTTCAGTTCTTCCCCTTAAGGATTCCAATTTGATCATCTTAACCACCTTCTTAGCAATTCAATCTTTCTTATTCCTTTTGGTTCTTGGGATCTAATGAGAAAAAACGATATCGCCGATCCTACCAATACTTTGGTTTTATATTTATAAAACTCTCGCAAGTACACGAATCATTTCGTCAAAAAATGATAAGTATACTCCCAAGGTAGATCTAAGGAAGGAATATATGTGGTTTTTAATTTATTATTCAAACTTTTAAAAACGAAATTAAATCCTAAACATCCTGTCACGATATTTGGGTTTTGTGTTGTTTCTAATCTAATAACATAAAAATAAACATAGATACAGATTCAATAAACATTTATGCAAATTTTATCATTTATAATAGTGGAGTATTTATGGATATAATAACTAAGTTAATTATGCTTGCTCATATTATTTAGGTTATTAAAGATATAAATTGATATTTATTGATTCTCTCTTTTTTATATGAATACCACCTTTGGTGGGGTTAGATATTCTTTGTTAACTAACCAAATCAATCAACACCTATGGGTGGGGTTGATAACTAATTTGGTTAATTAAATTAATTCATTTTTCAAAGAGATTGAAAATGAACCATTTAAATGCCACCTTTGGTGGGGTTAGACAGTTTAAACTTTATTCAAGGTGTCCAAATTAAACCTAAGAATTTAATTATCTGAGTACTAACTTTCAAGTTTTAAAACTACTATTGGAAACATGTTGTCAATACATTTTCAGATAATAATTCTTATAAAAAAATTTGAAATAGAGCTTCACTCTAACTACCGGGCGATTGTACCAACAAATAAAAGAGCAATACTCTAAATCAGACCAGATAACTAAATCTTAAAATCTAATTTTCATATTTAAGTTTGTAATGAAACATAATATATTTCTCTCTAACATTCTTAATATAAAATCTTGAATAAAAATAAAATCAATTCATTTTAGAGATTTTTACCTATATAATATTTCGCAAGCAGAACAACGTTATTATTATATCAAGTTTACAAACAGCCAACAATATTAAATTTAATCACAGACAAATTAAATATAACATATAAGAATAACATGAAAAAATAACTGCAAAAAAATAAAATCCTTATAGTACTTTGATGCTAACTCTTTTGTTGGAAAAGCTCCAAACAAAATTTGAACTTCCATTTATTGAATCAAAAAGAAAATAAATTAAAAAACATAATTAGTTCTTCTCAAAAAGAGAAGAACTCTAAAACTAAGAAAAACTAACTAAGAAAATCTAAAAGCTAAGAAATGGAGAGAAAGAAAGAGAAGAGAAGATGTGTTTTTAGGTGTGTTTTGAAGTAAAATGAATGGGGGTATTTATAGGTGAGGAGGGGAAGAAAAAGTGGGTGAAAAAATGATTAAAAATGATGGAAACGTGGAGTAGTGAATGATAACATCATTGCTAACGTCATGTTGGCGTGGGGCACGGCGGTGCGTGCATATTGGGGCAGATGGGGCAACGGCGCACGCAGACTGGGTGATACATGCACGTTTTTTGGCACATTGGCCGGCTCTGCTAGGCGACTATATGAGCAGTTTTCTCTTTTTTGACACTTTTGACCCTTTTGACCCATTGTTTCCAATTTTTTCCATATTTGTTGACCTTTCCTCATTTAGTTTATGAATATATTTACGATATATTGCTTCTAGTATTTTTCTTTGAGTCTTTAAGTTACTTTTTTAAACAAAATACCTAAAAAACAATAAAAATACTCGTGATTCCGAAAAGACATATTTATATAAATATATGATAAAATCATATAAATATATATATTTTTAATCAATTAACGTGCATAAAATCATGGTAATTTTAGTACTTTTTGAGCACTCATCTACCTTTTGGTGCATAACCTAGAAACCCAAGAACCATGAGGAATAAGAAAGATTGAATTGCTAAGAAGGTGGTTAAGATGATCAAATTGGTAACCTAAAGGGCAAGAACTGAAAACAATGTAATAAGGTGTGACCAAATTTTAAGAGGTTGGTAAGTAGTTTAAATAATGCAATTTGGGATCAAAAACACGGAAACTAATATATTGCTACAGTGTGTTTTTAGAAATCAAAAAGATCTTCAATTTGATATAATATAATAGTTGTTTTGATGCACGGTTTAAAAGTTATAACCGTTTAAAGTGGAAACCATAATTAATAACTTCTTATTTTTCTTTTTTTGAAAATGTGAATTGCTGTAGCTTGCTTGTTTTTTTCAAAAAGAAAGATAGGTTGAACTCTGAAAACAAAGAACAAGAAAGAGATACAAAGAGTTTAAGAAAACGACAAAATGAAATCCAAAGATGAAAACATTGACAATAGAATTGAAAGAAAACACATGACTTGAAGGACAAATATTTTTTTTATGATTTGTCAATTAAGAAAGCAGAAAACAATCAAAGGTCAAATTTTTTTAAATCTAAAATTCAAAAGATTGATATATGAAGATAGATAACCTATTTTTAGCAACAAAGGTTTTCATACCAAAAGATGTGGAACCTTTAGACACACAACCTAGGAACCCAAGAACTATATGAAATAAGAAAGATTGAATTGCTAAGAAGGTGGTTAAGATGATTAAATTGTTATACGGAAGGGCAAGAACCGAAAATAATGCAATAAGGTGCGACCAAACTTTAAGACATCGGTAAGTAGTTTAAACGATGCAATTTGGGTTCAAAAACATGCAGAACTAAAATATTGCTACGGTGTGTTTTTAGGAATCAAACAAAACTTCAATTTGATATATTATAATAGTTGTTTCGATGCACGGTTTGAAAGTTATAACAGTTTAAAGTGGCAACCATAATTAATAACATTTTTAAAATGCGAACTTTGGTAACTCGCTTGTTTTTTCAAAGAACAAAGATAGGTTGAACAGTAAAAACAAAGAACGAGAAAAAGATACAAAGAATTAAAGAAAACTATGAAATGAAATCCAAAGACCAAAACAATGACAACAAAATTGAAAGAAAACACAAGCTTTATGGACCAAATTTCTTTGTTTTTTTGTGATTTGCCGCTTATGAAAGCAAAAAATAGTCAAAAGCCAAATTGTTTTAAATCTAAAATTCAAAAGATTGCTATATGAAGATAGATAACCAATTTTTAGCAACCAAGGCTTTGATTCCAAATGATGCGGAACCTTTAGGCGCACAACCTAGGAACTCGAGAACCAAAACGAATAAGAAAGATTGAATTGCTAAGAATGTGGTTAAGATGATCAAATTGGTATCCTAAAGGGCAAGAACTGAAAACAAAGCAATATTGTGTGACCAAATTCTAGGACGTTAGTAAGTAGTGTAAACGATGAAATTTGGGTTCAAAATCACGGAGAACTAAAATATTGCTACGGTGTGTTTGTAGAATTGAAAAGAGCTTCTATTTGATATATTATAATAGTTGTTTCCATGCATGGTTTAAAAGTTATAACAGTTTAAAGTGAAAAACATAATTAATAACTTTTTTTTAAATACGAACTGCAGTTGTTTGCTTGTTTTTTCAAATAACGATTCAATATATTATAATAGCAGTTGTAGGGCAAAACTTAAGAGTTATAATAGTTTAAATTCGCCACCTAAATTAATAAATTTTTAATTTGAAATTAATAAAAAGAACAAGAAAAATATATGTGAAGAATTTAATGAAAAATATGAAACAAAATCTAAAGACAAAAACAACAACAACAAAATTGAAAAAAAAACATAAGACTTAAAGTACAGAATCTCTTTCTTTTTTTCGTGATCTATGACTCATGTATGCAAAAAACCAAAAAATAACCAATTTTTTTAAATCTAAAATTGAGCAAGAGAGAGATAAAGAAAGGTAACCTCTTATGAAAAACGAAGGCTCCGATTCCAAATGTGGCGGATACTTTAGGCAAACAACTTGGGAAAACATGAACTCAAAAGGAATAGGAACAATTGTATTGCTAATAACGTGGTTAAGATGATCAGGCAAGAACCCATAAGAACAAGAACTGAAAACACCATGAAAAGGTAGGACAAAACATTAAGACATCAGGAAATAGTGTAAACCATGGAATTTGTGCCCAAATACGAGGAGAACTGAACTAACGCTTCATTGAAATTTTAGGAATCGAAACGAGCTTCGATTAGATATACTATAATAGTCGTTTCGAGGCGGCACAACTAAAGAATTATAACAGTTTAAAGTTGCAACTCCAATTAATAATTTTTTTCTTTTCAAACGATGAACAGTAACAGCTCTCTTGTTTCATTTTTTGAAGAACAAAGATAGATTGAACATGGAATAAAAAGAAAAAATATATATATATGAAAAATTTAAGGAAAAATATGAAACGAAATCCAAAGACAAAAACAACGAAAACAAAATTGGGGAAAAAAGCAAGACTTAAAGTACAAAATCTCTTTCTTTATTTTTGTGATATATGGCTCATGAACAGAGAAAACCAAAAAATAACCAATTTTTTTAAATCTAAAATTCAACAAGAAAGAGGTAAAGAAAGATGACATGTTTTGAAAACTAAGGCTCCGATTCCAAATGAAGCGGGTACTTTAGGCGCACATTTGGGAAAACATGAACTCAAAAGGAATAGGAACAATTGAATTGCTAAGAACGTGGTTAAGATGATCGGAACAAAGCCCATAAGAACAAGAACCAAGAACACCATAAAAGGTGCGACAAAACATTAATACATCGGTAAGTAGTGTAAACCATGGAATTTTTGCCCAAAAACGAGGAAAACTAAACTAATGCTTCATTGAAATTTTAGGAATCAAAACGAGCTTCGATTCGATATAATATAATAGCCATTTTGAGGCAAAACTAAAGAATTATAACAGTTTAAAATCACAACCCCAATTAACAATTTTTCTTTTGAAATCGTGAATAGTAGCAACTCACTTGTTTTTTTGAAAAATAGAGATCTATTGAACATAGAATAAAAAGAACAAGAAAAATATATATGAACAATTTAAAGAAAAATATGAAACGAAATTTAAAGACAAAAACAACGACAACAAAATTGGAAAAAAATGCAAGACTTGAGTACAATATTTTTTTTGTGTTTTATGACTCCTGAATGGAGAAAACCAAAAAATAAACATTTTTTTTAAATCTAAAATTCAACAAGAGAGAGATAAAGAAAGATAACTTGTTTAGAAAAACCAAGGCTCCGATTCCAAATGAGGCAGATACTTTAGGCGAACAACTTGGGAAAACATGAACTCAAAAGTAATAGGAACAATTTAATTGTTAAGAATGTGGTTAACATGAACGGGACAGAACCCGTAAGAAGAAGAACCGAAAATACCACAAAAAGGTACGACAAAACTTTAAGACATTAGTAAGTAGTGTAAACCATGGAATTTGTGCCCAAAAACTAGGAGAACTGAACTAATGCTTCATTGAAATTTTAGGAATCGAAACGAGTTTCGATTGGATATACTAAAATAGTCGTTTCGAGGCATAACTAAAGAGTTATAACAGTTTAAAGTTGCAACCCCAATTTATAACTTTTTCTTTGGAAACTATGAACAGTATTAGCTCTTTTTTTTAAGAACAAAGATAGATTGAACACAGAATAAAAAGAACCATAAAAATATATATGACGAATTTAAAAAAAATATGAAATAAAATCCAAAGACATAAAACAACGAAAACAAAATTGGAAAAAAAGCAAGACTTGAAGTACAAAATCTCTTTCTTTCTTTTTTGTGATTCGTGACTCTTGAACAGAGAAAACCAAAAAAAAATTTAATCTAAAATTCGACAAGAGAGAGATAAAGAAAGATAAACTGTTTAGAAAAAACCAAGGCTCCGATTCCAAATGAGGCGGATACTTTAGGCAAACAAGTTGGAAAACATGAACTCAAAAGGAATAGAAACAATTGAATTGTTAAGAATATGGTTAATATGATCGGGACAGAACCCATAAGAAGAAGAACCAAAAATACCACAAAAAGGTGCGACAAAACTTTAAGACATTAGTAAATAGTGTAAACCGTGGAATTTGTGCCCACAAACTAGGAGAATTGAACTAATGCTTCATTGAAATTTTAGGAATCGAAATGAGCTTCGATTGGATATACTAAAATAGTCGTTTCGAGGCATAACTAAAGAGTTATAACAGTTTAAAGTTGCAACTCCAATTTATAACTTTTTCTTTGGAAATTGTGAACAACAGTAGCTCTTGTTGTTTTTTGAAGAACAAAGATAGATTGAACACAGAATTAAAAGAACCATAAAAATATATATGAAGAATTTAAAGAAAAATATGAAATGAAATCCAAAGACATAAAACAACGAAAACAAAATTGGAAAAAAAGCAAGACTTGAAGTACAAAATCTCTTTCTTTCTTTTTTGTGATTTATGACTCTTGAATGGAGAAAACCAAAAAATGAACAATTTTTTAAAATCTAAAATTCAACAAGAGAGAGATGAAGAAAGATAACCTCTTTAGAAAAACCAAGGCTCTCATTCCAAATGAGTCGGATACTTTAGGTGAATAACTTGGGAAAACATGAACTCAAAAGGAATAGGAACAATTGAATTGCTAAGAACATGGTTAAGATGATCGGGACAGAACTAGTAAGAAGAAGAACCCAAAACACCACAAAAAGGTGTGACAAAACTTTAAGACATCAGTAAGTAGTGTAAACCATGGAATTTGTACCCGAAAATGAGAAGAACTGAACTAAAGCTTCTTTGAAATTTTTGGAATCCAAACGAGCTTCGATTCGATATATTATAATAGTTGTTTTGAGGCAAAAACTAAAAAGTTATAACAATCTAAAGTCGCAACCCCAATTAATAACTTTTTCTTTTGAAACCGTGAACAGTAGCAGCTCTCTTGTTTTTTTGAAGAACAAGGATAGATTGAACACGGAATAAAAAGAACAAGAAAAATATATATGAAGAATTTAAAGAAAAATATTCAACGAAATCCAAAGACAAAAAGAACGACAACAAAATTGGAAAAAAATGCAAGACTTGAAGTACAAAATCATACTTTTCAATGGTGAGTACTCTAGGTTGTGTTTACGAGTTAGTTTTTGATAAGGAGCATATGTAGCAATGAGCCGTGAATTGATTGGTTGTTCCCTTCTTCCAACATTTTATATGTGAGAACATTTATGTGAGTGTAGATTAAGCTGAACTATTTTAGTTCTCATATATTTGAATGTGTGCAATAATGGATTGAATGTGTGTTCTACTGAGGTTATTGGGTGTTCATGTCCGAGGGTGGTTATGTTGATTGTTCACATTACTCATTACTAATATATGATTTTTGATCACATCACATAGGATGGTGTTGGCTTTGGAAGAGATTTGGGTTCATCAGAGCGAAAAATATTATTTACCCTATATTCATTGGATTGTTCTAAAGTTAGGTCATTATCACTTATGAGTTAAAGAATCGAATGTACAAAACTACTTTTCAAACATTATATGAGCACCCTTGTAACATCTTTTGAAGAAAAAAAAAACTATTTTTTGGAGTTATAGATAAAGTTAACCTTGGATCCTCATCATTATTCATTCACGAGATTTGAGCTACTGTTTGGTATAGAGAAGGCATAACTCATAGAAGGAATACTTTGAAATAATTAGAAATCAATGATTTTACGTGAAACTAGAGAAAATCTATTTTGGAGATCTTGATACCCCTTGCATAATTGACTCATAAGGGCATCAATTTTGTATCAAATAAAGAACGTGAACGTGAAGCAACTCTATAAGAGTTGAAGGTAGGATTATCAGTTACATATTTAATTGTCATATCGAGTAATGAAGCATCCCATGTGGTATATACTTACACACTACAAAAAAGACTTGGACACACTTAAATGATTGTATAGAGACTGATTCTCTGAAATAGTAAACAAGATCTATATTTGAAATGCCTTGGAATACTTAAATATATCATCAAATTGATTTTGGAAGATGAATTATGTTTTCATGTAGAAAGATGATAGAAATTTATGCTATTGGAAGAGTGAATAAAAATTAAAGGAATCAACCTTGAGAATTATGAAGATTAATGAAGACGGGTCCATTGAGAATACATCAATTAACTTGGGATAATGGACTTTTAACTTCACAAAAGGATAGTAGGACAACAAAATGAGAATATACACCTTGACACTCATGCTAGAAACAAAGAGCTAGCAAAACTATTGTATTTCCTATGGAGATATAAAGAATGATTGTGAATTTAAGCAGACTCATAGGAGGAATACATTCAAGATTATGATTATACTCTATAGTATCATCCAGGAAAAGTATATACTATAGCATTGAGTCATAACTCAAGATTTGTCACACAAATGATATTGGATATCAAGAAATAACTTGGATAATAGAAGGATTATGTGTTGACTTTGTATGATGATTTTTATACAGCTTGTTGTATTGTACTGCACTGTTAAAGAATATAAAAGTGGTGATGAGTGCTTAAAAACACAAATATTTTATGGTTTAATTAAGCTTAAATGCAAATAAATAGATTTGAATATGCATATTTTTATCATTATTTATGCAAATCTATATGGAATTATGAGTATTTTTTATTATATTTTAGGTATTTTTAGCTGCAAATTAATAAATTAATCAATACATGAAGAATTACAACTGAAGCACTCATTTATACCGTAAAAACTTAAAGAAATAATGCATGTAAGTCTTACATATAAGACCAACTAGTATGTAAGCAGTGTAGAACAAGAATTGAAATCAAGTATTCTATGTCAAAGTAAAGAATACAGTGTGTCACGGTGCACTCTTCACTGTACGAATTTATTGGGCACAAAGTTCGATTTATGCTATGGCAGAGAAATATTGCACTGTGGCACCACCTGTTTGGGGTTGATATTGGCAAAGTAATACGAATCACGTGTCACAACAGTAGAAAATTTAGGCCACAATGCATGTTTCATTAATCCACTTGAAACTCTCTAATGCTAGCCTCAACTATAAATAAAAGCTTATGTTTTAGGTTTAGGTATGTAAGCACATCAGTTTTTACGCATTAGAGTTTAGGAACAATTATATTTCTTTTTTCTTCAATTTTCTACAATAGGTTAAATTCATAAATAGTAATTTAGATCTTTTAGAGGTATTCCATATCACAAAAAAAAATGTATATCAAAGAATACATTGAGGATTAAGATCATAAATACAAAGCAAGAAAAAACATGTCTATCTTTAATAGGTATTATAAATCTTATTTGTATTCATTTAATTTTATTTACATATTCAATCTTTGTATATTTTTATAAATGTTATTTTTGATTTACTAATCATTTAGTAAATTTGAGCATTTATGATTGATTATTACTAAGAAAAATTAATTTGTTTTCATGTTCATGAAGATTAATTTAGGTGAATATTTTTATAAAATAATTGAAATTATTTTTTTATTCAAGATTTTTACAAAATGTATTATTAATTATATATTGACAATATATTTTTTGTAATAAATTTAAAATATAGAAATTAGGTTTTAGAAACGATATCTAAATCTAATTTCAACACCTTAAATAAAAGTTTAAATTGGTGACTCCATTGAAAGCATTGATTTTAATGATTTTTTATTTCCCTATAAATAAAACATAATTTAATCTATCAATTAATGATCCTTGTCAAAAGATTTTAATTGATTTAATTAATAAAGAAACTAATCCCTATTAAAAGATATTTCATACAAAAAAGGAAAAATTAATAACATTAATTTATATCTTTATTAACTTAATTAATTCTGAGTAAGCATAGTTAACTAGCAAATTATTCGCATAAATTCTTCATTTTTATTAATTGTTTGAATAATTTCTATTTCTATCTTTTTATTATTTTTAATTATATGTTATTATATTAAAAAATTTAAAACCAAATATTGTGATAAAATGTTTAGGTTTTCATCTAAATTGTTAAAAAATTAGTCGAAATATTTAAAATCATAGAGTTTTTTTTAGACACACCTTGTAAATATATTTATTACTTATTATAAATAATTTGTACACTTAAATATTTTTTGCAAAATATATAAAATTTAACTATTAAGTTTTTGTGCATACTCAGTATAACTATCCCAAAATTTGTGAAGTGGAAATTTGTGAAGTGGTGGATAGGATAGATGGACTTGTGCTAAAGAGCATTTCATCTCTACGGGAAGATAACTGATCCAAATGAAGACACCTTAAGATAAGAAATCATAGGGGAAGCATATAGAACAAATTATGGTAACTCTTAGAAGTTCAAGATGTATCATGATTTACGGAAGAGGTGGAGAAAGATAAAGCAAGATATGACTCAATTCATAGTAAACTGCATATATAAACCTGATCAAAAAAATTTCTTCCCATCACATATCTAACATCCACATAGTCCTTAAAAATCTAAAATGCTAATCAAGATACAATCAAAGAGACAGTAAAAAATTTCTCTATCTTCGGTTTATCTCTTCCAAACCATTAATACGATCCAATAAACCAACAATTACTTCTGAACTTCTTCGAGAAATAGGTCCATCCACCCATTGGAAAAAGTTACAACCACTCCTATTGTTCTTCTCCTCCCAGGATTCCTCTAATTTGTTCATTTCATAGTATAAGCAAAGCCATAAACCACTGTTTATAGGATAAAAAAATGGAAGACAAAATTCTCTTTACAAACCAAAAAATCTTGATAAAATTTGAGAAATCTGAGTATATTTTAGAAATTTAAGACCCCTTTTAGAAACCGAGAAAACTTGATAAAATCTAATAAACTACTGTAAGGCCCCTTTAAATAGCTCTAGCTGATCTCTTATGGCGTTCTCATCAATTTTACGGGTAAGAAAATATAAGAATGGGAACACAGACCTCTATGTACGTTTTGCTTTTCTATTTTTTTATTTTTTTGGTTCAATTAATATTATAGCTACATTTGATACTTTTCTATGCGTTTTTCGTTTTTTTATTCAATTAATGAAACCCAAAAATGCCCCTAAAAATGAACATCTAAAATCTGGTGTAAATTTGTTTTTCGTTTTTTATTCAATCAATGTAAACCCAAAAATACTCGTAAAAATGAACATTTAATGTAACCCACAAATATCCTTAAAAATGAACATTTAAAATCTGGTGTAAATTTGTTTTTCGTTTTTTTATTCAATTAATGTAAAACAAAAAATGCTGGTAAAAATGAACATTTAAAATCTGGTTTAAAATTTTCCTTGTTGAATCAATTTTTTTATTACAAGAATAATATAGCTCACCCCAATCAATCAAGTTTTAAAATATATCACACCTACCTTTATCTTTATCTTTTTATACAATATAGTAAGGACTTAATAATATGCCTAAATTTTCAAAACAAGCTTCGATCAATTTCTATAGACGATATCACAATAGGTCAGTTGCATTAGCATCAAATGTAATGCAACTGAATTTTCTGGGCTAGTTCAGAAAACTATCATGCTGATTTGGCTTCATGAGCTTAAACAGCTTATATAGAGTTGTAAAATAAAGGGTTAATATAGTGCTTAAGCAAATGGTTCACCCAAATTGAACCTGAATTAGATTCGATTGGAGCCAAGCATATGAGTGAGAGAAAATGAAAATGAAATAACTAATTTGTGATGTCATGCTAAACTGATTCTCTAAGAAGATGAAAATAATCATGCATTTCTGGTTATTGAAAATCGCAAATGCATGCATTTCTTGCTTTCTCAATTTGCTTAAGGCTCTCAAATCCTCTTTTTATATGTAAAAGCAAAAGCTCTGAAACTTATATCACCAAAATAACATAGTAGACTTTCTTCTTTCTCTTTCTCTTTCTTTTCCTCTCTTAATTTCTGAGACAATGGGAAGGCCATCTTGTTGTGACAAATTAAATGTGAAGAGAGGTCTTTGGAAAGCAGAGGAAGATGCAAAGTTACTTGCCTGCATATCCAAATATGGTTGTGGAAATTGGACTTTGGTTCCTAAGAAAGCAGGTTTGAGTTTGGTTCTTTACATATTTTTCTACTAATGAAAAAACGTTTTCTCTGGTTTGTATGAATAACATGTTTGCAATATGAGTTCTGTTCACAGGACTTAACAGATGTGGGAAGAGTTGTAGGCTAAGGTGGACTAATTACTTGAAACCAGATCTCAAACATGACAATTTCACTTCTCAAGAAGAAGTTCTTATCATTAATCTTCATAGAGCAATAGGAAGCAGGTGCGTTGATTCTTTATTTTCCTTTTCAGTCTCTAGTTGCTTCTGCTTATGACAACAATCCAAACGGATTTTTTTTTTTTTTTTGTTGAGGGAGGGAGGGCTTTCAGGGCTCAAATAAAAAAGACACAAACAATGCATTTTTTATGAAAGTACTTTATTCTAAAATCACTTTTTATTATTAAACCCATTATTACATATATTGCAGGTGGTCTATGATTGCTAGGGAATTACCTGGAAGAACAGACAATGATGTCAAGAACTACTGGAACACCAAACTGAGGAAAAGGCTTTCCAATATGGGAATTGATCCAGTAACCCATAAGCCAATTTCTCATGTTCTTTCTGACTATGAAAATCTTAGTTGCTTTCCTAAATCAGCTGCAAACTGTCAAATTACATCTTTCAGCACACAGTCATCTTCTGCCTGTATTGGATCATACCAATATGCCAATATGATGTTAAGGCCTGCAATACAGCAACAAATCCAAGATAACTCATTAAGGACCGACCTTTCTCCGCAATTTTTAAGTCAATTTCAAACAATGAATCAAGATTATGGTACATACCAACCATTCTTTTTAAATGAAATAACCTCCTCTTGTTCATCATCATCATCTTCTTCTACTTCTCATGTCACTGAGTTGAATTCACCAACATCTTTCTCTTGCCAACAATCCGAGTCTCAAATTTCACCATCTTCACTTAACTGGACTGGATATCTCCTTCATGACCCTTGTGTCCAATCTGGTGAATCACAAGAGGAACAAAATCATGCCTTTTTGGAAAGTTTTTCATCAACCAACCTAGTAAGTTTATTGCAGAGTGACACATCTCAGCCCAAGTTTAATAAAGTGAGTGAGTGTAGAGCAAGAGCAATTGAAGATGAGAGTTGTTCTCAAGCATGTGGTGTTGGATCAACCATTGGAACTAGCAACCAGGCTAAAGGATGTTCATCTTCATCAAACTCATTCGTCGATAGTATCCTGGATCAAGACACCGAGATGAGAGGCCTATTCCCTGAATTTTTAGATGGATATTCTGATTATTAACTAGTACTTGAGCTAGTCATATCAGAGTAATTTAGTTTTAACTTGAGACGAATAGCACATGTTAACTTTAGTTTCAACCTATTGGTTTTACTGGCTGGCAATAAAGAGTAATTGAGTAACAGAAACTAGAAAGCGTGAAAGTTTAAGATAAATGGAAGACTTTTATCAGATTGAGTTTATTGGCTTGTTATGCAAAATACAAGTCAACCATCATAGCTTAAAAGAATAATATTTTTACTCCTATAATATTTACAAATATCTCTAAGAAAACTAATTCACTCCTTTCATCCTGTCAGATTAATTAATCAACCGCTGCAATATTAGATTGGGGTGGCTGTATGGCAATTGTTGTTGATACAACATATTTCTAGCTCTCCGTTGTTGCTCGGCTCTACACAGATTAGGACATTGAGCCTTTTAGTGGCCCTTGTGTTACAAAAGGCACATTCATTGAGTGTGGCTTTCAAATAATTTAGGTTCTACTTACTGAAAGGTTACCGTTAGGATGTCATTAAGATAGATGGGTTGGGTGTTGGGAGAATGCCCATCCTAGCCGGTGATTTAAAACATATCCCCTCAACCAACAATTCCATAACTACCAAATCAGCATAAGGAAATGGATTGTTACATAAAATACTCCCACGAACTCCTTCAAAATCATCACGAAGATGCATCAAAATTAAACTAATCGACACTCTTCTCTACAAGCAATATAAGGTGTAAAAGTCAACAATTCTACTAATTTTGTGAGTGTTAATTGGTTCCATAAATTTTTCATAGCTAAATAAAGTTTTTGAATACTTAAATTCTTTTATTCTAAGGCTCGAATATCATATTTTAATTGATATTGTTTGTAAAATTATACTATGTGAATAATTAGTTAAATAATTCTAAACATCCTTTGCATTCTCAAACTTCCCAAATTTACATCCTATCAAATGTATTATAGAATTATTAATCTAAGTTAATAATTTTTAAATTATCAACATTCCAAGCTTCTAACAAGCATGCACTCTTTTCACCTTTTGTAACTATAGGTTTCGTAGTGGTATTAGTAACAAAACCCCACATCTTTTTACCCTCCAATATTTTTTTTCAATCACATAATTCAAATAAGAATAAGTTTTTTCATCTAAATGCATACTAATTTATTAAGTGAATCATCCTTACCTCTAACCATTAGGAAGATATAAACATATTACCAAAATTTAACAAATTTTAACCACACCAACAAATTAGGATTAACACAATCAACAAAGGACAAATATGAACTCAAAAGTGATATATGAGATATATAGTTCTAATATCATGTAGAATTTAATAACATCATTTTAGAGAGAATTCATGAGTGCTCAAAAATCACTAAAATAACCATGATTTTATGTACATTAATTGATTAAAAATATATATATTTATATGTTTTATCATATATTTATATAAATTTGTCTTTTTCGGAATCACGGGTATTTTTATTGTTTTTCAGGTATTTTGGCTTAAAAACGCAATTTAAAGACTCAAAGAGGAATACTTGAAGCAATACATCACAAATATATCAATAAATAAGTGAGAAAAGGTCAACAAACATGGAAAAATCGGACGAAATGGGTCGAAAAGGTCAAAAATGTCAAAAAGACGGAAATCGCGCGCCGCAGCCCAGCCGTGCGCGCAGCCCAGCGCCCCATGCCGCGCGCGCCCATGCGCGTTGAGATGCCCATCCGCACGCGCCCCAGCGCGCGGGCACTGTTCACGCGCGCCGAGCTGCGCGCGCGCGCAGTGCCCAGCAGCCGCCCATCCGCGCGCCCAACGCGTTTTCGCCCCATTTTTCACGTGCAGCAGCCCCTGTGACGTCATGCTGACGTCATTGATGACATCAGCAATTCCAATACGCGTTTTTACATTTTTTAATATTTTTTAACATTTTTTTACTCATTTTTTCTCTCCATCCTCACCTATAAATACCCCCCTTCCCTTCACTTCAAATCACATCTTCAAAACACACTTCTCTCTTCTTTCTTTCTCTCATTTCTTAGTTTTTGAGTTTTCTTAGTTTCTTTCTTAGTTTCTAAGCTTTTCTTAGTTTTTCTCTTAGTTTTTAGTTCAATTCTCTTAGGTTTAGAGTTCTTCTCTTTTTGAGAGAAACTTGTAATGTTTTTGTAATAATTTAGATTTTTGATTCAATATATGGAAGTGCAAATTCCGCTCGGAGGTTTTCCAGCTACGGGAATAGCGTCGAAGTTCTGTAAGGATTTTATTTTCTTTACAGTTATTTTTATGCTTTATTCTTACATGTTATATTCAACTTGTCTGTGGTTAAATTTAACTATGCTGGCTGTTTAGTAAATATGATGTAATAATGACGTTGTTATGCTTGCGAAATATTAAATAGGTAAAAATCTTTAAAATGAATTGATTTTGTTTTTATTCAAGATTTTATATTAAGAATGTTAGAGAAAAATATATTATTTTTCATTACAAACTTAAACCTGAAAATTAGATTTTAAGGTTTAGTTATCCGGTCTGATTTAGAATAGTGCTCTTTTATTTGATGGTACAATCGCCCGGTAGTTAGAGTGAAGCTCTATTTCAAAAGTTTTTATAATAATTATTATCTGAAAATGTATTGACGACATGTTTTCAGTAGTGGTTTTAAAACTTGAAAGTTAGTACTCGGATAATTAAATTCTTAGGTTTAATTTGGATACCTTGAATAAAGTTTAAACTGTCTAACCCCACCAAAGATGGCATTTAAATGGTTCATTTTCAATCTCTTAGAAAAAAGAATTAATTTAATTAAGCATATTAGTTATCAACCCCACCCATAGGTGTTAATTGATTTGTTTAGTTAACAAAGAATATCTAACCCCACCAAAGGTAGTATTTATATAAAAAAAAGAGAATCAATAAAATATCAATTTATATCTTTAATAACCTAGATAATATGAGCAAGTATAATTAATTTAGTTATTATATCCATAAATACTCCGCTAATATAAATGATAAAATTTGCATGAATATTTATTGAATTCGTATATATGTTTATTTTTAGATAATTATTTATTGAATTTGTATCTATGTTTATTTTTATGTTATTAGATTATATTTAATTAATCTGTATATATGTTTATTTTATGTCATTAGATTAGGAACACAAAAACCAAACTATCATGACAGGATGTTTAGGATTTAATTTCGTTTTTAAAAGTTTGAATAATAAATTAAAAACCATATACATTCCTTCCTTAGATCGACCTTGGGAGTATACTTATCATTTTCTTCGAAATGATTCGTGCACTTTCGAGAGTTTTATAAATATTAAAACCAAAGTATTGACAAGAATCGACGATGTCGGTTTTCGCTCATCAAGAATAGAGCAGGTTATTGTTTTTATTATTCATAAGTAAATACGAGCAAAATAAGAGTTTATATAAACTTACAACTAAAAGAATTTTAATATTCTCAATTTTAATAAAAATAATAAAATGGACTAATTAATCAAACTAGGTAATTCATACAGAGCTTATTAATTTTTTTATTTAACTTATTTAAATTATTTAAACATTTAGGTTATGCTTCATAACCATTTTAATTTCTAACTTCTAATTTTTGAGTTTTAGAACTAAATTTTTAATTTCAAAATATTTTAGGATAAAAATTAATTTGATAACCAAATATTAGTTTAAATTTTGGAAAATACAAATTGAAAATTGGATATTACTTGTTTGAAAATTAATTCTTAATTTAAATTTTTAACTTTTTAAAGAATCGAGCTAAACATATTTTTTTATAAAATAAATCTAAATTATAAACCGAATTTAAAAAAAAAACTAAACTTCTAAAACTTTCTAATGATATATGAAATTATTCACAATATTTTTTGAGGTAGTATAGTTTATATTTTAAAAATAAGTCAAAATATTTTAAAAATCATTAGTTAAATAAGCATAACTTTGTATAGAAAATTCAAAACAACAAACAATAAAATTTATAAGAAATTAAACTTTTAGAAAATTATAATGGTATATGTAATGATTCATTAAAAAATTTGTAAATTAGTACAATTTATATTTTAAAAATGTGTAAAAAATATTCTTCTAAATCTAAACAATTATTAACAAAATGTGCGTAATTTTCTAGAAATTACTTAAAATCACAAAATGTAAAATTTTTTATAAACTGAACTTTTAGAAATTTCTAATCATATATGAAATAAACCATATTATTTTGTGAATTAGTATATTTTTTATTTCAAAAATGTGTAATTGAATATAAACAATATTCAATAAAATATACATAGTTTCTCTAAAAAACTCAAAATTTTAAAATGTAACATTTATTATAAAATAAACTATTTGATATTTTAAATGATAGATAAATTTATTTATAAATTATTATAAATTAATATAATTTAAATTTTAAAACTAATTCAATAATCATCTTTTTAACTTCAATTATATTGTGTATATTTTTAAGTTATTATTTTTCTTAAAATTAAATATATTAAAATATTTTAATATAAATTTAATTTAATTTTATCTTTTATTTAATTTTATTTTCAAAAAATCAATTGTTATTTTTTTATTTATTAATTTAATTATTATTAATATTTTTGTCAATATTATAGTAATAATTAACAATAATATTTTGATAAATTTTTTATTTTTCCTTTTATATTTTACGTTTTTAATTCGAGATATATTTGTCACATTAGTATGAGATCAAGTGAATTGCTCTTTTTAATTCCTGAGATTAATGAATTGAGTTTTTTTTAACTCACTGACTAACAACCACAAAGTACAAGTAAAGAGAAACAAAAGAAACATAAAAAAAAAACCGTTACATTGAAAAACTAAAAACTAGAAGAGAGAAAAATAAGCAGATTGATCAATGACAACATTACAGAGATCATATGTGTCTTTCAGGAGGCAGGGCTCATCTAAGCGCATTTGGAACGACCCATTTCTGCCACGAGAGCGGAGAGCCTAAGAGCTCTAAATCTCAAAAACTTTCACCCACCAATAAAACGGAAGAAGAAAAGAGTAAAACTGTTTAGATTCACCCTTGGCAACAACACATAATTCTTCCAAGTCTGATCACAAGGTTGTTCAGAGGTACGTTCTCTCTCCTCTCTTTTTGGATGATATATAGCTAAGTGGTGTCTCCTAATGCTTAATTAGGTTCATAATTCCTCATGCACATCTTCATTTGTTTCAATTACGTTTCTTTTACCTCTAATTCTTTCCTTACTAAACCGAAAATATGTTGAAGATGATTAATGAAATTTTGTGATATTCATTTTTTATTTTTTTCTTTTACCCATCTGATATTCATTTAATACCCATTTCACGTATCTTTTCCATTGTTAATTACCAAAGAATAGGAAGACAATTTTTTTTTTGAATCCCTTATACATATGAAAATGTTACAACATTAATGTACATTATGCGGATCATATATAAACATAACAAAAGAAAGCCTAATTGATTGAGAACGTCTGAATAAAAGACTCAATTCATGCAAATTTAAAATTTATATGTGAAAACAAATGTGAGGGAGATCTTTTTTCTCAATCAACACTCAAAATCTTAAGGTAAGATTTGCCAAAGAAAATGAAAGTTTTACATCAATAAAAAAAAGAGTTTATGACTCTCTAAAAAAAATACATATATTGAAAAATATCTTTGGAAAAATAGAGGAATAAAAAATATATAGTATAATCTACATACTATGACCCACATTGCCTACAAAATTGTGAGTAAATGCTAATTATAAAAGAAAGATATAGGAAGTAATTCCCTATGAACTCTTTGCATTTTCTTCATTTATAAAAGGCATATATATCTTGAAATTTTTTCTTAATGAGTTTGATTTATGCATAAAAATAATTTTTATATATGATATCTTTATAATTTATACATTTGATTCCTTTCATGAGATCAATGTTAAAATAACACTTTGAGCCTTTATTCTTTATACATATACGAACATATTAGTTCATTTCTATACATCAACTATTTCGCATATAAATTAGTATGAGTGTTTGAACCCATAGGATTCAGTGTTTTGAGAGTATTAACTAGTGAGGAATAGAGTTGAAGCGAATTAGGATTCTAGACACTGAAATTGGATGAAATTAAATTAATACATTTTTTATATGAAATATGAAAATGATTTTCGACTAATTATTATAATAAATCATGATTGTTTAAAGAAATTAAAATAACTTATGCTTGAGATTTTAATTATGATCTTAAAAGAGATTAAAAAGTATGAGACATTTTTGTGATATGTTGTTTTTAATTTTTGATTTTGTTGTAATTTTAGTTTCTAAGTTGATTGTTTTTATTATTTCTTTTAATTTTTACATTTAGTTCAATGTTTGTGGGTATCATTACTGAAAACCCTCACGAGACTCAAACTCGTCCACTAGGGTAACCTACGGGTTTAAAGGCTTGTTGCATAGGTTAAAGGCAATCGTGTCAATCCACAAAAGTGATTTATGATAGTTTAATTTTTAGTTTTTATCGCTTCTCTTACTAAGGGACTAGCAAGAAGCTGGTTGGGGGTTATGTGATCAGTGCTCAAAAAACACTAAAATATCCATGATTTTATGCACATTAATTGATTAAAAATATATATATTTATATGTTTTATCATATATTTATATAAATTTGTCTTTTTCGGAATCATAGGTATTTTTATTGTTTTTCAGGTATTTTGGCTTAAAAACGCAACTTAAAGACTCAAAGAGGAATACTAGAAGCAATACATCACACATATATTAATAAATAAATGGGGAAAGGTCAAAAAATATGGAAAAATTGGAAAAATGGGTCAAAAAGGTCAAAAATGAGAAAATCGCACCGCCGGGTCGCGAACTTGCCCAGCCGTGCGCCCCACCCGCGCGTGCCCAAGCCCCATCCCGCGAGTGCCCCAGCGCGTGGCTACTGTTCACGCGTGCGCCCCTGCGCGCAACGACAGCCATTCCGCGCGCGCCGATGCCCTTTTCGCCCCATTTTTCACGTGCAGCTGCCCCATGACGTCATGTTGACGTCATCAATGACCTCAGCAATTCCATTACGCATTTTTACATTTTTTTACTCATTTTTTCTCTCCATCCTCACTTATAAATACCCCCCTTCCCTTCACTTCAAAACACACCTTCAAAACACACTTCTCTCTTCTTTCTTTCTCTCTTTTCTTAGATTTTTAGTTTTTTTTAGTTAATTTCTCTTAGTTTTAGAGTTCTTCCCTTTTTGGGAAGAACTAGTTATGTTTTTGTAATTTTTTTAGTTTTTTGATTCAATAAATGGAAGTGCAAATTCCGCTTAGAGGTTTTACAGCAACGGGAATAGCGTCGAAGTTCTGTAAGGATTTTATTTTCTTTATAGTTATTTTTTATGCTTTATTCTTACATGTTATATTTAATTTGTCTGTGATTAAATTTAACTGTGCTGGCTATTTAGTAAACATGATGTAATAATAACGTTGTTATGCTTGCGAAATATTAAAAAGGTAAAAATCTCTAAAATGAATTGATTTTGTTTTTATTCAAGATTTTATATTAAGAATGTTAGAGAGAAATATATTATTTTTCATTACAAACTTAAACCTGAAAATTAGATTTTAAGGTTTAGTTATCCGGTCTGATTTAGAGTAGTGCTCTTTTATTTTATGGTACAATCGCCCGGTAGTTAGAGTGAAGCTCTATTTCAAAAGTTTTTATAAGAATTATTATCTGAAAATGTATTGACGACATGTTTTCAGTAGTGGTTTTAAAACTTGAAAGTTGGTACTCGGATAACTAAATTCTTAGGTTTAATTTGGACACCTTGAATAAAGTTTAAACTGTCTAACCCCACCAAAGGTGGCATTTAAATGGTTCATTTTCAATCTCTTAGAAAAAGGAATTAATTTAATTAAGCATATTAGTTATCAACCCCACTCATAGGTGTTAATTGATTTGTTTAGTTAACAAAGAATATCTAACCCCACCAAAGGTGGTCTTCATACAAAAAAGGGAGAATCAATAAATATCAATTCATATCTTTAATAACCTAGATAATATGAGTAAGCATAATTAACTTAGTTATTATATCCATAAATACTCCGCCATTATAAATTATAAAATTTGCATAAATGTTTATTGAATCTATGTTTATTTTTATGTCAGTAGATTAAAAACACAAAAACCAAAAATATCGTGACAGGATGTTTAGGATTTAATTTTGTTTTTAAAAGTTTGAATAATAAATTAAAAACCACATACATTCCTTCCTTAGATCGACCTTGGGAGTATACTTATCATTTTCTACGAAATGATTCGTGCACTTGCGAGAGTTTTATAAATATTAAAACCAAAGTATTGGCAAGAATTGGCGATGCCGGTTTTCGCTCATCATTATGATGAGTGCTCAAAAAGCACTAAAATTACCATGATTTTATGCACTGGTATTTTTACTATTTTTCAAGTATTTTCGCTTAAAAATGTAACTTAAAGACTCAAAGAGGAATACTAGAGGCAATACATCACAAATATATTCATAAAAGAAATAAGGAAAAGTTGGACAAAATAGGTCAAAAAGGTCAAAAATGTCAAAGAGGAGGAAATCGCGTCGCCCTGCCACGCCCAGCAACGCGCGTGCTGTTCCCATCTGCACACGCCGCTGCACCCATCTGCCCCATTTGTGCGCATTGTCGTGCCCACACCAGCATGACATCATCATTCGCTACTCCGCATTTTCTCCATTTTTAATCATTTTTTCACCCACTTTTTCTTCCTATCCTCACCTATAAATACCCTCCCTCATTCTCTTCATCACTAAGCACACCTCAAAAAACACATCCTCTATTCTCTTTCTTTCTCTCATTTCTTAGTTTTTTTAGTTTTTCTAGTTTTTCTTAGTTTTTCTTGTTTTTCTAGTTTTTCTTAGTTTTAGAGTTCTTCTCTTTTTTAGAAGAATTAGTTATGTTTTTGTAATTTATTTGTTTTTCAATTCAATAAATGAGATTGAAAATTCCATTTTAAGGTTTTCCAGCAACGAGAATAGCATTAAAGTACTGTAAGGATTTTATTTTCTTTACAGTTATTTTTTATGTTTTATTCTTATATGTTATATTTAATTTATCTGTGATTAAATTTAACTTTGTTGGCAGTTTGTAAACATGATATAATAATAACATTGTTATGCTTGCAAAATATTAAATAGGTCAAAATCTATAAAATGAATTGATTTTGTTTTTATTCAAGATTTTATATTAAGAATGTTAGAGAGAAAAATATTATTTTTCATTACAAACTTAAATCTGAAAAATTAGATTTTAAGGTTTAGTTATCCGGTCTAATTTAGATTAGTGCTATTTTATTTGTTGGTATAATCACCCAGTAGTTAGAGTGAAGCTCTATTTCAAAAGTTTTTATAAGAATTATTATCTTGAAATGTATTGACAACATGTTTTCAGTAGTGGTTTTAAAACTTTAAAGTTAGTACTCGGATAATTAAATTTTAGGTTTAATTTGGACACCTTGAATAAAGCTTAAACTGTCTAACCCCACCAAAGGTGGCATTAAAATGGTTCATTTTCAATCTCTTAGAAAAAGGAATTAATTTAATTAACCAAATTAGTTATCAAACCCACCCATAGGTGTTAATTGATTTGTCTAGTTAACAAAGAATATCTAACCCCACCAAAGGTGGTATTCATATAAAAAAGAGAGAATCAGTAAATATCAATTTATATCTTTAATAACCTAAATAATATGAGCAAGCATAATTAACTTAGTTATTATATCCATAAATACTCCACTGTTTTAACAAATAAAATTTGCATGAATGTTTATTTAAACTCTATCTATGTTTATTTTTATGTTAGTAGATTAAAAACACAAAACCCAAAATATCGTGACAGGATGTTTAGGATTTAATTTCGTTTTTAAAAGTTTGAATAATAATTAAAAACCACATATATTCCTTCCTTAGATCGACCTTGGGAGTATACTTATCATTTTCTATGAAATTATTCGTGCACTTGCGAGAGTTTTATAAATGTAAAACCAAAGTATTGGCAGGATCGATGATGCCGGTTCTGCTCATCACCTATTTCCTGACCTTTGTTGAGCGTAAGCATTGAGACATCATTCCGAGCCATGGGGTCAATCTAAGCCTTGATACATCAACCCGAGCCTTGGGGTTAGCATGAGCCTTGAGACATTAATCCTAGCCTTGAGACGTCATCCCAAAACATGGGGTCATCCGAAACCTTGAGATGTTAACCCGAGCTTTGGGGTGGTCGCCTCAAGCTTTAAATGTATTTTGCTTTACTCTTATACCCCTCTAACACACTATGACATAAATGTTGTATTCAACCAACACACATATATATAAAACTCTATATATACATAGACTCCGTAAGAGATCCACATATTCCATCAATTACTCTGACTTCTCTCTAGTTTCTCTCTCTACAAATTATACCAATCCCAATAATGCATACACACTTAGTTAGAAACACTGTGATTGAAAGCATGTTTTTCACACACCATGAGATTGGTTGTTTTAGTATGCAGACTTGGCTACATGTGGCAAATTTGTTTTGTTCATATGAAGGTAGTTACAGAAAGTTATTGGGCAATTTTCTAATGGGAATAATGATATTTTTATACATTTTAACAGGGTCTTCATCGGATCCCCTCATCGAAACCATGATGAGGTGTTCGGTGATGCCACAATGAGATTGGCTGGCGATTGGTAGTTGTCTATAAATATCCCTATTAACTATTGTAATTAATTCGAAAAACTTACTAAAACTCTACCAAATTTTCTATCATTTTGAATTCCATCTTTACTAGTTATCTTGAAATTGTTTTGGTAATTGTGGTACATCTGTGTGAACGTAAAATAGCATGGGTGACTATTTTATGAAATTTATTAGAACAACTTTGTAAAAGTGGTTTGATTTGAAGTATTTGAGTTCTCATATAATTAGTTATTTGCAATAAGTGATTAATAGTGTCTCACTTTGACTATTTATGCTGCATGGTTGATAGTAGTTCCCGCAGTGATTATTTGGTGATCATGATTGATGAAAGTACTCAAGAATGTTACTTCTTTTCATTACACATTACTTATTTATAGTTATTAATCACACCATATTGGGTAGTGTTAGATTTGGAGGAGAATCGGGTTGGTGTGTTGAACCAAGTTATTATGGAGGTAACAAGCAAGGGTAACAATAAGTAGCTCGAACAGAGATCCTAGCTAATAGAGGTATTAGTGGTTTTATTTCTATAAGAAATATAATTATTTTATTTTTTAGTGAATTATTTGCTACTAAGTGGTTGGCATAAACAACCCGAGGATGTTACCACATAGATAGAAGTTCTATTTGGGTTTACCTTATCACTTAATTGTGTTTGAATGATAAGTTATGTTATAAGTATAATATGAATCTTGATATTCTACGTTAAACACATAGAATTAAGACTCTAAATGGAAAACTATTTAATTATATCTTGCATCTAATACTTCTTTCTATGCTACCTATAATTATATTTTTTTGTCTAATTTTTAACTAATTACTCAAGATCATTTTGTCGGTTATTATATTTGTTTTTCTCATTGCTTGAGGAGACAAATCCTTTAGGATTCGTATCTTCTTATCTTGATTGAGTACTAAGTTGGAGACTCTTTTAGATTAAAACTAATAATTCATACATAATCAAGAAGAATAATGGAATAAAATATTACTATTCTTATTAAATATTGTAGTCCATGTCTAGAGCTTTGAAATCACTTAAATATTAAATTAACAACTCATGAAAAACAAAAAATTCAAATATTATTCATGATAACAATAAAAGAAAGAAGAATAAATCTTAAGATTTATGTTCTTTAATCTGATCTTCAAATCATTTGATTGTCTCTTTGAATCATGTTTTTAGTTTTTGCCTCTATCTTAATTTTATATATAAATCTACAAATTCTGATATTGATTATTGTCTAAGGATGGTTGAAATTCACATTACTTGCACATTGAAGGATATCTGGGCGGGCCCACAAATCTATGTTCACTAGTCTAGATGATACCATCTTCTAAGAACCCGAGGTACTTAAGGGCTATGTCTCAGGTTCGAGGTTGGGGAAGGGCGAAAGGAATGGGTTATACGGTGAAAATAGATCTATAGGCCCACCCAAATACCCTTCAGTATGCGAGTAATTTGAATTTCAACAATACTCAAACATCAAAAGGTGCCCTTTTTACCAACATCTTGTGTTGGGTTTAGATAATATCCTTATGGGTCTCTCATAAGTGCTCAAAAAGCACTAAAATAACCATGATTTTATGCACATTAATTGATTAAAAATATATATATTTATATGTTTTATCATATATTTATATAAATTTGTCTTTTTCAGAATCACCGGTATTTTTATTGTTTTTCAGGTATTTTGCATTAAAAACGCAACTTAAAGACTCAAAGAGGAATACTTGAAGCAATACATCACAAATATATTAATAAATAAGTGGGAAAGGTCAACAAACATAGAAAAATTGGATAAAATGGGTCAAAAAGGTCAAAAATGTCAAAAAGGAGAAAATCGTGCTCAACTGCCCAGCCAAGCGCCCCAGCGCCCATGCCCCCGCGCGCCATAGCGCCCATGCCCGCGCCCCAATCCACGCGCACCCCAGCGCGCTAGGCCTTCAATTCGCGCGCGGCTACTGTTCACGTGCGCCGAGCTACGCGCAGCGACAGCCCCCCGCGCACGCCGACGCCTTTTCGCCCCATTTTTCACGTGCAGCCGCCCCCATGATGTCATGCTGATGTCATTAATGACCTCAACATTTCCATTACGCGTTTTTACATTTTTTTAACATTTGTTTACTCATTTTTTCTCTCCATCCTCACCTATAAATACCCCCCCTTCCCTTCACTTCAAAACACACCTTCAAAAACACACTTCTCTTTTCTTTCTTTCTCTCATTTCTTAGTTTTTGAGTTTTTCTTAGTTTCTTTCTTAGTTTCTAAGCTTTTCTTAGTTTCTTTCTTAGTTTTTAGTTAAATTCTCTTAGTTTTAGAGTTCTTCTCTTTTTTGAGAGGAACTTGTAATGTTTTTGTAATTTATTAGCTTTTTGATTCAATAAATGGGAGTGCAAATTCCGCTTGGAGGTTTTCCAGCAACGGGAATAGCGTCGAAGTTTTGTAAGGATTTTATTTTCTTTACAGTTATTTTTATGCTTTATTCTTACATGTTATATTTAATTTGTCTGTGATTAAATTTAACTGTGCTGGCTGTTTATAAACATGATGTAATAATAACGTTGTTATGCTTGCGAAATATTAAATAGGTAAAAATTTCTAAAATGAATTGATTTTATTTTTATTCAAGATTTTATATTAAGAATGTTAGAGAGAAATATATTATTTTTCATTACAAACTTAAATCTGAAAATTAGATTTTAAGGTTTAGTTATCCGGTCTAATTTAGAGTAGTGCTCTTTTATTTGTTGGTACAATCGCCCGGTAGTTAGAGTGAAACTCTATTTCAAAAGTTTTTATAAGAATTATTATGTGAAAATGTATTGACAACATGTTTTCAATAGTGGTTTTGAAACTTGAAAATTAGTACTCGGATAATTAAATTCTTATGTTTAATTTGGACACCTTGAATAAAGTTTAAAATGTCTAACCCCACCAAAGGTGGCATTTAAATGATTCATTTTCAAATCTCTTAGAAAAAGGAATTAATTTAATTAACCAAATTAGTTATCAACCCCACCCATAGGTGTTAATTGATTTGTTTACTTAACAAAGAATATCTAACCCCACCAAAGGTGGTATTTATATATATAAAAAAAGAGAATCAATAAAATATCAATTTATATATTTAATAACCTAGATAATATGAGCAAGCATAATTAATTTAGTTATTATATCCATAAATACTCCACTAATATAAATGATAAAATTTGCATAAATATTTATTGAATCAGTATCTATGTTTATTTTTAGATAAATATTTATTGAATTTGTATCAATGTTCATTTTTATGTTATTAGATTATAATTATTAATCTGTATATATGTTTGTTTTTATGTTATTAGATTAGGAACACAAAAACCAAACTATCGTGACAGGATGTTTAGGATTTAATTTCGTTTTTAAAAGTTTGAATAATAAATTAAAAACCACATACATTCCTTCCTTAGATCGACCTTGGGAGTATAATTATCATTTTCTTCGAAATGATTCGTGCACTTGCGAGAGTTTTATAAATATTAAAACCAAAGTATTGGCAAGAATCGGCGATGCCGGTTTTCGCTCATCAAGTTTTTGCAACCCCCAACGAGCTTCTTGCTAGTCCCTTAGCAAGAGAAGCGATAAAAACTAAAAATTAAACTATCCTAAATCACTTTCGTGGATTGAAACGGTTGCATTTAGCCTATGCAACAAGCCTTTAAACCCTTAGGTTGCCCTAGTGGACGAGTTTGAGTCTCGTGAGGGTTTTCAGTAGTGATACCCACAAACATTGAACTAACTGTAAAAATCAAAAGAAACTATAAAAACAATCAAATCAAAAACTAAAATTACAACACAATCAAAAATTAATTTAAGAATAAAAGAAAACAACATATCACAAAAAGGTCTCATACTTTTTTAATCTCCTTTAAGATCATAATTAAAATCTCAAGCATAAGTTATTTTAATCTCTTTAAACAATCATGATTTATTATAATAATTAGTCAAAAATCATTTTCATATTTCCTATCAAAAATGTATCAATTTAATTTTACCCAATTTCAGTGTCATGAATCAGAATTTGCTTCGACTCTATTCCTCACAAGTCAATACTCTCAAAACACTGAATCCTATGGGTTCAAACACTCATACTAATTTATATGCGAAAGAGTTGATGTATAGAAATGACCTAATATGTTCGCATATGTATAAAGAATAAAGGCTCAAAGTGTTATTTTAACATTGATCTCATGAAAGGAATCGAATGTATAAATTATAAAGATATCATATATAAAAATTATTTTCATGCATAAATCAAACTCATTAAGAAAGAATTTCAAGATATATGCTTTTTACAAATGAAGAAATTGCAATGACTTTTTAGGGAATTACTTCCTATATCTTTCTTTTGTATTTAGCATTTACTCACAACTTTGTAGGCAATGTGGGTCATAGTATGTAGATGATACTATATTTTTTATCTCTCTATTTTTTTCTGAAGATTTTGTTTTTCAATATATGTATATTTTAGAGAGTCAACCCATGTACATATTGTACATTTTTTTGGAATTTGGTGAGTGGTTAATTTTGTGGCTTTTCTTTTTGATCTTGGTTTAGGTAACCCCATATATGTCTTTTTGTTTTTTGTAGCAGTCATGCATGAATGAGATATAAGCATATACTATCAATTTCTACTAAAATCATTTAATCTAAACAAAAATAATAATAAAAAATATATGATACTCTATTAAGATGAGAAAAAATTCATACATTCAATACTAATACCTATAGAGATCATCTAAACATTTGAATAAATAAAAAATGTGTTTGGAGTAGAAAAAATATATATTTCACTCTGAATAAAAGAAATTAGGCTCAAATTATATCTCACAAGAGTAGTCTCCACTAAAAAAAATTCATAAACACCGATTTTGGGTTTAATATAATTTCCACATTTTATCAAGAAATACTTGTTATGACAAAAACTAACTAATTATCAAAAATAATTACAAAATATTTCATGATATGTTCTCAAAAATTAATCTAATAGTACCAAAGACTTAACTATTTACTTAAATTTGACTTAAAGAAATGATAAATTTTTGTGAGAATGTTTTTATTTTTTTTTATTTTTTATTAAGCATGGTAACTTTTCACCACCCCCAACCTAGAACTTACATTGTCCTCAATGTAACAACTGCAAATTAAAGATAAAGAGAAAAGAGGAGTGTAAGTAGTAATGAAGAAATGCAGGTGCATCCATCATACTCATCATTAAAGTGTATACAGACAGATCGTTGTGAACTTCTAACATCTCAACAAATATTTTTAGTTTTAACAATTTTAAAAATTATTCACATATAATTAAACTAAAATAAACAATAAAATTAAGTAAATAAAACAAAGAACAAAAAATTACCTAAAACGATGGGTTGCCTCCCATCCAGCGCTTAGTTTAACGTCTTAGCAAGACGTATCTTTTTGGTGCTAAGGGTTACTCAGCCAAATGCAATCCATTTCAGCAATGTTGTTTGGTTCTTCTAAATAAGGCTTGACACGATGGCCATTGACTTTGAACGTTTTTTGTGTCTTGGAGTCCAATAGTTCTACTACTCCATGTTCAAATACTTGAACTATTTTGAATGGTCCATCCCATCTTGATCTCAGCTTTCCTGGAAACAATCTCAAATGAGAGTTAAATAAAAGAACTTTCATTCTAGGGTGAAGAGTCTTAGGAACTAGCCTCTTGTCATGATAGCGCTTAGTACGCTCTTTGTATAATTTGGCATTCTCATAGGCTTCATTCCTAATTTCTTCCAACTCATGAAGCTGGAGTAATCGTTTTTCACCTGCTTTATCTAAATCCATGTTTAAATCTTTAATTGCCCAGTAAGCCTTGTGTTCAAGTTCAACTGGAAGGTGGCACGCTTTCCCAAAGATTAACCGGTAAGGGCTCATCCCAAAAGGTGTTTTGTAAGCGGTGCGGTATGCCCATAAGGCATCATTTAACTTAAATTCCCAATCCTTCCTTGAAAGACGCACAGTGCATTCTAATATTCCCTTAATTTGCCTATTACTTACTTCCACTAAACCGGAAGTTTGAGGATGATATGGAGTAGCTACTTTATGTGTGATGTTGTACTTGTTTAGTACTCCATCAAAGAGTTTGTTACAAAAATGGCTACCTCCATCACTTATTATAGCTCTAGGCGTTCCGAACCTGCTGAATATTAAATCTTTCAAGAATTTCACAACAACATTAGCATCATTGGTTTTGGTGGGGATAGCTTCTACCCACTTGGATACATAATCCACAGCAACCAAAATGTATTGAAAACCATTAGATGGGGGAAAAGGACCCATAAAGTCAATCCCCCATACATCAAAGAGTTCAACAACTAAATTAGATGTCAAAGGCATTTCATCTCTTTTGCTTATGTTTCCTGTTCTTTGACATCTATCACATTGTGCACAAAACATATGAGCATCTTTAAAAAGAGTGGGCCAAAAGAATCCAGACTGTAATACCTTACGGGCTGTCTTTTCACCACCAAAATGACCCCCACAATGAAGTTCATGACAAAAAGTTAGAATGCTCTTATGTTCTTCTTCAGGTACACATCTCCGGATGACTTGATCTTGACCAATCTTATATAAATAAGGGTCATCCCAGAAATAGCCCTTAATAGTTTTAAAAAACCTTTTCTTGTCCTGCTAAATAAGACCAAAATTTGTCTAAAGAAAACACTATAGCCAAGAATTCCTTTTCAGTGGTGGTATAATTCATTTGGGCATCATTGAGTGTTTTGCTAGCATAGTAGATGACATGCAAACGCTTATCCACTCTTTGTCCCAGGACTGCTCCTATAGCATAATCAGAAGCGTCACACATTATTTCAAAAGGTAAAGACCAGTTTGGTGCCATAATAACAGGGGTAGATGTTAGTTTATCTTTCAAGGTATTAAAGGAAATAAGGCAGTCATTGTTGAAATCAAAATAAGCATATTTGGATAGCACGTTACATAAGGGACGACTTATTTTAGAGAAATCTTTAATAAATCGTCTGTAAAATCCTGCATGTCCTAAGAAGCTTCTTATTCCCTTCACAGATGTAGGGGGAGGTAGTTTGGATATCAATTCAACTTTTGCCTTATCAACTTCAATACCCTTGTTTGAAATTATATGTCCTAAAACTATCCCTTATTGAACCATAAAATGACTTTTCTCCCAACTAAGGGTGAGATTACATTCAATGCATCTTTCTAAAACCAAAGTCAATTTATGTAAGCAATCATCAAATGAGTTCCCAAAGACAGAGAAATCGTCCATGAAAATCTCAATGAATTTTTCCACCATGTCCGAGAAAATAGATATCATGCATCTCTGGAAAGTGGCAAGGGCATTGCATAACCCAAATGGCATTCTGCGAAAAGCAAATGTCCCAAAAGGACATGTAAATGTGGTCTTTTCCTGATCTTCTGGTGCTATGGGTACTTGATAATATCCAGACAATCCATCCAAAAAACAGTAAAATTCATGCCCAGCTAATCTTTCCAACATTTGATCAATGAATGGAAGAGGAAAGTGATCCTTTTTCGTATATAAATTTAGTTTCCTAAAATCTATACACATTCTCCATCCAGTGACTATTCTAGTGGGCACTAATTCACTTTTGTCATTTTTACCAATTGTTATCCCAGATTTCTTTGGTACCACATGCACTGGACTAACCCACTTACTATCCGCAATAGGATAGATAATCCCTTCTTCTAATAATTTAAGAATTTCTTTTTTAACTACCTCTTGCATGTTTGGGTTTAGTCTTCTTTGGGCCTCTCATACAGGTTTAGCACCATCCTCCAAGTTGATCTTGTGCATACACATTGTTGGACTAATGCCTCTTATATCCCCTATACTCCAACCTATAGATTTCTGAAACTGTTTAAGCACTTTGATGAGTTCCTTTTCTTGTGGTTTGGTCAAGGTTGAAGAAATTATCACTGGATAAGTTTCTCCTTCTCCCAAAAACACATATTTTAAGTGCTCAGGTAAGTCTTTGAGTTCAAGTTCAGGTGGATTGGCCTCTTTAATAGATGAAGAATTGGGTAGATTTAAAAGTGTACTAGATTTTGTCATTACTTCATCATTGTTTAGTTGTTCAAGGTACCCCTTAATTTCTTCATCTAAATCTTCTTCAAACTTTTCAAGTGTAAGAACAGTTTCAAGCTTGTCTTCTATTCTGGTTTGGAAAAAGGTGCTTTGGACAAGATTATCCAAAGGATCAACATCGAATATTTCATCGATGGCAGAAATTGAAGGAAAAGGTGAAGAATCAAAAACTTTAAAATGAACAGTCTCTCCTAAGACTATCATTGTCAAATTTCCATCTTGGACATCAATAATAGTTTTAGTAGTTGCCATAAATGGTCTACCAAGCAATATTGTGTGCTCTCTGTCCAATGCTAGATTTTCTTGCATATCCAGAACCATAAAGTCAATAGGTATTATCAGTTTGTCTACCTGTACCAACACATCCTCAACTATTCCCTCTGAATATTTAAGAGATCTATCTGCAAGTTGAAGGGACATAGTTGTGGGTTTTAAATCCCCTAGATTGAGCTGTAAGAATATAGAGTAGGGCATCAAATTTATACTAGCACCTAAATCAAGCATTGCTTTAGCAACCTTCCTATCCCCCATAGTTATGTTTATAATAAAACTTCCAGGGTCTTTCAACTTAGGGGGTAGTTTGTGCTGAAGTACAGCGCTAGAAATTTCTGATACTACTACTCGTTCATTCAGTTCATACCTCCTTTTCTTAGTGTTCAACTCTTTGAAAAACTTGGCATATGAGGGCACATTCATGATCACTTCTAATAATGGTAAATTGATATTTACTTTAGAGAGCATATTAAAAAGATCATAGAATTGCTTATCTTGTTTGGATTCTTTTAACCGGTGGGGAAAAGGTACTTGCATCTGGTGTGGTTCTATTGTCTTTTGAATTTTGGGGGTGTCAGATGACCCCCCAATGAGTTTTTCAGAAGGCTTGTTAAGTTTAACACTTGTTTCTCCTTTTTGCGAGATTAGAATATCGCCTTCTTTGTTACCTGAACTACAAGGTAGATTGTTAGAGATTTCAGGTAAACTGGTATTGACTACCTTACCACTTCGAAGGGTTCTTACATCCTTTGCTTGTTCTGGTTGACTGGGCAACTTTCCTAGTTCTTTCTTTTGCATTTGTTCAGCCAGTTGCCCAACTTTAGATTCAATCCTTTTAACCGAAGCCTCCATGGTGTTCAACCTTTGATTAGTCATCAATTGGTTGTCACGACTAACTTGAATAAAAGCATTCAAGCTATCTTCTAAGGTTGGCTTAAAATATTGGCTTGGTGGGTAAGGGTGGTTGTTATCCGACCTTAGTGTTGGATATTGGGTGTAGGCTGGGTGATTATAGGTGTTTGGATGATACCTTTGAAAAGATTGGACTTCCTCTATGGTTTCGACACTAGAATCACAAGTATATGAACAATTATGAGTACCATGCCCAATTGAACAACACACTTTACATACCTCTTGATTTCAAATTTGGTGGGTAGTGAGAAATTGCACTTGTTTAGTCAATTCAGCAAGTTGCAAGGTTATCTCATTATCAGAGCCAACTTCATTGACCCTTTCTTTCCTTATACCACCTCTTTGTTGGGAATTAGAACCCAATAGCTCATAAAGATTATAGGTTTCCTCTACGGTTTTTTCTCCTACAGCACCTCCAGCAGCATTATCAAACATGTATTGATTCTGCAGTGTCAATCCATCATAAAAGAATTGGTTTTGTAGCTGTAATGGAAAGCTATGATTTTGACATTGAATGAAAAGGAGTTTGAATCGTTCCCAAGCTTCATGAAAGGGCTCTTCATACATTTGAGAAAATGTTGCTATCTTTGTTCTTAGATCAACAGTCTTTTGATGGGAATAGAACCTACCCATAAAAATTTCTTAGACTGCCTCCCAAGTTTTAAGAGAACCTGACTGTAGAGTAATGAACCATGACCAAGCTTTATCTTTGAGGGTGTAAGGAAAACACCTCATCCTAAGTTGATCTTCATTAATTGCATGTAGTGGAAAGGTTTGGACAATAGCATAGAATTCTCGAATGAAATGCAAAGGGTCTTCATTAGGGATACCGTAAAAGGAAGGCAACAAAGAATAATGAATCTTTTTCGATTCATAATTCCTTGCAGCCTCTTGTAATTGGATGTCGGAAGTTACATTGCCAATGATTGGCATTGTATAGTCTTTCATCTTTTTCCGCCTATCTTCAGCATCTCCCATGGTTGTTTGTAGTTGAAAATGATCCTCCTCCTATTGTGTATCAAAATTTTGCTCTTAAAATACAATAGTAGATATCTCTAAGAAATATTTATAACTTGATTAAACGTAAAGGCTTAAAGCAAAAAGGTGCAAGGCTTAAAGAAATATTTCCTTTGTTTTGTTTTGTTTTTTTTATTGTTTTATTTTTTTTTAATTTTAACGAATGGACACAATTTTTGAAACAAACGAATTTATTTCATTTGAATTTTATTACACGCAAAATAAAACTAAAACAAAGGAAAATACAATAATGGGTGACCTCCTATGTAGGACTAAAATTTATCGTCTTCTAGTAAGAAGTTGCTTGGAGATTGCAGAATGAAAAATTCATTGTCTCCTCTTCATTGAATTCATTTGACTATCAAATTAGTCTTTGCTTTGTTTTTTCAAATGTTCAACTAACTGTTCTACTTGAACTTCCACCTTTTTTATAGAAGCTTCCACAGAGTCCAACCGTTGATTGGTTTTAGATTGGTTATCCCTACAAACTTGAATAAAAGAATTCAAGTTGTCGTCCAGGGTTGGTTTATTGGGAATGCTTCTTGGAATAGGTGGGTGGAATTGCTGGCCTGCCTGGTTTGAGCTTTGAGTGAAAGGAGGGTTGTTTTTCCACCAGAAGAAATTTGGATGACTTCTCCACCTAGGATTATAGGTATTTGAATTGGGGTCAAACCTTGGTCTCTGTTGATATGCTCCCAACACATTAACCTGTTCAGGTCCAGTTGTTGTTTCTCCTTGATATGGATAGGCTTCAGTACCATGTCCCATGTTGCTATACAAACCATATTGTTCATTATTGGTGTTGGTTTGTGTAGTGAGATGGGCAACTTGCTTGGTCAGTTGAACAAGTTGTTGTTGAACTTCATTACTGGAGTCCATTTCATGAACTCCAGCTTTTCTCACTCGGGAGCTTTTTCTGTTGGGAATTAGCACCCAACATCTCAAAGAGGTTATACGTCTCTGAGGCAGTCTTTTCTCCTATTGCTCCTCCTGCAGCGTTGTCGACAATGAACTGACATTGTTGTGTAAGTCCATCGTAAAAGAATTGGTTCTGCAACTACAGGGGAAATCTGTGATGGGGACATTAATTGAGAAACATTTTGAACCTATCCCAAGCTTCATGGAATGGTTCTCCTTCCATCTGAGAGAAAGTAGCAATCTTTCCTCTCAACTCTGATGTTTTTTGGCGGGAATAGAATTTTCCCATGAATTTATTGTAAATGTTACCCCATGTCATCAGAGAACCTGTGGGAAGTGAAATCAACCAAGCTTTGGCCTTATCCTTTAAGGTGTAGGGGAAACATCTCATTCTAAGTTGATCCTTGTTTAGAATACCGAGGGGGAATGTTTGGATCGTAGCATAGAAATCTCTCATGAAGGAAAGAGAATCTTCATTAGGTAGCCCATAAAAGGAAGGAAGCATAGAAAAATGAATATTTTTTAGGTCATAATTCCGAGCAGCCTCACCCAACTGGATAGCGGCAGTTGTCGTGCCAATCACTGGTCTTGCAAACTCCTTCATAGTGGTTTCCCTAACATGTTGGTTTTCTTCCATTTCTTTCGGTTCTAGTAAAGGATTAAGACTTGGTTCTATGTTTGGCTCAAAAACAGGTTGATGGGTGGAATCCAGTTTTGTTGAGACTTGTTTAAATTTATGAATATTATTTACATATGGTGTAAGGGGGTTTCCTAAGGATCTCCTACCACACATAGACTATTGTAAACGTAAATTTAAATCTCCTGTCAACAAAATAAAAAATTTAGAGAAAATTTACATGGTATTTAATACAAAACACTAAACAAAACTAGTTAAAAAAAATTTATTTTTATTTTTATTTTTATTTTTTATTTTTTTATTTTTTATTTTTTTAAATAACATAATCAGTATTAACCAAGAGTGTTCCTAGGAAAGAATGGTGGTGCAACGGCTCCTTAAAAACCATTCTCCTAGCCAGAACAACGTTCCCTGGAAAGACTAGTGGCACAAAGGCTTCCAAGAACTAGTCTCCTAGATAGAACTCCTCTAAATTTTTACTTTTCATGCTATTTAGTTAATTAGGTATAAATTCAAGTAATGTTTTTTTTTGAACGGTAATTTTATTTTACTCTTGAACGGTAATTTTATTTTACTATTCACGCTATATTATTTCTTATTAACTTAAAAGTTTTTTTGAAATTTTTAATTTTTAATTTTTTTAATTTTTTTAATTTTTTTAATTTTTTTAATTTTTTTAATTTTTTTTACTATTCATGATCGGTAATTTTATTTATTCAAATTTCAAATTTCTAATTTATTTTAACTATAAAATAAAAAAATTTATTTTATTTTATTTTTTAATTTTATTTTTATAAATTTTGAAATTTGATTATTATTTTTTTTATTATTAAAAAAATCACAATTATTTATAGCACAAAAATGTTTTTAAAAATTTTGATAAATAATTTAAAAACGCTATTCCTTCCCCTGTAACGGCGCCAAAAACTTGATGAGCGAAAACCGGCATCGCCAATTCTTGCCAATACTTTGGTTTTAATATTTATAAAACTCTCGCAAGTGCACGAATCATTTCGAAGAAAATGATAAGTATACTCCCAAGGTCAATCTAAGGAAGGAATGTATGTGGTTTTTAATTTATTATTCAAACTTTTAAAAACGAAATTAATCCTAAACATCCTGTCACGATAGTTTGGTTTTTGTGTTCCTAATCTAATAACATAAAAATAAACATATATACAGATTAATAAATATAATCTAATAACATAAAAATGAACATAGATACAAATTCAATAAATATTTATCTAAAAATAAACATAGATACAGATTCAATAAATATTTATGCAAATTTTATCATTTATATTAGAGGAGTATTTATGGATATAGTAACTAAATTAATTATGCTTGCTCATATTATCTAGGTTATTAAAGATATAAATTGATATTTTATTAATTCTCTCTTTTTTATATAAATACCACCTTTGATGGGGTTAGATATTCTTTGTTAACTACACAAATCAATTAACACCTATGGGTGGGGTTGATAACTAATTTGGTTAATTAAATTAATTCCTTTTTCTTAGAGATTTGAAAATGAACCATTTAAATGCCACCTTTGGTGGGGTTAGACAGTTTAAACTTTATTCAAGGTGTCCAAATTAAACATAAGAATTTAATTATCCGAGTACTAACTTTCAAGTTTCAAAACCACTATTGAAAACATGTTGTCAATACATTTTCACATAATAATTCTTATAAAAACTTTTGAAATAGAGTTTCACTCTAACTACCGGGCGATTGTACCAATAAATAAAAGAGCACTACTCTAAATAAGACCGGATAACTAAACCTTAAAATCTAATTTTCAGATTTAAGTTTGTAATAAAAAATAATATATTTCTCTCTAACATTCTTAATATAAAATCTTGAATAAAAATAAAATCAATTCATTTTAGAAATTTTTACGTATTTAATATTTCGCAAGCATAACAACGTTATTATTACATCATGTTTATAAACAGCCAGCACAGTTAAATTTAATCACAGACAAATTAAATATAACATGTAAGAATAAAGCATAAAAATAACTGTAAAGAAAATAAAATCCTTACAAAACTTCGACGCTATTCCCGTTGCTGGAAAACCTCCAAGCGGAATTTGCACTCCCATTTATTGAATCAAAAAGCTAATAAATTACAAAAACATTACAAGTTCCTCTCAAAAAAGAGAAGAACTCTAAAACTAAGAGAATTTAACTAAAAACTAAGAAAGAAACTAAGAAAAACTCAAAAAATAAGAAATGAGAGAAAGAAAGAAGAGAGAAGTGTGTTTTTGAAGGTGTGTTTTGAAGTGAAGGGAAGGGGGGTATTTATAGGTGAGGATGGAGAGAAAAAATGAGTAAAAAAATGTTAAAAAATGTAAAAACGCGTAATGGAAATGCTGAGGTCATTAATGACGTCAGTATGACGTCATGGGGGCAGCTGCGCGTGAAAAATGGGGTGAAAACGCGTCGGCGTGCGCGGAAGGGGCTGCTGGGCGCGCAGCACGCGCGCGGGGGGCTGTCGCTGCGCGCAGCTCGGCGCGCGTGAACAGTAGCCGCGTGCTGAGGCGCGCGCGGATTGGGGCGCGCGGGCGCGCACGGGCATGGGCGCTGGGGCGCTTGGCTGGGCACGCGGCTGGGCAGCTGGGCGCGATTTTCTCTTTTTTGACATTTTTGACCTTTTTGACCCATTTTGTCCAATTTTTCCATGGTTGTTGACCTTTCCGCACTTATTTATTAATATATTTGTGATGTATTGCTTCAAGTATTCCTCTTTGAGTCTTTAAGTTGCGTTTTTAAGCCAAAATACCTGAAAAACAATAAAAATACCCGTGATTCTGAAAAAGACAAATTTATATAAATATATGATAAAACATATAAATATATATATTTTTAATCAATTAATGTGCATAAAATCATGGTTATTTTAGTGCTTTTTGGGCTCTTATCAGTCTCCTAGGTTTTACGGAACCGTGATTTTTTCTTGCATAGTTTACCGAGTTTATTTTGCCTTTCTCAACATTGAACCAGTAACTTGAACCCTTTTAGCTACATATTCATAAAAGTTGGTACCATCTGGAGTACTGGTCCTAATGGTACCAGCTTCTAAGAACCTAAGGTTCTTAAGGGCTAGGTCCCAGGTTCAAGGCTAGGGAAGGGTGAAAGGAATGGGTTACATGGTAAACATATATCTGTGTGCCTACCTAGATACCCTTCAATGTACGAGTAATGTGAATTTCAACAATGCTCAAACAATTGTATTTTATGAGGTGTTGTTTTGTATTTGTAAAAGATAGAAATCAAATTCGGATGTAAATATATAGGATTATTGGTATTCCAATGGGGATAGTATTAGTGTACACCATATCTCAGAAATATAGGATAAGTTATGATAGTTAAAAAAAATATAATAAGCTGTGATAGTTACAAGGATAAGTTAAGTTGTGAAACACATCTGCCTACTTTCTAAGTTAATCCAAATATCAAATAAAAATACATAAAAATTCTAGAAAATTTCAAAAATCTAGAAAATTAATATTTTTTCAATAAATACAAAATAAATAATTTTGTATCATTATAATAATAACATATATATAAATATAAAGGAAATGATATATAAAAATATATATAAAATAACACTTATCAATAAACATGGGGTTTACTTATTTAAAAAGGAAAATAACGATTAAATCTAACTTCTTATTTAAATCATTTAATTTATTTTTTCCATAAAGGGTTATACTCGTTAATCTCCTATATTCATTTCTCATCCATAGTTCGACTATAATTCAATTTACTTGTTATAATTTAATTTACTTATAATCTTTTAGTTATTAAATAAATTAGAATTTAGTTTTTTTATCAACTAACACCTGATAGAATGTTAGCGTTCAATATAAAATTATGTGTATGAATTTTTTTATTAATGAGAATATATTAATTAGATATTAGAAATGTTATTTTTGCATTTACAAATTTTAAAGATGTTATTTTTGTTATTTTGTAAACAAAGTGGGATTTGAAAAAAAAAAGTAACTCAAATAGAAATATAATATAATATAATAAAACATTGAGCCAAATGATCCATATTTTGAGGGGACTTTTAGAGAAAATAAAAGTTGTAAAAAATAATATTATGGAATAATTTACATTAAACATATTATTTTTACTCATTGAGTTAATCTTTTAACATTGAGATTCATTATTCTAATTATTATTATTGTTTAGCATTGCACTAAGAATGGAATGGTAATGTGTTATAGATAGTAACAAAAAGAGTTAGGAAACAAGAGAGAAGAGGAAGAAGCTACAGAATGAGAGGAGGAAATTTGTATAATTCTTCTTATATTTATTCAATTAATTAAGGGCTATATATAGCCTTGCATTTCAATGATTAAAGAAGAGAGAAACGCGTGAATGAGGTGTGCTAACCAATTCTGACATTTTAACAAAATTGGTAGTGGTTCCCTCGTGCATCCATCTTTGCATGTTCTGTGCCGAGCTACACCCTTTGATACCCTCGATACGCCTCTCATGCCCGGTAGTTGTGCTTGCTAATGATCCCCACATATCTTGAGTTGAATCTTTTTGTATCATTCCTTCCTCTCTACTTATCTGAGGAGCATCTATAGAGGAAGTCTTGTTTCTCAACTTATCATAAAAAAGGATCTTATTGGACTTCCTATTGGAGTGTTAGCCACCAATCTTCTTGGGGTTGTTAGACAGATAGGAACTATAACTCTACCACTCTAGACAGGGAGTCATCTCCTCGATTCTCAGAACCCTTTTTATATTCAATCACATAATCATAGCCTATAAGTTAAGGCAACCAACGTGCAACCAGCTTCTTGCTAGTCTCTTAGCAAGAGAAGCGATAAAAGCTAAAAATTAAACTATCCTAAATCACTTTCGTGGATTGAAACGGTTGCATTTAGCCTATGCAACAAGCCGTTAAACCCCTAGGTTGCCCTAGTGGACGAGTTTGAGTCTCGTGAGGGTTTTCAGTAATGATACCCACAAACATTGAACTAAATAAAAACAATCAAATCAAAAATTAAAATTACAACACAATCAAAAATTAATTTAAGAATAAAAGAAAACAACATATCACAAAAATATCTCATACTATTTAATCTCCTTTAAGATCATAATTAAAATCTCAAGCATAAGTTATTTTAATCTCTTAAAACAATCATGATTTTATTACAATAATTAGTCGAAAATCATTTTCATATTTCATTTCAAAAATGTATCAATTTAATTTTACCCAATTTCAGTGTCATGAATCAGAATTCGCTTTGACTCTATTCCTCACAAGTCAATACTCTCAAAGCACTGAATCCTATGGGTTCAAACACTCATACTAATTTATATGCGAAAGAGTTGATGTATAGAAATGAACTAATATGTTCGCATATGTATAAAGAATAAAGGCTCAAAGTGTTATTTTAACATTGATCTCATGAAAGGAATCGAATGTATAAATTATAAAGATATCATATATAAAACTTATTTTCATGCATAAATCAAACTCATTAAGAAAGAATTTCAAGATATATGCTTTTTACAAATGAAGAAATTGCAATGACTTTTTAGGGAATTACTTCCTATATCTTTCTTTTGTATTTAACCTTTACTCACAACTTTGTTGGCAATGTGGGTCATAGTATGTAGATGATACTATTTTTTTATCTCTCTATACATTTTTTTTAATATATGTATTTTTTAGAGAGTCAACCCATGTACAGATTGTACATTTTTTGGATTTTGGTGAGTGGTTAATTTTGTGGCTTTTCTGTTTGATCTTGGTTTAGGTAACCCCAGATATGTCTTTTTGTTTTTGTAGCAGTCATGCATGAATGAGATATAAGCATATACTATCAATTTCTACTCAAATCGTTTAATCTAAACAAAAATAATAATAAAAAATATATGATACTCTATTTAGATGAGAAAAAATTCATACATTCAATGCTAATACCTATAGAGATCATCTAAACTTTTGAATAAATAAGAAATGTGTTTGGAGTAGAAAAAATATATATTTCACTCTGAATAAAAGAAATTAGGTTCAAATTATATCTCACAAGGGTAGTCTCCACTAAAAAAAATTCATAAACACCGATTTTGGGTTTAATATAATTTCCACATTTTATCAAGAAATACTAGTTATGACAAAAACTAACTAATTATCAAAAATAATTACAAAATATTTCATGATATGTTTTAAAAAATTAATCTAACAGTACCAAAGACTTAACTTATTTACTTAAATTTGATTTAACGAAATGATACATTTTTGTGATAATAATTTTTTTTTTTTTAAAGCATGGTAACTTTTCACCACCCCCAACCTAGAACTTACATTGTCCTCAATGTAACAACTGCAAATTAAAGATAAAGAGAAAAGAGGAGAAAGATTACCTATTTCTTGAGAATGTGTAAGTAGTAATGAAGAAATGCAGGTGCATCCATCATATTCATCATTAAAGTGTATACAGACAGATCGCTGTGAACTTCTAACATCTCAACAAATATTTTAGTTTTAACAATTTTAAAAATTATTCACATACAAGTAAACTAAAATAAACAATAAAATTAAGTAAATAAAACAAATAACAAAAAATTACCTATCATGATGGGTTGCCTCCCATCCAGCGCTTAGTTTAACGTCTTAGCAAGACGTATCTTTTTGGTGCTAAGGATTACTCAGCCAAATGCAATCTATTTCAGCAATGTTGTTTGGTTCTTCTAAATAAGGCTTGACACGATGGCCATTAACTTTGAACGTTTTTTGTGTCTTGGAGTCCAATAGTTCTACCACTCCATGTTCAAATACCTGAACTATTGTGAATGGTCCATCCCATCTTGATCTCAGCTTTCCTGGAAACAATCTCAAACGAGAGTTAAATAAAAGAACTTTCATTCCAGGGTAAAAAGTCTTAGGAACTAGCCTCTTATCATGATAGCGCTTAGTACGCTCTTTGTATAATTTGGCATTCTCACAAGCTTCATTCCTAATTTCTTCCAACTCATGAAGCTAGAGTAATCCTTTTTCACCTACTTTATCCAAATCCATGTTTAGCTCTTTAATTGCCCAGTAAGCCTTGTGTTCAAGTTCAACTGGAAGGTGGCACGCTTTCCCAAAGATTAACCGGTAAGGGCTCATCCCAATAGGTGTTTTGTAAGCGGTGCGATATGCCCATAAGGAATTATTTAACTTAAATGCCCAATCCTTCCTTGAAGGACGCACAGTGCGTTCCAGTATTCCATTAATTTGCCTATTACTTACTTCCAATAAACCGGAAGTTTGAGGATGATATGGAGTAGCTACCTTATGTGTGATGTTGTACTTGTTTAGTACTCCATCAAAGAGTTTGTTACAAAAATGGCTACCTCCATCACTTATTATAGCTCTAGGCGTTCCGAACCTACTGAATATGAAATCTTTCAAGAATTTCACAACAACATTAGCATCATTGGTTTTGGTGGGGATAGCTTCTACCCACTTGGACACATAATCCACAGCAACCAAAATGTATTGAAAACCATTAGATGGGGGAAAAGTACCCATAAAGTCAATCCCCCATACATCAAAGAGTTCAACAACTAAATTAGATGTCAAAGGCATTTCATCTCTTTTGCTTATGTTTCCTGTTCTTTGACATCTATCACATTGTGCACAAAATATATGAGCATCTTTAAAAAGAGTGGGCCAAAAGAATCCAGACTGTAATATCTTACGGGCTGTCTTTTCACCTCCAAAATGACCCCCACAATGAAGTTCATGACAAAAAGTCAGAATGCTCTTATGTTCTTCTTCAGGTACACATCTCCGGATGACTTGATCTTGACCAATTTTGTATAAATAAGGGTCATCCCAGAAATAGTCCTTAATAGTTTTAAAAAACCTTTTCTTGTCCTGATATGAAGTGTTAGGTCGCAAAACACCAGTGGCAAGATAGTTTACAATATCAGCATACCATGGGTTCGGACCTATGAAAAATAACTGTTCATCAGGAAAGGTTTCAACTATATCGTCATTACTCTCATCTTTAAGAGAATTGAAGTCATAAATCAACCTAGACAAATGGTCAGCTACTAAGTTTTCACTGCCTTTCTTATCCTTGATTTCTAGGTCAAATTCTTGTAAGAGTAAGACCCACCTGATTAATCTTGGCTTGGCATTTGGTTTACTTAATAGGTATCTTAAAGCAGCATGATCAGAATGCACAATCACTTTAGATCCTACTAAATAAGACCGAAATTTGTCTAAAGAGAATACTATAGCCAAGAATTCCTTTTCAGTGGTGGTGTAATTCATCTGGGCATCATTGAGTGTTTTGCTAGCATAGTAGATGACATGTAAACGCTTATCCACTCTTTGTCCCAGGACTGCTCCTATTGCATAATCAAAAGCGTCACACATTATTTCAAAGGGTAAAGACCAGTTTGGTGCCATTATAACAGGGGTAGATGTTAGTTTATCTTTCAAGGTATTAAAGGAAATAAGGCAGTCATTGTTGAAGTCAAAATCAGCATCTTTGGATAGCAAGTTACATAAGGGACGACTTATTTTAGAGAAATCTTTAATAAATCGTCTGTAAAATCCTGCATGTCCCAAGAAACTTCTTATCCCTTTCACAGATGTAGGGGGAGGTAGTTTGGATATCAATTCAACTTTTGCCTTATCAACTTCAATACCCTTGTTTGAAATTATATGTCCTAAAACTATCCCTTGTTGAACCATAAAATGACTTTTCTCCCTGATGAATGAAAACAGGCATCGCCGATTCCCGCAAATACTTTGGTTTTAATATTTATAAAACTCTCGCAAGTGCACGAATCATTTCGAAGAAAATGATAAGTATACTCCCAAGGTCGATCTAAGGAAGGAATGTATGTGGTTTTTAATTTATTATTCAAACTTTTAAAAACGAAATTAAATCCTAAACATCCTGTCACGATAGTTTGGTTTTTGTGTTCCTAATCTAATGACTTAAAATAAACATATATACAGATTAATTAAATATAATCTAATAACATAAAAATAAACATAGATACAAAATCAATAAATAATTATCTAAAAATAAACATATATACGGATTCAATAAATATTCATGCAAATTTTTATCATTTATATTAGCGGAGTATTTATGGATATAATAACTAAATTAATTATGCTTGCTCATATTAACTAGGTTATTAAAGATATAAATTGATATTTTATTGATTCTCTCTTTTTTATATAAATACCACCTTTGGTGGGGTTAGATATTCTTTGTTAACTAAACAAATCAATTAACACCTATGGGTGGGGTTGATAACTAATATGCTTAATTAAATTAATTCCTTTTTCTAAGAGATTGAAAATGAACCATTTAAATGCCACCTTTGGTGGGGTTAGACAATTTAAACATTATTCAAGGTGTCCAAATTAAACTTAAGAATTTAATTATCCGAGTACTAACTTTCAAGTTTTAAAACCACTATTGAAAACATGTTGTCAATACATTTTCACATAATAATTCTTATAAAAACTTTTGAAATAGAGTTTCACTCTAACTACCGGGCGATTGTACCAACAAATAAAAGAGCACTACTCTAAATTAGACCGGATAACTAAACCTTAAAATCTAATTTTCGGGTTTAAGTTTGTAATGAAAAATAATATATTTCTCTCTAACATTCTTAATATAAAATCTTGAATAAAAACAAAATCAATTCATTTTAAAGATTTTTGCCTATTTAATATTTCGCAAGCATAACAACGTCGTTATTACATCATTTTTACTAATCAGCTAGCATAGTTAAATTTAACCACAGACAAGTTGAATATAACATGTAAGAATAAAGCATAAAAATAACTGTAAAGAAAATAAAATCCTTACAGAACTTCGACGCTATTCCCGTTGCTAGAAAACCTCCGAGCGGAATTTGCACTTCCATATATTGAATCAAAAATCTAAATTATTACAAAAACATTACAAGTTCCTCTCAAAAAGAGAAGAACACTAAACCTAAGAGAATTGAACTAAAAACTAAGAGAAAAACTAAGAAAAGCTTAGAAACTTAGAAAGAAACAAAGAGAAACTAAAAACTAAGAAATGAGAGAAAGAAAGAAGAGAGAAGTGAGTTTTGAAGGTGTGATTTGAAGTGAAGGGAAGGGGGGTATTTATAGGTGAGGATGGAGAGAAAAAATGAGTAAATAAATGTTAAAAAAATATTAAAAAATGTAAAAACGCGTATTGGAATTGCTGATGTCATCAATGACGTCAGCATGACGTCACAGGGGCGGCTGCACGTGAAAAATGGGGCGAAAACGCGTTGGGCGCGCGGAGGGGGGCTGCTGGGGCGCTGCGCGCAGCTCGGCGCGCGTGAACAGTGCCAGCGCGCGCGGGCGCGCGCAGAATGGGGCACTGGGGCGCGCTGGGGCGCTGGGCTGCGCGCACGGCTGGGCTGCGGCGCGCGATTTCCGTCTTTTTGACTTTTTTGACCTTTTCGACCCATTTCGTCCGATTTTTCCATGTTTGTTGACCTTTTCTCACTTATTTGTTGATATATTTGTGATGTATTGCTTCAAATATTCCTCTTTGAGTCTTTACATTGCGTTTTTAAGCCAAAATACCTGAAAAACAATAAAAATACCCGTGATTCCGAAAAAGACAAATTTATATAAATATATGATAAAACATATAAATATATGTATTTTTAATCAATTAAGGTACATAAAATCATGGTTATTTTAGTGCTTTTTGAGCACTCATCACAACCCCCAACCAGCTTCTTGCTAGTCTCTTAGCAAGAGAAGCGATAAAAGCTAAAAATTAAACTATCCTAAATCACTTTCGTGGATTGAAACGGTTGCATTTAGCCTATGCAACAAGCCGTTAAACCCCTAGGTTGCCCTAGTGGACGAGTTTGAGTCTCGTGAGGGTTTTCAGTAATGATACCCACAAACATTGAACTAAATGAAAAAAGAAAAACAATCAAAACAAAAATTAAAATTACAACACAATCAAAAATTAATTAAAAAGAAAACAACATATCACAAAAATATCTCATACTTTTTAATCTCTTTTAAGATCATAATTAAAATCTCAAGCATAAGTTATTTTAATCTCTTTAAAAATCATGATTTTATTATAATAATTAGTCGAAAATCATTTTCATATTTCATTTCAAAAATGTATCAATTTAATTTTACCCAATTTCAGTGTCATGAATCAGAATTAGCTTCGACTCTATTCCTCACAAGTCAATACTCTCAAGGGACTGAATCCTATGGGTTCAAACACTCATACTAATTTATATGCGAAAGAGTTGATGTATAGAAATGAACTAATATGTTCGCATATGTATAAAGAATAAAGGCTCAAAGTGTTATTTTAACATTGATCTCATGAAAGGAATCGAATGTATAAATTATAAAGATATCATATACAAAAATTATTTTCATGCATAAATCAAACTCATTAAGAAAGAATTTCAAGATATATGCTTTTACAAATGAAGAAATTGCAATGACTTTTTAGGGAATTACTTCCTATATCTTTCTTTTGTAATTAGCCTTTACTCACAACTTTGTAGGCAATGTGGGTCATAGTATGTAGATGATACTATTTTTTTATCTCTCTATTTTTTTTTTCTGTAGATATTTTTCAATATATGTATTTTTTAGAGAGTCAACCCATGTACAGATTGTACATTTTTTTGGATTTTGGTGAGTGGTTAATTTTGTGGCTTTTCTGTTTGATCTTGGTTTAGGTAACCCCAGATATGTCTTTTTGTTTTTGTAGCAGTCATGCATGAATGAGATATAAGCATATACTATCAATTTCTACTCAAATCGTTTAATCTAAACAAAAAATAATAATCAAAAATATATGATACTCTATTAAGGTGAAAACAAATTCATACATTCAATGCTAATACCTATAGAGATCATCTAAACTTTTTGAATAAATAAGAAATGTGTTTGGAGTAGAAAAAATATATATTTCACTCTGAATAAAAGAAATTAGGCTCAAATTATATCACACAAGGGTAGTCTCCACTAAAAAAAATTCATAAACACCGATTTTGGGTTTAATATAATTTCCACATTTTATCAAGAAATACTAGTTATGACAAAAACTAACTAATTATCAAAAATAATTACACAATATTTCATGATATGTTTTCAAAAATTAATCTAACAGTACCAAAGACTTAACTATTTACTTAAATTTGATTTGAAGAAATGATAAACTTTTGTGAGAATTTTTTATATTTTTTTTTATTTTTATTGTTTTATTAAGCATGGTAACTTTTCACCACCCCCAACCTAGAACTTACATTGTCCTCAATGTAACAACTGCAAATTAAAGATAAAGAGAAAAGAGTAGAAAGATTACCTATTTCTTGAGAATGTGTAAGTAGTAATGAAGGAATGCAGGTGCATCCATCATATTCATCATTAAAGTGTGTACAGACAGATCGCTGTGAACTTCTAACATCTCAACAAATATTTTTAGTTTTAACAATTTTTTTTTAAAATTATTCACATATAAGTAAACTAAAATAAATAATAAAATTAAGTAAATAAAACAAATAACAAAAAATTACCTAACATGATGGGTTGCCTCCCATCCAGCGCTTAGTTTAACGTCTTAGCAAGACGTATCTTTTTGGTGCTAAGGGTTACTCAGCCAAATGCAATCCATTTCAGCAATGTTGTTTGGTTCTTCCACATAAGGCTTGACACGATGGCCATTAACTTTGAACGTTTTTTGTGTCTTGGAGTCCAATAGTTCTACCACTCCATGTTCAGATACCTGAACTATTTTGAATGGTCCATCCCATCTTGATCTTAGCTTTCCTGGAAACAATCTCAAACGAGAGTTAAATAAAAGAACTTTCATTCCAGGGTGAAGAGTCTTAGGAACTAGCCTCTTGTCATGATAGCGCTTAGTACGCTCCTTGTATAATTTGGCATTCTCATAGGCTTCATTCCTAATTTCTTCCAACTCATGAAGCTGGAGTACTCGTTTTTCACCTGCTTTATCTAAATCCATGTTTAGCTCTTTAATTGCCCAATAAGCCTTGTGTTCAAGTTCAACTGGAAGGTGGCACGCTTTCCCAAAGATTAACCGGTAAGGGCTCATCCCAATAGGTGTTTTGTAAGCGGTGTGGTATGCCCATAAGGCATCATTTAACTTAAATGCCCAATCCTTCCTTGAGGGACGCACAGTGCGTTCCAGTATTCCCTTAATTTGCCTATTACTTACTTCCACTAAACCGGAAGTTTGAGGATGATATGGAGTAGCTACCTTATGTGTGATGTTGTACTTGTTTAGTACTCCATCAAAGAGTTTGTTACAAAAATGGCTACCTCCATCACTTATTATAGCTCTAGGCGTTCCGAACCTACTGAATATGAAATCTTTCAAGAATTTCACAACAACATTAGCATCATTGGTTTTGGTGGGGATAGCTTCTACCCACTTGGACACATAATCCACAGCAACCAAAATGTATTGAAAACCATTAGATGGGGGAAAAGGACCCATAAAGTCAATCCCCCATACGTCAAAGAGTTCAACAACTAAATTAGATGTCAAAGGCATTTCATCTCTTTTGCTTATGTTTCCTGTTTTTTGACATCTATCACATTGTGCACAAAACATATGAGCATCTTTAAAAAGAGTGGGCCAAAAGAATCCAGACTGTAATATCTTACGGGCTGTCTTTTCTCCTCCAAAATGACCCCCACAATGAAGTTCATGACAAAAAGTCAAAATGCTCTTATGTTCTTCTTCAGGTACACATCTCCGGATGACTTGATCTTGACCAATCTTGTATAAATAAGGGTCATCCCAGAAATAGTCCTTAATAGTTTTAAAAAACCTTTTCTTGTCCTGATATGAAGTGTTAGGTTGCAAAACACCAGTGGCAAGATAGTTTACAATATCAGCATACCATGGGTTCGGACCTATGAAAAATAACTGTTCATCAGGAAAGGTTTCAACTATATCTTCATTACTCTCATCTTTAAGAGAATTGAAGTAAGAAATCAACCTAGACAAATGGTCAGCTACTAAGTTTTCACTGCCTTTCTTATCCTTGATTTCTAGGTCAAATTCTTTTAAGAGTAATACCCACCTGATTAATCTTGGCTTGGCATTTGGTTTACTTAATAGGTATCTTAAAGCAGCATGATCAGAATGCACAATCACTTTAGATCCTACTAAATAAGACCGAAATTTGTCTAAAGAGAATACTATAGCCAAGAATTCCTTTTCAGTGGTGGTGTAATTCATCTGGGCATCATTGAGTGTTTTGCTAGCATAGTAGATGACATGTAAACGCTTATCCACTCTTTGTCCCAGGACTGCTCCTATTGCATAATCAGAAGCGTCACACATTATTTCAAAGGGTAAAGACCAGTTTGGTGCCATTATAACAGGGGTAGATGTGAGTTTATCTTTCAAGGTATTAAAGGAAGTAAGGCAGTCATTGTTGAAATCAAAATCAGCATCTTTGGATAGCAAGTTACATAAGGGACGACTTATTTTAGAGAAATCTTTAATAAATCGTCTGTAAAATCCTGCATGTCCCAAGAAGCTTCTTATCCCCTTCACAGATGTAGGGGGAGGTAGTTTGGATATCAATTCAACTTTTGCCCTATCAACTTCAATACCCTTGTTTGAAATTATATGTCCTAAAACTATCCCTTGTTGAACCATAAAATGACTTTTCTCCCAACTAAGGGTTAGATTGCATTCAATGCATCTCTCTAAAACCAAAGTCAATTTATGTAAGCAATCATCAAATGAGTTCCCAAAGACAGAGAAATCGTCCATGAAAATCTCAATGAATTTCTCCACCATGTCCGAGAAAATAGATATCATGCATCTCTGGAACGTGGCAGGGGCATTGCATAACCCAAATGGCATTCTGCGAAAAGAAAATGTCCCAAAAGGACATGTAAATGTGGTCTTTTCCTGATCTTCTGGTGCTATGGGTACTTGATAATATCCAAACAGTCCATCCAAAAAACAGTAAAATTCGTGCCCAGCTAATCTTTCCAATATTTGATCAATGAATGGAAGAGGAAAGTGATCCTTTTTCGTATATAAATTTAGTTTCCTAAAATCTATACACATTCTCCATCCAGTGATTATTCTAGTGGGCACTAATTCACTTTTGTCATTCTTAACAACTGTTATCCCAGATTTCTTTGGTACCACATGCACTGGACTAACCCACTTACTATCTGCAATAGGATAGATAATCCCTTCTTCTAATAATTTAAGAATTTCCTTCTTAACTACCTCTTGCATGTTTGGGTTTAGTCTTCTTTGGGCCTCTCGTACAGGTTTAGCACCGTCCTCCAAGTTGATCTTGTGCATACACATTGTTGGACTAATGCCTCTTATATCCCCTATACTCCAACCTATAGATTTCTTAAACTGTTTAAGCACTTTGATGAGTTCCTTTTCTTGTGGTTTGGTCAAGGTTGAAGAAATTATCACTGGATAAGTTCCCCCTTCTCCCAAAAACACATATTTTAAGTGCTCAGGTAAGTCTTTGAGTTCAAGTTCAGGTGGATTGGTCTCTTTAATAGATGAAGAACTGGGTAGATTTAAAAGTGTACTAGATTTTGTCATCACTTCATTATTGTCTAGTTGTTCAAGGTACCCCTTTATTTCCTCATCTAAATCTTCTTCAACCTTTTCAAGTGTAAGAACGGTTTCAAGCTTGTCCTCTATTCTGGTTCGGAAAAAGGTGTTTTGGACAAGATTATCCAAAGGATCAACATCGAATATTTCATCAATGGCAGAAATAGAAGGGAAAGGTGAAGAATCAAAAACTTTAAAATGAACAGTCTCTCCTAAGACTGTCATTGTCAAATTTCCATCTTGGACATCAATAATAGTTTTAGTAGTTGCCATAAATGGTCTACCAAGCAATATTGTGTGCTCTCTGTCCAATGCTGGATTTTCTTGCATATCCAGAACCACAAAGTCAACAGGTATTATCAGTTTGTCTACCTGTACCAAAACATCCTCAACTATTCCCTCTGGATATTTAAGAGATCTATCTGCAAGTTGAAGGGACATAGTTGTGGGTTTTAAATCCCCTAGATTGAGTTGTAAGAATATAGAGTAGGGCATCAAATTTATACTAGCACCTAAATCAAGCATTGCTTTAGCAACCTTCCTATCCCCCATAGTTATGTTTATAATAAAACTTCCAGGGTCTTTCAACTTAGGGGGTAGTTTGTGCTGAAGTACAGCGCTAGAAATTTCTGATACTACTACTCGTTCATTCAGTTCATACCTCCTTTTCTTAGTGTTCAACTCTTTGAAAAATTTGGCATATGAGGGCACATTCATGATCACTTCTAATAATGGTAAATTGATATTTACTTTAGAGAGCATATTAAAAAGATCATTGAATTGCATATCTTGTTTGGACTCTTTTAACCGGTGGGGAAAACGTACTTGTATCTGGTGTGGTTCTGTTGTCTTTTGAATTTTGGGGGTGTCAGATGACCCCCCAATGAGTTTTTCAGAAGGCTTGTTAAGTTTAACACTTGTTTCTCCTTTTTGCGAGATTAGAGTATCGCCTTCTTTGTTATCTGAACTACAAGGTAGATTGTTAGAGATTTCAGGTAAACTGGTATTGACTACCTTACCACTTCGAAGGGTTCTAACATCCTTTGCTTGTTCTGGTTGACTGGGCAACTTTCCTGGTTCTTTCTTTTGCATTTGTTCAGCCAGTTGCCCAACTTTAGATTCAATCCTTTTAACCGAAGCCTCCATGGTGTTCAACCTTTGATTAGTCATCAATTGGTTGTCACGACTAACTTGAATAAAAGCATTCAAGCTATCTTCTAAGGTTGGTTTAAAAGATTGGCTTGGTGGGTAAGGGTGGTTGTTATCCGACCTTAGTGTTGGATATTGGGTGTAGGCTGGGTGATTATAGGTGTTTGGATGATACCTTTGAAAAGATTGGACTTCCTCTATGGTATCGACACTAGAATCACAAGTATTTGAACAATTATGAGTACCATGCCCAATTGAACAACACACTTCACATACCTCTTGATTTGAAATTTGGTGGGAAGTGAGGAATTTCACTTGTTTAGTCAATTCAGCAAGTTGCAAGGTTATCTCATTATCAGAGCCGACTTCATTGACCTTTGCTTTCCTTCTACCACCTCTTTGTTGGGAATTAGAACCCAACAGCTCATAAAGATTATAGGTTTCCTCTGCGGTCTTTTCTCCTACAGCACCTCCAGCAGCATTATCAACCATGTATTGACTCTGTAGTGTCAATCCATCATAAAAGAATTGGTTTTGTAGCTGTAAGGGAAAGCTATGATTTTGACATTGAATGAAAAGGAGTTTGAATCGTTCCCAAGCTTCATGAAAGGGCTCTTCATTCATTTGAGAAAATGTTGCTATCTTTGTTCTTAGATCAACAGTCTTTTGATGGGAATAGAACCTACCCATAAAAATTTCATAGACTGCCTCCCAAGTTTTAAGAGAACCTGACTGTAGAGTAATGAACCATGACCAAGCTTTATCTTTGAGAGTGTAAGGAAAACACCTCATCCTAAGTTGATCTTCATTAATTGCATGTAGTGGAAAGGTTTGGACAATAGCATAGAATTCTCGAATGAAATGCAAAGGGTCTTCATTAGGGATACCGTAAAAGGAAGGCAACAAAGAATAATGAATCTTTTTCAATTCATAATTCCTTGCAGCCTCTTGTAATTGGATACCGGAAGTTACATTGCCAATGATTGGCATTGTATATTCTTTCATCTTTTTCCGCCTATCTTCAGCATCTCCCATGGTTGTTTGTAGTTGAAAATGATCCTCCTCCTATTGTGTATCAACATTTTGCTTTTAGTAGATATCTCTAAGAAATATTTATAACTTGATAAAACGTAAAAGCAAAAAGTGCAAGGAACCTAATTTTTTTTTTTTTTTAATTTAAGCGAATGGACAGAATTTTTGAAACAAACGAATTTTATTTCATCTGAATTTTTATTACACGCAAACTAAAACAAAGGAAAATACAATAATGGGTGACCTCCCATACAGGACTAAAATTTATCGTCTTCTAGTAAGACGTTGCTTGGAGATTGCAGAATGAAAAACTCAATGTCTCCTCTTCATTGAATTCATTTAAGTATCAAATTAGTCTTTGCCTTTTTGCAAATGTTCAACTAACTGTTCAACTTGAACTTCCACCTTTTTGATAGAAGCTTCCACAGAGTCCAACCGTTGATTGGTTTTAGATTGGTTATCCCTACAAACTTGAATAAAAGAATTCAAGTTGTCCTCCAGGGTTGGTTTATTGGGAATGCTTCTTGGAATAGGTGGGTGGAATTGCTGGCCTGCCTGGTTTGAGCTTTGAGTGAAAGGAGGGTTGTTTTGCCTCCAAGAAAAATTTGGATGACTTCTCCACCCAGGATTATAGGTATTTGAATTGGGATCAAACCTTGGTCTCTGTTGATATGCTCCCAACACATTGACATGTTCAGGTCCAGTTGTTTCTCCTTGATATGGACAGGCTTCAGTACCATGTCCCATGTTGCTATACAAACCATATTGATCATTATTGGTGTTGGTTTGTGTAGCGAGAAGGGCAACTTGCTTAGTCAGTTGAACAAGTTGTTGTTGAACTTCATTACTGGAGTCGATTTCATGAACTCCAGCTTTTCTCACTCGGGAGCTTTTCTGTTGGGAATTAGCACCCAACATCTCAAAGAGGTTATACGTCTCTGAGGCAGTCTTTTCTCCTATTGCTCCTCCTGCAGCGTTGTCGACAATGAACTGACATTGTTGTGTAAGTCCATCGTAAAAGAATTGGTTCTGCAACTGCAGGGGAAAGCTATGATGGGGACACTGAGTGAGAAACATCTTGAACCTATCCCAAGCTTCATGGAATGGTTCTCCATCCATCTGAGAGACAGTAGCAATCTTTCCTCTCAACTCTGATGTTTTTTGATGGGAATAGAATTTTCCCATGAATTTATTGTAAATGTTACCCCATGTCATCAGAGAACCTGGGGGAAGTGACATCAACCAAGCTTTGGCCTTATCCTTTAGAGTGTAGGGAAAACATCTCATCCTAAGTTGATCCTCGTTTAGAATACCGAGGGGGAATGTTTGGACCGTAGCATAGAAATCTCTCATAAAGGAAAGAGAATTTTCATTAGGTAACCCATAAAAGGAAGGAAGCATAGAAAAATGAATATTTTTAAGGTCGTAATTCCGAGCAGCCTCCCCCAACTGGATAGCGGCAGTTGCCGTGCCTATTACCGGTCTTGCAAACTCCTTCATCGTGGTTTCCCTAATATGTTGGTTTTCCTCCATTTATTTTGGTTCTAGTAAAGGATTAAGACTTGGTTCTATGTTTGGCTCAAAAACAGGTTGATGGGTAGAATCCAGTTTTGTTGACACTTGTTTAAATTTATGAAATTTATTTACATATGGTGTAAGAGGGTTTCCTAAGGATCTCCTACCACGCATAGACTATTGTAAACGTAAATTTAAAACTCCTGTCAACAAAATAAAAAATTTAGAGAAAATTTACATGTTATTTAATACAAAGCACTAAACAAAACTAGTTAAACCCTAAAAAAAATAAATTGTTTTTTTTTTTAATTAATTTTTTTTATTATTATTATTTTTATATTTTTTTATATATTTTTTTTGTAACATAATTAGTATTAACCAAGAGTGCTCCCAGGAAAGAATGGTGGTGCAAACGGCTCCTTAAATACCATTCTCCTAGCCAGAGCAACGTTCCCAGGAAAAACTAGTGGCACAAAGGCTTCCAAGAACTAGTCTCCTAGACAGAAATCTCTTAGATTTTTACTTTTCATGTTATTTAGTTAATTAGGTATAAATTCAAGTAATGTTTTTTTTTTTTTACTATTCATGAACGGTAATTTTATTTTACTATTCACGCTATATTATGTCTTATTAACTTGAAATTTTTGAAATTTAAGTTTTTGAAATTTTTTTTTTTATGAACGGTAATTTTATTTTACTATTCACGCTATATTATTTCTTATTAACTTAAATTTTTTTTGAATTTGGAATTTTAAATTTTTTTTTTTTATTTTTTTTTTTTTACTATTCATGAACGGTAAAAAAAATTTTACTTCAAATTTCAAATTTCTAAATTATTTTATAATTAAAAAAAATATTATTTTTTTTTATTTTTTTATTTTTTTTTTTTTTTTTTTTTATTATGAATTTTGAAATTTGATTATTGTTAAAATATCACAATTATTTACAGCACAAAAAATGTTTTTAAAATTTTGATAAATAATTTAAAAACGCTATTCCTTCCCCGGCAACGGCGCCAAAAACTTGATTAGAGAAAACCGGCATCGCCGATTCTTGCCAATATATTGGTTTTAATATTTATAAAACTCTCGCAAGTGCACGAATCATTTCGAAGAAAATGATAAGTATACTCCCAAGGTCGATCTAAGGAAGGAATGTATGTGGTTTTTAATTTATTATCCAAACTTTTAAAAACGAAATTAAATCCTAAACATCCTGTCACGATAGTTTGGTTTTTGTGTTCCTAATCTAATAACATAAAATAAACATATATACAGATTAATTAAATATAATCTAATAACATAAAAATAAACATAGATACAAATTCAATAAATAATTATCTAAAAATAAACATATATACAGATTCAATAAATATTCATGCAAATTTTTATCATTTATATTAGCGGAGTATTTATGGATGTAATAACTAAATTAATTATGCTTGCTCATATTATCTAGGTTATTAAAGATATAAATTGATATTTTATTGATTCTCTCTTTTTTATATAAATACCACCTTTGGTGGGGTTAGATATTCTTTGTTAACTAAACAAATCAATTAACACCTATGGGTGGGGTTGATAACTAATATGTTTAATTAAATTAATTCCTTTTTCTAAGAGATTGAAAATGAACCATTTAAATGCCACCTTTGGTGGGGTTAGACAATTTAAACATTATTCAAGGTGTCCAAATTAAACATAAGAATTTAATTATCCGAGTACTAACTTTCAAGTTTTAAAACCACTATTGAAAACATGTTGTCAATATATTTTCACATAATAATTCTTATAAAAACTTTCGAAATAGAGTTTCACTCTAACTACCAGGCGATTGTACCAACAAATAAAAGAGCACTACTCTAAATTAGACCGGATAACTAAACCTTAAAATCTAATTTTCAGGTTTAAGTTTGTAATGAAAAATAATATATTTCTCTCTAACATTCTTAATATAAAATCTTGAATAAAAACAAAATCAATTCATTTTAGAGATTTTTACCTATTTAATATTTCGCAAGCATAACAACGTCATTATTACATCATATTTACTAAACAGCCAGCATAGTTAAATTTAACCACAGACAAGTTGAATATAACATGTAAGAATAAAGCATAAAAATAACTGTAAAGAAAATAAAATCCTTACAGAACTTTGACGCTATTCCCGTAGCTAGAAAACCTCCGAGCGGAATTTGCACTTCCATATATTGAATCAAAAATCTAAATTATTACAAAAACATTACAAGTTCCTCTCAAAAAGAGAAGAACTCTAAACCTAAGAGAATTGAACTAAAAACTAAGAGAAAAACTAAGAAAAGCTTAGAAACTAAGAAAGAAACTAAGAGAAACTAAAAACTAAGAAATGAGAGAAAGAAAGAAGAGAGAAGTGAGTTTTGAAGGTGTGATTTGAAGTGAAGGGAAGGGGGGTATTTATAGGTGAGGATGGAGAGAAAAAATGAGTAAAAAAATGTTAAACAAATATTAAAAAATGTAAAAACGCGTATTGGAATTGCTGATGTCATCAATGACGTCACAGGGGCTGCTGCACGTGAAAAATGGGGCGAAAACGCGTTGGGCGCGCGGTGGGGCTGCTGCTGGGCGCTGGGCTGCGCGCACGGCTGGGCTGCGGCGCGCGATTTCTGTCTTTTTGACATTTTTGACCTTTTTGACCCATTTCGTCCGATTTTTCCATGTTTGTTGACCTTTTCTCACTTATTTATTGATATATTTGTGATGTATTGCTTCAAGTATTCCTCTTTGAGTCTTTAAATTGCGTTTTTAAGCCAAAATACCTGAAAAACAATAAAAATACCCGTGATTCCGAAAAAGACAAATTTATATAAATATATGGTAAAACATATAAATATATATATTTTTAATCAATTAATGTACATAAAATCATGGTTATTTTAGTGCTTTTTGAGCACTCATCACGCCTCTCATGCCCGGTAGTTGTGCTTGCTAATGATCCCCACATATCTTGAGTTGAATCTGTTTGTATCATTCCTTCCTCTCTACTTATCTGAGGAGCATCTATAGAGGAAGTCTTGTTTCTCAACTTATCATAAAAAAGGATCTTATTGGACTTCCTATTGGAGTGTTAGCCACCAATCTTCTTGGGGTTGTTAGACAGATAGGAACTATAACTCTACCACTCTAGACAGGGAGTCATCTCCTCGATTCTCAGAACCCTTTTTATATTCAATCACATAATCATAGCCTATAAGTTAAGGCAACCAACGTGCCTGTGTTGGGGTGGTTATTCTCTACTCTAGTAAATATTTGAGACTCCTTTGATCTATTCGCACAGTGAAGGGTTTTCCCAATAGGTAAGGACGCCATAGCCTAAAAGCTTTGACCATAGCTAACATTTCCTTCTTATAGGTCGATAAGGCTAGGGCTTATCCTTTGAGCGTAACACTCAAATAAGCCATTGGCCTATTTTCTTGACTGAGAACTGCCCCAAGGCCAATGCCACTGGCATCACATTCAATCATAAAACTTTTTGTGAAATCAAGTAGACATAGGAAAAAAGGAGATGTGAGAGCCTTTTTTAACAGCAGGAAGGCGATCTTAGTAGCCTCATTTAAGTGGAAACCCTCTTTATCCAATAGTTCAGTTAAATGTGTATCTATTTCTCGAAAATGTAGAATGAATTTTCTGTAGTACCCTACTAACCCAAGGAACCCTCAAACACCTTTATCTGTGGTTGGGGTTGTACATTCTATGACAGCATGAATTTTTACAAGATCTATTGAGACCCTTTGTTCAGAGATAACGTGACCAAGGTACTCAACCTGTAACACACTGAATTGGCACTTAGAATTTTTTTGCAAATAACTGGTTATCAGTTAGCATCTGAAGGATAGATTTTAGTTGCAAGATATGCTATTCCTAAGAGTTGGCATACACCAGTATGTTATAAAAAAAAACCAAGACAATTTTCCCAAGGAAAGGCCAGAAGATATCATTCATTAGACTTTAGAAGGTGGTTGGAGCATTTGTGAGACCAAACGACATTACTAGGAACTCATAGTGGCCTTCATATGTCCTGAAAGAAGTTTTATATGTATCCTCTATATGCACTCTTATCTAGTGGTACCCTAAACGTAGATCCAACTTGGAGTAAACCTTAGCCCCATGTAGTTCATCCAAAAACTCATCAATGGTAGGTATATGGTATTTTTCTTTGATAGTAAGGACATTTAGAGCTCGATAATCCACATAGAATCTCCAAGTACCATCTATTTTCTTAACCAGCAACATAGGTGAGGAAAATGGGCTATTACTCGGCTTTATCAATTGGGATTGCAAGAGCTCCTACACGTGAAGGAGGTGTGCTAATGCGCTAACCGATTCTAAAGTTTTAACAGAATTAGTAGTGGTTCCCTCGTACATCTATCTCTGCAAGTTCTATGCTAAGTTGCACCCTCAAGTAGCCTCGATGCGCCCCTCGTGTGTTTGCGCTTACTGATGCGTCCCACATCTCTTGATCTGAATCCGTTTGTATCATAATGACCCCAATTATTATGTCCAATTTTACTTACATCCCCTAAAGCTTCCAATTACGTGCTCCCAATATGTAAAATCAATGAAGGTATGTGCTTAAAGCTTCCAATTACGTGCTCCCAATATGTAAAATCAAAGAAGGTATGTGCTTAAAGCTTCCCATTACGTGCCCCCAATGTGTAAAATCAATGAAGGTATGTGTGTGGAGGTTTTTTTGGATGTATTCAAAATTGTCCATTATTATTCGGATACCTTTTCAAATCACAAAATTATTCTAGATAAAATAATCTCACTTGTGAAGTTTTTACATCACATTCATGCAATTTCAAATTATAACAATTATACAGTAGTTCTAATTTAACATTGATTATTAATAAAATGAAAGATGTATTTCATAACTAAGTAATTTTCAAATTATTAGCATATATATATTGTATAGCTCATTAGTGAGAAAATTGGAAAAGTTCCATATTGGTCAGAAATGAAGATAGATGTTGTATTTTGGGCTATAAATAAAGTCATCATCCACTATTTGTAAACATCCCAAAATTTGTAAATCTTCCTCTCTTTTGTAAGGGTAATTGATTAGCTCAATTTTTTACAATTAGTTGTAATTTTGGAGTCTATCCATTTGGAGATAGTGGAAGTGGTCAATGACACCCAAGGACGTATGTAACATTTATACTGAACTTTGTTAAATTTTTGATGTTTAATTTTTTCTGTTTTAATATTTTTGTTTTAATATTTGTTTTAGTTTATTATAGCATTATATTTCTAATAGTATTATTTTGTTGGGTTAGTTTGAGTCCTATTTATTTAAATCATAAGTGAATAGTAACTACTTAGAATAGGAAAAATATACCCAATTTTTCCAACTATTGGTAATAGAGCCGAAGGTTTCTACCTAGGCATTTTTTTTCATTTTTTTTCTATTGAAATATAGTTGTTAGTTGTTATAATTTGAAGAAATGGCGGAAGAAAATTTTCTTTCAAACAAAGGCCAATCATTCGCATCATGTAGAACTATGGTGATGAATGCAAGGTTTGAGGCAAAGAAGTTGATAAAACTGATCATTTCAGCATGTGGCAAGAAGAAGTTCTAGATGCTCTATTTCAATAAGGTCTAGACATCGCCATTGAAGAAGAGAAGTCAGATGGAGCAGATGAAGTCAAGTGGAAAAGTATCAACTGATTGACATGTGGTACAATCCTTTTGTGTCTCTTGATGAGTGCTCAAAAAGCACTAAAATTACCATGATTTTATGCACATTAATTGATTAAAAATATATATATTTATATGATTTTATCATATATTTATATATATTTGTCTTTTCGGAATCACAGGTATTTTTATTGTTTTTTAGGTATTTTCACTTAAAAACTCAAAGAGTAATACTAGAGGCAATACATCACAAATATATTCATAAAATAAATAAGGAAAAGTCAACAAATATGAAAAAATTGGACAAAATGGGTCAAATAGGTCAAAAATGTCAAAAAAGAGGAAATCGTGCCGCCCCACGTCAACATGACATCATCAAATGATGTCATCATTCACTACTCCGTGTTTCCACCATTTTTTATCATTTTTTCACCCACTTTTTCTTCCAATCCTCACCTATAAATACTCTCATTCTCTTCATAACTAAACACACCTAAAAATACATCTTCTCTTCTCTTTCTTTCTCTCATTTCTTAGTTTTTAATTGTTTCTTAGTTTTTAGTTTTTCTTAGTTTTAGAGTTCTTCTCTTTTTGAGAAGAACTAATTATGTTTTTGTAATTTATTTTCTATTTGATTCAATAAATGGGAGTGCAAATTCTGTTTGGAGGTTTTCCAACAACGGGAATAGCAACAAAGTACTGTAAGGATTTTATTTTCTTTACAATTATTTTTTATGCTTTATTCTTACATGTTATATTTAATTTGTCTGTGATTAAATTTAACTTTGTTGACTGTTTGTAAACATGATATAATAATAACGTTGTTATGCTTGCGAAATATTAAATAGGTAAAAATCTCTAAAATGAATTGATTTTATTTTTATTCAAGATTTTATATTAATTATCACTACTACATAAATATGCATTAAAGTCGATTAAACCGACTTTAAATTTAGAGACTTAAAATGTAAAGTCGGTTCACGGGATGAACCAACTTTACAGGTAACATTTTATTATTTGTTTTTATTTTTATTTTCATTTTTCGTATTATTCAATATATATATATATAACATAAAAAAACTAAAATATAAATAATAATACAAATAATTAAAAATTTAAATATATTTAATTACTTGATAATTAAATTTATTACAAAAACAAATAATGCATAAATAATACATATAGTTAACTTAAATTACAAATAAAATAATGTCGTCAAAGTATAATTATTATGCGATCGAGTAAGCTTGGTTGGCTTAGAATCTTGATTGGCCTTCACAAGCATTATGACAAAAAATAGCTGATCCATATAACAAATATTCCCCTACATATATTAGCACGTAAAACATCCATCAAAAAAGTAGTTTAAACATCATACATACGAATGAAGAAATTAAATCATTATAAATATTACCATCAAAAAGAGATTACCACGTACAATGACATTTGACTAACTCATAGTAACACTTTATTAATCATTTGTCTATATATATGAAGTTATCTGGAATCTCTACTAGTATTTTATAATGCTATATATAATGAACTCTAAATATGAAATCAATTGTAACTTCGATTTCTTACTTGGCTTGTGTGAGTTTTGGTGCCCTTAAACATATAGAACACGTTCATGGGCACCAAAATTCATACAAACCAAGAAACAAATCAGAGTTATGTACACCTGATTTGTCCATTTAGAGCTCATTATATCATTAAAAATACTTGCAGAGATTCCAGTTCATATTTATAAACAAATGATTAATAAAGTGCTAATATGAGTTCGTAAGAAAAGTAGGAAAGGGAGATGAGATGTAGTTTGGGCCAAAAATAGGTCCATAAAACAATGCATTCCCCTAAATACATGAGCATATGATTAATCATCATCAAACAAGTGATTTCAGACATAGGAATAGATAGAGAAATTAAATCATTAAAAAATTTACTATTATGTTGTCATATGCTATTCAAGATCATCAAAATCTTCTCCTAATTCTTCTTGTGATGATATAATTTGAACCATGTGTTCTGCCCATTCCTCTCGTAAATCATCAAAATTTGCTGGTCATAACCCGTCTTGTTCCAACCAAAGAACTATATGTATTTAAAATCAAAATAAGAATATAATTTCATTTATTTATAAAAAAAAACTCAAATATGTTAAAAACTTGTATGTATATGGGTAAAATATATTACCACATCATCAATTGGAATTTCGATATTTGTGATGATTTTGCTCATAAACTTCATGATATAATAACCACACATGACTCCATTATTTTGTTGTAGAACCTACAAAAAAAGTGCATGTACATGAATTTTCATATTCGAACATCCTTATTATTCAATTGTAAAATTAATAAAATTATTAATATTGAATTGTACATACCATAACTTTTGTCCATATAAGCTTATGAGATTTTTTAAGGGCAATTCCCCTAAACTTGTTCCACAACTTCCATGCCCTATCAAGGTTTAAAATGATTAGTTTTTATTAAATATTACAAAAAATAATAGAAGAAACTAATATGTAACTATATATAACTCTTACATTTCAACAACTCTTTTTGTATCTTTACTCAGTTCTATGGAAGCTGAGTCACAGTACGAAGCATGATTATTGAACATATCAATGATTACCAACATCCAATGATCTTAGCCTTGTTCAAACCTTAATGGCCAAGGGATTATCAACTTTTGATTTCTGTTAAGCGTTAATTCTCTATCACATAATTGTTTAGCTCTGATGCTAACATCCTTCTCTTGATATTGATTGACATATGAAGAATCATAGAACATTGCTAAATGTGATGAGTGATTATGTTGAAGTCGATAATAGCACGCCCTATATAAAAGATATATATATATATATATATAATTAGATAATATAAATATAATTATATATGTTCTGCATAAATAAAAGAAAAATAACTAGATTGAGGACTCACCTTGTCCACACTTGAATTATACTTAAATCGATCATTTGATATTCAAATATTTGCAATAAGCACTCAATCGATATATAAGTTTGGCCGAGGTTTACACCAGAAATTTCAATAGGAAGTGGCACAGTCCATCCATCATTTATGCTAGATTCCCTCCCAACAATAGTCATCAAAGTGCCAAGATTTCTACTGAACTTTAACGCATAAGTATGACTATACTTTTTCCAAGGCTTCTTCTTGAATGACTTGGTGCACGATGATTGGCCACTATTCATAGATTTAGCACGAGATACTTGCTTCGTATCTCTTAAATGTGCCGCATTTAAGAGTTCTGGTATAATAGACTAACAAAAAAGTATCATATATGTATTTTTAGTAACAATATAAGATATAATTCAATAATAGTAGTAAACAAGTGTTATCTTTTAATTTAAAAAATAGTACCATGTCAAAATTTAGAACAATTTGAATCGAAGGCCAAGCCACATACTGTCCAACCACCTCTTGGACTGTGGTAGCATCAGAAGGCACAGGTAGTAGACAATCATGAAACAATGATTGATCAATTACTATTCTCCAATGATTAGGCAAATATTGATTATGACTCATCTGATCATCGCTCAATTGTTGTACCGTTCCAATAGCAACATAGTTCGTTGACGAAGGATGTTTCAACAAACATTTCATATTCTGTAAAAAATTTAAGTGTTATATATAAAAAATAAAACATATAATAAGAATTTAAAAATAATAGATTATATACACCAGAAATTAAAATCTTACCACATATGATTCATCAAATAGAGGAGGACTCTCATGTGGGGTAGCTATTAGATGTACATTCTCACCAAAATGTTCATCTTGGTTTGATTTATGGTAAGAATGTGCAGATTGCATTGGAGAAAATGAACCACTACTTGATTGCATATGCATTCCTGGCATATAGTGAGGACCAATAGGATGGCTATATCCCATACTGGATGTAGTTTGAGCGCAATGAGATTGTGTGGGTGGCATGCCTGGCATGGATGGTGGCATGCTTGGCATGGATTGTGGCATGCCTGGCATGGAAGATGGTATGCCTAGCATGGATGGTTGCATGCTTGGCCAATATGGCATGCCCTGGTTGTTGCATGATGCCATGGCTGACAGTTTTTGTGATTGATGTTCTTTTAGAGTGGCAATCTCACTCATCACTAAGGCCTTAAAGGAGTTGAATTCTTCTTCAATTTTAGTGTATTTCTCCTTACTTACCGTCTGAGGATTATGTTTTAGAATTTTAAAATACTCCATAGAACCATCATATTGGCTACCTCCCCTAACATGACCAAGATGCTCGCGTCCGAATGCATGATATAAAGCATCTCTCCCGGGCTCTTCGATTATTTCACCCCTGGATATTGTTTCTTAAACAACTCTCTACAAATAATAATGCACACAAACATATCATTCATTATTACATCAATTATTAAATATCATTCAGACTTTTTATCAACCGAAATTACTAACCAACTTATTTAATTGTTCTTCTCCTCGTTGACTCATCGGTCTTGCATTCTTCATTTTGGGAGTCTTTGTTTCTATATACAATTCAATTCGGGTAACAGGTCTACCCAATTCAGCTTCCTACATAAATTAGGAAAATTTTATTAACAATGACATGAAATTAAATTGATAAAAATTAATATAAAAATATTTATAATATTAAGACAAATTAATAATACCATTCTATATCTAACTTCAGGATTTGAAGACCTCCCACTACGGTTAGGAAGAATGTTATGCATTTGGACATTCTGATGATCTTCTCTAATAATTTGAAATTCATCTGAACGTCTATAATCCACAAAGTCTTTCCAAACTTGAGGTGTAATCCAGGGGTGTCCTTCAGGGATTTTGTAGATCACATTCTCATCAAGTGTTTCCAAATATGGAAACAAGTAATTTTTTTCCAATCTGGAAGTCTTGTATTCCTTCCACATCTTATTTGTAATCTTATAACACTTGTCCTTCCAACTGTCATCGAATTTGTAACGATTCTGTAAAAACACAGTACAAAAGATTAGACATAATACACCTAATATATATATATATATATATATATATATAATGATTATAAAATATAAGAGACTTACATAAATGGTTATCCATATTTTGAACTTTTCTGCATCGTCAACCTCAGACCAATGATTTATATTGATTGGTATACTAGACTTTGCCAGTCGACCAATAGAGGATTTCAATTGTTGACCATTTTCCCCTATTGGATTACCAGTAGCGTCAAATAGAACAGGTATTCTATCATTTGGATTAAGTGGAGCATCAGGTATATTCGCCCAACCCCTTCTTTTCAAATACCCCAATGGATCATTTGGATCTACAGGATGAATATCCATGAAATATTTGCAAACAATGAAGAAATATAAATTAATTGACAATTTTAGGAACACACATATATACAAGAGTTATTACAACAATATAGAACATACATTATGTTTAATTAGGTTGTTGATCGTATACATATATTCCTTCACAATCACTTCGAGTCCATGTCGAAGAATCATCATCATCAATTAGATCATCACATACATTAGGCAATTTATTTGAGAAATTACTAATATTGGTTAATGTATCAAGCATAGAGTCATCATCTTCTACAACATCACAATGGTAAAACTCTTTTTGTGGAGGCATTAACACAACAGACCATCTTGGATCAATTTGATCGCTCACGTAAAATACTTGTTTTGCATGAAGTGCTAACGTGAAAGGATCATTAGTGTGACTTATCCTAGATAAATTTACAAGGGTAAATCCAAAATCATCTATTTTATATCCAACATTGATAACATCTTCAACCCAATCACACAAGAAAATTGTTTCATGGAAGACCTCATAATCCAATTCCCAAATCTCTTGTATTATACCATAATATGTTCTATAAGAAAGTACAGGATTAGCATCTTTTGAACTGGAAAATTGCATAGTTTGTGCAACCATCTTCACCCCACTATTTTGATTTACTCGGACTTTTTCCCTAGCTTGAGTCGTAAACCTTGATCCATTTATTGTGAAACTATGAAATGATTTGACATCGAATTTTGGCCCATGTGCAAGCCATTGTAAACTTTCTGATATTTTATGATTGGGTTTCTTGAGTTCATCTCGAATCTATGTATACAAAAACACAAAATGTGTTTAGAGCAAAGTTTTAAAACATTGAATAGATCTAGGAAGATACATGCATGAATTTTTGTTTGTGACACTTACATGGTTGCAAAACCAATTAATAAGCTCTCGCTTATGTTCATCATACAACCATTTATTTCCTCCTTTTTTTTATAACGAAGATCGATCTTCAATAAGTTTAAATGCATCCTGTAATGTTATTAAATATATATTAAGTTATATATCATCATTAATAGTTAAATAAAAAATGATTTTTGCAATCATGAAACAATGAACATCACTTACTCTATGTACAGTTGTGCCTCATTATTATTTACCAAAATGATTGGGTGTGCTTTTTCCCATCGAGTGCGATCAATAAATAATTTCTTACTTCCACCAAGCATAGGGTTACCTACTTGGATCATGTGACGTTCTAAGAACAACTTGTGCGTAGGATTCCCAATTTCAATGCAACCACTAAAGTATTCAGAACAAAACTCAATGGCCTCTTCAGTAATGTAGCATTCCACCATGCATCCTTCAAATCGATATCTATTATTTACATATCCTTTAAGGACTTGCATATATCTCTCAAAAGGATACATCCACCTTAAGTAAGTAGGACCACATAATTGAACCTCTCGAACTAAATGAACACATAAGTGAATCCTTATATCGAAGAAAGAAAGAGGAAAATATTTTTCAATTAGACACAAAGTCTCTACAATTTCTGTCTGTAAAGAATTTAACTCGCCAATTGATATAGATTTTTTGCATATTTTATTGAAGAATGAACAAAGCCGAATTATTGATATTCGAACATGATTTGGAAGAATTGATCTAATAGCAGCTGGTAATAATTGTTGCATTAAGATATGACAGTCATGTGATTTCAATCCATACAGTCTCTTATCGGTGATAGACACAAAATTTCTTAAGTTGGATGAGTAACCATCAGGAACTTTCACACCTTCCAAACATTTACAAAACACATCCTTCTCTTTTGTTGACATTGTATATGATGCTGGTGGTAAGTATGTTCGATTCTTATCATTTTCCACCCTTGGTTCCAATTCAGGTTGTATGCCTAGTTTCTTTAAATCCAATATTGCTTTAATGTCATCCTTTGTTTTTACAGGTATATTAAGTAAAGTACCAATCAAGCTCTCACATACATTCTTCTCAATATGCATGACATCTAAGATGTGATGAATGTGTAGGTCTTTCTAGTAAGGTAATTCCCAAAATATTGATTTTTTTCCAACAACCATGGTAAGGTTCAAACTCTTTTTTCATTTTCACTCATTTCATTAGTTAACCTTTTTCGTTTCCCTACCTTGAGGAGTTTTTTTTTTCATCTTTCCATATCGTTTTAATGTCATCCCATTCAATTGCCTTAATATCTCAATACCTCGCAAAGGTCGAGTTGCATGATCATGATCTTCTTCACCATCGAACGGTTTCTTTTGGTATCTAAACTTTTGTCCAGATGGCAAAAATCTCCTATGTCTTCTATAAGACATCTTTCATCTGTGAACAAGATAATTTGCATAAGTTCCATCACTACATACAGGACATCCCTTGTAACCTTTTGTTGCATGTCCTGATAAGTTTCCATAGGCAGGAAAATCATTAATTGTCCATAAAAGGACCCCCTTCAAGTTAAAGTATTCTTCTTTATGTGCATCGTAAAAATTTACATCATCATTCCACAACGTCTTTAAATCATCTATCAGAGGCTAAAAATATACATCAATATCAACACTGGGTTGTTTCGGTCCTGAGATCAATAATGTTAACATCATGAATTTTCTTTTCATACACAACCAGGGAGGAAGGTTGTATGTTACCATAATTACTGGCCAACAAATATATCTACTAATGAGGGAACTATGTGGATTAATTCCATCAGCAACAATGAGGTGTCATACGTGCTATGCTTGATGGAAAATTCTAATTAAAGGGTTCAAAATTTATCAAACCAGGACCACGGAGCTTATTCAAGACCATAAAAAGAGCGACAAAGTTTACGCACATTAGAGGTCAAAGAGGGAAACAATCTCGGGGGTGACTTTATATAAACACATTCTTTAAGATCCGTAAAGGAAAGCATTCTTAACATCCATTTGATGTAATGGCTAACCATTGAAAGCAACAAGAGTTAGGATCATTCGAAAAGTAGTCATCTTAGCCACAAGAGCAAATATCTCCTCATAATTGACACCATATTCTTAATTTTTCCCAAAGACAAGAAGTCGAGCTTTATAACGATTTGAACTTCCATCAGAGTGAACCTTGACTGAATAAACCCATTTGGAACCCATAGGAACTATAGTGGAAGGATTAAGGTCAATGTCACAGGTGTGACGGGCCTCTAGAGTGACAATTTCTTCCTACATAACTTGTCTCCAACAGTCATACTTGATAGCATATGAGTAGCATGTGGGAATATCAAAATTGGACAATGTAGTAGTAAGAGCTGAAATAGAATTTCTAGAAGAAAACTCATACCTATCCGAGGTTATAAACACTCGAGAAGAGAAACATACCAAAGGCTCTAGAGGTGCTCTAACTGATTGAGCTACCATAAGAGATTATGGGCAAGAACTGACTTGAGGAAGATCTGAGAACTAATGCTCAAAAGAGGGGAGGACCATAGTAGAACAAGAAAACACAGATGACATAGAAAAGAAATGTTGATTTTCAAAGAAAATAACATTCCTAGAAATACGTGTATGATGTAATGTAATATCATAGCAAACAAATCCATTTTGACACATATTATATCATAAGAATGAACATCTAATAGATTTAGCAAATAATTTATATTGCTCATAAGGAGATAAATGGACAAAACACACATAACTAAAGATATGAAGATTATCATAATTAGGTTTCTTAGCAAACAAGCGAAAATAGGAAGACTCTATATGTAAAAATTGAGAAGGTTAAAGATTAATCAAGTGAGTAGAAGTTTTTAGAGCCTCAAATTATAACATGGATGGAACAGAAGATTCTAACAAGAGAGTATATACCATATCAAAGTTGATGGATAATACCTTTAGAAATGAATTAAGAATGCCTGAAACTTAGTAGACAAATATTCACCTTCAAAATCTGTGCATAATGTCTTAATATTCATAGAAAATTGATTTTCAACATACGTTATTAACTTAATGAAAGTACAAAAAACCTTAAATAGAGCGAAGAAAATAAACCCAAGTGAATTTGCTATAATCATCAATGAAAGACACATAGTATTTAAATTTTGCATGTGAACTAACTGGGGAAGGTCCCCAAACATCACTATGGATAAAGTCTAAAATGCTTGGGCCTGACGATTCTGGAGTGAATATGACATTCTTTGATAATATGACCCTTTTTCTTATACTAAGAACAATATTTTATAGGACAATTGGTAGAAATATGACCATATTCTTTGCAGTAGAAAAATTGCATTTTTTTGGAAGTCATAGGTGACCCATATCCTTGGGAAACATAAGCCATAGTTAGTGGAACACGTCGGCGTACGCAACTTTACTGGACCGCATCACAGGAGAATAGTAGAATATGCATTGTGTGGAACAGCTGGACTCAACACAAGATGCTTATCGCATAGAGCGTGGCCAACACGCATTATCTGCGCAGACAGATGGACCATACTCTATACGCCGAATAGTGTGCCATATTTGGAAATGCATCCAATCGTCGGTGTAGTGCTTGCATCTCACTCTCATGATCCTCACCATTGAATTTCTGATCTGATGGTGCGTGAGGCACGTTGAACAATGACGCGCGTGGTAGTCTTGCTCTACGCAAAAAAACAAAAGTTTTCTTAAGTCCTCTTTTAATTCAAATTAAATTTTCAACTTTTACTATTTGCAATTAAGTCTTTTTTTCAATTTAAATTCTTTAATTTTCTCTAACAATATATTTCTAAAAAAACTAACAGTAAATAATAATTTAAGAACTTAAAATTAACTAAAAACATTAAGAACATAGAAATTATAATTAATAAATTGGACAAAATAACTCTAAAACATAGATTTATCAATATTCATGCGAAAGAGTCAAAAATTTCGAGTAATAGACTTCGATTGAAAGGCTACCATATTGAAACATGGAAATCTCATGTTCCAACTAAAAGCAATGAGCAATATTATCTTGACGGTAAATCTTCTTTAAATAATTCCATATGATTGAGCGAAGTGATAAGCCTACAAGTTGGTGAAGATATGTGACTCCACCGAATCAAGAAGCCAAGATATGATTCGAGCATCAAGCACGGCCCAAGAAAGAGAAGACACGACTTCCTTAGATTCGTCACTGTCGGATGTTGGTGCAACATTCATGCCATCAATATGACATACACTGGTACCGCATCCAATGCAAATAAATGGAACCCAAGACAAAGTAGAAAATGCCCAGAAATATGTCAATGAAGATTTCCTTAGAAATAGAATACCAAAAAATGTGAAGTGATGATGTAAGTTCTTGATACACTGATGAGTGCTAAAAAAGCACTAAAATTACCAGGATTTTATGTACATTAATTAATTAAAAATATATATTTATATGATTTTATCATATATTTATATATATTTGTCTTTCGAAATCACGGGTATTTTTATTTTTTTTAGGTATTTTCGCTAAAAAAACGTAACTTAAAGACTCAAAGAGCAATACTGGAGACAATACATCACAAATAAATTCATAAAATAAATGAGGAAAAGTCAACAAATTGGAAAAATTGAACAAAATGGGTCAACAAGGTCAAAAATGTCAAAAATGTCAAAAAAGAGGAAATTACGCCGACCACCGTGCACAGTGCATCCAGCAACGCGCGCAAATCTGTGCCCCGACCGCGGATAATTAAATTCTTAGGTTTGATTTGGACACCTTGAATAAAGTTTAAACTGTCTAATCCCACCAAAGGTGTCATTTAAATGGTTCATTTTCAATCTCTTAGAAAAAGGAATTAATTTAATTATTCAAATTAGTTATTAACCCCACCCATAGGTGTTAATTGATTTTTTTAGTTAACAAAGAATATCTAACCCCACCAAAGGTGGTATTCATATAAAAAAGGAGAATCAATAAATATCAATTTATATCTTTAATAACCTAGATAATATGAGGAAGCATAATTAACTTAGTTATTATATCCATAAATACTCCATTATTATAAATGATAAAATTTTCATAAATATTTATTGAATTTGTATCTATGTTTATTTTTATTTTATTAGATTAGAAACACAAAAACCAAACTATCGTGACAGGATTTTTAGAATTTCATTTCATTTTTAAAAGTTTGAATAATAAATTAAAAACCACATATATTCCTTCCTTAGATCGACCTTGGGAGTATACTAATCATTTTCTACGAAATAATTCGTGAACTTGTGAGATTTTTATAAATATAAAACCAAATTATTGGCAAAATCGGTGATGCCGGTTTTGCTCATCAAGTTTTTGGCGCCGTTACTGGGGAAGGAATAGTTTTTTTAAATTATTTATCAAAATTTTTAAAACATTTTGTATTGTAAATAATTGTGATTTTTTTTATTTTTGATTCAAAAAAATAATCAAATTTCAAATTTCATAAGAAATAAAAAAAATAAATTAAAAATTTTAAATTAAAAAAAATAATAATAATAATAGTAAAAAATTACCGTTCATGAATAGTAAAAAAATAAAAAATTAAAAAAACAAATTCAAATAATAATAAAAATAAAAATAAAAACTTACCGTTCTTGGAAGCATTTGTGCTACTCGTCTTTCCTCGGAACGTTGTTCTGTCTAGGAGGATAGTTTTTAAGTAGCCTTTGCACAACCATTTTTTCCTGCGAGTACTCTTGTTTAATACTGATTATGTTATTTTATCTTAAAAAAATATGAAATAAATAAAATTTAAAAACAAATAAATAAAATAATAAAAATTTTGAAAAAAAATAAATAAATAAATAATTTTTTTAAAAAAATAATAATAAAAACAAAATTTAAAAAAAATAATAAAAACTTTAGTTTATTATTTTCTTTTAAAAACTATAATAATAAAATAAAATAACTTAGGGTTTAACTAGTTTTGTTTAGTGTTTTATTAAATACCATATAAATTTTCCCTAAATTTTTGTTTGGTTATTTTATTATTTTCCTTAACAGGAGTTTTAAATTTACATTTTCAATTGTCTATGCTTGGTAGGAGATACTTAGGAAACCCCCTTACACCATATGTAGATAATATTCATAAATTTAAACAAGTGTCAAAAAGACTAGATTCCAACTATCAACCTGTTTTTGAGCCAAACATAGAACCAAGCCTTAATCCTTTACTGGAAGCGAAAGAAATGGAAGAAACCCAACATGTCAGGGAAACCACCATGAAGGAGTTTGCAAGACTAGTGATTGGCACGGCAACTGCCGCTATCCAGCTCGGTAAGGCTGCTCGAAATTATGAACTAAAAAATATTCATTTTTCTATACTTCCTTCCTTTTATGGGCTGCCTAATGAAGATTCTATTTCCTTCATTAGAGACTTCTATGCTACGGTCCAAACCTTCCCCCTCGGTATTCTAAACAAGGATCAACTTCGAATGAGATGTTTCCCCTACACCTTAAATGATAAGGCCAAAGCTTGGTTAATGTCACTTCCCTCAGGTTCTCTGATGACATGGGAGAACATTTATAATAAATTCATGGGAAAATTCTATTCCCACCAAAAACATAAGAGTTGAGAGGAAAGATTTCTACTTTCTCTCAGATGGCAAAAACTTGTTATCTCTTTTGGAGAGCATAAAACATGCAAGCATATACGGTCACAAGTAATAATATTTGATAAGTAAGTTATCGTTCCCACGGAGATTTGTTACTACAGTTTGTTGAGTACTAAAATTATCTCTCTCTCATTTTCTCCAAAACGATCGTTGCTTTGAACAAGTTTAAGAAAAGAGTTTTTAACAAAATAAAAGAAATCTAGGATTTCAATTTTTCACCAAATTAATCAACTCAAATCATGTTATTTTCTTTTGTTTTATATTTTTTTAGTACATTTAATTTATCAACCAAAAACTTCTAATTTTAATCATACATCTCTTTCGAGCTCCGTATAAACACACCTCGTTAAATTAATTCACTATATTCCTATGAGAATTAAATTCAGCAAGATTCATTATGTTCTAAGTTCTCAAATGGCCACACATACAATTAAGGTATATTCCTATCCTTCATCATACATGGCATTCTATCTATGAGCAATATACACAAAAATGCCTCTTCCAAGTTTATTTAAGTGCCACGGATCATTTGATAAAATTCGTAAATAATCAAAAGCATTAAGCATAAAATAGAATAAATAAATCGAACGTCTTATAAATCTTCCAAAAATTATTAAAATCAAAGCATCATAAATTTAGATAAAATGCAACCCTAGAAAAATTAAATTACTTCATAAATTTAAAATAAAAATTATAACAGTTTAGGAAAAATGAGATGAAGAACAAAGAAAAATTAAATCATTTCGTATCGTGAATATTTGGCACACGCAGAACACAGTCCACCCCCAAATACTACTAAAAATCTCAAATTCTAAACTCCCCAAAACTTGTTTACTCTATCATACTATCCCCTATTTATAACATCAAATTTCTAAAAAAATATACATTTAAAAATATATTTTTTAATACACGTGGGGGGAGGGACAGAGAGATATGGCAAAAATAATAAAATATTACGCGTGGGGGACAAAACTGGAATCGAAAATGCGTTTAAATTTGAGTGGGAGAGCCATCCGTTTCTGTTTTGCTTTTCGATAAACTCTCCCACTTGTCGCGATCTGATTCGCTGAAACAAAATAGTAGGACACATGGCAGCACCTCATTGGTTGCAGGGAACGGGCGCATGTGGATCGACCGTACGGGAAAAGAGGCGCACGAACGTAGGGGGGACAGCGGTTGGAACGCATCAGACACGTGGGTCCCACCTACACGCTGGCCTGCGCGGTAGGTGGGCCCTACTTGGGCACCTAGCCGCGTGATAGAGAGAAACCCGTACCCACTCGCGTTGGTCGGGTGTGATAGAGACGTGCGCATCATAGTCGTTTCTTCTCTGATCTGATGGTCCACGTTGAGCGCGTGGATTAGGGCACGTGGACTTCTTCTCACCTACGCAGAAATTTAAACTTTAATTGATTGCATTTTGACCCACAAATTTAATTCAAATTACATTTAAAACTTTCTTTAATTACAATTAAGCCCTTTTCTAATTTAAATTAAATTTTAAACTTTTAATAATTAAAATTAAGCTTGATTTTAATTTAAATTATATTTTAACTTTTATTAATTGCAATTAAGGACTCTTTTATTTGAAATTATATTTTTGGACAGAAATTTGCAATTAAGTCAGTTTTCGATACAAATTATTTAATTTTCTTAAAATATATAAAAAAACAATAAATACTAATTTATTAAACTAAAATTAACTAAAAATATGAAGAAAATAGAAATTATAATTAATAAAATAGATGAAGATAACTATATAAAATACAGTTATCAACACCTCCAAACATAAGTTTTTGCTAGTCCTCGAGCAAAAGGAAAGAAATAAAACCAAGATAACTGCATTTAAAATAGTGATTTTCAAAATATTTCTTTTTAGTCATTCCAAATTACATAACTCAAAGAAATAAAAGAATTTTATCTAAGTATCAAAATCAATTTAAAAATATATTACATTTCCACAATGAATTTTAGTGTGTGTGTGAAGTCTTTTCATATTTCATCACATGTAATCCGGATAAGTTTATGCAAATATAAAATCAAACAGATTTTAATGAAATCACAAATCTCATACGTTTATTTTTCATTTCTCTCTCCACTAATGTAGACAAAGACAACCAAAAACCAATAGGACTTTATTAAGCATGTAATGTATGGCTTAGGTAAAGGTAGGATAAAGGATAATATTTAGCTCAAAACGTTTCCTAAACACATCATTTTAGGATTGAAACAAGATATCTTCTATCATCATAATAAATACTTCCCAATTTGGGACTTAACATCGCATACAATAACCATTTTTTTTCTTTTCGGAATCTTTTTTTTTCAATATCCTTTTTTTCTGATATATCTTTAAATATTTACTAACAATTGTCACATGTTAATGAGATAAGAAAAATAGATATATCTGCACACACACATATATATATATATATATATATATATATATATATATATATATATTTTAAATAGGCTTTTGAAATGAGATAAAAATATATATATAGACTTTGAAGCTGAAAGGGGTATACTACGGATAAAGCATGTGAAAGTAGATAGAAAGGCTCAAACGATCCAAAGATGGCCTAAATAATTTTATTAGTTAAATGTTTTCTATAATTTCGCCTCGAGAGAAAATCAAACAAATTATAAGAATGCCATTTGGGTTATGCAATGCCCCAGCCACTTTCCAGAGATGCATGATATCTATTTTCTCGGACATGGTGGAAAAATTCATTGAGATTTTCATGGACGATTTCTCTGTCTTTGGGAACTCATTTGATGATTTTTTACATAAATTGAATTTGGTTTTAGAAAGATACATTGAATGCAATCTCACCCTTAGTTGGGAGAAAAGTCATTTTATGGTTCAACAAGGGATATTTTTAGGACATATAATTTCAAACAAAGGTATTGAAGTTGATAAGGCAAAAGTTGAATTAATATCCAAACTACCTCCCCCTACATCTGTGAAAGGGATAAGAAGCTTCTTAGGACATGCATGATTTTACAGACAATTTATTAAAGATTTCTCTAAAATAAGTCGTCCTTCAAGCATGCCGCTAGTTTTTGGTACAGAAAAATTTGAAAATCAATAGGGCATGTTTGAAACAGTATAGGTAGACAACATTGTCTTACTTGTAGGTTTGATTGACTCAATGATGAGGGGACATTGAGTTTACTTAAAATGCAATCCCCAAGTTACGTCTTGCTAAGACGTTAAACTAAGCGCTGGATGAGAGGCAACCCATCATTTTAGGTAATTTTCTGTTATTTATTTTATTTACCTAATTTTATTGTTTATTTTAGTTTAATAATTTTTAAATTGTTAAAACTAAAAATATTTGTTGAGATGTTAGAAGTTTATAGCGATCTGTCTGTATACACTTTAATGATGAATATGATGGATGCACCTGCATTTCTCCATTACTACTTACACATTCTCAGCAAATAGGTAATTTTTCTTCTCTTTTCTCTTTATCTTTAATTTACAGTTGTTACATTGAGGACAATGTAAGTTTTAGGTTGGGGGTGGTGAAAAGTTACAATGCTTAATTAGAAAAAAAAAGATTTAACAATTTAAAAATTTTAAAAAAAAAATAAATAAATATTTTCTCACAAAAATTTATCATTTCTTTAAATCAAATTTAAGTAAATAGTTAAGTCTTTTGTACTGTTAGATTAATTTTTGAAAACATATCATGAAAAGTTTTGTAATTATTTTTGATAATTAGTTAGTTTTTGTCATAACTAGTATTTCTTGATAAAATGTGGAAATTATATTAAACCCAAAATCGGTGTTTATGAATTTTTTTTTAGTGGAGACTACCATTGTGAGATATAATTTGAGCCTAATTTCTTTTATTCAGAGTGAAATATATATTTTTTCTACTCCAAACACATTTCTTATTTATTCAAATTTTTAGATGATCTCTATAGGTATTAGCATTGAATGTATGAATTTTTTTCTCATCTTAATAGAGTATCATATATTTTTTATTATTATTTTTGCTTAGATTAATGATTTGAGTAGAAATTGATAGTATATGCTTATATCTCATTTATGCATGACTGCTACAAAAACAAAAAGACATATGTGGGGTTACCTAAACCAACATCAAACAGAAAAGTCACAAAATTAACCACTCACCAAAATCCTAAAAAATGTACAATCTGTACATGGGTTGACTCTCTAAAAAAATACATATATTGAAAAATATCTACAGAAAAAAAAAATAGAGAGATAAAAATATATATATAGTATCATCTACATACTATGACCCACGTTACCTACAAAGTTGTGAGTAGAGGCTAATTACAAAAAGATATAGGAAGTAATTCCCTAAAAAGTCATTCCAATTTCTTCATTTGTAAACAACATATATCTTGAAATTATTTCTTAATGAGTTTGATTTATGCATGAAAATAATTTTTATATATGATATCTTTATAATTTATACATTCGATTCCTTTCATGAGATCAATGTTAAAATAACACTTTCAGCCTTTATTCTTTATACATATGCGAACCTATTAGTTCATTTCTATACATCAACTATTTCGCATATAAATTAGTATGAGTGTTTGAACCCATAGGATTCAGTGTTTTGAGAGTATTGACTTGTGAGGAATAGAGTCGAAGCGAATTCTGATTCATGAAAATGATTTTTGACTAATTATTATAATAAATCATGATTGTTTAAAGAGATTAAAATAACTTATGCTTAAGATTTTAATTATGATCTTAAAAGAGATTAAAAAGTATGAGACATTTTTGTGATATGTTGTTTTCTTTTATCCTTAAATTAATTTTTGATTTTGTTGTAATTTTAGTTTTTGATTTGATTGTTTTTATTGTTTCTTTTGATTTTTACATTTAGTTCAATGTTTCTGGGTATCATTACTGAAAACCCTCACGAGACTCAAACTCGTCCACTAGGGCAACCTAGGGGTTTAAAGGCTTGTTGCATAGGCTAAATGCAACTGTTTCAATCCATGAAAGTGATTTAGGATAGTTTAATTTTTAGTTTTTATCGCTTCTCTTGCTAAGGGAATAGCAAGAAGTTGGTTGGGGGTTGTGATGAGTGCTCTAAAAGCACTAAAATAACCATGATTTTATGCACATTAATTGATTAAAAATATATATATTTATATGTTTTATCATATATTTATATAAATTTGTCTTTTTCGGAATCACGTGTATTTTTATTGTTTTTCAGGTATTTTGGCTTAAAAACGTAACTTAAAGACTCAAAGAGTAATACTGGAAGCAATACATCTCAAATATATTAATAAATAAATGGGGAAAGGTCAACAAATATGGAAAAATTGGACAAAATGGATCAAAAAGGTCAAAAATGTCAAAAATGAGAAAATCGCGCCGCCGCGCCCCAGCGCCCCAGCGCCCAGTCGCGCGCGCGCAGCACGCTGAGCCGCGCGCGCCCCTGCTCGTAGCGACTGCCCTTCCGCGCGCGCCGACGCCCGTTTCGTCCCATTTTTCACGTACAGCCACCCCCATGACGTCATCAATGACCTCAGCATTTGCACTACTCATTTTTACATTTTTTTTAACATTTTTTTACTCATTTTTTCTCTCCATCCTCACCTATAAATACCCCCATTCCCTTCACTTCAAAACACACTTCTCTCTTCTTTCTTTCTCTCTTTTCTTAGATTTTTAGGTTTTTTTTAGTTTTTCTTAGTTTGTCTTAGTTTTTAGTTAATTTCTCTTAGTTTTAGAGTTCTTCCCTTTTGGGAAGAACTAGTTATGTTTTTGTAATTTTTTAGCTTTTTTATTCAATAAATGGAAGTGCAAATTCTGCTTGGAGGTTTTCCAGCAACGGGAATAGCGTCGAAGTTCTGTAAGGATTTTATTTTCTTTACAGTTATTTTTTATGCTTTATTCTTACATGTTATATTTAATTTGTCTGTGATTAAATTTAACTGTGCTGGATGTTTAGTAAACATGATGTAATAATAACGTTGTTATGCTTGCGAAATATTAAATAGGTGAAAATCTCTAAAATGAATTGATTTTGTTTTTATTCAAGATTTTATATTAAGAATGTTAGAGAGAAATATATTATTTTTCATTACAAACTTAAACCTGAAAATTAGATTTTAAGGTTTAGTTATCTGGTCTGATTTAGAGTAGTGCTCTTTTATTTGATGGTATAATCGCTCGGTAGTTAGAGTGAAGCTCTATTTCAAAAGTTTTTATAAGAATTATTATCTGAAAATGTATTGACAACATGTTTTCAGTAGTGGTTTTAAAACTTGAAAGTTAGTACTCGGATAACTAAATTCTTGGGTTTAATTTGGACACCTTGAATAAAGTTTAAACTATCTAACCCCACCAAAGGTGGCATTTAAATGGTTCATTTTCAATCTCTTAGAAAAAGGAATTAATTTAATTAACCAAATTAGTTATCAACCCCACCCATAGGTGTTAATTGATTTGTTTAGTTAACAAAGAATATCTAACCCCACCAAAGGTGGTATTCATACAAAAAAGGGTTGAATCAATAAATATCAATTCATATCTTTAATAACCTATATAATATGAGCAAGCATAATTAACTTAGTTATTATATCCATAAATACTCCGCCATTATAAATGATAAAATTTGCATAAATGTTTATTGAATCTATGTTTATTTTTATGTATCTAGATTAAAACACAAAAACCCAAAATATCGTGACAGGATGTTTAGGATTTAATTTCGTTTTTAAAAGTTTGAGTAATAAATTTAAAACCACATACATTCCTTCCTTAGATCGACCTTGGGAGTATACTTATCATTTTCTACGAAATGATTCGTGCACTTGCGAGAGTTTTATAAATATTAAAACCAAAGTATTGGCAAGAATCGACGATGCCGGTTTTCGCTCATCAACATGTGACAAGGTGATCATGCTAACAACCATAGAAGAAGTAACTGATAAGCAAGGCAACCATAAAAAAGAGCATGTCAAATCAACTAGTAGGAAAGAATACTATTAAAGGACCAAACAATTTGATATTGCAACAAGTAAAGCAATTAACATACTATGCATGACAAAGAAGGAAAGAGAGAGAAAGAGATATGCATGAACAGGTAATAAGGGAACATGCTGATAATAAAAGTTCATGGAGAAAAACAACCTTATAGAAAAACAGCAACCAAAAAACATTAGGGACACAGAGCACAAACATACAAGGTGTGTGTATTATACATAGAGCTTTAAGATTGAGCAACATGGTGATTAAGCCTAAATAGGGGTGACTCACTCTGCTACCCATTGAATATTCCCATAAGTAGGAACAATTACACGAAGGCCAATAGTTCTTCTGCTGAAATAGGTAACAAGGACTTTGATGAGGGGTAAAAATGCCAACCAATGGAATTAGGTCAAGCAGGTCTCAGAATATGAATTAATCAATTAACACAATGGAAGTACAAAATAACATACTCAATTCAACATAAACAAAAACAACTAGCACATGTAAAAATAAAAATCTACAGAATACACATTAGTGATGGTACACCTCATAGGCTTTTGTCCATACTAGCAAAAATGCATGCATGAAAAACAATACACAACTTGTGATACAAGCATACATACCAAAAAGATAAAAGGATTTCCAATCATTTTAGGAACTCATATGTGGAAACATATTCAATAAATAATTATTGTACTTCCTAATAGAGATCAAAGTGCTAATCAAGTTGATGTTAATTTCCAAATATTCCCAAGATCCTTGGTAAGGAATTGGTAGTCCAATGACTAGGGCAACGACTAAGAGGAAGAAGGAAGCTTTGCAAGGCTTGATCATGGAAGTGCAATACAAAGAGGTTGTGCTAGAAGAATCAAAAAGTAAATTCGAAGATTCTAAAACTTCACCAAGGATAGTCTATTGCCTTTTTATGCAAGGGATAAATTTGGAAGATCAAGTTGGGAACAAAGGTTGATTTAGGAAGTAATATTTTTGTTTTAGCTAATTATGGGCTTTTATGTTTAACCATTTTTGTTTTAGTTAATTGTGGGCTTTTTATTTTAAGTATTTTAGTCATTTATTTTTTAAGGTTGCATTAGGCCCATTCCATCTAGGGTTTTTTCTTTTAGGGTTTCTTACTTATTAATAAGAAGAGATATTTAATTTAGAGGTAAGAATGAATATTAATTAATGAAAAAAAAATTTAGAAAGCTTCTTGCTTTGCCTTCTTATGTTCTTGATTGAATACTTGAATCCGACTTATCAAAGGGAGTGATCATCCTTTGTGGCATCTCAAATTTTAGGTTTTAAGGACTTTGTTTCCTTAGGATTCTAATTTGATCATCTTCAATACATTCTTTGTAAATTAATCATTCTATTCCTTTGAGTTCATGGGTTCCTAGGTTGTTCAACTAAAGGGTCTGCATCATTTGGAATCAAAGCCTTGGTTGCTGAAAACAGGTTATCTATCTTCATCTATCTTGGTTTGAAATATTAGATTTCAAAAACAAAAAATTTCCTTTGATTTTTTTTCTACCTTATTGATTTTTTCCTGCATTCTTGAGTCACAAATAAAAAAGAGAGAGAAATTTTGTCCTTTTGAGTCTTATGTTTTCTTTCAATTTCGTTGTCGTTGTTTTCGTATTTGGATTTTGTTTCATAGTTTCTTTGAATTCATCTTATCTTTTTCTTGATTGTTCAACCTATCTTTGTTCTTCAAAAAAAAGAAAAAAAAGGGTTATTTTTCAGTTTCAAACAAAAACATTTGATAAAATGGAGTTTCAACTTTAAATAGTCACAACTTTTGACTCGGGTAAAAAAAACAACTATTATAATATATCAAATCAAAGCTTGTTTCAATTACAATAATTTTTATTCGACTATGTTCCATACCATTTTCGATCCCAAATTACTCCTTTTAGACCACTTATCAAGGGCTCAAAAAGCACTAAAATTACCATGATTTTATTCACATTAATTAATTAAAAATATATATATTAATATGATTTTATCATATATTTATATAAATCTGTCTTTTCGGAATCACAGATATTTTTATTATTTTTCAAGTATTTTCGCTTAAAAAAAGTAACTTAAAGACTCAAAGAAAAATACCGGAGGCAATACATCACAAATATATTCATAAAGTAAATAAGGAATAGTAAAAAAAGATGGAAAATTGGACAAAACGGGTCAAAAATGCCAAACAAGAGGAAATCTCCAACGCAGCGGCCCAACCGCGCAAACCAACGCCCGCACAGCACCAGCATCTCCCCCAGTCGAGCCAAGCAATGCGCGCGCCGCACCAGCCTCTATGCCTAGTACGCGCGTGCGCGCCAGCCTCTACGCCTAATCCGTGTGCGCCTACTCTCCATTCCGCACGCACCGTGTGCATCCATGCTCTCTTTCGGGCGCGCCCTTGCTCTAGTCCGTGTGCACCACCACACCCCACACCATCATGACGTCAGCAATGATATCATCATTCACTACTTCGCGTCTTCTCCATTTTTAAGCATTTTTCACCCACTATTTCTTCCCCTCCTCACCTATAAATACCCCCATCCTCTTAACTTCAAATCACACCAAAAAAAACACACTTATTCTCTCTTTCTTTCTCCCCATTTATTAGTTTTTATTTTTCTTAGTCTTTAGTTTTTTTTCTTAGTTAGTTATTCTTAGTTTTAAAGTTCTTCTCTTTTTGAGAAGAAGTAATTATGTTTTTGTAATTTATTTGTTTTTCGATTCAATAAATTGAAGTTTAAATTCTGTTTGGAGGTTTTCCAGCAATAAGAATAACATCAAAGTACTGTAAGGATTTTATTTTCTTTACAGTTATTTTTTATGCTTTATTCTTACATGTTATATTTAATTTGTGTGTAATTAAATTTAACTTTTTTGGTTGTTTGTAAACATGATATAATAATAAACGTCGTTATGCTTCCGAAATATTAAATAGGTAAAAATCTCTAAAATGAATTGATTTTATTTTTATTCAAGATTTTATATTAAGAATGTTAGAGAGAAATATATTATTTTTCATTACAAACTTAAATCTGAAAATTAGATTTTAAGGTTTAATTATCTGGTCTAATTTAGAGTAGTGCTCTTTTATTTGTTGGTACAATCACCCGGTAGTTAAAGTGAAGTTCTATTTCAAAAATATTTATAAGAATTATTATCTAAAAATGTATTGACAACATGTTTTCAGTAGTATTTTTAAATCTTGAAAGTTAGTACTCGGATAATTAAATTCTCAGGTTTAATTTGGACACCTTGAATAAATTTTAAAATGTCTAACCCCACCAAAGGTGGTATTTAAATGGTTCATTTTCAATCTATAAGAAAAAAAATTAATTTAATTAACAAAATTAGTTATCAACCCCACACATAGGTGTTAATTGATTTGTTTAGTTAACAAAAAATATCTAACCCCACCAAAGGTGGTATTCAAATAAAAAAAAGAGCATCAATAAATATCAATTTATATCTTTAATAACCTAAATAATATTAGCAACCATAATTAACTTAGTTATTATATCCATAAATACTCAATTATTATAAATGATAAACTTTGCATAATTGTTTACTGAATCTGTATCTATGTTTATTTTTACGTTATTAGATTAAAAACACAAAATCCCAAAATATCGTGACAGAATGTTTAGGATTTAATTTTCTTTTTAAAAGTTTGAATAATAAATTAAAAACCGCATACATTCCTTCCTTTGATCGACCTTGTAAGTATACTTATCATTTTCTATGAAATGATTCACGCACTTGCGAGAGTTTAATAAATATAAAACCAAAGTATTTATAGGATCGGCGATCCCGGTTTTGCTAATCAAGTTTTTGGCGCCGTTGCCGGGAAAGGAATAGCGTTTTTAAATTATTTATAAAAAATTTAAAAACTTTTTGTGGTGTAAATAATTTTTTTTATTTTGAGCTAAAATAAACAAAAAAAAATCAAATTTCAAATTTCAAATTTCATAAGATATAAAAAATATTAAAGCGTGACTAGTAAAATAATTTTGAAATTTAAAATTTGAAGTAAAAAAATAAAAACTTTAATAAATTTTAAATAAAAATTATAATAAATTAAAAAAAAGAATGAAATAATTTTTTTTTAATTATTATTTAAAAAAAACATAATATATTTTCAAACAAATAAATAAATAAATAATTTAAACTTTATTTTATTTAAATAAAAAAATTAAAAAAAATTAAAAAAATTAAATTTTTAATTTCATTTAATTTTAAGTTTTTTTTATTTTATTTTTTAAAATCTTAATTTTAATTTATTTTTAAATAAAAATAATTAAATAAAATTTATTTTCAAATTTTAATTTTTAATTTAAACTTTATTCCTTTAATTATTATTTTTTTCTTTAACTATGTTTTATCTTAATTTTTATTTAACTTAATTAACTTAGGTTTTTACTAATTTAATTTTCGTTTAACTTAATTAACTTAGTTTTTTTTTACTAACTTAATTGACATAGATTTTCATTAACTTAAATAACTTACATTTTATTAACTTAATTAACTTAAATTTTTACTTAACTTAACTTAATTAAATTAATAGCATGAAAAGTAAAGATCTAAAGAAGTTTTGTTTAAGAGACTAGTTCTTCGAAGCCTTTATGCCACTAGTCTTTCCTAAAAACGATGTTCTGTCTAAGAGGATGGTTTTTAAGGATCCTTTGCACCAATATTCTTTCCTAGGAGCACTCTTAGGTAATACTGATTATGTTATTTTAACTTTAATAAAAAAATCTAAAACTATCCCCAAAATTTTAAAGTTTTAATTACAATCTAAGGAGTTAGTTACTTTGTTTGATCTAGGTAGAACTGTGTTTTGATGCCTTAATTATTTGATTTGCACCTAGATGTGGGTTATCTAAAACCCTCAAGCATGCCCCTAGTTTTAAGTACAGAAAAATTTGAAAATCTTGTCTACCTATAGGTTTGATTGACTCAATGATGAGGGGACATTGAGTTTACTTAAAATGCAATCCCCAAGTTACGTTTTGCTAAGACGTTAAACTAAGCGTTGGATGGGAGGCAACCCATTATTTTAGGCAATTTTATTTTATTTGTTTTATTTATTGAATTTCTATTGTTTATTTCAGTTTAATTACATGTGAATAATTTTTAAATTGTTAAAACTAAAAATATTTATTGAGATGTGAGAAGTTCACAGCAATCTGTCTGTGTGCACTTTAATGAACTTAATGGATGCACCTGCATTTCTCCATCACTACTTGCAACATTCTCAGGAAGTAGGTAATATTTCTCATATTTTCTCTTTATCTTTAATTTACGGTTGTTACATTGAGGACAATGTAAGTTCTAGGTTGGAAGTGGTGAAAAGTTACCATGCTTAATTTAAAAAATAAAAAATTAACAATTTTTAAAAAATAAAAAAACAATAAATAATAATAATAATAATTTTTTTCTTTTTTATGATCACATTTTCATTTTTATTATGTTTGGTTTTATTTTCTTTGTGTGATTTAGTAATTTTTGGAATTTAAAAAAAATCTCAAAAACATTTATCATTTCTTTAAATCAAATTTAAGTAAATAGTTAAGTCTTTTGTACTGTTAGATTAATTTTTGAAAACATATCACGAAATATTTTGTAATTGTTTTTGGTAATTAGTTAGTTTTTGTCATAACTAGTATTTCTTGATAAAATGTGGAAATTATATTAAACCCAAAATCGGTGTTTATGAATTTTTTTTAGTGGAGACTACCTTTGTGAGATTTAATTTGAGCCAAATTTCCTTTATTCAGAGTGAAATATATATTTTTTTTTACTCCAAACACATTTCTATTTCTTCACATTTTTAGATGATCTCTATAGGTATTAGCATTGAATATATGAATTTTTTTCTCATCTTAAGTGAGTGTCGTATATTTTTTTATTATTATTTTTGCTTAGATTAAATGATTTAAATTAATAGTATATGTTTTTATCTCAATCGTGCATGATTGTTACAAAAAAAGACATCTATGAGGTGACCTAAACCAAAATCAAACAGAAAAGCCACAAAATTAACCACTTGCCAAAATCCTAAAAAATGTACGATATATACATAGGTTGACTTTCTAAAAATATATATATATCTTGAAAAAAAATCTTCAGAAAAAAAAAATAGAGAGATAAAGAATATATAGTCTAATCTACATACTATAACCCACTTTGCCTACAAAGTTGTGAGTACATGCTAATTATAAAAGAAAGATATAGGAAGTAATTCCCTAAAAATTCATTGCATTCTATTCATTTGTAAAAGGCATATATCTTGAAATTTTTTCTTAATGAGTTTGATTTATGCATGAAAATAATTTTTATATATGATATCTTTATAATTTATACATTTGATTCCTTTTATGATATCAATGTTAAAATAACACTTTGAGCCTTTATTCTTTATACATATGTGAACATATTAGTTCATTTCTATACATCAACTCTTTCACATATAAATTAGTATGAGTGTTTGAACCCATAGGATTCAGTGTTTTAAGAGTATTGACAAGTAAGGAATAAAGTCGAAGCGAATTCGGATTCTAGACACTGAAATTGGGTGAAATTAAATTGATACATTTTTATATGAAATATGAAAATGATTTTTGACTAATTATTATAATAAATCATGATTGTTTAAGAAGATTAAAATAACTTATGCTTTAGATTTTAATTATGATCTTAAAGGAGATTAAAAAGTGTGAGACATTTTTGTGTTATGTTTCATGTTGTTTTCTTTTATTTTCTTTTATTATTATTTTTTTCTCTTTTACCAAAAAAAAGGTTAATTTTTAAATTTTTTTTGTAATTTTAGTTTTTAAGTTTTTATTTTTAATTTTTATATTTAGTTCAATGTTTGTGGGTATCATTACTGAAAACCCTCATGAGACTCAAACTCGTCCACTAGGACAACCTAGGAGTATAAAGGCTTGTTGCATAAGCTAAATGCAATCGTGTTAATCCATGGACGAGATTTAGGATAGTTTAATTTTTAGCTTTCATCGCTTCTCTTGGTAAGGGACTAGCAAAAAGATGGTTAGGGGTTGTGACATTAATTGATTAAAAATATATATATTTATATGATTTTATCATATATTTATATAAATCTATCTTTTCGAAATCACGGATATTTTTATTGTTTTTCAAGTATTTTTGCTAAAACAAAGTAACTTAAAGACTCAAGGAAAAATAGCAGAGGCAATACATCACAAATATATTTATAAAGTCAAAAATATCAAAAACGAGAAAATCGTGCACGCAGCCGCCCAACAACGCGCGCGCTGCGCCAACATCTGCCCCAGCCGCGCCCAGCAATGTGTGTGTCGTGCTAGCCTCTACGCCCAGTCCACGTGCACACGTGCACCTTTGTGCACCCATCTCCAGTCTGCGCGCGTCGTCGCGCCTCACGCCAACATGACATCATCAATGATGTCATCATTCACTACTCCGCGTTTTCTCCATTTTTAATCATTTTTTTCACCCACTTTTTCTTCCCCTCCTCACCTATAAATACCCTCATTCTCTTCACTTCAAATCACTCCTAAAAACACATCATCATCTCTTTTTCTTTCTCTCATTACTTACTTTCTTTAGTTTTTTTAGTTTTTCTAGTTTTTCTTAGTTTTAGAGTTCTTCTCTTTTTTAGAAGAACTAATTATGTTTTTGTAATTTATTTCTTTTTCGATTCAATAAATGGAAGTGCAAATTCCGTTTGGAAGTTTTGCAGTAAGAAGAATAACATCAAAGTACTGTAAGGATTTTATTTTCTTTAGAGTTATTTTTATGCTTTTTCTTACATGTTATATTTAATTTGTCTATGATTTTAACTTTGTTGGTTGTTTGTAAACATGATATAATAATAAACGTTGTTATGCTTGCGAAATATTAAATAGGTAAAAATCTCTAAAATGAATTAATTTTATTTTTATTCAATATTTTATATTAAGAATGTTAGAGAGAAATATATTATTTTTCATTACAAACTTAAACCTGAAAATTAGATTTTAAGGTTTAGTTATCCGGTCTGATTTAGAGTAGTGCTCTTTTATTTGTTGGTACAATCGCCCGGTAATTAGAGTGAAGCTCTATTTCAAAATATTTTATAAAATTTATTATATGAAAATGTATTGACAACATGTCTTCAATAGTAGTTTTAAAACTTGAAAGTTAGTACTCGGATAATTAAATTCTTAGGTTTAATTTCGACACCTTGAATAAATTTTAAATTGTCTAACCCACCAAAGGTGGCATTTAAATGGTTCATTTTCAATCTCTTAGAAAAAGAAATTAATTTAATTAACAAAATTAGTTATCAACCCCAGCCATAGGTGTTAATTGATTTTTTTAGTTAACAAAGAATATCTAACCCCACCAAAGGTGGTATTCATATAAAAAAGAGAGAATCAATAAATATCAATTTATATCTTTAATAACCTAAATAATATGAGTAAGCATAATTTACTTAGTTATTATATCCATAAATACTCCACTATTATAAATGATAAACTTTGCATAAATGTTTATTGAATCTATATCTATGTTTATTTTTACGTTATTAGATTAAAAACACAAAACCCCAAAATATCGTGACAAGATGTTTAGGATTTAATTTCATTTTTAAAAGTTTGAATAATAAATTAAAAACCACATACATTCCTTCCTTAGATCGACCTTGGGAGTATACTTATCATTTTCTATGAAATGATTCGTGCACTTGCGAGAGTTTTATAAATATAAAACCAAAGTATTGGCAAGATCGACGATGCCGGTTTTGCTCATCAGGGATAAAGATTTATTGCAAATTTTTGCATTGTTTTTGGTTCTTGTTCCTTAGGGTTGTGAATTTATTTTTTTGGATTTCTATTCACAGCAACAATAGTAGCAGTAAAAAGAAAAAGAATAACATAGTAGTAGATTGTTCAAGAATCTAATTCTTGTTTTCTTGCTGAATTTTCTTGTTCTTGTTGAAATTGGGTTTCCTTTCTTTTGTTTTTTTTCTGCTCAAGAGTCTTTCTTTAGTGGCATCTTTGGTCAAGAGTCTTCCTATAGAGTTCTCTTTGGTCAAGAGTTTTCCTATATAGTCCTTTTTGGTCAAGAGTCTTTCTTTAGAGTCCTCCTTGGTCAAGAGTCTTTCTTTAGAGTCCTCATTGGTCAAGAACCTTTCTTTAGAGTCCTCTTTGGTCAAGAGTCTTTCTTTAGAGACCTCTTTGGAATTTCCTTTTGTCATACTTTGCATTCAAGTTCTTTCTAAAATTTGAATTTTGAGATTTTTACCGATAAAACATTTACTTCTTGAGATTAGTTGGATTCTTTGATTTTGTTAAGAACACAAAGGAGGTTAGCATGAGCTTTGAGTCGTAAAAAAATGAAAATAGTGAAAAAAAAGAGAGAGAGCTAAAATAGTGTGAAAAAAGGAGTATTAACAATCTTATTTTAGATCAAACACTTCAAGGTGTGTGGATTATCTCATTTTAATTTACAAGTTGATAACATGAGTAAGGAAGGAGGAGAACCACAAGTGGTTGCTTTCAAATTCTTCATCAAATATGTTCATGACCAATTTAAGAGGATGAATGCAAGATTGAATAATTTAGAATCCTCTTTCAATTCTCAATCACATAGAAGAAGACATGAGCTCAAGGAAGAAGAAGTTGATTCCAATGTGGAAGAGAGAACCAGTTATAAATGGGACAAAAAGACTAACTACAAATAAGATAGCAATATAGGCAGTATAAAGAAGACAATTTTACCCTTTCAAGGTTGAGCATGTATTGGATTATTATAATTACTCCGATGAGAAGAAAGTAAAGCTAGTAGCTATAGAATTTATAAATTATGTTGGTATATGGTGGGATCAATTGGTGGTCAATAGGGGAAGAAATGGTAAGAGACCTATTTGGTCATGGGAAGAGATGAAAATGGTGATGCGTAAGAGATTGATACCTAACCATTACTATAAGGATCTATATAGAAAGTTGCAAGGGCTGGTCCAAGGTTCCATAAGTGTAGAAGATTATTATAAGGAGATGGAATTCACCATGATTAAGAGTGTAATGGTGGCAATGCAACAAGTACTTGTACTTATCCACAAGAATATTTATCTTTCTACTAACGATCTTACTTAGCACTATGCCAAAACCGACCTTTAAAATGGATTAATAATAGACTTTAAATATTGTGACTTAAAAATTTAAAGTTCGTTCAATGCTTGAACCGACTTTTCGTTTAAAGTTGGTTCAATGCTTGAACCGACTTTAAATTCTATATTTATTATTTTTACAAAATTTACTTAATTTTTATTATACTCAAAATGTGTATTTGATCACATAATAGCAAAAAAAACAAAATATGTTTAACAAATAGTTTAAATAATACAAATAATTGAAAAATTAAATATTAATTAATTACTTGAGAATTAATATTATTACAAAAAAAATTATATTCAACTTAAATTACAAATAAAATAATGTTGTCTCTTTTGTCATTGATTTTGTGATATTCTCACTTTATTTCAAGGGAAGGAAGCTTGGTTTGCTTAAAATCACCAGTATATATAGTGACCAAGAAACTAGGCAAGAGAGATGACATGGAGTTTGGGCAAAAAATAGTTGCTCCATATAACAATTATTTCCCCTAAATACATGAGCATGTAAACATCCATCAAACAAGCAGTCCAAACTTCAGAGACATAGGAATAGAGAAATTAAAGCATTATAAAGATTACCATGGTGTTTTCCGACTTGTTCCAACCAAAGAACTAAATGTAATTAAATTTAAAATAAGAATGTAATATCATGAATTCACAAAAATTAATTTATATATGTTAAAATATTAGTAAAAGATATTACCACATCGACATCGGAGTGATATAATAATAACCTTATCCCTTTGAAATCATATTAGCCCTGTATTAATCTTTTTTCTAAAAATATGAAGCTATCTGGAATCAAACTGGTATTTTTAAGGCTATAATGAGATCTAAATATAAAGTCAAGTGTAACTACGATTTGTTACTTGGGTTGGTTGAGTTTTGGTGCCCATAAACATATGGATCGATTGTTTTTTGCCCAACCAACCCAAGTAACAGAGTTACCCTTGACTTCATATTTAGAGCTCATTATAGCATTAAAAATACCAGCTTAATTCCAGATTGCTTCATATTTATAGACAAAAGATTATTAAAATGCTAATATGATTTTGAAGGGATAGGGTTATTATTATATAACTCTGGTGTCGATGTAGTAATCTCTTTTACTAATCTTTTTACATATATAAGTGATTTTTTGTGAATTCATGATATTACACCAGAATGATGATTCTTAGTGGTTTTCCTGTACTTGGTTGGCTAGTGACTACCATGATGTTGTCATACCAGGGATCTAGGTGATGAGCGAAAACCGACATCGTCGATTCATGCCAATACTTTGGTTTTAATATTTATAAAACTCTCGCAAGTGCACGAATCATTTCGTAGAAAATGATAAGTATACTCCCAAGGTCGATCTAAGGAAGAAATGTGTGTGGTTTTTGATTTATTATTCAAACTTTTAAAAACAAAATTAAATCCTAAACATCCTGACACGATATTTTGGGGTTTTGTGTTTTTAATCTAATTACATAAAATTAAACATAGATTCAATAAACATTCATGCAAATTTTATCATTTATAATGGCGGAGTATTTATGGATATAATAACTATGTTAATTATGCTTGCTCATATTATTTAGGTTATTAAAGATATGAATTGATATTTATTGATTCTCCCTTTTTTATATGAATACCACCTTTGGTGGGGTTAGATATTCTTTGTTAACTAAACAAATCAATTAACACCTATGGGTGGGGTTGATAACTAATTTGCTTAATTAAATTAATTCCTTTTTCTAAGAGATTGAAAATGAACCATTTAAATGCCACCTTTGGTGGGGTTAGACAGTTTAAACTTTATTCAAGGTGTCCAAATTAAACCTAAGAATTTAGTTATCCGAGTACTAACTTTCAAGTTTTAAAACCACTACCGAAAACATGTCGTCAATACATTTTCAGATAATAATTCTTATAAAAACTTTTGAAATAGAGTTTCACTCTAACTACCGGGCGATTGTACCATCAAATAAAAGAGCACTACTCTAAATCAGACCAGATAACTAAACCTTAAAATCTAATTTTCAGGTTTAAGTTTGTAATGAAAAATAATATATTTCTCTCTAACATTCTTAATATAAAATCATGAATAAAAATAAAATCAATTCATTTTAGAGATTTTTACCTATTTAATATTTCGCAAGCATAACAAGGTTATTATTACATCATGTTTACTAAACAGTCAGCAAAGTTAAATTTAATCACAGACAAATTAAATATAACATGTAAGAATAAAGCATAAAAAATAATTGTAAAGAAAATAAAATCGTTACAGAACTTCGATGCTACTCCCGTTGTTGGAAAATCTCCAAGCGGAATTTTCACTCCCATTTATTGAATCAAAAAGCTAATAAATTACAAAAACATAACTAGTTCTTCCCAAAAACGGAAGAACTCTAAAACTAAGAGAAATTAACTAAAAACTAAAAAAACTAAAAACTAAGAAATGGAGAGAAAGAAAGAAGAGAGAAATGTGTTTTGAGGTGTGTTTAGAAGTGAAGAGAAGAGGGTATTTATAGGTGAATATGTAGAGAAAAAGTGGGGGGGGAAATGTTAAAAAATTGTGAAAACGTGGAGTGTAATTGCTGATGTCATTGATGACGTCAGCATGATGTCATGAGGGTGGCTGCGCACAGCCGTGGTACTGGGGCAAGGTGCGCGCTGGTGCGCGCGGGGCCCAACACGGTTGGGCGGCACGATTTTTTCCTTTTTACATTTTTGACCTTTTTGACCCATTATGTACAATTTTTCCATATTTGTTGACCTTTCTGCATTTATTATTAATATATTTGTGATGTATTGCATCCAGTATTCCTCTTTGAGTCTTTAAGTTACGTTTTGAAGTGAAAATACCTGAAAAACAATAAAAATACCCGTGATTCTGAAAAAGACAAATATATATAAATATATGATAAAACATATAAATATATATATATATATATATATATTATCAATTAATGTGCATAAAATAATGGTAATTTTAGTGCTTTTTGAGCACTAATCACAACCCCTAACCAGCTTCTTGCTAGTCCCTTAGCAAGAGAAGCGATAAAAACTAAAAATTAAACTATCCTAAATCACTTCCGTGGATTGACACGGTTGCATTTAGCCTATGCAACAAGCCTTTAAACCCCTAGGTTGTCCTAGTGGACGAGTTTGAGTCTCGTGAGGGTTTTCAATAATGATACCCACAAACATTGAACTAAATGTAAAAATCAAAAGAAATAATAAAAACAATCAAATCAAAATCTAAAATTACAACAAAATCAAAAATTAATTTAAGAATAAAAGAAAACAACATATCACAAAAATGTCTCATACTTTTTAATCTCCTTTAAGATCATAATTAAAATCTCAAGCATAAGTTATTTTAATCTCTTTAAACAATCATGATTTATTATAATAATTAGTCGAAAATCATTTTCATATTTCATGTCAAAAATGTATCAATTTAATTTCACCAAATTTCAGTGTCATGAATCAGAATTTGCTTCGACTTTATTCCTCACAAGTCAATAATCTCAAAACACTGAATCCTATGGGTTCAAACACTCATACTATTTTATATGCGAAAGAGTTGATGTATAGAAATTAACTAATATGTTCGCATATGTATAAAGAATAAAGGCTCAAAGTGTTATTTTAACATTGATCTCATGAAAGGAATCGAATGTATAAATTATAAAGATATCATATATAAAAATTATTTTCATGCATAAATCAAACTCATTATAAATAATTTCAAGATATATGCCTTTTACAAATGAAGAAAGTGCAATGACTTTTAAGGGAATCACTTCCTATATCTTTTTTTTGTAATTAGCCTTTACTCACAACTTTGTAGGCAATGTGAGTCATAGTATGTAGATGATACTATATATTTTTTATCTCTCTATATTTTTTTTCTGAAGATATTTCTCAGTATATATATTTTAGAGAGTCAACTCATGTACAAATTTTACATTTTTTAGGATTTTGGTGAGTGGTTAATTTTGTGGCTTTTCTGTTTGATCTTGGTTCAAGTAACCCCAGATATGTCTCTTTTTTTTGTAGCAGTCATGCATGAATGAGATATAAGCATATACTATCAACTTCTACTCAAATCATTTAATCTAAGTAAAAGTTATAATAAAAAATATATATGATACTCTATTAAGATGAAAAAAAATTCCTATAGAGATCATCTAAAAAAATTGAAGAAATAAGAAATGTGTTTGGAGTAAAAACAATATATATTTCACTCTTAATAAAGGAAATTAGGCTCAAATTATATCTCACAAAGGTAGTCTCCACTAAAAAAATTCATAAACACCGATTTTGGTTTAATATAATTTTCACATCTTATAAAGAAATACTAGCTATGACAAAAACTAACTAATTATCAAAAATAATTACAAAATATTTCATGATATGTTTTCAAAAATAAATCTAACAGTACAAAAGACTTAACTATTTACTTAAATTTGATTTAAATAAATGAAAAAATTTTGTGAGAATTAAATTTATTTTTTATTTTTTTTAATTTTTTTTATTTCAAAAATTACTAAATCACACAAAACAAAAATAAAACCAAACACAAAAAATGAAAACGTGAACATAAAAAAGAAAAAAATGATAATTTTTTTTTAATTTTTAAATTGTTAAAAAAAATTCTAATTAAGCATGTTAACTTTTCACCACCCCCAACCTAGAACTTACATTATCCTCAATGTAACAACTGTAAATTAAAGATAAAGAGAAAAGAGAAGAAAGATTACCCATTTCTTAAGAATATGTAAGTAATAATGGAGAAATGCATGTGCATCCATCATATTCATCATTAAAGTGTATACAGACAGATTGCTATGAACTTCTAACATCTCAACAAATATTTTTAGTTTTAACAATTTAAAAATTATTCACATATAATTAAACTAAAATAAACAATAAAATTAAGTAAATAAAACAAATAACAGAAAATTACCTAAAATGATGGGTTGCCTCCCATCCAGCGCTTAGTTTAACGTCTTAGCAAGACGTAACTTGGGGATTACCTTTTAAGTAAACTCAATGTCCCCTCATCATTGAGTCAATCAAACCTACAAGTAAGACAAGGTTGTCTACCTATATTGTTTCAAACATGCCCTATTGATTTTCAAATTTTTCTGTACCAAAAACTAGGGGCATGCTTGAGGGTTTTAGATAACCCACATCTAGGTGCAAATCAAATAATTAAGGCATCAAAACACAATTGTACCTAGATCAAGCAAAGAAACTAACTCTTGAGATTGTAATTAAAACTTTAAAATTTTGGAGATAGTTTCAATTTTTTTTTTAATAATATTTTTTTTAATTTTTTTTTTTTTAATTTTTTTTATTTAAGTTAAAATAACATAATCAGTATTAACCAAGAGTGCTCCCAGGAAAGAATGGTGGGGCAAAGGCTCCTTAAAAACCATCCTCCTAGACAGAACAACGTTCCCAAGAAAGACTAGTGGCACAAAGGCTTCCAAGAACTAGTCTCCTAGACAGAACTCCCTTAGATCTTTACTTTTCATGCTATTAAAATTAAGTTAATTAAGTTTAGTTAAGTAAAAATCTACCAACATCACCGATTCTGCCAATACTTTGGTTTTATATTTATAAAACTCTCGCAAGTGCACGTATCATTTTGAAGAAAATGATAAGTATACTCCCAAGGTCGATCTAAGGAAGGAATGTATGTGGTTTTTAATTTCTTATTCAAACTTTTAAAAACAAAATTAAATCCTAAACATCCTGTCACGATATTTTGGGTTTTGTGTTTTTAATCTACTTACATAAAAATAAACATAGATTCAATAAAAATTTATACAAATTTTATCATTTATAATGGTGGAGTATTTGTGGATATAATAACTAAGTTAATTATGCTTGCTCATATTATTTAGGTTATTAAAGATATGAATTGATATTTATTGATTCTCTTTTTTTTATATGAATACCACCTTTGGTGGGGTTAGATATTCTTTGTTAACTAAACAAATCAATTAACACCTATGTGTGGGGTTGATAACTATTTTGCTTAATTAAATTAATTTATTTTTCTAAGAGATTGAAAATGAATCATTTAAATGACACCTTTGGTGGGGTTAGACAGTTTAAACTTTATTCAAGGTGTCCAAAATAAACCTAAGAATTTAGTTATCCGAGTACTAACTTTCAAGTTTTAAGACCACTACTGAAAACATCTTGTCAATACATTTTCAGATAATAATACTTATAAAAACTTTTTGAAATAGAGCTTCACTCTAACTACCGGGCGATTGTACCAACAAATAAAAGAGCACTACTCTAAATCAGACCGGATAACTAAACCTTAAAATCTAATTTTCAGGTTTAAGTTTGTAATGAAAAATAATATATTTCTCTCTAACATTCTTAATATAAAATCTTGAATAAAAACAAAATCAATTCATTTTAGAGATTTTCACCTATTTAATATTTCGCAAGCATAACAACGTTATTATTACATCATGTTTACTAACAGCCAGCAGAGTTAAATTTAATCACAGACAAATTAAATATAACATGTAAGAATAAAGCATAAAAAATAGCTGTAAAGAAAATAAAATCCTTACAGAACTTCGATTTTATTCCCGTTGCTGGAAAACCTCCAAGCGGAATTTGCACTCTCATTTATTGAATCAAAAAGCTAATAAATTACATAAACATAACTAGTTCTTCCCATGGGGGTGGCTGCGCATGAAAATGGGCAACGGTGCACGCGTAGAGCAGCTGGACGTGCAGGGGCATGCGCGGGAGCAGGAGAGATATGCACGGGCGTGCGCGGTACTGGGGCTAGGCGCGCGCTGGTGCGCGCGGGCTTAGGCGTGCTGCGCGCGCGGGGCTCGGCATGGCTGGGTGGCGCGGTGACGCGATTTTCTCCTTTTTGACATTTTTTACCTTTTTGACCCATTATGTCCAATTTTTCCATATTTGTTGACGTTTCCCCATTTATTATTAATATATTTGTGATGTATTGCTTCCAGTGTTACTCTTTGAGTTTTTAAGTTACGTTTTTAAGTGAAAATACCTAAAAAATAATAAAAATACTCGTGATTCCGGAGAAGACAAATATATATAAATATATGATAAAACATATAAATATATATATATTATCAATTAATGTGAATAAAATCATGGTAATTTTAGTGCTTTTTTTGCACTCATCAAAGATACATCTACCTTAGGTAAGAATGACCACAAAATTGAACCTCTCGAACTAAATGAACACACAAGTGAATCGTTATATCAAAGAAAGAAGGAGGAAAATACTTTTCAATTAGAAACAAATTCTCTACAACATCTTTCTATAAAGAGTTTAACTTGCCAATTGATATAGATTTCTTGCATTTTGTATTGAAGAATGACCAAAGAAGAATTATTGATAATCGAACATGTTTTGAAAGAATTGATCTAATTGTAACTGGTAATAACTGTTGCATTAAGATATAATAGACATGTGATTTCAATCCATAAAGTTTGTTATAAATGATAGACACAAAATTTCTTAAGTTGGATGAGTAACCATCAGGAACTTTCACACCCGCAAAACATTTACAAAGCGCATCCTTCTCTTTTGTTGACATTGTATATGATACTGGTGGTAAGTATGATCGACTCTTATCATTTTCCACCATTGGTGCCAATTCAGGTCATATGTTTAGTTTCTTTAAATTCAGTCTTACTTTAATTTCATCCTTTGTTTTTCCATGTATATTAAGTAATGTACCAATCAAGCTCTCACATACATTTTTCTCAATGTGCATGACATCTAAGATGTGACAAATGTATAGGTCTTTTCAATAAGATAATTCCCAAAATATTGATTTTTCATTCCAACAACCATGATCTACTGATTCAGTAATATTTTCATTTTCACCCATTTTATTAGTTGACCTCTTTTGTTTCCCTCCATTAGTGAGTATTCTTTTTTTCATCTTTCCATATCATTTTAATGTCATACCATTCAATTGTCTTAATATCTCAATACCTCATAAAGGTCGGGGTACAGGATCATGATTTTCTTCACCATCAAATGATTTCTTTTGGTATCTAAACTTGTCTCTAGATGGGAAAAATCTTATATGTCTTCTATAAGACATATTTCGTCCGTGAACAAGATAAGTTGCAGAAGTGTCATCACTACATATAGAGCATCCCATATAACATTTTGTTGTATGTCCTGATAAGTTCCCATAGGTAGGAAAATCATTAAGTGTCTATAAGGACTCCCTCAAGTTAAATTTTTCTTATTTATGTGCATCATAAACATTTATACAATCATTCAATAATGTATTTACATCATCTATCAGAGGCTGTAAATATACATCAATATCAATACAGAGTTGTTTCAATCCTCGGATCAATAATGTTAACATCAAGAATTTTCTTTTCATACACAACCAAGGAGGAAGGTTTTATGTTACCATAATTACTGGCCAACAACTATATCTACTACTAAGGGAACTGTGTGGATTAATTCCATCAGTAATAATGGCAAGATGAAGATTGTGCAGATTAGATGTAAATTGTGGGGATAAATTATCTACTACTTTCCAATTTGGAGAATCATAAGGATGACGTAGCACCCCATCATTAGATCGATTATCTGAATGCCAAGTCAACATCTTTGATGTCTCTTTACTTTTGACCAACCTTTGAAAGCGAGGAATCAGAGGAAAGTACCAAAGAACCTTTACAGACACGCCTTTCTTAGGTGTTGTCTCGTTTGTAGCATGCTTCCATCTCGATTCTTTACACATCGGACAATCTTCTAATGTCTCATATTATTTTCTATAAAGAATGCAATCATTTAGACAAGCATGAATCTTATGATATTTCATGCCAAATCGACAAAGAGATATCTACACTTCATACATTGAAGATGGAAATTCCATACCCTCAAGAAACATATATATTAGTACATTTAGTAATTCTGTGAATCCTTTCTCAGAAAAACCATTTTTCTCCTTCACATTGTACAAATGAACCAATCCTGACATTTTAGTATATTTCTTGCATTCTGGATACAATGGTTTTTCGGCATCTTCTAGAAGTTTTTTAAAGGTTTCTGGATCATCCTCATGTATTTCATCTTCAACACCATGAAACATATTTTCTGTCTATACATTATGATAATATGTATATAATCCATTCACATTCTTCTTTATCTCTTCCCCATGAGTATTATCAATATCTTCTCCATGATAATACCAACATTTATAACTTAAAAGAATACCACTATAGATAAGGTGATACTTAACATTGTCAACATCATGAAATTGCTCATTTTTACATTTAACACATGGGCCTCAAATCATACTAATTTCATTATTACTATTTCTATAATTAAATTCCAAGAAACTTTCAACTCCATAAATGTAGTCCTGCTCAATTCTACACTTTGACATCCAAGATTTGTCCATTTTCTATTAATGACATTAAGCAAATTATATATATATCCAACCAATATATTTCAGATATTATTATATATGAATTCCCTAATTATTAAAATATCTATCAAAACATCATATAAAAATAAGTACATAAAAACCAAACATAACAAAAATATACACATAAATATAGGACATAACGCTCGTTCTACTTGTCAACCGATGCTACACATGTGGATATCATCAGTTTACACATAGGACCAACGCTACTTCCTATGTGTAGCATCACTTCTATGTGTCAACCGATGCTATATCATAGCATCGGTTGACGTGTAGAACTGATGCTACACATAGGGCATAGTGTCGGTCCTACGTGTTAACTGAGTCTATCTCGGGTGACGTGTAGAACTGATGCTACACATAGGACATAGTGTCGGTCCTACGTGTTAACTGAGTCTATCCACGTGTATCGTTGATTGACACATAAAACCTACGCTACGTCCTATGTATAGAGTCAGTTGTACACGTCAACAAACACTACAATCTATGTTTCAAGTCAGTTTTTCAACAAACTGACTTTAAATTCATTATAAGTCAGTTTTTCCCAAAAACTTACTTTAAATCTCAACTTAAATGACCACTTTTGTAGTAGTGTATAACTCATCTTTGTCTAGTGTTGTTGTATCTTTATTTTAGGACTTTGAGGATTTATTTCTTGAAGAAATTCCCCATGGATTACCTACTTATAGAGCTAATCCTGAGAAAATGAAGGAGATACAAAGGCAAGTGGATGAGTTACTGCAAAAGGGATTTGTATGGGAAAGTCTCAACCCATGTTCAGTTCTTGTCATCTTAGTCTCAAAGAAAGATGGAAAATGGCATATGTGTGTGGATTCTTGCACTATTACCAAGATAACAGTAAAGTATAGACATCTTATACCCAGGTTGAATTATCCTACTTACGAAAAGGAGCTTTATGCATTAGTGAGAACTCTTCAAACATGACAACATTACTTGTGGCCAAGGGAATTCATCATTCATTCTTATCATAAGAGTCTAAAGTTTTTGAAGACCCAAGGTAAGCTTAATAAAAGACATGCTAAGTGGTTGGAGTTTATAGAAACGTTTCTTTATGTAATAAAATACAAGCATTGTGGCTGATGCATTGTCTAGGAGGTACATGTTACTTACTTCATTGCAAACTAAATTACTTGGTTTTGAATTACTTAAGGAATTGTATGCTAATTTTTATTATTTTTGCCAAGTATGGAATGCATATGATAAGTGTGCATCTGGTAATTTTTATAAGTGTGAAGGATTTCTATTCAAGAAAGATAAATTATGTGTGCCTATTTGTTCTGTTCATGAGTTTCTTGTTAGGGAAAGTCATGGGGAAGGTTTGATGGGTCACTTTGGTGTTCTAATGACTTTAGATATTTTACGTGAGAATTTTTATTGGCTTAATATGAAGCATGATGTTCAATCTATTTGTGAAAGGTGCATTACATGTAGGCAAGCAAAATATAAAGTTAAACCACATGGCTTGTATACCCCTTTACCTGTACCTAATCAACCTTGGATTGATATATCTATGGATTTTATTTTAGGATTACCAAGGTCTCAAAGTGGTAAGGATATCATATTTGTTGTTGTTGATAAGTTTAGTAAAATGGCTCATTTTATTGCATGTTCTAAAACCAATGACGCAACATTTATTGTTGATTTGTTCTTTAAAGAAGTGGTTTGTTTGCATGGGTTGTCTAAGACAATTGTTAGTGATAGAGATGTTAAGTTCCTAAGTCATTTTTGGCACACTTTATGGAATAAACTAGGAACTAAACTATTATTCCATTGTTGCACATTTTCAAATGGATGGTCAAACTGAAGTAGTTAATAGGATACTCACTACTTTGTTGTGTGCTATCATTCAAAAGAATATAAGATAGTGGTAGAAGTGTTTACCATACATTGAGTTTTCATAAAATAGGAATGTTCATTCTACATCTTCATTTTCTCCTTTTCAAGTTTTTTATGGCTTTAATCCTTTAACACCTATTGATATTTTACATTTGCCTACTAATGAGCATGCTAATCTTGAGGGTAAGAAAAAGGCAGATTTTTTGAAGGATTTAAATGCTAGAGTTTGGGTCAACATTGAAAGGAAGAATGAGAAACATGCTAAGCCAACCAATAAAGGACGTTTGAAGGTTGTTTTCCAACCTAGAGATTGAGTTTGGGTGCACATGCGTAAGGATAGGTTTCCCACACAACGGAAATCAAAATTGAAGCCTCTAGGAGATGGACCTTTTCAAGTTTTGGAATGGATCAATGATAACACCTACAAGATAGATTTAATAAATGACTATGGTAATGTTAGTACAACTTTTAATGTAGTTGATTTATCTTTGTTTGATGTAGGTGATTCGAGGATGAAGATTTTCAAAGAAGGAGGAATAATGGAGATCAAGGTACTGATCAAGTTGATGTTTTCAAATATTCTTAAGATCCTTTGCAAGGAATTGACGGTCTAATGACTAGGGCAACGACTAAGAGGATGAAGGAAGCTTTGCAAGGCTTGATCACGGAAGTGCAATACAAAGAGGCTTTGCTAGAAAAATCAAAAACTAAATTTGATTATTATTCTAATATGAATTGGAGTTGATTTATTGTAACTTCAATTATTATTTTTCCATTTGAATCGAAAAATAGAATAATTGAATCAATCACAAATCCAATAAGGGTGTTTTCCGGTATATTACTTAAAAGAATTGACATAATACGCCGAGTCGATTCGAATTGAGAAAAATCTATCCCTTTTGTTACAAACATATTATTCATAGCAAGATAATAAAACATAGTGAAATGCTCACTCATGTGTCCGACCCCGCCCCCGCCCTCCATCCTAAGGAAGATGAAAACGGCATCCTATAGAATATAGATATACAAGATATTCTAATATATATAAGATATTTTTATTTAATAACACAGTGAAAGATAAATCTCATTTCTAATTATAAATTTAAAATATAATATTATTATAAATTTGAAATATTATTAATTTTAAATAATTTTTTATATGATTGAAATAGGATTAGGATTTTTGGGATAAAAAATAAACAATCATGGATAAATCCAACCAACTATTTCTTAAATCCAAGCAATATTTTCGTAGGCATTTTCCCACGATCCAATCGGGGGATCAAAGTGATTATAAAAACATGAGTTTAATTAGTCAATTTATTAGTTAATAAGGATAATTTATCTAGACGGGTGAATAGATTAACTTTAAACCAATGTTTAATCTTTGTTACCTTTTCTTAATAATGAAAAATAATTTGAAAAAGTTGATTTAACTACAAGAACAACAGATCTGAACAAAAAGCAAAGATTTTTAATTCTTCAATCAAATCAAAATAAAATTTCAATCTAATAATTGTTGTAATAAAAAAAGAATTGGAAAAGAATTCATCTTTTTTTTTCTTTTTTATTGAAAGTGTTTGCTCATTTTGAAAAATTTATCATATGATTTTATCATACTAATTTCTTCTCTACCTTTCCTAGGTTCATTCTCAAAAGAACTTCATTTAATTCGAATGGATTTTGTTTCCTTATTTTATGATCCTAAGTTCATTCTCAAAAGAACTTCATTTAATTCGAATGGATTTTGTTTCCTTATTTTATGATCTTGTTGGAAATCATATAAAGATAATTCCTATTTAATATAGTTTTTTATTTTATGATTAGGAAGTAATTGCCTCTTGTATAGATTGTTTATGAAATTTCTATAATTATAGTATGTCTCATTGCTTCGAATTACTACATTTATCCAAGTATCCACAAATGATGAAATCTCTCTTTTGTCTACCTCGATCCTGATGAGTTGAAACTAAAGCTCTTGTTTTTGTTGAGTAATAGTTCAAGTAAGTCTTGAATGGTCTCGCGGAAAGGTTGTTGCAAATAAACAAATTTTTATTCTACGTCTTCGAGTTATATCCTCATTTAATTCTAGTCGTTGAATAAATGAAACATTGATGAATACCTAAATAACCAATTGATTTCTTTTAATAATTTCCTTCTCTTTTCCTAGTCTATTAATAACAAAATCTATTCTTCCAATGTATAACAATAAGAATTCCAATGGATTTTGCTACTATAATGTTCCCAACAACTTTTTCTTTCTTTTTTTCTTGGCTTTTTACTTTAAAATAATAAATTAATAATAAGTATCAAAAATAAAAAGTATTAAATAGAAATGGGTATAATAGGTTACATCGTTTATATGATTATTTCTTAAACGTTGAGGTCCTTTCTATACACCAAAGCCTTCATTCCTCAATTAAACAATGTTATCGATAACAGGTACCGTTCACACTCTTTGGCTTTACCTTTAACTATCTAGTAATAGATCTTTCACAATGATACCTATCTATACAATAATGATATTTAATTATAAAAATTGGTTGAATAGTGATGAGTGCTCAAAAAGCACTAAAATTACCATGATTTTATGCACATTAATTGATTAAAAATATATATATTTATATGTTTTATCATATATTTATATAAATTTGTCTTTTTCGGAATCACGGGTATTTTTATTGTTTTTTAGGTATTTTGCCTTAAAAACGTAACTTAAAGACTCAAAGAGGAATACTTGAAGCAATACATCACAAATATATTAATAAATAAATGGGGAAAGGTCAACAAATATAGAAAAATTGGACAAAAATGTCAAAAAGTAGAAAATCGTGCCCAGCCGCGCGCGCCCTTCTCCCAATCCGCGCGCACCCATGCGCGCCGACGCCTTTTCGCCCCATTTTCACGTGCAGCCACCCCATGACGTCATGTTGACGTCATCAATGACCTCAGCATTTCCATTACGCGTTTTTACATTTTTTTAACATTTCTTTTACTCATTTTTTCTCTCCATCCACACCTATAAATACACCACTTCCCTTCACTTCAAAACACACCTCCAACACCTTCAAAACACACTTCTCTCTTCTTTCTTTCTCTCTTTTCTTAGATTTTTAGTGTTTCTTAGTTTTTAGTTAATTTCTCTTAGTTTTAGAGTTCTTCCATATTTGGGAAGAACTTGTAATGTTTTTTGTAATTTATTAGCTTTTTTATTCAATAAATGAGAGTGCAAATTCCGCTTGGAGGTTTTCCAGCAACGGGAATGGCGTCGAAGTTCTGTAAGGATTTTATTTTCTTTACAGTTATTTTTATGCTTTATTCTTACATGTTATATTTAATTTGTCTGTGATTAAATTTAATTGTGATGGCTCTTAATAAACATGATGTAATAATAACGTTGTTATGCTTGCGAAATATTAAATAGGTAAAAATCTCTAAAATGAATTGATTTTGTTTTTATTCAAGATTTTATATTAAGAATGTTAGAGAGAAATATATTATTTTTCATTACAAACTTAAACCTGAAAATTAGATTTTAAGGTTTAGTTATCCGGTCTGATTTAGAGTAGTGCTCTTTTATTTGATGGTACAATCGCCCGGTAGTTAGAGTGAAGCTCTATTTCAAAAGTTTTTATAAGAATTATTATCTAAAAATGTATTGACAACATGTTTTCGGTAGTGGTTTTAAAACTTGAAAGTTAGTACTCGGATAACTAAATTCTTAGGTTTAATTTGGACACCTTGGATAAAGTTTAAACTGTCTAACCCCACCAAAGGTGGCATTTAAATGGTTCATTTTCAATCTCTTAGAAAAAGGAATTAATTTAATTAAGCATATTAGTTATCAACCCCACCCATAGGTGTTAATTGAGTTGTTTAGTTAACAAAGAATATCTAACCCCACCAAAGGTGGTATTCATACAAAAAAGGGAGAATCAATAAATATCAATTCATATCTTTAATAACCTAGATAATATGAGCAAGCATAATTAACTTAGTTATTATATCCATAAATACTCTGTCATTATAAATGATAAAATTTGCATAAATGTTTATTGAATCTATGTTTAATTTTATAGTGTAAAAAAAATAATATAGTTTAAATAGTAAAATAAAATTACCATTCATGAATAGAAAAAAAATAACATAAAAAAAATTAAAAACTTAAAAAAAAAACTTTAAGATAACAAAAAAATAAACAATATAGTGTAAATATTAAAATAAAATTACCGTTCATGAATAGTAAAAAAAACTTAAATAAATTTTAAATTAAAAATAAAAAATAAAACTTACTTTTTAATTTTCATTTAATTTTTATTTTTATTTAAAATCTTAATTTTATTTTTTTAAATAATAATAATAATAAAAATGAAAAAAAAATTAATTTTTATTTTATTTGCTTTTACCTTTCTCTATTTTTTTATTTTATTTTACCTTTTTCAATTTTTATTTTTATTTTTATTTTCAAATTTTATTTATTTTTATTTTTTTTTCTTTCTTTTCTTTAACTATTTTTTTTTCTCTCTTAATTTTTATTTAACTTAAGTAACTTAGATTTTTACTAACTTAATTAACTTAGCTTTTTAATTAACTTAGATTTTCATTAACTTAATTAACTTAGATTTTTAGTTTAATTAACTTAATTAACTTAACTTTTTAATTAACTTAGATTTTTTTTTAAACTTAACTAACTTAGATTTTTACTTAACTTAACTTAATTAACTTAGATTTTTACTTAAATTAACTTAATTAACTTAGCTTTTTAATTAACTTAAAAAAAATAATTAACTTAGATTTTTACTTAACTAAACTTAATTAACTTAATTTTAATAGCATGAAAAGTAAAGATCTAAGGGAGTTCTGTCTAGGAGACTAGTTCTTGGAAGCCTTTGGGCCACTAGTCTTTCCTAGGAACGTTGTTCTGTCTAGGAGAATGGTTTTTATGGAGCCTTTGCCCCACCATTCTTTCCTGGGAGCACTCTTGGTTAATACTGATTATGTTATTTTAACTTAAATAAAAAAAAATCAAAAAAAAATTAAAAAAATATTATTAAAAAAAAATTGAAACTATCTCCAAAATTTTAAAGTTTTAATTACAATCTCAAGAGTTAGTTTCTTTGCTTGATCTAGGTACAATTGTGTTTTGATGCCTTAATTATTTGATTTGCACCTAGATGTGGGTTATCTAAAACCCTCAACCATGCCCCTAGTTTTTGGTACAGAAAAATTTGAAAATCAATAGGGCATGTTTGAAACAGTATAGGTAGATAACCTTGTCTTACTTGTAGGTATGATTGACTCAATGATGAGGGGACATTGAGTTTACTTAAAATGCAATCCCCAAGTTACGTCTTGCTAAGACGTTAAACTAAGCGCTGGATGGAAGGCAACCCATCATTTTAGATAATTTTCTGTTATTTATTTTATTTACTTAATTTTATTGTTTATTTTAGTTTAATAATTTTTAAATTGTTAAAACTAAAAATATTTGTTGAGATGTTAAAAGTTTACAGCGATCTGTTTGTATACACTTTAATAATGAATATGATGGATGTATCTGCAATTCTCCATTACTACTTACACATTCTCAAGAAATAGGTAATTTTTCTTCTCTTTTCTCTTTATCTTTAATTTACAGTTGTTACATTGAGGAAAATGTAAATTCTAGGTTGGGGGTGGTGAAAAGTTACCATGCTTAATTAGAAAAAAAAAAGATTTAACAATTTAAAATTTAAAAAAAATTCTTTTTTTTTTATGTTCACATTTTCATTTTATTTATATATATATTTTTAATCAATTAATGTGCATAAAATCATGGTAATTTTAGTGCTTTCTGAGCACTTATCACAACCCCCAACTAGCTTCTTGCTAGTCCCTTAGCAAGAGAAACGATAAAAACTAAAAATTAAACTATCCTAAATCACTTTCGTGGATTGAAACGGTTGCATTTAGCCTATGCAACAAGCTTTTAAACCCCTTGGTTGCCCTAGTGGACGAGTTTGAGTCTCGTGAGGGTTTTCAGTAATGATACCCACAAACATTGAACTAAATGTAAAAATCAAAAGAAACAATAAAAACAATCAAATCAAAAACTAAAATTACAACAAAATCAAAAATTAAGTTAAGGATAAAAGAAAACAGCATATCACAAAAATGTCTCAAACTTTTTAATCTCTTTTAAGATCATAATTAAATTCTCAAGCATAAGTTATTTTAATCTCTTTAAACAATCATGATTTTATTATAATAATTAATCGAAAATCATTTTCATATTTCATATCAAAAATGTATCAATTTAATTTTACCCAATTTCAGTGTCATGAATCAGAATTCGCTTCGACTCTATTCCTCACAAGTCAATACTCTCAAAACACTGAATCCTATGGGTTCAAACACTCATACTAATTTATATGCGAAAGAGTTGATGTATAGAAATGAACTAATATGTTCGCATATATATAAAGAATAAAGGCTCAAAGTGTTATTTTAACATTGATCTCATGAAAGGAATCGAATGTATAAATTATAAAGATATCATATATAAAAATTATTTTCATGCATAAATCAAACTCATTAAGAAAGAATTTCAAGATATATGCTTTTTACAAATGAAGAAATTGCAATGACTTTTTAGGGAATTACTTCCTATATCTTTCTTTTGTAATTAGCCTGTACTCACAACTTTGTAGGCAATGTGGGTCATAGTATGTAGATGATACTATATATTTTGTATCTCTCTATTTTTTCTGTAGATATTTTTCAATATATGTATTTTTTAGAGAGTCAACCCATGTACAGATTGTACATTTTTTTGGATTTTGGTGAGTGGTTAATTTTGTGACTTTTCTGTTTGATCTTGATTTTGGTAACCCCAGATATGTCTTTTTGTTTTTGTAGCAGTCATGCATTAATGAGATATAATCATATACTATCAATTTCTACTCAAATCATTTAATCTAAGCAAAAATAATAAAAAAAAATATATATGATACTCTATTAAGATGAGAAAAAATTCATACATTCAATGCTAATACCTATAGAGATCATCTAAAAATTTGAATAAATAAGAAATGTGTTTGGAGTAGAAAAAAATATATATTGCACTCTGAATAAAAGAAATTAGGCTCAAATTATATCTCACAAGGATAGTCTCTACTAAAAAAATTCATAAACACCGATTTTGGGTTTAATATAATTTCCACATTTTATCAAGAAATACTAGTTATGACAAAAACTAACTAATTATCAAAAATAATTACAAAATATTTCATGATATGTTTTCAATAATTAATCTAACAGTACAAAAGACTTAACTATTTACTTAAATTTGATTTAAAGAAATGATAAATTTTTGTGACAAAATATTTTATTTTTTTATTTTTTTTTCATTTTTAAATTGTTAAATCTTTTTTTTTTCTAATTAAGCATGGTAACTTTTCACCACCTCCAACCTAGAACTTACATTGTCCTCAATGTAACAACTGTAAATTAAACATAAAGAGAAAAGAGAAGAAAAATTACTTATTTCCTGAGAATGTGTAAGTAGTAATGGAGAAATACAGGTGCATCCATCATATTCATCATTAAAGTGTATACAGACATATCGTTGTAAACTTCTAACATCTCAACAAATATTTTTAGTTTTAACAATTTAAAAATTATTAAACTAAAATAAATAATATAGCGTTAATAGTAAAATAAAATTACCGTTCATGAATAGTAAAAAAAATTAAAAAAATTTAAGATAAAATAAATAAATAAATAATATAGTGTAGATAGAAAAATAAAATTACCGTTCATGAATAGTAAAAAATTAAAAAAAAATTAAAAACTTAAAAAAAATTAAGATAAAAATAAATAAATAATATAGTGTAAATAGTAAAATAAAATTACCATTCATGAATAGTAAAAAAAATTAAAAAAAAATAATAATAATAAAACTTACTTTTTAATTTTCATTTAATTGTAAGTTTTACTTAAAATCTTAATTTTATTTTTTGTTAAATAAAAATAATAAAAAATATATATATTGCACTCTGAATAAAAGAAATTAGGCTCAAATTATATCTTACAAGGGTAGTCTACACTAAAAAAAATTCATAAACACCGATTTTGGGTTTAATATAATTTCCACATTTTATCAAGAAATACTAGTTATGACAAAAACTAACTAATTATCAAAAATAATTACAAAATATTTCATGATATGTTTTCAAAAATTAATCTAATAGTACAAAAGACTTAACTATTTACTTAAATTTGATTTAAAGAAATGATAAATTTTTGTGAGAAAATATATATTTTTTTAATTTTTAAATTGTTAAATCTTTTTTTTCTAATTAAGCATGGTAACTTTTCACCATATATATATTTTTAATCAATTAATGTGCATAAAATCATGGTAATTTTAGTGTTTTTTGAGCACTCATCAAATCACCTATTAGGTAATTTTAATGGATACTATTTTCTACCAATGGGAAGTCTTTCTCGTTTGAAATTAAAAATGAAAATGATTAGATTTGTACCAATGGAAACCATAAATAGGATACCATAATAGAAAAATAGATCTTTTTAGATATGGAATGGATTTTTTCATTATATCCTATTTACTAGTATTGATCGATGATAGTGGATTAATTGTCATTTTTTTTTCTTTTGTCCCAATTCCATGATCCGAAGGAGTTGTACATACACCCTAATACATGTTACTTTTCTCTAAGGACATCCCCGATAGCGGGCAATTTTATGATATTTTGTTTGGTTGTCTTATGTTTCTAATAGGTTGTTTAATCTTTGGTATATTGAATTGTATACATAATGAGCTGGTTTAGAACAATCCTAACTAATCAATCCTGAATCATTTTTACATTTATATATTAATAGATTAATTAATAGAATATTAAATAAACCCAATAAGAAGATAAAACAAAAAATCACAAATTTACATGAAGTTCTAATTCTTTTTGTTATTTTTTACTCAATCGCTATAAGATCAACAATTCCATAAGTTTGGGCTTCGATCACTGACATAAAAACATCTCTTTCCATGTCTTTCAAAACAACCCATAAAGGTTTTTCCTATAAACCTTTGTGATGGTTTTGCACAATTTTAGTACTTCTTCACCCTCTAGAATAAATTCTCCCATATATGCCTCATAATAAGAACTATCAGGTTGATGGATCATTACTCTAATGATGTAACATCACAAATAGTTCATCTATTTGATATGATCAAAGTTGAAGAGATAAAGAAAAAAATAAGATAGAATTGAACAATCATACGAGCATTTTTTGTGCATTGCACACGGCTATACAATGAAATTCACTTTTCCCTTTTTCATGGATTTGTTATAGACTGTCTTCCAAGTTATTAAATAGCCTTGTGGAAAAGTCATGAGCCAAGTTGTTTCCCTATCATTGAGTGTGTATGGTAAACACTTCATCCTAATTTGGTCTTTGTTAAGCCCCCGTAATAAAAATGTCTACACAACTGCATAAAAATCTTTAATGAATGTCAATGAATCCTTATTAAGGATACCATAAACTAAAGGTAAAATAAAATAATGAATATTTTTCAATTCATAATTCTTAAAAGTCACCCTCAACTATATATAGGAGGTAACAATACCAACAATTGACCTTAAGTACTCCTTCATGGCCATTTTCCTTAGCTCTGTGTCCCATTTCTAATAGCTCTTGAAGTGGCTCTTTTTCCTCCTATTGATGTTGTTTATGAAGGGTACGAATTTGTTCCATTACTTACCTTTATAAACTAACAAAAACAAGAAGGAAGATGAAAGCACTAGAAAAACAACCATGGAAGACAAATAATAGAAGAATTAAAAATAATTGAAATAACTCAACAACAACAACAAAAAACAAAAAAAATTAACAAAATCATAAGAGAAATAGACAACTTAAAACACCAAAGCCCCCAACAAAAGTGTCAAAAACTTAATGTGTAAATTTAAATTACTCGTAAATGCATAAATCACTAATAAATTAACGATAAATTCTTGAAATCAACCTCTAAAGGAATTTGCAATTGTTTTAAATTTTACTTGTTTTCTTTAGTAAAATAAAATCATTCAAATGTTCATCCATTAATAAAAACAAAACTAATATTCCACACAAAAACTTAACATATCATAATTAAACTAATCAAAATCTAGAAAAAGATAAAATATAACAATTAAAATACTCCTCTTTTATCTCCTATATCTAAATGCTTTAAAGTTAGTTGATCTGCTTAAGTTTTTGAAAAAACTTCAACTATAGGAGTTCTCTTTCTATTTTTGTGTATAAGGATGGTAAAATTCGATGGGTTTTCATAATCCTTTATGATGTTTGCATAAATAAGATTTTAGAAAACAATTAGGCAAACATGTAACTTTTCATGAGAGGGAAATGGACGCAGGCCGAAGAATTAAATTATTAGTGCCAAGGCACAGACCAATTTCAACATCCATACAAAAACATGTGGCTAGTCACCACGATATGGAATTCTTATGCCTCTACACACATTGGTTTTTATGAGCTTGATTCTTGTTCATCTCGACTTGTTCTGAGTTATCATTTCTTGTCTAATTTTCACCTATTTTTTCTAATTTTAGTCCCAAATTCTCTCAAAATCTTCCGAGCCTACACAACACAAAAATCTCTTCCAAAGTAACAAAATTTCTATAATAAAACATAACAAATTATAAGTCAAAAATATATTTACCCTACCGGTCCAAAACTAGTATCGGTATTATGACAAATGAAAATATAGTGGATATATCAAGAATATTTAAAACAACTAGGTTTGTAAGCTCATGCAATGCAAGTGCTGTTATGAAATATGGTTTTAAATTTTATTGTTTTAATACTATTATTTAAGATATAATGAGAAATTATTTATTTAAAAATTATTATCATATTTAAATTTGAGTAAAATAAATGAGATTGGCCAAATTTTCTATTTTTCATCATTTTCCGAAGTTTGTGACTTCAAAAAATGACTAAAAATACTTCATTTGTCCATAAAATCATGAAACTTTTCAGTACAAGCTAATTTCTTCAAAGTAACAGCACCGAAAGCACGACCCGACCAATTAAGGCCAAGAGTGCATCGCCGATAGAAGGGACGAGACGACCGATACACACCAGAGGCGGACCGACCAAGGCGCATCACCGGCCCCATCCGCTTCCCTCCCGCCCAATCGTGTTGGTTGACACTAACAAAGTGCCTAAGATACAAATTAGGAAGAAAATTGATACAATGATTTATGTGAAAAATTAAGATCTCAACAATTATTGATTTGTAAATTAAGATAAGCTATGGATGTAAGATACAGGAGAAATACTAAACATTATGATAAGTAAATAATGATAACCCTGAACATTAGCAGAGCAAATATGAAGAGTTGCTAGAAGGTTTTACACGAAAGCTCAAGCTCTAGGATCATACCAAATTTCACAGAATGGAAAAATGTTACATTTAAACGGTATCCAAATCCCTAAAAAGATAAGAGGATATAAATAGGAGGGGGATTAAAAGAAATTATTTAACTAATACAATAAAACATAAAATCCAATATATTGTTATGAAATAGGGCATATACGTGTCCAGATAGAACCTCGAAGATCAACAGATTTACAGGACTATCCCTACAAACACTACACTATCGTAGCCGCTCTTTACTTCTTTCCCTTCCTCGCTGAAGCTCTTCTTGCCGGCGACTTCACGCTCTTTGCCTTCACGGACTTTGCAGGTGCCTTCTTGGTTGGGGTCGCTTTCTTTGGGGTAGGCTTGGGAGCTACGGCTCTCTTACCCGGAGTTGTTCTTGTCGAGGTCCTTGCAGCTTTAGCCGGCTTCTCCTTAAGCTTAGGTTTAGGCGCTACGGCCTTTGGCTTGGCTGCAACTTTAGGCTTAACAGTAGCCACAGACCTAGTCTTCTTCGCTGGAGCAACAGTCTTTGGTTTTGCAGCTGCTTTCGGCTTTGGCTTAGAAGCAATTTTTGGTTTGGCAGCTGCTTTAGGCTTGGCTGATCTTGTTGAAGACTTGGTTGACTTGGCAGCAACAGTTTTAGGTTTGGCAGCTGGAGCTTTCGGCTTTGGCTTTGGCTTCGGCTTAACAGCAAGCTTCTTTTTCGCTGGAGCTGTTGAAGACTTGGAAACAGCAGGTGCCCTCGCAGCCGGAAGCTTAAAGGAGCCTTTGACTTTAACGAGCTTCCCAGCTGCTACAAGCTTCTTCAGATGATAGAGCAAAAGCTTCTTAAAGTTCGATGGAAGATTCTTCTGCTTCTCTTCAATTAACTTTGTGATCGCGTACTGACTAGAACCAGATTTCTCCTTCAATGTCTGAATTGCATCCTTGATCATCTACAATCAACAAAACTAATTGCAATTAATAACCTAATACAATTCCTAAACCTCAAATAAAGATAACCAATAATCAACTACAATTTAAGCTCACATTAACACATTTAACAAATTACCTCTTCGTATGGAGGATGTGTTGGGGCATTTCTAGGTTTTCTGGGAGCGGCAGGCTTCTTAGCCTTGGGTTCCTTTGATTTCTTCGTCGATTTTGGGGTTTTGGCCTCCGGCTTTTCCTCAACAGGCTCGGTTGGGGCTGGTTCAGGTGCTGGTTCCACCGCTACAATAGGTTCTTCAGTCGCCATTGGAGTAACTTACGAGAATTGGGATTTGGGAATTGAACTTCTAGGTGGAATAGAGACAAACAGCAGACTAAGATTCAAAGATAGATTGGATCTACAACTAGGCGTGTTCACAAATTGATGGTGTGAGAAGATGGCGGAAATGAATTTCTATAAATAGTCAAGTGCATCTAAGAAGATATCTCGAAGCTCAACGCTGATTGGTAAAGAGGTTTATTCCACGGATCCATGTGTTTGAGAAGTTTAAATATGAGCCTTTAGATAAAGTGTCATCAACGGTATACACTACTAGATGTTGTGATGTAAAAAGGAGAGGTAGAGAAAGAAATTGGGGGTTCTATTGGTTAGTTTATGTGTGCTTTTAAGTCGTATTAATTTGAGCATAACTTGAGCTACAGTAGATTAATTCAAGTAAGGTTTTTTCCGTTTCGTAGTTTATTATTTAGGCTTTCTAATGAGTGTAATTTTGAATATTTTGGACGTGTAATTTGTGAGAAATTTGGATTTGAATCCACAATGGTCAGGATTAGGGTTTATATTGATCTTCTTGTGGTTTGAATGGATTTTAGGATAATGCTCTGAACCAAAACTTGATTTTTTCATGTTAAATAATAGTAGCCTTCTTGAGAAACCTATTGGTTCAAGAATTATGAAATTTGGTTGAGAATTCAGCATAGAAATCAAGGTTAGAATGTTACTTAAGTTGAACATCCATTTCACATCATGTTCCAAATGTGCACTATATGTCATAATGCAGTTGAGATTTAACCCTTTTTAAAGAGTCTATCAATTAAATTAATCCACCAGACATTACATAAATTCAATTCCATGTAAAATCACTAGTTTCATACCTAATGGTTTCTACCTAGTTTTCATGCATTTAGAGTGTGAATCCTAATAAGAAAATGCAAGGCTAATGGAGTCATTCATATTTCTTTAGTTTATTTCTTAAAAACATGATGAAAAGGAAATATGACCTTCAAAAATTTGAAAATCATTTCATTGATTGTCTCCATACTCTCCCTTGATTCCCTATTCTAAATTTCAAAAATACATTTATAAAATTATCTCTTATTTTAATATTTTTCATTATTACTTTTAAAAGAACATTTAATTAAGTTAAAATTTTATTATGATTCTTTATAGTTTACTCTCTCTTTTATCACAAATTCAATTCATGTTTATACTCACTCCAATTGATTCTCATTATTTATTAGTAGATTTAACCAGCTTACTCTGTCGTGGTTGTGTCATTTGCAACACACAACCTATCTACTTCCAAAGATAATCTATTTGTTTACTCTTTTATACCAACAAATATTTAACCCTTTTAGTTACTACTCAATTGGAATAAGAATGTTTGTTTCTCCTTTATTTATAATACTATTTTAATTAAGCGTCCTTTATCTGATTGGTATCCTGTAAATATGTGTTATATTCAATCTTTTAAAGCTAATTAATGAAATAATTTACAATCTACGCTTAAGAACTAAATCTAATTAGATGGCCTTTGTAATTTAAAGAACCATTTTTACTTTCTTTTCTTTTTTTATAATTTACAGAAGGAATACTTCATTATCTCTAAGATAGAACAACTACAATTCAAAAGCAGAAACATATATCTAACTAATTATAGAACCAATTTTACATGCAGTCTAATATATGCAATACAATTTAACTGAGTGTGCGACAGGAATAACATATGCATTTTATGAAAAACCTGTTTGTATTATGACACGAAGAAAGGGACAGCTTAAGATTTCATTTGTGATCAACTATGTTATGTGTGTTCTTATATTTATACTTATTTGAATATCGAATACACTTATATTGATCGATTTTCTTTAAAATTTTACCAGTGTCGAACACTTACATTCCTGTCCATGTCTGTTACACAAAAGTACTTCATTAGAAATGAAGAACCCATAAAACATAGGTTATAAATCAATTTGGAGCAGTTATATTTTTAATTTTAGCTCCATATCTCAAGGGAAGATAGAATTTAAGCTATTCTTGGGTTATTTTTCATGGAAATAACATCAAAAATACCCCCAAATTTTGAGGCATCTTTAAAAATACTTTTAAGGTTTCAAAGATTTAAAAATACCTCGTAAATAGTAACATTTCATAAATAAAAATAGAAGAAGAAATAATAAGAAATCAAATAATAGTAGAAGTAGAAATAAAAGACATATTAGGATGCTTTTAAAAAAATGGTAATGAGTAAAAAAAATTAAAGAAATTCAAAAGTTAAAATTAAATTTTAAAGAAAAATAGATTTAAAGATCCATTATTCAAATAAAATAGACCATTCCGAACCTTTTCCTCATGTCGCTACCAGCTACAGATCAAATATGAGCGATTGAAGAAAGAAGAAAAGATCGATGAACCTATTTCTCCAACCTTTGATGATCCTCCTGCAGGCAAATCATCGAAGTCAAGAAGAAGTGATGGGCCTGATCTTTCGATATCAATACCTCCTCTTTGAAACAGACATTTTCTCGACCTAAAAGGAGTTCTAGTTCAGGTTTCATATTGACCTCCAGATAGATTTCAGTTGTCCTAGGGAAAGGAGTCAGTATTGGCTGTTAGGTGTTGGCAGTTCATTCTAGTACTGATACTAACACCTCGCTGGTACCGAGGACAAAGGCGTGCTGAAGGGAACAAATGGCTTCATCTTTAAGGAAATTGTTCTCAAGAAAATAGATAATTTATTATAGAATAAGTAATAAAAAATGAACATTAATATCACAGATGCAAAAAAATTGTATAATATAATATTAACTGACAAGAAAACTATATTGAATAAACTATCCAAAATTTCCCAAAAGGATAAAGAAAAAATTTGATGCATTTATTTAGAAGGAATCCAAATATTAATACAAGCTCATTTTAGAAAATAAATAGATACACTCATAAAAATAGTGTTGCTAGATAAAAGAATAATAAACAGGAAAGATGTTTTACTAGGAATGTTTCACGGTAATTTGGAATACCAAAAGTTAAAATTTATAGCATATCTTAGATTTGCTATTAATATCCTTGATAAAAACTTAAACCAAATATTAAGTTTAAATTATGAATTTGAAAGAGAATATTTAATGATAGAATGAAATCATCAATTTTTAATACACTACATAGTAGAATATTCATTAACAAACAGTCATAAAAGTTCAATATGTGGACAAAATAAATTTATAGAAATGGATAAAACTTTTCAAGAACTTGGACAAATAATAAAACAACAATTACTAATGAGCTTTGAAATACCTGAGGAATGAAAATAATATATCAAAGAAAAATTCTAATATCATGAAGAAAAAGTAATGTAATTAAAAACAACAATATACCAAGATTTACTTTTATTGACCATGAAGAATAAACTTCTAAATAAGAAGTTAAAAACTAAATGATGAAATTCAAGTAATGAAAGCATTAGTTCATGATATCATACTAGGAAGGTAATAATGTTTAAGGAAAAATTAAAAAATATACAGTTAAAAATAGATGGAAGTTTAATAGGCGTAGCAAAAAATCAAGTAACATTAATAAAAGCTTTGAGAATTTTTAACAGAGGAAATGGATTTACTCCAAGAATCAAACACGAAATATCTATAAGGTATAATTGAAACAAAAAAAGAATTATTAAAATAAATAAAGAAATGTGATTATAATAAACTACAACAAGATATACATGTAGAATTTACACGATTAAGAAAAGATGTATATAACATATATAGAAACAATGATATTATAATTCATAAATATGATCCCTTAAAAGGATTAAAGGTAGAGTCATCTAAGAGATCAAACACCCTAATACCTAGAAATGAGATCAGAAAAAATGAAGAAAATCTAACAAAAAAGATATAATTTTAATTTAATAAAATACAGAAAAGAATTAGAAAGACAATTCATGAATCTCGAAAATAAGGATATAGAAAAATTAATTCCTTTGTTAACATTAACTAATGAAGAATTAGAAGAAAATTATAATGAAAAACTTTGTACAAACAAATAGGAAGAAGATATGACAATAATTAGTGAAACTGATTCTAAACTAGAAATCATGACCCCAAAAGGTCATATAAAACCATTTTCATTACCAATTTCTTACCAAAAATAAACATCTGACCCACATAAGGAAAATTGAAATATATAAAGGTCAGGAAAACCTGACACTCTCAATAAAAGAAGACAACTACCCAAAATGGAAGAAGGGTTGCATTAAGGGACTAGAAGTAGTATCCCATTAGAATTCAAGCTCCATGAAAATTATAAATCTGATCTTTTAGATCTAGATTGTATAAGAGATAGAAAAAAAGCCTTAGATGAATGAGTTGTAATATGAGTGTATTCATACAAGGCTCTCAAACTACACAAACAAACCCTTCAATCTATAAGGTATTTTTAGCTCATAAAATGATAGGAAATGTTAAAATTTGGTTTTCAAATTTAATAGACCAACAACATTTATACAAGGGAATGCTTTCACAAGAAGAGAATACCTAGATATGAAAATTTGTAACATATGATACATAGATTCTTTTATTTGTAAATATGAAATGTATTACCATAAATTATCACCATCTATGCAAACAACTTATAAGGAAATGTTTTTCCAAAAATTATGTGGAACATTACATAAGACCTTAACATAATATTGGAATTAGAGAAATAAGGAAATCATACCAGACACCCTAGGAGTAAAAATAGGAAGCCATAAAAGCTAGGTAATCATTAAATGCCAATAAAGAAAAGAATATAAAAAATTAGAGAAAATGATAAAATCTGTTATGATACAAGAGATTTTAAAATACCAAAAACAATATGGATGTAACATAAAATCCTACATACAAAAATATAAAAAATATAAATATACAAGAAATTTAAAAAATACAAATTTAGAAAATAAGATTTTCAAAAATACAAAAGAAAGTTTAATAAGGAAACATATAGGATAATATATTTTAAAAAGGTATAAACCTCCTAAAAACAAGAATTATTGTCCTTTAGGGAAAAGAAAATATAGATGTTGGATATGTAATAAAGAATGACATTATGAGAATTAATGCCCTAACACGCTTCAACATAAAAAAGAATTTAAAAAAAATTCTACAGAAAATAAAAATTTTAGAAGAAACTTTTAAGATAAAATTAGAACTAATTAAAGAATCAGATATAGATAATACATACAATTTTTATCTATTAGAGAAAATTGAGAAAAAAATAATTGATCAATTGAATCTAACCTAGCATGTATTCCTCTCTCAAGTAAACTACACACCATATAGTAATTAACTTAATCACACTCTTATGTCAATTAAATTACATACTACTCATTAAGTTTATCAACTATGGATCACATACATAAGAATCATACATCTCTACCTAGAAACTATGCATGTTATTTAATCAAGGCAAATAATTAAATAATTCTCTCAAATCTATTTGATTTCCTCTATAGATTAATTATTAGCTGAACAATTAATAGCATAAAAATTAGATTAAATAATATAATTAAATTGAAATCATAATAAGGGTAAAATTTTAGATCATCACATAGAGAAAATTAGGTTAATAAGACCCCTAGATTAATAAATTAACTAGATATAATTTTGTTCATAAAGCTCATATTTTTCATAAGTAAAGACATAAAAATTGATAAAGAAAATAATAAAAGAAGAAATACAATCAATTTCTTGAATTATAATCTTCTCTTGAATCTCCACTAAATTTGTATCTCATTTTGAATTTTTCTATATTTTCCCCTTTTCTTAGCTCCAAAAACTGATAAAATTGTGCTAATTATGACTCCTTAAGGTTTATGATAGGGGTTGAATATAGCTTAGATAGAATCTGGACTTCAGATCAACGATTGAGATCAAAACAAGCAAAATTAAACATCAGCCAATAATAGCGTGACATGTGGCACATGGAATTCACTTAGTGAATCAGAGTGCAATGCATGATAAGGGAAGATTGGTTTTGTCAATACATGCTAAGTCATCACCACGCAACGTAATATGATTCACGGAAACAAATGGTGTGGTGCCCGGGTGGAATGGCTAGACGAATTAAGTGAAGACGCTTGGTGAGGGTGTGACCCAGCGAGATGAAGTCAGGATGAAATTTGTGTTGACACGTGGCATAGTGTTGCATTATACTACATACACAGTGATATGTGATTGGTCATCTCTATAGGCGTGGTGTTTATGTGGCTTACCTAGTCAGATCTTATACTTGCGTGGCATACACGTGGTAGTTTCTGATTGGTCCTACTTTAGAAATTCATTAAAAAAATCCCAAAATTATATTTTCACCCCTTTTACTATAAAATTCATATTTTAATATTTTTAACCCCCAAAATACTAATTATTGAATAAAACAAGTAGATATTAAGTAAAAATGTGTATTAATGACTCTACTTTCATAGAGTTATCACACCCAAAACTTAACTCTTTGCTCGTCCTCAAGTAAAACCAAATCTAACTAAATAAAATGATATCGACAGTATATTCATAAATATATATCTATTAGTACATGCATATTTAGCGAAAACTATCACTATCAAAAGTTGTACAATTTTAGCACAAAAAAATTCACATATTTATCAATCAATGTTCCATCAATACAAGGATATGCATGGTTTTTGACAAATTGATTTGTGTGTATGCTGATGAGTGCTCAAAAAGCACTAAAATTACTATGATTTTATGCACATTAATTGATTAAATATATATATATATATATATATTTATATAAATTTATCTTTTTCAGAATCGTGGGTATTTTTATTGTTTTTTAGGTATTTTCGCTTAAAAACGTAACTTAAAGACTCAAAGATGAATACTGGAACCAATACATCACAAATATATTCATAAATAAATGAGAAAAGGTCAACAAATATGGAAAAATGGGATAAAAAGGTCAAAAAGGAGGAAATCGCACATGGAGCCACCCAACCGCGCCGAGAAACGCACGCGCTAGCTCTCCATCCTGCGCGCACCGCTGCCCATTTGCACCCCAATCCGCGCGCGCCACCTACCCACTGACGTCAGCTGACATCATCTTCACCTACTACGTGTTTCCTCTATTTTTTAGCATTTTTTCACACACTTTTTATTCCTTTCCTCACCTATAAATACCCTCATTCTCTTCACTTCATACCACACCTCAAAACACATCTTCTCTTCTCTTTCTATCTCTTATTTCTTAGTTAGTTTCTCTTAGTTTTAGAGTTCTTCTCTTTTTGAGAAGAACTAGTTATGTTTTTGTAATTTATTTGTTTTTCGATTCAATAAATGGGAGTGCAAATTCTGTTTGGAGGTTTTCCAGCAACGGGAATAGCATCGAAATACTGTAAGGATTTTATATGTTATATTTAATTTATCTGTGATTAAATTTAACATTACTGACTGTTTGTAAACATGATATAATAATAACGTTGTTATGCTTGCGAAATATTAAATAGGTAAAAATCTTTAAAATGAATTGATTTTATTTTTATTCAAGATTTTATATTAAGAATTTCAGAGAGAAATATATTATTTTTCATTACAAAATTAAATCTAAAAATTAGATTTTAAGGTTTAGTTATCTGGTCTAATTTAGAGTAATGTTTTTTTATTTGTTGGTACAATCGCCCGGTAGTTAGAGTGAAGCTCTATTTCAAAAGTTTTTATAAGAATTATTTTTTGAAAATGTATTGACAACATGTTTTAAGTAGTTGTTTTAAAACTTGAAAGTTAGTACTCGGATAATTAAATTCTTGATGAGTGCTCAAAAAGCACTAAAATAACCATGATTTTATGCAAATTAATTGATTAAAAATATATATATTTATATGTTTTATCATATATTTATATAAATTTGTCTTTTTCGGAATCACGGGTATTTTTATTGTTTTTCAGATATTTTGGCTTAAAAATGCAACTTAAAGACTAAAAGAGGAATACTGGACGCAATACATCACAAATATATTAATAAATAAATGCGGAAAAGTCGACAAATATGGAAAAATTGGACAAAATGGGTCAAAAAGGTCAAAAAGGAGAAAAACGCGCCGACGTGCCGCCCAGCCGCCGCGCCCCAGCACCCAACTCCGCCCCAAGCTGCGCGCGCGGCACTATTCATCCGCGCGACACTATTCATCCGCGCAGCACTGCGCGCGGGGGTACTGTTCATGCGCGCAGCACTGCGCGCGGGTTACTGTTCATGTGGGCAGCACTGCGCGCGGGTTACTGTTCATGCGCGCAGCAATGCGCGCGGGTTGCTTTTCATCCGCGCGCGCCGACACTCATTTTTCACGTGCAGCCGCCCCATGACGTCATGTTGACGTCATCAATGACGTCAGCATTTCCATTACGCGTTTTTACATTTTTTTAACATTTTTTTACTCATTTTTTCTCTACATCCTCACCTATAAATACCCCCCTTCCTTTCACTTCAAAATCACACCTTCAAAACTCACTTCTCTCTTCTTTCTTTCTCTCATTTCTTAGTTTTTAGTTTCTCTTAGTTTCTTTCTTAGTTTCTAAGCTTTTCTTAGTTTTTCTCTTAGTTTTTAGTTCAATTCTCTTAGGTTTAGAGTTCTTCTCTTTTTGAGAGGAACTTGTAATGTTTTTGTAATAATTTAGATTTTTGATTCAATATATGGAAGTGCAAATTCCGCTCGGAGGTTTTCCAGCTACGGGAATAGCGTCGAAGTTCTTTAAGGATTTTATTTTCTTTACAGTTATTTTTATGCTTTATTCTTACATGTTATATTTAATTTGTCTGTGGTTAAATTTAACTATGCTGGCTGTTTAGTAAATATGATGTAATAATGACGTTGTTATGCTTGCGAAATATTAAATAGGTAAAAATCTCTAAAATGAATTGATTTTGTTTTTATTCAAGATTTTATATTAAGAATGTTAGAGAGAAATATATTATTTTTTATTACAAACTTAAACCTGAAAATTAGATTTTAAGGTTTAGTTATCCGGTCTAATTTAGAGTAGTGCTCTTTTATTTGATGGTACAATCGCCCGGTAGTTAGAGTGAAGCTCTATTTCAAAAGTTTTTATAAGAATTATTATCTGAAAATGTATTGACAACATGTTTTCGGTAGTGGTTTTAAAACTTGAAAGTTAGTACTCGGATAGCTAAATTCTTAGGTTTAATTTGGACACCTTGAATAAAGTTTAAACTGTCTAACCCCACCAAAGGTGGCATTTAAATGGTTCATTTTCAATCTCTTAGAAAAAGGAATTAATTTAATTAAGCATATTAGTTATCAACCCCACCCATAGGTGTTAATTGATTTGTTTAGTTAACAAAGAATATCTAACCCCACCAAAGGTGGTATTTATATAAAAAAAGAGAGAATCAATAAAACATCAATTTATATTTTTAATAACCTAGATAATATGAGCAAGCATAATTAATTTAGTTATTATATCCATAAATACTCCACTAATATAAATGATAAAATTTGCATGAATATTTATTGAATCTGTATATATGTTTATTTTTAGATAATTATTTATTGAATTTGTATCTATGTTTATTTTTATGTTATTAGATTATATTTAATTAATCTGTATATATGTTTATTTTATGTTATTAGATTAGGAACACAAAAAAACCAAACTATCGTGACAGGATGTTTAGGATTTAATTTCGTTTTTAAAAGTTTGAATAATAAATTAAAAATCACATACATTCCTTCCTTAGATCGACCTTGGGAGTATACTTATCATTTTCTTCGAAATGATTCGTGCACTTGCGAGAGTTTTATAAATATTAAAACCAAAGTATTATCAAGAATCGACGATGTCGGTTTTCGCTCATCAAGTTTTTGGCGCCGTTGCCGGGGATTTGGTCATCAAGTTTTTGGCGCTGTTGCCGGGGAAGGAATAACGGTTTTTAAATTATTTATCAAAATTTTAGAAACATTTTTGTGCTGTAAATAATTGTTATTTTTTTTGTTTTAATAGAAAATAATAATAATCAAATTTCAAATTTCATAAGAAATAAAAAAAAATAAAAAAATAAAAAGTTAAAAAATTAAAAAATTAAAAAATTAAAAATTATTTTTTTTTAATTGTAAAATAATTTAGAAATTTGAAATTTGAAGTAAAAAATTTTACCGTTCATGAATAGTAAAAAAAAATTTAAAACTTAAAAACATAAAAACTTTTAAGATAAAAAATAGTATAGTGTAAATAGTCAAATAAAATTACCGTTCATGAATAGTAAAAAAAAATTAATAAATTTTAAATTAAAAAATAAAAAAAAACTTAAATAAATTTTAGATTAAAAATTAAAAAAAAATTAAAAAAATTAAAAATTAAAAAAAAATTAAAAATTAAAAATTAAAAATTAAAAATTAAAAATTAAAAAACTTAATTTTTAATTTTCATTTAATTTTAAGTTTTTATTTAAAATCTTAAATTTATTTTTTTGATAAAAATAATAATCAAAATGAATAAAAACAAAATAAAAAAAATCAATTTTTATTTTTATTTTATTTTCCTTTACTTTTTTCAATTTTATTTTATTTTTATTTTATTTTTATTTTATTTTTATTTTATTTTATTTTATTTTATTTTATTTTACTTTTTATTTTATTTCAATTTTAATTTAATTTATTTTTATTTATTTTTATTTTTATTTTTTTTTATTTTTATTTTTTTTTCTTTCTTAATTTTTACCTAACTTAATTAACTTAGATTTTTTTTAATTAACTTGGATTTTTCATTAACTTAATTAACTTATATTTTTACTAACTTAATTAACTTAGATTTTTTTTTAATTAACTTAGATTTTTCATTAACTTAATTAACTTATATTTTTACTAACTTAATTAACCTAGATTTTTAATTAACCTAACTTAATTAACTTAGATTTTTTTTAACTTAACTTAATTAACTTAGATTTTAACTTAGATTTTTACTTAAATTAACTTAATTAACTTAGCTTTTTAATTAACTTAGATTTTTACTTTTATTAACTTATTTAACTTAGATTTTTACTTCACTTAACTTAATTAACTTAGATTTTCTAACTTAATTAACTTAGATTTTTACTTAACTGAACTTAATTAAATTTAATAGCATGAAAAGTAAAGATCTAAGGGAGTTCTGTCTAGGAGACTAGTTCTTTGAAGCCTTTGTGCCACTAGTCTTTCCTCGGAACGTTGCTCTGTCTAGGAGGATGGTATTTAAGGAGCCTTTGCCCCACCATTCTTTCCTGGGAGCACTCTTGGTTAATACTAATTATGTTATTTTAATTTTTTTTTTTTAAAAAAATTAATTAAAAAAAAAAAATCTGAAACTATCTCCAATTTTTTTTTTACATCTCAAGAGTTAGTTTCTTTATTTGATCTAGGTACAATTGTGTTTTGATACCTTAAATTATTTGATTTGCACCTAGATGTGGGTTATCTAAGACCCTCAAGCATGCCCCTAGTTTTTGGTACAGAAAAATTTGAAAATCAATAGGGCATGTTTGAAACAATATAGGTAGACAACCTTGTCTTACTTGTAGGTTTGATTGACTCAATGATGAGGGGACATTGAGTTTACTTAAAAGGCAATCCCCAAGTTACGTCTTGCTAAGACGTTAAACTAAGCGCTTGATGGGAGGCAACCCATCATTTTAGGTAATTTTCTGTTATTTATTTTATTTACTTAATTTTATTGTTTATTTTAGTTTAATAATTTTTAAATTGTTAAAACTAAAAATGTTTGTTGAGATGTTAGAAGTTCACAGCGATCTGTTTGTATACACTTTAATGATGAATATAATGAATGCACCTGCATTTCTCCATTACTACTTACACATTCTCAAGAAATAGGTAATCTTTCTTCTCTTTTCTCTTTATCTTTAATTTACAGTTGTTACATTGAGGACAATGTAAGTTCTAGGTTGGGGGTGGTGAAAAATTACCATGCTTAATTAGAAAAAAAAAGATTTAACAATTTAAAAATTATATAAAAAAAAATTATTTCACAAAAATTTATCATTTCTTTAAATCAAATTTAAGTAAATAGTTAAGTCTTTTGTACTGTTAGATTAATTTTTGAAAACATATCATGAAATATTTTGTAATTATTTTTGATAATTAGTTAGTTTTTGTCATAACTAGTATTTCTTGATAGAATGTGGAAATTATATTAAACCCAAAATCGGCGTTTATGAATTTTTTTTAGTGGAGACTACCCTTGTGAGATATAATTTGAGCATAATTTCTTTTATTCAGAGTGCAATATATATTTTTTCTACTCCAAACACATTTCTTATTTATTCAAATTTTTAGATGATCTCTATAGGTATTAGCATTGAATGTATGAATTTTTTCTCATCTTAATAGAGTATCATATATTTTTTATTATTATTTTTGTTTAGATTAAATGATTTTAGTAGAAATTGATAGTATATGCTTATATCTCATTCATGCATGACTGCTACAAAAAACAAAAAGACATATATGGGGTTACCTAAACCAAGATCAAACAGAAAAGCCACAAAATTAACCACTCACCAAATTCCAAAAAAATGTACAATCTGTACATGGGTTGACTCTCTAAAATATACATATATTGAAAAAAAAATCTTCAGAAAAAAATAGAGAGATAAAAAATATAGTATCATCTACATACTATGACCCACATTGCCTACAAAGTTGTGAGTAAATGCTAAATACAAAAGAAAGATATAGGAAGTAATTCCCTAAAAAGTCATTGCAATTTCTTCATTTGTAAAAAGCATATATCTTGAAATTCTTTCTTAATGAGTTTGATTTATGCATGAAAATAATTTTTATATATGATAACTTTATAATTTATACATTCGATTCCTTTCATGAGATCAATGTTAAAATAACACTTTGAGCCTTTATTCTTTATACATATGCGAACATATTAGTTCATTTCTATACATAAACTCTTTCGCATATAAATTAGTATGAGTGTTTGAACCCATAGGATTCAGTGTTTTGAGAGTATTGACTTGTGAGGAATAGAGTCGAAGCGAATTCTGATTCATGACACTGAAATTGGGTAAAATTAAATTTATACATTTTTGATATGAAATATGAAAATGATTTTCGACTAATTATTATAATAAATCATGATTGTTTAAAGAGATTAAAATAACTTATGCTTGAGATTTTAATTATGATCTTAAAGGAGATTAAAAAAGTATGAGACATTTTTGTGATATGTTGTTTTCTTTTATTCTTAAATTAATTTTTTTTGTAATTTTAGTTTTTGATTTGATTATTTTTATTGTTTCTTTTGATTTTAGTTCAATGTTTGTGGGTATCATTACTGAAAACCCTCACGAGACTCAAACTCGTCCACTAGGGCAACCTAGGGGTTTAAAGGCTTGTTGCATAGGCTAAATGCAACCGTTTCAATCCACGAAAGTGATTTAGGATAGTTTAATTTTTAGTTTTTATCGCTTCTCTTGCTAAGGGACTAGCAAGAAGCTGGTTGGGGGTTGTGATGAGTGCTCAAAAAGCACTAAAATAACCATGATTTTATGCAAATTAATTGATTAAAAATATATATATTAATATGTTTTATCATATATTTATATAAATTTGTCTTTTTCGGAATCACGGGTATTTTTATTGTTTTTCAGGTATTTTGGCTTAAAAATGCAACTTAAAGACTCAAAGAGGAATACTGGACGCAATACATCACAAATATATTAATAAATAAAAGCGGAAAGGTCGACAAATATGGAAAAATTGGACAAAATGGGTCAAAAAGGTCAAAAAGGAGAAAAACGCGCCGTCGTGCCGCCCAGCCGCCGCGCCCCAGCTCCGCCCCAAGCTGCGCGCGCGGCACTGTTCATGCGCGCAGCACTGCGCGCGGGGGTACTGTTCATGCGCGCAGCACTGCGCGCGGGTTACTGTTCATCCGCGCGCGCCGACACTCATTTTTCACGTGCAGCCGTCCCATGACGTCAGCATTTCCATTACGCGTTTTTACATTTTTTTTAACATTTTTTTACTCATTTTTTCTCTACATCCTCACCTATAAATACCCCCCTTCCTTTCACTTCAAAATCACACCTTCAAAACTCACTTCTCTCTTCTTTCTTTCTCTCATTTCTTAGTTTTTAGTTTCTCTTAGTTTCTTTCTTAGTTTCTAAGCTTTTCTTAGTTTTTCTCTTAGTTTTTAGTTCAATTCTCTTAGGTTTAGAGTTCTTCTCTTTTTGAGAGGAACTTGTAATGTTTTTGTAATAATTTAGATTTTTGATTCAATATATGGAAGTGCAAATTCCGCTCGGAGGTTTTCCAGCTACGGGAATAGCGTCGAAGTTCTTTAAGGATTTTATTTTCTTTACAATTATTTTTATGCTTTATTCTTACATGTTATATTTAATTTGTCTGTGGTTAAATTTAACTATGCTGGCTGTTTAGTAAATATGATGTAATAATGACGTTGTTATGCTTGCGAAATATTAAATAGGTAAAAATCTCTAAAATGAATTGATTTTGTTTTTATTCAAGATTTTATATTAAGAATGTTACAGAGAAATATATTATTTTTTATTACAAACTTAAACCTGAAAATTAGATTTTAAGGTTTAGTTATCCGGTCTAATTTAGAGTAGTGCTCTTTTATTTGATGGTACAATCGCCCGGTAGTTAGAGTGAAGCTCTATTTCAAAAGTTTTTATAAGAATTATTATCTGAAAATGTATTGACAACATATTTTCGGTAGTGGTTTTAAAACTTGAAAGTTAGTACTCGGATAGCTAAATTCTTAGGTTTAATTTGGACACCTTGAATAAAGTTTAAACTGTCTAACCCCACCAAAGGTGGCATTTAAATGGTTCATTTTCAATCTCTTAGAAAAAGGAATTAATTTAATTAAGCATATTAGTTATCAACCCCACCCATAGGTGTTAATTGATTTGTTTAGTTAACAAAGAATATCTAACCCCACCAAAGGTGGTATTTATATAAAAAATGAGAGAATCAATAAAACATCAATTTATATTTTTAATAACCTAGATAATATGAGCAAGCATAATTAATTTAGTTATTATATCCATAAATACTCCACTAATATAAATGATAAAATTTGCATGAATATTTATTGAATCTGTATATATGTTTATTTTTAGATAATTATTTATTGAATTTGTATCTATGTTTATTTTTATGTTATTAGATTATATTTAATTAATCTGTATATATGTTTATTTTATGTTATTAGATTAGGAACACAAAAAAACCAAACTATCGTGACAGGATGTTTAGGATTTAATTTCGTTTTTAAAAGTTTGAATAATAAATTAAAAACCACATACATTCCTTCCTTAGATCGACCTTGGGAGTATACTTATCATTTTCTTCGAAATGATTCGTGCACTTGCGAGAGTTTTATAAATATTAAAACCAAAGTATTGGCAAGAATCGACGATGTCGGTTTTCGCTCATCAATTCTTAGGTTTAATTTGGACACCTTTAATAAAGTTTAAACTATCTAACCCTACCAAAGGTGACATTTAAATGGTTCATTTTCAATCTCTTAGAAAAATGAATTAATTTAATTAACCAAATTAGTTATCAACCCCACCCATAGGTGTTAATTGATTTTTTTAGTTAACAAAGAATATCTAACCCCACCAAAGGTGGTATTCATATAAAAAAAAGAGAATCAATAAATATCAATTTATATATTTAATAACCTATATAATACGAGCAAGCATAATTAACTTAGTTATTATATCCATAAATACTCAACTATTATAAATGATAAAATTTGCATAAATATTTATTGAATCTGTATCTATATTTATTTTTATGTTATTAGATTAGAAACATAATAACCAAACTATCGTGACAAGATGTTTATGATTTAATTTTGTTTTTAAAAGTTTGAATAATAAATTAAAAACCACATACATTCCTTCCTTAGATCGACCTTGGGAGTATACTTATCATTTTCTACGAAATGATTCGTGCACTTGCGAGAGTTTTATAAATATAAAACCAAAGTATTTGTAGAATTGGCGATGTCAGTTTTGCTTATCAATAACCACCCAAGGACATAAACATCCAATAAACAATCGATGGACACACATTCCAACATGTGAGACCCCAAAGAATCTTAACTTAACTCACTCTCATAATGAGGTTCTCACAAATAACCAGTTGCATCCAACTAACTTCCAACCAATACATGACTCACGTATAACCCATTCACAAACACCCTTTTGAGTATTCACCACTAATAAGTATGGTTTTGTTCACGTAGTCACAAATCACTAATACCAAACAACATACAAGTTGTTAGTGATTTGAAAATAGAAAGACAAGATGTCAATTTGACAGAGCTATGCTACATCTTTTCTGGATACAAAGTAAGAAGAATTGAGGGGTAATTATAGAAATTTTCCAAGCAAAGGCCAACCTTGCCACTACCTCGGCAACCACATTTCCAAGGGTGGAGAGGTGGTTGTGGTTGGTAAGGTGTGTGGCTAGGTGGGTTCTAAAAAATATCATTTTTCATTTTCAAAAAAGGCTGAGTAATTTCCATGAATATCCGTACTCAAAATGAACCAAAAACACAAGTAAAAAAACATCAGTTTGCTTACACACTCGCTTGTCGAAAACCAACACTCCACCTAGAATGCACATATGAAAACTAATCATGTGATGTGTGTAAAAATGCTTGTATATAAAGTGTATTGAACTATGAGTGTCTATGAATTACTGATCCACAATAATCAACCTTATACAAATGAAGACAAATACACTAAGTAAGAATAAAATAGATACCATGTTTTGCACACGGGAAGCCAATGCATAGACATGAGTACAACATGACTTATAGTATTGAAGTTATTAGTTTTAAGTGTATAAGGATCATTCTTCCTTTTGTCAAGATGCGAATAATTTAGATTTTGTCAATTTTTGTATAAGCAAAAAATAGTTAGATTTGGGATTTGTTGGGATTTACAATAGAACAAGTTCAAGATGAGTAAAGAAACACGCCTTTTTTCAAATAGTTGATTTTTGCCTTGATTTGATGTCAATCTTTGCCCAAATTCATAGCTTCATCATAATATGTTATTGATCTTGTTGCGAGGTTCCATTTCTTTCACCATTTTCTACAGATTTTGATAGATTTCACATCAACATAATTGAGATAGTTTTCTTGTTTGCTAGTTGAGAGATCTTATATCCAAACTAACTCACTAGCCTCATATTGGTACTTAATTTGTGGTGAATTACATCATTGTTGATCTTCTAGTTTTGGACCTCTAGATTAGTTCATGCTTGATTGTCTTGGTTATTTATATCGTGATTATTGAACTCTTATATAATTGAATTTCTGTTTATGTGATCCGATCTATTACTTTGAATTGTCATGGGACTGAGACAAAAACTAAATGGTGGAAGGATTCTTGACTATGTAGAATACTTGGCTTTAGTCAATATCATATTGTTAATTAAGTAAAGCTTAGTAATTCTCATCTCTAACCAAGTGTTCTTGATCTTGTTATTGCTCCTATCTCATTTATGTTGAAGGTTTGTTTTCTTTAAGAGTATCTTGTCTCTAGATCAATTATGTAGTTGTGTTAGATTGCAATCTTTGTTCATTTTATTCGGGAGTTGTTTGTTGGTACGTGTTGATTATACTGGTTTTGATTTGTCATGATTTATTTCGATATAGATGATACATTTAGTAGCATGGACAACTTAAATCTTATGATTGAATTTGTTGTTTGTGTTGTTATCGTTCATATATTAAGTCCTAATGCTCTGATAATTGAAGTCTATCAAGTTTGGATTAGGAATGACTCTCTTTTGGCTCAATATGGTATTCATAGTGTTTCAATTCCAAAGGTACTCATTGGTAGATAGATATAAGATCTAAGCAAGTTCTAATGAATAATGTTTTAAACTTTGATAACCATTTTCTCGATTTTTAAGCTACTCTATCTTTTTAGAGATCATTATTGTGCATAGATTTGGAAGTTGTTAGAGTGTTAATACTCTGATAGTTATTTTTCTTTTGTTGTAGTTTAATCTTGCTTGTTATTTATCTCATTTAACTTGTTTAAATTTGTTTTTTTTTCTTTTAGTTAAACAATTAAGAATATGTCGGATTTTGTTTTTAAAGACTCTTATTTAATGCGTGGGACTTAGTTTATTTTTATTTGTATCGATTTATTAAATTTAATTATCTTTTCCTTACTTACTTACGTGAATTATTAAGGAATGAAATTATTATTGTTTATGATATATGATTCATGTTAGTTATATTGTTAATAATTTATTTAATTTTATTCTTTAAATAAGTGATATGTACACTTGATATTGAGTTTATTATGTTGTATTATTATTTTTTAATGAAACTTTTATCTCATAAAAAAAAGTGTAGATTTTTACTTTCAATGTGACTCTTCCAAATGTCACTTACACGCATATATTAGTGTGACGTAAAGACGGAGAAAGTTGCGTACATATGCATACCCTGATACATATCGAAGGAAACAAAACTTGTCACTCATTTGAAGTAGATGCATACATACGCATACCTTGATATTATACGGACCGAAGGAAACAAAACCTGTCACTTATTTGAAGTATTCTTATACGTACGAATTACACATTAAAAATAAATAAAAACAATAAATTTAACATATAATTAAAATAAATTATTTATTTAATATATTAAGTTTTTGTGCTGAAAGCTAAGCCTAACAATTGTAATACATCATCATGCTATAAGAATGAGTTTTTCGAAATTCACGGTATAAGTTGAGTAAAAATTTATTTAATATACTTAACACTTTTATTAAGAAGTGATAAACTAAAATAATTAAAAGTAGAATAAATCTCATATTTTATTTTATTTTAAACAATAAATATTTAAATTGAATATGCACTATAAGTAGAAGTGTGCATTGAATCAAAAGTGTTAATTTTATACTCATTCGATTCGATTTGATCCAATTTTTCAATCAGATTGAAACATCTTAATATGTAACCGATCCGATCATATTTCAAATCTGATTCGTAATCTATTCGGATTGGATCGATTAAATTCGATCAATCCGACCAATAAACTTAATTAATTCTATTATTGGTATTTTTGAATAAAAAATTTTAATTTTCATATAATATGAACTTATTTAACCTAAAAGAAACCTTAATAGAAATAGGAATAACAAATGAGGATATGATTAATGTATAAATATAAATATATATTTAATTATTTTCGGTCTGATCAGATGATTCATAATAAAATCTGACATGCGATTGGAACTTAACAGATTGAATTTTGTTTCATCCAATTCAATCTAATGGTCGGATAGAAACCGTCAAAAAATTAACGAATCGAATTAAACAATGCAATTTTTAGAAGAATACAATCTTACTGACCAAAACATGAAGTTATTTCATCTTTCAAGTTTATCTTCTTGCAAATTACAAAATTTAAATATTTATGTGAAATGAAATTTTAAATGCATTGTTGTACAGTAAAGTTATAAAGCTAAATTAATTAACCGACTTTTGTTTTTAAAAGAAAAGTTTAACACTTCTGGCATGCAAATTATAAACTAATAAATTTTCTTTAAAACTACATGCATCTTGGTGAATTCTTTTAGATGTATTTTTAAATAGGTGCACACTAAAAGTCCCTGTTTTTTTAGCATTTTTGTCATATTTAAGTTAGTGTAATTCAAATCTTATTATTTATACAACTTGATAATGTAGTTTATGATGTTTATTTCTTCTGTAAGAACCAAAATTTGTAAGACAACTTTAATTTTAACCGCAGTGAACAGTGAACATTGCCCTATGGGAAAACAGTGTGGGATTTGGAATTATATTCCCAATTATATATTCTATAATTTTTTAAAATAAATTATATATTTACAAATTTTGATAAAAAATTATATTATCAAAAATAAAATATGTTAAAAATATTGAATGATTGTATTATATTTCATAATCAAGGAATATACATGTGTGTCTTTATATAGGAGGTATGTGTGTACGGTACAAGTAAGCATATGTGTGCGGTACAAGTAAAGTGTAATACAAGTATACTAACTAGGCCTAAAGCCCATAAATAATATATATTAATAGTCCACTCAAACTCAAGGTGGATGTGAGAACAACTTGAAGTTGTCAACTGAATCACGAGTGCATCCCTTAGGAAGTATATTGATGAAGATATCTATAAGTTGATCTTTGGAGGAGACTGAGAAAAGCTTAAGAGCACCAAAGACAAGATGAGAACAGATAAAATAACAATCAATCTCAATGTGTTTAGTCCATTCATGGAAGACATCATTGTGAACAATATGAATGACACTCTGGTTGTCACAATAAAGAGAAGTAGCAAAGGATGTGGACATACCCTAATCCTTAAGAAGTCATCGTAGCCAACGGATCTCATATGTGGTATCAACAATATTTTGCTTCAGTATTGGAGCGGGGCATGAAAGTTTGTTTCTTGCTTCACCAAGAAATAAAAGAAGAACCAACAAGAAAGCAATAACCTGTAGTGAACTTGCGATCAGTGGGATCTCCTACCCAATCAGCATCAGAGAATGCATGGAGTACAAAAGGAGAATGAATTGAGTAGAAAAGGCCACAGAAGAGAGTACCATTCAAGTATCGTAGAATGCGTAGAACAACAACATAGTGAGTCGATCATGGAGCAGACAGATACTGGCTCATATGATGAACAACATAAGAGATTTTTGGACAAATAATTGTGAGATAAACTAAGCTTCTAACCAATTGTCTGTAAAGAGAGGGATAAGGCAATGGTTTCCCCCCAAGGGTGTCAAATGGGCATTAAGTTCAACTGGTGTGTCAACAATCCTGCTGTTAGTGAGTCCAACTTGAGATAAAATGTCATATGCATACTTGGCTTGAGTAATATAAAGACCATATGTGGAAAGAGTGATCTCAAGACCCAAGAAATAGTTGAGATGTCAAAGGTATTTCATCTCAAACTGCTAACTAAGAAAATCTTTGAGTTCTTGAATGCCATTGAGGTTATCACCAGTTATGATCATATCATCCACATATAGGATAAGCAAAATGGTGCCTTTATCATTGCGACAAAGAAATAAGGCAGAATCATAAGGACTGGCAGTGTAACCCAAGCAAAATATGGTGGAGCTGAACTTGGCAAACCAAGCTCGTGGAGCTTATTTAAGGCCATAAAGTGCAGATTGAAGGCGACAAACCTTGTTTGTTTCAATAGAAAGACTAAGAGGAGGTTACATATAGACTTTTTCATGCAAATCCCCATTAAGGAAGGAATTTTTAACATCCATTTGAAAAATGTCCCATTTACTAGCATTGACAACAACTAAGAGGGCACGAATAGAGGAGATACGGGAAAATAGAGCAAAAGTCTCTTTATAATCAATCTTATATTATTGTGTAAAACCTTTTGTAATAAGACGAGCCTTATAGTGCTCGATGGACCCAACAAAGCGAGTCTTGATCTTATAGATCCACTTACAACCAACCACAAACTAACTAGGAGGGAGAGTAACTGATGAGTGCTCAAAAAGTACTAAAATACCATGATTTTATGCACATTAATTGATTAAAAATATATATATTTATATGTTTTATCATATATTTATATAAATTTATCTTTTTTGGAATCACGGGTATTTTTATTGTTTTTCAGGTATTTTCGCTTAAAAACGTAATTTAAAGACTCAAATAGGAATACTGGAAGCAATACATCACGAATATATTAATAAATAAATGAGGAAATGTCAACAAATATGGAAAAATTGAACAAAATGGGTCAAAATGTCAAAAAAGAGGAAATCGCGCCGCCAAACCGCCTAACCCGCGCGCACCAGCGCACGCCTTGTCCCAGTTCCGCGCGCGCCGCTGCCATTTCGCCCCATTTTCGCGCGCAGTCATCCTCATGACGCCATGCTAACATCATCAATGACGTCATGCTAACGTCATTAAGCAATCACCACTCCACGTTTTTAACATTTTTTCACCCATTTTTTCTCTTCATCCTCATCTATAAATACACCCCTCTCTTCACTTCATATCACACTTCAAAACACACTTCTCTCCTCTTTCTTTCTCTCCATTTCTTAGTTTTTAGTTTTTTTTTACTATTTGCGCTATATTATGTATTTTTTTAAAGTTTTTTAATAATTTATTTTTCTTTATGAATGGTAATTATTTTACTATTTACGCTATATTATTATTTTTTATCTTAAAATTTTTTAAAAAATTAATTTTTTACTATTCATGAACAGTACTTTTTTACTTCAAATTTCAAATTTCTAAATTATTTTACTATTCAAGCTATAATTATTATTATTATAATTTTTAATTTAATTATTTTTTTTATTTTTTTATTTTTTTTATTTTTTTTTATTTTTTTTTATTTCTTATAAAATTTGATTAAATATTTTTTTTTACTAAAACAAAAAAAAATCACAATTATTTACAACACAAAAATGTTTTTAATTTTTTTTTAAATTATTTAAAAATGCTATTCCTTCCCCATCAATGGCGCCAAAAACTTGATGGGCGAAAATCGGTATCGCCGATTCTTGCCAATACTTTGGTTTTATGTTTATAAAACTCTCGCAAGTGCACGAATCATTTCGTAGAAAATGATAAGTAGACTCCCAAGGTCGATCTAAGGAAGGAATATATGTGGTTTTTAATTTATTATTCAAACTTTTAAAAACGAAATTAAATCCTAAACATCCTGTCACGATATTTTAGGGTTTTGTGTTTTTAATCTACTTACATAAAATTAAACATAGATTCAATAAACATTTATACAAATTTTATCTTTTATAATAGTGAAGTATTTATGGATATAATAATTAAGTTAATTATGCTTGCTCATATTATTTAGGTTATTAAAGATATGAATTGATATTTATTGATTCTCTCTTTTTTGTATGAATACCACCTTTGGTGGGGTTAGATATTCTTTGTTAACTAAACAAATCAATTAACACCTATGGGTGGGGTTGATAACTAATTTGGTTAATTAAATTAATTCCTTTTTCTAAGAGATTGAAAATAAACCATTTAAATGTCACCTTTGGTGGGGTTGGACAGTTTAAACTTTATTCAAGGTGTCCAAATTAAACCTAAGAATTTAATTATCCGAGTACTAACTTTCAAGTTTTAAAACCATTACTGAAAACATGTTGTAAATACATTTTCAGATAATAATTCTTATAAAAACTTTTGAAATAGAGCTTCACTCTAACTACCGGGCGATTGTACCAACAAATAAAAGAGCACAACTCTAAATTAGACCGGATACCTAAACCTCAAAATCTAATTTTTAGATTTAAGTTTATAATGAAAAATAATATATTTCTCGCTAACATTCTTAATATAAAATCTTGAATAAAAATAAAATCAATTCATTTTAGAGGTTTTTACCAATTTAATATTTTGCAAGCATAACAACGTTATTATTACATCATGTTTACAAACAGCCAGCACAGTTAAATTTAATCACAGACAAATTAAATATAACATGTGAGAATAAAGCATAAAAAATAACTGTAAAGAAAATAAAATCCTTACAGAACTTCGATGCTATTATCGTTGCTCGAAAACCTCCAAGCGGAATTTGCACTCCCATTTATTGAATCAAAAAGCTAATAAATTACAAAAACATAGCTAGTTATTCTCAAAAAGAGAAGAACTCTAAAACTAAGAAAAACTAACTAAAAACTAAAAAAAACTAAAAACTAAGAAATAGGGAGAAAGAAAGAGGAGTGAAATGTGTTTTGAGGTGTGGTATGAAGTGAAGAGAAATAGTGTATTTATAGGTGAGGATGGAGAGAAAAATTGGGTGAAAAAATGTTAAAAAATGGTGAAAACCCCGAGTGGTTATTGCTGGTATCATTGATGACGTCGCATGACGTCATGGGGCGACTGCGCACGAAAATGGGGCGAAATGACAGCGGCGTGCGCGGAAGGCAGGCGCTGCGCACGCGAGATCAGGAGACACGCGTGCAGGCATGGGGCATGCTGCGCGCAGGCTGGGCGGCTTGGCTACGCGATTTCCTCCTTTTTGACATTTTTGACCTTTTTGACCCATTTTGTCAATTTTTCCATATTTGTTGACCTTTCCTCATTTATTTATTAATATATTCGTCATGTATTGCTTCCAGTATTCCTCTTTGAGTCTTTAAGTTACGTTTTAAGCAAAAATACCTGAAAAACAATAAAAATACCCATGATTCCAAAAAAAAAAATTTATATAAATATATGATAAAACATATATATATATATATATATTTAATCAATTAATGTGTATAAAATCATGGTAATTTTAGTGCTTTTTGAGTACTCATCAGTAACCAGATCCCAAGTATGGTTTTTGGTTACTGCATCAATTTCCTCTTTCATTGCAATCTGCCATAAAGAGCTAGTAGAGGCCTCATGATAGGTTTGAGGCACATAGAGTGTAGCAAGGGTAGTGTAACAATGATAGTCAAGTAAATGTGCATGAATGGATCTTACGCGGGTTGAGTGGCAAGGTGGAATGTCTTGTGAAGGATCTTCAAGCGGAGTAGGAGTAGGGGACCTAGGCTCAAGGTGGGGTAGCTCGTCATCAATCCATTCATCTACAACCTATCTAAGAGAATCATAAAAAATATCTGAAGATATAGTAGAGTAGTCCAAAAGAGGATCAAAAGTATCTGTAGAAAAAACAAGAGACTCATTTGGAAAGATTTCTAAAATAGAAGAGTTAGTTAGGGAAGAATGAAAGTGAGAGAGTTCAATAAATAAATGGTGTTCCCAAAAGACAACATTATGGGAAACACGAAGACGATGAGAGATAAGATCATAGCACCGATACCATTTTTGGGCTTCACTATAAACAAGAAAATAACAAAGTCTACATCGAGGCTCAAGTTTGTTGTGCTCATGAGGTTGAAGAAGAATGAAATAGGCAGATCTAAAGGAGATAAGGTAATGATAGTCAATGGGTGTCCCAAAAAGGCACTCATACGAAGTCTAATTATGAATGACAACACTTGGAATGCGATTAATGGCATAAATAACATGAAGAATGGCTTCACCCTAAAATGGGGCAGGAACTTTGGTAGAAAGTAGAAAAGCACGAACGGTGTCAAGAATATGACAAAATTTTCTTTTGGCTCGACAATTTTATTGAGAGGTGCCTAGACAGGTTAGATGATGTACAATGCCATAGGAATGTAATAGAGCTTGAAAAACATAATGATTATTGATAACTGTATTTTATATAGTTATTTTCACTTATTTTATTAATTAAAATTGCTATGTTCTTAATGTTTTTAGCTAATTTTAGTTTAATAAATTAGTATTTACTATTTTTTAAATATTTTAATAAAAATTAAATAATTTGTATCGAAAACGTACTTAATTGCAAATTTGTGTCCAAAAATATAATTTCAAATAAAAGAGTGTTTAATTACAATTTGTAAAAGTCGAAAATATAATTTAAATTAAAATCGGGCTTAATTTTAATTATTAAAAGTTTAAACATTTAATTTAAATTACCAAAATGGCTATATTGCAATTAAACAAAGTTTAAAATGTAATTTGAAATATATTTGTGGGTGAAAATACAATTAATAAAAGTGAGTTTTCTGCGCAGGAGAGAAATTCCACGCGGCATCATCCACGCTTCAATGTGGACCGTCAGATCAACGCATAAACGGTTAGGATGCGCACGTGTTCTTCAAACCCGACCAAGGAGAGTGGGTGTAGAATTCCTCTATCACGCGGCTCGGCACCCGAGTGGGGCCCACTGACCGCACAGACTGGCGTGCAGGGTGGGACCCACATGTCGGCTGTGCAGAATTCCCCAGGCGCATCGCTCACCGTTGGATCAGTTGAACGGTCCAGATTGAAGCACGTGGATCCAGCTATCGCGCACCGAGCCACTCTTCGACAAAACCGCATGCGTTGCGCTCCATCGTTTTTCCATGAGCCCGACCTGCCCGTCCAATGAAACACTGACATGTGTCTCTGAATTGCTCGCAGCTAATCACATGGCGACGTGTGGCATGCGTAGAAGAAGAAAAAAATTTAGAAACGCGTAGAATTGTTTTCACGCGTGATGTTTTTTTTATTTCCCCCCATTTATTTGTGTCCCCCACTAATATAAAAAAAGGAATAATTGAAAAGTGGGGGATATATGTAACGGAAAATTTTCATTTGGACGCATTTTTTTTGTTTTTTTTAGTTTTTTTTTTGTAGAATTCTCTGTTCTTCGTTTTTCATTTTATTTTGAGCAGAGCGTTCTCTCTCAAATTTTTCAAGGGATTTTCCAGTTCTCTAGTTTTCTTTAATTATTTCCTCTTAAGAAGTTTTCATTTTTCCTCTCTGCGTGTCTCTTTTACACGTAGAAAATTTTATTTTGACATTTTTGTTGTGTATTATCTTAGGGAAATTACAGAGAAAGAGGTTGACGAAGAAGAAGGAAATGGAAGAAATTATTTTTCATTGAGGAATCGTGAAAGAGTTTCTCCTAACTCATTTTCTTTTAATTTTTGTTTCTCTGCAATGTTTTATTTTTGTGGTGTTGTAATTTTAATTTCTGCTATGAACTAATCTATTTGTTCTAGGATTGCAGTGTTACGTAAATTATGAAACTTGAAGTAATTATTTTTGAATGATTTGTGGAACTGTTTTAAGTTGTTTATTTTACCTACTTTAAATGCTTTTAATTATCGGAAGATTAATTAACTGATATGTGGCACTTAAATAAACTTAAAAAAGGAATTTTTGTGTGTTGCTCGGGATAAAATAACGTATATACATAAGGGATAGAAATATACTTTTATTGTATGTGTAACTTTTTGAGAACTCAGAACTTAATAAATCTGGTTGAAATTAATTCTTATAGGAATATAGTGAATCATTTTAACTCGATGTGTCTGTATGGAGCTTGAAAAAGATATATGGATAAATTAGGAGTTCTTCGTTAATAACTTAAAACATGAGACCATAAATCAAGAGAGAATAAAATATTCAAGTGAATTAATTTGGGTAAACTGTAATCCTAGAATCTTCATAAAAATTGTTAAAAAGAAACAAAATTATTGATTAAGTCAAACTGCATAAAATTATTGATTGTTTGAATAAAATTAGGTTTAAATAATTTTAGTAATTAACAAGAGTTGGTAACATTTCTCTGTGAGAACGATAATTTATTTATCATATTATTACTTGTGACCGTGTATATGAAGAGTGCTCAAAAAGCACTAAAATAACCATGATTTTATGCACATTAATTGATTAAAAATATATATATTTATATGTTTTATCATATATTTATATAAATTTATCTTTTTCGGAATCACGGGTATTTTTATTGTTTTTCATGTATTTTGGCTTAAAAACGCAACTTAAAGACTTAAAGAGGAATACTGGAAGCAATACATCACAAATATATTAATAAATAAATGGGGAAATGTCAACAAACATGGAAAAAATGGACAAAATGGGTCAAAAAGGTCAAAAATGTCAAAATGGAGAAAATCGTGCCGCCGCGCCTCAGCGCCCAGCTGTGCGCATAGCCGCGCGCGCGTTGCCCAGATCCGCGTGCGCCCGCACGCGTCGACGCCCGTGTCGCCCCATTTTTCACGTGCAGCCGCCCCATGACGTCATGTTGACGTCATCAATGACCTCAACAATTCCATTACACATTTTTACATTTTTTTAACATTTTTTTACTCATTTTTTCTCTACATTCTCACATATAAATACCCCCTTCCCTTCACTTCAAAAAACACCTTCAAAACACACTTCTCTCTTCTTTCTTTCTCTCTTTTCTTAGATTTTTAGGTTTTTTTTAGTTTTTCTTAGTTTTTAGTTAATTTCTCTTAGTTTTAGTGTTCTTCCCTTTTTGGGAAGAACTAGTTATGTTTATGTAATTTATTAGCTTTTTGATTCAATAAATGGAAGTGCAAATTCCGCTTGGAGGTTTTCCAGCAACGGGAATAGCGTCGAAGTTCTGTAAGGATTTTATTTTCTTTACAGTTATTTTTATGCTTTATTCTTACATGTTATATTTAATTTATCTGTGATTAAATTTAACTGTGCTGGCTGTTAATAAACATGATGTAATAATAATGTTGTTATGCTTGCGAAATATTAAATAGGTGAAAATCTCTAAAATGAATTGATTTTGTTGTTATTCAAGATTTTATATTAAGAATGTTAGAGAGAAATATATTATTTTTCATTAAAAACTTAAACCTGAAAATTAGATTTTAAGGTTTAGTTATCCGGTCTGATTTAGAGTAGTGCTCTTTTATTTGATGGTACAATCGCCCGGTAGTTAGAGTAAAGCTCTATTTCAAAAGTGTTTATAAGAATTATTATCTGAAAATGTATTGACGACATGTTTTCGATAGTGGTTTTAAAACTTGAAAGTTAGTACTCGGATAACTAAATTCTTAGGTTTAATTTGGACACCTTGAATAAAGTTTAAACTGTCTAACCCCACCAAAGGTGGCATTTAAATGGTTCATTTTCAATCTCTTAGAAAAATGAATTAATTTAATTAAGCATATTAGTTATCAACCCCACCCATAGGTGTTAATTGATTTGTTTAGTTAACAAAGAATATCTAACCCCACCAAAGGTGGTATTCATACAAAAAAGGGAGAATCAATAAATATCAATTCATATCTTTAATAACCTAGATAATATGGGCAAGCATAATTAACTTAGTTATTATATCCATAAATACTCCGCCATTATAAATGATAAAATTTGCATCAATATTTATTGAATCTATGTTTAATTTTATGTAATTAGATTAAAAACACAAAACCCCAAAATATCGTGACAGGATGTTTAGGATTTAATTTCGTTTTTAAAAGTTTGAATAATAAATTAAAAATCACATACATTCCTTCCTTAGATAGACCTTGAGAGTATACTTATCATTTTCTTCGAAATGATTCGTGCACTTGCGAGAGTTTTATAAATATTAAAACCAAAGTATTGGCAAGAATCGGCGATGCCGGTTTTCGCTCATCAGTATACTTGCACGTTTTTTGTGTGTTGTAAAACAGACAACAAGTTTTTGGCGCCGTTTCCGGGGATTTTGTTTTACCATTTTCATTGTTGATACTAATTCCAATTAATCTGATTTTTGTTCAAAAAAATTATTTAATATTTGGTTTTATTGCTTACTGTTATTTTCTTAGATTTGTGTGTTTATTTATTTTTATTATTTTTTATTAGATCTATTTATTTCTTATTTCCTGTTACATTTTTAGATTAAGGGAAACGTTGTATGCGACGCATAAGAAATCTTGACATAGTTCCTTTAGATCTAGAAATCCATAGAACTATTTTGAATTTTAAAAAAAATAATAAACATGACACCTTAGAACATCTAGTTATGGATAATGAAATTCCAGAAGTAGAAGAACCAAAATCCTTAAGAGATTATGCAGTGCCTATGGTTGGCGGCATTCATTCAAGCATAAGAAGACCATCAATTCAAGCTAATAATTTTGAAATTAAGCCTACAATAATTCATATGATTCAAACTTCGGTTCAATTTGGAGGTTTACCCCATGATGATCCAAACTCCCATATTGCAAACTTTCTAGAGATTTGTGAAACTTTTAGGCATAATGGAGTCACTGATGATGCTATTCGGTTGAGACTTTTTCCTTTTTCACTTAGGGAAAAGGCTAAAAATTGGTTGAACTCATTACCATGTGGATCTATCACTACTTGGGAGGATTTGGCGCAAAAAGTTTTGGCCAAATACTTTCCACCGGCAAAGACTGCATGGATGAGGAATGAAATCACCACTTTTATGCAGTTTGACTCAGAATCATTATATGAAGCTTGGGAGAGGTACAAGGAGCTACTTAGAAGATGTCCTCACCACGGATTACCGAAGTGGCTTCAAGTTCAAACATTTTATAATAGTTTGATGGGACAAACCAGAAACATGATTGACGCTGCAGCAGGTGGTGCTCTAATGGGGAAATCAATTGATGAAGCTTACAACTTATTAGAGGAAATGGCTTCAAATAGTTATGAGTGGGCATCAGAGAGGATGTTGCCTAAGAAAGCAGCTGGAATTCATGAGATTGATGCTATGACCGCTTTAACTGCACAAGTATCCGCATTAGTAAAAAAGATGGATACCATGGGTGTCCATTCTATTCAGAGTCCTTTTGTGGCATGTGAAATTTTCAATGGAAATCATGCCAGTGAGAGATGTCCTCACAACGCTGAATCTGTCAATTTTGTTTCCAATTACAATAGGAATCAAAACAATCAAAACAATCCCTATTCCAACACTTACAATCCAGGATGGAAGAATCACCCTAATTTTTCTTGGAGTAATAATCAAGGCCAATCATCTTCTATGAAGCCCACTCATCCTCCAGGTTTTCATAATCAAGTCCCACAATAAGAGAGAAAGCCTTCATTGGAAGATATGTTTGCTCAATACATGGCTAAGAATGAGACTATTCTCCAGAATCAGGCAACATCGATTAGAAATCTCGAAGTTCAATTGGGTCAACTAGCTACTGCTGTCAACAACCGCCCTCAAGGAGCTTAACCTAGTGATACCGAAGTCAATCCAAAAAGGGATGGAAAAGAGCATTGTAAAGAAGTTACATTGAGAAGTGGAAAAGAGTTAGAATAAATACACAAGCCCATTTCTCCACCAACTCTTATTGTTAAAGGTATTGACCCAGAAAAACAAGAAAAACCTAATGAGAGGGTGGAAGAGAATTAATTAATAGAGAATCCTTTAAAAAAACCATTTCCAGATAATTTCGATCCTTATAATCCACCAATTCCATTTCCTCAGCGCTTCCACAAGCAAAAGTTGGATAAACAGTTCTCCAAGTTTCTTGAAGTATTTAAGAAACTTCATATTAACATTCCTTTTGCTGATGCCTTGGAGCAAATGCCCAGTTATGTGAAATTTATGAAAGACATTCTGTCTAAAAAAAGAAGGTTAGGTGATTTTGAGACAGTTGCTCTCACAGAGGAGTGTAGTACCATCCTTCAGAAGAAGCTACCACCTAAGCTGAAAGATCCATGAAGTTTTACCATTCCTTGTACTATTGGTGAAATTTTTTTTGGTAGAGCTCTGTGCGATCTGGGCACAAGCATTAATTTAATGCCACTATCCATCTATCAGACACTTGGATTAGGAGAAGCACAACCGACCACTATGACTCTGCAACTTGCAGATAGGTCGTTGAAACACCTAAGAGGCATTATAGAGGATGTGCTTGTCAAGGTTGACAAATTTATCTTTCCTGCAGATTTCATAATTCTTGACATGGAGGAAGATAAAGAGATTCCTATTATTCTCGGGAGACCATTTTTAGCAACTGGTAGGACTTTGATTGATGTTCAAAAAGGAGAGCTCACCATGAGAGTTCAAGACCAAGATGTAACTTTCAATGTCTTTAAAGCTATGAAATTTCCAAGAGAATCTGATGATTGCCTCAGAGTTGACATGGTAAATGCTTTAGTTGAAAGCAATTTCAACGAAAATTTGAGTAGTGGTGCTTTGGAACTTACACTTGTGAATGACAATATTATTGATAACTTTGATTCTCTTGAATATCTCAAGTTACTTGAAGCATCCCCACAACTCTTTAGTCTTCAAGCTGAAAAAGAGGCATCACAAGTTGTAGCACCATCTAAGTTTACCTATGTGAAGCAATCTATGGAACAAAAACCACTATTAGAGCTTAAACCATTGCCTAACCATTTGAGGTATGCTTATTTGGGTGAAATGTCAACCATGCCTGTGATTATTTCAGCATCTCTAGATGAAGATCAAGAAAAGAAGTTGTTAAGAGTGTTGAGAAATTACAAGCTGGCATTAGGGTGGTCTATCTCTGACATTAAAGAAATTAGCCCTTCACTATGCATGCACAAGATCTTGTTTGAGAAAGATTTCAAGCCTACTATTGAGCATCAACGTCGTCAGAATCCAACCATGAAGGAGGTAGTAAAAGATGAGATCATTAAATGGTTAGATGCAGGTATTATCTATCCTATTTCAGATAGCTCTTGGGTCAGCCCAATTCATTGTGTTCCGAAGAAAGGAGGAATTACAGTGGAGGTTAATAGCAACAATGAGCTGATTCCCACAAGGAAAGTGACGGGTTGGCGAGTATGCATGGATTATAGGAAGCTCAATAAGGCCATTCGAAAGGATCATTTTCCTCTTCCATTTATTGACCAAATGCTAGATAGATTGGCAGGGCATTCTTTCTATTGTTTCTTGGATGGATATTCAGGATACAACCAAATTGCTATCGCACCTGAGGATCAAGAGAATACCATTTTCACTTGTCCATATGGAACTTTTGCCTTTCGAAGAATGCCGTTTGGACTTTGCAATGACCCAGCCACTTTTCAAAGGTGTATGATGGCTATCTTCTCAAACATGGTGGAAAATTTCATTGAGATATTTATGGACGACTTCTCAGTGTTTGGAGATTCATTTGATATGTGCTTGCATAACCTTTATTTGGTCTTACAAAAATGCGAAGAAACAAACTTGGTTTTAAATTGGGAAAAGTGCCACTTCATGGTAGAAGAAGGTGTTGTTCTCGGCCATCTAATTTCGTCAAAGGGAATTGAAGTGGATAGGGCAAAGATTGAAACCATTGAGAAACTACCGCCTCCAACCTCGGTGAAAGGAATTAGAAGTTTTCTTGGTCATACAGGATTCTATAGGCGATTCATAAAGGATTTCTCCAAGATATCTAAGCCTATTTGCAACCTTTTGGAGAAAGATACAAAATTCACATTTGACGAAGATTGTTTTGAAGCTTTCCGGGTTTTGAAAGAAAAGTTTATCACGGCTCCCATCATTATTGCACCAGATTGGAATCTGCCGTTCGAGCTCATGTGTGATGCCAGTGATTTTGCGGTAGGAGCTGTTTTAGGACAACAAAAAAAGAGAGTTTTCCATGCCATTTACTATGCCAGCAAAACTTTGACCGAAGCTCAACTGAATTATGCTACCACTGAAAAAGAATTACTTGCTGTTGTATATGCTTTTGAAAAGTTTCGTTCCTACATAATCGGTACTAAGGTGACAGTTTATACGGACCATTCTGCTATAAAATATCTTATGGCTAAGAAAGATGCAAAACCAAGATTGATTAGATGGACCCTCCTACTGCAAGAATTTTATTTGGAGATCAAGCATAAAAAGGGAACCGAAAATCAAGTGACTGATCATCTATCGAGATTGGAGAATAATAATGGAGTCGTAGACAAGACAATCATTGGTGAGACTTTTCCTGATGAGCGACTATTTTTCTTAGATCATAGAAGTGTGCCATGGTACGCAGACTATGTTAATTATATCGTAAGCAATGTGCTCCCACCTGAAATGTCTTTCCAACAGAAAAAAAAATTCTTACACGATGTTAAGTACTATTTATGGGATGAGCCTTACTTGTTTAAGCATTGTGCAGATCAAATTATCAGAAGGTGTGTCCCAAGGGAAGAAATTGAAAATATACTTAAACATTGTCATTCTTCAGCCTACGGAGGCCATTTTGGAAGAGAAAGAACAACAGCTAAGGTTCTTCAATCTGGTTTTTACTGGCCAAATCTGTTTAAAGATGCACATTTCTTTGTTTCACAATGTGACAGGTGCCAAAGAGTTGGTAACATTTCTAAGAAACACGAGGTGCCTCTAAACAATATTCTTGAGGTAGAAATATTTGATGTCTGGGGAATTGATTTCATGGGGCCGTTTGTCTCTTCTTACAACAATCTCTACATTCTGGTTGCTGTGGATTATGTTTCTAAGTGGGTAGAGGCAATTCCCTTGCCTACCAATGATTCTAAAGTGGTGTTGAATTTTCTAAAGAAAATCATTTTTACTCGTTTTGGCATCCCAAGGGCAATCATAAGCGATGAGGGAACTCATTTTTGCAACAAATCTTTTGAAACCCTCCTTGCTAAATACGGTGTCTCTCACAAGGTCGCAACTGCTTACTATCCTCAAATTAGTGGACAAGTGGAGATATCAAACAGAGAGGTGAAGAGGATCTTGGAGAAGACGGTAAATCCTTCAAGGAAGGATTGGTCTAAAAGGTTGGATGATGCACTCTGGGCATACCGAACAGCATATAAGACACCCATTGGGATGTCCCCATATCGGTTAGTGTTTGGGAAAGCTTGTCATCTCCCAGTTGAATTAGAGCACCATGCGTATTGGGCTATCAAATATTTAAATTTTGATTTAGGAGCCGCTGGCGAAAAACGTCTCCTACAACTCAATGAGATGGATGAGATTCGTTTACACGCTTATGAAAATGCCGAGATTTATAAGGAAAAAACGAAGAGGTGGCATGACAACAAAATCTTGCATCGACACTTTGAACCAGGACAGAAAGTACTCCTCTTCAACTCTCGTTTGAAGTTCTTCTCAGGAAAATTGAAATCTAAATGGTCAGGGCCTTTCATTATTATCAAAGTACACCCATATGGGGATGTTGAGATTAAAGGTGAAGAATCACAAAACAATTTCCAAGTGAACGGGCAAAGACTCAAACATTATTGGGGGGGTGACATTGATCGTCAAAAGTCCACCATTTTCTTATTCGATCCAACCTAAAGCAAGGATAAAGGCAGTCAAGCTGATGACTCTAAATCAAGCGCTTCTTGGGAGGCAACCCATATGTTTTAATTTTTATTTATTTGTTTATTGTCTTTTAGAACATGTAGTAGTTGCATATTTCTTCATGCTGTTATTTTGTTTTGATAGGTGCAAATCGAAGGAGGTAAAACGATTTTGGAATTCAATCTCACAAGTCAACTCACCATTCAGGGAAGTTTCTTTTAATACATCTCCTTTGTTCTTTAAATTTCCACACATTGGGGACAATGTGCATATTAAGTTTGTGGGTGTTGAGATTAAACTTATTGGAAATATTGCTTGATGTTGTTGCTTGTCTAGTTTTGTTTGTTTGTTTGATCGAACATTAGAAGATATTTTGCGTTTAATGGTGATCTAATTTTTGTTGTGTCATTTCTTCATTTTAAGTAATACATAACTCCTTGAAAAATTCGAATATTGTCTAAGCGATGAATAATTTTTACACATGTCTCATTTTTACAAGAATAAATATTTATGAGCACTAGTCTTGACTTTTGAGTTGCCATGATAATTTAGAGAAGGTTTACGTGAGTATGGAATTCGATTGATATATGTGGTGTCACAGTTTTTTTAGAATTTATTTGATTTTCTCTCGAGGCGAAATTATAGATAACATTTAACTAAGAAAATGATTTAGGCCATCTTTGAATCGTTTGAGCCTTTCTATCTACCTTCACATGCTTTATCCATAGTACCCCCTTTTAGAGCTTCAAAGTTCTATATATATTTTTATTTCATTTCAAAAGCCTACTAATATATATATATGTGTGTGTGTGTGTGTGTGTGTGTGTGTGTGTGTGCATATATATCTATTTTTCTAATCGAACTAACATTTGACAGTTGTTAGTAAATATTTAATGATATATCAGAAAAAAGAGGATACTGAAAATATATATATATATATATTATATATTCTGACAAGAAACAGAAAAGAAAAAAAATAATAGAAAAGAAAGAAAAAAAAGAGAAAAAAAGGTCATTGTATGTGATGTTAAATCCCAAATTAGGAAGTATCTGTTGTGATGATAGAAGATCTCTTGTTTCAATCCTAAAATGTTCTTTAGGAAAAATTGAGCTAAATATATCTTTTATCCTACCTTTACCTAAGCCATACATTACAAGCTTAATAAAGTCCTATTGATTTTTGGTTGTGTTTGTCTACATTAGTGGAGAGAGAAATGAAAAATAAACGTATGAGATTTGTGATTTCATTAAAATCGGTTTGATTTTATATTTGCATAAACTGATCCGGATTGCATGCGACTAAAAATGAAAAGACTTTACACACACACTACAATTCATTGTGAAAATGGAATATATTTTTAAATTGATTTTGATACTTAGATAAAATTCTTTTATTTCTTTGAGTTATGTAAATTGGAATGACTAAAAATAAATATTTTGAAAATCACTATTTTAAATGCAGTTATCTTTGTTTTATTTCTTTTCTTTTGCTCGAGGACTAGCAAAAACTTAAGTTTGGGGGTGTTGATAACTGTATTTTATATAGTTATTTTCACCTATTTTATTAATTAAAATTGCTATGTTCTTAATGTTTTTAGTTAATTTTAGTTTAATAAATTAGTATTTACTATTTTTTAAATATTTTAATAAAAATTAAATAATTTGTATCGAAAACGTACTTAATTGCAAATTTGTGTCCAAAAATATAATTTCAAATAAAAGAGTGTTTAATTGCAATTTATAAAAGTCGAAAATATAATTTAAATTAAAATCGGGTTTAATTTTAATTATTAAAAGTTTAAACATTTAATTTAAATTACCAAAAGGGCTATATTACAATTAAACAAAGTTTAAAATGTAATTTGAAATATATTTGTGGGTGAAAATACAATTAATAAAAGTGAGTTTTCTGCGCAGGAGAGAAATTCCACGCGGCATCATCCACGCTTCACTGTGGACCGTCAGATCAACGCATAAACGGTTAGGATGCGCGCGTGTTCTTCAAACCCGACCAAGGAGAGTGGGTGTAGAATTCCTCTATCACGCGGCTCGGCACCCGAGTAGGGCCCACTGGCCGCACAGACTGGCGTGCAGGGTGGGACCCACATGTCGGCTGCGCAGAATTCCCCAGGCGCATCGCTCACCGTTGGATCAGTTAACCCAAAAGGACTATTAGAGATAGATTCACTATTATTGAAACGTAAAGTTGACGCCTTTCCTAACTGGCATAAAGTACAATCAAAATTATCTTTGGACACAGAACCCAATAGACCCTTAGAAACTAATTATCGTACCCGAGTAGATGGGGGATGACCAAGATGAGAATTCCAAAGTGTGAAAGAAGCTAAGGAAGAAACTAAAGTAGTTGCATCAACAACAGAGACAGGAGTAATATGTGAAAGATGAAGATTGTCTATGGGAAACATACGCCCAACCCTAGGATCAGTCCCAAGCTCTTGCCCCGTCCTCAAATCATGCACAATACACCCAAAATAGTAAAAAATAAAAGCAATATTCTAGTGCAGCTAATTGTCCCACATAACACAAATTATAGGATAGGTCAGGTACATGGAAGACCCTAGGAATATAGAGGTTATAGGTTGAAACACAAATTATGAAAATTTTATCTCTTAAAATAGTGGAGTATTTATGGATATAATAACTAAGTTAATTATGCTCGCTCATATTATTTAGGTTATTAAAGATATAAATTGATATTTATTGATTCTCTCTTTTTTATATGAATACCACTTTTGGTGAGGTTAGATATTCTTTGTTAACTAAACAAATCAATTAAAAACTATGGGTGGAATTGATAACTAATTTGGTTAATTAAATTAATTCCTTTTTCTAAGAGATTGAAAATGAACCATTTAAATGTCATCTTTGGTGGGGTTAGATATTCTTTGTTAATTAAACAAATCAATTAACATCTATGGGTGAGGTTGATAACTAATTTGGTTAATTAAATTAATTCCTTTTTTCTAAGAGATTGAAAATGAACCATTTAAATGCCACCTTTGGTGGGGTTAGATAGTTTAAACTTTATTCAAGGTGTCCAAATTAAACATAAGAATTTAATTATCCGAGTACTAATTTTCAAGTTTTAAAACTACTACTGAAAACATGTTGTCAAAACATTTTCAAATAATAATTCTTATAAAAACTTTTGAAATAGAGCCTCACTTTAACTATCGGGCGATTGTACAAACAAATAAAATAGCACTACCCTAATTCAGACTGGATAACTAAACCTTAAAATCTAATTTTCAGATTTAAGTTTGTAATGAAAAATAATATATTTCTCTCTAACATTCTTAATATAAAATATTGAATAAAAACAAAATCAATTCATTTTAGAGATTTTTACCTATTTAATATTTTGCAAGCATAACAACATTATTATTATATCATGTTTACAAATAGCCAGCAAAATTAAATGTAATCGTAGACAAATTAGATATAACATGTAAGAATAAAACATTAAAAATAACTGTAAAGAAAATAAAATCTTTATAGTATTTTGATGTTATTCATGTTGCTGGAAAACCTCCAAACAGAATTTGCACTTCCATTTATTGAATCAAAAAGAAAATAAATTATAAAAACATAATTAGTTCTTCTCAAAAAGAGAAGAACTCTAAAACTAAGAAAAAAAAAACTAAAAACTAAGAAATTGAGAGAAATAAAGAGAGAAGAAGTGTGTTTTTTTGGTGTGATTTGAAGTGAAGAGAATAAAGGTATTTATAAGTGAGGAGGGGAAGAAAAAGTGGGTGAAAAAATGATTAAAAATGGAGAAAACGTGGAGTAGTGAATAATGATGTCATACTGATGACATCGTGCTAATGTGGGGCATGGCAGCGCGCCCAGATGGGGGCAGTGGCACATGTAGATAGGCAGCGGCACACACGGACTGGACGGGCTGTGCGTGTTTGTTGGAGCCACTGGGCGGCTGCGTGTGCGATTTTCTTCTTTTTGACATTTTGACCCATTTTGTCCAATTTTTCCATATTTGTTGACTTTTTTCTCATTTATTTTATGAATATATTTGTGATGTATTGCCTCCAATATTTTTATTTGAGTCTTTAAGTTATGTTTTTAAGCGAAAATACCTAAAAAAGAATAAAAATACCGGTGATTCCGAAAAGACAAATTTATATAAATATATGATAAAATCATATAAATATATATATATTTTTAATCAATTAATTTGCATAAAATCATGGTAATTTTAATGTTTTTTGAGCACTTATCAATGATATAATTTGAACCATGTGTTTTGCCCATTTCTCTCGTAAATCATCAAAAAATTGTTGGTCGTATCCCGTCTTGTTCCAACCAAAGAACTATATGTATTTAAAATCAAAATAAGAATGTAATTTCATGTATTTACAAAAAATAACTCAAATATGTTAAAAAAAATATGTATATAGGTAAAAGATATTACCACATCATCAATTGGAATTTTGATATTTGTGATGATTTCGCTCATAAACTTCATGACATAATAACCACACATGACTCAATTATTTTGTTGTGGAACCTACAAAAAACAAGTGTACATGATTTTCCATATTCGAACATATTTATTATTCAATTGTAAAATTAATAAAATTATTAATATTTGCTTGTACATACCATAACTTTTGTTCATATAAGCTTATGAGATTTTTTAAGGGCAATGCCCCTAAACTTGTTCCACAACTTTCATGCCCTATCAAGGTTAAAAATGGTTAGTTTTTTTATTAAATATTACAAAAAGTAATAGAAGAAACCAATAGCTAGCTATAACTCTTACATTTCAACAACTGTTTTTGTATCTTTACTCAATTCTATGAAAGTTGAGTCACAGTACCAAGCATGATTAGTGAACAGATCAATGATTACCAACATCCAATAATTTTGGCCTTGTTCAAACCTTAGTGGCCAAGGGATTATCAACTTTTGATTTCTGTTAAGCATTAATGCCCTATCACATAATTGTTTAGCTCTGATGCTAACATCCTTCTCTTGATATTGATTGACATATGAAGAATCATAGAACATTGCTAAATGTGATGAGTGATTATGTTGATGTCGATAATAACAAGCCCTATATAAAAAAGGATTTCAATAAGTAATTAGATAATATAAATATAATTATATATGTTCTACATAAATGAAAGAAAATTAAATAGATTGAGGACTCACCTTATCCACACTCGAATTATACTTAAATCGATCATTTGATATTCAAATAGTTGCAATATACACTCGATCGATATATAAGTTTAGCTGAGGTCTACACTAGAAATTTCTATAGGAAGTGGCACAATCCATCCATTATTTATGCTAGATGCCCTCCCAACAATAGTCATCAAAGTGACAAGATTTATGCTGAAGTTTAAAGCATAATCATAACTATGCTTTTTCCAAGGCTTCTTCTTGAATGACTTGGTGTGTGATGATTGGCCACTAGACATAGATTTAGCACGAGATATTTGCTTTATATCTCTTAAACGTGCCACATTTAAAAGTTTTGGTATAATGGACTAAAAAAAGTATTATGTATGTTAGTAACAATAAAAGATATAATAAAATAATAGTAGTAAACAAGTGTTATCTTTTAAGTTAAAAATAATACCATGTCAAAATTTAGAACAACTTGAATCGACGACCAAGCCACATATTGTCCAACCGTCTCTTGGACTGTGATAGCATCAAAAGGCACATGTAGTGGAAAATCATGAAGCAATGATTGATCAAACACTATTCACCAATGATTAGGCAAATATTGATTATGAATCATCTGATCATCGCTCAATTGATGTATAGTTCCAATAGCAACAAATTTTGTTGACGAAAGATGTTTAAACAAACATTTCATATTCTCTAAAAATATTTAAGTGTTATATATAAAAAATAAAACATAAAATAAGAAATTAAAATAATAGATTATATACACTAGAAATTAAAATCTTACCACATATGATTCATCAAATAGAGGATGACTCCCATGTGGGGTAGCTATTGGATGTACATTCTCACCAAAACGTTCATCGTGGTTTGATTGATGGTAAGAATACACAGATTTCATTGGAGAAAATGAATCATTACTTGATTGCATATGCATTCCTGGCATATAGGGAGGACTAATAGGATGACTATATCCCATACTGGATATAGTTTAAGCGCCATGAGATTACGTGGATGGCATGCCTGGCATGGACGGTTACATGCTTGGCCAATATGGTATGCCTTGGTTGTAGAATGATGACATGCCTAACATGTGTTGTGATTGATATTCTTTTATATTGGCAATCTCACTTAACATTGAGGCCTTAAAGAGGTTGAGTTCTTCTTCAATTTTAGTGTACTTCTCCTTATTGACCGTCTGAGGCTTTTGTTTTGGAATGTTAAAATACTCCATATAATCATCATATTGGCTACCTCCCCTAACATGACCATGATGGTCGCATCCGAATGCATGATATAGAGCATCTCTCCCAGGCTCTTCGATTATTTCACCCCTAGATATTTGTTCTTGAATAGCTCTCTACAAATAATAAAGCATACAAACATATCATGCATTATTACATCAATTATTAAAAATCATTAAAACTTTGTATCAACCGAAATTACTAACCAACTTATTTAGTTGTTCTTCTCCTCGTTTAGACATCGGTCTTGACTTTTTCATTTTGAGAGTCTTTGTTTCTATGTACAATTTAGTTCGGGTAACAGGTCTACCCAATTTTGCTTCCTACATAAATTATGAACAATTTATTAACCAAGACATGAAATTAAATTAAGGAAAAAAATATAAAAATATTTATAAATTAACACAAATTAATAATACCATTCTATATCTAACTTCAGGATTTGAAGACCTCCCAGTACGTTTAGGAAGAATGTTATGCATTTGTGCATTCTAATTATCTTCCCTAATAATTTGAAATTCATCTGAACGTCTATAATCCACATTCCAAACTTGAGGTATAATTCAGGGGTGTCCTTCAGGGATTTTGTAGAGCTTTAACTCATCAAGTGGTTCCAAATATGGAAACACATAATTTCTTACCAATCTAGAAGTCTTGTAGCGTCCCACCATTAAAGTATTCATAACAAAACTCAATGACCTCTTCATTAATGTAGAGTTCCACCATGCATCCTTCAGGTCAATTTCTATTATTTACATATCCTTTAAGGACTTGCATATATCTCTCAAAAGGATACATTCACCTTAAGTAAGTAGGACCACACAATTGAACCTCTCAAACTAAATGAACACACAAGTGAATCATTATATCGAAGAAAGAAGGAGGAAAATATTTTTCAATTAGACACAAAGTCTCTACAACATCTTTCTGTAAAGAATTTAACTCGTCAATTGATATATATTTCTTGCATATTGTATTGAAGAATGAACAAAGCCAAATTATTGATAATCGAACATGTTTTGGAAGAATTGTTCTAATAGCAACTGCTAATAACTATTGCATTAAGATATGACAGTCATGTGATTTCAATCCATAAAGTTTTTTTATCGATGATAGACACAAAATTTCTTAAGTTGGATGAGTAACCATCAGGAACTTTCACACCCTCTAAACATTTACAAAACACATCCTTCTCTTTTGTTGACATTGTATATGATGCTGGTGGCAAGTATGTTCGATTCTTATCATTTTCCACCGTTGGTGCCAATTCAGGTCGTATGCCTAGTTTCTTTAAATCCAATCTTGCTTTAATTCCATCCGTTGTTTTTCCAGGTATATTAAGTAAAGTACCAATCAAACTCTCACATAAATTTTTCTCAATATGCATGACATCTAAGATATGATGAGTGTGTAGGTCTTTCTAATAAGGTAAGTCGGTTTAAACTCTTTTTCATTTTCACCCATTTCATTAGTTGACCTCTTTCGTTTACATACCTTAGTGAGTTTTTTTTCATCTTTATGTATCGTTTGAATGGCATACCATTCAATTGCCTTAATATCTCAACACCTCACAAAGGTCGGGTTGCATGATCATGAATCTTCTTCACCATCGAACGATTTCTTTTGGTATATAAACTTATGTCCAGATGGCAAAAATCTTCTATGTCTTCTATAAGACATCTTTCGTTTGTGAACAAGATAAGTTGCAGAAGTTCCATCACTACATATAGGACATCCCTTGTAACCTTTTGTTGCATGTCCTGATACGTTTTCATAGGCAAGAAATTCATTAATTGTCCATAAAATGACCCCCTTTAAGTTAAAGTGTTCTTCTTTATGTGCATCGTAAACATTTACACCGTCATTCCATAACGTCTTTAAATCATCTATCAAATGCTGCAAATATACATCAATATCAACACTGAGTTGTTTCATTTCTAAGATTAATAATGTTAACATCATGAATTTTCTTTTCATACACAACCGGGGAGGAAGGTTGTATGTTAACATAATTATTGGCCAACAACTATATCTACTACTAAGGAAACTATGTGGATTAATTTCATCAGCAACAATGGCAAGAAAAAGATTGTGCAGATTAGATGAAAATTGAGGAGATAAATTATCTACTACTTTCCAATTTAG